>OZ012542.1:32529416-33779416 GCA_963935595.1 Schoenobius gigantellus
CTTCGGAGCGAAAATTACGAGTACAGTCATGAACAAAGGTCTGACGAGGGTTCTTGTGTAACTCCAGGATTAGCTGTGTAAACTAGTGTAAGTGCCAATTTGATAAGTTCATTAAAGCGTGAGTGTGAAATAATCGGCTTATTTTACGAAATAATAATAATACGGAATCTTTTATGACTTTAAAGGAGCGGTTTTCAAGTACTCCCGCTAGCTTAGTGGGTTGGTATAGCAATTCAAGATTTCTTTAAACGTTAAATTTATTGGGGCGTTCGTACACGTTACGTTATATTAAACAGAAATCTTATAAATTGGCAGAGTTGCTATACATCAAAAAATATTACCGTTTTTTTTGGTATCACCAACAAGGTAAAGGCAAAAGAAAAAAGTGGTCCTGAGCTTTATATATTATAGATGTGAAAAACCAAAAAAAATTGGTCAAATTTGTAATTGTTCTATTTAGTTATGGCGACGACAAACGACTTGAGCTATGTTTCTTTAGTCACTTTTCGAATTGGGTTGAGTGAAAACATTAAAATTTTCATTATTTTTCACACAAAACAGAGAAACTCTTGGCTTTCTCACCTGATGACAAGGCAGATGATGGAAGTGAGGTTCACTTGAACTTCTCAAAAACTGAGAGGAACTGGCTATCATAACCTCTAATTGTCGGATTAAGCTAAGACGGTGATAGCTTACCAGGTAGAATCAGAAGCCCTACCATCAGCTAAACAAAGCAGAACAACTTCAAAAGTTGTTCTGCTCGGTTGAGTTGATGGTAGGGCTACCTACTCACATGGGGAAACGAAGCCCTGAACTCCAGCTCAGTACAGAATGGTCTCAACCACTACACCAGGGAAGCGGTTAACAATGTATTGTCGCCTGCACATTCGAGCGAATTTTCACTATATTTTCCAGAGCATGGGAATGGGAACTGGCTCGCTGGCGAAAGGCGCGTTACCATCTCCTAAAAACTAAGAACCACCTTTTTTGAAGTCAGTTAAAAATACTTACAATGTTTGGAACTCTTAAAACGAAACTAAAAGAAAAACTGTTAAACATCCTGGTTTCCATGTTATGTTTAACAAATCAAATGTCGTGAAATAATTTTCAAATTTTATAGCGAAATCGTACAAACAAGTGCTAATTTTACTCTGTGTTACTTTCCCCGCTTTATTATTTCAATGTAAACTTACGCTGCCGATTTAATTATTTACATCATGTCTAATAATATTTATTAAACCAGAACATATATTGTAGATAAAGAATAGTAACCAATTTCATCAGCAAGAAGTATGTAACTTAGCCTTTATCTAATTGCTTTATTCCATTTATTTATTTAAGCTTTTCGTACAACATATTAACAGTGTACAGAAGGCGGACTTAATGCCAATGGCATTTCTACCCGACAACCGGTAAGGTTTGAGAGAAAAAAGTTGACGGTGTACGAATAAAGGGAATAATAAAATGAAAATTATTTCAGCTTGTACAATAAGAAAAATGATATATTATTATTTCAACATAAATACAAAATAATAATTCTACATAAAGATTACCTATAACAGATAAGAAAATAAATAATTCAGAATAAATTAAGACACACACACATACATAAAATAATCAACATACATATAGATTTATTTATACATATATTATAATATAATAAAAATAATACTAAAAACAATATACAATGTTGATATTTCTTCAATATAAACAGATTCAGAAAGAAAATGTCTACGTATTACTTAGGATTTTTAAAGATGACCTACTACGAACTGATCCAAGTTTGGGGGGCAAGTCAATCCACAGGCGTATGGCTGAGACTGTGAATAGAAACCGGAGACAAGCCCGTGTCGATGAGCTGCAATTTAAAGGATAAGCACGGCATCGGAACGTATTAAGTTGCGCATATGGGTACTGAGCATGGGCAGCATTACAGGATTACAGGCTAAATGCAAGCCGTACTCAGATTTCCAACTGTAATCACCTTCTTGTAATCACCGAACAAACCACATATATTAAACGAACAGCAGGAGAAAGCGAATGACAGCTTCCCCTTATTTTTAATGCGTCGAGACTATAAAGCCTAAAAGTCAATATTAATACTGTGCCGAAGCCATCAATTCTGTCGCGGAAGTTCAGCAGACTATTATAGTCTGTGCTTGCTACTAAAATAACACGGTGCTATGTATTGTCGCGCAAGCGGCCAGGCAGACGCGTGCGTGGCATGACGCACGATTTATTGGTCCCCAACTGTTTACACGGCTTTATTCGTGGCCGCGCACAATGCGTGTTTTGATTTCATTATATCACTTTTTATAATGCCGACTTAATACATCCAGCGAAATGGATGAATTGGCAAAGTGGTGAGGGCATTATTGGCATTGCTTTCAAATCAAAGAGTTTTGAAATTATTGTATAGAATATGAATGTCT
This sequence comes from Schoenobius gigantellus, assembly GCA_963935595.1. Lineage (NCBI taxonomy): Eukaryota > Metazoa > Arthropoda > Insecta > Lepidoptera > Crambidae > Schoenobius > Schoenobius gigantellus. The sequence continues at coordinate 32,531,849 of OZ012542.1, forward strand.
TTCCTTTAAACAGACAGTTTGGAAGAGTATCTTTGTAGCGAGACTTGCAAAACCTGGCTCCCCTAGTAATGATTACCAAAAAACGATGATCTACTAGAAAGTCTTAAAATTTGTCACCGACTTCAATATAGAAGTGTGATGTTATCTATACCTATTCTCGTATATTATTATTAACTTTTCAGTGTTTTTGAAGTCGGTTTTTATTTTTTGTAAAATATTTTCTTTTTTTAACTTTTTAGCAAATGAAATCTTTTTAGTGAAAGAAATCCTAATGTAATACCTAGGTACCAGCTCACCTTTTGTGAGCTGGTATTAAATTAGGGCTTCCCTCGTGGTGGTGCCCAAAGTAGACTCCACCACGTCGGCGTTTCACCGAATAATGATGCTGAATTTTATAACCGACTACCAGCTCCTAGAAAATTGGTATTACTTACCTTGGATCCGTTCGGTCTCCGTATGTAGCCGGTGGACTTCCTGAGCTAGTTCGAAGGAAGTCGCGGCTCCTGAAGAGTTGGTGTCAATCCAACGATGGAGACCGGAGCACTACATAGGCCTATTAGGCCACCATCACTCACTTCACCGATAAAATATTTGGTGCATTTACACTATCACCGACACTAAAACTTGGCGGAACCTCGCACCAACAATCACTTGGTGCGCCGCGCAAGACACTATTTGTTATATATTTCTCGAAACGAAAACTCACCGCCCTGTGGTCTAACCAATTTCAATGTCATTCCGTATTCGACTCGACTGACATGTTACATGCGGCCGGCCGCCACAGGCTCTTACTGCACAGACTATAATGCAGTGTTGCCACTCGCTCTTCCTCGAGCGTAAACACCTCGATTTTCATAGGATCCCATCATTAGATCCCAACTTTGGTGACTTTGGGACCACCCCAGGAGTATAGGTACTCTATCGAACACATTTTGAAAATCGGTTCACAATTGGCGGCGTAATCGCGTAACATACACACAAAAAAAAACATACGCATCTAATTGAGAATCTCCTCCTTTTTTGAAGTCTGTTTAAAATAATACAAGAACTGTAAACTATAATTTGAAATTATTTTGATGAAGTTTCTCAGAGTTTGTTTGATGGAGTTTGCTAATAATGTAATTCAAAATAGCCGAATAAAAAACTATAAAAAGTTGACTTTTCAAGCTATTAAAATCACTACTTCTTAGAAAGTAATATAATCTACCTTCATAACATAATATAAATTGATATTATTTATGCAAAAGTCAATCTGCCTGTTTCTGTTGGACGCTTATTCAAATAATTCAATAAAATTTAAGTAGATGCGACAAATAAAGCTTAGCAATAAATTTGTAATTTTCCAAACTCATCGTTTCTTTATAAAATATACAAAACACAAAGATCGCTATTTTTAGAGTAAGTAAGTAACGAAAACCACGACAGTCCTCTCCAGTGTCTTAGTTAAGCTCCTCACATAATGGGTTACTAAGAACAAGATTCCGCAAATGTATAACAAAGTTCACATCGAAGAAAAGTGAGCGAAAGTCGTAAAGCCTAAGTCCTATCAGGGCTTGCGGTGTCAGTGGTCGAAGTTCAGGATTTCTGCTATTTATTGCGATCCCGCGGGATCTCGGAATTTACGTGCCTCGAGATAAAGTCAGATCCTGGCCTTGCCAGATAATATCGCGGATAAAAATAACATACCCGACCATAACATACATGCTTATATCTGAAACTAATAAGTGGGACAGTGAAAAAATCCAATTAGTTTCGAGTGTTTCGAGTCATTATTAAATTAGCATTTATATTTCTCTTAAAGATGAGTGGGTTCTCAAGTCAGTTATGAGCCGCAACATTATATTCCAGTTATGAAAGTTAAAAAAATCAGTACAAGATTGGATTAGAAGAATTATGATTATGAAGATTGGTTAAAAAAATCAGTACAGAAAGAAGGATGTTAAAGTCTCTAGACTTTAACATCCTTCTTTTTTAAACATTCATTTCTTTTGAGTTAATGAAAGCAGCGTGGCGATTAGGGCATATCCTCCCAAACGAACGCCGTAAAGAATCGGCCTCCAGTTTCCGATAGCTCCACTATTCCTGTCCATGGTAGCGGTCACGGTGATGGTGGAGTGGGGGGCTAAGAATCTCCGGGCTACGAGAGGCTACCAAACTAAATTGACCCTTGCTACGTACAACGGACCGACTCTGAGATTGAACGAGCACGTGACATAATTCGTGGTAGAGCTGGAGAAGTTACGGTGGCACATTTTAGGATTGTGCAGGTAAAAAATGCGCAATTATCGTCCAGCGTTGATGATACCACAAAAGTGTAATTCTTAGTCGACCGTTAGGTTTGGAGTAAAAAGCAATGACAGTTATTTGTGTACCCATATTCATAGATTGTGCATAGCTCAGTCAGCCAAACTGGTGTTCATAAAATAAATATAATTTTTTCCCCAATTTTAAAAACAGATATTATTGGTTGCGTGATGTTACAGTATCACCGACGTGCCTACCATCGGATCCATCTGATCCTTTTGAATTCTTGATATCTTTTGGCCTCAATCATCAATTCTTCAGCGTCATAGTTAAGAATATTAATTGCAAATTAAAAATGAAAAAGCAATACTAGTCACTGAATAATTTTTTCAAAGCCTCAGAGAAAGTACCGAATACACACCTACAGCTGATCAGCTGATATCCTAATTCACGTTTTACAAACAGTATAAAATGTCAGAATCGCAACAAAATAATAAAGCACTAAACAAAATGAACTGAAAGATGTTAAAGACTAAATAATGACTGAGATAAAACTAAATCGTTCTAATTTAAAATGTCTCTTTGAAGACTTTTACGTCTATTTGCGACAACAAATTACAGGCAAAAGATTACCCTGTTAAGCGACACGCATCCAACCAAAAAGCATAAATCGACTTTGGTATGATCAGCTCGGTACAGAGTTTTAAATTAATCGATTGTGATCCCTATTACTTGTTGGTTAGGATGGTATACCTGTGTGGCTCGAGACAAATAAAGTATGGGAGAACAATGCTCGTCGAGTCAGGGAATAATTTTAGCTCGGCGAACCATCGGCGACGCAGCGTACGTGTGACTTGGAGTTAAAGTGACGTGGAAGAGACGTACGTGCGGCTCGCTGCTATAGTGCATGACGTGTATCATGGGAGTTTATGTAGAACAGGACATTTTGAGAGCTATCACTGGGTATACGTGTTTAATCACGCAAAGTAAACAAAACATTTGTTTAAGTAAACTCTATCCAAAATAGTTTTTATTAGTTATTTTAAAAAGTTCTATACATTCACAGATATTCACTTCACTCGGTCCATGAAAAAAAATGTAAGTGTGCTCACTTTTGTGTCTTGGTTGCGGCTATAAAACTGATTTGTGAACATTTTCAAATATGAATTTGATTCCACTTCGCAAATTATTTATGTGTGCATCATTTAGCTATATAAATACCGACCGAATTGATTAGAGTGCAGTTACCGAATTTAAAAAGTAATTGGTTATAGCCACCTTATTGAATGCGACAATTTAATGGACATATTTGAAAGGAAAGTAAATTATATTAAATTATTGTATTTTAATATCGTATTCTAATATTAGTTTTTTACATCCACTTTAATAATCTTCAAACTGATCGTAAACATAAGCTTATTAGGTTCATCATCCAAAATATCACATTTCCGTGTAAATAGAGGTAAGTGAAAAATATTTTTTTGTATTACAATATTTTTTGCGAAACTACATTAACATTTCTAGGAAACGGCGTCTCTCTGTAAACAACGCTATCTTTACCGCCCCCGGGGGAAATAACGTACTGTCACGCGGAATATACGGGACCGCGCCACAATTAGAGATCACCAGAAATTGCGTAATTAGAACCCACTAATCGATCTTCCATACAAGCAGACACCCCTCTTTGTAATTTCAAATATTCGATGGCAAATCGTTTAATTATTATACTTAGTTATACAATTGAATTTGGAAGTTAGGACTGGATGAAGAATTAGGAAGTTTGAAATAAGTATATGTTAAGAGGGTGATAATAAAAGGCGGAAGTCAATGTTGTTATAATACCCACAAGTGATGTGAACAATACTTGGACACACACTACAATAATTAACACCATTCCTAATTGCTTTACTTACCTAGACTTTAGTAAAAAACTCATCTCGTATATAATTTTTTATCACCTCAGATAAATCTAGGGACGCTTCAGGGCATGGAAGTAGAATGATTTAAATATTAATAAAAAAATAACTACCTAACCTATTTAATTTTATGTAAATTTTCTAAAATATATATAAAATACTGCACTAGTTTAGTCTAAAAAAAAACTTTAAAAAAGTTAAAAAAAACTGGAAAAAACTACCCTTATCACCTAGGAGTATAAAATAGCCTACGACATATTCTCTGACCTACTAAATACACAGAAAAAACATTAACATACATGTACAACTTACATTCACATACATGTCGCTGCCCTGATTCACCATTTCACACTATGAACATTGACGACGACACTTCTGCTCAGGAATATTAGGTAATGGTGTCTGTTAGTTGGGTTACTCTTAGATAAAACGATAAACACTGTTCTCTACCTAATTCAAATACGACTCCTACTGCTAGGCGCTAATCTTATTTAGAAGAATTTAAGTTTTGTCATAATTAAAAAGAGGAGACAAAATGTAGACCTCCCGAGTTCCTTGCTTGTGCTTTTTGAGGAGGGTCTCCCAAATTTTGAATAAAATATAAAATAAATACTTTAAAAAATGCTTAGTTGATGCCTTACCAAGTACCTATCAACTTAATTACATTTATTTCTATGATTTCAGCGTCAACCTAGTATTATATTTAGTGGTCAATAACATTACACCTTCATTTCGAATATTTGTTTAATTATTCGCCCCGGATCATGCTCTAAAATCTATCATGGTAGGCTGGTTATTCCCTTGTTACGAGCAAACAAAGGAATTCGTCCAACCGCTGTGAAATATTTGATATTAAGTAATTTGGGGCCGACAAGTTTGCGGGAAATTATATTACTTAGTATCTTTGTTGCCATACGTACTTAATAAGTTTAATAGCAACTAGTCTGCGGTATGTCTCGTGAGAATTCAGAACTTGTCTACTCTCGATGAATAGACAAACAAAGGATGAACTTATTAGTGCTTACGGCCTATTCACATACATTAGAGACAGTTTTGATAGCCGCGTAATTAAAACTACTAACAAAATTATTTGATTATTTTTTAAAAGTTATAATACCTACTTATTATAGTTATACGAGTACGCTTCACTGACACCTCACCATTCTACTACTTCCACCGCCATGGGTTGATTACAGGAAATCTCAGTTAGGGATAGGTCCAGCAAATAGAAACTCATTTATTTTATAATTTATGCAATTAAGTGTATAAAAAAATTAAATAGTATATTTATAAGCTTTAACCTTAAGAATGTAACTAATATGAATACAACATGATTTTAAAAGGGGAAAATAACTTATCGTATAGAATATCTACAGTAACAGCCGGTCAAATTTACGACGCCACAACTATATGTATTACCATGTTCAGTCTCAAACGCACAAGGGGACAGAGACTGATAACTTAATGCTGTCTAATCGGAAGTGAATCGGAAACAGTTTCGACCATAATTCTGTATGTGGCTTTGCACACTTTTTGTCAGCATTACTTACCCCAACCACAGCTAGGTGGTCAGGGAGAGAATGATGTTATAGTCCAAGGGATTGTGAACTAGTAATGTTCAGCTTGTAGGTAATAGGTATATCCCATGACACGCTGGGACCACAGAACACAGAAAGAGGTTAGAAAGGCAATCATGCACCGTTTGTACGGGAACCGCTGTCGCCAGTTTTGCTCCCACTTCTTTTCCTTGCACCGCCCATGCAAAGTCGCGCGAAATCGGGCTGAACCAATCACAACGCTCACTGGGCTCCTCATTTACAGAAATTCACTGACGTCAAGAGCCGCGTGTACAAATAACATTATTTTAGTAATTGACATCAATGAATAGTTATCGATATTAAATATTGCCAGCTATTTAACCATTTGAAATATTTAGAAAACCAAAAAATAATTATTACTTTCATTATACGTTTATAATTAATAATATTCAAGTAATATTTTGTTTCTATGAAACAAAATTATAGCTTTTTAGCTCAAAAATGTTGTAGGTTAGACGTAAAATAAAAGACAAACTATAATACTATAATGCATCGGTCCGAAAGCATAAACTAGAATGGATAATCTGACAAACGGACGTGCGGTAGTTTAGTTGTTAGGATATTTTGGTTGGATGGAGAAGTAAATATTTGTAAAGTAAATATTTACCTGTAAATTTGTGTTTTTTAAAGTACTCAAATCTTTATGTCTTAATGAAAACTTTTTCTGTAAATCGTTAATAATATCTTCCATTTTGTATACTTTTTTTTTCAAACGTCGATTTTGTGCTTGTATTTTTAATTATTTTTTTTGTCGTTTTATAACAGTCTCTCTAGATACAAGTATTTAAAAAAAAAATCCTGGGTGTTGATGCATTGAACTGAAAATAATTACGGATTTATTAATTGACTATTACATTTTAAATTAATTTTTATGTTGTCGTTATTTTTAGATAATAGTATAAGATTTAAGATTTTAAGTAAGATTTTTGATGTAAGATTAAGATTTTTTTTGGGACTGTCTTTTATTATCAAAGAGGTTGATGTTATTGAATCCAAAATGTCCTAGAATAAATCAAGTACCTTATATGTAATGTATTTTCTTAAAACTTTACGCTACTTATTTTACATAATATTCATAAACATAGCTTTACCTGTCTCATCCGTTTTGTTAAATCATTATCGTTTATGTTATTTCTCGCTTCTGAAAGACTACGTTTTTGTGATTTACCATTGTTTAATTTCTCTTTGATTAACGACGAAGTAGAACTTCTCGCATCATTTATCTTAAACATAAAAGAGTTGGCTTACTGATATTGCAATCATTATTTGGTATCATTAAAAAATTATAATAAAATATAATACATACTGCAGAATACAAATACACTACTTTTTCATGTGGTATTACACTGCTTTTTAAATACTTGTTCCCAGATTTTATTTTATATTGATTTTGATATATATTTTATATCAAAATCATTTTCACTAAAATGTTTTGAGCAAATGGTGCTTGACTTAGTAGGAATCCATTCTTCTCTACCTGTTGCGTCAACCCACTTTTTACGTATATCCGGATTTTTAGGAAAACTAAAATAATATGTCCAAAAACAGTTATTAAAAGGGTATAATTGATAGTAAAATATATTTAAAATAAATAAATCAATACAAAAACCACCAACAGACTCATGAACAAATGTTCGTGCTTATCACACAAACTAACGTAGGTATAAGAACAAGACTAACACAAACATTTGTTCCCGCCAGGATTTGAACCTGGACTGCTTGATGTAAAGCTCCGTTACTGACCACTTTACCACGGCGGCGCGGCGTCCTAACGGCGTGTCTAGTATTCATGATATAACAAGCTGGCCACCTACCTATGCTAAAATAGTCATATAAATATTATGGTGATATTAAAAATTCTAAGTTGTAAAATTACTTTAGAATTTGCCCATATTTTTTTTACTAATCGAACTAATTGTATCGTGAAAATTGAAATTAATTTTACAATTTTAATCTTTGATTACATCGCCGTACTTATATGAATAGGATGTTAGAAAGGGTAGGTGTTAGCTTCGCCAAACATTCTGTATTATCGAAAAGTAATAATTATTATTATGGCATTTTAAGTGACAAATAATATGTTATTTTTACTTTATACAAATATTTTAAAATATACATTTATCGATAAAATGTAATGCGTGCGTTTTTTGATTAGCACGGCACTATCCCTTGTACTGCGACTATTGCGTTTATGCTCATTAAGCCAAATGCGTCACTACCGAAAGCAGTGTACTACATTACGCACTCTAAGTAATATGGCAAAAATCGCGTGCGTACATTGCCGGTAATGTATATTTTTTAGTAAATATTATGTAACTTATCGTTATGATCAGTTTTGGTGGATTTTGACATTATGATGTATGGAATATGGTCATTATGATCAATTTACTACTTACCGATGAAAAGAAATTCCTTCTTTAGCTACACTTGACACCTGACTTCTTGTTTTACAAGTAATTATAGCACAAGAAGGCATTTTTTTATATTTATAGCGCCGCGCTTCACGATACACTCACGTTGTTGTCCGTCAGTGATTAAACAACGCGTTCGCGGTGCGGGGCCACAAGTATGAGCATTTAGTCATAGTTGTGGCTACGCGTGCCCCGCCCACATAGCCCTTCTAACCTCTTTCTGTGTTCTGTGGCTGGGACTCTGGCGAAACAACAAAAAAAATAAAGGTATATGTAACTGATATGGCTATAGGTGCATCGCTTTCTCTTAAGGGTCCTCAGTTTGAGTTATAAAGGAAAAAATGTCCATCACGTAATGATTTCGAGTTATATGAAAATAAAGTTTTTTAAAGAAAATGTATGAAAAATATCCTATTGGCTAATAAAACGATACAATTTTAAATTAATTAGAGGTTGTATTTAATTTAAGATGTCTATTTTAGAGGCAATGATATGTACATGCAACTATTGCAACTATTTTGTAGGTTGTTTTTTAGCAATTGGCATTTTTTCTTGTATTCTGTGTTGCTTTCCCTTATGAGGGATCAACAGTAATACCCTATCATTATAGGATCCCAGCGGCCTTGATATCTCTGTTGCATCGTTAAGAAACCTCTATCCCTTCTCATCAGTAACAGAACCTAATTTTTGTGGAAAGAACTCTTATATCAATGTAAAAAAATCATTTTTAGTGACATTCTGCACACCTAGCTTTGGTATTTTTTTCAGCATGTTTTCAATCAGTTTCTAATATGTGTCAGACTTTTTGTTTCCCAAAAAGTTTATACTAACATCTTATGACACAAGTCCGTAACGTAGACTGTGGTTCTTGTGGGGGTTGCAAATTTGCTGCGAACCTCACGAGAACTACACATAATATACTATAATATAGGTCACTGTTATCACTAACCATCAGGTGGACAGTATGCTTGTTTGCTAACGTAGCTGTATGTTGAAATGTTGAAACATCGCAGTCAGACTGAATAGTCATTGTCATCCACCGACAATTCATCGGATTCTAAAAGTAAAAATTCGATGATTGCCCAGTTACTGATAATATTTTGATGTCTTTTTCTCTTTGTGAATGACCCCGAAGAAGAAATATACCGCTTTTTTCGCGACCGCATTTCATTTCATCGATAAATAAACAAAATTAAAAATGTGACACTTAAACTGACTCTACGTACCACATACGTCAGGTCGTCAAACTTACGTGTCTAAACAGGTGCCACATGTTCGTTGTCCTCCTCACCGCACTCCTCACTGACAACTAGGAAGCTACCAAAAAGGACGCGAAAAAATTCCCGCACAAATTTTAGTTTCGAACGAGAAACCGTGTTGCCGACGTACCACATACGTACGTCAGTTAGTTAAGGGTTAATGATGATGATGATGATGTAATCCTCTGGTGCTATTGGCAATGACAGTATTCGTCGAAACATGATCCTTCCTATATTAGATAATCCTTGTGCCAATCATATCATTTATCGTTAATACTTCTATCACCTCTGGTAAATTTCCCTCTGCGTGGAAGGATGCTTTTGTAATTCCACTTCCTAAAAAAATAAATCCCAATTTCTTCACTGATATTCCTACAATATCAATTCTCCCTTTTCTTTTCAAAGTCCTTGAAAAATTTGTTCACAGTCAGCTCCTTTGGTTCCTCAATGATAATAACCTACTAAATCCAATACAATCCGGCTTCCGAATGGGTCATCGTACGACTACTGTCTTAACCAAAATCACGCACGATATTCGCAAGGCTATTGAAAATCATCAACTCACAGTATTGGCTCTCTTAGACTTAATTAATGCATTTATTTCCGTGGATTTTGATATAGTTATTGGTGTACTACGTTCTTTTGGCATATTTCCTACCATAGTTGACTGGTTTCGTAGTTACCTACTAGGGCGCCGGCAACGTATACGCATTGAGGATTCTTTCTCTGACTGGTGCAGTATCAATGCGGGTGTCCCTCAGGGTGGCGTTTTGTCTCCATTTCTTTTCTCTATATTTATTAATTCCATTACACATTCACTTTCGTGTCTATATCACTTGTATGCTGACGATTTGCAGATTTACACGCAAGCAACATTATCAAATCTTTCGCATGCTATCGCTCAAACTAACAGCGTACTTAAATTGATCGACAACTGGAGCAAATCATATGGACTTATCATTAATTATTCTTGGCAGTCCGTATTTTGTATCAAGGATTGATTATAGTTTGCTGCCAGCGGTGGTATTTGGCGGTACTATTGTTCTTTTTAGCGCATATGTTTAAAATTTGAGTTTAATTTTTGATAAGTGCTTATCATGGCGATTGGCGACCGCAAGTTGAAGCTGTTCGCAAGAAACTCTTCGATGCATATGGTAAATGGTTTAACTCAACAGGTTTCGTAACTTTCTGCCGATTAGTACTAAAATAGAATTGGCACAGTTGTTTCTACTTTCACTGCTTGATTATGCTGATTGTGCCTGGGTGGATCTGTCTGAGGAACTTCTCGACAAGCTGAAGCGGCTGCAAAATGTGGCCATTAGATTTATTTTTAATTTACGAAAACTTTATTATGATTCTTAATATCGCTCTTAGCTCAAATGACTCCGGATCCGACAGCGTAGAGACTTACATGTCTTGTCTCTTCTTTACAATATTCTGTTTCATCCAATGTCTCCACCTTATCTTAAGTCTCATTTCTCTTTTCGATCTACTTCGTCGAGTCGTACTTTGCGATCTAATTACATTCTATCTCTTGACATTCCGCCTCGCTTGACTCACTTTCAAACATACTCGTTTCATTCTCAAGCCGTCCGGCTATGGAACTCCCTCCCTGAGAGTATTAAGAAAGCGTGTACACTAGATTTTTTCAAATCCCTAGTTCGTAGTCACTTCTTATCTACAAATCCTTAACCGTCATACGCTTGTCCCTTCCCTATCACACATGCAATATTTATTCTTATCTTTGCACCCCTGCCCTTGACTTGATTGTTCTTTTTCCTCTTTCCCTGTCTTAAGGTTGCCTGGAAGAGATTGCTTTTTAGCAATAACCTATTTGTACATATGTTTTTTTCTTTACATCTGAATCACTTTGTAATGCATTATTTGTACGATAAAGCGTTTATTGTACAAATATTGTAAATATTATTACTATTATTATTAGGTCCTTACATATGAAATTGGCGTTTTGTATGGGAGGAGCATAAAGTCGATTTTTTAAATATAATATATATATATATATTCAATCAACATATGTACCATTGCTATCTATGCACTTTTGCCATCTTATAGGTAGTTCATCGATCCCTTTACTAAAAAAACCATTCGGATGAGAATCAATAAATTCTTTGAAGGCGGTTTGGACTGCCCCACCGAAGTTTAATTTTTTCCCTTTCAAGAAGTTATCCAAATTTCGAAAACAATGGTAATCTGTTGGAGCAAGGCCCGGAGAGTACGGTGGATATCTTAGACATTCCAATTGAAGTTGAAGCTCCTCTAATTTGGCAGCCGTTTGTTGTGCAGTGTGTGGTTTAGCGTTATCATGAAGCAGCAGTGGCCTAGAGCGATTGACCAGCCTCGGTTGTTTAGCAGCTAGCTTTTCCATCATGGTTTGCAGTTGCTGACAATAGACATCTGCCGTAATCGTCTGGCCAGATTTAAGAAAGCTGTAGTGAACGACACCAGCACTAGTCCACCAAACGCTCAGAAGTAACTTTTTTGAAGTCAATTTTAGCTTGGGGCATGGTTTGGCTGGTTTGGCAGGGTTCAGCCATTGCGATGAGCGCTTCCGATTATCGTAAGGACCCACTTTTCATCACAAGTAATGATTCGATTTAAAATCCCTTTATTATTATGCCGGTTGAGTAATGCAACGCAGCAGTCAACGTGCGTTTGTTGATTTGCTTCACTCAATTCGTGAGGTACCCACCTTTCAAGCTTTTTCACCTTCCCAATTTGCTTCAAGTGAATTAAAACAATTTTATCACTAACATCACAGCCTGCAGCTAACTCGGACGTGGTTTGCGCTGGAGCCGCTTCCACAATAGCCTTCAATTCTTCATTATCAACATTGGTCTCCGGCCGTCCACGGGGCTTGTTCTGCAGTCGGAAATTTCCAGAACAAAAACGATGGAACCAAAAACGCACTGTGTTTTCTTTTGCGGCACCGTCGGCGTCGCCATATACATCATTAATCCTTCGAGCCGTTTCTGCAGCACTGGTACCACGGTGGAACTCGTACTCGTAAATAACGCGATATTTCAAGTTTTTCATTTTGTAAACTGAGTGACGCAAAGAAAAAAAAACAATTCAGGAAAAAACAAGTGAATTATAATTTTCGAAATACAAATACATGAGTAAATAGCTGTATGAATTTGAATTTGAAATTCCTAACCATAGAGAAGATATTTGAGATCAAAGTGGCCAGTACGGCAAAACGCCAATTTCGTATGTAAGGACCTAATATTAATCCTGTAATCCCTCATCAGGGACATAGGGCTCGAAGAAGAGATCTCCAATTTTCTCGTTCTTGTGCAGCAACTTCCAGATCCTTCCAGTAGAGTCCATTTGCTGAAGCCTCTTTTTCAATTGAGCCTCTCCAGGTAATACGGGGGCGGCCCGGCATTCTTTACCCATGCGCTTGCCATGTTAACCCTTGTTTAGATAGATGTGTGTCTGGTCTTCTCAACACATGGCCAATCAGCACCATTTTCTCATTAATCTCTCCTTGTCAATGGGGTTTTGGTCAGTCAACACCTACAGCCTTTCATAGGAGATGTTTCGTGGCCAGCAGATCCCCAGTATGTGCCGTAAACATTTGTTCACGAAAACCTGTAAGCTTTTTAATAGTAATCGAAACGTCAAAACAATCACATCTCGACTATACGAACACTTTGACTGAGAAAAAATTAATAACTAAATAATGTCACGCAAACATACCGACCGCCAAGTACTAATATGTTTTTCCTTTTTATGAATTTCATATGTACATTTGTCTGACGCTCCTACGGTGAAGGAAAACATAGCGAGGCAACCGCATACATCTGCAAAAAAAATGCAAAAGTGTATGTGAAGTCTACCAATCCGCACTGGGCCAGCGTGTTTGACTAAGGCCTAAACACGCTAACTCAGGGTAGGCTCGAGTCCCTCGGTGGGTACGTATATAAGATATTATGAAAAATACAGACAACTTTCTCTCTCAAGATTGACACTAGGTGCTATTAATGTCTAACAATGTTTCAATCATTATTGTATTAGAGATAGAAATAGAAAAAATAGAAGTCAATTTCATTTGTGGACTCTAGCCCCTAAACTAATAGTGGTAAATGGCAGGAAATTACCGGGCACCTTATCGTCCAATTCAATAAGCCCGAAGGTCCAAGGGGAGGGGAATAATGAAACTGCAACTACGGCTCGTCCGATATGCCTTTAGTTGTCCAGTCAATGGCTGTAATTGCCGCTTATTCCAGTCTTTTTGCTTCCAATCTCGATTGGAGACGGTATAAATGGGTCTGACGGTCTTAGATAAATTTGATCAAATCGTCTAGATTTTACAAGAGTGACTTGAGTTTATTATATCAATTTCTTTCTCATATTTTGTCTTTATAGCATATTCTATCGCCAATCAAGAAGTTTCTAGAGAAGTATTTAACTGCGTTATTAAGAATTGTAATCTCATCATTCTGACATTGTATAATGAAGTGATATGTAGGTTACACTTCATTATACAATATTTATTTGGATTTTTACTTTGAGGCTTGGTAACTGTTATCAAACATGCGAACATACAAACTTATTAAGCAGGTCACCTTATAAGTATAACATATTAGGACACTATTCCATGTCCCGTGATTTTTTTCTGATTTCGAACTTGATAAAGAATAAATAATTTGTATGTAATTTGAAAATATTTCGAGGAAAGAACGAATGTTAACATAGTCCTAGGGATTAGCAAGCTGAAGTAGAAGAGTGGCCTATGTCCAGCAGTGGACGTGTGTGGGCTGATGATGGTGATGATGACCACAAGCTTATCTGTGCTTCGTCGTGACATCGCCTCTCTTAGCGCCTTTTACCGAATGTTCCATGGGGAATGCTCTGAGGAGCTCTTTAACCTTATCCCTCCCTCTCCATTCCTTAACAGAAACACGCGTAAGGGCCTTCGGAGTCATTCGTACACTGTGTCCTCCTTTTCACACCGTACCAAGAAATTCCAAGATTCCTTCGTCTGTCGTTCATCCCACACTTGGAATTCTTTACCTGCGCACGTGTTTCCTCCATCCTACAACATGGGTTCTTTCAAAAGAGGCGTGAAAAAGCATCTTTTGGGCTGGCAAGGGGCGGGCAGGTAGGATAGTGGATGTCGTCCCTACTCTATCTGTCAACTCATTTGGGCCTCTTTCACAGCTTAACATCAGGCGGGAGGAGGTCATTTGACGGGCCATACATAAAAAAAAAGAAAAAAAAGAAAGGCATACTAAACAGCCCGTTCTGCGCCTAATCTAGTTTTGGACGTGACGGTTATATGTATCCCATCAGAAAATTGCGAGTGAAGGAACCGACTTATACCTATGTAGGTATAATGCTGTGGAAGGAACTGAGGGCACTTGTGTTAGCACAGACATGTGCACAATGATATCTCTTGCGCCGTTAACCAGTCTATGTAGAGATTTGCCGCCGCCGTGACTAATCGGTTAGGAGCCTTAAGATGCATAAAACCATTTACGCGAAATAGGTTCCAACTTTACGCAAAGCGATAGACTCGGAATATACCACTCACGCAAATTACCAATTAAACATAACACCAACTTTTTATAAGAGACTGCCTTTCGACACAAAAACCACATGATACACGAAACAAGGTTTCTTAATTAGCTACTGTTTAGCAAGTATCTTTCAGGACTATTATGTAAGAGTAATTATCTAAAAACTAATTAAGTGATCGGTTGGAAGGACTATTATACTTAGTAAAGTAAAAGTAAATATACCTATAGCATATATGATGCACGAGCGTGTGGATCAGTTTTTATATCTTCACCTGATGTATAATATAGCACCTACCTAATATATAAAATTTCGATATAAAGATACAAAAAATAAGATATAAACATTTCGACACCTCGACTATACCACAGATAAAACTATACCAACACTGACTGAGAAGATATAAGTAACAAAATTATGTCACGTAAACATACAGACTAACTTTCTCTATCAAAATTGGACACCAGGTGCTATTAATGTCTAACAATATTTCAATTATTATTGTTCTAGAAATAAAAAAAAATAGAACTCATTTGTGATGTGATATAATGATTATGATGTATGAGACGTTTAAATGTGTATTTTCTTTTATTTGTTTCATAGAATATTGTGCGGAGATAAGTTCTTGACCTTCTATAGATATTGTTAAAACCAAAATAAAGCAAAGCTCTATTCATAATACATTTTTATGTTGAAGTTCACCACGTTGGGCTTATCATGCTATAATT
This sequence comes from Schoenobius gigantellus, assembly GCA_963935595.1. Taxonomy (NCBI): domain Eukaryota; kingdom Metazoa; phylum Arthropoda; class Insecta; order Lepidoptera; family Crambidae; genus Schoenobius; species Schoenobius gigantellus. The sequence goes on from OZ012542.1 coordinate 32,547,543, forward strand.
ATATAATGTGATGCATGAGAAGTCTGTAATTTTACTAATTTCTTTACATCGACTTGAAAAAAATGTAAGCCACTGTTATTAACTTAGACAATTAGTATGATTTTACTAAATTTATTGTAATAAAAAAAGTAAAAACCAAAATAAAGTAAACGTTTTTTTCGTAATAATATGAAAACGACTATAATTTAAGAAAATCTATGTATTTTCTTTGCGTATTTTGATAATATACGAGTATCACACAATAGATAGACACTAGAAATCATATTCATACTGCAACATCCAAGAATAAACAATTCTTCTGAACAGTTTCTCTTCAGTTGTCCCGCTTGTGAAAATCAAAAATCTCCTATCCCTTGAGGATTATTATTTAACCCTGTAGCTATGTGCATACAACCACTCGATACGTTTGCAATTGATGACTCTACACCTGTTCGCAAATTCGGAGAACATTCACGAGAAGAACATGCAAAAGACTCGGAAAGGCTGCGATGTTTTGTCTCTTCTTTTAAATCGGCATTTACAGCGTTGATTTTCACTTACATTATTGATAATAAAAAACAACTTTGAATTTAATGAAATGTATTTTCCGAAACACTTCCGTTATTTACAAACAAAATAATACATAATTAAAGCAAGTATTAGTCCAATAAAGCGAATGTTTGCTTATTACAGATTTAAGGTGGTACTACTTTAAATCTGTAATAAGTAAACAGCTTTAATACAGTCGTCAAAAAGCACACATTGAAGTTTTAACATTTTTACTAACCAAGAATGGGTTGGGATTGCATACATAATTATGCAGCCAGCGCAGTGCAGTTGGCAGCTTTGGAATGCAACCCGAAGATACATACCGAGGTTGGTGGTCACACACACCCCTTAGCGCGTGATAGCTATACTCGGGTTTGAGTGCTCTACAAAATTCGCAACAAAGTTATCTCGCCAACAAACTAAAATCTCGAATATTGCTCACAGAATTGGCGCACTAAAGTGGAAGTGGGCCAATGTCTGCAGATGGACAGATAGTCGATGGAGCAAGGCGTCTATTCTCTAGAAAGGACATTGCTCTGCGTCTGTACATTGTTCGCGCTAATACTAACAGCAGTGAAAAAATATTTTTTGTATAATTAGACATTAGTATTTCTTGTACATCCATATACTAGGAACAAGCTTCAAAATCGAAAAAGTCTATAGGCAAATAAAAATAGTCTATAGGTACGTATATAAATATTAAAATAATCATTATAGATATGTGAATAGCCAAGTCCCGTAAAGGTTGCAATCAATCAGGGTACGTTAACTTAACATTTGGTTTCATCACCGACTTCAATATTAAAGTGATGTTTCTTATTAGTATTCTTATTATGGTGGTATGGTCCCACTATACCCCCAGGGGTATGACCAGTAATATGGTATGTCCGCAATGTAATTTTTAACCTTCTGTGTTTTTTGAAGCCAGTTTTAATGTTTTAATATTTTTATTTCAATCTTTTTAGTGAATTGGAATTAAACCTTAGGCAAACGCCAGAATAACTTAAAAAAAACGTTTTGGACTCTAAATAGTATTAAAAGAAACTCTCACATCCCTAACGACCTAATTGTTATATATTTTCCACTATTAGCTCACCTGAAACATTTGAAATAACACATGTAACATAAGACGATGACTACCAGATGCAATACCTACCTGGGGGTGTATTATGACGTCTTAATTCCAGGCAGTTTTCTAAATTGTTATAATGCCCTTTCTTTCTCTTTGTATAATGAGTAAAAGAAAGGCACTTATAGCAATTCAGAAAACTGCCTGAATTCAAGATGACATAATACATGCCCAGAATAGCTTAAGAGAAAACATGAAACACCTTGATCGTGCGTATGAAATTTACAAAAAGTAAGAGTACTTTCGATAACAAAAAGAAAATCGGCTCACAAATGGCGGAGTAATCTGTGAACATTCATAAAAAATTGGGATATAATAAACCGATCGAATAAAAAAACAGGTAGCGACTGATGATGAGATACTATTTTAATAACTTGAGTGGTATGAATTTGAGTAAGCGAAAAATTAACTAAACTGACGACGAATATTAATTAATAATAAAATCCAGAATGAGCTTACAAAAAGTGTGTTTAGAATAATCGATTTTGGATATTAAAATTTTAAACGTGCGACTAAATTACTATATGAGCGACTAGAAATACAGAGACATCTTTTGGTATAAAAAAGGGCAGGGGGACGGGGGGGAGCAGCCCCCCAACAGGGAGGCTCCGCCATCACTAACTATTCTATGGGAACATATAGTACCATTGAAATCATATTATTTAAATCTTCCAATTTTAACATCTTAATGATTTAAAAGAAATTAGAGCCAAAGTGCTCTGCTCATTATGGTATTTTTCAATGTGGTTTTTCCATTCGAAACACTCATCAACATAAATAAATAATTTGCCAAATACTGAAAAAAATGCAGGACATAATATTTGTTTGAGTGTCACTCAAACAAATATTAGGTCGCTCAAATATTATGATGCTTCTCATTTTGTATTTGAAGTAACTCGAATGAATGTTTATAAGTTACTGTTCTGTTCATTTATCGTCATTCGCAGTCAGTCGCTCACTTAGTAATACAAATTAATTATTTTTGTATCTTAAAATTTTCATTTACAGTCACTGGTTTAAATACTACCCAAAAAAATAGACACAGTCGAACCAAAAAAACTCCTTTTTTGAAGTTGGTTTATAAAATTCTGTATTTATTAATTATTGTGCATGTTTAAAATGTATATCGATTAGTATTAACTTCAGTCAACAACAGGTCAAGCTTTACACTGGCACTCTGAAAACTTCCGCTATTACGAGCGACACAAAGACGCAGTCAAAGGTCTAACTGTAAAGTCTGGCCTGTTGCCATGTGTACACAATCTAAATTTGTTTAAATAAGAAATGATATACATTCAAATTCACAATCATCATAATTGTCGTCAGCCTACATTCGATCACTTCTATATCAAGCTCTTCCTTAGTACTCTCGCGTTCTCGTGGCTTTGCGCTCATACAACCAATTAATGTGTTTTGTTCCAATATGAAATATGAACGTATTACAACCTGTAGGGCGCGATAAAAGCCTATATATGGCGTCGGGGCAACTTCGGCCTTCAATAAAACGTGTGCGGCATAAGTTAAGCCCAATCTTTAAGGGAACATTTGCTCAGTAAAATGCGTGACGAAATTGCTGGTAGCGTACGCCATTGCTGGCGTTTCCCGATCGTTCTTCGCCCCGACACTTAGCCTTCCCTTTTCACCAATTTCGCAGCTCCATCCACACATCAATCTCCGCGTATTATGTAAAAGTAATATGGTGTAAAAGCGTCACAAACGGGGGTCGATATTTGAGGGGCGAGCGATGTCAATGATGTATTTATGTTTTTTTTTCGCGTATTTAGATATACCGGGTGTAACGGAATACTGCAATAATATTTAAGGTTGTTGATTAACAAAAAAAATGTTTTATGACTATTCTTCGTATTTTTATTATATGCCTACTTTCGATTTAATAAGCTTAACAGTTAAGCATATTAAATCAAATGTAGGCATACAATAAAAATACAAAGAATAGTCATAAAACATTTTTTTTGTTAATCAACAACCTTAAATATTATTGCGGTATTCCGTTACACCCGGTATATACGAATTATATGAATTCAGGGTTGGTGTGTGTGTATTTATTAAGCTTTGCTGTAACAATATTAATGTTTATTATCCTATGTCAATTTTTAAGTAATTCTAAAGGAGCAATTTCAAATCCTTAGTGCCTATGATTTATTTTAGTGAATTGTTTATAAACAATTGAAAATAATTATATATTGAGAATCATATTCCAGACCGATATATCCTCGTAAAATGATTACAAAAAGTTTTGCTTTGTAATTATATACCTATGGATCATCATATCAATCAATCATATATCACATACTGTATATCACATACCGCACATTAAGAAAGACGAATAATAAACTTTTAAAACTCAATATGTCTACAGAATAAAATTTATTACATTATTTTATTATATTTGTTAATATGTTATATTATATTTTATTATATATATCTATCGCTAACTTTCATACTAAAATACTCATTTTATGTTGATATCTATGTACCTACTGCATTTTAATCAGGGTAACTAGAGGAGGAAATTCAAAACCTAAAACGCTGTAGAAAAGAAAAACATTTTGCGCACAGATTTGCTTAGCGTTTATGGGCAAAGCAATAGATTACTTATCTAGCTACCGCAAACACGTGAGTCGGTGTGTAGGTACAGCGAGTTACAGCCGCCGAGGAGCGTCGCTTGATTAGCTCCGGGCTGGAATGGCCGAGTGCGCTATAAAGATTTTTGGGTAAACGTAATATTGCGTCGTTAGGGTAATAGAACGGACCGCGATGGGCTTTGCACCGCTCTCGGTGCTTAGACCGCTTCACTCACCTAATCGTCCGAATTCCGGGCTTATCGCGTGAGTTTATTCAGTAAGAAAAATAGCATGAAATTACACTTTACCTACGTGTTGTCCTAAGGATTAGATTGCTGACTAAACTGAAATAAAATTTAGGTTACTAAGTAAGCGTCTCATTATTATAGACATAGTCTCAGTTACCGTCAGGTGCTTCAAGCGCGGACCCAATCTACGAACATCTATACTAATATTACAAAGCTGAAGAGTTTGTTTGAGTATTTGTTTGTTTGGTTGAACGCGCTAATCTCAGGAGCTACTGATTCAAATTGAAAAATTCTTTTTGTGTTGGATAGTACATTTATCGAAGAAGGCTATAAGCTATGTAACATCATGCTACGACTAATATAATATGAGCTGAGCATCAATGAAAAATGTTGCAAAAACTGAAAAAAATATATGGCGAAACGTAGTTCGCGGGTGGCTAATTATAAATAAAAATTAATAGCCGAAATGTATGTACGCACATAACTTCAGAACGATTGCACCAAATAACGTTATCCTTTTTTTGTGTTCGTTATTGCCAAGACAAGATTCATATAAAAGAAAATGTTATATAAAAATTAAAATTGAATTTACAAATCTAATATATAAAAATCTCGTGTCACAGTGTTCGTTATCGAATTTCTCCGAAACAGCTTGACTGATTTTTATGATTCTTTTTTGTGTACATTTGGTAGGTCTGAGAATAATAGGTCGTAGGATATTTATTATACCCCTGGGTAATAAGGGTGGCCCTTTCTAGAAATTTTTGAGTGTTGAGCTTTATTATAGCGAAACGTACTTCGCGGGCTTAGCTAGTTTTCATATAAATAGTGAGTGACTGACAATATTGACAGATTGACCATCGTCGGTGGCGCTGTGGCCTAGGCACTGACCGCGATCTATCCTGTCATGTACCAATGTGCTTTTCCTTTCACGAATTTCATACGTACATTTATCTGACGCTCCTACGGTGAAGGAAAACATCGGAAGACCTGCATACACCTGCGAAGTAATTTAAAGGTGTATGTGAAGTCAACCAATCCGCACTGGGCCAGCGTGGTTTGACTAAGGCCTAATCGCCCTAACTAGTTAGGGCAGGCTCGTACCCCTCGGTGGGAAAGTATATGAGCTGTGATGATGATGACTTTGCATTGTATTGTTTTACCCGTCAAGAAGACTCAAAAAAATCTTTTTAAGTATGTTAGGGAGACTGGCAGAATAATAAGCACCGTAGAAGTGTATAAGTAAACGTATAATAAATATTTAGCAAAATACAACAGCACTATAAAAACAACGACATTGAAACATACGAATATATGACAATTCTATAACGTGACATTTATAAAAACCTATATAAAAGATCTACAATGAGACCATGAAGGTGATACTCCAACACACCTCCTTCAACTCATGAACTCAACATATAGGTTTAATTAATTCCGCACACATAAACCTAACTTACTACTCAACACTTCATGCTTAATGCGAGACAAAGGCTTGGTGAAGATATCTGCCAACATCTTATCGGTTGCCAAATGTTCCAATGTTATGGACTTATTCTCACTTAGCACATCCCTAACGAAGAAATGTCGTATGTCAATGTGCTTACTCTTCGCGTGATAAGCGCCATTATCCTCGGCTAAGCAAATAGCACTTAAGTTATCAGCATGCATTCTTACCTTGGACAAATTGAATAAACCTAGTTCCTTTAGCAGAGTATTTAAGTACACAGCCTCTTTCATAGACTCTGCCAAACTCACAAACTCGGCCTCACAAGTGGATGTTGCTACAATGCGTTGCTTTTGTGAAGCCCATGAGATACCTGCACCACCTAAAATGAAAACATATTCTGTAAATGATCGTCGATCGTGTGCACAGCTACCCCAATCTGCATCCGCCTACCCAAGAATGCATTGCCGGTTGGCTTAAAAATCAAACTATGACTTATCGTACCTTTTAGATACCGAAGAATCCTTTTTGCCATCTTGCAGTGAGTCTCAGATGGATTTTCTACATTCGCTATGTCTGGCCTCGTAGCAACACTCAAATATATGAGCGATCCAATAAGCTCTCTATATGGAAATGCCTTTCCTTCCAACTATACCTTTTTATCGCTCATCACTGGCTTTCCTACCTCCATCGGAGTCTTAACCGGCTTGCAATTCTCCATGCAAAATCTTATTAATATATCATTTATATACTTCTCTTGAGACAAGTAATATGCTTCGTCCTTCTTCTTTATATCTATCCCAAGACAAAAGGTTGGTTGGCCAAAATCTTTCAATTCAAATCTTTTTGCAAGATCATGCTTGAAATTGTCGCAATCAAAATATCATCTACGTATATTGCCACAAAAAGATCAGATCCATCTTGGTTCCCTTTGTAATACAGACCGGAGAGTTTGGTCTACGTCCGACAGTTAATGAACCCTATTAACTGTCGGACGTAGACCAAACTGTTTTAGTTTTACGTCTAATTTTAAATTCCATTGTCGTCCGGCCTGTTTCAGTCCATAAAGAGATTTCTTTAAAAGACATGTATCACCACCTGCTTTAACATCTTCAAGCATTATCGCAGATTTTTTACCAATTACACTACCGGTGCCTTTAGCACTTACTAGCTTTTCTAAGCTTTCCTTCAGCAGCTCTGGTATTTTCAAGTAAATAGCTTCGTTCAAATCTCCATGTAAATATGCTGTATTAATATCTATTTGATCAATGTCCATGTTCATTTCAACCGCTAATGCGATTAACAGACGTATAGTAGCTATTCTAGCTACTGGTGCAAATGTTCTGTGATAATCAAGACCAGGCTGTTGACTACATCAGACTGTTGACAGAACAGGCGGTTCCCTTTGCGACAAGTCTCGCCATCTTTTTCTCCGTTTTGTCAACGTTTAGCTTTGTTGTCAACACATATCGACATCCTACAACATTTCGATTGAACGGTTTCTTTACAATTTCCCATGTATCATTTTTAATTAAGCTACGTAGTTCAGACAGGATCGCTTCTTCCCACAGTCTCTTTTCATCGCTTGATAAGGCGTCTTTCAATGAGGTTTCAATAGCTCCTGTAAAATCTTCTGTCAACTGTTCATTGTCACTATTTTCTCGTACTGGAACCATGTAATAGATTTTTCGAGGTCGCCCAACGTGTCCTCTCTCAATACGTGGTCACCCAGGACCTCTTTTCATAATCACCTCTCTTTCACCATCCTCAGTATTCTCTGTGTTCTCTGTACTAATTTCTTCATGCAATGGTTCCAGTGTTCTTTGTACCTCATTTGATGTACTCGGCATACATGGCCTTATGGAGTCATTTGTTTGCCTCAAAACATTCTGACTTATTGGTACATTGGATTGTTTGTTTAATGGAATGTCTATCTTACGAGTCTTTTTCGCAGTATCTTGCACACTGTTCTCATATTGCGACTCAAGGAGTGACTGTTCTGAGACATTACTTTTACTTTCAAAGAACTTACCTTCTTGAAATTTCACATCCCTTGACACTATGAACTTTCTACACTCTGGTATCCAAATTTTATATCCCAGAGATTCGGCTGAATATCCTACAAAATAACCAATTACAGTTCGCTATGCAAGTTTATCTTTACCTGACTCCTTATTTAAAACATGAACTTTCGTACCAAACGTTCTCAAGTAACTTACGTTCAGAGGTTTCCCAAACCATTTTTCGTATGGAATTTCACCGTTCAAACTACTTGTTGGGCATCTATTACGTAAATAGCATGCAGTGTTCACTGCTTCAGCCCAAAAGCTTGCTGTCATTCTTGACGATAGCATGCATCTGGCCATTTCCAATAACGTGCGGTTCATTCGCTCAGCGATACCATTACTCTGCGGCGTGTAGGGCATAGTAAATCGTTTCTTAATTCCATTTTCTTGTAAATAAATATCAAAAAGCTTATTTTTATATTCCGTACCGTTGTCACATTGTAATGTTTTGATTTTTCTGCCTGTCATATTTTCGACCTGACATTTGAATATTTTGAATTTTGACAACACATCACTTTTATTTTTCAGCATGAAAACAGTACACCATCGCGTACTATCGTCAATAAAAGTGACAAAATATTTATTTCAACCGTTAGATTGAACTCTCATGGGACCTACCATATCAGAATAAACTACTTCTAATTTTTCTTTACAGGGCTCCCTGGACTTCACAAAAGGCAACGAAAACATCTTACCCTTAACACACACATCACAATCCTGCAATTTGGTAGTGGCCTTTAACGGGCCTATACCTGATTTTTTCAGTACTTTCATAAGATCCCTAGCATTCAGATGTCCCATACGCTCATGCCATTCATACAGTTTCACATCATTCCCTGATACCACATACGCTGATATATTCATCTCCCTCAAATAGTACAAGCCACCTCGCCGATCAGCAGTTAGCTTTACCTCATCATTTTTTACAGCGCTTAAATGTGACTTCACGGCCTCGTTCAGTTAGTTTGGCGATTGATACAAGGCTATTACGTAGATCGGGAATTAACAATGTGTCTTCAAATTGTATTTAACGCGTACCATCAGTGTTGCATGCTAATAACTTAACTGTACCCTTACCTTGCACGGTTGTCGTTGATTCTGTGGCTAATCTTAATTTGTGATTCGAAGGCAATACCTCATCAAACCTTGTCTCGTCATTACACATGTGAGAAGTGCAGCCGCTGTCAAAGATCCACTCATGTTGACATTTGGCATCGATAACACAGCAGTCATCTGAAACTTCAACAGATGTTAAGGCTTCAAAATTTTCACATTTCTCATCATTATTACATGACTCTACTACATCTCGTTTCCAAAGTATTTGCCTTCTTCTTTTTGCATTCTGATGCCTTGTGTCCAAATGCGTGGCATTTAAAACATTTATGTTTAAAATTTCTTCCTTCTCCAGTCTTTTGCCCTTTCTTGTGATGTTTATTGACATACATTGCGCCCTCTATGTTATCAACTCTGGTGTTTCCTCTTGATTTGTATTCTTCAATTATCTTTACTCTCAGTTGTTCAGGCTTTGGTAGTTCGTCCCTGGACTCAATGGCACATCTAAAATGTTCATAGCTCGCTGGTAAGCTATACAGTAGCATGATTGCTAACAAATCGTCATGAATAACGATGCCCATCTCTTCTAGTCTGTCTATAGCTTCAAAAAATGATTCGAGGTGTTCGGTCACACTTTTGTCTTCACCCATTTTCTGCAACATGAGCCTTTTCATCAAGGTTGCCTTCTTAGCAGGACCTCGTGATGCGAACAAACTCTCCAGCTTCACCAAAAGCTCTCGTGCAGTAGTCACCTTTTTACATGACGGACTACACTCGGATCCAATGACAAAATTAACTCAGACTTCGCCTTTCTATCAGCCGTCTCCCATATTCATTTTGCAGCATCATCATCCGTTGGTTTCGGCTTTTCACCACTCACGTATTCCCAATAATCATTTCTTATCAATAGTGCCTCTACTTGTATTTTCCAGCTATCGTAATTATCCTTAGTCAATAATTCGATACGTATATTTGCAATTTTTCTCGCAGTCTGTACTTTCCTATTTATTATACTACAACTTTCCTCAGTTTATTTGTTTATCCTCTGGGCCCATAACCCTTGTTGGGGAGACTGGCAGAATAATAAGCACCGTAGAAGTGTATAAGTAAACGTATAATAAATATTTAGCAAAATACAACAGCACTATAAAACGACATTGGAACATACGAATATATGACAATTCTATAACGTGACATTTATAAAAACCTTTACAAAAGATCTAAAATGAGACCATGAAGGTGATACTCCAACAAAGTATACTCAGTTCAGGAGTCAGAACTCAACTAAATTGTACATTTGAGCATAATAAATTCTTTCTTTCTTTTCTTTCTTTCACTCGTGCGAAGTCGGGGCGAGAAGCTAGTTAACAATAAAAAAGTCAGTTTTAAGTATACAGGATTAATTGTAAAACACCTGCAACCTTACAGGATTAGATAGCAAACATCATTAACTATAACGTTTGTTTTAAGATAACTGAATAAATTGAACAAAAATCAATTTTCAAGTATTTATTGCACTGTCGTGACATTGATAAATCTATGTTTCATTTATAAACGAGGACGGAAGACGACGCTGTGCGCGAAGACTTACAAATATTCTAGAGGTATATTAAATTAATATTTATTTTTGTATGAAAGTAAAATCTAACGAATTATGAAAAGTCGTAGAAAAAACGTTTTGTTTATGATGTTAGCTATCTAATCCTGCGAGGCGGCAGGTGTTTTACAAATAACCCTGTATATTAGTTACGTTTTAATTATCATAAGCTTCTTTAAGACCCAGTGAGAATAGACATTAGCAACGTTTATACAATTTGTCAATACGCTAAGAACGCATATGCGCTTGGGATTGCGAGGTTATGTTGGAGTTTCTGCGGTGAATGGGGGCAGAGAGCCACCCAGAAACCGCGGCCTACCGACTAAAACCCAGCGATGTCCCTCACAAGCCTCTTGCTTGGCTCGAGCACTCCTCCTCCTCTCCTCTATCCTCCCTATCATTGGAAAAAGGACACACCGAAGAAGGACGAGTCGCGACCGGTCAAGGTCATGGGAACCCTTTTTTTTGGGAGAGGGGAAAATGCATTTACGCATTCCTCGTGGTCGAGCCAAACCACGAGGATATGTGGACACCCCAGACCTTAAACGGTCCGGGCCTACCTACTAAATACCCCCCCAGCAGCTCCTCCGTCGGTCACAAGACAGGGGGAAGGGGACAACAGCCAGGCCTTATTCCCGCTGACCCCCTGCCTGTGACATGTTCATTGCCGGACTCCCCATCTGGCTCTACTACTTTGTGGAGCGGCACAGAAATGCGCCGCTCTACATCCCGAAATTGGTTTTTTATTGTGGTTGTCTTCCACGCGGCCCGACGCCCAGTGCTCCGGGCCCCCGGCCCGCTCAATGCGGGTAACGGGTTGCCCGACGGCAGATCCCACTGGATCCACCGCCGCGCGGGTGAGCCGAAGCTCGGGGAAATCCCCAACGAAGCGCCACGGCGAGAAGCTCGCCCTCATCCTCCCTACCATAAGAGGTAGCCGCCGGAATCGGCTTCCAGCGAGAGCCACACCTCTTCTTAACATAAGAAGAGGGGACTTCGCTCTTCTCCGCATGAAGCGGGTGGCCACACGAAGTGGCCCGCCGGGCCAAGCCCGGCCATCCCACGCTCCCCCCCTCCATGGGGGTCCTCTCGTCAGACTATTAGCCCGCGGCAGAGAATCTGCCGGGTTGCCCAGGGTGCACCACGTGGAGGTGTCTGACATCGCACCCCAAGGTCATGGGAACCCTTTCGGATATTTCCATAACTTCGGCAGCGTTTCACGCCCAAAATGGAAAGGCCGGCCACGCTTCTGGACTTATTAAAATATTTACTTTAAAAATAAAACATTTATTTACTTACTATCAGAATTTAATTAAACGAATGCTTTCTCTTTATTTTTTTTCAATAGTAATTATTATTCGACAAAAGACCTTTTTTCATCTAGCTCAGCATATGTAAGTGTAAACAGTGTAGTTGGCATTTTAACTAATTTATCGTGCCGTACATTTTTCTGAATCTAGACTACCGAGGGCACGGATGGTACATAATGCGGCTATTATCTGAATCTTCCGACCCATCAGCACGGAATAGCCACATCCGCTCGCGATAACACAACTTTATGGCTGTGGCACTCTGGATTTTTAGACAAAACAACCGGTTTTCCTGAAAAAAAAACTCATATAATAAAGGACATGTCCACTTTTGGGCTAAGAATATAATTATTTATTAACCAACATGTTTCAGGTATTATTGTAAAGAGTACTCAAAAATCTAGGGTTTAGAATAAAATTTAGGTTTTTTTAGGCCTGCAAATTCAAAAAAACAGCAATTTTATGATTGACTTTCATAGTATGTAAAACAAAGCGATTTTTGTATGGAAACCAATGACAAGTTACTGAAACGTGTCACAAACGAATAAATAAGTAACAAAAGCGCACAAACGATGTGATAGTGAGTGACTTTCTAACTAAAATTCACATAAATTACATTTCTAATGTTTTATCAAGATTTACGAAAAACATGGCTGTATGAACTTAGCTCCCTTTGCCTTCTCTTGCAGAAGTGACAGCGTCAAAAAAAGCCTCGTTTAATTTTGTGATTTTAATGATCGTGATCGCATATATGTAATCTAAGCAATCACAATACATCACAATACTTTTTTTTTATTAAGAAGTGCACAATCTTGTGTTGTTGCCGCAATGACTGTCAAATTAAAGGCAGCGCAGATGTAATAGATTTTTCCTTCGACAATAAACCCCCAGGTGACCACATATTGAATTGGATTGCAAATTAGCAGCATTGCAGGTCACTGCTGGTAACAAACAAGCATCTCTGACTCTGACCAAAAAAATGATACATGTAATCAATAGGTCCATGCTATTAAAATGAAATCTAGCACAATAAATGCATTGGTTGGTGGCAGATGACTTCTATACTTTGTAGCAGTGTGTTTGTGCAGCATTTGTTAGGATGAGCCCCTGGCTGTAGTGTCTAGTGTGTGATACCTGTTTTACTCTGCCTTCTCTTAGGATAAGCACCTACCTCACAGTAATGAAATATCAACATAAATAAAATATACTGGTCTGTTCTTAAGAATGCTACAGTTTTACTATTTCAATAACAAAAGATTTTTTACAAAACAAATGCTAATTAATGAAGTCATTATAATGAACTAAGTGCAAAATTCTCTAAGATTACTATAATGCTAATTCAAAGTGTAAATATTTACTTCTATATGACTACATACCCTCGATTTTATCATGGGTACTAAATATGTAATATGAAGTGTGGAAACTATGTGAAAGAGTTGTAATATAGAAACTGGTTGCAGGTATGAAATAAAACCCAGAAATTATGTTATTTTTATTTATTCAATTTCAACATCTTCCCTCATTAGTACGTCATTTCAAAATTGAGCCAGTGGTGTTATATGAGTTTGGTGCGGAGCCCATCCTAAATTCATGGATTTCATTTGATTTTTCCCCTTATCAGCAGTCTCATGTGATAGATCATTTTCTTGAATATGTTCTCCAAAATATGACTTAGCTTGCTTAATTTAATATGTTCCAAGACTGATTAAAATTAAATTGAATATTTTCATTCCGGGGAACATTCAAGTTTGGAATTTAAGCATCAATATGTACAAAGATGGTTTCTAATGCCCTATTTAAAATAGATTGACCACCAGGTTGATTGGTCGCTTACTGCAGCTAGCAGTGTAAGTTATAAGATTTCTTTTGAAATAGGTAATTAGAGGACTTTTGTAAGTACAATTTTAGTAACCTCTAATAAAACAATGGAATTGTTTGAATCAGACCCAAAGAGTATAACGTATAGTTAGATTTCTACTGGACAGGTTTTCCCTGCTTATATGGGCTATACCTAAATGTAAAGGTGCATATTGATTTTTGAAGCAATAACACTTTTTTATATAAGTAAACATGAGTTTTTGAAATGTATACCCGAGAAGCAATTCTGCAAAGGGATTCCTTAGCCCATAGTCTGACTTAATATAAACCTAAGGCCTTTTTAGGCTTTGAAAAACCTCACCTAATTGAGTTAAGCAAGAGAACAATAAAACAAATTGTGTGACTGTTAAACCTGTCCAGTATTTACATACTATATCAGTGGAATTTTCTATATTTTCAAATTCAATTAGTTTCTGTTCTTTGATTTTATTGTTAGTAAGTCAAGCATGAATTATTTGGTGTAAACAATACAGTGAACTTATATTACCGTAAAAATGCAAAATCATATTGACTCATGTGATTTTCACAGACTGTGGCATTACTTTACGAATATTTTACAATCCCCGAGGATCTTCTTTCTTAAATATAATGGTACCATTCGACATTCCAAATTATAGCACTCTGGTACAAAAAAAAAGAGAAGTTGTATCAGGAGTGCGACTGTAACCTGGAAGTATAACATTTTGTTGTTCAATTCTTGGGTCTGGTTACTTCGTACGTTCAAATTACGAGAAAACTTAGTCCAGTTAGCAAGCCTATATTTAAATCACATGTAAAATCAAGAACCTGAGCATAGCTGTAGAAAATAAAAGATACTATTTTGTGAAAGGAAGGAAGGTTACACACATACACACAAACAATAAACAAACGTCAAAACGACAGCTACAGTGGCATTGACATATTGACAATGACATACTTTTAATTGCCAGTAAAAAAAAACTAAATGTGGCCCTGCTAAAGAAACAATAAAAAAAACATTTTTAATTTTTTTCTCCTAAATGCAGGCCTTAATATTTTTAATATTCATGGATAAACATCCTTCTCATAAAGTTCTATTTCCGTCATAAATATTTAAACTGGTTAAAAAAGGTTCAGAATAAAATTCCACGTTCCATACAAAAAGTGGACATGTCCTTTATTTCATTGTTGCGACTTAACTATTACCTATAATTTAAAGGAAAAAATGAAATTAATATTACAACACTAAAGCTTGCCTTAGATATACCTTATAAGCTGAAATGAATGTAGCATGAACTTAAGACCAAAACGAACTGAATAAAAACTAACTTTGTTTCGATATTTTATATAAATGGGTAGGTACCATAGAAGTACATAATGACATCACGTTGAAAAATAACTTATTACCTATGTATGTACATATATTCCTATATTAGTTTTTTTTTTAATTAAACACGATCTTCGACGAATGTGACATTAAATCTGAGGAACTTTTCCGTACATTCGATTCATTGCAAGACTTAGTTGTACATGTACAAAATTAATCACAATAGCCTTAACTAAACATACAACGTAACTCATTCTCACAACTATATACCTTTTGATTGAGTGCCCGTATAAAAGTAGCAAGAACTTAATTAAAATTAACTTGTGCACAAGTGGGTATATTCAAGAAATGATCTTCTATTAAAAGCTTATAATTATCCTCTATAAAAAGCTTGTATAAGGAATAATATTAATTTAAAATCAATAATATTCCTTTAAATGATTACAGCTATTAATAGGTTGCAGGGTGGACAGCGAGAAGAATATTCTCTATTTACGCCACCCCTAGCAGTTTCCTCGGTGCATATCATATTGTTAAATCTAAATTGAATCCTGATGTAGGGTACCGAGTCCATAAAATACTGCAGACAGTATTAGTTAAGTGTCTTGTTCGCGAAGATAACACAAACTAGCTATAAAATAAAGTATCTTCGATAGTTTTGCAAAGCAATCTTTTAATATTAGTACATTACTGCAGAGGCCGGGAAGTTAGGGATTGACGGACTAGTAATGCTTGGCCTTGACAATAATTACGAGTCCGGCAATTCCTTTTCCCGCCGGGGTATGTATAGTGCTTTTCTCAATAATTGCGAGGAAATAATTAAAGACGTAATACTGGAATTAATTATGAAATTCAGTGTAATAATAATACCATATACTTACATAAAAACCTGTCATATTAAAATATTGTTTAATGTTGTCTATTTATTCAAATATTTATAATTGCCGTGATCTTCGTATAATTTCGCTTTATGATCTGTAAATAAGACAATAGTAAGTAGGTACCTAATAATAATAAGCTTCCTCTCTCTTGTTCAACGATTGTGTGCCCAACGGGTTCATAATGATCTTATTTTTTGTGAACCACCTATTTTACATATTATAGTATGCATAAAAGATTTTGAATTGAATTGAATTGGAAACAAATGAGTATAATATGAATAAAAAACAAATCAAGCAATTAATTAATTAAATATAGTAGCCTAGCATTTAGTAATACTTTTTAATTTTCAATTAGTGCAAAGGAAACAAAGCCCATACAGCCCAATCATATTTTACGCAAAAAATGTAATACTGCAGATTATGACTTTTTTCTCTCGCAACGAAAATTAAGCATATTTTCGTGTGATTTCATACCAACATTTTAATAAAATTGTTGTCATATTTATAATACTTACAACGTGTCTCATAATAACTCACCATAAAAATTATAATATTCATTTAACCAAAAAGAATGTGTCAACTTTAATAACTTGTTATATCAATCGAATTTAATTGTCAAATTTTTGAAAATTCAGTTTTAGAACAGTTTTAGGTTGGCACTCTTGATAGTTTAAATAAAATTAAATATTATAATTTTTATGGGGAGATATGAGACACGTTGTATATGCTCGAAGAGTATGACAAGTTACATAATTCAAGTTATAGATAAATTAAAAAACATTGGAGCAGCGGCCAATAATGAATTTTAATACTTACTTTCCTGGCCTAGGCCGGTAAAGTAATGCATGAGCCAAGAATTACAAACTTTGTGTCTTCTTTTTACTACAATAATGCCTACATTTCCGAGCATGTTTGAGAAAAATAATGTTTTCATACCACCTGCTCGACAATGTTCAATCATTAAAGCAAGACATTATCTTCCAAGGGATATAATGTTGTATGAAACTCCCTAGGGAGTGAAGTATTTAAAATTCTAACATAAAATTCGTATGAAAATTTAGCATAGATGCTAGCTTAGGAAGGCAAAGGTTCTACGCCCATACAGCATTGGCGTGCATCCCCTAGAGACAAATAGACATTCTACCCTAAGCTTGTGTAAATAATCTTTATATAAAATCTAAAAACATAAGTTTTTTACCTTATAAAATATTTACCTACATAATAGTGCAAGCTAAAATAAATAATAACAGTTCACTTTACTTTTTATTGATAAAATTCTTTTTATGCTAAAAGCGCCATCTTTTGACGGCCACCATTAATTATCGATAAAAATGAATAAAAACCAGAGTAAAGCAAGAACACTAACGCTGGCGGCGGATAGACAGCGAACTTAAAAAGCTTTAATTTGGAAAAATTACGCGGCATATTTAAAAATAAAGAATGTTTCTAAAACATAAAGAAAAAATGAAAAAGAACCTGATAATGAAGTTATTAAAACAACTTACAAGCGCTACAGGAATTTTTGTACCTCATTACTAAAAAAAGCTAAGAGAAATTATGAGAGGGAAGAGATAGAGGCAGCTCGAAATAACAATAAAAAACTGTGGAAAGTCATAAAAGGGATAACCAGCTCGTCCCAAAGTGCCGATTGCTCCTTGACTCTTGTCTCTCAGAATCCGCAACAGAGTGTAAATAGTGTGAACCATTATTTTGTGGAAATTGGCAAAAAACTCTACTAGAGATTTGTCGTGTAAGTGTCCCTCTCTTATTAAAACTGATAGCATTAAGTACTTCGGTGTCATAATGGACCATACTCTTTCTTTTAAACCCCACATAAACTCTCTTGTACCTAGGATACGTAAGCTTATCTATGTATTTAAAGCGCTCAGGAATGTGGCGGATCGAAGGGTTATTAGAATGGTGTACTATGCTCTGTGCCAACCGCTCTTGGAATATTGTATTACAGCATGGGGTGGGATTGAAAAGACCACGATAATCGAAGTGGAAAGGGCTCAACGAGCAATTTTAAAGGTCGCTGCTGGTCTCCCCTTTCGATACCCTACATTTAACCTATACACAGAATGGAGCATACTTACGGTCAGACAAATGTACATCCTGCAAACCATTCTCCACAAGCACTCCCTCTTAAATTATGACCCCGAACTCATAAAGAACAAGCGTAGGATAGGTTCTGTCTGCACAATGCCTCAACCAAATACTGTATCTTCACACCAATTCTTTTGCTTCATGGGCTGCTTCCTATACAAAAGGCTTAATAGTTTACAAAATTTTTATCCTCTCCCCAGAGCTAAATGCAAAACCATGGTTATGACTTATCTAAAAACTTTGAACTATCTATCTACAGAAAATCTACTAACTGTTCACAAGTAGTTAAAATATCGGAAGTAACATTTATCTCAATCTCAACTTGTACTTTCTATTCGGGTTACCCTGGTAAAATATTGACACACACAGACACACACGCGCGCACACACAAGCTCACTCACACCTGAAACAACCCAAGTACTAACATACACTCAACTACATACGCGCAAGCACGCATGCACCAAACGCACACACACGCATACACGCACACACAAACCACGCGACCGCTTGCACACACCCAAATCCACACTCTAGTAATAATCTAATTCTCCCTTTGTAATAATAATAATTAGTATAGTGTAGCACAACGTTATTTTTTGTAATTTAGTACTGTAACACCTTATTTAATATGAGCCTACTGTTTTGTGTCCGTCCGCGGGGGAGAGCCTGGTGACCCGTAAAACCGGTTATCTCAACCTATCTCGGGCATCAGTCTCTCACACTATAGGATGAGTCATTTTAACTGTAATTATTTTAGAACCTACACTTTATCCTCTGTGAGAGAAAAATAAATAAATATTATTATTATTATGTCCTTTATTAATTTTTTTTCTTAAATATATTTTTTTTATTATTATTATCTTTAATTACCTTCTTTCTTAAATATACATTTTTATAATATAAACATAAAAAATATAAATATTATAAAAAAACCAACATCTAGCGGGTCCATCGGCAGCGAGAAAATGCCCAAACTATCGGTGGTTAGGGCTGCAGGGTGAGGAACCTCCTGACAATTCGTGCCGTGCCAAGAATTACCGCCTTCTGTATCAGGGCCTTGATCCATCCGCCTAGCGAGAGTCTCTCAAGATGTTGGTCGAGACTCTTCGCTATTAGACCATTCACAGACACCACTATCGGGACAATAACAGTCGAGTCCACATCCCACATGGCGGTAACCTCGTGAGCCAAGTCAAGGTACTTGCTGAGCTTGTCCTTCTCAGCTTTCACGAGGTTCGCGTCATGGGGGATGGTGACATCGACTATCATTACCCGGCGTTGGGTCCGGTCTATTAGCACGATATGAGGCTTATTGGCTGCAATAAACCTGTCCGTGATGATAGAGCGGTCCCAGTAGAGCAAGGCACGACCATTTTCAAGAACTAGCGCTGGTGTGTATTTATAATACGGCACCTCAGTCTCAACAAGGGCGTATCGGAGAACAAGTTGCTGGTGAATGATCCTGGCTACTTGGCTATGCCTGTGTAAATACTCACTGTTAGCAAGATGCGAACAACCAGAGACTACATGTCGAAGGGACTCCTCAGGGCGGTGGCATGCCCGACAGATGTCGACGGTTCCGTCCTTCATGATGTATTTTCTGTAGTTGTTCGTCTTGATAACCTCGTCTGCAATTGCACAGGCAAACCCCTCGGTTTCTCCGAAGAGGTCCCCAAAGCGAAGCCAGTTCACTGACGCCAGCTGGTCCACATCAGACCCAGTAAGGGAACGATAGAACCGGCCGTGCAGCTCCTTGCTCTTCCATACGTCCTTCCGGTCATCAGTGCTTAGCACCGATGGTTTGCGCCAGTTCTCGTTCGCCATGGAGAGAGGCGTGAGGCCTTTATCAACTGCTATTACTTCTCGATGCACACCATTCTCGTTGTTGCGGAAATACTCCCTGAGACTATACACCTCGCGGTTATGGAGGTTCTTGGCGTTTAGAAAGCCACGACCCCCCAGCTTCCGCGGAATGTACAGTCTCATTACAGACGATTATGGATGAAGCATGCGATGAGATGTTAGCAGTTGACGTACCTTTCTGTCCAGAGCGTCTAACTCAGTTTGAGTCCATCTCAGTATGCCAAAGGAGTATATCAGTAGAGGCATCACCCATCCGTTGAAGGCACGCGTTTTATTGCCACCCGACAAAAGGCTGTTAAGAACTTTTGTCAGACGCCAATAAAAGCGCTCCTTCAGAGACTTCTTGATATCAACTTCCGATATACCCAATGACTGTGACATATCAAGATACTTGTAGGTCTCGATCTCGGAGAGGGATATCAGCGTAATTGTCTCTGAAAGTTGTAAATTTTCAGAATTTACAATTTTCCCTCGCTGTACATGCATGACCGCACATTTATCCACACCTAACTCCATCTTGATAGCATTGCTAAAAACCTCTGTTGTTTTTAACAGTTCTATTAGATCTTGGTGTTTATGTGCAAATAACTTAAGGTCATCCATATAAAGTAGGTGAGATATGACCTCACCACCTCTACGGAACCGATAGCCTAATCCTGACTCCTTCAGCAACGTGCTGAGAGGGTTCAGGGCCAGGCAAAACCACAAAGGGCTCAAACTGTCGCCCTGGAAGATGCCCCGCTCAATCCTAATCAAGTCCTGCGGGCCAGAGGGGCCCGATGCACCGCCTGGTTGACAAATAATTGTGGCCCACTGCCTCATACACGTGCTTAGAAAAGATTTTAGACCTGCATTTATTTTATACAGATCTAAAATCCTCTCCAGCCACGAGTGAGGCACCGAGTCATAAACCTTTTTGTAGTCAATCCAGGCAGTGCAGAGGGCCCCCCTCCTCTGCCGGACTTGTTGGCTAATGGTCATGTCAACGAGGAAGAGCTCCTTAGTACCACGGGACCCAACCCTACACCCATTTTGAGTATCGGCCAAAATTTTGTTCACAACTAAGTGTGCATAAATTTTTTGTCTCAAAATGGATGTAATGAGCTTATAAATTGTTGGTGAGCACGTGATGGGTCTATAGTTTTTTGCTTCCATGGTACTACCAGACTTATGGAGCAGGAAGGTCATACCGGTGGTCAGAAGATTGGGGAGAGAACCCACCTCCAGGGCTTCTTGGAACTGTGCTGCCAAGCGGGTGTGAGAACCTCGAAACCATTTTATCCAAAAGTTGTGCAATCCGTCTGGCCCAGGACATTTCCAGTTCTGTGCCACACGTATTGCACAACTAACGTCATTAGGAACTATGGAAATTGGTTCCATCGGCACGATTGGTTCGCATTCCCGCTCGACAGCTCGCGTCCAATCTCCCTCCGTGTGTTCGACAGGCACCGACCAGATGCCGCGCCAGAAATCATTCATGGTATCAGCATCTGGCCGCTGCCCACTACTTCCACGCTTGTCAGTTCCCTCCCAATCTCGGTATATCTTCCTTTGATCGCTTTGGAAGAGACGATTTTGCCAATATCTATTGACACGTTCTCTGTAGCGACGAATACGGTTAGCCCACGCATACACTTTCTGTTTCAGGTAATCAATGCGTTCCGTGACATTGGCATAGTATTGCTGAGGTCTGATACTAGTCCCATCAAATGCCTGTGTCACGAAACGCATTATTCGAGAGCGTCTGTTCCCTCGACTGAAGCAGATTAGCTTTGCAATGAGAGTCCTAAACGTGTTAATACGACGCTCTATCCGCTCTTGCCATGCAGGTACGGTCCCGGTATCCCGCATTACACGTTTTGAGTCTGGGAACCGAACACGTGCCACGCGACATACCGCGATCGCACCACAGTACATGATAGAGTGCGTATCAACTAAATCTTCACTATCCCGTAAATATGGGGATAGCAAAGCGTTTACGACTCCCATTAGCGCTATATTTCGTTTATGAGTGGGCAAACGAGGTAATCGAGGCCTAGATTCCGGTGCAAATCGATATTGGGAAATCGCATCCTCCAAAGCCCCCCTCAATTGCTCTCTTACCTGGTCAGTTATACTATCGCTTGTCCGACCACTCGCATCGATGACAGAATCCACAGGGCCCGCAGGTGTCTCGTTCAACCCCATTATGGGAGCAGGCGACGCAGCCAGTGGGTTCTGCATCGAGGCAGGACTCGGGCAAGCAGCTAGTGTCTCCAGGCGTAGCCGCTCAAGTGCGGAGGCATCCAGAAGCCTAAGCCGCTGAATTACTCGCACCTGATCCGATAGCCGTTGTGTAGTCACGTTGACGGTTGGTTCAAGAGCCTGGAACAAAGACAGCATTTAGCACGGTACGCCGTCAGGTTAATTCTTCCCCCTGTAGCCCCATAGTATGCTCGCATGCAGTTCTCGTTCATAGTTGATGACCATCGCATGCGGCGCACTACACCACCGGTAGCGGGAGCCGATTGCGGGGCAGAAAACCCCGCCAGCATCAAACGTGCCGACAGTGGGGGACGTCCTCGTCGCGCAGGTGGTCGTGGCGGCGGCGTTCCGGGTCCACTCCCATCACTCGACGAGCTGCGTGCATTCCATTCGTTGTCTTCATTAAGCACTGCGCTCGGAGATGATGACGAAGGGACGGGTGAAGATGGATGATGTGCGCTTCTTGTTTCCGCTCTGGGTTGTGAAGACAGTGTCTTGGATCTTGTGATCATTTTATTATTGTGAGATTTGTAGGTAATTTTTTCAAAACTTTGGTTGTGACATTGGTTGTCATGTTGGTTTGCTGTTATAATTTTGATGTTTCTAATTTATTTTGGTGATTTTTTCCAGGAAATATGCGACTCTTGTTGCTTATGTTAATAATTTGGAATTTCGGTGTAAATTTTTCAAAATGTAAAGGAATAAATTATAAAATCAAAATAAAATATGCTTAAGACACAAATGACACATCTTGTCGTGACAGCGGTTTTTTTAAATTTTTCTTATTATTATTATTATTTCTACAATTTGTTCCATAATGTGTACCAACTGTATTCCGTTGTATATTGTTTTCATAGCTAAAACTTTACCGCGAACGCCAATATGTATTTCGAAATTGTAATATCTTGTTGCTTACGTTAATTAAGTGCTTAGTGAAATGTGTTTTGTGGCATCAATACAGTCTTTTTAGAAGTCTATTCAGAGTATTATTGATAAAGTTAAAAAACGTAAGTAATGTCCAAGTGCTTCAGCTTATTTATTTTTTATTTTGGGTCAATAGGCTATCTACTATTTAAAATTTATTTCGACAGTTGTGTATAGTAATTAATTGGTATTATAAAAGTAAATATACCACGAAGTTGAGAAATAAAGGAAATTTATTTGATAACATTTTATTGTTAACAAAAATTAACATTCGTCCTGCGTGCTACTAAAGGTCATTGACAGGGTGCAGCAGCTGATCGTATCTTCGTGTAAATCGATTGGTAGACTTAGTTTATACTTGTTATATCATAATTAATATGTTTTAAGTTTTAATGTTTTAAGCTTTACTTAAGATAAAATTATTGCGTGACATGTTCGTGCTTGAGAATAACAAATCCCTTTTTTTATTTGTGGTTTTCATGATAATGTCATAATTTTAACCATAGTAATAGTGATAATGATAATGTGACAATATTTATGATGAAAATTACCACATAAGCTATTAGTTATAGAGCCCTGAGATTTTATTGTCTCGCAGGTGGTATGAAAAGTAGAGTGTTCACCTCTGAAATAAAGCAGTGTCTTCGTCTTAGGCGACTTGAACCCCTCGCTTCACTTACGACTCTACATAACTCCCTCGCTTCGCTCAGGAGTTAAATTTTAACTCCCTCGCTACGCTCAGGAGTATACTCTAGAGTCCCTCATTACGCTCGGGGTTCAATATGGCGAACGTGATGTTAGTTCTTTTTCTTCTTGCCAATGACAAACAAGTCAGGATTTTAATTTTTTTTTTAATTTTGGTACTTAAAGTAATTATTAATTGGAAATGAAGTAAAAGCTAAAGTCGAGCTAATAAGAAAATCATAAGAAAAGAACAAGAACCAATATCACACAACTCCGAAAAGCTACAGCGAGAACATTTCTCAGAAAAACGTAACTCCGAAAAACTTATCCATCACGAAAAAAAGAGAGAAAACCAATAATGAAACTTCACCGCGAGCACTGCTAGAACGGGCGATTCGAAACCGACGCGAGGAGAAATAGCGCCTTTATTTAATTGAAAATGAAATATCTGAAAGCTCATTACTCAAGTAAAGTCTGGCGTAGAAGCCTTCAGCGGCGATCCCTCGGCGATCATTTGTTACAGTCACCGCGCGAGATGAAAGAGGCCGATACAAAACGTCTCGCTTCACGTCTCACTGCCCACCGCGAGCGGACATCATCGCGCCAGATGGTGACACACTGAGCGGTTACAATACATCAATTCTCATTCCTAAACAAGCGTATGTGAACTAAGAGTAGGCAGATACATTAGTATTTTTCATAAAGTTAAATAGTTTCACGTTTAATGGTGGCAGTATGTCAAAAATTTATAAATAACTAAATACCTACTCCTTCACAAAAATAAAACGTTTTTTAAATATTTTTTAAATGTGTCTAATCAACGTAGCAGCGTACAATAGCCGCTGCCATAATAATATAATCATTCTCGTTTTGCTGTCTATTCAAAGTCTGTTTAGGTCTTATATTCATTTGGCCTTTAGCTTGCTTAAATTTATAACGGTGGCTCTGTGTTATATGATGTAACACATTAAGAAACTCACCTCTTCAACATATCGTGCTAATAAAATGAAACTTTTACCAAATCTATTTACTAAGATCTAAAATTACATTACACATCATATTATAGATAAACCTATTACCACAATACACGGGTAAAACTGAATATCCACTCATTATGATTAAAGAATAAGTTAATATGCAGTTTTATAACAAGGGAGAATAAGCAGAAAGCCCACCTAATTTTATGTGGCTACAATCACAGTATGTGTGGCATCTGTAAGATTCGAGGTTTATTATTCAACGCCTACAATGACCCCAATAAACATCACCAACTTGTGACACAGGATGTAAAGTCATAGTACCTTTTTTTTCGAAGGGAATGCGTGACCGTACTGTACTCGCCGTTAGCTAGACGACGTGCGTAGTAATTGCATTGGCTTTATTCATCATCATCATCATCACAGCTCATATATGTATCCCCACCGAGGGGCTCGAGCCTACCCTATGTTAGGGCGATTGGGCCTCAGTCAACCACGCTGGCCCAGTGCGGATTGGTTGACTTCACATATACTATTGAATTTCTTTGCAGATGTATGCAGGTTGCCTCACGATGTTTCCTTCACCATAGGTCAGATGAAATTCGAAAAACGAAAAACACATTGGTACATGGCGGGCTCGAACCCGGACCTCCCGATTGGAAGGCAAGTGCCGAGTCCACAGCGCCACCGACGCTCCTTGCCTTTCTTTTTGCACATATAAATGACGCAGCAATACATTTTTTTATACCTTTTAGTCGGATTCCATAAAATAAAAGTTGATTAAATGTATTTGTTTTCAATTAAGCTTTCTCTGTCAATTAGTAATTTTAAATTAGGGACCAACTCATCAAAGTAAAAAAAACTGGAATTAGGGTCTTAAGGTACCAGTTGAATCAACATACCTACTAGCATCTAACACCATAGAAGTAGGCTTTAAATATTTTTTTTACATTATGCAAACGCAATTATTGTCGACATTTACATATCATGCGTAGAAAATAACACATTTTTATCAATAAACTTAAATTATAGGTATCATCTTAATTATACATCAACTTAAATTATAGAAACCATGTGTAAGCTAATTCGCTTGGTGTCACACCGGCGTATATCCGACATCAATACGATATCGAAACATTATTTGGCAGATAAAAGTTTGATTTGATTTTGTGCGACTTGCGGGAGTTATCCTGAAACTTTTTCTGTCATTGAAACTACTGTCACAAGAATTCCAAACATTTGTGAGGTTATTTAACTTATTATTATGGGTCTTTGTAAGTGATCATCAGTGATCACACTCCATAGGAAAATTATTTTGCTACTTCCTCAAACTTTTAATATTTTTGCATTACAAAACCAAGATGAGATTAACTGATATAAGATGGCATTTATCATAAGTATATTTAATATGTTCACTTATAATTTTCATTGAAATTTGTTATAATTTAACTTTTTATCATTTAATCATTTAAGTTGGACCAAAATTGATTGAAAGTCGAGAGTTCAGCACCAGAAAAAGATTCAATAAGCTAAGAAATTGGCTTCACATTATGTAACTGTGCTTCCATACGAGATAAAGGAATTTCGTAAAACAGCAATTTCATGTGTTCTCCAATAATATTTCTTGAAAATTTCTCCAGTTTTACAGAAATATCGTGGAAATCGTTACAGAACAATCCACAGCTGTCGTCTTAGCTTCGATCTCGTGGCACGTGTGTCTTTGTTGTATCGGACTGTGAATTCGCGATTTAGATATCGTAGAAATAAAAATTCTGAGAACAAGAACAAATCTCGTTACTACCACCAAAGAATTTTGGAGGACAGTGCCTCTGTTTATTATTTTTTTACGTTGAATGAATGTTGTGGGCTTTATAAAGATATCACTGAAAGGGATCCGTAATGGAATCCGATCTTGGCTTGAAGCTAAAATCGTTTTCTTTATTAAAGTTCAGTTTTGTGATAGGTGCGTTCCTGGTTCCATAACGCGGGCGTCCCTCAGGAAATAAGTTGAGAAGACGCAGTCAGGGCAGCATCTAGGGAAGGCAATGGAGAAAAGTTTTTATTTATTAATCACAAGTTTTAAAAAGTGTCGCTGTGTATTTTTAAGAAGCTTACGATTAAGGCAATATCAAGTAAGCAAAAAGTAAAAAAGGGAATAAAACTAAAAAACATTATATTTTAACATATACATACTTTTAAACATAGAAAACAAAAATCTGAAATATTTCTCAGCATAATAAACGTTTTGACCTGCTGTGCTGTTCTAATTATAGTAAAATATGAAATCCTTTTGTGACTGTGAAATGGAATTATTTTGCTTTTCCCTTTAATTATTTACAAAAAAAATATTTTACAAAAAAATATAATTTCTTATGGCCTGCCTTTTTCATACATAAGCTCAAGTAATCCTGATATTCATATTACTTACATTGAAAAATTTGCAGAGCTCCATAATACAGGTATCAAGATAAATCAATATTAGTTATAATATATAACCATATTCTACTACCTTTACTACTAATTTTTGGTCTTTGGCAAATCACTTTAAAGCGGCTCAGTGGTATGATATTAAATTTTGTACGACTTTAGAAAATAAAGCATATCACGCAGTTTTTAAATTTATATTGAATACTTTTTACACCAATAAAGGCCTGATTCTTAAGTCCAGATAAAATTGCGGTCAGAAATTTATCAATAATACTTTTATATGTACACCTGTCTATACTCGTATGTGTATATTTGTTGATGTGTCTGTGTTTCTTTATTTATTTCACAAATACACAATTTTAATAGGAAATCGTACAGTCCGTTTTCCATACAAACGTAGTCCCCTGTTTCCTTCCTGGATAATAGCACTAGTTGCTCTATTTTTACCAATAAAATCAATGGCCACTATAAGCATGTTCCCAAAGACATTCTTATAATGTCTTTGCATGTTCCTATACCTTCAAAAGCCTAAAAATCGACCAAATTTCTGCTGTATTGAAACGTCCAGCAAACAAATTGAAGAAAATTGAAGAAGAAAAAAGCAAAACATAGAAACACAGAAAAAGCCTTGTTTTAATTTTTAACGCAAAAAGTAATTAAATTGATACATTTTTTGCGGAGAAAACAAGGGACTACGAAACGTATATTTTGTGTACTTTTCATAGGTATTTTCGGTCCCAGCTGCAGTTGTCCCTGTCGCGCTCAGTTCAGTTGTTCGGAAATACAACGTGACAGCAATACATTTTACAAGTACCTATTTTTGAATTCTCTTGACCTTGGTGTTTCCTCTTAACAATTATTTAACAATAGATTATACAATAACACTTAGAAACCACAAAGGTTTAAAGTAGTGCTATTTATCAACCTATTGTGTGTGTGTCTGTGTGTGTTAAACCTAGTGTAGCTAGTGAACATTTAATGTAATCAATATATGTATGTATAAAAACAATTGTTGTAGTTGTTCAATTAAGCATGTGGTATTTACCTGTAAATAATTATACATCTTGCATAAATACCCTTTTTTACTCGGGGGGACAAAAAAGGGTATTTATGCAATTAATCAAAAATTGCATAAATACCTACCCTGTAAAAATGTATGAATCAATATTAAATTGTTGCTAGATCTAGATATATAATAAAACAACGGTGACGTCTAAGTACAGCGCTGAGGTGTCTACGACACGTCTCCGAGGAGCCCCGTTCGCAATGGTTGGTTAGATCTTCCGTGCAAGTTTACACTCTCCTTTATTATTTTTATAACACGACCCACGGAAATAGTATCCAGTTTCAGCCCAGGTATTTGCGCTGCATAGTTAGGTGTGAACGTGGTAAAATCATAACGTTTTATATTATTCCTATTCCTTCTGTGGTGAGTACCTAATACACAGCTTCATATCAGCGACGATTTTCTGTTGAACATTTTCGAAATAAACGTCGTGGTAAGCGTTTCTTTTTCAACAATCTGATAGACATGTTTTAAATACAGAAATTATTTTAATTATGCTTAGCTACTGTTATATTGAGCTTAATCGCTCTACGACATTCTAAACAAACATTCGGTATTAGCTAATTCCGAATGCATGCAGAAAAATTACCAGGAGATGAAATTACTGATATCAGAATTTAATAACAATATGCACTGTGGTATTGTAGGGGATGCAGATTTCTGATTCTTACCGTACGTTTGCACTGAGAAACATAAACCATTTGTAATGTTTTACAACTTGTCGCATGATACAAATCTCAAAATTTGTTTTGTATGCTTTTGCATTCGCACTGCCGAAAATCGTGTTGAATTCGGAACAAATCCTAAGATTTGTCATTCTGTACATGCATTTAATTTAAGCCTTAATTACGAAGTCATTAAGTTTATTTCCTTCAAGTAAAATTTGATGGCTCTTAAAAAGTATACAAAACTATATAGATAGACGTGATGCCACATTCTAGTTGATAAAGTAAACTGTCAAATATTATTTTGACAAATAATCCATGGTCCGGTTGGCTGGACTGAACATTCACAACGGGAAATGACCGATAGATTAATAATAATAATTTATTCACTTTAAGCCTAACATGTACATTACGAAGTACTTATTTAATATATTACAATATTATGGCTTATAATAATATTTCAGACAAAAGATAGTCCCCTGACTTTCATGCTAG
Source organism: Schoenobius gigantellus (assembly GCA_963935595.1). Taxonomy (NCBI): domain Eukaryota; kingdom Metazoa; phylum Arthropoda; class Insecta; order Lepidoptera; family Crambidae; genus Schoenobius; species Schoenobius gigantellus. Next base: position 32,577,001 of record OZ012542.1, read on the forward strand.
GTCAGACCTGTGTTACAAAAGTCAGTGGTTCGGTAAACATCATAACATTTTAATAAGCTCATACAGAGACAAGTGAGATAGTGATTTTGCGGCTTAACTAGAAGTAAGTCTTAGAGTTAGTATACGAATATAGTATACGATTGTAAGAATATTATTTTGTTTATTTTGTTACCATTATAGATATATTCTATTTCCATGTTTTGATATTTAAACTTATTGTCTTACTGTACATAATGCCTCCAACTTGACTTTTGCTGAAAGTGTGCAAGTAATGACCCAATTCGATGAGGAATAAAACATAAAAAAATAATATATCGGCACGGTAAGTGATCATACATATTTTAAGAGGATGAAGCTAATGAATACATAACATATTTTACTTTATTAAAACCTTTTCTTTTTAAAATTTTAGAGATGTAGTGTCCCTCTATTTCGTCATGGAAAGGAGGGTTAGATTGCAGAAAAAGTGGTCGGTGACCATGGAGCTACAAAGGTGACCTGCTGTTTGAAATAACAACCGAGAATTTATGAGACGGGAATATGAAATTGTATCATGTCATCAAAAATATTTGTAGACATTGATGTGAGTGCTTGTGACGAGCACCAGGCAGGAATCGCCTACATTACATAGTATTGCACTAAAGGCATGACCGGAATTCAGGGACACGTCCAACGATGTTGATGGTGTAGTGATTGGCTCTGCACAGTAATTAGGAAAACAGAAAAATCATTATAATTTAAAATGAGTTGCATTAGATAAAAACGTCACCATTTTTTTCTTAACATTAAAGTTGACAAACAAGCAACCTAAGGCTTTGTTCTGATGGCAAAATTTTGACGCGCGTTGTCAAATCGCGCGTTTAGACATCCATATATTTACCTAGCAACAGATCACATGCGAGCGCGTTCACACGAGTCAGCGACTGCCTATGCATCGGTCAGAGAAAAAGTCTAGACACCCGTGACCGCGCGTTAACGCGCGCTTTGATATTAATGTAACGTCCGTTTGCTGTTCAGTTGAGGGCGCGGTTTCAATTGCAATCGCTTTTTCGAGTTTTTCTTTGGGTGAAATACAATATCTGATAGCGTTCGGAGCTACTGTAACGTCCTCCTGGATGAGTTGTCGAAATTGTCGAATTTTATAGACATTCTAAAGTAATCAAAGAATTTAGATTATCTCTTAGATTATCTCTTGGATAAAGAAACTGGGTCTATTTTTGTAAATTGGGTGAACCCATTGTGTCCGCTTTCTTTTCCCATGTTTTTCTTTGTAATATAACCACAATATAATAGTAGCCTCTTACACGTTCATGTTCTAAGTTCTACCGAATGAGACTGACGAGTAGTGACGAGCTCTCACGTAACGTGTGTTAGCACTTGTCATCTGAACTCTCTATAAATTTGAGCGTGCGTTGACGTGCGTGCGGTGACGCTACACGTGAACTTAACCTAATAGTAAGTGACTACAGCGGGCCTAGCACGGCACAAAGACAAAATCTCCCCAGGGGCCGGACAAATCTTTGTCTATTCCTTCATCTTTCTCCTATTAGCTAGCATGGCACCAGGGAAAGACTAGTTTGACTCCGGGGAAATGGTTTCTCCCAACAATGCTACCAATATACGGAAAAAAATTATAGAGAGTATAACCCAAACAAATTGAAAGAACTTGACAACACATTCATGTCACATATGCACCGGTGAGTTTTTAAATTGTAGGTATAATCATAAAGTCAAGTAATTTCATAGTTTATGGTATGTTATCAGATTCAAAATTAATAACATACCTATGATACTTCCACTGCGGACCCACCATTTCAATTATTTTATTTTCGTTTATTGTATAGGCGTGTTCAAGCAAGATAAGCACGGATTGCAATACTTTTAATATCAACGATTTTCATTACATTTTTCGTGTTGACTTTTCATGCCAATTTCGTGTGTTCCATAAAAACATTTTCGCTTCGAAAAGCTACCATCAAATATACAGATTATTAGATGGGTTCTCTAATACCAATTTAATTAATAATACCACTATTTAATTTAATACTATATAGTATATCTAACACCCCTTTACAATGTTTTTTGGAGGATTTAAAAAATTTATTGAAAAAGAAAAATACATAATAATATGTTATAGGTTTAGCCGATTCAGATTTGTTCTACCGTTTCATTTGCAACAAGTAAAGCGCAAAAATTAAAAAAAAACACTTGCGACATGGTAATAGATGTTAAAAACGAAAAATGTTAAGTATAAAACATTTTGTCTGCACCTCAATAGCTCGAAGAGTAATATCTCTTCTAAAACGTCAAAAAGGGATTAATTTTCTCTATTTTATTAGCGCCGTGCTAAGCAAATGGAGAATTTTTCCACTACCAATGTCACTGAGAGAGATATAAATTTAAACCTTTGCCCCCATGCTAGGTAACAGGGGACTAACTGATTTTCTCTCTTGTCAAAAAGACATAAATGGTGGAGAGAGATCTTTTCCACGCCCCGTGCCTCAGAAGAATAACTAAAGCATAGAAACCTAGCAAAAATAGCTACTGAACTTAATATATTTGACTCACTTTGACATTAGGCGCTGCTAATAGAAGTTAGACAGAGACACGTATATGCAAGATGTTTCGAAATTTTGTAGGTCGTCACTAATTCTCGCTTGTCAGTTCTTCTCCCAGTGATGTCGTGCTCATCACTCACCTAGTTTCAACGTCGATAATTATATTATGTAGGTATTTAATAGATCCCTAATACTAAAATGTCTTTATTACGAGAAATATAACATAAATAATTAAGGGTAGATTTTCTTATGTAACTTATCCAGCTAATAGCTGCTGTGTCTCTTTGGTATGGTCAGGCTGGCCGTTCATGAGACTAAAAGCGGGAAGTGCGAGTCGGACTCGCTCACCGAGGATCCCGTATAAAATTGTAGGTTATACTTTAAATAGAGACTAATTTTTTATGATTTAATTACAAATGTGGAGTTTGAAATTTTCCCTGACTTGTAGTGTAAGACTATATAACTTTACAAATTTCATAGTTCTAGCTAGATCAACGAAAAGTACCCTATACATTTTGATGCCCGTGAGAATGTCGAAATATACGTTTTTGGCGACATAAACGGCCGTACCTTTTTTTGTTAACTTAGAAGTTTGATTTTTTCACATCTTCAAGGGACTAGAACTTGTTAGTGTAGAACTGAGTAATTATATGGTTTTAATTTCAACTCGATACCTTCACGCGTTTCCAAGATAGTCTTGACAGACAAACGGACAATAAAGTGATCCTATAAAGGGTTAGTGTTTCTTTTGAGGTACGGAACCCTAAAATTTGGACTATTTAAGTGACGGGTATTTCCCGTTATCTAAAATGTTGGAATTTTTCTATTGCAGAGATTCACAAATTCTATGGGAAGGAAATCGAAGACACACTGCTTTTATTTCATCGCTTAGATTTAATTAATTTTTTATCTCATCGCTTAGAGGTACTTGAGGTTAATCTCATATTTAATTTACTTACCCGAAAATTTAACCCTAATGGATTTTGAACCTTGGATAAATTCGTGAATGCTAAAACTACTATTTGTACATATGCTTGGAAATTAAACTAAAAACATTAACATTTGACCATAATTTATTGTTAAGACATTTTTCGATAGATTTATTACGCTTGATGTGCGGCCGGGCTTAGAATGTAAATTTTCCGAAGTCGGCGTTTTGATATTTTACCTTTTTGACTCTTTCAAGTTCTTTTCTTGATCTAATATTTTAATTCTTAGAAAAAAATCATCTGAACTGGTTGTTTTTGGCATCCGTGTCAAGGAATACTTAAAGAAATAGTTAAGAAATTAAATACGTTTTTATTTTCATAAATAATATTTTAGTTTAAAGATTTCCTTTCATTAAATAACTTGACTTACGTCATGACGTCTCCATTTCATAGTTTTACTACTAAGTACATACAAAATTAATCTGATGGAAAATATCTGGAGCAAATTTGACTATGCTTTCTTGGACTCCAATTTCGTCTGACAATACACTTTATCCATATGTTTTTTATACATTGTCTTTAAGAAAACTGTAAAATAAAAATATCGACAAAATTTTACAACACTACACATGATCAAGAAAACCTCAAAGTAATTTTCTAAAAATCGCTAAAACATAAAAGTGAAGTTAATATTACGTATTGTTTTTCTACAAAATGATTCAGCGATATTTCATATGTATATAAGTGTACTTATTAGCTCACATTCAAGTAACAATATGAGAAAACATGCCAATTTAAGGTGAATAAATTTTGATTGTTTTCCTTTCGCGACGAATGAGACTTGCAGCCCCAAACTACACAAGACATTGTGTTACGGAGTGCACAAACACACACTATTTGTAAATACCTAAAGAATTCTTGCTTTCTAATCACTTAAATATTAATAAAATATCATCAAAATATTACTAGCCACGGGACGCACAAACAAATATTATACGAACAATTCAAATAGTTCAAACTCGGATGGTCTATCTTCGATACAAGGTACTATAGAATTTAGCCGTGTTATATATTTTTAACCAATTTCAATTTTTAACCAAAATGACAATTCAATCAATTCATCTAGTGACCACCTTGTGATATGCCAAAAGACAAATATTACTCATCTCTTACACTTACACAGTTTTGTGCCGTATGATAGAAAGAGACAAATGACACATAATGAATTCTTATTTTAATGTTCCTTCTATGCTTTAGTTGTTATTCTGAGCCCCGTGCTAGGCCCGCAGGTGGACTACAGTGCTTATAGATTCTAGAACCCTTTGCACGTTAACAACTTGTGACATATGATGTCAAGTCAAACTCAAGTATGATAATTTAGCAATAGTTGTCAGATCGAGAAACAAGCAAAATTGATATTTTTGATTTCTATGAAGTGCAAGCAACATTCAACCTTAGGGTGGTAAACCAATTTCTTGGCTGACTGTACATATTTTGCAATATGTTGGGGTGTTTCCGAGCTGTGTCGGATATCATTTGAAATTATGGAATGGACAAAATCAGATACATTAAAGTTCATAGAAATTTGGCATGGAATGCCATGTTTATGGAATGTCAAATCATCGGAATATAAAAATAGACAAAAACGTCGGGACGTTATCATATATTACTTTTTCGTCACTGGAGTCCATCACTCAACTCTTAGAATTATTCTACGGTTCAGGGGCCCAATTCAGCTAATAAGCTACAGCTGAATCGAAACTGAATCGTTGCGGTCGACCAATCGGAGCGCTTATATTGTCTTTCAACTGCTCGATGACGTGATAATGTGGCGTTCTGATTGGTCGATCGCAACGGTTCAGTTTCGATTCGGCTGTAGCTTATTAGCTGAATTGGGCCCCTGATTATATTTAAATAAAAGATGGTATAAGCCGCTACATCGAAAACAATGGTTATTTTTAATGTACTCGTACCCTCGTACTTAATGTCATAGGTCTCTGGGAGATCTTACAGATCTGAAAGTTAAATATGTGTTTCTTCATAATATATTTAGACACGACAAGAACCGGAAACGCGATTTAAAGATTTTGCCTCGACACATTTTATTTTTTAAATTACCTCTTAAAAATAAGAAAATTCAGGATTACTATACATATAGTAAACGATATTAGGTATTCATTAAAAAGTTCTTAAATAAGTAGACATCATCAGTGTTCAGAATCGTACTGAAGCATTCTTCTAATCATTATAATATTTTTTTAATAAAATGATTTGTATTTTGTCGCTTAAGTCGATAATTTCTAAACGACCTGATTGTATGTGGGCGCAGCGCATTCACGACTTTGATGACATAGATAAAAAGACTAGCTACTTGAGCACGGGGGGCGCCACGCGTTTACATATAGACCACTGCTCCCATTGTTTGATTCATTTTCGATGTAGCGCCTTAAGTAGGCGTACCTAGTTTACAATTAATAAATCAACTAGGTTAATAAAAAACTTTAAAGCTGTGAATAGTAATATTGAATTAAATGATCATCGAAATAGACTAACTTACCTACTAACTATAAGTCGAATTTCAAAAGCTATTAAATAAATCATTTTCTATAAAGAATAATTTAAATAATAAAAAATCATTAATGTAAATGTTCCGAAACAAATCTTTCAAACAAAAAAAACAAATTGACTTTACAAATAAGAAACATGTTCACACTGAGGTTCACACAATATTTTTTCACGTTTCGTTTGTAAAATTTCAAACTTGTTGCACTAAAACATGTCGCTTGGCAATGAAAACGCGTTCATTAACATTGACAGAAACATGTTTTTTGTAGATGTTTCGTCAGTGCAAACGCACGGTAATGAGCAACATGTTCATACAATATTTTTATCTACACTCATGTTCTAATTCTAATATTAAGAACTCAACACTAATATTTTAAAGGCATAACTTAAAGCACTTGGCCTTTTACAAATTACATTATAATACAGGTTCGCCATACAAAACCAGTACTTTAATGTAACTCGAATTCCAATAAAATACAGTTCGATTGACGAAGCCCGACCAAGGAGGTTTTGTCACAATTTTCTTTTGTGCCAGTACATTGTCTATGGCAACTGCGCATGCGCGGTAGAATGTTGGTGTTGGCGCCATTTCTCTGAATTTTTCATTCATTATTTTGCTGTTATTGGTTAAAATAATAAATAATATAAATGTATGTAGTTTTAGATTTCTGTATTAGTTTCACAATTGCACTGTTCAAAATGCAAATAATTATTAGTATAAATGAGTTTGATTTTGTTTTAATTTTGTGTCTTTTATTTAATTTAGGTAACCACTGATTGCATGAGTGTAGATAAAGTAGTGTATGAAATTGCACATAATTAGGTCTTAAAACACTCGTGTGGTACTATTAAAATTCTCGCCAAGCCTCGAATTTTAAACACACACTAGTGTTTTAAGACCCCCTATTATGTGACTATTTCATAAACTACTATTTCACAACATGCTTCGTCTGTAAACAAACTTGTTGCGCTAAAACATATCGTTTGACAATGGAAACGCTTTCATAAACATTGACAGAAACATGTATAAAAACATGTTTTTTGTAGATGTTTCGTCAGTGCAAACGCACGATTACAAGTATCATAATAAAATGTACCGTCTGCTTCCTAACTGATAGGACGATTAAAGTAAATAGCCATTTTATCATACTTGACTAAAGTATTTTGCGTAGAATTTAGGTAAGTAGGTGATTTTTACATACAAAAAAAAATCACATTTAACAATCTAAAACTTTAAACCTAGTAATCAGCTCACAATAATTACACGTCACAGACAAATCAGTTAATATTATCATACGTCTTCATCTTCTTATGCCTATACTGGACGTGTCTCACTTTACGTGAGAATTGTTAAAAGTTAATTTACTAAGTACTTAATAAAATTTGTTTGTAACTGTAGGTATAAAAACATTTGACAAATGGCACTATATGTCTGAACTGAAGCTGAACTTTATTTTCACTGAATGTAAAGTGAAACAATCAACGTCAAAAGTGAAACAAACAAAAAAATTCTTAGAAAATTGAATGTTCTAAGGTAAAACTGGATAAATCTCAATAGCTTTTAATAATAGAGTAAAATAGGTGCCTATGTTCTAAGATTTGCCTAAATGAGGAATGAATGTGTAATAATAAATACAATACTCCCCCGGTTTATGTATGAGTAGGTAATCCGTCAATCACTAAAACTGCCGTAACTGATTAGCTTGAAGAATTTCTTGCTAGCTCTGTACCACGGATACTTTCCACGATTTCAGTTTTTCCATGTATTTCCTCTTGATAATCAAACGGCTTGGAACTAAAATTTTAGCATTTTGCCGTGATCTTCAAAAATATTCGTTGGCTCGTTCAAATCCGTGACAGTAGGTGTTAACGTCGTCATAATTTGTCGTGATAAACATAAAATAGCACCGCGAATCGCTTCACAAACAATACAACCGCGTTTCAACACAATACTAATTCTAAAAATGCATTAATTTACAGCCATTTTTTCGAAAATACATTAAATTAACTTAAAATATTAAGAAGCTAACAAATGACGTCTAGTCACGACCGGGGCTGAAATCCGAATCCAAGCAACAACTAAGGAACTGGCTACTATGCTTTAAACATTGTTATTGTTGCTGCAAACTTAGGTAAGACGGCGGTAGCTAGCCAGGTGGGCTCAAAAGCCCTACCACCAACCAAACTTAGCAGAAAAATGTTTACCCTCATCCCCATGGGGAATCGAACCCCGGACTTCTGGGTAGTCTAAGCTACTATAGTATGTTACATTTTGACAGTAGTAATCATATAGGTAAGTAGACATGTTGTCACAAGCGTTTTCAATCCCTTCAATCATTTCAGATACGTAGCCTTTAGAAAAACGGTACTTACATTTTCATGTGATTCAAATTTTTTACGAGATTGAGTAACAAAGTCCAAACAGTATATAATTTTTCACAACAGCTCATATACGTCCTCACCGAGGGGCTCGAGGCTACCCTATGTTAGGGTGATTAGGCCTTAGTCAACCACGCTAGCCCAGTGCGGATTGGTCGACTTCACATAAGTACACCATTAAAATTCTTCGCAGATGTATGCAGGTTGTCACACGTTTTTCTTCACTGTAGGAGGGTGATACAAATGTGCAATGTGTGCAAACGAAAAACACATTGGTACATGATGGTCTGAAACCCCGGACCTCCCGGTTAGAAGGCAAATGCCGAGTCCACAGCGCCACTGACGCTCATAATATCCTTATATATAATGTTTGAATATTTTTAACTAAAGAAGATAATATATAGGTATAAGAAGATAATTTACAAATCATCACATAACTTGTACCTAAAATATATGCTGAGATCAATGCAGAGGGAATTGTTTTCTTTCCTTAGTACAGCTTTACAATGAAAATGTTGTTAAATATATTATTACGGTTAAACAATAAAAATTTACAAAAAATCAAAACGGACTTCAAAAACACTAAAGTAAAAATTATATATAAGAATAGGTACAGACAACATCACATTTCTATATTGAAATCGGTGTCTTAAATATTTTTAGTGATTTAATTTGAATTGAATACCAGCTGGTATTAAATTACTGAATAACTTAGGAAGACCTATAAAATTTAAGGTTTTCCTCGATTTTTAACCGACTTCAAAATAGGAGGAGGTTATCAATTCGGTTGTATTTTTTTTTATGTTTGTTACCTCATAACTCCGTCATTTTTTAAACCGATTTCCAAAAATCTTTTTGTATTTGATAGAGTATACTGCAAGGGTGGTCCCATAGTCACCCAAGTCAGGATCGGATGATGGGATCCCATAGATCACCGAAGGTGAGCTGGTATTAAATTCGGGTTTTCTTTCACTAAAAAGATTTCATTCACTAAAAAGTTAATTTTTTTTTTACAAAAAATAGAACCGACTTCAAAAACACCGAAAACTTATTAAAAATAATCTTCTTCTATATTGAAGTCGGTGACAAATTTTAACACTTTCTAGGAGATTATCGTTTGGCGCCGACTTCAATATAGAAGAAGATTATTTTTAAGTTTTCAGTGTTTTTGAAGTCAGTTCTATTTTTTGTAAAAAAAATGTCCTTGGTTCTAACCATCAGATCCTGACTTTGGTGACAATGGGATCACTGCAGCAGTAAACTCTATCGAATACAAAAATAATTTTGAAAATCGGTCTAAAATTTGCGGCGTAATCGCGTAACATACACACAAAAAAACCTACGCATCGAATAGCTAACTTCCTCCTTTTTTGAAGTCGTTTAAAAAGGCGACAAGCTTGGTTGTCGCAAACGAAAGGATTAAGGCATTTACATTGATTTAAATTTGTAATCAAATCAGTCCTGCTCCCCTATTCACCAGCATCGGTTGCTAACTTAGAAATGTCATTCTGAAATCCACTTCACATTTAGTATTAGTAGTCTAGTATTTTTTTTTGTGAGTAGTCTTCTTATGCTCACATTCTGAGTCAGAAGTAACAGTTTTTTGATAAAACGCACACACACACACATACATATACGCACATGCGCGCGCGCACACACACACAACACACACACACACATCACAAAGTTTTATCTACCAAATAGGAAATCAAGAAATCAACACAATATACAATGCGCGCCCGGATCTAAGCAGTAAATACCTATATCAACACAGATATCCTGAGCTTATGAGTCGATAGCAGAACAAGTCACCGTTCGCATCTTTACGATCGACGAAATGCGAAAGACGATTGATGGTAAATGGAATACACTTAAGTCCACCCCATTCGCTGCGAGTGCTCGCATTCGAGATATATGACGTTGAATAATGATGTGTGACCTTAGAACAATAACTTAAGGAGCTGTAAAAGAGTGGAACCAATCTCGCAAAAGCTACGGGAACGCCAAACAATGGAAATTGTAAAGTGGGCTGCGGCAAAAACGGGTCGAGTCACTTTTACAATCGGGTGAACTTTGCTTGTTTATTTTAAGTAGGTATAATATATGGGTTTCTCTATTGTACTTGACAATATTGCGCAATATGATTTATGTATTTATTGGACCTAAATGCTCAAACATTTGAGCATTAAGATCAGGGGTTTCCAAAGAGCACCTTTCGGGACTCAAGTCAGCTTCATCTGAACCTGCTGATGAATAGACAAGACTCTGAAGAAAGGGCCGGCCGAAGACGAATAAAAGCCGATATGGTGATGATTTGGACTCAAGGATATAGAAGAGCAGCATTATACTGGAAGCATAGGCCACTTTTATAGTGTTCATATACATATAATCAATCCTCTTAACCGACTTTAAAAAAGGAGGAGGTTCTCAATTCGATGCGTATGTTTTTTTTTGTGTGTATGTTACGTGATTACGCCACCAATTGTAGACCGATTTTCAAAATTCTTTTTGTATTCAATAGAGTATACTCCAAGGGTGGTCTTTAGGTCACCAAAATTAGGATGTATGAATGAATGAATGAATGAAAATATTTATTTGCAAGAATTTTGGGTACAGCAGATATTATTATTTTTTTCGATATCCCAGCAAAATTCAGCCATACAGGCATACAAATATTACAAAAATTGTCAGTAATGAAAATTATTAATGAAAATTATTAATTAATTATTTGTATCTATGGGATCCCATAAAAATCGAGGAAATTCCCTAAATTTTAGGTGTGTGCAACGTGTTTTGTTTGTATGATACCTTCGCGATTACTCTGCCAATTGTGGACCGATTTTCAATTTTTTGTATTCGATAGAGTGTAGTACTGGGTTCATCCCAAGTCACCAAAGTCAGGATCTGATGATGGGATCCCATGAAAATCGACCGAAGCTTTAATTTAATACCAGCTATTAGCGAAACTTTAATTTAATACAAGAATTAATTTAGGTTTCGCAATTCACTTAAAATTTCATTCACTAAAAAGATAAAAATACATTCATCACTGTTGCATTAAAAATACATTGATCATTGTTTGGCACTGACTTCAATATAACACTTCTATATTGAAGTCAGTGCCAAACAATGATCTCCTAGAAAGTCTTAAAATTTGGCACCGACTTCAATAAAGAAGTGTGATGTTGTCTGTACCTATTCTTATATTATTTTTAACTTTTCAGTGTTTTTGAAGTCGGTTTTTATTTTTTTTTTATATTCAAAAATCAATTGACTATGATACAAACTGATGCATCGTTTTACCATGTTGTACTTAGCAACACCCTTTACGTTACTGACAAACATTTTTACTGGATGAAAATAACTTAATTTCTCACAGCGAGTTAAGTCACAGAGATAGTTTTACTTTAGCACACCGGCTTTTCTATTTTCCTCTTCTTACTGCAATTTATCGTATTTTCCGCCTGCTCTTAGAAATGACACTTTGCACATAACTTAGTTAGGGTATAAAGAAAACAAGATAAAAGTTGTTTAGGATTTTAAAGAGGAAACATTTTAATCTGTTCTTTACAGTAAAGTTGTAGATAAATGCTTTGTAATAATTCTAAAACGAAAGGCTAACCCTTAACCCGAAAAAATCGAGTTGCGTCTCTTGAACCCAAAACAACCACAAACATAATTATCTTGTATTCGGGCTATGTGGAATGTGTGTAATAGATTTATTTAATACATCGATTGGTTCGTATTCTTGATGACTTAATCCTATCTAGCTAGTGGCGTGACGGCACACAGCTATATTTTTGTACAACTTTATCACCCGAAGCAATCCAATTAGCAGTATATTTGCAGACAGTGGCAAGATCTAACAAAAACAATGGAATATTATTAGCGGGGCCTCTGCCAAGCGACAAGGCGGCGCCCTAGTTCTTATTCGAAACAATGATTGCGAGGGGTGGATATAAAAGGACGCGGATGCATAGAGCGCCTCTCATATTGTCTTACAGAATTCGCTGATGTCATTTATTAGCCACTAACATAAAACATTTTTATAGGGAGCGATATGGCTCCGGCGGTAGTTGGTATCTGGCTCTTTGTTAGAGTATACACAACCGATTTATAGTCGCATATAAAGTGGCATTGCATATTGTGTTCTGTTGGTTTCGAGTATAGCTGTCTATCGTGAAATACACTGACCTTCAAAAGTAAGTACTACACTTTTAAAATTAAATTTTTCCCTAAACTACAAAAGATAAAGGATTCAAACAAAAAACATTTTCAGCTCAGTTCGTCAGGTTTCTTGGAAGTCATAGTTTTTTTATACATTAGTTTTTTAATCGTTTTTATTTTGAAAATATATTTTGCCTACTTTAAAATTTATTGCAATTTTAAAAGTGTAGTACTTACTTTTGAAGGTCAGTGTAGTTGCAGAGGTCCGTTTCTTTTACGTTTATGAGAATACTGTTTTGTTCGGTCGCTTTCTTCTTGGATAACAAGCGGCTTAGCTGACGTTTGTGTACTGTTTAATTTTAATTGTCTAGTTCTTTAAATGCATGATTGGTTAATTTGTCAAAAATAATATTTAAACGATACACGATCTTACAATACTTAAGTAGCATATTACAGAAATTGTAGGACTATTACGAATGACAAGCTCAATAAGACGAACTCATTTCTTCGTCAAGACGACAGTAAGGGTGGGCGTCGCGTGCGAGCGCGCGACAAGTGTCAAGAGATACGACATGTACGGATAAGCAACTGCGTTTGTATGCATGTGTGTAGGTACATAGTTTGTGCAAGGATAAAACTATCTTGATATGTTTTTATTTAGAAAGAATATATTGTTCACTTCCACTATAATTTGAACTTTTTTAACATAGTAAACCACTAGAAACCTCCATTATGTCACCAGGTGTGTAAAGATACAACCCTTTTTCTCTAATGCTCACATTACTCATATGCGGCCTTATTAATAAAAATTTTACTCCGTGGATCATCCTCGGATTAGTTACTCCGTGTTTTGTCTTATTTTGACATTATGACAGCCGACATGTGCGGAAACAAGACAAAACACGGAGAAACTAATCCTAGGATGATCCAAGGAGTAAAATTTTTATTAATAAGGCCGTGATGTTTAGCAACACGAAACTTTTTTTTGTCAAATTTTTACGGTTACAATATACATTATAAATTAGCGGGCACTATCGAGATTACGATGTTTGCTTTAAACGCGGCGGTAGCGTGCATAAATATTATGAAACAGTTGCATTGCATGCTAATTATATGTTTCAATATGGATTGCACGGAAAAACTACGTTGTTTTGCAGCCGACGTACGTGAAATTACAAATCACGTGTGAGACAAAAGACTGGCGTGTCTAGATAAAATTATATTCATAACGTATACACTAGAATTTCAAAGCAAACTTGTTTACCATTAATTTTAATAATATTCAGTTTGCGCATACACATAGCGCTTTGTTTTAATGGGAAACGAGTTGTAAACGTCTCGTTGTTTGCTTTAGAATTCTGCACATATCTAATAGAAGGTTAATTTTCCTTAATCTGTTCTATAAATACTATAATAACGTAGATTTTGAAAAATAATGGCGCCCGGTAGTCCTTTCTTTTCAAGGATATCAAGAGGTTTAACGAAATTAAACCTTTGCTAAGAGAATGATAAGCTCAAATAAAAACTCTACATCAGCCTGTCTGGCTAGCCTGATTAAGTCTTCCTCGTTTAAGGAAAAACCTATGCTCAGTCAGCAATGGGACGTACCTTTTAAGTTGAGGAGGCGATGATGATGATGAATAACACGACAATATCACGACATAAGTAAGAGCTTTATGTTCATTCATTCATTTATTGAATTATTTATGTTTACTATCAGAAGCTGAGGCGCAATGTCAGCTATTTCAATTAATCCTGTGTACATTACCGCAAGCAATATGAAATATTATGTTACCTTCATTCTGCCCTCAGTAACCTTTTAAGGTCATTTTGACGTTGTAAGGGCATCCTCTGCGTAACACAAAGCTTTGTATGAAATATGAATAGCACTTTGCTCTCGTACCCTCATAATAAGATTATAATTTTGATAATACTTAAAAATGAAGACTGAGTGAGCTCAAGATCAAAAATTATGAGCACTGCCTAAGCTTTCTCGAAACTTTTGTAAAGCCCAGTGTGATAAAAATATTGAAAAAACATGTTTTCTTTACGTCTATAGAAAACATTCCTAGGTTTCTTTAGAAAAAAAACTTGTTATACAGGGATACTTTTTTATCACCCCGGAAAATTTAAGGGACGCTTCAGGATACATACTTTAATATAAAAAAATAAATTTAAAAAATTCTTTGAAATTTCTGTAGTTTTAGTATTATTTGAATATTTTAGAAAATTTATATAAAATTAAATAGGTGAGTTATTTTCTGATTAATATTTAAATCATTCTACTACCGAGCATGTTTGAGAAAAAGAATATGTTGTCGTCGCTATTTTATTTCAGGACGTTAACCCTTAGAGAAAATATTCAAAATAAAGTTTATCTTATTATTAAAGTATGAACCAATACTAAAGCCCTTTGAAAGGTTTTCTAAAACCTATCTCTATAATACACAAAGTATCACGACCCTTATCCCAACTATTTCGTTTGCTGCGCCATCTGACGTCCCGCGACATTGCGTTTCATTATATGCAGCTTAGCGGCAGGAGTAAATAAAGCTGCCATATTGCTGACGCAAATGTTCCACGGTCTTCCTCGGCCGGTATAATCCGCATTTTACGGTTCCACTCGTCTACGCAGAATGTGAAATGAGAAAAATAAGCTCAAACTTCTTTGACGCGGTAGTTCTTGTATTAGGGCCACATCTAAGCGTTATTTACGCCCTTGATTTTCAGCCACGTATGTAATATCTGTATTGAATGTTACGTGCTCCATTTTCGGTAGAATGTGAACGGCTTAAGATTTTTATGGGATTTTGTGCACGGCGCTACATGATCATGACGAAAATGGGCGGTGCAAATTACGCTTTGATTTTGCCCGACCCTGAAGAATTTTTTCCGCTGTCACATAAGCGAAACCTTAGATATAGCTGTGGTGAAAAGATTGTAATCTGAATCGAATACTCATCGCGGATTTGTATTTGATGAAATTTATGTATTACGATACCATTCAACCGTATGCACACTTTGGCTAAGTTGTGTCTCTCTTAACTTGACATAAAGTGGAAGTTAAAGTTGAGACTTGTCAACGCCTATAGCCCCAGACATAGCACCCTCTACACACTGCACATATATTTTTCTGCTGAAAACTTTATTAGTGTAATATATTATAATTTATATTTTTGTGTAACCATTATAATTTTCAATCATACTTTAATTTAGATAGTTTGTTCATGAAGTTTTCTTAAATAATTCTAATACAAATAGGATAACGGTGACTTACTATACCTTACAAATGTAACTTGTGATTATATACAGTGCTCAGCAGCTGTGTCAAACTGGGAACTGATATGTTAAATTTTAACTAATTATGAAAAATAGGCTAAAAAGTGACATTTTCATAGTTTCATAGTATAAACTGATTTCATTGTTCTATCTAACCCTAGATTCTATTGCTAAAAGTTCTAATTATTTTTTGTCATTTTTTTCCTTTTCTAACTTTCAATATTCATACCCAGTCTTGATTTCTCTCTGTGTTCTTTGCATACCTATTTCTTTGCACAGTTTATACTTGAACTTAAAGGTATTTGTACATTTTTAGGTTTTCTTTGCTGAAATATCAAAATGTTGACCCGTAAAGCTGCTACACAAAACACTGAGGCAAAGCTGAGACAGGCTGTTTTGGAATTAAAAACCCTAAAGGATTCCCATGACCGGCTACTACAGGAACGCGATGACAGTGAAGATGAAGTAAAAAAGATTATTGACAGAAACACCACTCTCAAAAGTGAGCTCTTAGCGCTTGATGCCAAATTTCAAGAAGTCGGCACCAGTTACAAGACCACATCAATGACCTTACTCTGTGCAATAGTATGTATGAGACAGCACTGAATAAAATCTCTGAACTGGAACGCGAGCTGAGTGATGCAAATGGAAAAATCGGTAAACTTGAACAATCTATGCAAAATAGTGAAATTATACATACCCATAGTCTTTTCGAGGAGTTAATGCAATCTCCCGGTGGCCAGAATCTCACACAGCAGTATTCGGGTACATCAGATAAGTCCATACCTTTCCATTTCAGTAGTAAAAATAAACTCAAAAATATGTTAAAATAAATAAATTAATTAAGAAGAAACAAAAATTTATTTAGAATCATAACTCTTTTAAAAGTAATATTAAATTACGAAAGCAGAGTGCTTGCTTAATAGATTCGTTGGACATTTTTGACTCAAAATTGAGAGAGAGCAGAAACATGTATGAAAGGGACGTACAAGAATTAAATAATGTCATTAACAACTTGCAAAACTCTTTAGCAAATATGACAAAAAATTATTACAATGCTCAAAATGAAATTAATGAGCATATCCAATCAGTCACAGAGCTAGCTACACTTTGTCAATTTAATGAAGACAGATATCAGACCTTACTGGACAAACACTCCTTAAGTTCCACTAAGGATAGCTTAACATTGGATAGCCAAATAAAGTATAATGTTGTACCTGATCATGCGTGTCCTGCTCTCAACATGGTATCTCAGCCAGCTGACTATGCAAAGTTACTACTGACTTCAGTGGTCACAAGTGACAATATTGTTATATTTCGTGATGACATTGGCATAGGTATGGGCCAACTTCTAACAAACATGGGACATTCAATAATGAACTATTGTATGCCGGGTGCTTCGTACAATAACATACTAAAAAAAGTGATCGAATTTGAATTTAACCAGCCGACTACATTGTTGTTATTTATTGCAAATAGAGGTAATATGAACAAAAAAGTCCTGACTCATTATTTAAATAAATTAAATAACTTAAATGTACAAAAAAATATTTTGTTCACATTACCTTATTACAACAACTTGTCACAAGAGGAAAATAGTGTAAGATATAAATTGAATTTATAGTAAAGTACCTTATGTCATAATAATAAATTTCATTTAATTGACATCAATAATTATATAAATAGATTGTATTTGACTAAAGATAATAGATATTGTCTATCAAATTATTATAAGAGACGAATAGCAAAATCGCTATCATATTATTTTTATATCTCAGCCAAGAACTTGGCTACACAAATTGCTCCTATTGAGCAACGTAGAAGTAGGATGACTGTCAGTAATATTACTGATGTATTAGTTAGTAAGGCTTTAAATTAGGTATTGAGACAATAGACAAATCCCCTTGCATAATGTTAAATAAATAACAACATGAAAATTGTTTATTAGATAATGTACTGGAAGACCCATTTCAATATAATAAACATGTAAATTTTATCAACCTGGTGCACCAGAACATACAAGGAATGATGAGCAAAGATCTGTAAGTTGAGTTATTCATGAACAGTAGTAAAGTAGACATTTTTGTATAACCGAACATTGGCTTAAAAGCCACCAGTTCATGTTTAATTTTAGCAACCACCAGGTTGGTAGTTCGTTCAGTCGAGAAAATGCAATTCGCGGTGGCTCATTAATCATATTAAATAAAAAGCTTAAATTTAAAGATTGTAAAGATAATGTGAACCTCTCAGTTGAACGAACAATAGAAATTGCCTGTGTAGAGTTGGACCAGATTATTGTAGTGAGCGTATACAGGCCTCCTTCGGGATTGTATGACCACTTTGAAAATATAATGGATGAAGTTTTAAATAAAGTCTGTAAGCAAGGCAAACAAATATTAGTCTGTGGAGATTTTAATATTAACTTATTAGAAAACTCTAGTTTATGTATGAGAATTAAAAATTTGATTCAGTCATATAATCTTAAAAACTTATTTCTGGAGCCAACACGAATTACTGAGTTTTCTGCCACATGCATTGATAATATTTATACTGACATAGAATCATTAGTACAAAATGTTTTTAATAACTTAGAATCTGACCACTCTGGTCAATTTGTTACTATACCTTACAAATGTAAGCTTATGGCGAAAAAGAATATCACTGTTGTACCAAAGACTGCTGGTCGCTTGGAGCGTTTCAATAATAATCTTGGTATTAATTTAAAGTATATTGATTATGACGAAGACCCAAATAAATTATATGAAAACTTTTTTAACACATTTTGTTGTGAATTTAAAAATATCTTCGTTCCAAAAACCATCTCAGTCAATGGTAGTTTAGCTTTTAGTGAATGGGCCACACCAGGTATTCACAAAAGCAGAATAAATGAAGTTCATTAAATACTAGTGATCAATTGAAATTGTATGTAAAACTTATTCCAAAGTATTTAAAAAAGTTTGTAAATTTGCAAAGTCCAATTATTTAAGCTCTAAAATAAAAAATAGTAGTGACAAAATTAAAACGACATGGAACATTATTAATAATGAAACCGGAAGAGTAAAACCTATTAACAATAATTTTTGTTTAAATATTGAAAATAAGAAAGTTACAGTAGATACTGAGGTAGCTACAGAATTTGAAAAATTCTTTACTGACATTCCAGTTTCAATCACAGAATCTTTGGATTCCTCCCCCACTGTAGCCGAATCTATTCTAAAAGATCATTTTAAAACTTGTGATGATTAAATTAAATTTGCCCATATTTGTGCAAATTATTTAATAAAGTCATTTAAAACTCTGAATAAAAAGAAACCCGTGGAACTGTGGGGCAACTCTGTAGATGTTTCCCAATCTGTAATAGAAACAATAGCTCCAATACTTGCTAGTATTTTTAATGATTGCATTGACTGTGGTGTGTTTCCTGATCTAATGAAACTGAGTAAAATTATTCCATTACATAAATCTGCTAGCACATCAGACCCCAATAATTTTAGACCTATCTCTGTGCTACCTACTTTTAGCAAAATCTTTGAAAAAATAATGTTGGAACAAATGCAAAGCTTTTTTAACAGAAATAATCTTCTACACTGTAAACAATTTGGTTTTAGAAAGGGTCGCTAAACAACTGATGCTGGTGTTGAGTTAATACAAAATATATATGAGGCCTGGGAGGACTCACATGATGCGCTGGGCGTTTTTTGTGACCTGTCCAAGGCGTTTGATTGCGTTCATCATGAAACCTTGATCAGGAAATTACACTACTATGGATTTCGCGACACTGTTCTGGATCTACTCGTCTCCTATTTGACTGAGAGGATTCAGAAAGTAGACGTCAACGGGGAGAGGTCCCAGGGCGCCTCGGCTAAAATGCAGTTTCACGTTCCGCAGGTTGAACCCTGCGGAACTCCCATTTTAGCATTTCTTGGTCCTTTTCTATTTTTAATATACACGGTTATTTTTTTATCACCCTGGAAAATTTCAGGGATGCTTCAGGACACATCCATTATTATATAAAAATAAAAAAAATAAAATAAAAAAAAATACAAAAAAATAAAAAAAATCTCTAAAAATCCTGCTTTCAACTAAGGCAGCATTTTTTGGATTTTTTAAAAAAATAATATAAAATTAAGTAAGCGAGTTATTTTTTTTTATTCATATATAAAACATTCTAATACCATGTCGTGAAGCGTCCCTTAAATTTTCCAGGGTGATAAAAAAATAACCGTGTATATTAATGACTTGCCTGCTTTTGTACAAGACAGGCATGATATTGTATTATTTGCAGATGATACTTCACTTATGTTTAAAATTAAAAGACGATTGCAAATTTATGACAATGTAAATAGTTCTATCTCAAGAATAGTTTACTGGTTTAATGCGAATAACTTGTGCCTCAATGCCAATGAAGGGAAAACTAAATGTATAATTTTTTTTTTACCCAATGTTAAAGAGGTTCACACTACTGTTAACATAAAGCATAAAAATGTGGACCTTGTGGATACCGTAGTATTTCTTGGTAATACTTTAGATTCAAAGCTTCAGTGGGGCCCACATATTGATAAATTGTTGAAGAGACTTAGTTCTGCAGCCTACGCTGTATGGAAAATACGTCAGCTGACTGATGTTGATACAGCAAGACTTGTATACTTTGCCTATTTTCATAGTGTGATGTCGTATGGCATTTTGCTATTCGTGCTATTTATAATCTTAAATTAAGAGACTCTTTGAGAGAAAAATTTTAAGAAATTGGTTTTGTAAAAACAGTGATATTCATTCAGTAAATACTAGGCAAAAGAATATGTTAGCGTTACCAAATACTAGACTTAAAAAAATTTATAATTCTTTCAAAGGCCTTTGTGTACGTTTCTACAATAAAATCCCAAATAATATTAAAGCACTTAACTTGAATAAGTTCAAAGTCACTATCAAGGGCGCACTTATGAAAAAAGCATATTATAAAGTGTCTGATTATATAACAGATAAAACTGCTTGGGATTGACAAAAATGTGATAATTGACGTTCAAAGGGTGTTAACACTTTGTGATAATGGGATAAATTTCATTCGAGTAACTGTTCCACCACTCACACCGATAGGCACTTCTATATTTTTTTTAAAAATGTTTGTTAAATATATTATTGTAATGTTGGCATTTTAAAAGAGGAGACAAAAAAATACAAGACCTTCCGAGTTTCTTGCCTGTTCTTCTCGAGAAGGCTCGCCCAATTTCCGAACAGGTGGTAGAGTCAATTTTTTTTTCATTTGACTTGTATTTGCACACATCTTATTAATGGTTGGGGTGTGTGTACATACAAGGATAAAATAATTTAGTTAATTAGATTCTTAGTTGAAGATTTTTATGTTTTTTTTGACGTCAATAAGTGCCTGTAAAGGTCTATATGGAATAAAGATTTTTGAGTTTGAGTTTGTTGAGGAGTCCAGGTGAAGCTCGCTTCCACCTTCGGCCTGATCGTTACTTACCATCAGGTGAGATAAGGGCCAAGAGCGTCCCTGTCGTATGTAAAAAAAAACTCATATACCTTATATGCTGAGCGTATGTGCGGGGTATCTCACATTAATTTTTTGACGTCAATAAGTGCCTGTAAATGTCTATATTGAATAAAGATTTTTGAGTTTGCGTTTAAAAAATCTCATACCCCAATTGCCACGTTGATCTGTCGAGAACTGTAGATACGGTGCACTTTAGATATACTACTCTGTTTAAGTAAATACTATTCGGCCTGTAGTATTATAATAGTGGATACTAATCTTCTTTTCTCTCAACTACTTTAAGGAATAAAGGTAAACAATAAAACTAATGAGAACTTAAATAGTTTACTCATTGAAATTAATAGTTACGTTATTGCAATTATTAAAAGTAATATTCAAAGTGTTTCCTGATGGATCATGTATATCTACTAAAATAGTTTGTTTAATTTGTCACTGAGTGTCAGATGACGTGCATGGACCGTCAAATTACCTTCCTTCATATTTACATCGAAATATAGGTAAATTTCGATGTAAATATCAAGAAAGTAAAATATTCATTGACTGTAACTGTATGGGTTGAAATCCCTTTGCTTTTTTGTGATATGTGCCTAAATGAAAATAAAATAAAATAAAATACTGCAATTAAGTAACTTGACTGTATTGTTTGAAATTCGATTCGATATTTTAGGGTTCCGTACCACTATAGAATAAAAACGAAACCCTTATAGGATCACTTCGTTATCCGTCTGTCCATCTGTCCGTCTATTTGTCAATGCCTTTTGTTAAATGATTTAAATTTCGCGCCTTCTAAATGTCGCTTTCTTTTTTTGTGTGCTATGCCGGTCTCACTACTATTCTGTGACATTACAAGTTATACGATATAATCTTGTTTTTGTTATTTTATTAAAATAAAGTATATTTCTCAAAGTAAATCATCTTCCTCGGGAAAGTGTAGAGGTTCAAGGCTCCCCAAGAACGTGTAGAGCTAAAAAACTGATATTTACATCAAATACTCAGATCTTCGGTCTCATTCAGCTGTTTATGTAATTTAGGTCACATGTTTTCGCAAGGTCCCGATGATCTATGACGTATTATAAAATTTAGCAAAAATCAAGAGCTTATAGTAAGAAAGAAAGAATATTTATTTGCAAGAATATGGTAAATACAGGTTCTTACAGTTTGGTTACAACATATTCTGTCGAATTCGTCAACGTGAAATGTTTTAGGTAAAAATTACAATCAAAAGTTATGATAGAACTGGGTTACCAACACTAGAACTATTACATTTTCGAAAAAAATATTAATGATCCATATGTATTTTACGAATTCTAACTGACAACATTTCTGGCTGCAGTATTAAACCTAAATATGTTTTGTTGCCTTGTCGCTGATTTCTTATGCGCCACTAAGCCCCTACACCTCACTATGCCTGCGCAATAAAAATTCATCGCACACGCCGAAAAATCTTGAAGAAAGAAAATATCCGGGATTTCGTCCCCGATGTTTGCTGTTGGTGGTTAAGCTGCATCTAATGAAATCCCCTGTCAGGATATTCTTGCACCGAATCATATGCCGCTTGACCAGCCTTGATACTTTAACAGTTTTTTATCGTTGAATATATTTTATATATATAGGTCAAAGTTTTATATGAATTTCTTTTCAATTTCAAGTAAAATTTGTTTTATGAATTGACTGAAAATCAATGGAATTGTAAATTAAACAAGCAGTATTTTGAGTCTGATAATAAAATGTTAATATTCGTCGTGGTGCAAAATATTTTTAAATTTCCTCTTTTAAGATAAACAGGAGAAAGTGTGATGGCTTTAGGGACTAACACCTGGGAAAGCACAATAGATCTAGAGTGGGTCGAATTGCGAAGGCTCACTCCTTGGGCCACCCCACTTCTAAGATAAGATAAGATACAAGCAACAATATTATGTTACAATAACAACTATAAAAATCTATTATTTCATATTGTTTTTTGAGTTTAAAAAAAAACAAAATTAATCATATATCGAATCAATGATAATGTGATAATAATTTTTAGTTTTCTTACGACAAGGTTGTTAAATTATCAAGAATGTTTGAGCAAACCTAGACAGGGACTCTAGAACCGTAGACTGTATTTTTACTGCCCTGTTTAGTCGTTACTTACTGTTACGGAGATATTCTGATCACGAAGTACGAAAGCTTGGTTTCAATAATATTATATTGTCAAACAAATAGGTGGGTATTGATGATTTACACTGTTTAGATAAAGCGAGTCACAAATTCTTCACATATAATGACAGATGTTCAGATTGTAACGCAGATATTGAATATGCAATATTGCATAAAGAAAAATTCGAATATCTCCCTCTCTCTCTACTTTTTCTATTTTAAGATATCACTCTTACATTTTATAATGATTCACATCGGTTCGTGTTGCAACTACGTATAACTGACATAAAATAAAATATAGTACAAACATTTTGAGAATACTTTCTTTATTACAGACTGGAAGTTTATAGGAATATTATCCAAACAAAAGGTTACTATATCAACCCATGTAAGCCCCACTGCTCCGCATGGGTCATTCAATAAATAAGCAGGAAATCGACCTGGAACACTACGATGACCAGCCGTTGCGAGTATTTCATCTCTTCTAAGAAATAAAATTGCGGTAAATCCCTTAGTCGGGTCTTACGACATACACAGGAAGAGAGACAGGCGAGCGACACTTGTATCCTTACGAGCTCTTTCAATATCCTATCTATTTCGGGATTTGTTTAATGGATATAGAATTTCGACGTGTTTTGTATGGAGTTAATGTCAAATATCTATCGCTAGTAACTAACGGCCGAACCCAATATTGTATCCGTAGTTTAAGATTAAAAACAATCTCGGATTACTGCGTATCGCTCAATCGATCTCTAATCCGCGTGCCAATAACTAAAGACTGCAATCCTAGGATTCTTTTGACACCGGATCGCCAGCTATCCTTTCCCTCTTGGCCGTTTGTTTATACGCAAAATATTAGATTGTGCAATATTATTACTGTATGTTCTATGAAAACAAACTAGCTATAAATATTTTT
Organism: Schoenobius gigantellus; assembly: GCA_963935595.1. NCBI lineage: Eukaryota > Metazoa > Arthropoda > Insecta > Lepidoptera > Crambidae > Schoenobius > Schoenobius gigantellus. The sequence continues at coordinate 32,601,442 of OZ012542.1, forward strand.
AAATAATGTTTCTTATGCTTCTAACAATAAATATAACGTTTAAAAACACTTAGAAATTATTCTGTAAATAATAATATATCAAATACAATATTATGCAAACTACTTATTTTTATAGGAATGGAACTTGTATAAAACTGACACGAGCACGCGAGTGACATTATATTTGTTTGTTAGCTAGCTGTGGTGTGGTTGGTTTGATTTGAACGTATAATTTGTGATTTGAACTAATATAAATCAATAAAAACAACGAATAATCTTATAATAAATACAGAAGTAAAATTTGGGGTGAGAAATTACAGAAAGAAGAGGTGCCTCTCCATGATTACTAAAAAGAAGAAGATTTTTATATGAGTGTAGTGTAGTAATTAATGTAATGTGTAAACTATTGAGGTAACGAAATTTAAAGAGGAAAATAAATGACTTATTTATATTATCATCATTTATTTCAAAAAATATCTTAAATTTAAGATTTTTACAATATCTATACAAGAACAAAATAATATAAAAAACTTCATCCGACAGCGAGGCAAAGCTGAAGCTATTATCTTCTAATATATAAAATGTTCGTGTCCCAGTTTGTTACCAAACTCCTCCAAAACGGCTTGAACGATCTTTATGAAATTTTTTGTGTAAGTATGTTCGGTAGGTCTGAGAATAGATCTTAAACTATTTTTTATACACCAAGGTGATTATTATGGCGAAACGTAGTTCGCCGGCACAGCTATTTATTATATACTAGCTGTGCCCGCGACTTCGTCCGCGTGGAATAGTAACGGCTAGACCGATCTTGATAAAAAGTAGCCTATGTAATACCTTATATAATTAGCTATCTATTAGTGAAAGTACCGTCAAAATCGGTCTAGCCGTTCCGGAGATTAGCGGGAACAAACAGACAGACAAAAAAAAAATTAATTGTGTTTTTGTTATTGGTACCCGATATACATTCATACCCATTCATTAAAAACTTATTATTTTGACAATACAAACAGACACTTCAATTTTATTTATTTGTATAGATTTCAAACACATTCATATCACATATTATATAGCGCGGCAAAAGGTATTTTAGTCACTGTTTTGACGATTCTTTTCTTTTATGTATGGCATTATTTTCGTTAAAAGTAATTTACGACAGTTTTGTTCAGCCGGAACCAAAAAGTAAATTCGTAGTTATTTATTGCTATTGTTGATATTTGGTGTTAATTGCGACGTTGTTGTTGTAACACTTCATCATCATCACTGCAATCACGTATCGAAATCTGATATTGTTTCGGCTCATAACTCCAAATCACTACTATCACATCTTCCAAAAATAATATCGTCTTTGCCATTGCCATTTCTGACAAAAATACAACAATTATTTTCAAAACATGTAAATCAATCCAAATTTTGACAAGTAAACCATGAAAATAGGAAGATTGCCAAAAAAAGATTGTGTAGACGTCAATCAATCCCTTTTTAATCAAAGATTGATTATTGGGACACGTCAAACGTCATTTTCGAACAGAGGTCTATCCAAAAACACTGATCGGACCTCTCATGGATGGTTGCCTTTCAGAGATTACAAATGCAATCCTTCGATTGGTTATAGAGACGCAAAATGGTACTTTTGGATTGAGTTTGCAATCTCAATCCGGAAAAAACGGATCAGGATCGCATATTGGGTTCGGGCGTAAATCCACAGTTAACCAAATCCATAGATAGAATATTGAAACCAATCGCAAGTCAGTCGTCAGCGCACAGGCGACAAAACAAAAGCCAGAACCGGTACAATTCAATCTGTGCAGTCTCCGAGTTTGTATGGTTAAGGGTGTTTAAGAAATCCCGGAAAGTAGCCAACTGTACATATCTTTGAATAAAACCCTCTCGAATTGAACAATGGGACGGTTCGGCCTAGTGGACATCTAACGCTTGACCAATTCCCTTTTGTACGAATGCGTACGATTGGGGAATATTAAATGGACAAGTCTTGAGTGCTGATTGGGTCTCTTTTCTTGGGGAACCGATTCGATTTTAGCCAATTCACTAAACAATAATTCAAGCTTCTTCTGTTTATGTTGATTAGCTGTAACTATTTCCAATTGCCAAAATTCTTTAATTCATATAAAAGTCCGTAAACAAATTCAACAGCTAACTTTCCCCACGTAGATAAATGAGAGAGGTTTAAGGGGAAAGGTAAACAGTTCATGATCTGATGGTAGGATCTCAGAAAAATAAAATCGAGGGAAACCCTTAAATTTCATAGGTAAATCCAACGTGTTTCATGTTTTTTTTCTAAAAATATTTAGTTATTTGCATCTTGTTGTCATCATACTGAGCTGATATGGAGGGTTTCTGGTGGGTTAGTAGTAAGAAGATAGTTCTTAAAATATAATGGGGTCTCACTGACGCGTAATTCTATTCTTTCAGGTGATTGAGGTAAGCTGATAGTGGAAAGTATATAACTATTAACATTTTTTTTTCTCGGGGAGAAATGCGTAACCGCACCGTACCCGCCGTTGGCTAGACGACGAGCGTGTGTGGGGCTCTCCCGGCAGAGTGCCAGGCCTACCCACTAAAACCCCCCGGTGTTCTCCCTGCCCTTTTGGGCGCGCTAGGTAAGGTCCTCACTGCGACTCCACTACCCACGCGCCCGATATAACTATTAACCTAAGCAATAAGGTCGTTAAGAGTTTGTAACGGTGCTTATTTAATGAATATTTTTCTATCAACAATATGTTTTTATAAACTCACTAAACATAAAATTAACTTAAACTAAAATATACAACTACAAATCAATAAAATATATTCTAACTACTTATTATCCTGTCTTCGCCTCCGAGATTTATTCCTTAACCATGTAGTAGCCCTGCTACGCGCTAACCCTATCGCACAAGTTTTAAAGTCAGAGAAAGAAAACCACTATATCTTCCTCTGTCTAATCACACCTGACAAGCCTCCGCAGTACCGACCCCATTCTTGTCCGTGCGCGCGCGGCGTTCGCACGAGTGTAACAGTAATATAATTTGTGCATGAGTGTAGGTAACTTAGGTAAAAAAAAGGTATAAATTTACGGTTATTTGCTTATTTGTTAAGTATGCCTAAACGAAAACACTGTGAATCCGAAGAAGATAAATGGCTAAGGAAGATGAAGAGATACGAAGAAGAAAAAAAAAACGTAGGGGCAAGCCGGAGGCACATTTTGTACTCAGATGATGGCGAAAATGATGTGCAACCAGAAGAATACTTTTTTACATTCCCGTTGCATTCATCGGGAATCATTTTAATGTCCGTTGTATTCTTCGGATAATATTTTATTATGTTCTCGTTGTATTGAACGAGGAATCATTTTTATGTCCGTTGTATTCTTCGGATAATATTTTATTATGTTCTCGTTGTATTGAACGAGTAAGCGGGTGGACACCGCTCGCCTGGGCCGCCGAGTACGCGCGCGGCGCGACCACGTGCAGTAATACTCGTAATGGAAAATGTGGGTACCTATCCTTTTTTCCCCGCTGCCTAAAAATTTCCGTTGCATTCATCGGAAATCACTTTTATGTCCGTTGTATTCTTCGGATCATATTGTTATTATGTTCTCGTTGCATTCAACGAGTAATAATCGTAATATGTACTTAATGGAAAATATAGGGGCTGCCCTTTTTTCCCCGCTGTTTTAAAAATTTCCGTTGCATTCATCGGAATTATTTAAAAATATTTTTTGTGCTGCCTAAATTCTCATTAAATATTTATTAGTATCTTTCACATACAAACCAATATGGTGGTAACTGATGACTTACAAACCGATGTAGCGGCCAGGTTTTGATGTAGCGGTCAAAAAAAACAATGTACCTATGGCGAAAGGCCGAACTCTAATTCGGAAGTAAGTGCTATGTTGGTAGACAACAGCATCAACTCGATAAAGCACTTTCAGCACTGGGAAGGGCACAATCGTGTCTTTTAAAGAAAAATCTTAATATTCCAGATGTAGTTACGTTGAACGATGCAGGTAAATTATTAGCTGTTTCTCATTATATAGAAACGGATACCCGTCGATCAGTGATTATTCCCCTGATAGATAAATCATTATCATATTATACTCTTTTATTATTAATTAAAAACAGAAAAATGGACTATTTGCTATTTAGAGTATCAAGAAGACCAGTAAATTATTACAGACACCAATTTCATCTAAGAGTTATTTAAACTTGAAAGGCTCATCGTCCCGAACGCGACAGCGGCCAATCCTACCCTCATCGAGCCGGTGGGCCGAGACAGACAAAGACGTCATACTAACAAGCGAATCGACGGCGAGCAGCCGCGTTCGCACCGCTGCTGCCAGCTTGTCGCCAGCCAGCCCCGCCGCCGCCGCCGCGCGCCGCTGCCGCTGCACGCTGGCACCGCCGAGGCACCATCCAGTCGCGTCGCATCACAACGGTCATCGAACAATCGCGCTACCTGAGCGCGCAGCCGCAAGTACATGCCGGCCGCTTAAAATATTAATTTAGTCAATGAGTGGTGAACTATCACTAGAGATAGGTTTATATTAGACAATGTGTCAAGGATTTCATTTATTGAGGAACCTTATCAAAATCCATACAGCCGTGCGCGGCGTTCTTTTTCAAAAAGTGAGTGAATAGCAATTTCTCTCGAATTAAATTATTTATTAGAAATAAAAGCTATTAGGAGATGTAACCCGACAGCAAAACAATTCGTTTATGATATCTTCGTTATTCCTAAAAGCGTGTGCTCTATATATATTAAATCTAAAAAACTGAATTCGAAGTCGAAGTAGGTATCTCATTTCAAAATGGAAGATATCAGAACGGCTACTCGATTTCTGATCGAAGACTGATACGTGATTAATATTGATATTAAGGAAGCTTAATTTTTGCTGCCGATTCACAAAATATCACAAAAAAAAAACATATGTTTACGCTTTTATTTTCATGATATTTTGTACGAGTTTCTAGCACTCCCGTTTAGCCTATGTTCCGCGCGATATATTTCACAAAAATATTACAGCCAGCTCTTACTCATTTAAGATCTGCTATCAGTGAGATATCTATGATATGTTGGTGTTTGCTCTGCTCTCTCTGGAGAGTGCCTAGAGAACGCAAAAAGAACTATTTAATGTCTGACACAATTAGGGTCTAATACCAGAAAAGCTTTGTAAATTTTTAGGTTTTATTTTAAACTCTAATAAAATAACATACAATTACCAGATTCAAGCCACAAAAATTTATTATACACATAAAAAATATATTTAAATCTAACAGAATTCGAATAAGGTTCTTTGAACGTTTTCTACGGCAGCATGAAACGGCGGCTGTAGTATATAGGTAGTATATACACACAAAATCACTAAAAAGTGCTCTTCTTAGAAATACTAACAATTACGACGTTTTTATTACAATTACAGATATTTTATAATAATATGATGATCTCCATTGGTGGCAGATCAATATTCCATTGGCAGTCAATTGAATAAAATGTCATACACACCTTCGACAGCAGGCTAGGGTGCAGCTTGTGCCAACGAAAAGACTGGTGGTTTCTAGACCAACATCGAGCGAACCAATCATAAAAACTGACTGGAACTACTCGCTGTATATTGTGGGCTAATTTCATTTGCTAAAAATGTCGCTAATTGTGGTAGTCTTTTAAGTGTTGATAACACCACTGCCATATTCTATATAAATAGAATGGGGAGAGTGTAATACCAACACTTAAGTCAAGTTACTAAAATGATTTGGGACTGGTGTGAGAAAAGTAGGTATATTTATTTTCGCGTCTTATATTCGTTACTCGTTAAATATAGAAGCTGACAGTGAATCGAGAAAAATAAACTTCGACACAGAGTGGCAGTTGGGTATCCGACAACTTTTGAAAATTAAAACATTTTTTTTGGTGAACCATCTATTGACTTATTTGCATCTCGTAGTAATGCAAAATGTCCCGCGTATATTTCATGGAAAAGGGATCCCTTTGCCTATGATATTGACGCGTTTAAACAGTAGATTAGTCGCAATTTTATTTTTACGCTTTAACACCGTTTGCACTAATTTTTAAAACGATAAACAAAATAGTTACTGATTAAGCCACCGGAATTATCGTTGTTCAACTATAGCCCTCTTAACCATGGTATCCCCTTTTCATATCCCTGGGTGTCACAGAGATTGTGATATTTCCTCCAAGAAAGATCTACTTACTTCCTTTCAGGATGGTACACCATCTGCGCCGTCACCTTTCCCTACCAGCGTGTGTATTTTCCGGGAAAGCTTTCATGACGTGCCAGAAACAGCCTTAGATGTTGTTATCTTCGATATCACAACACCGGGTCATTATATAATTCTAGTCTAAAGATATGGTGGGAATTTTGTAAAAAGAGTACAACAGATTTTTTTAAATGTAAATACTATACATTTTTGTTGGAATTTCTGTTAATGTGTTTTGAAATTTTGAAGTTTAGGTAGAACTATTGCTCTAATGTCACGATAGCAAGTGATCGTTATTAGTTAGGCAGTAGCCCCCTGGTATTATAGTATTAGACTATTAAACGATTTGAGAATGATACAATTAATCTTGAAAAAATGAGTAAGAAGTTAGTCATGTTATTAGCTGGACCAAGGACGCATACAATTTCTCTAACAAAAATACGAAATATTAATAAAGCATATGAAGATCGAGTAATTATAACACTTACAAATTTAATTAAAACATAAGCAATTGGCAAAGCTCAACCGGTTTTAAACTTACTTTTTTTTTATCCCTTTAATATCCCGGTATTTGTCCAGCATCAGTGGTATTAAGATATATTGCTGTATCATCTTCAATTCGCTCAGATTCAGAACAAACCTGATTCTCACACATAAGAAACCACGTAGACCTGCTTCATCTCAACCCATTGGGCGCTGGATAAAGCAGATCATGTGCGATAGTGGCATTGACATCTCAATATTCGGAGCGAGCGAGACACGCATCAACATCAGGCGGCGTCTCGTGCTGGCCTCAACGTCGATGTAATTAGAAAGACCGCAGGATGTTCGGAAAGATCAGCTGTATTTGCTGTTTTTTATAACAGACTGGTATATTAGTTCTGAAACCAATTTTATTGAATCTTTGTCACAATTATAATTATTATTAAGTACTTAAAATAATACTGTCGGTTGATTTGTTTTTTGTTCACAATATTTTGTTGTTTTGAAATTTTTGCTAGTAGCGCAAAAAAAAAAAATGGAAATACGTAATAATTATGTTTTGATGTTTCACTGTAATGTTGTTTATTTTTTACTGTCGCAACATTGATTTTATACTCTCTGAACATCTACATGGTTAAGGAATAAATCTCGGAGGCGAAGACAGGATAATTAAATGATCAAACGAACTTACCTGAAGTGAAGTTCGATCTTAATTATCCTGTCTTCGCCGAAGAGATTTAAGGTCCCTCCCTCCCTGAATCTTATCCCCCTGTATATCAATGTTGCTCTATTTCTCTAAAAAGAATGAGGTCGGTACTGCGGAGGCTTGTCAGGTGTGATTAGACAGAGGAAGATATAGTGGTTTTCTTTCTCTGACTTTAAAACTTGTGCGATAGGGTTAGCGCGTAGCAGGGCTACTACATGGTTAAGGAATAAATCTCTTCGGCGAAGACAGGATAATTAAGATCGAACTTCACTTCAGGTAAGTTCGTTTGATCATTTAATAAATCTTATAATGATAAAAATTGAATACCTAAAACTGTTATAATAATTCAGCTGCGCGCGCGTCGTTTATTCATATAGCTAGAACTAGTTATAATAGTCACAAGAACCGGTCACTGTTCGGATCGTACGATCGAATGTGAGGGAGCGACATTCGCAAGACATACGCCGAGACACTTAATTGCTTGCTGATGTTATAATCGCTACTCAGTAAAATAATTTATTTCTTTAAAAATCTACATAATTCACAATCATAGTGAAGTAATTAATTATTAGTGTTGACTGTTGTGTTTAGCCCGATTGGGGTTCTATTACTAGAGTGACCGCTTGCTGGCGCTGGTTCCACTCTGCCGGACGAGTGTAGACGCACTTTCCCGAGCTGCCACCACGACAACTGCCAGAATTGCATCAACGGCCTTACACCATCAACTTCGTGCTACTGCGGCAGTTAAGTGGTACTCTATAGGCGGTTTCTCTTGTCCACAGCCCAAAATATTAAGACTCACGACTCTTTACCTACTTTTACAGTTTTTACTACCTATTATTTATTTTTTACTACCTATTTACAATTAAAAATCCTTTGTTAAACTAGTAACTCTTATAATTATTAAATAGTTAATTTTAATCATTCTTTTTATTCACTACCTATTCTAAAGGTAACTAGTACGTTACAATGGCGCCCGACGTGGGGCCATTGTAACGTACTAATTAAAACAATTCTTTCAATGATGTTTAGAGCGAAAGACGTTTTATTTTAAGCTATTCTGACATTTGCCTTTGATCGAATTCTAATAAACATGTATTATATTTACCAAAATGATAGGTATATAACATTTACAAAAAAAAAGTACTTCAAAAACACCTAAAGGCGAAAATAATACAAGAATACATACAACCTGGTACCAAATAAATAATCACCTGAAAAGTCTTTAAAAATACATTTATAATAATTAATTTAAGTCCTACTTAGTAAAATTTTAGCACCAACTTCAATATAAATGTGATATTGTATGTTTTTAAACCCAATAATTTAGGTATATAGGTAAAAAAAAGGCTTGGAGAGTCAAAAACATAGAGCCAATTTCCACACCTTTTGACCACAAAAACTTTCGTACAAACATGAAAATTTTCTAATTTCTAGACTTATTGATCACCAACGTCATCAGGGGTACCTATTCCCTAAAAATGTTTACGTGTCCATCGACTTGTTAAGGACCTGGCTACATCAGTTCGTGGTCTGGCATCTTCGCTTATACGTATTAATTAATTGTTCTGCACAACAAATTGATATTTTAGTCTATATGCCCAATATAGTGCCCAAATAAATAAATAAAATAAAAAATATATGTACGAGGTACACAAACATATCTCCTGCGACTGTGATATTCACGCCATTTTGTGGTGTGGCTCATGGGAAACTGAGGATGACTTATATTTTTTTTAAAAAAACGTCGCCCCACACTAGGATTTTCTCCTGTGTCGTGGGTGCAGTTACAAACATAGAATATCACATGCACATACGCCCAGACCGGAACAAATTTCTGTAGGCCATACAAAACATTTGTCCCGTACGGGAATCGAACCCGCGACCCGTTGCGCAGTAGGTGATCACTCGACCTCTGCGCTAAACTTTCTAAATAGGTTTAACGCTAAATGTATTAATAGTATCATTTTGACTCTGTTATTTGTTCGAAATCGATAAAGATAGAGCCATGTTTTAAGCACATTTTTACCATAGCCTATATTGTCCTACTCCTGGGCTAAGACCTCCAACAATTCCCACTACAATCTCGGGCCACATGCCACCAATCTTCGCGGAAATTTTTGGGGTAATCCCGCCAGCCCTTTCTTGACCGCGACCACGTCCGCGACTTCCTTCTGGGACCCAAGGCGCAACGGCATCGTAGGTTATACGTAGTTACAGTACAAAACGATGTGAATCGTTATATTACTGCAATACTCTAAAGCAGTGGATCTAACTTAATTTAATCTCACCCAATTTGATTGTGTTACATTGGTGTAATTTTTTAAGTGAACAAGTGTTCAGTTAATATATTTGCATATTGTATTAAAAAGTTTTCTTTTATCACCCCAATCTGAAGCCTGTTGGTAATGTGTGGAGGCGTCTTGAAAAAAAAAAACATATCTGCACAATTCCCCAGGTATACAATGAATAACTTATATTAATTACCCACAACCCTGAACTTATTTCAGCTTATCTTCAATAGAGTCTCAAATTCGAGTTACAGATTTTAAATGCGTTTAGTTTTTGATAATAATATATTTAACTAGCTGTATGTTTCGTCTTCAAAGTTCAAAGAAAAAACTGTAAATTTACTTTCTCGCCGAAACTACTTACTTTTCCGGGATAATAAGAAGCCTACAGGTATGTTAATTCCTGTAGTAATCCGTCTACATTCAGTAATTTTTGCGTGAAAAAGTAACAAACATCCTCACAAACTTTCGCGTTTATAATATTAGTAAGGATAAGGGGGAGTGTCGGTGGCGCTGTGGCCTCGGCACTGGACTGTGCTCCGAGTAAATTCAAATTCAAATTCAATATCTTTTATTCAAATTGGATTGTTATAATCTCTTTTGAACGTCAAAGCAGCTACGCCATTGGTTCACAAGTCTACGGCGGGAGACCTTGTACTGGAAAGAACCAGCAAGAAAACCAGCAAGGGCTATTTTTTTCATCCTGTATTGTTACAGAGTCGTCAATTGGAAGCTGACCTCACAGCAGAAGTTTGAGCTCAACTTCCATTACAAGATTAGATGTGTCAGTTCTCTTCTTACTACTTATTACCAAAAATAATAATATTTGTTTAAACAAATTAGTAGAATCGGGAGGCCCGCGATCGATCCTGTCAATGTGTTTTTCGTTTCACAAATTTCATATGTACGTACATTTATCTGACGCTCCTACGGTGAAGGAAAACATCGTGAGGAAACCTGCATACACCTGCGAAGTATTTCAAAGCTGTATGTGAAGTCAACCAATCCGCACTGGGCCCACGTGGTTTGACTAACGCCTAATCGCCCTAACTAGTTAGGGTAGGCTCATGCCCCTCGGTGGGGACGTATATGAGCTGTGATGATAATGAAGGATAAGGGTAGTACATGATACCTACCTTTACTAATAATTATTGTATTTATGTGGACTTAGTAAATTATAAATGCCAAATTACACGTGTCTGTTTGTCAATATGTTACATTTTCAAGCCCAAACCGCCGAACAAATTAAAACCCTAAAGAGTGGAGGGAATAACTGTGTCGGTGGCGAAAATTAGTTCGCGGGCACAGCCAATATGAAATGAATCATGAGTACCTATTTATATCAAACATTCGGAGCGTCAGTGGCGCTGTGGACTCAGCACTATATAACTGGAACCAACTCGGCACTAATTCGGGAGGTCCGTGGTTCGATCCTACTGCAATGTACAAATATGTTTTTCGTTTTTAGAATTTCATACACTTGCCGAGGCTGCTACGGTGAAGGAAAACATCCTGAGGCAACCTGCATACATCTGCGAAGAAATTCAAAGGTGTATGTGAAGTCGACCAATCCGCACTGAGCCAGCGTGATTGCCTAAGGCCTAATCACCCTAACATGGGGTAGACTCGAACACCTCGGATAAGATGTTTATGAGCTGTGATGATGATATGAAACATTTATACACCCGAATATCTGACTTACTGTTCTTTCCGGAAATTTTATTTCCATCAATTAAATAAATGTTAATTAATGATTTATTCGGGACCTTATTGATTGTATATTTGTATATAGCCAGCTATAGTCTAATTGAATTATATCTAACAAAATTAGGTAATAGGGGAAATGTTGAGTGTTCTTGTGATCTTTTTACCTTGAAAGTACTTTACCATCCTCCGTACGTGACAAAAACATGTTAAGTTATTTGGCAATTTCTTCGTAAAAAAGAAGGGCTTGACAACATTCTGTGAAGATGATGTGCTTGAAGCTTTTAACAAGTTATGTTTATTATATTTTTACGATAAAATTCAGTGAACAAAACTTTATTTTTAACGTATTATTCAAAGTTTCTTGCATTATATGATATAACGTAAGACGCTATATATGAGTATGATTGATACAACTATAAAGCTGCTTTTCCAAGATGATTTAGAAATATCCTCGGGACTGGTAAGATCTGTGTGTGTGTAGCCCAGTGATTAAAGTGTCAACATGGTATGTTGAATTAATGGCGCTGGATTGATTCCCGCCCGAGACCAAATGTTTTCTTGTATTGATTTATTCATCATATTTCAATACAGTTACAAAATAATATAAAAAAATGTAGGTAATTCAATAGCAAAATTTAAATAGATGGCTCATGTCCACTTCGTTTAAATTCTACAATGCTTTGAGCCATTCATATTCTTGAAAATTCGTTTAACCTATGACTTCCCGAGCTGATCAAAAACTCAGAACTCCCGGAAAGGTCAAAGGCAATAAGCAATGAAATACTATACAGAATTCGATAATTTATTGTCGCAATGCGAAATAACTCCGGCGCGGAAGCTACTAATTTCGCAGTGTACCGGTTGCGTTGCTGTATTTATTTCTGCGGGATTTGTTCTTCTATCCACGGATCTGTGGCGCAGCGAATGATTTATACAAGCCACGCTCATCCCGTTTTATTTACGAGAGCCGTACCGTAGAGTAATTACAGGGCCGAATAAACGTTTGCGAATGTAAAAAGGGATAGTCCTTTAATGATTACGACGCAATTGTGCAAGGAATGAAAACACCTTGTCGTGAGTTATTTATCGCTAACATTGCCTTGAATTTAACAGTCGGTGAATCTAAAAGCTATTCGAGCTTTGTGCAATATTTGTAGTATGCGAGTATTTTAATACAATTGATATGTTTGTCTTCAGAACGACAACTGATATTTGCGGCATGCTTTGATGTTACTTTCTTTGTCCTCGGGTATAAGATGGTTATTGAAGTTAACCAAAGAGAACCATATAACCAGGCTTGAAAAAAAAGTAAGTTTAGAGCTCCGAACCAAATGTTCGAACCAAAAGATTTTTCATCACCTGCGTTGTTGTTTGCCAGTCACTCACCAGTCTGTTTGCCAGTCACGAAGATCTGGTGGGTATAGTTCTTATATGTAATAGAATGAATAAACGGAGATTGCTAAAAATAAATGTTCAACATGTATTTACTTTGTGGAAAGATGAATGAAACCCGTTTCGGCACACCGGGCGCCGGCGACCATTGTTGCTTCGTATCCCATTCATGCCGCCCGGCCTAAGCGGGAAGCTTGAAAACATTCAAATTAGTCCATTGTGATTTATTTCTCTTATGGTCGCTTTTCAAATGTAAAATACTAGTCGGCATAATGTTCAATGACATGGAAAATTTTGGTTTAATCTTTTAAGGCGATTCTCTGAATGCCATGTGTGCGTATGAAAGGAACAATATTCGCATTCATATATATTTAGGGAGGAAAAAAGGAAAATGAGGGAATTAGTCTACTTTTTTTATACATATAAGCTCTTGGCATTCATCTCACGTGATGGGAAGTGACAATATGGTCGAAGATGGAAGCGAGCTTCACTTGGGTCCTCAACAACCAAAGAACTCTCGAAGTTGTTAAGGTGTATGTCTACCTTGGGCAAATTGTGCAGTTTGGTAGAAACAACTTCGAGAAAGAGATCAACAGGAGGATACAGCTGGGCTGGGCAGCGTATTCGAAATTACGTCGGGTCTTTACTTCGTCTATACCACAATGTCTCAAGATGAAAGTCTTTAATCAGTGCGTCCTACCTGTCATGTCATACGGAGCCGAAACATGGCCACTCACGGTAGGGCTAGTCCACAAATTAAATGTCGCTCAGCGAGCCATGGAAAGGGCTATGCTCGGCGTCTCTCTGAAGGATTAGATACGTAACGAGGTGATCCGACAGAGAACGAAGGTTATCGACATAGCTCACCGAATAAGCAAGCTGAAGTGGCAATGGGCTGGCCACATCAACCGCAGAACCGACAACCGTTGGGGAAAATTAGTGCTAGAGTGGACACCAAGTGTAGGACCTCAGACTAGGTGGAGCGACGATCTTCGCAAGGTGGCTGGCAAAAGCTGGAAGAGAGTAGCCGCGGATCCAAAAAAAAAATAAGGCAGGTATTTTTTGTTGGTAACAAAGAGTCTGTGTAACGATCATTTAGCTTCCTACATTGAAAACTGCGAAAAGTCTCATATAAAATTTCACCCCCCCCCCCCCCCATTTAAGGGGCTGGGAGCAGATTAAAAAAAAAATGATGCACGATTTTTTTGTTAGTCACAAATAGTCCACATACCAATTTTTAGCTACATTGAAAATTGCGGAATGCTCTATACAAACTTCCACCCCATTTTAGGGAAGTGGGGGGTTAGAAAGAGACAAAAAGTAGCCTATATTACTCTCCATCCCTTGAACAATCTCCCTCCCTCTATCACTTAAAAAATCACGTCAATTAGTCGCTCCGTTTTGCCATGAAAGACGGACAAACAAACAGACACACACATACACCCATTTATAATATTAGTATGGATTAAGCTCCTTATTTAATTTAGTAGTTGGAGCTAAAATTGCGTGTGAGCACGTGGAGATAATGCAATTTAAGTTAAATTGCATTGTCCGCTGCATCTATAACATCCTAACGCCGAGCTCAAGTGTGCCAACTTTGCAACCAAAGTTTTAGAACACAGGCGCTAGGCACTCGCCGCCTTAGAATTGAAAGAAATACAGTTTGCAATTCATAGTGACTTCGGAGTGCATTAGTTTTCGAACTCAAGGCAGCTCGGCGCATGTAATCGTATTTGCATCATAAATACGAACAACATCTAATGGTCTTTTGGAGCACCACATCGCCGCAACGCAGTGTTTTTATTCTTCTTCATCGCATAGTTTTGGAGCTATTCATTAACATTTAACGTAACAAAATAGGAACCCTATTGTATGTTAAGAGAATATATTTGGCGTTCTTAAAAACTATGAACTTTGGTTATATCGGTCATAGAGCTACGATTCATAATGTTTCTACACATTAAGCAACAAATAATATCCATTTAGTAAATAATAAAAAAGATTTAAGTTAGCCAAAGAGATCGTGTAGTACTTTAATACTTTTGTGGTAAATTGCATTGCACTATGTGAGTTCAACAAACGATGTTTGAATAAAGCTTGTAAAACTGTGAGGTTTTTATGTACACTACATAAAAACCGGCCAAGTGCGAGTCGGAGGTTCCGTACAAACCTGTATTGTTATGTGATCTAACTAAAAATTTACGGTTTTCGTAATTTTTCCTTTATCTGTCCTATAAAACGTTACTTCGTACCAAATTTCAAAATTCTGAGTTCACGGGAAGTACCCTGTAGGTTTTGATTCACTTGCGAGTGTCGAAAATTTGCGGAAATTTGCGGCATAAGCGGCTGTATCTTTTGATTTCGTTGGCTTAGAAGTTTGATTTTTTCACAGCTCCAAGGGATAGTAGACCTGAGTATTTGATATACATTTCAGGTTGATACCTCCACGCGTTCCTGAGAAAAAGGGTCTTGACAGACAGACACACAGACAGACGGACGGCCGGACGGACAACAAAGTGATCCTATAAGGGTTCCGTTTTTTCCTTTCGAGGTACGGAACCCTAAAAAATGGATGAATACTAATATTATTATTGATAAGTATTTGTTTAAAACAAAAAAGATTTAAGTGACCCAAAAAAATCAGTTTTTTTTGCCTAAAACGTATTTGCTGTTTCCATATTTTTTAAAAACATTTAATGTTATAATTGTCCTGTGTATAATACATTTAAACTTTATGTTTATATAATAATTCATAGCCGGTGCCAGCGGATGCCGTTATCTGTACCTATTTGTTCCTGTTTTGTTGTAAATGTAAAGACTTGGCCAACCCTTGCGCGTAGCGTATTTTGTTTTGGGTGTTCAATTATTATATTTGTCGTTTTTTTTGTTTATAGTAGTTATAATATTTTCTATTTGTTTTTATGTCTATTATAATTGGTAATAATTATTTTACTGATGACTCATCAAATGATGAATTTGAGAGCGCTTGTAGTGATATTTCTGATGAAACTCTTACTGATTCTCTCTTATTGGGCATGAATTTGCAGTCTGTCTTCCACGGTAAATCCTCCTCGCTTAATATAGTTTATATTAACGCACAAAGTATTCTGGCACACACTACAGACTTGATTACATCATTTAACAGCGGCGTAGTCGATGTTATCTTAGTTTCTGAATCCTGGCTAAAACCTTCTTTAACATCTTCACTTTGTTCTCTTTATGGCTATAAACTCTTCCGCAATGACAGGGCTGGGGCTGGTGGTGGTGGTGTCTGCATATATATTAGAGATGACATTCCTTGCACTGTTGTCAGTAAATCTCCCAGTGAGTACACTGGCTCCCTGGAACACCTATTTCTGGAAGCGTTAGTTCATCACACCAAAGTCTTAGTTGGAGTGGTTTATAGCCCTAATGATAAAGTAAATTACTTCTACTCTTTTGAGATCATTCTTGAAACCATAAGTACTTCTTACAATCATGTGATTTTGATAGGTGATCTGAATACTTGCATTATTAAAAATAATTCTAGATCTCGTAAACTTAAGTCTTTAGTATCTTCAGTAAATTTTGAACTTCTTTCCTTGTCGCCCACCCATCATTCCCCAAATAGTTCCCCTTCTCTTTTAGATTTACAAATACTTTCTCAGCCTGACTTAGTTTCTTCCTATGGTCAGCTTACTGCTCCGTTCTCATACCACGATCTCTTATATCTTAGTTATAATGTCCGTCCTCCTAAACGTAAAGTCAAAATTTTACTTCAGCGTAACTTTAGGGGCATATGTGTTGACCACTTGAGGGAGGATTTTCTTGGTATGGATTGGTCTCCCGTATTTACTGTCAATAGTGTTGACGAAAAGGTACAAGCATTTAACACATTGCTTTTAAAACTTTTTGACAAGCATGCTCCGTTAAGGCCAGTGCGTGTAAAACATTTGCCGGCACCTTGGCTTACTCCTAACATTAAGAACCATATGTTGCGTCGGGATAAGGCCAAGCTCCTATTCAAGAGGTCGCCTTCTATTGAAAAACATCAGTCATATAAGTTATTACGCAATCAATGCAACAGGATGTGTAGGGATGCTAAACGCCGCTATATTCACTCCCGTGTTGATAATAGCTCATCAGCACAAATTTGGAAATTTCTAAAGTCACTTGGTGTGGGCAAAAATTCCGACAATTCTGACTCTCTGCTAAATCTTAATGCACTTAATGAGCATTTTTCAAAATCTCCTGTTGAACTTTCTAACACAATAAAAGTCCAATCTCTTAGTTTACTTTCAAACGGTGCCCCACATGGCTATGATTCCTTTTCATTTCTTGAAGTCACTGAGGCAGAGGTTAAAAAGTGCATATTATCTATTACTTCTCATGCTACGGGTAGCGATGGTATAAGTCGAGACATGGTTGTCCCAATATTAAATAATGTTGTTCCCATTGTAACTCACATCCTCAACTTTTCCTTAAAATCTGGTACCTACCCAAATGGTTGGAAATCCGCACTTGTAATTCCTTTACCCAAGTCCTCTAATCCTAAATCCTTTAATGACTACCGACCTATCTCTATTCTCCCTTTCTTATCCAAAGTCCTAGAAAGTGTTGTCCATAAACAATTGTCCACCTTCCTAAATCGTAACAATATAATCAGTCCATTCCAATCTGGGTTTCGGCCATGCCATAGCACAGTGACGGCGCTGTTGAATGTAACAGACGACATACGGATTGCTATGGACAGAAAAATGTTTACTATTGCTGTTTTACTCGATTTTAGTAGCGCTTTTAATTCAGTAGACTACGACATTCTTATAGCTATCCTTCGCTCTATTAATTTATCTCCCTCGGTGATTGATTGGTTCTCTGATTATCTTCGAGGTCGCCGGCAGTGCATTAGACATAATAACTCCGTATCGAGTTGGTGCCAAATCGCTGCAGGTGTGCCACAAGGCGGCGTACTATCTCCATTACTTTTTTCTGTCTTTATTAACCAACTCACTTATGTTATTTCCCTACCATCTGTACGCTGATGATTTGCAAATATATAGGCACACTGACATTAGTAATATTGGCAACACAGTTGAAACAATCAACCAAGATCTCATAGCTATCAAGACCTGGGCAGACTCGTTTGGTTTACTTGTTAATCCCAAAAAATCACAAGTAATGATCATTGGCAGTAACAGATTGATTAGCAAATTGGATTACAAGGATCTTCCCCAAATTATATTTGATGGTACTGCAATACCTTTTACAGAAAGAAGCAGAAATTTAGGCGTGATCTTTGATTGTACCATGTCATGGAATGCTCATGTCAATGAGGTTAGTCGCCGTATGCATTATACTTACCACTCTCTCAAGCGGCTTCAATACTTCCTGCCATTTAGTACTAAAGTTATGCTTGCTCAGTCCCTCCTACTCCCCATTCTCGACTACGCCGATGTGTGTTACTTGGATGTTACTGAGCAGCTCTTAAATAAATTTGAACGGCTTCAGAACTTAGCAATTCGCTTTATTTTCTGCTTACGTAAATTTGATCACGTGTCTGAATGCCGCAAGCAACTCAAATGGTTACCTATTCGTCAACGGAGAAATATGCATATCCTCTGCCTTATCTACAAAGCCCTAAATTGTCCTCAGTTTCCTCAATACATACGTTCCTGTTTCCATTTTCTCCCTCCTAGTTCCCGTCCCCAGAGGTCATGTGTTACCAATAACGTCCTAAAAGTTCCCCACTTTAACACAATCTTCTTCCGCAAGTCTTTTACCGTACAGGCTGCCAAGTTGTGGAATGGGCTGCCTGTTTCAGTTCGCGAGAGACGTTCCGTCCAATCCTTCAAGCGCCACTTAAAAGAACATTTTCTTTCAAATTTGTCATCCTCATCAGTATAATAAGTAAGTATGTATGTATATGTATATGTATGTTATATGTGTGTATCAATATATATGTAGGTATATGTGTTTTAGTTATTTTGTAAAATTGTATTTTTATAAAGGTTGAAAAATTTGTTCCCATATACACAATATCTTACACTGCCACTTGGGTTGGCTGGAAGAAATCTCTCCCAGAGATAAGTCCGCCCTTGTATACCTTGTACTCACTGTATATTTAAAGGTTTATATGTACAATAAAGAATTATATTATAGATCCTGTAATACTTACTTTAATGCTTTTGTGTTAAATTGCACTAGATATGTGAGTTCAACGAACGATGTGCGATTAAATCTTGTAAAACAGTAATACCTTAGGTTTTTTATGTACGCTACATAAAAACCGGATGAAGATTAATATAAAATTGATAAATATTTGTTTGAATTTATAGTTTTCATTAATCACTATAACGCCTACCATCTTGTGACCATGCGTTCGAAATACTTTGGGAATTATATGAGTCTAAGAAAGTGACATTTAAAAATACCGTTGATCTAATGTCCAGTATATCGCGATACAAATTAACTAAATAGTACGAATGCAGTTAGATCGATAAATACTGTTAATATAAATGAGTTCACACCCCAAACAAGAGCGTTAGTAAAGATCCTCCGTCCATATCCGCTTGGCGCGGGTGTGTTGCGGTCGGACGTATGGCCGCAACCATTTCGCAAGTGGTCTTTACTCTGTGGACCCACCGAATTCTCTATCCGATAATTAATAACGTTACCTAGGTCGCCGTGGTATCGTTTATCACAGAAGATTAGCTGTCTGTGTCTGGACACGTTAACACGATCGACACCAGTATGAGGGTTTACAAGGCTTAAGTATAAGTATTCCATTTCAGTTCAAAATTCACCGAAAAAATGTATTACTTATATTTTGTTTATTTCATTTATTTAATTAATTGTAGAAAATTACTAAAGCCATCTCTTGAATATTTTAAAAATATTATTACATCAAGAAAAAAATAATTCTTGACTGTTATATATACTGTTCAGTTACGTAACTGACTTTAGCAGACGTAAAAAGTTAAATGTCTAATATATAAACAAGCTAATGAATAAAATAGTAAAAGATCCCAAAAATTAGGATCAATTAGTTCAGCTAATTGTGGCGGAAAAATCTAAACAAAAACCTAAATCAATAGGTACCTACATCAAGTAATCTCTCTAAACTTATGTTTAATACATCGGAGATGAATTAATTAAATTGAATGTTGCTGTTAGCAACAAACTATTTAAAAACATTATTATACAAGTTACAAGTAACGTATATACACTCCAAAGTTTCAACTAATATAGCATACATTCGTTGTATATGTGTATACCTACTATAGGTTCTTTTGCATCAAGTAGCTACTTATTTGTATTTTGTCGACACATCCATCAAACTCAGCAAAAAGTCCAAGAATCACAAAGGGAGCTTTCTCGCCAAACATATTAGAGCAAAACTTGTTAGGGCCCCGCAAAAAATATAAGAAACACCTTCATAAGTGCGTACGAACGTTTGCAACGAGCAAGGTCATTAATGCACCCCTCTCACGACCCTCACATTCAGATAAGTAAGTAAAACAACTTTATTTGATGTCCGTCGGATGCCGCAGTGGGGAATAGCGCCTTGATAAAATACCTGGCGACTTGAGACGCGCCGTGTGTCGCTGAGCGAATTTGACTTGTAAATCGTCGCGGTTTTGTTTACAGTCGTGGATTTACTGCAGACACGACTGCTTTAGGTAAACACTGCGTGCAATTTGTATAACGATGAACGCGTTTGTAGGCGGTGGCCACTTGGCCCAACCCATATAGCGTTAATAAAAATGTATGCGAACTTACATTGATTCATTTTCTACGTTTTTTGGGTTCCGTAGAAAACAAGGAACCCTTATATCTGTCTGTCTGTCCGCGGTTTTACTCAGAAACTATTAGTACTAGAAAGCTGTGATTTGGTATGGGTATGTATATTAATCATGCCAAAAAAGTGGTAGAAAAAAATATTGAAAAAAAAATTCTGAGTAAAACCGCGGACAGACAGGCAGACAGACAGACATGGTGAAACTATATGGGTTTCTTGTTTACTAGGGAACCCTAAAAATGGATCGTTTCACTGTTATATAGGTATATAATTGGGTTATTCCACTAGTCCCTACCAGCTGTCCCCCCTGGTGGGGACAAGTGGATTTATTTTTCCACTCTTTCCTACCACGCCATTACTGGATGGGATGGGTGGAATTCCATTTCCACTTATCCCTACTAATAAAATCTTGACCTAAAATTGTAGTTTTAATAAAAATAGCTTTTCATAATGTTGTTCATATTCATTCATGCCTTTTTGATAGATTTTGATTGACGCCGTACATTTAACCTTTTTAAACGTAAAGGATAAAATAAAACTACAATTGAAACTAGAGGCATTATGGTGCAATAATTCTTACGTATTTATTTTCATTTTTACTGTTACTTTTACGAAATCGTAAAACGTAAAATTTCGTGCAACCGGCAATAATTGTCGAAACATTCCATTAACTTTCTTATCATGACGACAAACTTAGGTAATACAGTGGTAGCTAGCCAGGCGGGTTCAGAAGTTTTACCACTAACCAAACCAAGCAGAAAAACTTCTGTCCCCATGGAGAATCGAACCTCGGTCCTCCAGATCAATACCAGGTGGTCTCAACCGCTAGATCATGGAAGGAGTTAGTTACCTCCATTTTAGATTGAAACTACATAATAATATTTAAATCCCTATTTATCTTAATTTTATAATTTTGAATTAAAAAAATGTCACAAAGGTGCCAACCATCTAATTTATTCAGAATCGGTTCTGTAACTCGAAGTCATTACAGACAAGCCAAACTGCTTTCATACTCATAATAAGTGTAAGTTAGGTTAATACTGTATTATAATGAACCATTACGTAAGCCGCCTCGGTCGTGGCATCAAGCTTCCAACCTCTTTCATTCCTTTAGAAGCTGAATATTATAAAATCCTTTAGTATAAAGAGCCTTTGTGAAAATTTTGAAGTTTTTAGTCTTAGGGATTGGGCTGGTCGTTGATTTAAATATGAAATTTTCTACAACCACTTCATGATGCTACGCCTTAATTCTGTGAGTATAAGAATATATTGGGCAAACGAAAATTGGGCATGCTCCTTAGTGAAAATATACTAGTCATAAAATAGATTCGTATACATCACTGAAATCCAAACGTCCAAAGTCTCCAAAAAGTAGTTTACGCCGTTGAAATAGGTATTGGGCAAACGAAAATTAATGCTTTTTAGTGAAAACATACTAGTCATAAAATAGATTCGTATACATCCCTGAAATCCAAACGTCCAAAGTCTCAAAAAAGTAGTTCACGTCATTGCACAAAAAGTCCTCTTCAGTCTCTCCACGCAAATGCATCGCTCGCTCGATAGCCTATTTCCATCCAAACTGAAACCTTTCTGCATAGAGACAATTGTTCTTAAAGCGGCAGTCACTTAAAATGTCCCACTTAGCCCCACAAAGGGACTTTTATACTTTGGCTGCATTGACGGAGACTTGTGATTTGCTGTTTGTTGGGCGCGCGGTGACTTAGCCAAATTTATAACTTAGATAAAGTAGGGAAGTCGACGATATTTCAAATTCACTTCAATCACGGAAACTTAAAAGTTTTTTTTTTATTCTATGCCTAATTAATGACCATGCTTGTGCTCCGATTGCTGTGGTTGTAGGAAGGGTTTTACTTTAGAAGATGTAGCAGCAGTCGGAGCACAAGCACGCCAAGAAATTTGTGATAAAACTCAGTCACACATGTTCCTTGACGAGCGTCATGAAACTTTTATGGCTTCGGTCACACTAAATACGCGCCATCGCGCTACTCTTTCATCCGAAATCAACCGCCGCAAATAAAAAAATTACGAACGGTTTGAATATTTTTTTTGTTGTACCCCAGGGTACGGTTTTAGGGTTAAAACTAGCTAAACGTAAATAAGATAGCTATAAATGTAGACACAACATCACTAGACTCTTTAAATCAACAAAATACGGGGCCATACTCACAACTAACAAAGAAATATCTTTGTTAGTTGTGAGTGATCTGCTAAATGAATAAGTCACAAAACAGAAAGAACATGGACATTTCTAAGACTCGGGGACCTGTTGATGAGATTAATTTCGCGGAAGATGCAAGAGCAATCTCTTCGATGAGAAACCGCAAATGGAAACCCATAAGGACACTAGATCAGCCAGTTTTCACATGCAGCTTCCAAAATTTCTCAAAGAATCCTAAAAAGTGAAACAATTCCAGATACCCATTTTTAGAGAAAATAAGAAGTCTGAGGGTGTGAAATTTCCGAATGTAAAAAGAGTATATCTCATAATCTGAATATATAGGAGGGTGTCATATGAGAATGCTTGTTAGCTCTAGTGAATTTAACGAAAAATAAATTTGGTTTCACGGCTAAGAAGGACACCATAGATGCAATTCATGAACTACTTACGGCTTATGGTGAAAGCACCAGAATACGTTTGGAATCTGTGAATGGTAAGGTAGGTCTGTGATTGAGTCCATAAAGAAATAAAATATGTCAAGCGATAAGAGCGCAAAACGTTTTAAACATAAAAGCCAACATTTTCGATTGTAAAAAGCTAGTACATATAATTGACCGCATCGTTAAAATTACTGCTAAATCGACCTATAAGTCTTAACGATAGATTTGCCACCGGGGTACAATTCGTAGTAACTCGTATCGGTAAATACGTGCACATTCATTCTGAAAACTAGGATAGCGACGCAACTGAATGGTTGCAAACAGATAATAAATACTAGATTGCTGCGGATTTCATGGCACCATCTGATTATGAAGGAGTTTTGAATTTCGAAATTGTTAAAATCTCTAATTTGTTACACCTATAGTAAAATGTTGGTTATAATGAACAAGACTCTGAATAGTTATTTTCGGTATAAAATTTAAAATTTCTTGATATTGCAAATAGATTTATAAATAAGGGGTGAGATATGTATTCTTCACTGGAATTGCTAATGTTAATATTTGTCGAATAGCGCTCTGGGAGGACCATTAAATGGGTGATATTTCACACATTTTTTATACCACTAGGAGGTTGGCAAACAAGCACCTAATAGTAAGTGGCTACTGTCGCTTATAAAACATATGGTTTCTGTAGAATTTGCAAATCTTCAAACCCTACAAGGACTTCACTCAATGTACGTTGCTAAGTTGTGACATAAGATGTCAAATCACTGCCTTCTCATGTCAATCATTTTCATTTTACACATCCTATGTTAAATTTTCATTACCAAAAAATATTAAGAAAAGTAAAAACCGACTTCAAAAACAAAAAGTCAAAAATAGTAAAAGACTACAAACAACATTACATTTTAACCAACTTCAAAAAGCAGGAGGTTCTTCTTTTGTTCGTATTTTACGTGATTACTCCGCCAAATGTGGACCGACTTTCAAAACTCTTTTTGTATTCGGTAAAGTATACTCCTGAAGTGGTATCGTTATCACCAAAGTTAGGATCTGATGATGGGATCCCATGAAAATCGAGGAAAAACCATCAAATTTTATAGGCACGTCCATTGTTTCATGTTCTTTTCGAAGCTATTCAGGTATTTGCGTCTGGTAGTCATGATAGAAGGATCCTTAACTTTTAGAAGTTCTAGGTTAGTTTATCTACCCTTTGTCGTAATCTTCAAGTGAATTTAATACTATTGGTATTTGTTATCAGCTCGGAGGTGAGCTAATATTAAGAGGAAACACCAAGGTCGAGAGAATTCAAAAATAGGTATTTGTAAAATGTATTACTGTCGCGCTGTTAGTCCGAACAACTGAACTGAGCGCGATAGGGACAACTGCAGCTCGGACCGAGAATACCTATGAAAAGTACATAAAATATACGTTTCGTAGTCCCCTGTTTTCTCCGCGAAAAATTGACTGATTTAATTACTTGTTATGTTAAAAATTAAAGCAAGGCTTTTTCTGTGTTTCTATGTTTTGCTTTTTTCATATAATGTTGTTCTATTTGTTTGCTGGACGTTTGAATACAGCAGAAAATTAGGTCGATTTTTTAGAGTTTTGAAGGTTTAAAATCTTTTTTTATAAATAACTCAATAAAAAAAGGAAAAATAGGAACATGCTTACAGAAGCCATTGATTTTTTTTGAAAAAAATAGTGCCATTATCCAGGAAGGACTACGTTTGTATGGAAAAGCGGCCTGTACAATTTCCTCTTAAATTCACTAAAATGATAAAAATAAAAACATTTTAACAAAAAATGAAAACCGACTTAAAAACGCTGAAAAGATAAAAATAATATAAGAATAGATACAGACAACAATCATCATATTTTTATATTGAGGTCGGTGCCAAACGATGATCTTCTAGTAAGTCTTAAAATTTGACTTCAATATAGAAATGTAATGCTGTCTGTACCTATTCTTATAGTTAAAATTAGGTCAGATGATGGCGTCGCCAACGACGAGTACGGAGGGGCCCCCTGCAGTAACTACAAGTCACTGACGAAGCGGAGTCTTGGCCGGGGTTGGTCGCCTCGTCGTGGGGTTACAGCTGGTTATAGTGGTGTTGACGGTGTTGGGTAACGGTCTTTCTCCACCCTGGGTGACAGGAGATCACGGGGCAGCACTCGTCCGTAAGAGTGTGGAGGCCTGGGTACATAGGAAGCAATATTATGGAGGTGGAGGTGGAGCCGCGGTCGTCGCTGTCGAACATTCGACGCGCCAGTCGGTCGACGAATTCCTCCACCGTCGGCATCTGAACGTCCCGGGCTATGACGTTATTCTTGTCGTAGCGCCCCGCGTTCATCAAAACGCGGAGAGAGACGTTCTGGACCACCTGCAGTCTGGAACGCTGGGTCGGGGCGCACAAGGCATACCACGCTGGGGCAACATAGGTGGGCCGCAAACGAACATTAGTTTCTTATGCAGCGGCAGCCGGGATGTACCAGGCAAAGGATGCCACAGGCCATCTGGGTCTGGTTGACCACGTGGTCAATTTGGGGCACCATGCGCAGGTGGTGGTCGATGCGGCGTCCTCCGGCTGTCCAGCCATATCGACAGGCGGTCCAGCAGTTGCTGCATTCAGACGGAGGCAAGACTAACCTACGGCAACGAGGCGAAGAAGGCGCTGTCTTCGGCGAATAGGGCCAATACCACGTTCCGCTGCCTCTCCTAAAGCTGGTCCTAGAGGTTGGGGATATCGAAGGTGTAGGCGGCGTAGAATATAAAATGAAACATCAAATGCACCGAAATACGTAATGGAGTCCTAATACCACATTACCACATTAACATGCAACACACACACACACACAACACACACAATCTTAGACTAGATATAGTTTTTAAGATACAAAATGTAATATTGTTAGAAGTGGGTGCTAATTACTGCGACTCAGTCCCCGACTAATATAGTTATTAACGTATTACCTGAAATGTAAATCTGTATATTTACAAATTAGTTATTATTATTATTAAAAACATGTATTGAAGAAGATTACTCAAAGTTCTGGCGATGCAACGTGGAAGTATATATCCAGGTTAGGATCCGTTTATTCGAAGTCCGACCTTAATTCAATGTGTACATCCTAGGACATCCTAGTGTCCTCAAGAAATGAGTAAAACCAGTGCGACCTCGCCCAAGACATCATGGGGGTAGAAATTCATAGCAGAAGACTGCGAACATATTCCACAAGACATCATAAAAATATTTTGGTAAGCCTATCTAGAAGGATGCAGGCTGTGATTTTGGCAAGATGAGCTCTTCTTCAGAAGAGATTCAAAATTTACTCATTTATTTCGTAAAAATTTATATTAATTTCGTTTCCATAAAACATAAATTTCCTTAAGTGAACTTTTTTTGTGAAAGGCTTTATTATTGTGTGTGTATTAGTATTTTCATACCTTAAAATACAAAGTTCATAGAAGAGTTATTTAAATACCCAACTTATTTAAGACTTCAAAGACGCTACATCAATCACGTTTTTGTTGAACTCCAACAAAAGGCTAGTGTGTAAAGGTTACGGAAGCGTTGAAAATTATTTCACAAACTTCCACACCACAGCTACGTAATTCGAAGACTTGAAGTTCGCAAACTCTCCAAGAAAAAGCGATGAATAGTAACGAAAGTGCTTTGCACGCTCGTTGTCTCTTTGGACCAAAAGAAACGTGTTATTGACGCAACTTCTCGTTTAATGTTAAACTTCCCCTGCTTACTGTCAGCCGAATAAAATTATTTATGTGAACAGAGTATCTCGTACTAGTATTGGTGAGAAATTCTGGATTCAATCGCATAAAATATGTGATATATCTGTATTTGGATGTTTGTTACTCGAACACGTAAAATAGCCGAATGGAGATTTTGAATACCTCTATATTTTTTGTCATATACTCTTCTTAATATCGAAGGTTGAATAAACGATGATTGCAGTATCTTATACTTGAACTTTTTTAATATTTACATAAAAAATAAAGTTTTTGGTAATATTATACACACACCGGCACAATTTGCGGAATTTTAAAAAAGACAGAGCTTAGAAATAATAACGTGTATATTAAACAAATAATAATCAGACATGAAGTAACAAACTGATAAACATCTTTTATCTTCGACTTTAACAATTTTTTTATAAAATTTTATTAATTTTTTCTCTATTTTGTAAGAACACAAAAAATTATATTAATTAAAAATTACTAAGATTTTAACATTAAATAAATCAAATACTAATAACGTGTGTTTCCACCTCGTGTTCTAACTAACGTTTCCATCCTTCTGGGCACGCTGCGAATTATGTTATCTATTGTATCTTAGGAAGCTTTGAAGCCCCTTCAACTAATTCGTTTTTCAGTTCTCTCTTGTTGGGGAGTAGCTGGATTAAACGCTTCTCTTTAACAAGTCCCAATCATGCTCCTTATGATTCATATCCAGGAATCTTGCTGGCCACAGCATCACTGTTATACCCACATGGTTTAAATATGAATGGACTAAGCGAGCATTGTGACCCCGAGCATTATGCTGCATCAGAATAAAGCCGTCATCATGGTATGGAGGCAAATAGCACAACGTGTTCTTCTAAAATATCCCTGATGTATCTACGAGTATTAGCAGTCATACTCCCTCCATCGACATTGACTAACCCCGTACGAACTCCGAAAGTTATCCCTCCCCACACCATGACTGAGCCGTCTCCATATTTTCAAAATTAGTGTAAATGTATAGTTCTCCTTTGCGTCTTCATATTCTCTACCTTCCATAGATTTGGTTTTACTCTAAACTCATCAGTGAAAATTGGGGGCGGGTCCTCCGTTGTCTTATGTCCCAAAGACAATGATCGCGTGCAAAATTTAATCGATCGTCGTCTTTCAAGTTTTGGAGCTTTTTGGCCGGTATATACGAACCTATGTCCACTTTTTCAAATCTTCTGCGAACTGTACGCTCGCTCACTCGCACTATTTGTGCACGTCTTTAAGCTCAATTCGGGCTTGCGCAGCCGTTACTGGCTTGAAGTTGAAAAAAACGGTCATCCCTTCTTGAAGTGCACCTTTTTCTTCCTTGGCCCTCTTCCTCACTAGAGGATCAGTCGCCCTATGCCGTCAAATACTGCGATGAATCGTTGAAATTGATCACTGTGGTCACCGTATGGTGATAGATTTGTTGGTAAAGTGTGGTTAAACAGGGGCAGATTATAATAATAGGTAGATGAGAGTGTCTGAAGTAGACAGAAATCCGCCTGTATCTCAGAATCATCAGGCCCCTAAATACTAGTAAACTAGACTTTCATAGCTTCCGGTTAAGATGATAACGACGAGATGATAAATAAATAACTGGGTGAATTATACGTATAAACGTCCGCCATTAACACCTCAATCAGATCAAATGTGAGCCATTGGCCGATAAATGTGTGAGTCGAATGAGGTTGCAAATCCGGAGTAAAACCGTGGGCTTACTACACAGCCCGCTCTGTAATCACCATGATTTTACGCTTGAACAATAGCATAGTTCTTCCTACTGACCCGTTAAATATTCAAGAGTGTTTGAAAATGTTCCCATTTAGAATGAAAGTTGCCATTTTGTTAAGGAAAGACTTTGAAATTCAATTAGAATTGTCATACACTTAGAATTTGAATTAATTTAACAATCTTATCGCTAAAATATAACGCATATCACATATTGTATTTTTTAAGTGTTGAGGGTTAAAAGTTGGTATATAGCGGATAAAGAACATATTCTCTTCTCTTGGCGTATTTAGAGAGGAACGAGATTCTGATTGATCAGTAATTCAGCTTTCAGAGTAACCGATCCCCTGGAGACCTCTACGCCACGCACAAACGGGGTGAGGCCATTGAGAATTAGGGTGAGGCACAGGCTCTTGGTACCCAGTGTCCTTGGATACACAATCGACAGTACCGCTATGGATAGCTACGTGTCTAGTGCCAGAGCGAGTAGATATGAAATCTTATCGTTGGGCGACTATGATTGAGCGAATTAATTTGACCCTTAAAGAATGGGGCAAATATGATCATGTTTAGCACTGCCAAAATGCAGTCGTGTCTGTTGTACATCATAACGGAGCGACTTCGACCTCGTTCCAAGTTTCCGGAGTGTACCTGTACAAATTTTAGATCATATTAATTTGCTAACCACCCTCAATTTCGATCAATTTATTGTATCCAAATTCGAAGTGGCGGCTAAAAAACTTGTGAGTGAAGTGAACAGGCACTTTCTAGTAGAGCGTGCTAGATCATTATCACATCGTCGCTTACCATCAGGCGAAATAATGGTTAAACGCTCTCATAACAAATAGTAAAAAAACATACAAATACCATCAAGCATTACACAATTAATTTAACAAAATAAACATAAAGCATAAGCAATAAGAAAGAACGAAATGACAACGTATTCCTGTTTTGAGTATTGACAATCTCATACGAAGAAACACGACATTTTGGCTACAGTTTTCTGGAACAAAGCCATAAAAAGCAATTTATTAAGGGAAGTCCCTCTTCCTAGTTCAGCTCCTTTTTGTCACTTTGTCACGTTGAAATTATTTTTACGTGATTTTAAGATCTGTCTTTGCGAAACTGTAAAACATTAAATTTGGTACGTCATCGTCTTTATTAAAGCAATCGATACACTTTTTTATCCCGATTCACTATAGAAAACGGTAATGGATTACCCAGAAAGCTTGGATAGCCACTATAAATTGCGACCATCTCAGCAATTACAATTATCACCTCTGACCTTTACCAGGATTGGCCTATCGTTACGCCTTATCACATTATTAACACGGCCATTAACATTAACTGCGATAATATTTGAATTTCAACGGAATCATTTACTTTTCTAAAAAAAAAAACAGTTTTTTAACACGGTGCCAATGTTAATAGAGGCTTGGAGTGTACATGAATTTATTTTTACATACAATAGGAACTATTACACGGTTATTTTTTTATCACCCTGGAAAATTTTAGGGATGCTTCAGAACACATCCATTATTATATAAAAAATATTAAAAAAAATTAATAAAAAATAAAAAATCTCTAAAATTGCTGCTCTCGACTAATGCAGCATTTATTGGATTTTTTTGAAAATTAATATAAAATTAAGTAAGCAAGTTATTTTTTTTATTCATATTTAAATCATTCTAATACTACCTATGTCGTGAAGCGTCCCTTAAAATTTCCAGGGTGATAAAAAAATAACCGTGTATAGACCTTAGCTTACCTGATTATGATGACACAAACCTAAAATAAAATCAGGTTTTGATTAAAACCTGTTAAAAATCAGATTTTTTTACCTACCATCCATTCAGAACGTTTTTTAGCTGATAAGAAAGAAGAATGGGTGCAAGAAACTTATCAGCTTTATCAGAAGTATTAACATTTACAATTTATTATGTCGTTACCATACACAGTCATTATACAGCCAAATTTGTTTAAAATAGTTATACACAAATACCTTTACGTGTAACGAGTGATGTCTACAAATTAACACAAAGCATTGGCATCATTCAAATAATCTTTGACCTGATAATAACCTTTACTCATAATTCTTTTTTACAATATGTTTTTTAAACTTATGAAAAGTTATTATTGTAAAAAAGTTATACATAAATCCATGAACGAACCTCTAGATTTTAAAACCTGGGGATTCATAGTCTATGATAAAATTAATAATGTCTAAAAAAATAAAAACGACTTCAAAACACCAAAAAGTTATGAAAAGGAAAATATAAGTTACACATGTGGAACTTTATTGTAAAATGTTATTCATGTTTTCATGAATGAACCCCTAGATTTTGAAACCTGGGGGCTATTGTCTTAGATAAAATTTGTATTATCTAAAAAATAAAACCAACTTCAAAAAAACCGAAAAGTCATATATAAAATGAAAATACATATGAAATCACAGTTTATATTGAAGTTGGTACCAAATTTTAACTAACTACATTAATTGTTCTTACCTATATTTTTAAGACTTTTCAGCTGATCATTGCTTGGAACCGACTTCAAAACCTTTCGAAGTCGGTTAAAACTCTATCACGATTGCTTTGAAATTACCATTCATTGCAGCGTCAATACAAGACTCTGTGCCGACTATCTGATAAAAATAGTAACGGTTGCACTTTGACTGTCAAAATTGAAAGTGATCGCGATAGATTTTTGTTATATAATCAAGGGGCGGTACGTTGAGAGGGCTAGTAAATTTTTATTCTTTGTGCTTAAATTGTGAATATAAAAATTGGTATTAAATGTATTATATTTTTTAATAGACATAAATCAAATTTTCATAAATTTGATTTCTATCAAATTCTCATAAATTTGATTTATATCAAATTGTCATAAAGAACATTGCTCTGCGTCCATACATTATTCGCCCCAAAACCAACAACAGTGAGAAAATGCTTTTCGTATAATAAGACATTAGTAAATACTGTACTGTCCACATCAATTACTACGGACAAGCTTCGTAATCGAATTTCATATATAAATTAATCAGATTTTGAGGTTAGTTGAAGTTACATTTTATTTCGTTAGAGCAATACACATAGTCCATACCTATATAATTATTAAAATAATAATTATTGCAATCATCTAAGAACGTTATTATAGCCACGTAATAAACAACAAGAAATCTCGAAATTATAAAGCAAGTCAAAAACACAACGAACTAACAAGCGACAGCGCGCGAGTAGTCAATTGACCTATGTTTTAATTTAATTTTCGTTGTAAATTGTGAAACAAATCACGAAAAACATAATTCATACAAATAAATAAATGTCCATACCTACATAAAATCGACTCAATTCTTTTCAGTCAAGCAAATGTAACAATAACCATTCGTTTATTTTACTTCATTTGGTTTTGTTTCTGAAAGTACTTTTATATATTTTTGATTTGTCCGTCGAATTCATATATTTGTTATCAGTGTTATAAAATGTGTATATAATTATGATGTAAATCAAATCTTTGTTGGTCATGGGGCGATTTTCGACATTGTCCTTTGATTAAGTATTACATACTGTCCTGCTAAAGTCAATATATATTTTTTTCTAAATAAATCTCTAGGAGAATCCCTTGTTCGCAAATTATTAAGAGCGCGAACTGCTCTTTTTAACCGACTTCAAAAAAGGAGGAGGTTATCAATAGAGTAGTTGAATCATATCAAAATTGATTAAAATATTGTTTATTTCTAACAGTATTTGGCATACGGTTCCACAATATACCGATTTTAATAAATAACAATGAATGATTACTGTAAAGTTTTAATTTGAAAATGCTAGAAATAATCTTTTTTATCTCACGCCGTAAACGCTTTGATATCCTGTGGTCAGGGCCGTGACGTCACTCATATAGTAAACAAAGAAATGTCAAATTTGATTCAACAACTCGTCGATTTGCTCTATTCTTTTCTAAAACTGGCAAAAAATCGTCCAAATCTCCGTTATTATATGTGTAAATATCGTAAATTATTTGTATTAATAGCAAAATCAACCATTGATGTTGGATTTGTGAGAGTAGATAGTACAAATCTTCCGAAAATCGACAGATTGATGGTCAGGAGATTCTTTGTGTATCGCTCTAAACAATATAAGTACAGTTTCAATACTGTTATAATGAAGAACAGGTTACAAGTGTACTTGTCAAGATTGTCATGCGGCAGAAGAGAGTTGCAAACATGCATTTTTGGTGTGGTTGCACCATCACAGTGAGGAGCTATTTTGTACAGCAGTTGAATGCTATTGGATAGAATCCTATCTCTCAAAAGTCAAATAAACACTAAAAGTATTTACTTCAAGAGAAAAGTTCAAAAGAAAACATCAGGATCATGTGTCAAATATGGTTTTGGTGGGAAATCTTGCAGACACCTATAATGAAATGTGGATAAAAGTTGAAAGATGAAGATTTGGGTTGAAATTTGCAAAATGTGACCTCTTCATTTCTAATTAATACCCTGTAATAGTCGGTTCAACAAACGGTATTCATAAAATTAGATAAATACAAAATTGTCATGCTCTTTTACTGAAGAAAATGCTAATTATCAAAGACGGAAAACTGTGAACAGTATGCTTAACTCAAGTATAGATGCAGATGTTTTGTGCTAAAGCAAAACTTTTATACTTTTATGTTGCTGGCAGTAATTTTGAAAACACTCAAAGGTGACAATATTAGCTATAATAGGTATTTGTTCTAACAATCTATATGTCAAAAAACTTATTGATCAAATAGTGTCATTTTGGAAACTATAATAAATCACTTTACTATTATTTTGACTTTTATTACCTGAGATCTTAAGGCAATATATTTAGGTTAGAGAATCTTTATTTCTCACAAGAATTTTACAATTCACTTATGCAAGAAACTTATACAAAAACAATAAATACTAAACGAGCGTACCTACTAAAATAGACGTGTACAGGGTATTTGTAAATTATTTGTCTCCAGCTAAGTTGACCACTCGCATTAAAATACCCTCGCACAAAAGTTGTTCGCCACCGACTTAAAGTATAGCGGTGCAGCTAGAAGCGGCACGCAGACAAATTAATAAATAGAAATTAACAAATTAAACATATATGACAAATTAATAAATTTGATCTAACTCTATTCAAACTTATTTGTACTTTTGGAACATATATATTTGAGTATAAAACAAACCTATAAAATATTATAAATCTTTTAAGGTGTAATGGAAAAATAAAACACATGTATTTCAAATTAAATATTTTGATTCAACTTAAACCTTTACAAGTCATTATTGTCAAATAAACATGCAACATTTTTTTTAGTGAAGAATATAATGTCTAATGTAGTACAAAAATTTGTTATGTCATCTTTAGATGTTAGTTATGTATTTTTTTATGTAAGGCCCGGCAAATGACCTCCTCCCGCCTGATGTTAAGCGGTGAAAGAGGCCCAAATGAGTTGACAGATAGAGTAGGGACGACATCCACTATCCTACCTGCCCGCCCCTTGCCGGCCTAAAAGATGCTTTTTCACACCTCTTTTGAAGGAACCCATGTTGTAGGATGAAGGAAACACGTGCGCAGGTAGAGAATTCCAAGTGTGGGATGAACGACAGAAGAAGAAATCTTGGAATTTCTTAGTACGGTGTGAAAAGGAAGATACAGTGTAAGGATGACTCCGAAGGCCCTTACGCGTGTTTCTGTTAAGGAATGGAGAGGGAGGGACAAGGTTAAAGAGCTCCTCAGAGCATTCCCCATGGAACATTCGGTAAAAGGCGCTAAGAGAGGCGATGTCACGACGAAGTTGTAGAGGCTCGAGGGTGTTAGTTGCCTCTACATCGCCAATTATTCGAATAGCGCGACGCTGCAATCTGTCCAGAGTATCGAGGAGGTACTGAGCGGAGCCGTCCCAAAGGTGCGAGCAATATTCCACGCAAGACCTAACCTGAGTTTTATACAACAGGCATAGTTGGTCCGGCGCAAAATACCTACGCACCTTGTTTAGGACACCGAGTTTCCGTGAGGCAGCAGTTATAACGGATTCGATGTAGTCTCTGGGGTTCAGATCGCAGCGAATGTTCATTCCGAGCAAGGTGATGTTACTCTGTGTGTGAAGGGTTGTGCCCTGAAGAGAAGGAGGGGGGAGGAATGGTGACCTTTTCGCCGAGAACGCGCACACCTGTGTTTTCTTAGCATTGAACTCGACAAGATTGTTGGAACCCCATTCGGAGATGAGGTCCAGCGTCTTGTTGAGCTCAATGATAAGATTCTGCCTCTCCCTATCAATATTACCACGAGCAGCCCCTGAGCTTCCGTGATATCCCCCATGCACTGTACTGTCGTCTGCATAGCAATGTATACTTCCCAAGGAAAGCATGTCATTGATATGCAGAAGAAACAATGTTGGGGATAGAACGGAGCCTTGTGGAACACCAGCATTCACTGCCACGAACCTCGAAGCGCAGCCGTCAACGACAACGCGAATTCTACGCTCGTGGAGGAAGCTGGCAATCCACGTACAGAACTGAGCGGGCAATCCGTATGCCGGAAGCTTGGAAAGGAGAGCCTTGTGCCAGACTCTATCAAAAGCTTTGGCGATGTCGAGACTAATAGCCACAGACTCGCCGCGCTTATCGATAGATTCACCCCATTTGTGCAAAAGGAACGCTAGAAGGTCACCTGTTGACCGTTTAGGACGAAACCCATACTGACGGTCATTAAGCAACGAGTGACCTTCCAGGTAACGGCTCAGCTGGGTGTTAAGGATCCTCTCCATGATTTTACACAAAATGTAAGTGACGGCTATAGGGCGATAGTTAGCCGGATCAGAACGATCTCCCTTTTTGGGAACCGGCTGGACATTGGCCTCTTTCCAAGATTTCGACACATAACCAGCAGAGAACGACAGACGGTATAGACGCGTCAGGACAGGAGTCAACTCCGCTGCACACTTCTTAAGTACAATCGCAGGAATGCCGTCTGGTCCACTTGCTTTTCGAATATCAATCGACTGTAGCTCCGCCCGCACATCTCGCTGTCTGATGCGGATATCGGGCATAGTGCTGCCACAATGGGACAGTGTAGGAGGTTGTGCACCACAGTCATCGATACGGGAATGGGCCGCGAAGAGTTTTGCCAGGAGGTCGGCTTTCTCCTGCGGCTGATGAGCAAGTGAGCCATCGGCATGTCTCAGCGGTGGCAGCGAGGGTTGGCAGAAGTTTGATTGCACAGCTTTGGCCAGGCGCCAGAAAGAACGGCTACCCGTAGGGTGCGCTAGCAGTTCCTGACCCACTTGTGCAATGCGCTGAGCATCCGCTCTAATGTAAGCCCTCTTACACAACTTGGTGGCATTATTATAGGCTGTTTTCAGTAGGTTAGTATTAGGATCCCTAGAAGCTCGACCTCTGATCCAAGCGCGGTAAGCTAGCTGTTTGTTTTCAACAGCAGAGGCACACTCGCGATTGAACCAGAGGTTACGTCTCCCTCTACTGACGAGATTGGAATGTGGAATATAATATTCCATTCCTAGTCTGATCTCGTCAGCAACAGAGGTAGCGCAGGAGTTCGGATCCATCCCACTGAAACAGCGCTGCCACCAAGGGACAGACGCGTAATAATCCCGCATACCGTCCCAATCTGCTGACGCATAGTGCCACAGACGGCGTGCTGCAACCACAGGCGACGGTCGCGATGCCTGAGGCACTGAGACGGATACCAGGCAGTGATCTGAAGATCCTAGTGGAGCTCGAATCACCACCTGATATCCGTCGGGGCGATTTGTCAGCAGAAGGTCCAACAAAGAGGGCGCTTGACCGATAATATCTGGTACCTTGGTGTGCTGGGTAACCAATTGTGTCAGGTCGTGCGTGAGAGCGAATGCGTGGGCAGTCCTACCCGCATGGTCAGTTTTAGAGGAACTTAACCACAACTCGTGGTGAGCATTGAAGTCCCCTAAAAATACCAGCTCGGCGGAAGGAAATTGCTCCTGCGCGTCATCTGCCATCCGACTTAGGTGTTCAAAAAGTCGAGTTGTCTCCAAGTCACCACGGTGGGAACGATAGACGCACAAGTAGACACTGCAATGAGTGCCAAAATCGACGTCTACCACAAGGAGGGAAAAGGAAGGTTCCTCCAAACAGCGCAGGCGACGACAACAAACGTCCACCCAGACGAACAAGCAAACACCTGCCTTTGCCTTGAAGGACTCCTCAAGAGCGTAGCCGGGGTAATTAAGGTAGCTTGTATCGGCCGGGCAGATAATTTGCGTCTCTGTCAAAAACAGCATTGCTGGTCGGGCTGTCTCGAGATGGTGGTGGACAGCCAAGAGGTTAGAATGGAGCCCGCGGATGTTAGCGAGCCCCACCTCGAATAGTGGCGTTTTGGTGGGATAGTGCACCGCTGTACGACCAGTCCTAATATTGTGCGCTGACATGTTTGTTGGAGTGTGAGGTGTGAAATTGAGGTGTCGTTGCAGCGATTAGCATAGTTAACGTGTGTAGGCCTGTTTCGCCAGGGAACAGCCGACAGTTGATTTGCGCTGACTCTCCGCACGAAAGGGCCCCCGAACCCCCCCGGAAGTGGTCGCCGGGACCCACCGTCCGGTCACCAACCGGCACGACGGACCACCCCGAGATTATGCGTGGCATGGTGGGGCAGCCTCACGGACTGGTTAGGTCCGCTTGGGCCCCTGTACTGTACCACGGGCGGCCAGCGGAACAGCCGTTTCTTCGGGTCTTCCTGGGCGGAGGGTCAACGCAGTCAACCTGGCACTGGGTCAACGGAAGCCCACACAAACCACACGAATCGCAGCAACGACCCCTCAAGCTCTGGCTGTGCGATGACTGATCCCGAAACGCGGACACAAAATGCCCACTTGACGGGTTTTACGTCATGCGCACGGTGGTCGCTAGCCAGTCGGGTTTTTCAAGCTCTACCACCAGAAGTTGGTCACTCGATTAGCACCACCCGGGGATCACGTGTAGGGTCTCGAGGGTAACACCTACGGACGTGAGCGACTCCAATCTCCAATGTATAAAGTAAAGAAAAAAAATTTATTTATATTATTTATTTAATAAGAAGGGTCTTGTAAATTAGGAAGAGCACAGGCTGACAACACAGCAATCACATTTAATATTGTATACGGCTTTACAATGGATAACTTGCATACTCTTGCGTAAGCTGTTCTGAAATTTACTTTCTTCTAGTAAGTTAATATCACTAATACTGCTTTCATATCCTGTATTATTATATTAAGCTGATTAAACCATCAGGTAGTCACGCTAATAAATATTCAATAGTATTTGCTTTTTTATACTCAGGCCAAGTTAGTGCTTGTTAAATGACTTTATTGGGTTTTTGAACTTCATTTTTTCGCAATCTATGATTACCCTTTTATACTTATGGTGAAACACTAGAAGTAACTTTTTTTATTGTGCTTTTGGTTCAACGGTCTAATAAAAGGTGAAAATTCACTGACTTTCTTCCTTCTTTTCTTCATAAGTTTCCTCAAGAGCTTTATTTCTTTGAAAATAATATATCAACTATTAAATAAAGTTATTTAGGTATCCCTATGTATATTCTTGGTTTGTGCCTTATCATACATACATAAAAGTACTGTCCAGATTTAATTTTTGGTTATTGTGATTTTTCCTTTTTATATGTCTTCAGTTGTCCGACTTGATAGCTTGATGGAGAAGACTTAAGTAATGATCCAACTAGTGAAGGTATATTAGCGTAAGGTAGTGGCTAGCGACCACCGTGCGCATGACGTAAAACCCGTCAAGTGGGCATTTTGTGTCCGCGTTTCGGGATCAGTCATCGCACAGCCAGAGCTTGAGGGGTCGTTGCTGCGATTCGTGTGGTTTGTGTGGGCTTCCGTTGACCCAGTGCCAGGTTGACTGCGTTGACCCTCCGCCCAGGAAGACCCGAAGAAACGGCTGTTCCGCTGGCCGCCCGTGGTACAGTACAGGGGCCCAAGCGGACCTAACCAGTCCGTGAGGCTGCCCCACCATGCCACGCATAATCTCGGGGTGGTCCGTCGTGCCGGTTGGTGACCGGACGGTGGGTCCCGGCGACCACTTCCGGGGGGGTTCGGGGGCCCTTTCGTGCGGAGAGTCAGCGCAAATCAACTGTCGGCTGTTCCCTGGCGAAACAGGCCTACACACGTTAACTATGCTAATCGCTGCAACGACACCTCAATTTCACACCTCTCACTCCAACAAACATGTCAGCGCACAATATTAGGACTGGTCGTACAGCGGTGCACTATCCCACCAAAACACCACTATTCGAGGTGGGGCTCGCTAACATCCGCGGGCTCCATTCTAACCTCTTGGCTGTCCACCACCATCTCGAGACAGCCCGTCCAGCAATGCTGTTTTTGACAGAGACGCAAATTATCTGCCCGGCCGATACAAGCTACCTTCATTACCCCGGCTACGCTCTTGAGGAGTCCTTCAAGGCAAAGGCAGGTGTTTGCTTGTTCGTCCGGGCGGACGTTTGTTGTCGTCGCCTGCGCTGTTTGGAGGAACCTTCCTTTTCCCTCCTTGTGGTACACGTCGATTTTGGCACACATTGCAGTGTCTACGTGTGCGTCTATCGTTCCCACCGTGGTGACTTGGAGACAACTCGACTTTTTGAACACCTAAGTCGGGTGGCAGATGACGCGCAGGAACAATTTCCTTCCGCCGAGCTGGTGTTTTTAGGGGACTTCAATGCTCACCACGAGTTGTGGTTAAGTTCCTCTAAAACTGACCATGCGGGTAGGACTGCCCACGCATTCGCTCTCACGCACGACCTGACACAATTGGTTACCCAGCACACCAGGGTACCAGATATTATCGGTCAAGCGCCCTCTTTGTTGGACCTTTTGCTGACAAATCGCCCCGACGGATATCAGGTGGTGATTCGAGCTCCACTAGGATCTTCAGATCACTGCCTGGTATCCGTCTCAGTGCCTCAGGCGTCGCGACCGTCGCCTGTGGTTGCAGCACGCCGTCTGTGGCACTATGCGTCAGCAGATTGGGACGGTATGCGGGATTATTACGCGTCTGTCCCTTGGTGGCAGCGCTGTTTCAGTGGGATGGATCCGAACTCCTGCGCTACCTCTGTTGCTGACGAGATCAGACTAGGAATGGAATATTATATTCTACATTCCAATCTCGTCAGTAGAGGGAGACGTAACCTCTGGTTCAATCGCGAGTGTGCCTCTGCTATTGAAAACAAACAGCTAGCTTACCGCGCTTGGATCAGAGGTCGAGCTTCTAGGGATCCCAATACTAACCTACTGAAAACAGCCTATAATAATGCCACCAAGTTGTGTAAGAGGGCTTACATTAGAGCGGATGCTCAGCGCATTGCACAAGTGGGTCAGGAACTGCTAGCGCACCCTACGGGTAGCCGTTCTTTCTGGCGCCTGGCCAAAGCTGTGCAATCAAACTTCTGCCAACCCTCGCTGCCACCGCTGAGACATGCCGATGGCTCACTTGCTCATCAGCCGCAGGAGAAAGCCGACCTCCTGGCAAAACTCTTCGCGGCCCATTCCCGTATCGATGACTGTGGTGCACAACCTCCGACACTGTCCAATTGTGGCAGCACTATGCCCGATATCCGCATCAGACAGCGAGATGTGCGGGCGGAGCTACAGTCGATTGATATTCGAAAAGCAAGTGGACCAGACGGCATTCCTGCGATTGTACTTAAGAAGTGTGCAGCGGAGTTGACTCCGGTCCTGACGCGTCTATACCGTCTGTCGTTCTCTGCTGGTTGTGTGCCGAAATCTTGGAAAGAGGCTAATGTCCAGCCGGTTCCCAAAAAGGGAGATCGTTCTGATCCGGCTAACTATCGCCCTATAGCCGTCACTTACATTTTGTGTAAAATCATGGAGAGGATCCTTAACACCCAGCTGAGCCGTTACCTGGATGGTCACTCGTTGCTTAATGACCGTCAGTATGGGTTTCGTCCTAAACGGTCAACAGGTGACCTTCTAGCGTTCCTTTTGCACAAATGGGGTGAATCTATCGATAAGCGCGGCGAGTCTGTGGCTATTAGTCTCGACATCGCCAAAGCTTTTGATAGAGTCTGACACAAGGCTCTCCTTTCCAAGCTTCCGGCATACGGATTGCCCGCTCAGTTCTGTACGTGGATTGCCAGCTTCCTCCACGAGCGTAGAATTCGCGTTGTCGTTGACGGCTGCGCTTCGCGGTTCGTGGCAGTGAATGCTGGTGTTCCACAAGGCTCCGTTCTATCCCCAACATTGTTTCTTCTGCATATCAATGACATGCTTTCCTTGGGAAGTATACATTGCTATGCAGACGACAGTACAGTGCATGGGGGATATCACGGAAGCTCAGGGGCTGCTCGTGGCAATATTGATAGAGAGAGGCAGAATCTTATCATTGAGCTCAACAAGACGCTGGACCTCATCTCCGAATGGGGTTCCAACAATCTTGTCGAGTTCAATGCTAAGAAAACACAGGTGTGCGCGTTCTCGGCGAAAAGGTTACCTTTCCTCCCACCTCCTTCTCTTCAGGGCACAACCCTTCACACACAGAGTAACATCACCTTGCTCGGAATGAACATTCGCTGCGATCTGAACCCCAGAGACTACATCGAATCCGTTATAACTGCTGCCTCACGGAAACTCGGTGTCCTAAACAAGGTGCGTAGGTATTTTGCGCCGGATCAACTATGCCTGTTGTATAAAACTCAGGTTAGGTCTTGCGTGGAATATTGCTCGCACCTTTGGGACGGCTCCGCACAGTACCTCCTCGATGCTCTGGACAGATTGCAGCGTCGCGCTATTCGAATAATTGGCGATGTAGAGGCAACTAACACCCTCGAGCCTCTACAACTTCGTCGTGACATCGCCTCTCTTAGCCCCTTTTACCGAATGTTCCATGGGGAATGCTCTGAGGAGCTCTTTAACCTTATCCCTCCCTCTCCATTCCTTAACAGAAACACGCGTAAGGGCCTTCGGAGTCATCCTTACACTGTATCTTCCTTTTCACACCGTACCAAGAAATTCCAAGATTCCTTCTTCTGTCGTTCATCCCACACTTGGAATTCTCTACCTGCGCACGTGTTTCCTTCATCCTACAACATGGGTTCCTTCAAAAGAGGTGTGAAAAAGCATCTTTTAGGCCGGCAAGGGGCGGGCAGGTAGGATAGTGGATGTCGTCCCTACTCTATGTCAACTCATTTGGGCCTCTTTCACCGCTTAACATCAGGCGGAAGGAGGTCATTTGCCGGGCCTTACATAAAAAAAAAAAAAATATGAAATGTCATTATCATAACTTTCCTCACTTGGAAATAATAATTTTTAATAATTTTTGGCCAGATATAGGTGGTTTGCAGCACTTTACTTCAGACAATTTATTGGGAGATGTTGCAGTTGATTGGTGGTGGGCAGCAGGTTTAATCAGTGAAGATAGAACATCTTTCAGTTTTACCAAACTGGACCTATTAACTTCTATGGTGCTTTGGTATATGAATACTTGAGTTATTTTGTTGACATAATGTTGTTCTAGTTGACGGGCCACATTTTGATGTTGTGGCTGAGCATGCACTGCTTTGTGTTATG
The DNA here is from genome assembly GCA_963935595.1 of Schoenobius gigantellus. Classification (NCBI taxonomy): domain Eukaryota; kingdom Metazoa; phylum Arthropoda; class Insecta; order Lepidoptera; family Crambidae; genus Schoenobius; species Schoenobius gigantellus. The sequence continues at coordinate 32,643,698 of OZ012542.1, forward strand.
TTGCACAACTTTTACTGCCTCATCAATCTCGTTGTCAAGAGGAGAACAGGGTAGTACACAATAGTTCTCATTAAGTAACCTCTGAAAGCAACAAATTTTAATTTGGTACTCAGTAAATTTTGAGTAAAAGTTGTTTAGATAAATATATTCATTATTATGAAACTAGGATAGTTTGTATTACATACTTTTTAATTAATATTCAATTACATCATTATTCAATTGGACATAAGTACATATTCTTTTCTTTGAAACATCATATAATGTCAATGTATAACTTAGATTAAATCAAAAAGGCGTGAATGGTCAAGTTTTCTCTACGTCTGGCGTTAAAATTTGGTTGGTCGGCTGCAGTCAGTTTTCATTCTAACTGAAAGATAAAAATTTAATTAATGATTTTACATACAACCTAAAAACTTCTATTTTGTTTAAGTTGAAACTGAAGTACCTACACAGATTGTGTTATTCATTTATAGTACTTACATTAATGTGATTTTCACAAAAATATATTTGAGTTTCAGTAGATAGTTACAGGATTTCTTTAGGCGAGTGTTAACCAAATATTTCGCATGTCTATATCACTGGGTACGTCTAATCCACAGCTTTCCTGGAGTCTTTGAAGAGGTAATTCTATATATACCTGTTCTTTTGTCCCGTTCCATATACAGTTTTACTATATTTTGTGATATTTAATAGAAACCATTGTTTTTGTGAGGTTATTTCGCCTCGGTGCTTTATTTACTATAAGTCATTTGATGTATGCCACAGATAATTAACAGACTATCATGGCTGACCGTGTTTTCGGTCCAACATTGAAAATCTTAATTTAAAATAGATTTTTTGCACTTTTTAGCCATCGAAAAAAATAATATTCATGTATGGTCTAATACAACCATTATGAACATGTTAAGCCCTACTTTAAAAAAGGGTCAACTAGCCTATTCGGTTGTATTTTTTTTTATGTTTGTTACCTCATGACTCCGTCATTTTTAAACCGATTTCCAAATATCTTTTTGTATTCGATAGAGTATACTCCACAAAATTCCACATCCCACCCTTCTCAATGAGTTTCGTCCGATTTTCATCCTTCTCTTTCTCTCTAAAGTTCTTGAGGTGTCCACAAGCAGCTATCCAAGTTCATTTATGAGAACAGTCTTGTCAGTAATTTTCAATCAGGCTTTAGACCTGGCCACATCACAACTTCTGCTCTCCTTAAGGTTACAGGGGACATTAGAACAGGCATTGAGGATAACAAGGTTACTGTCCTAGTATTAATTGATTTCTCAAATGCCTTTAATACAGTTAACCACGATATTCTACTCGCTATGTTGTCTTCTCTAATGATCTCTGATGAGGTCGTGCAGTGGTTCTCATCCTATCTTCGTGAACGCCAGCAATCAGTTTTAAGTGACAATTCTTCATCTTCTTGGTGTAATCTAGACTCTAGCGTTCCTCAAGGCGGCATTTTATCTCCTCTTCTGTTTTCAATTTTTATAAATGTTATCACTCCTATACTTCGCTGTTCGTATCACTTGTATGCTATTGACCTTCAGTTGTACCAGCAAGCAAACCTTGACTGCTTAAATGATGCCATTAACAAACTGAATATAAACCTCCAAAACATTAATCTGTGGTCCGATAAGTATGGATTTTTAGTCAACCCTTCAAAATGTCAGGCTTTGATCGTTGGCAGTCCGCGGATGATTGCTAGAGTTCCCAATGCTTATCTCGGACAGATTGCTTATGATTGTATTATTATCACGGTAGACAGTCATGTTAAAGATCTTGGCTTGTATATTGACTCTACGTTGAGTTGGCAAGTTCAGGTGAGTAGTATCTGCAAAAGAGTTACTGGCATGCTACGATACCTTTATCGGCTTAGGAATCTTCTGCCGCCAAACACCAAGGCGATGTTGGTTCAAAGTCTAATATTTCCCTTAATCGACTATGGTGATGTGTGCTATCTTGACTTGAATGCGGATCTCTTGAATAAAATAGACCGGTTGTTAAATAACTGCATCCGCTTTGTGTTCAATCTTAGGAAGTATGATCACGTTTCCACCCACCGTCATAGTCTATGTTGGATGCCCATTCGACAACGCCGTAAGATGAGGGCTTTAACCACTCTTTTCTCCTTACTCCATTCCCCGAATTCACCTACTTATCTCAAATCCCATTTCGAATACTTATGTAAATCTCATGATAAAAACCTTAGTTTTTCGTCAAATCGACTACTCACGTGTCCATCCCATCATACAGATATTTTCCATTCCTCCTTCTTTGTTCAATCGATTCTCTCTTGGAACACGCTCCCTCTTGACATTAGAATGTCCACTAGTCCGTACGCTTTCAAGAAGCGGTTACGTTAATGGTTGTCGGGAGAACTTCAATCACGTTAGGTTGTAGATTTATTAGCATGTATCCTACTTTTTGATTCATTAGTATATATTAATGTTTATATATATATGTATGTGTATATATATTTCTATATATTATGTATGTAATAAGGTTTATTAGTTTATCAATTAATATTATTCGTTTCATATCTTTTTTGTTAATTACAAAAAATTCTTTTGTCAAAAAATTCTTGTGCATCTACCACAACAGTCTCTCAACCACCCTAAGATTGACTGGTAGAGAATGTCTAAGGCATTAAGTCCGCCTTTGTACTTCTTTTGTACATAAAGAATAAATAAATAAATAAATAAAATATACTGCAAGGGTGGTCCCATGGTCACCAAAGTCAGGATCTGATGATGGGATCCCATAGAAAATAGAGGAAAACACTAAATTAGGGTTTCTTTAACTGAAAAGATTTCATTCATTAAAAAGTTAAAAATAATTTTTTTTTACAAAAAATAAAACCGACTTCAAAAAACTAAAAACTTAAAACTTTTTAACACTTTCTAGGAGATCATCGTTTGGCGCCGACTTCAATATAGAAGTGTGATGTTGTCTGTACCTATTCTTATATTATTTTTAAGTTTTTAGTGTTTTTGAAGTCGGTTTTATTTTTTGTAATTTTTTTTTAAATACATAAACACCAAAAACTTAATGTATGGATCCTACTGCAAACGTGAATCTATAGTGTTATAATCAACAATTTAGTACCTAAATTGGCTAAATTCAACAATTTGATTACTCATATCTTCAACAGTATCCACTTTCTGAGAATATATTACAAACTGAGGCCCCTGGCATCACAGATGTGCGGTGGTTACTACTTACCACCAGGTGAGCCACTAGCTCATCTACCACCAACAGCAATAGAAAAATAGTTTTGTTAAAATTAAATGATAAATTATGAATTAATGCAATACGTTAGAGAGAGTACTGTTTACAACGCCGGTAATTTTATTTTCTCTGTCTACCTTAAATAACAAATAAAGAAGTATCATATGCAAATATTAGATTGATGAAGGTATGTTTGGGCTCAGGATAGCCAATTCATCGAACGTACTCCCTGAAGATGGAGAAGCTGAAACTTCGCCTAGCGAGAGGTCATCAGGCTTACTCAACTAGCGGGGTCCTGGGTTGGGAAGCCCGGACCCTGCATTACACCGATTGCCGCCAGTCGTTGATCCTCTGTATGCCCCGGGGGATCACAGGCCTCCCTATTTTGAAGGGGTGAGAGGGGCTCGCCCTAGGCGAGCAGACGCCGACGAGGTCGTGGAAGTGTTCGTGAGAGTTCCCATGACCTTGTCCGGAAGCGACGCGTCCCTTCTCGGTGTGTCCTCTTCAGATTAGGAGGACTCGACGATGATGGACGTGCTCACGCCAAGGCGTATAAGAGGGGCATCGGTGGTTTTAGTCGGTAGGCCGCGGTTCCTGGCTGGCACTCTGCCCCCAGGGGCCGCAAAGAGTCCGACATAAGTCCGCGCCTTCCCAAGCGCGGGGTATGCGTAATGCATTTCCCACCGTAAAAAAAGGGCTATAATATCTCCCAGTCAGATGTTAGTCCAACTAGGCTAATCCCTCCCCAGCTGCTTAGCGTAATTGAAGAAAGCCTACGAAGGCACGTCTCCTTCTACCCAACCGCCTACCGACAGCTTTGGGGCGGGGAGCTTAAAATACCCCTCAAAATCCCATAGGGGGTCCAGGATCAGACTGAGGTACTTCATTTTGTTCTCAATCAGAACATGGACTCCTTCCACTCGGACACGGAGCCTCATTAGGGTCTGCGGCGACGCGGTGGTTGGAAAATCGTGGCCGTTGTCTTATCGAGGGCGTCGGACGACCATCGTCGAGCCGACCGACGCAAGGCGGATCGACTCCTCGAATGTCGGTGCTTCTGCCGGCAGGAGGTCGCTCGGCAGCACCCAGTTGTACCCCAGGTTCAAATGGTAAATGGAAGTGAATCCTAAATGCAAATATAATAGCTAGTACAGGAGAAAGAATACACGCTGCACTAGCAATCTTGCCAACCTGCAAAATGTTTCTTCACACCTTAGAAATGAGTTTCCGAATTTCTTAGTTCGTTTTGAAATGGTAAGTCGGCGATGACGCAGGTCAGCACACTTTGTTCTAAAAAGGAAAAAAGATAATGGAATTAGCGAAAAGGCTCTTCGGAATACTCGCCGTGATAAAGATAATAGAACGTGTTTAGTGGCGCAATAGTGCGACATAATATTACAGCTTCGAGGTTGTTGCAGGTTATGTATGCATTTATCTTTAGAATATCAATGGATATATATATATATATATATATTATCCATTGATATTCTACGCTACGCTATGAAAGGTTGTCTGGTAGAGATTTCTTTTAGAGATTAGTCCACCTTTTTGTCTAGTGTACACTTATGTGTTTTGTGCAATAAAGAGTATCCTATTATATACATTATCGCCCATGATGCGAAAGAGTCAAGTAAGTAGTTATTAAAATTATCAAAGTAATATTTGACACTTACTGTTTATTGCCGTTTAATAAGTTTTTAAAATGTATTTTGTTGTTCAAATACTAATAAATTTACTTAACAAAATTGAGTAATAATATGAATTTATATTTAGTCAAAACTCTTCATCAAAGGGTCTATAAATTTTACTTTCTAATTAAATTAGCCCTTGAAATTTTAATATTCTGTCTTTTGTCTCGTATTTCTCAGTTCATGGCCCCTTCTCTTCAAGTTTTAACGATAAATATAAAATAATTTCAATTCAGCAAGAATAAAAATTGGAGTTAACTTAATATCCAATGTTCCTTCAATATTAACTTTTGTATTTGTCAGCAGAAATTTTCATAAGTTATAAATTGAATATTAATGAATTCCTTTAACATTCCTCTATCTTAAGTTGTAGAAAAGAAAAAAGGTTTCATATGTAGTTACAATACCTATTTCTAAAAAATATTGCTTCATTTTTTTACTTTTCTTGAAAGTTATGTTTTTAGATTTTCAATGTGAATAGTTCAGGAATATTTAAAAGGCTAACACAACATAACGTATTAGCATTTTCAAAAATGTTCAGAAAATTTCTTGTTTGGTCACTTTTATAACTTTTGCAATGGGCAAGACAAGATCAGTTTCATCGGTTATATACATTAAATGGCAAGTAATGCTTACTGAGTTCCAATCCCATGTCCTTTGTACAGAGAAAGATGACAGCCTTTCGTCTTTTATGAATAAGTAAATCAAAGAAATACAATAAGGCTCTCGGGACTGCCACCATCTTAAAGTATCCGGAATTATTAGGTACATCTAAGAAACATATTAGAAAATTGAATTACCATTCGAAATTTGGAATCCTGTGATCTTTATTCACTGCAGAGATATTGAAAAAGTAGATGCGTTGGGGTCTATAGAGGTGTCCCTCGCACGCTAAGATAAATTTTGCCCCTTCAAATGCATTCATGAATAATTGAAATACGTCGAGATGTAAAGTTCCGAATTTTTACTTTGGGGTAACTACTATAGGGTATTTATTATTTATTACATATTTCTTGTATTGTACTGTAGGTTGATATTCTTTTTCTAAATACGTAACACTTCACCATAAAAATGTTAAAAACTTCGCCAAAATCATGTATAATCTATGCAAAGTTTTCTAACTGTTCGTGAATTTTCAGTTTCCTGAATCCATAATACCTACACAAACTGGTCTTGTTAAAAGATGTAAAATATTAAGCCACTAGCCGCGCGCACAAAGTTTGCCGATGACTAAACTATCACTCCCGCCCCCAACAACCACGCCACGCGGTCGCCTGGTTAGTAAAGTAACTATACAACTATACTAACTGTTTGCCCGTGACGTCATGCATGATGTCATCGACAAAAATTCTGCACACAGCTAGCACAAACGTTAAAAATAGTTTTGCTCCCTTGGTAAACAATCTACTATTCCGTTTCTATCGATTTCAAATAAAGCGGTACTACACGATTTATAAAGCTAATCACAGTACTAAGAGAGATGTATGTATATGTCCATATTAGACTTGGATATCCATTTTTGTGTTAAGCAATCATTCATTCATGAATATACGTATTTATTTTTCAATTAATACGTAACAACAGAATTTGTGACATTACTGTATTTAATTAAACAGATTGATTTAAATAAAAAAAGTTTCCAAACCAATAATATGGGTTCTGCCATGTAATCCATATTTACGGGCGATGGCTCTTCAATTGATAGGACAGGTACCCATAATTCTGGGATTAAAAACGAAAATTTAATCATTATTTTGAACGGCGGCCATATTGAATTTAGGTCAATGTTGCTTGATTTTAAGTGCTTTACTCTTCGGGCCCTTTCATTACTGTCGAGGAAACGAAATTTATCCGCCTTTTTCTAAGACCATATTAAATATAGGGCAATGTTGCTAGGTTCATAGTACTCTACTTTTCAAGCCCTTTCATTTGATACCCAGTACCCACCTATGATCATGGGGTTAAACATTTTACTGCCTATTTTGGACAGCAACTATGTTAAATTAAGAGCAATTGTTGCTAGGTTCATAGTCTCTACTCCTCAAGCTCTATCATTTAATACCCATATATTATTACCAGAGGTGATTCTTCATTTTGCAACCTAGAATAAAGCGTCTTTGATCGTCGTTAATACGACAAATATGAATACCCAACTAATACCTCTTAATAGTTTTAAATAGTTTAACACGTTGAACGCCATAAGAAAAAATGCATCCTTCCGTTAAGGCCGCGTCGGTCAGTGCTGGTCGACAACTAGACTTTCCGTTTGAGCCATGTCGGTCAGTGCTGACCGCGGCTTACGAGTGTTTGCGATCAATTCATACGGGCCGTAGGGCAGTGCTATCAAACTAAATCCCATATTCATTGACCCGCGTGGCCCTCCAGTTACTACAAATCAAGTTGGTTTTTGAAAAACGCAAAGGACTTAGAAAAAAAACTACAATTACCAAAGAGTAAAAATTCTCATTGAATAAATCAATCAAAATAATTTGCGTACTTACGTTCTATGTAAATTAGAATACTAAAAAATCTGTATTTTGAAATTTTCAAGTAAAGTGTATCCCAACTAAAGTATATTTTATAACCGACTTCGAAAAAAGGAGGTTACTCAATTCGACCGTATACGAGTATATGCTTTTTTTATGTTTGTTCGCGAATAACTTCGTCGTTTATGAACCGATTTTGATGATTCTTTTTGTATTCGACAGAGGATACTCCAAGTGTGGTCCCATTGTCACCAAAGTTAGGATCTGATAATGGGATCCCAAAAACTCGAAGAAAACCATTAAATTTTTACGTGTGTCCAACGTGTTTAGTGTATATGTTACGTAATTACTCCGCCAATTGTTAAACGATTTTCAAAATTCTTTTTGTATTCGATAGAGTATACTCCTGGGATGGTCTCAAGGTCACCAAAGTCAGGATCTGATGATGGAATCCCACGAAAAGCGAGGGTAACCCTAATTTAATACCTTCGGTGAGCTGGTATTATATTAGGGTATCTTTCACTAAAAAGACTTCATTCACTAAAAAGTGAATGAAGACCAGTGCACGGCCAAATGTCATCATCATCATTTTAGCGAAGAGACGCCCACTGCTGGACATAGGCCTCCCCAGGGATCTCCAAACCGATCGGTCCTGCGCCTCCCGCATCCAGCGGCTTCCCGCGACCTTCACCAGATCGTCGGTCCACCTTGTGGGGGGCCTACCAACGCTGCATCTCCCGGTACGCGGCCGCCACTCAAGGACCTTTCCGCCCCAACGGCCGTCAGTCCTGCGAGCTATGTCTCCTGCCCACTGCCACTTATGGTTTGCAACTCTTTGGGCTATGTCGGCGACTCTAGTTGTTCTATGGATCTCTTCATTTCTGATGCGATCGCGTAGAGAAATCTCCATTGCCCTTTGAGTGACATTGAGCCTTCTGATAAGACCCAATGTAAATGGCCACGTCTCAGTTCCGTACGTCATCACTGGCATCACGCACGAATTGGAGACTTTCGTCTTAAGACACTGCGGTAGATTGGCCGAGAATATGCTGCGTAGCTTCCCGAACCTTACCCAGCCGAGTTGGATTCGTCGATTTACCTCTTTCTGGAAGTTGGACTTACCGAGCTGGACTATTTGTCCCAGGTAAACATATTCGTCAACAACTTCCAGTGTAGAGCCGCCAACCTTCACAGGAGTGGGTACTACATGGGAATTCACCATATTTTTGGTCTTGTCCATGTTCATTTTGAGACCCACTTGTTGGGAAACTCTACAGAGGTCTTCGAGCATTGTGCCTAGATCTTCCACGGTGTCAGCCATGACCACGATATCATCGGCAAAACGAAGATGAGTCATGTACTCGCCGTTTATGTTGATGCCGAGTTCTCTCCAGTCCAAAAGCTTAAATACATTGTCCAGCGCAGCTGTGAACAGTTTCGGCGATATAACGTCACCATGTCTCACACCTCGCTGAAGTCGTATTGGTTTAAAGTTTTGTCGAGAAAATCGATTTCAATGTTGTCGATCTGAGTTAAAATATCTTCAGTAAACTCAAAACTATCTAATTCGTCCATACTGATAATAAATTTAAATACTATAAACAAATAAATACGCTAAAATAACAGTTACTCTATGTGACGTTGAACTCAAGAAACGAACGGGCGTCAACTGCGTGAGCGCGGCGCGGGTGTGAGATGTAAAGCCCGGGAACTGCGGGAGGGGACCCGACACCGCGACCCGCGTGGCCCACCGTAACGGAAAATCGAATTTTTGTCTCCAGGCGCCACGTCGGTCAGTGCTGTCCGACATTAATATCTCCATAAGTATTGACTTATGTAAATTGACTTTCGTTAAGAAAAACATATATTTGGACATTGAATATAAGTATCTGATCAAAAAAATATTTGGACTAAATTTGAATGGAACTGTGATTTTTGCTCGGCCTAAAGGGAAAATTCGCTGTCGGTCAGCACTGACCGCGTTGGCAGAGAACGTGTTAATTCCTAAGCCTTAACATGTTAGAATAAAAAAACAACAAAACACTTTTCAACGTAAGAGTACCCTGTTGACGTCATGACTAAATAAGACCGCGGCGGATTTATTCAACCCGAATGAAATTTCAACTGTATCTCTTTTAATCTGTCTCTCTTTACTTTGTTAGGCCTGATCAGACTTTACTCGCTTTTAATAGCTACATATCAACAGTAAATTACTAAGTATTTATACAGATTTCGTAAAAATTTGTTAAGAACACACTTACAACCCACTTACAATTTTATATATTAGTTGACACTTTTGACAAAAGTGGTAAATTGATTAGTTGTATGTACTTTATGCTTTTGCCTTACCACGAAAAAAAAAAAGGTTAAAAAGATAATTTAAATTTTCATGAAATTTTTTATCGATACATACTTAATATATGCGCGGCTATAATGTAGCAGGTTTTACATGAGATATTTGCGCCCGCCGTGCATTCGCTTGTTCCGAAAATTAATAAAATATTTCAATCTATTCCATCGTATTCTGTTGTATTTTTTAGAAGGCATACAATGTAATTTTTTCAAGTTATATCGCAATTACAGATATTTTCCCTGCGATTTTATTATATTTGTAAGGTGTTTTATACATTGCATAGGTACTCTAGCAAACTGAACGAAACCTACTCGTTATGACGTCATGAAAAATCGAATTTGTAAAATTAATTTTCTAACTCCCCAAACTTTTTTTTTCACAGATCCAACTATTTGTATGGATTTAAAAATTTTACAATATCGATTTTAAATGACGCCATAACTTTTGTACGACTATGTTAACATGGGTAGGTTTCGGCTTGAAGGTATGAACCAAACACGGTGTATGCATAGTTATACGAACTTTTTTCACATTTATTTTCATATTCTATAACAGAGTCAATTCCATATATCTGCTCATTTTATGGATTCTCGAAGTGTTTCCTGGATAAATAGCTACACTGATCACGCTACACACTGATTAATGCAAGACTCAGCAGAAATAAAATCCAGAGCAATTAAACATCGCACAACAAAAGTATTTTAAACAAAAGCCTAAACTCGGTTGGCTAATGCGCTACTCCATTAAGGCTGTATACACTCTTTCATAGGCTCTTGGGTTGCTATTGTCCTTTATTTATACATTTGTCGCGGCTTACGATCTGACTATATATTATGTATAAGAAGTTTTCAGCGATTTTGTTCAAATGATTTTCATGTTTACCTGCCGCCCCTACATACCGCCGCCGCCGTAGTAGTATTATAGTAGCCAACTCTTAGTTATCTTACCATTACTTTAACTCTATACCAGATATAAAAATATCGATATAAAATACCAGAGACCAAAAATTTAACAAGGAATGCCCCTTGTCACATTCCTTGTTTAAATTTAGCTTTCCATTCTAAAAAAATATATTGCTAAAAGACTAGAAGACATATTATAGAGTTATATGAAGAAAAGCTTATTATTCATGAAACAAACATAATCCTAGTGGATAGAGGGAAAAAATATTAGATTGGAAAATGATATAGCTATAGTAGCAAACTGTAAAACAGACTAAAACATCTTTTTAAAAATTGGACATAGTATTTAACAAATTTTGTCTTGAAATTAATACAAAAAACACAAAGCCATTTAAAGCATCTAAGCGGCTACTCAATTATCAATAACCTAGCTATCTTCAATATAATGTATATCCAAAGTACCAACCATTACAATATTTAGGCAGCATGATTAAATGACACATAACTTTCAAACTAGAATAGCAATGGCGAAGAAAGCGTTCAACGAGAAAAAATATCTACTTTTAAATTAACATGTAACCTATCTAGTGTTAATATGGGCTGATTAAACTCGGTCTGGAGTGTGACTTTGTACGGGTGTGAAATATGGACAATTATCCAAAGAGATAAGGAAATGATGCAGGTGATAAATTTTTTGCACCCATTTTAAATTTGGACGATTCCAAAAACTTTCTAACAAGTCATATTTGAATAAATAACATTTCAATGTTGAAAGATAAAAGGTGTTTGAAATGTGCTGCAGGAGGAGGATGGAGAGAATTACTTGGAGAAAGTGTCAAACGAATAGATTTTAAGGAGAGTTAAAGAAAAAAGGAGGCCTATGCCAGGAGGCCAACAGTGGGCATCTCTTAGCTGAACTGATGATTATGAAAAAAAGAAACATCTTTACTACAATTGAAAACTGGTTGAAGGAAAAATACAAAGACATAATAAACTCATTTGCAAAAAAAACGGGCACCTAAGCAATGAACCATTTCAAATGTTAATATTGCTTTGTTTGATAATTATAGGTAGTTTTATCCTCACAATTTGGTAAATTAAAAAGAAAATAATCGTTTTCATCAGTATTTCATAAAATTTTGATACAATTTATGGGAAATAATGCTAAACCTCACTAGTAGTGTATGTTCACTAGTAGTGCATATGCTCATGAAATAAAAATAAAAAAGTTTTTTTGTTTGTTTTTCTTTAATAAAGTAAAAGCTATATGTTTAGTATCGAGTGTGACCCCCTCTAGCTAAAATCACAGCTTGAATTCGTCTGGGCATGCTAGCGAGTATATCCCGGATACTTGCTTGCGGAATACGTTCCCACTCCGCAGTAATCACATTCTTCAGCTCTCTGATGGTCTGCGGAGCTGGTTGTACTGATCTCACACGCCGTTTCAGAACGTCCCAGACATGCTCTATGGGATTGAGGTCGGGATTTCGAGCTGGCCAATCCAAACGACGAATGCCGACCTCTTGCACATACGCTGTAACATCGCGAGATCGGTGGGCGCGAGCATTGTCGTCCGTAAAAATCGAGTCTTTAACTAGAGCGGCCAATGCGGGTTGTGCATGAGGAATTAGAACTTCCGTTATGTATCGATGCCCAGTCAGTGAGCCGTTTTCAATGAAGACTAACTCTGTACGATCCATTGAATTTATTCCTGCCCAAAACATAACAGAGCCCCCACCATAAGGTGTGATTTCTTCGAAACATGCCTCTGCAAAGCGTCCTCCTTGTCTTCTTAGCACTCGCCGACGTCGATCTTCACCGAACAGAGATATCCTGGCTTCATCAGAGAACAAAACCCTATTCCAATCTTCTTGAGTACACGATTCACAATTTCTAGTGAACCTAAGCCTGTGAACTCGGTGCTCACGGAGTAATTTGGGGCCGCGGGCCGGGCGGTGACTGCGTATATTGGCAGCGAGAAGCCTCCTCCTGACCGTCCATAGACTAATATGCACATTTCTTACTTCTTGGAGGTTGTTCTTAAGATCCACATACGAAGATTTGCGATTTCTCAATGCGCGACTCACAAGAAAACGATCATCCCGTGGTTGGGTACATGGTTTTCTTCCAGAACCAGGCCTTCTCTCGACGGAACCAGTCTCCTGATATCGCTGCCAGGTCCTTTGGACCGTCGAGCGACTAACATTTAGCCTCCTAGCCACGAAGCATTGGCTGCAACCCTCTTCAAGCAGCGCGATAATTTTGGTAGCTTTTACCACTTTATCTACCATTTTTGATACAGCCAAACAGCAATAAATAAAGCTTTGATAGTCAAGGATATGAAATTAATCGATGAAAATTGAATAAAAGTTATGAAAGTCGATGTTAACTTCTGGAACTTCGCGCCAAAAATGTAGGATAAAAAGGGGTTTTCTGTAAAAATGAGCATCAAATGAAAATTTTTGAAAATTTAGAACGTACTTTTTTAAATACCACGGCATTTTTAAAACCGGCCAGTAACGTGTACAAACGATTGAAACCTTTTTTGTATTGTATCTTTTTAAAGATGAATGAAAATCAAAACCGCCCGTTTTTTTTGCAAATGAGTGTATAAGGAATATTGCTATTGCTTCATCGATAAGAGCAGTCCTAGTCAAAGTCACACATGCGTTCTAAGCATTTAAACGTAAGAAAAGCAACGTATGGAAATGACATTACGAAATCTCGTGACTTATGTATATGTGATTCCCGTGTGTGCGGTTCTGTGCGTATTAATGACACCACAAATGAGTATAGGAATTGTGACTAAGGCCTCTGGACACTTCAGTTTCAAAGACATAATATTCTAGCTTAATATTTGAGCGGGGCAATAATGTTTTGATTATTTAATGAAAATAATGAGAATAAATAAATTTAAAAATAAATACCCATATATTAACATTAAAACCCTGTAATTTTTGCATAAACCGCAAGTATCAAATCTTGTCTAGCCCGTCGACAATGACGCTGGGTCACATTGACCCGAGGCAATTTTTAACGGACATTTTATTTTTGCGCTAGTCCTGTGTTGTGAATCTTTATGTAGCTGGAGATATAGCACCCCTCTACCGTTGATATTCTCATTTGATTCCATTCTGCAATAACTGCAGCAATTCCATGGCTCTGAATGATGAAGTAGAAGATTGATTCCTTATTATTTTAATTATAAAAAGTTTGTTTGATCTCCCTATAGATCTGTAAGGTTATTGATTCCTATTACTACTAAGAATAATTTACCAAATATCAAAAATTTTAATATGTTATATTTTCAACGTTGATTTTGCATGTGTTATCGAGAAAGCTTAAAAAATCTTATTTATAAAATTATTAAGCATTATTTTTATTTTACTACCAAAGTAAAGAACCCTTTTTAGATAAACAGTTATTAAAATTAAAGTGACTTCCTAAATTTCGTGTAACAGTTATTGATAAAAATTGGGTCATGATGACCCGGTGTCATCGGTCTCGTAATTATTTTCACGTCATTGGCGCCGGGCTAGATGAAATATTTAGATGTAGATAGTCCTGAAATATTTCATATTGTTTTCTTCTGCTGGAACAAATTTTATTTCGTTTGCCACGCAATTGTCAGACGACAAAATATTTTCGCTAAGAACTTGTTTGAAACTGTTTTCTCGACAAAACAGTCTCAACAACGACAAATGTCACGACAAATCAAGATGCTTTGCGTACAGCCTGTTTAATTATTCATCTCATTAGAGAAGTTTCTAGGCGTTCCTTTGTAAACTAGTTGGATCGCAGTGCACTGCCGATAGCCTAGTTTCGGGCTGAAGCTGAGTGGTTCTAAAGTTTTATGAATATGTGCTCAACTTAGCTGGCCGCAAACGTACAAAAGTTGTGCTATATTTTATTAATATCAACGGACAAAATATAACTCTGGGTGTGGGAGTATAGTGTTCTATCTTCATTCACAATATTATTCAAATGTATGAAATAAGAACAAGAGTGTTGCTTAATCTGAGTTTGAAATATCGTACAATTTTTTATTTGTTTAGCATCCACTTTAGCTTATATTATACGGAAAACGCTATTCGCACCAGTGCATGATCTAAGTGTTGATTTATAGTTTACGACTATGAGATAATTTCTGCAATGCAGATTTAGCACTCGGTATGAGGCTTTGACAATATTTTTTTACTGACTATACTCACTTATTAACTCTATAGTCTTTGTTACCCCTATTCCGACTAGACTTTAGGCATAAACATGTGATTAAATACGTGGATTAGGTATTTATCGTTACCAGTACGTACCTAATCCACGCCACCTAGGATTAGGTAATCGTATTCCACGATCATTTAATGTGTAATATCAATCTGCCAAACAAAACTACACTTTACCCCCAATTATTAGGTTTTTTAAATTCATTTAAAAGTCAAACGCCATTTAGGATAATTATTTTTTCATAGAAATAAGGCAAATCTTGTCCTGAACTATTCTTAACCACAATAATTGAAAGTGCTTTTCTCGATGTAGATGACGTTAAATTTAATTATGATAATCTTAAAAAATAAATTTACAAAAATAAAAGCAACTTCAAAAACACTTTCAAGTATAAACAATATAAGAATATACGCTATGTCACATTTTTATTTTGATGTTGGTGCCAAATTTGAATGTTTTTAGAAGATCATCGCTTGACATTGACTTTTTACTAATATAAAATTTAAGTATTTAAGTAAAAAAATATTTTATCTTTTTAGTGAATTTAATACCAGCTTACCGAAGTAACTTGAAAGAATGCAACTTAGGACCAATCCTTGCCTATTCTTTTTAAAAACTAATTGCCTCCTTAAGTCAAGGATTCTTCCATCAGCAGCTTGGTTCATGGCTACCAGACGCAAATACCTGAATAACTTCGGAAAAAACACCAAACATGTTGGACGTATCTATAAAATTTGAGGGTTTTCTCGATTTTCCTGGGATCTCATTATCGGATCCTGACTTTGATGGAGTATACTCTATCGAATCAAATAAAAAAGAATTCTGAAAATCGGTTCGCAATTGGCGGAGTATGATTCGCGTTATACATACGAAAAATATTAAACTTTTAATCATAATTATAATAGTACATTATGATACGAGAGCGCTATGTCGGTTATTGCGTACGAGGCGATATTGTGCGCGAGCCGCAGGCGAGCGCGACAAGAAAGCAGAGTACGTAATGACCAATGCGCGCGTGTATCATACGACGATTTTCAACACACTTGTGAGGAAAATAAAAGATCTTAGGTATTAATATTTTTCTGAAAATTACTGCGCTTTATTATCAATCTTCCACTGCATGAAAGTATCGTATGCCGCCAAGTATTTATCCTTTGACTTTGGCGGCAACAAGCTATTACTCGCGCTTTGCGCCTCCATAATTATTTCCGCCGAAGTAATAATATGGATTCTTCTTCACTTGGACTCGACATATTTGTAGATAATCAATTACCAATTACAACAAAAAGGCAAAAAATTTCAATAGCGGGAAAATGCCACGCGCATTTTTTTTCGCGCGCTGCCCGGGCATGGCTAAACTCTTCATACAGCCAACAAAAAAGGGCCAAACAGCCAAAATTCAAAACTAAATAAACCGAATATTTTAGTTTTTAAAAAACAAGTTTTTGTGAATTTTTAATAATTAGTTTAGTTTGTTATTAATTATTTTTTTTAAATTAAATATTTAAGTAACCAATTGTCAGCCGCATAAAGTCTTTAAAAAAAGTATTAAGCGACTAATTTAAGAATGCGTACTGGACATACATTTACTTTGCAATCTTGAACATATTAGAATTTGTCGTGTTAAGATTACCGCACATGTGCGATTATGTAAAGTGAAAAGCACTCGTGTTTAATATACTGAATAACGGGTCTAAATGCAAGGTAATAAGACCCACTTTACGAGCAAGTGTGTTGAAAAACAAATAATACCATCTCTATATCATTATCTTTCAGATATTTATTTATTAAATAATATCTATTCTGTGCCGTAACATCCCATTCCAAATACATTTTTATATTACTACACCAATACATTGCCGATTCTGTATATTTATGCCAGTACTGAATAAATATTGGGAATAGGTATTTGGATTAGGTATTTTCAAATATTAGGAACAGTTGGATTAGGTACGAAAATACAACCCACGTCTTATTCCAACACGGTGGGTTATTGTCTGAAAAGAAATTTATCACGATCGCCTTTTATTTGATAGCCATTGCGCCGTGAACACAAGACTCTTCCTCATCTTCCTTTTAAAAAGGAGTGATGGATGGACTATGACTGTCAAATTGTAAGCGATCGCGATAGATTTTTTTCTTTAGACAATAACCCCCCCGTCTGGCCATATCGAAATGTAGTAAGCCTCTTCTCGCCATATATGGGTTAAGGTGATGTAGACATTCAGATCCTTTTACCGTTTACGAGTCCTGATGCTCTATTTTTGAATCATTTGTCTGGCATAAAGCGCTCGTAAAGCGTAGTCTTCGCTCGTTTTCTAACTCACTATAATAAAATCACTATAATATTCCAAAAAAAACTATAAATATCATTTTGATTTTTATCAGAACAAAACGAAAGAAAGTAAAAGTAGAGCGAAGATTACGTCTGACGAGCGCTAGATGCCAGACAAATGATTAAAAAATAGAGCCCCGGGTGAAACTCTTTGACATCGTTGACCATATTTTCATTTATTCAACTAAACAATTATATCAGGATGCAGGAGTTCTAACAGTAAAACAGTTGTATATTCTACAAACTATTTTAAGACAACATAGTTGTATTTCCTTTGATAAATATACTGTAACTCGGACGCGAAGAAATTACATGATATGCAAACAATTTTCTTTTAATACTGCATTTTCCACGAGATTTTTTTGTAGACAAGGTCCTAAGTTGTACAATTTAGCAAATAAAATATAAAATATTGTGCACAGAGCTAAATACAATTGTAAAAGAGATAGTGAAATGGCTTTTGAATCTGGACTACCATGAAACTGAGAGCTTGTTAATTCCATTAGAATAGTTTTTTTTCTTTTAGTAATAAATTAAAGCTAAATATTTTGTATAGAATCAACAGTTATAAATATAACACGCACCCGTTTAAACAACTACACACACAAACATACACGCACATACACGCAGTCACGCACACACAAACATACATATACACACACAGAAACACACACACACGCAAATACACACGCACGCACATACGCTCGCATACAACATAGACAGACCATAATAGATTCAACACAGTACATTTTTTTTTCTTTTTTTTATTATTTACGTCACTATGTTATTGTCTGTAATTTTGGAGTCCCAATACAAATACTTAATATTGTTTTGCAATTCAGCTTAATATGGACCATAGCACAAGTTTTACTTAGTTTAGTTCTCCTGTCTCCCAAGATTGTAAATTTAATGCTGGCTATCATTACTTATGTAAAACAGAATGTGTACTGCAAAATTGGGAGAAATAAATACATAATTATTATATTTTATATTATTATTATTTATAAGCAGGTAAAATAAAGTCCGTTCTCTGTAATCCCTGTCATAAATAAGACACTTAGATACAAAATTTCATAATTTTTTTATGAAATTCTTTTCAGCAAACAAGTTGTGTTTACAATAGGTGTATGAAATCCTGTCTTACATACGTCTACGAGTCCTTCGACCTGTCGATTCAATGCCGTGTTTATCAATTCAGTAGGCTTTCGCACGACATTTTCTTGTCCAGAGGGATTTCCACAAACGATTGTTTTATAAAGCGGCGCAGAATATTTTTTTTTATTTAAGCTTGTTTATAGAGTTGTCAAAATATACTGTTTGTAACATTTCAGTGTAGGTAGATACTTCTTTTCAGTGTATTCGTATTCGTAAACGCCAATAAATTTTAGTTATATTTGGGTAAAATATTTTTTTAAGTATTGAAATAATTCACCGTCTTTGTAGTGAGTCATGTGGAACAAGTAAGTATTGTGCAACTTTCAATCAATTTAGGCGGAATGTCAAAGTTTAGACGGGCATAACGTATCGGCGTCATGGGCAGCCGGACGTGGATTAGTACAGGGGCTGAGGTCCCAAAAAATTATAAAAAGTTAGCCAAAGCTTAGTTGGAAACAAAAAAAAAATGCTACAAACGTCCTTTTTTGTTAAAGTAGTTTATATTAGTAAAAGATATACACTGGTGGAGTGACCTTGATTCCTAAACAAACATTAAATACGAAAAGAGTTTTGCAGAACTAAGAACAATGACACAATTTTGTGCATGACCTACGTCATATATTTTAGGTAGATCATACCTGTTTGTAGGTAGTTAGTTAACTAGTCTATGTTTAACTTAACAAAATCAAAATATGAAAAATATTGAGAAAGTGAGTCCTATTAACCCATGACAAGTTACGATGTGAGAAAGTTAATTTCCTTTGATTTCAATGTTATCATCATGAGTACTTTCCTAATTGTTCACCACCTATCCCTGATTACAACTCTTATTCCATTCAGAGCTATTATCACTATTTGCGTGGGTGTTTGGCGTGGCCTAATCACGTAATTTTTTCCATTATAGATTGATAATTTTAACCGACTTCAAAAAGGAAGGGGGGTTCTCAATTCGATGCGTATGTTTTTTTTTTGTGTGTATGTTAAGCGATTACACCGCCAATTGTGGACCGATTTTCAAAATTCTTTCTGCATTCGATAGAGAATACTCCTGGAGTAGTTTTCAGGTCACCAAATTCAGGATTTGATGATAGGGTCCTATAAAAATCGAGGGAAATCCTTAAATGTTTAGGTATATCCAACGTGTTTTTTGTGTATGTTATGCGATAACTCCGCCGATTGTGAACTAATTTTATTTTTTTTTATTTGATAGAGTATACTCCCGAGGTGGTCCCAAAGTCACCAAAGTCTGAACCTGATGATGGGATCCTATGAAAATCGAGGGAAAACTTAGAGGATTAAGGAAAACGGATAAAGAGGATTTAATACCAGATTTCATTCACTAAAAAGATAAAAATAAAAAATATGTTGCAAAAAAACCGAATTCATAAATACTGTAAAGTTAAAAATAATATAAGAATAAGTACTGACAACTTCACATTTTATATTGAAGTCGGTGCCAAATTTTAAGACTTTCTAGGAGATCATCGTTTGGCACTGACTTCAATATAGAAGTGTAATGTTGTGTGTAATTATTATGTTATTTTAAACTTTTCAGTGTCTTTGAAGTCGGTTTTTATTTTTTGTAAAATATTTTTTATGACCTGTTTAAATTTGCCTTAAATTTATTGATAAACTTAATAAATGAAATAATTATAAGCATCGTTTTTATGCTCTCTATGTATTTTGCGAAGTTTAAATATCATCACGCATGACAACTGATGCGTTTCAAATTTGAATTTGCTTGAAGAGGTGAATATAATAAAAATAATTTTATCAGAAAAGCACGATTCTGCACAAAAGAGTTTTGCAGAGCAGTGACACATTTTTGTGCATGAGCTTCGTCATATATTATAGGTAGATCATACCTATTTGTGGGTAGTTAATTAACTATAGTCTATGTTTAACTTAACAAAATAAAAATATGAAAAATATTGAGAAAGTGAGTCCTGTTAACCCGTGAAAATCACGCTGTGAGAAAATTAATTTCCTTTGATTTCATAAAATATAGTAGGCGTATAAAACATGGCAGGCCTGATAGCGATTTTCCCAACATCAACAGCCCCCAGAAGATGGATACTGCCAATGACCCTGGGTCTGGTGGAGGCTGTCCCGTTCATGTATGGGGATATTTTTTAAGCTATGGCTACGCAAGAGGTATCAAAAGTTGCGTTTTGACACAGAGATTACGATTATTAATAAATTTAATTTAATATTTGTCATCCTTGAAGTTTCCAAAATTTTAAATTTTTAGGAGTTCCTAACTACCTATCAGCGCCTCTAGCGGTGAATAATATAATTATTTTTCTCAAACATGCTCGGAAATGTAGGCATTATTGTACTAAAAAGAAGACACGAAGTTTGTAATTCTTGGCTCATGCATTACTTTCCCGGCCTAGGCCAAGAAAGTAAGTATGAAAATTCATTTTTGGCCGCTGCTCCAATGTTTTTCAATTTATCTATAACTTGAATTATGTAACTTGTCATACAGCCAATTGCTACCACATTATAAAAATGCACTCTTCGAGCATATACAACGTGTCTTATATCTCCCCATAAAAATTATAATAGGTATATAATTTTATTTAAACTATCAAAAGTGCCAACTGTTCTAAAAGTGATTTTTCAAAAATTTGTTAATTAAATTCGATTGATATGACAAGTTATTAAAGTTGACACATTCTTTTCGGTTAAATAAATATTGTAATTTTTATGGGGAGTTATTATGAGACACGTTGTTAAGCATTTTGAATATGACAACAATTTTATTAAAATGTTGGTATGAAATCACACGAAAATATGCTTAATTTTCGTTGCGAGAGAAAAAAGTCTTAATCAGCGGTATTAAATTTTTTGCGTAAAATATGATTGGGCTGTATGGGCTTTGTTTCCTTTGCACTAATTGAAAATTAAAAAGTATTATTAAATGCTAGGCTACTAGAATTAATTAATTAATTGCTTGATTTGTTTTTTTACTCATATTATACTCATTTGTTTCCAGTTCAATTCAATTCAAAATCTTTTATGCATACAATAATGTGTAAAATAGGTGGTTCACAAAAAATAAGATCATTATGGAACCGTTGGGCACGCAATCGTTTTACGAGAGAGAGGAAGCTTATTATTATTAGGTACCTACTATTGTCTTATTTACAGATCATAAAGCTAAATTATACGAAGATCACGGCAATTATAAATATTTCAATAAATAGACAACATTAAACAATAGGTAATTATTTTAATGAAAGGTTTTTATTTATATAGTATTATTATTACACTGAATTTCATAGTTAATTCCAGTATTACGTCTTTCATTATTTCCTCGCAATTATTGAGAAAAGCACTATACATACCTCGGCGGGAATGGGATTGCCGGACTCGTAATTATTGTCAAGGCATTACTCGTCCGACAATCCCTAACTTCCCGGCCTCTGCAGTAATGTACTATTACGATATGATCAACAAATTTTTGGCCATATCATGAAGTAGCCAAACGAAGCGATCAGTAACGTTAAATGTTTGATTATTTATTGATCCGGCTACACCACATCATGATTTGGCCAGACGATATTGGCCATTTCATGAAATACAACCATTTTATGAAATGGTTGGCCACATCATGAAATGGTCAATGGAAATTGTTCAGTTTGATTGGGTGCTTTGGCTTAACATGAACAGCAATCAAACTTATTAAAAATTGACAGTTTTAATTCTTTTGTATCTAAAAATACAATATGTAAGTCAAGTAATATAATCGCGGGAAAATCTAGTGATATGCCTAAATAAGCAAACGTTATATTCCAGTAAGAAGTTGCTAATGTTTGTGACTTTAATATGTATATTAGTAGAAAATGATATTATTAGTAATGAAAAAATATAATTGTGTACATTACCAATCACTGTTTTCATCAAATTATATATTTTTATACATGCTTGGGGTACTATACCGAGGTAACAGTATCAACATCAAGGGATCAAAAAAAGAAGCTTCTGTGTCCAAGGGTATAACCGGGTAATATATTTCGAGCAATATCGGTATACATTATAAAAGCAAACCGGGTTGACAGAAAAAGAGTCGAAAAAATAACATTCACTTCACTGTACTGTACTACACTGTATACAAAGGCGAAGCTAATTCTTTTTTAAGCATCTATTTAGAACTAATGGTGCTGCCATAGTAAAAAAATCGATTTGAAATCGACCGATTTAATAGATAATATTGATTTCGATTTTCTTGTTTAAAAGCTAAACATTTTACAGAAAAATAGTGTTTTGTGTGTTTAAGTTTGATCAAAGGTAAATAAATAAACAATTTTACAAAAGATGCAGTTTTTTATTGTATTGTACATGTTTTATAGGAATTAATTTAAAGTCAGATAATAGCTACCTATTTTTTGTTAGCAATTAATGATTTTTCAATGCATATTTTACGCAAAAGCCACACAGAAATTGATGGTTTCATTTTTGTCAATAGTACTACTTAATTAAAATATATTATTTCGATGCTTACTTTCCGGCCACGAGAACATTTCGATGCTTACATTTAATTATACTCAACAGTAAAAATATTTTTTAGAAAATAACTTGTTCACGAAAAGCCGAAATTGAACAATACCCTTTCCACGACATGTAAAAAATCTCGTGTTACTGTGTTTGTTGTCGAACTCCTCCGAAACGGCTTGACCTATTTTTATGAAATCATCATCATCGTCATTCATCATCATAACAGCTCATATACGTCCCCACCGAGGGGCTCGAGCCTACCTTAAGTTAGCGTGTTTAGGCCTTAGTCGACCACGCTGGCCCAGTGCGGATTGGTCGACTTCACATACACCTTTCAATTTGTTCGCAGATTGCCTTACGATGTTTTCCTTCATCGTAGAAGCGTCAGACAAATTAATGATGAAATTCGAAGACAAAAACACATTGGTACATGGCGGTTTCGAACCCCGGACCTCGATTAGAAGGCAAATACCGAGTCTACAGCGCCACCAACGCTCATACGACACTTTTATGAAATATTTTGTGTATATTTGGTAGGTCTGAGAATTGGTCGTAG
This sequence comes from Schoenobius gigantellus, assembly GCA_963935595.1. Classification (NCBI taxonomy): domain Eukaryota; kingdom Metazoa; phylum Arthropoda; class Insecta; order Lepidoptera; family Crambidae; genus Schoenobius; species Schoenobius gigantellus. The sequence continues at coordinate 32,667,128 of OZ012542.1, forward strand.
GCTATTTCTTATACCCCTAGGTGATAAGAGTGGCCTTCTCCAGACATTTTTGAGTGTTGAGCTTTATTAAAGCGAAACGTAGTTCGCGGGCACATCTAGTATTATTATATTAGTAATTTCAAGACTTTTCTCATTGCGTTACATTCTTATTTTGCTATGTTATAAATAAGTTATACTTCATTTCTTGCTATGTATAAGACACTGTCTCTTGGTCTATAATTTCCTGACGAGGGGGATGTCAGGAGCATTGTCGGAGATCTAAGTCAATTCTGTTTATAACAATTCCCTTGATAGATATCGCTCTTAGTATTACTAGCTACTCTTATTTTTACAGAGTGCTTTTAGTAATTCATAAGTACAAATTATATTAATAATGTGAAGATGTATATTTTTATTATCGTTTGGTGTAATAACATTTAAGCTATTGTTACCGAGAACTTTTAAAAATTGCCATGTTTTGTATAACTGACTGCTGCTGATGCTGACGCTATTTACCACTAGGTCACCAAGTATATCTCTAGAAAAAAACACGAATAAATTCTTAGAGATCATTTTGCAATCATAAAAACAAATTCATTAATAATTAATTTTACCTAAGTGTATTCTTGAGAAAAATCAGAACAGCCCCTTGAATAAGCAAATTATACAAAATCAAATTTTGTCACGGAGCCGGGAAATATCCCATAGACGAGATAAAGCAAACAAGTTCCGACGTGCAAGAACAACAAGCCGCCCGCTGTACGACGCGACGTGACAAATGACGTGCAGGTGTCACGCGGTTATCAGCCCGCCGCAGCCGCGAGCGCCGCGATACTGAATTTGGAATGCGCCGATATTGGAAGCCATAATTGAAAAAGTTGTGAGGATGCTATTATGTAGAACTAGCATGTGATATCTGCTCATTAGAAAGCAGTTTTTGTATTAAACACCTACCTACTTATTCTGGGCAGTGATTTGAGATAGGCAGAGATTACCTACATGATCGTGTTCTTGCCGCGTGAAACGGTGAAACAACAGGTGATTCTGAAGCAAAATACTTATTTTCTTTTTACAAATTAATTTTATCTATTGCCTGAAATTTCAATCAAAATCAAATCATGTATAATGAGTAATCAATATAAATGAATTTTGAAATAATCATGTATATTGAACCCTACATAAGCAATAAGCTGTCGTAGTACTCACGTGACAAATAACGACAGGTGTTCCGTGGTTATCCTTCCGCGCCGCAGCCGCCGCGCCGTAGCTCCGAGCTATCGCTGCGATAGCAAAAATGCAGCTATGTCAAACGTAAAAATAAAATTCTCCGTATATGTTTTTAACAAAACAAAATATTTACCAACACATTTTGTTGTACAAAATGTGCCTTTTTTTCGTGACCTGAGGCTCACCCGGGGTTCTCCCTACCCTTATGGGCGCGTGGTAAGGTCAATAATGCAATACCGCTACCCTACCCACGCGCTCGGGCTAGCTCGACCATAACAATCGCGCTATCACCACCACGGCAGGGTCACGAGACGGATATTACTTGAGCTAATGCCCGCCTTCTGCGAGATGACATCCTCGCAGAAGGAGGCGGCAACCCCCCAATCCACCTCGCCGCGGAGCATGGCCACGACCATGCTCGTCAGTGAGAAGTCTCCACCTCCCAGCGCAGCATGGAGTTCGCTGCGCTGGCGTCGTCAAGTCGGGCACACCAATAGGGTGTACTCGGTAATGTCGTTGGAAGCGTCGCAGTGATGAATGACACTGCGGCGTTTCCTCCAGACGCACGACCCGGTGCAGGTAGTGACCGAAGCAACCATGTCCGGTCAGTACTTGCACCATGCGGAACGAGAGGCTACCCTGCCAAACTTAATGAAATATTTCCAATTTAATTATTTAAGTGAATTTAATAACGGCTCTTTTTAACCCCCGACGCAAAAACGACGGAGTGTTATAAGTTTGACGTGTCTGTGTGTGAGTCTGTCTGTGGCATCGTAGCTCCCGAACGGATGAACCGATTTTGATTTTGCTTTTTTTTTGTTTGAAAGGTGAATTAGTCGGGAATGTTCTTAGCTATGTTTGATGACTATCAATCCAAGATGGCCGAGTGGCGGATTACATATTTTTTCACAACTCCCTCAATATGGATATCAAATGAAAGGGCTTGACTAGTAGAATACTGCACACTATGATAAATTTAAAATCCGCCACCACAAAATGGTGAATTACATTTTCTATACAATTCCCTCAATATGGGTATGAAATTAGGGTGCTTAGGCCTAGGGTTTAAAAAGTATGAAATAAAAATCAAATTAAAAAATTTAATAGCCCCCGACAAAAAACCTCTAAAAAGTAAAAAAACTTTAATATATCTAGTAATATTTTGATTTAAGCGTCGTCACGTCGGGGGACTGCAATTAATATATCTAGAAACGCTCTACGTATTCAGTCAGTAAGTAATTTAATAAATAGATATAGTAATTGTGGTCCCCGAAGACGAACGTGACGACGCTTAAATCAAAATATTACTAGATATATTAAAGTTAAAAATAAAGGGCCAACCAACAAATTTTATTTTTTACTTTTTGGAGGTTTTTTTTGTCGGGGGTTATTAAAATTTTTAATTTAATTTTAAATAATTTGAAAGAATACAATTAAGTGTTAATACGTGCCTATTATTTTTTTAAATCAACTTCAGAGCCAATATGGTTGAGTCTACCTGAGTAGCTTCAAACAAAATATGAAACACGTTGGTTTTCTTGTGATCCCATCACCAAATCCTGACTTGGTGACAATGGGAACAATCAAAAGTTAATTTTCGAATTGGTTAATAAATGACGGAGTTCTGGGGTAACAAAAATATATTTAAAAAATGCGAAGTCGGTTAAAAATGTATTTTTAACCGACTTACTTCTACGTACTTCTCATTGCATAAATCCATTAATGGATATTTTTAAAGGATTATCGCGGAATAGGGCAAATCTAAACCTATTCTTGCTTATTGAATGCCAATGAAATAGTATTGCAATGTGCAAACCATAGCTTCGGCGGAACAAATGAAGTACGCTTTAGTTGTCACGTAGCTATCGTTCGCTTACCGCAGTCACGTATATTGTATCACTCTTGTTTTAATACGCAATATCTGTTAGTTCACATTATTAGGTAACAGCGCTTATTGCTCTAATGAGCATTCCGTTTAACAGTCCTTTTGATAAAATAATTGAAATTTTGAGTAAGGAACAAGCATGTGACCCGGCTGAATGTGTCCGTAGCGTAGGCTATGGTTAAAACAGATAGGGTTAGGGGGGCACGCATGTTCTATATTTAATAAAGAAATAGAACAAAATAAATACATAGGTATAATAGGCTAGATGACTAAATTTTTTTTTGCTTTAATAGAAACTCATTCATATAATAAACAGATAGAAAAAATCGGTTTTCGAATAACTATAAAAACAACCAAGATATAAGGTATTAAAGATCATCTCTTTCTAGCAAAACGGCAATTTGCAAGGAGTTTATATGGCCGTACTCAACAATGACGTCACGGTTGATGTCGGATCTCTCTGTCTAATCGCCTTCAAATTAACAACTTAAAATGCTTGTATCTAATGTATTTCTAAGCCGATTTTAATTCTAATTTACAGGACTGCATCTTTTTCCACGGTATTTTAATATTTAACGACGAGACGTAAAAATTAGAATTCAGTCATCATCCCAATTACTTCTGTTAAAAGGTTGGTCGCTGAAGAGATCATTTACCTATTCTCTACGTCAATGTTGGTGTACCTGTTTCATGTACATACGACAGTAGTTCTGACTTTACTGTGGCAGTTTTAATAACTGTATATAATGTTGACTTATGAGGCAATTGACATAATCAAACAATTGATGTAATCAAAACATTAAAATAAATTAACTCACCTAAACTAATAAATAATTGTGACAAACAAGATATCCCAACTCATGCTTGTAAAATTTAATGAATGAAGTAGATTAAAAAATATATATATTTCAAGTTGTAAATAAGTCTACACGGTTTTTTTTCTCGTGTTAATTTGTTAGAATTTTTAAAGAAAATTAAAAGTAACATGAAAAATTACGAAAGATTCAAACTCTGTTAATGAAATACGAAGGATGAAGTAGAAGAAACGTAAGTCACGTAAGTACCTAACGTAAGTAAAAATAACAATATTCTTATTTGTCCATTATAAAAAAATAGTCTAACTTGAATAGCTTGCAGACAGTGTACACAATAATGATAACAGCGACATACAAGCAACTTAGAAGTGTAAGATTCGTCAAGCCGAGATAAGTGTAGTTCGTGACGCTGTCGCTGGGGGCGGTATGACTAATGACGTGGGGTGTGACTTTCTAAACGTGGGATCTTATCATTCTGCCCAGAGACAGTTTTCACTGAAGATCTGTTTCAAGTTTCGCATGATCTCAAATAAAATAACCATTTTATATGGAAAGAAAAGAGTATGGAAAGAGAAGTTGAGTTTTTATAAAATACCACTCGTATTTTACACTCTGATTTCTGTAATACTATTGTTAAAGAATTTGAAAGAAATTATTATAACCAATATTATACTTGGAAAAGAAAACATAGATTGAAACGTAAAAAAAGGGGAGGAAAAAAACCTTTTTCATTGCTACCTTTTATGTCACACATCAACGTTAAATTTGAAGAAAAAGAATTATTTCTCTTGAAATTATACAATTTCAAGGGAAGTAAGTAATTGTCATGTACCTACAGTTTATGATTATAGGTACCGCCCCCATTTTAATATTCCTGTCATTGATATTTTATCTTTCTTGATGTAGCAACTTTCATACGCCGTTTTCATGTCTACTATACTTAACAAAAGAGTACTTATCCGTATTTTGGTGATGTTAAAAGGTACATTACTCGTACCTTATAACATCACCAAAATACTTGCATCAGGAGAACCGAATCACGCGAGTACCTAATACAAAAATGTGTTCTATGAAAATTGGCGTAATACTGATATGAATAAAACAAATGAATCAGAAACGTATGCCATGAATAATAACTCGGCATGGGTGATGTAGTAGATGCCTCCAAAAACGTATGATTAATTCAGAACCAAAACAGCGGTTATAGAGATCTACTCGCATTATAATATTATGCAAATATGTCGTTTCATTCTCAAATTATGCATATTATAAAGTGACCGCTGAAAACACAAGCTTGCGATATCACACGAGCGAGGTCCGCCACGTGAATTATGTTTTCTTTGCATAAAATCACAGATAATATAATACTACAGTAGTAAAGAGTACTTATCCGCATTATTTTAATTGTTATTAAACATTATGTAATTGCTTATTGTTAGGAAAGCGCAATATTTTTTTTATATGAGAGCTTAAGTCGTTTATAGATTGTGATCAAAAGGGAAATTTACAGAAATTATTTCAGTGCAATTATTTTCCTTTCTTCGCCAATATTTAAAAGTACTCATAATTAATGGAAGTTTATCATAATTTATTTATTTATTTGTGCTCGGGCAACTAAGGCCCCTAGATATACATATACCTTATTAACTAACATACATATATCTATAATACAATTTGGTTAGATAGATGCTTAATAGGCTATGTTAGTAAAATTATATTGGCGTTTTCTGCGTCATTTCGGTGGTGTTTGGAATCCTTCTACGGAATCTTCTATACACCACTTCGGCCAGAAGTCCTCCTTCATGAAGGTGTCCAGCGCAGAATTCGGAACTCGCACCACAAACGATTTAAAACTAGCGTTGTGACGCGATTCCAATGGCTGCACCCTCAAATTGAAGTTGGCCTTCTGAAGATATTATAACGTAAATCAGCCTTTCTAGTGATCCCGATGATTTGTATAATTAGCATTGCACTTACGTCGCGTCGTCGGTGGCACTGTGGACTCGGCACATGCCTTCCAATCGGGAGGTCCGGGGTTCGAGACCGCCATATACCAATGTGTTTTTCGTTTTCGAACTTCATAGGTATGTCTCACGCTCCTACGGTGAAGAAAATCATCGTGAGGCAACCTGCATACATCTGCGAAGAAGTTCAAATGTAAAGTGGATCAATCCCCACAGGGCCAGCGTGGTTGACTAAGGCCTTAAACACCTTAACTTAGGTTAGGCTCCAGCCCCTCGGTGGGGTCATATATGAGCTGTTGTGATGATTGCACCGATGACCGTAGACCATGGTTGTCATCACCTGGCTCATTACTGATCATTACTCATCATCACACACTTTTGCTCGTGTAAGGTAGATAATGTTATTCGTGTATGCTCACGGCATCCCTTGATCAAGATAATCTCAGTAAAAATATCTCCATTGCTACTCATATGTCTTCCCTAAGAACGAGAGAGTAGGGGACTCTCCCAGCGCACTGGCTCTACAGCTTGGTGAGGAGAGTCTAAGTCTATCTGTTGATCACCATGAGCAGCTCAGCTTAGATTGTGTCTCGTTAGATTTTATTTTATGGGGTCTACTTAATACTTGTCCTTCTTACATTTTATTCAAAACCGTTCATTTGTTTTAAATTTAATGTCCATCCAAAATTCATCAGTATTCAAGTATTCAAGCCTGAATTTTCATGTAGCAATAACAACTGAATGTCATTAAGATATCCAAAATGAATGAGTAATAAAAATTCATTGACTTCAAGTCAATATTTCATTAAACGATGGTGGCATTAACACTGCTGATGACTTCTGATTTTCGAATCGGTCGCGGGTCAATAACGTCCGGATGCGGTTGACAACTGTCAATACATCATTGGACATACTGTGGTGAATTTTCCTCTGAATGTCATTAAAAATGTTCTTTTCACACATAGGCTTTATTTTCCGGATAAAATTGTGACATGTTTCACTCAATAGTATCACATAAAATAAACGCTAAACTTCCAGAGTTTGAATAGATTTGGTAGACAAATAGATAGTATACCTAATTCGACCTCGTTTTAAGATCCTTAGCAAAAGTTCTAAACAAATTTTCGAGCAGCATCCTTAAGCATTTAACAAGATCAGTAGTTCTGGAGACGAGACAAAAGTGAATCATTTCTGCGAATACGCTAACACGTTGTTTTAATTTTAATTTTTTTTTGCAATTTGTCTTTGCAACAGCAATCACATTTGTTCCGTTCTTTTTCTTTTCATTGTACGTATTGTAAAACGCTGAAACAAATCAAACGCGACGACTTATCCCTGAACCGACCGCACCGCATTCGACAAATTGAACGCATTTCAAAACACGCCATAATGAAACAACAAAGCGATATAGCGCGTAAAAGAATACAGAGCAGCGTAGCTAATTCAGGCGCCACGTGCTATATTCCACTCACGTAGTTCGTAAGTAACGGCGTCTCCGTAGCGAGCATGTGACACCTAGCGTTAGGTGCCGTGAAAAATGGTCCATTTTCCGACGCAAGGATAAATTTATCTTCTCGGTACTATTGCGACGCCAGCGTTATTCGAGTGTTAATATTCATTGCGAAACAACAACGCGTCTTTTTCGAGTCGTAGTCTGTCGCGGACAGTGCGAATCTGTACATTAGCATACATTATACTTATGAGTTTCATTCTCTGTGTAATAGCCTACCAAAGCTGTAACATTAAACGTAATTATATTCTAACATCTAGGATGTGAAGTCAACCAATCCGCACTGCGCCAGCGTGGTTTGACTAAGGCCTAATCGCCCTAACCTAACTTGTTAGTGCCCCTCGGTGGGGACGTATATGAGCTACGATGAGGATGATGATGATCTAGGGCCGACGATGACGATGATGATGATATTAAGATTCTTGTTTAAGTTATTATAAATGCCAGAAAGTATGCCAGTAAACTTTATGCCATTACTTATAATAAGTAACAAACATTCTTCAAATGAATTATTGTAAGAGAACCTTATTACTTTTTGAAATGCTTTATAGAGATGATAAAAAAATATATATTCAAATTCAATATCGTTTATTCAAATTGGATTATTACATAGTTAAAAAAGCTACGCCATTGGTTCATAAGTCTACGGCGGGAGACCTTGTAGTTGAAAGAACCAGCAAGAAAAACAGCAAAGGATATTATTTTCTCCCTGTATTGTTACATAGTCGTCCATTGGAAGTTGACCTCAAAGCAAAAGTTTGAGCTCAACTTCAATTACATTGACATTATACATTTACGTAATATCAAACTTTCTTAACAAATCAATCAAAAGAAATTATTGATTGTAGAGCTGACCTTATCCAAAGAGTTTCATCATCCAAATAATAATACCAATCTCTTTAACCCTATCTTTGAGAGAAGTGCATGAACTTAGCTTGTCAATTTACACGCTAAGTTCACGCGCTTCTCTTTCTTACTTCTTCTTCTTCTCTCTCACTGCACGTTTCTTTAAAACATAATGCAGTACATTGTTAAACATGAAGAATTCGATATGCGTCGCACCCGTTAAAAACCCAAGCTTTATGTCCATCATGTAATCAGACACTTTACAAAATACTTTTTATTCTGTACATGTCTGATTGCAACTTTAAATTAGTGTATACTAAGTTCTTGCATATCAAGACTGAAAATACGTCACGAGTGTAAAAATCTTTAATAACAATAACGTAGTTAAAATCAAATTAACATTCAAGAGATAAAACCGCGTCCACTATAAAGACCACTTTTCGCGCAGTCATTTGCAAAACGTGCACAACAATTCGTTTCATTCGCAGCTTTATTTATCATCGTTATTTAATTCGGAAAAATGGTCGGGCGGAGAATTTTAAACCGTCGACAAAGGCAATGCACCGAAAATGTCACACGACCGCAACGCCAAACCAATTAAGCGTATCTGCGGCCATAATTCCCCTTGTTCCCCTGCATCGGGGCATCGGCTCTGGCTATGACAAAAATCGCATAGAACAGACGAGAATAATTCAATTGCGACTGGTCAGAATTGATCAGTGCTAGCAAGATCAACGAGAAATCTGATATTTTGTAGGGACGGCCAATTTCTTTGCCTTAATGGATTTGGGGAAACAGGGACACTGGTTGTCAACGTTTGGTATGCCATTTGTGTTAATCAACTAATGTACCTTCGTTGTTGAATATAAAAATTATTAGTTACGTTGTTGATGAATAATAAACGCAAATAATTAATACACTAAAAAGATTTCATTCACTAAAAAGTACAGAAAACATCACACTTCTATATTGAAGTCGGTGCCAAATTTTAAGACTTTCTAGGAGACCATCGTTTGGCACCGACTTCAATATAGAGGTGTGATGTTGTCTGTGCCTATTCTTATATTATTTTTAACTTTTCAGTGTTTTTGAAGTCGGTTTTTATTTTTTGTTAAATATTTTTTGTCATAATATCCTCCTCATGGTTACCTATTGAAACGCATAACGTTTTTCGTCATAAATTAAAAATGCATAATGTTAATTGCCATAATCGTCACTTGCCATAAGTCTTTATATCATAAATTCATAACGCATAATATTATAAGGCCGAAATATGTAAGGCATAATCATGAAAAAGCATAATGTGAATAAGCATCAGTAACAAAAGGCATAATTTATGTTTGCCATAATATTTCAAAGGCATAATATTCAAAATCCATAAGTCCCTACCGAACTCATTCACCAAAATTTCAAAAAGCAAACAGATTAAATTTATTGTCTTATGTTTAAATTATTTGCTATAGTTTTTTTAACCTTATTTATTAAGAAACAGTTTAAAAATACTACATAAAAAAGCTCTAATTTACGATTAATGTTAAGAAATCACGTAATAATATAAATATATTATATCATTTTGTATACCCACATGCAGCCAGCATGCAGCATGCATGCAAGCATGCAGTCATGCAACACGCATGCAGACATGCAGAATGCATGCAGGCACGCAAGCTGGCATGCAAGCAGGCATGCAGCATGCAAGACTTCTGCCATAGCTCCGGCACTGCGGGTTTCTGGCGGTCCCACCCATGCTTATCGTCGCAGATGGCTTTCGCTCACCTGCTCCTCAGCATGCGGGCCGCCTCACCCCTCCGTGCCTTCACGATTCTTAATAACACTCTAGGGGTAGGGCAGACAAGACTACGTGGAGTCGGGGTTGACTGAGTCGGTCTTAAATAGCACTAGTTTTTTTTAATAATTAATAATCCTTGTATGGAGAAATACATTCCGGATTATGTCAAAGAAGATTTATGGATACCTATTTACAGTTAATATTTTTTATAAAACTATGTCTTTAGTGAGTTATGCATAGTTAAATTATGTCAAACAAAATTATGGATAACGGTTATGCGTAGCAAAATTATGCGTTTTAAAGTATACTTAATAGAATTATGGCAAACCAAATTATACCTTTCAAAGATTATGATTTTTAATATTATGCCTTTCGATAATTCTGCAATATAATGTTTATGCCTATTGATATGTTATGCCAAATATTATTAAGCTTTTTGATTTTTATGCTATATGATGTATGCCAATCGAAATTATGACAATTAACAGTATGCGTTTCAAAGTGTCTCCTCTCCTCATTAAACTATTTTGCACTAATCTATATTATGATTGGCGAACTTAGTGCGGCAAGGTATTCCCTACCAGGCATCTGAACGGCAAGTTCTAATTTAATTTGTGTTTGGCGCAAACAAAAATAAAATTAGAATAAGAAATAGAACTTATTACCGAATATATACGAGTAGGTACATACACTTATACATAATAAACAATAAATATACATATAAACATAATGTGAGATATTACTTTTGCACACAATTTATGATTTTATGCAGAACGGGCGCGTTGGTAGTGGTAGTCGCAGTGTGGACCCTACCACGCGCGTCCATAAGGGCAGGAAGAACACCGGGGGGTTTAGTGGGTAGGCCTGGCACTCTGCCGGGAGAGCCCCACACTCGCTCGTCGTCTAGCCAACGGCAAGTATGGTGCGGTCACGCATTCCCCTCGAAAAAAAAAATAAGGTGACTTCAGATAGTGCTCATGAACAAGCCTCTTTAATGTGAGTTTACATGGAGATACACGGATGTAGTGTGTATAGGATAGATTATTCCACAGACGAATCGCAGTGACGGTAAACGAGGAGGAGGAGAAGTAAGTGCGATGAATTGGAACATTCAAGGTGAGGTTGCTAGATAAGCGGTTCCGTCCTTACTAAAGAAAGATCAGCTAATTTATTATTTTGTCAATCTATTACGCAATGAAATCAAACACACACGCACATACATACACATACACACACACATATACACACACACATACACACACACTCACACACAGACTTAATAGATCAAACTGTAAAACGGTGTTGGGTGGGCCATGTGCAAAGTGTACTCACTTTGCATTATGATTATGACTCACATGGACGCACGCTACTTACCTGTTTCCACCTGGTCCGTGGTGGGAGAGGCTGGTAATCTGTAATACAGGTCTCCTAGTACAGACACCAGTCTCTCTCACATATTAATGTAAACCGCTACTGTAGATTTTAATTATATTGTAACCTACCTATTGTGAGAGAGAAGAAATAAATATTATTATTATTATTATTATATTAAGGTGAGGTTGCTAGATAAGCGGTTCCGTCCTTACTAAAGAAAGATCAGCTAATTTATTTATTAGGTAAAAAACTTTAAAGCTGAATCCAAGCTAAACATCCGTGGCTCAGTAGTAATTTACATATAGCCTTAATTTTAATAACAATTTCAAAGCAATCAGGCACATTAAATGTGAATTTAAATTATCCATTCTGGCCTAATAACTTTTTTTTTTATTGCTAAAGGTGGCAGACGAGCAAGTGGCCCACCTGATGGTAAGTGGTAACCACCGCTCATGGACATCTGCAATGCCAAGGGCAAAGCTCAGTTGCTGCCTACCTGGAGAGAAGTGCTCTTTTTAAACCTCGTTTGAAGTTGGACATATCGTAGCGCTCAGGAAACACCGCAGCTGGGAGCTCGTTCCAGAGTCTGCACGTACGTGGAAGAAATGAACGCTGAAACCGAACTGTGCTAGACGAGATCGGTTCCAGGTGGTACGGATGAACTTTATTGCGGTGGCGGGTGGTGCGATGATAAAAAGGTGACGAGGGCACCATTGCAAACAGTTCCTCGGAGCACTCTCCGTTAAAGAGCCGATAGAGCACGCAAAGAGAACCAAAGTCTCTCCTTTGCTCTAGCGTCTCCATTGAGGCCGTGATATTGGGATCACCGACGATGCGGAATGCCTTTGCAGGGAGTCAAGAGGGTCGAGTTGATATTTCGGAGCTCCTGCCCAGAGGTGCGAGCAGTACTCCATATGCGGCCGTATTTGTTCTTTATAAAGCATCAGCCGCTGGCTAGGAGTGAAGTACTGCTTGGCTCTGTTCAGGACGCCCAGTTTTTTGCTCGCCAATTTGGCTTTGTCCTCCAAATGACTCCCAAACTGCACTTTGGCCGAAATTCCCACACCGAGGATCCCAATACCACCGGACATACGAAGAGTCTGGAACTGAGGCACTACGATAAATGGGTCGTTCTTCGCAGTGAATGCGCAAACTTGTGTCTTCGTGGGGTTGAACTTAACTAAGTTCTTTGCACCCCATTCGGAGACTCGCCCTAGAGAGTCCTCGACTTCAGACACAAGTTGTGACCGCCTTTCTTGCAACGAAATCCGAGGGACATTCTGGTGGTCGGTATACCGCACATCACCCGTACTATCATCTGCATAGCAATGTATGTTCTCAATGGACAACATGTCATTGATAAGCAGAATGAACAGGGTTGGGGAGAGCACCAAACCTTGTGGAACGCCAGCGTTTATGGGCATGGTTTTGGAACAGCAGCCGTCTGACTGAAGAATTAAACAGGGGTTGTTTATAAAATTGTTTTGGCGCTTAATAAATTTCTTAATTAACAGGCAAATAATAAATGTCATCATAATTATTAAAATTAGTTTCTATTGCAAATAATATGTACAAGTTGTATAGTACGCAATAACTAATATTAAAAACTTGACGATGACTTTGATGTTCTAGGAGTGTAAAAGCATAAAATCAAGGAAATAAGGTCGCACACAAAAGTTACTTCAAAATAATTTGCAATGTTTAATTAACTTATTCACTTACAAACTAATGCTCATGCCGATTCGGCGATTTCATATTTCATGTTAGTTAGGTTTTTGGACGGTAAAATTGAAGCCATTCTGTTAGTGACAGTTGGCTTGCTTCATACCCTACTACGCACCCTCTACGCCTGCAAATCCAATTTTGGGTACTGACAAGTGAACATCACGTCATCGCCCACAATTAACTTAATCGATCTGCAGGAAATCGTCAAACTGTTACTCGAATTACCATTGCCAATACATCAAGCGAATAGGGGAGATATTGAGAAAATAGTGAACAGCCTGATCCACCAAACTATAATAAAAGATTTCAAGTTTACTTTAACGTATTCATTTTAATGTTACTTTTAATAATTCGTTCATAAACGGCAGAACTATAAGGGAGCATATATCGTCAAAATCCTATATTCAGAAGTGGAATATTCCATTCTTACGTCATAAATCGATTTTTACTTTACTTTCTACGAAGTCAAACACAAACCTCGGTGCAACCGGATGAAGTATCTGGTAAGATTTCGATTGGAATATATTGATGTTATAGTTATTAAAAATATACCATGTTTTTTTGAAATTTCAAATCAAATACAACTCTCTAAAAACCTCTATTTGTGCAGTACCTACATACTGTATTCTTGACTCGTGAGTTATGAAGAAAGAAGTCCTTGATCAAATTCAAGGATACAAATGAACAACAAATTGTAAAAAACTTAATAAACATCCTTTTTTATACTCTTTTTATATTCTTCTTCGTATTCAGAGATTATCTCCGACTCCGAATGAAGCGAGGCCAGGAACTATCCTCATCAAGTTTTATTTTTTTTTACTTTCGCCTGTTCAGGGACCTTATTGTGGTAATCTTAACGTTGTTATCATGTTTTGATAGCGTTTTAATAAAACTACTTTCGTCACTTTAATACGCATTTCGTCGTGCAATTTATTCGTACTACAATTTCTTGATAAGTCAATAGTTATAGGAATGTTTTAGTTAGTTATCGGTTTACCAACTATACGAGTAACTATCTCAAAAGGCAATGCTAAATGCTATAAAATCGTAATTGGCACACAATAAATGCATTAACGCTATAGAAGAATAGGTCTCCTGTTGTGTGTAGTGGAATCTTGCAAGCAAAATTGAACTTACTTCCCAGAGTCAAGTTCCTCTGCAGTCCCGGTATTGTAAAGACAAAAAAAAGAAGTGATTAATAACTAAACATAGCAATTAATGAATAAAGAACAAACGATAATCAACGTTCCTAACAAGGCAGAGAAAAAGAAGACCCGAAAGAATACTTAGCTTGCCACAGTAGCAGCCCTATAGCACAATGTTACTTTATGCTTACAGCAAGATAGACTTGTTCCCAAAGACCTACGTCACTCGAAAGACTCACAAGACAGCCGAAAGACCAATATCTCGCGGTATCGGCGGTTTTTTCGTCCTATACGGGGGAAGAGGTGGAGAATCCTCGTGGACGACCGGCCGTACGGGTTATGTCGGACTCTTAGCGACTATCTCTTACTGGCTTCAGCGGTTGGTGGCCCCTGTCAGGAAAGGGGACGGTGCATCGTTTCCCTGAATTATGAAATCGTCTATAGCAGAGGCAGGTGCCGCTTTAATGAGCGGTATGGTCTTGCGGGGTTGTGGTTTGGAAGGTCCCTTTGGGAGAGAAATGGCGTGATGGTGGGGGATACCTATATATATGGGGGATTTTTAGCAGCGCCGGGAAATTGGCGGCTGTTGGAGCCAGCGGACTGAGGCAGGTGGTGCGGGGAAAGGTCAGATTTGGGACCCTGTATGGGTGAGGTGCCCTAGGGCAGCCCCTGTATTTGTCGGATTGGCCGGACAACACGTAGGCTGGAGGGGTTGGGGATTATCGAGTACCCATACTCTATACTCCCCCACCCTTCCAGCCTATGTGTACATTCCCTAGTGGGATTTGGGCACTTAACGCACCTGGGAGAGGCAAAGCAGTCAGCTGCCGCGTCGCAATAGAACTGGCAGCGGTGGCACTGACCGGGCATACCTTTTGCGTGCGGCACCTCGGCTTTTACCCCGGAGAGGTCGTATACAATTAGATTTGGGGACTTAAAAATGGGAGCTAGTCATTATGACCAAGGCTAGGAGGTAGACCTTGCCCGAGCGACTGTGCATCTTGTGCACAGCCTTCACCAAGTGGCCTTGGGAATATTTAATTGGTGGTGGGATATTCACGTTTGCCCTTTAGGTTAATTTGTAATGTCGACTTGAAACATAAATACTCGTAAACAAAAGGTTCCACTATCGACTGATCAGTGGTTAATTTAGATAGTCCCTTTCTTCTCCGAATATCGATCATCCGAAAATCATAATCCCGAAAACGCTTGCTATAGTCATCACTTTTCATAATGTTCGGGTATACGAAATTGTATATTACCTAATCGTTCTTAGTTCTAATGCTTTTGTGTCATAATATCGGGTGCTATAATAATAGGACATCCTAATTTTACTTGCTATAAAGTCATATGTCCTAAGTGTTATATTTTTATAACATTGTTAGTCCGAATGATGGTTTATAATAATATTGTTAGTCCTAAAACATGTTTAAAAGTTGATTTATCTTGGTTATGTTATCAATATCATAAAGCTTAGACTTACTATCAATAATAACAAATTGAATTAAAATGTTGTCTTATGAACCTTAAAAATCGTTACGTTTTAAATTTCAGTGACAGCAATATATCGCTGTAAAACCGACACCACGTAGTCTGTCTGCCCTACCCCTAGAGTGTAATTTAAACCCGCGTAGGCGCGGAAGGGCGAGGCGGCCCGCGAGCTGAGGAGCAGGTGGTTTTAACGACCGCCGCCGCGGATGAGGCTGGTGCCAGCAAGCCGAAGCTGCGGTGGTGGGCGAAAACCATCTGCGACGATAAGGTCGCGTGGGACCGCCGGAGACCCGCACCGCCGGAGCCGTGACAAAAGTCATGCATGCTGCATGCTGCTTGCTTGCATGCTTAAGCTTGCTTGCATGCTGCATATTTGGGGTATTTTGATTTGATTGAGGGCACGTTATATTATGAGATATTATGTTAGGACTTATGACTATTATAGAAAAGTTTTGTATGAATTTTAAATATCCTGATATTTATAGAAAAAAAATTAGGTCATATTATATTTAGAGATTTCGGTTTTCGGGCAAGTGATATTATGAGAAATTAAATTAGGGGTGCTTATCATTCGGACATATGATGATTATGTCAAAAAACATTATAACACGTTAGATTATGGATAAAAAAATTATGAGACAAAATAGATAACCGTTAATTTATTGTACGAGTACATCAGCTAGAGCTATTTCACTTAAGCCCATAACGTACCACCGCTGGCATGGGTCACTTCTTGGACGATGAAAAATTGACCTGCTACAGCACACACAGATCAGACGGGTTAGTGAAGGGTTTTATTTCGAGTTGTACCACTTCGCAAAAGTGTAACTGCGATAAACATCCTTAGCCGCCATTTGCGATATCCACGGAAACAAAAGGAAGCGGCGATGAAGCAATTATTAAATTTGATTTGCATATAATGATCCCTAAATAAATATCAATATCAACTTATTTTTCCAGTTCGCAACAGGTCAAAATGGCATCATATTTAAATACGATTAGATCGTTAATACATACTCGTAATGTACCTATGTCTCCCTGGAAACAAACTTGTTATTTTCTTGCTATCAGCCAATACATGAATTAACAGCTGAGGCATGGTCCTAAATACCGGACAATATGGTTGCTAGTGAGATTCGATTTGTTCGATTGTACATCGCATACAGAAGAAGTTGGGTTATTACCAGTGTAAAAAATAGATAAGATTATTTATCAACACATCAAAGTTTCTCTCAACTTCGTTTAGCAAAGTCTACCATTCAGATTTGAAATTAGTTTAAAATCTGGTTCACTGACGATTTCAAAAGATTTTTGGTTTATGTAATTTTTGTTACCTCGTAGTTGTTGCATAGTTTATTTGAATATCGATTGAAAAACTTTTGCTCAAACAAAGACACGTATAAATTTAATCCATTTTATTGAATTCCGTCTTAATTACATTTCCATTAAAAATACAGATGTTAAAGTGTTTTTATATGTATTTCTTGTGATAATTCCTGTTTACATTTCGAGTTACTTTTTAAATAACGACTCCAATATGTCGAATATCTGAAATATGTTCTCGATTGCTGGAATGTAAAATCCACCGGTAAAACTGAACCATGGTTGATGAACGACATACTTTTGTAGGAATGCGTCATAGCTTCCGTGCCGAGAGCTTAACGCGGTCGGAATGGCTTTAATTAATGTTTCCACTGAGTTTCAATGCATTGAATTTTTCCAATAACTATACTGAGAAGAACCTACTTGATTACGTTCAATGTGTATTTGTAAAAACAGGTGCTGTCTATGTGTGTAAAAGCAAATGCATAATCTTTCAAATTTATCAGAGATTTGGGACCATCCTGTGACCATGACTAAACGACGTTATTTTGTCTTCCTGTGACCCCATTTTTAAGCATTCTGACCACTATGATTCTAATGATATTCGTAAGAAATAATAAATTCTCTATACTTAAAGAAAAAAGAAAATAGACATGTATAATTTGATTGTATACACAAAAATATAAACATAAATAAATAACTAAATAGCAATGAATATACTTCTAAAAGATTATTGCCCCAGCTAATCGAAAACGAAAAAAGCGCTAATTTTCAGGCATGGCCTAGCCGTTACTATAAAGGAAATATATGGATATGCATGTACCTACATAGTATTACCTCCGTGGTAGCAAGACATACGGTAACGAAAATTTATGGCACGATTTTGAAGTATAAGCTATAATCAATAGTCGAGAAAAGAAGAGACCAAAAAAGGAATAGATAAAAGCAAAAATATGCAGAATTACAAACCAAAGAGATTCACAACGTTTTAGTGCCAACTGAGATGAGAGAGCCAAAAAAGGACACTGACTGTACTTGTTCTAGCAGTGCGGGCTAGTTTTAGTAAAAAGGACCAGGCTACGATAACCGCTTAACATTGGATAGGACATATGCTTGTTATGTGGTAGGCCAGTGGTATAAAAATCGGACAGTTCCGAAGTAATAAACAAAATAGAAATTGTTTTACACGTCGAAATTTAGAAATATTGAGCTTATTACCTAATCGTTAAAGGCAACAAGCAAGTCAACAATCGGCCGGGAAGTTTGATAAGTTTCGCGACGTCAACTTAGATGGCATTGATCAAATTAATACTCCGCGCTGTTGTCGCTCTGTCAGTATTTTGATCATTAGTATAACGCCGCCTTGTTTGCAGTTGGGGCTTTGTTAGACATTACAAGGAAGTTTTCGATGTCATTCGAGATTATAAGTTAGTATCGGCAAGTTTGGGCATGGCTTAGTTTCAATACACTCAGTTGCCGGGGACCAGTTTCAGATTGGCTTATAAACTCTACTTGACAACGTAAACAGCTGTGGATTTATTTGCTGTTTTAATAGATTGATGGATAAGTTGATTTAATACTTATTACGTTGTACACGCAGTGTGTGAGGTTCTTTCGTATGTCTTATAAAATATTAAAATTATTGACGACTAGCTATTTAAGTTATTCCCACAGAACACATTTCTGTGTCCTGTGGTTCTTCCCTTTATATAGAGATAATTACAAAAATCGATATAAAGCTCTTTAAGAGAGAGAACATTGAAAAACTATTCGTTAAATCGAGCCTCGAACCTAAAAATCTGAACCAGACAGTATTGGACCTCTAAACCACAAAGGCTTTAGTTAAAATACCCTAGCATGAAAATGTTGATTAGATTAATTTGCTGTATAAAATAAGATGATTCTGCTTCAAATATCCTCACTCTCTAGATTAATATCAAATAACATATACTCATGTGAAGTTCTACTTCTGAAATCAAACCTCTGGTTTCAAGTAAATCTCATCAAAGTCGCTTTAATCTCTCAAAATTTATACAAACGTTCGTAATTTCCATCAAACGACTGATACCTGCGCAGAACTACCTACCAAGACCTCTTAATTAATGATGTAGCTGCTCTAAGTTAGTTATAGAGAGCACGGCACGGGAGTAATGTAAATATTTACACACATACTCAAATTATATCTGATATGCATTAGTCTATAACAACTTGCCAAATTTGATTTTAATGACTTTACAAGCATATGCGCAAAGAGCGATACATGACGAGATTGTGATTTTAATAAAAATAAGATCAATAGAAACTTCACGACTAATTCGCCATCCTAACCATGTTTACAATTACATGAAAGATAAAACTGTTAAGTAGACACTCAATTATTTAAAACGTCTGTGATAATTTACATTTCATACATAATTTGATTCAAGCCACCATTGTTTGTTACCATTGCGACAACATGAGGTGACCTAATTTTTCCTAACGAAGAAGTAAATTCATCATCATCATCACAGCCCATATACGTCCCCACCGAGGGGCTCGAGCCTACCCTATATTAGGGTGATTAGGCCTTAGTAAACCACGCTGGCCCAGTGCGGATTGGTCGACTTCACAAACATCATTGAATTTCTTCGCAGATGTATGCAGGTTGCCTCACGATGTTTTCCTTCACCGTAGGAGCCTCAGACAAATGTACATATGAAATTCGAAACGAAAAACACATTGGTACATGGCGGGTCTCGAACCCCGACCCCCCGATTGGAAGGCAAGTGCCGAGTCCACTGCGCCACCGACGAAGTAAATTGCTCTACTATATTCTAGCTGCATAGTTTAAGGCTGAATTAATTCGAACCACGACAGCAAATGGAGTTCATGTATCTCAAAACTATTAACAGTAAACCAAGCTAGTAGTAGCGAGAAGTAATCTTGTTAGCTAACAACCTGGTGCGAAGGGCTCTCACGATAAAGTTTGGGTAATTCCCTTTACTTAGAATGCAAGTTCCGAGACCAACGCGTCTACATCGAGGTGCCGCGTTTAGCTAAGTTGACTACATGTCTTGCATGTAGCTATTTGATGACGAGCCAGTGCTAGAGGCTTTGTTACTGTTTCTGTTAATGTATCTTTTCCAATGAAATGTTTTTTCATTGGAAAAGATACAGCTTGCCTATGTTCACGGTATTCAAAAATATATCTTGTTACAAATATTATAAATGTCGCCTGTTCAATGAAATTTTATAATGAGAATAATGGTCTGAGGTATCTCTCGCCACGTTGGCCCGTGCTGATTAGTGGGGAGCGCCTCGGCGCCGCCATGTGTGTTGATTGGCAGGGTAACAACAAACAGATGAAGCTAGCTCGGATTCTTCTTACGTTTCTTGATAAGTGATATCCCATTATATTTCATTATATTTTAATATTCTTTCAAAAATTATTTACGCATCATTAAGAATTTTCCCGTTTTCTATGTAATGCTTTGGGACGGATCATATCCGTCAACTTATGAGGACATTAAAATTTGTGCAATTAAGTTTTTGATATTTTTAATAAACATCGATTTTTGCGTCCAATTTTTGATATAAAGCAAACAAGGTTTGCTTGTAATTTTAATCCAAGATTAGAATTTTTAAAATATATATGATGTTGTTGAAAATGTTGAAAACTAATCATTCTAACATTTTGTATCGATAAAAGCCTAAATAATATGGACAGGCCATTTACTTCACTCAGCAGGTTTTTTTGGGCTATCTTTTGAGAGATAAGGATAATACATTTTTGGAATATCGCCATAGATGTAGTGGTTGGGATCACTTTTTGTGTAGTAATTATACTGCAAACTACACTATTATTAAAAAAAGGAAATATTTGTATGTATGTATGTAACGAATAAACTAAAAACTACTGAACCGATTTCAATAATTCTTTCACTATTAGAATGCTACATTATCCTTAATTAACATAGGCTAGAAAATTATTTTTTCTCCGGGAAAATATAAAATTCCCAGGTTAAACAAAAACAACGCAGACGAAACTGCGTAAAGTACCTAAAGCTAGTAGTAATGTATGTTGGTAATAGTAATATCAATACTATAATAATAATCTTCTGTATATAAAGAATAAATATATTTAAATGATGTAGCGTCAGCATATTTTATGTACTTTAACGGCACTAATCTAGAGCAACGCACGCTCGCGATTTATGTCAATACAAAGTACACTGATACTGCACTGCCACTGTGGTAAAAATATTAATGAAATAATTCACAAGGTTTCAATAAAAAAACACAAATATCGCTTACTGCTGAACCGTGTGTCTCTTTGAAACACTCGACACGTGTATTCTGAAACAAATTTAATTAAGTGTAGGTAAAAATATCGTGCGAACCTAAAAAGCTATTTGAAGAGTGGCACGGATGGATGCACGTCACTCAAGCATGTTGCTACAACATATTTCGCTGCAGTGAAACTTTTCAATTGGCATAAAGTTGCGCGTGGTGGGCGCCTGATCAAATTATTGCTGCACCGCAGCTACTCACTGGCATGTTGAAGTTAGAGAGCTTCGAACGTGAAACGTCATATCGGTTTATTGCTTGCTTGCAAAGTGATTTTTTGTTTGTATGTTTCTTTTTTGCGGATTAAGAAATTTTCTGCGTATTTAAGCATTTCTAGATTGAGCTCGGGAGTTTTTTAAAACAATGACAAGAAACGATGCAAATATTAATTAACGCTGCAGAGGTTAGTTTGTTAAATTATAAACCGTAGATATTGAATTCGCATATCCAAACACTTATTTGAAAATGGTCTTAATAGTGCCTATATCTCCAATATTAACAAAATTCTAAAACATGAGTAATACTGGTCAATATTGCTACTATTTGGGTGAAAGATTTCTTCTTGAAATGTAAACATACTATTTCATTGAATATTTGATTAAGCTTCTTGCGAATAATGAGACGCTTTTTATTAAACTTTTTATCATAATAGCACTTTAATAATAAGTGTAATAAAGCAATATAAATATTGTAAGCGTCTACTATGTTAATAATCTGAATTCCGAACTTAGTGACGAAATTGAAAATCTGCTTAGAAGTTGTACCCTGTTATAACTTGTGAGTTGACAGGAATGATTACATTGTATGTGTGGGAACTTCTTAATAAGTCTTCTCAACATTTGCATTGCCATCGTGGTTGCCGCTAGAACCTCTTGTGTAATGTACACCAACTTTCTTGGTCCTGAACTCTTGTTGAATATCAAGTTGGTTCTGAATTTGTATTTTAAAGTTTTGATAGAGATGATAAAATTCTAATGTATATAGGGGAGAATTCGAGGTTTCGTATGTATGATGAATCGCATCACCTTCTTTTGTATTAAACGTCAATATTATTTAGCGTGGATAACATTGAAATATGCGATATTAGCGGTATAAGTCAGGTGTAATTTTGTAATGGCATTCCACTTGTTATTAATTTTAAATTAATCAACTTTCCAAATTAAACTCGTGTACACCATATGCCTATGAATTTAATTTTTAGATATTCCCGCGAATTTCGTTTTGCCTTAATAAGGAATAATATTGTGGTTAGTTAAACTTTTATTAAATATTTTTAAGTTTAAATTTACTAAGCGGTTTTGACATTGAAAACATAACAAATAGACAAATAGGCAGTTGCTCCTACTTGTGCATTTGTAATTTACTTGGGGCCTTTTGAATACCTTTTGAATTTTAATGATAAAATGATGTTATCTTTCGCAAACAACAAATAAACACTAAGTACGCATTTAAAATATAGTTCTGTTTCTGTCAATTTCGAAAAATGGCGTTAAATAGAAATTAAAGTGAAGTCAAACTTAATTTCCCATCAATCGCAACACAAAATAGCGTGAATATCATAAACATAAAAAAGATGTATATGTACGAGTATGTACACAAAAGACTGAGTTATTCCTTTTCTGAGAAAAACTTTATCCTTAGGTTTCTTTCTTTATTATTAAGTTCATAAATAGGTTCTCAATCGAGGTACTCAATCGACATACAAAATTGGGTGGATTAGAAAACTGGGTGGATGGAAGGAATGGGTTTAAAATTGTTTTGACATTTTTAAACAAAATGCAAACTCACAAATATACAAATTTGTAAGTTTACTTTATTCTTATTAACCAGGATTCACGATATCTGTAAAGATTTCTTAACTGGATGGTAATACTATTCACAGAGAATAAAATCTACTTTGAAATACAACCATTCAGTTGAAATTTCGTCCGGGCTGGTGAGTGCGGGGCCTATCTTGGTCAAGGCGTCAACACAGTATGCTGAAGACGTGGGTCACATCCCATCCAAGTCGAAATTTTTTATTGTATTGATTTTTTCATCCATAGTTAGCTCTTCGTCGAATACAG
The DNA here is from genome assembly GCA_963935595.1 of Schoenobius gigantellus. Taxonomy (NCBI): domain Eukaryota; kingdom Metazoa; phylum Arthropoda; class Insecta; order Lepidoptera; family Crambidae; genus Schoenobius; species Schoenobius gigantellus. The sequence goes on from OZ012542.1 coordinate 32,690,593, forward strand.
TAGTAGTATGTAGTAGGTCATCTAGCTGCGGATAGGCCAAGTGAACAGTGTGTTTAGCAAACCGAGAAGCGCTAACCTTAAGTCTAGGGAACTCCTCTTTATTTACGCGTCAATTACTATCTGGTCTGGGGCACATTATTTATGAGACTGGCGTAAAACAAGATCCGTTAAAGACTGCAGCAGTGAAGGATTAGCTAGAGCCTAACGACAAGACCCAAGTACTAGCATTTTTAACTGACTTAAAAAAATAAGGGGGTTCTCAATTCCTCGGGTACCTATGTTTTGTTTTTTTTGTATGTTGCGCGATTACTCCACTAATTTAAAACAAAAGAGTATACTCCTGAAAAGGTTCCACTGTAACAAAGGAGAAATATGGTGATAGCATCCCAAGAAATTTGAGGGAAAGGAATTTTATAGGTACCTCTATTTATTATTGTTGTTATTGTACGGGCTTTCGCCTTGTAGGCCTTTTCACCTCGACCTAAAAGATCTATTGTGAATTATAGCACCGTTAGAGCATCTCCTTCAAGCCCAAACCCTCTATGAAATTGAGGATTTTTTGGGTTGGGAGAGTTTGTATTTCATCTGGTCTCATGAAGTGTCTTCCCAGATGAAGGCTACGCCGATGAATCAGTGGGCTACAGTCACACAGAACGTGTTTAGGAGTTTCACGCTCCTGATTGCAGAATCTGCAGATGTCGTTGTCCCTAATCTTGAGGTTGAACATGTGTCTATTCAGGCCGCAATGTCCAGTTAAGGTTCTTACGACTGCACTGATGTTTTTCCTGTTAAGCTGCAGAAGCTCGTCAGTTAGTTTACGCGAGTAGCCTTGTATTAGTGCCTTCGCGTGTTCTTGCCCTGGAGTAGATTTCCAGAGTTCGAATGAGTTTCTAAGAAGTTGTTCATTTAGAAAGTTGTGTACCTGGTTCTTTGAAATCCCACAAAAAGGTTCCGGTCCTATTTGTGGTTTTATAGTTCCAGTTTTAGCGAGTTCATCGGCCTTCTCGTTGCCAATGACACCAGAATGCCCAGGAACCCATCTTAAAACAATTTTGTTTTTTTGTCCTATAGCATTCAGGCGGGTGAGGCAGTCCTCTACCAGCTTCGAGTTTATTTGGCTCGAGCTAATGGCTTTTAGAGCTGCTTGACTATCTGAATAAATATAGATATGTTGGTTTGAGTAGTTTCTTTGGTTTATGATATCTGCACATTCAATGATGGCATATATCTCCGCCTGGAAAACGGATGCGTACCGGCCCAAGTTGGTACTTTTGCTCACCCTGGGCCTTAGACCGTACACTCCGCACCCTACATCAAATGATTTTCTGGAGCCATCCGTATACCATACGAGGCTTCCATCCTCACAGGAGTTGAGATTCTCTTCCCATTCATCTCTGTGAGGGGTTTCCACTTTAAAATTTCTAACGAAGTTTACTCGTGGAAGCATGACATCGCTGGTCATAGCTAACATTGGATGTTTCAGCACAGAGTCCTGAAGGGTCCTCAGTGTTTGAGAGAGCCAGTTAATGCGACAGCCTATGCCGACCCTATGTAGGTACCTCTAACATGTTTAATGTTTTAATTTGATACAGACGTAAGTATCGCAGACATTGGAAGTATTTTTACCAGAAGAAAGACGGTCAAGAAGTTGTGGTTGATTACACAAATCCCTGTCAAAACCTAAAACAAATAACTGCGCTACTCTCAGGTAGCTTTTAGTCGTAGTGAAAACTCTTTATCATTTCAAGAAATATTTATTAGCACAAGTTTTTTTAATAAGATCTGATCACGCAGCTCTAAAGTGGCTTTTTCAGTTCAAAAGCCTACAAGGTCAGGTTGGACGCTGACTGAGCAGATGAAGGAGTTCGATTTTAAGGTCGAACACAGCAGTGGAATGCCACATGGTAATGCCGATGCTCTACCAAAACACCCATGCTCTGAGTATTGCAAGAATTGTGTGCGATAGAAGGGAAGGCAATGGTGAAGAAGATCTCTGGAGTACTGCGAGTAAGCCACGACAGGGTATCGAGTGGACATCTCGGTGTGAGACAATGAGTGGTTCTTAAAGTTTGACAAAAGTTTTTTTTTACTTCACTGTAATTAGGGTACTGAAGATTGGTGCAGAAAATATTCCGGATATTCTTCGGTGAAAGAGCCACATACGAAGTCGGTGTGCTCTTAGATTATACAGTGTAGGAGCTTCGTGGGTGCGAACCCACGCGGACCGGACAATTTAAGTGTCATCTTGCAATGGTGATGGATAAGAGATAAACAATAGAAGTACTGACTCTAACCAAACTTCATAATGTTACACATGAATGCGAAAACTTATCAATAGTTTATAGTTGTCTAAATAGATGATAATTAGTTTTAAGACACCGTTTGTTTTCCAAATAAAATAAAATAAAAATAAAATGTTCATACATTATGTGAAACATTATCTTTCTAAATATTAGAATTATTTTATTATTTATAAAATATTTCCACGCCCTGTTAAAAAACAAATTACTGAAGAAAAATAATATAACGACAAAGAAAAATAACCAATAATACTTTTAAGTATAAGGAGGTAGTCGTCAATTAAAACTCAAATAAAAAGTAAATTATTCTTAAGGAAAATATTTTTAGGAAAAGAAATATGACGAAGAAGAATTCTTAACTGTAATCTAAAACCCTTGTTCCCAGTCACGTTGAAACGGAAACAAGAATGGCGAATTAAAAGTCTTAAACTTTCCCTTTTTATTCGCTGGCTGGGGACAGTATTGGGATTTCTCGGGTGAGCGCGGGTCATCAGTCAACTGGAGTGGCCCTTGAACGGTCGCAAGGGCATTGAATGAACCCATTATGTACATATGAATTCTCAAGAAACATTACACTTCACGTTTTGTCATCGGATATAGATGTACGAGTAAGGCTAGCGACGCCAGTTCCATTATGTTTTGGATAGAACTGAAAATACTTGAAAACGGATGGCTTCATTGTACAAATATATCAATTATTACACACATATCGACTCGAAACCAACGCCTAGATGTTTGTAAAACAAAAATCGGATCAGATAAAATCTGTTAATCTGTGGCCAGCCTTAATTATTATGATAACTAGTTAATAATTAACTTAATTAATAGTGTTGGCAACTCGCTCTCTTACGAATGTGGCGGCGACAATAATTAACGGTGTGCTCCTAATTAAAATTGTAAATAAATTAATTTTTACGACGACCGTGATCATATATAACTTTTAATAATTGAATATGCCAAAAATTACCTTTATTATATAAAGTACGTGCAGAGAGGAAAAGTAAAACAAACAATACCTTTAAATTTTGGATTTAGTAGAAAGTTTAGTTTAACGTACAAAGTAGCGAGTCGAGAAAGAAGTAAATGAAAAACTTATCAATCAAAATTTCTTCCGTCATGCTTCCCCAACCGCATTTGCGTCAGCAATGCCATCAAAAACTTCATTAATAACTGTATTGAAAAGAAAAGTTTCAACTTTTTATTTTTGTGCAAAAGTCAAAGGTAAAACTTAAAACTGAATTAAGCGTTTTAACTGTAGGTACAGTCGGGTACGAAATCCTTCGTCAGTTATTAGGTCGTTTAAAAATAAATAATGTGTGTATCTTAAGTACAACAAAACGTTATTAGTCAAAATAGGAACAATTTGATTAAATACATCTTGATCAATGAGATATAAGTTTGTTTATGCCAATTATGTATAATTTTGGAGTTCTGGAAACGATGAAATCATTGAAGGTATTTTTGGTCTCTGTCCCTGGTTCAGGGTCACTTTCCGTCTGAATTAAAAAAATCGATAGTAAAACCTATATTTAAAAAAGGGTCGAAAGAAGACTTGAACAACTATAGACCAATTACATTAATACCAATCATAGCAAAAAAATTTGAGAAGGTTATGTACGACAAAATCTATTCGTTTATTACATCACAAAAGTTATTCTCAGGTGCCCAGTTTGGTTTTAGAAAAAACAGTTCAACGACTCTAGCATGTTTTCACCTAGTAAAGGAACTGACACAAAATTTAAATTATGGATTTAAGACATTAGCAATTTTCTTGGATATGAGCAAGGCCTTTGACTTTGTCTCTCACCAACTCTTACTACAGAAACTGAAGAGATATGGTATAAGAGGTAGTGCATTGTTATGGTTACAAAACTATTTATCCGACAGAGAACAATGTGTAGAAATAACCAAAATAACCGGAAATACAAAAACCTCATACTACTCTGACTATATGTTTAATAGATGTGGAGTTCCACAAGGAGGGGTTCTGGCACTATTATTATTTTTGTTATATATTAATGACCTACCTAATATCACAGACCAGAAATGTCTATTGTTTGCAGACGACACATCCATCATCATTAATTTTCATCATAAATTTCCAGAAATTTATAGAATGGTTTGACAATAATTCACTGAAAGTTAATATTGACAAAACTAAATTAATTCGATTTAAAGCTAAAAGTATTGACTACGCTGATATTGACATAAATTATAAAAATAATAAACTGGACATGGTAAAGGACACAATGTTCTTGGAAATTAAAATAGATAAATTATTTAATTGGAAACTTCATATTGACCTAGTAGTAAACAAAATTGACAGATATATATTCGCTCTTAATAGAATTAGACAGCTTGTATCACAAGAAGCCGCTCTCGTTGCTTATCACGGATACGTCTCATCAATATTGAGATATGGTCTTATAGTGTGGGGCAATTCAGTAGATATGCTTAGGGCCTTTAAAGCACAAAAAAGAAGCATGAGATCAATCTGCGGTGCTGATTATTTGGACAGTTGTAAACCACTGTTTAAGAAATTTAATATACTTCCATTACCCTGCCTTTACATATTGGAGATTTCTATTTTCGTGAAAAAAAAATTTCACCTCTTTCCAATATTCAGATTATCCATACAGAGGTAGAAGGGTTGACGATCTATACGTTCCTCAACAAAAATTGGTACTTATACTCAAGAAACACGTACTGTATGTCTATTAGAATATATAATAAAATACCAGACAAAATAAAAACATTGACATATAATAAATTTAAATCAACACTGCATAACCTTTTAATTAGTAAAATGTATTATACTATTAATGAATATCTCAATGACAAATTATGACAATTCTATTAAAATTATTGACTATCATCTTGACATTACTATTATTTTATTTTTACTACAATACAATTCTCTCTAATAAATAATGATATAAATCTATGACCCTGTAAAAGCCATTTATATGTAAGCTTGTATCAAAATAATAAGATATCCATGCTCATGAAAAACAAAATGTCTGCATATATTAAATGTATAATTTAACCAATAATTTTAACATTTGCACATCGAACATTCGATAGAATATGTCGGGAAATATAACTGTAACAACCTACTAACCATATTCTGGCAAATAAATTTATTATTATTATTATTATTGGCGTCGTCTTAGTTTCTAAAATATTTATCCTATAAAAAGTTGTCCAAATGTTTAAAGAAGATCAGGGGAAGGAAAGAGTCAGTGGGTAAGGTCTGGTGAGTATGGTGGGTGTGGTATGATTTCGTACCCCAACTGGTAATTTTTTTTTTTAATCTCGTACAGGAAGATGATACGCAATTGCTTATTTTTCATGTTAAGTCATAAAATTAATTAATCATCACGATGTTAACAGTAAAATAATGAATAAATGATAATAACGGAGAAATTCGAGCACTTAAAAATGACATATAAAATTTATAAAAAACAAAACAAACATTATGTCAAAATAAAGGTTAAACTTTTTTTTTTCAAAAAACCGCCATATATTTTTCAAAAACCTAATATTAAATTAATTCCTTTGTAAAGACACAGACTCCTAATACCTTTTGAAACCAAAGTACTAATTAGACAAGTGCATATAAAAAATTATTAATTACTTTATATGATAACAAGGAATAAAATAGTATACGCCTCTGATCTATGTCTAGTTTCTTATCAACGTAGTCAAGACGTAGTCAAAGAAACAGCTTCGTAAAAGTTTCAATCAAATATGTTCTATTTAATTGACAGTGTTCGTCAGTGTCAATATTTTCTCTTGCAATTTTGCGATTAATAATAACTCTGCGTCGTATTTAATTGGATAATGCCGAGGAATTTAAATATCTATGAAAGTGCTGTAATTATTGCATTAGATCATGAAGCTGGCTATAACATTAGCGATATATCTTCAAAACTTAATTTACGAAAGACACTGTATGGTTTTGTATTAGGAGAGATGCGGAAGAGGGTAATCTTACTGATCACCGCTATACCAATAGGCTAGATGAATGAAAAAAAATATTGCTTTAATAGAAGCTCATTCATATAATATACAGAAAGAAAAAATCGGATTTCGAACAACTATAAAAACAACCAAGATATAAGGTATTAAAGATTCTTCTCCATCTCTTTCTAGCAAAACGGCAATTTACATGGAGTTCATATGGCCGTACTCAACAATGACGTCACGGTTAATGTCGGATCTCTCTGTCTAATCACTTCCAAATTAGCAGCTTAAAATGCTTGTATCTAATGTATTTCTAATCCGATTTTAATTCTAATTTCACATAATTTCATCTTTTTCTACGGTTTTTTAATATTTTATGACGAGACGTGAAAATTTGAATTCAGTCATCATCCCAATTCTAGACGCGCTACCCGACTCTTGTCCATGGGAAAAATTATTTTATGAGTGGTATCGCAATATGAAGAAAATGGTTTCATGAAAACTAGTTATTTCGCCTAATTTATTTAATGCATCGCTGATAGAAGTAAGAAATGCGTTGCACTCTATGGGACTTCATCACCGACGTCCTGCAAAGATTTTCTTTTTTGATTATGTTATATTTAAACAAATTTTACCATTATTACTATTATTTTTATTCTATAAAAAATCAGTACAAAATATGGTCATAAACAAGCCAATAATTTAATACGATAATTGATTGTAATTTCGCGATTAGTCGTAGTTTCCGAGTTTTACCGTTGATAGATTTCACTGCATTTATCTAAGTCAAAAAGATGAGTTGATTTGCCTGTTATTGCAAACGTCAATGCGTTATTTCTATTTCGTTCGAAATGGAATGTTAGCAGGACCGATAATTGCCTTCATGCAAGCAAATGTCGGCTTTATAGTGACGAACCTTTTCTTACCCCCACTGCTTTTCAAAGATTCAATATAATCAAGCAATATTATTTTAGCATACCTACACAACAAAATGAAAAATGTTGGTCAGTCAAGTATTAGTGTATTAAGTACAAAAAAGAAGAAAAAATCTGCATAATTTTAAACATAACTTTATGTATTCATCGTACAGATATACTCGTACTTCTTTGGAAATTGAACCCAGCAGAACCTCCGCATTCCAAGACAGGATCTCAATTCAAATTCAATTCAATCAGTCCTAATTTATATTATTTGCAAAATAAATGACCGTTAGGAATATCGTTCTCACATATTTCAGATATATCGATGTAGTAAGCTTTGGAACATAATATTGTTATACTAATCGCCATCACATAATTGATGACGCGATGAGTTACGATAATTCTATATTCCTAGCACAATAACTGACTCCTGTAATGTTCATGTAGGTGGAAATTCATTGCGCACTTTATGGCCAGCGCGTACACCAGTGTTAAGGCTTAAATCCATGTTTATCTTTATTGCTATTGTGCGCGATAGGCTGGTGTAATTTCTAATAATATCTGTAACTAAATTACATGTACTTTATGCTAGGTGTGTTTTAGGCATATACATTTTTACTGTATCAATGCCGTGGACCAAGTCTTCTCTCTCTCGCATTTAATTTCATTATTTGTCATTGGATATACAATAACAATATAATAATAATTTTTATTTCCATAAATCATAAGTACTTACAATGAAACTGATGAATAAAGATCACTTTACAAACTACAGTAATAATAATGGAAGATGTGCATTAAAGCGCTACTTTCCCGTTTTCGAACAATTTCTATTTAATGTACCGCCACAAATATAAAACATACGGTACTAAAATTGAGATATAATATTGTTGTTTAAATATTTTATCTAAATATTCTTAAAGACAAAAACATCGTCGATGGCGTTGTGCGTAAGGCCGTCGCCTTCCAATCGGGAGGTAACGGTTCGACACCCGCCACGTAACAATATGTTTTCAAATTTTAAATTCATATGTACGTTTATTCGACGGTCTTACGGTGAAGAAAAACATCGCGAGGAAAACCCGCACACACCTGTGAAGAAAGAATTTCCGTAAGAAGAAAAACCCGCACTTGGCCAGCGTGGTTGACTAAGGCCTAATCGCCCTAGTTTAGGGTAGGCTCGAGCCCCTCGGTGGGGACGTATACGAGATGATTGATGATGACAAAACATGATCAATAATATTTCACTCGATAGAAAAAATCCAAAGATCATTATAATAATTATCTGTACCATTTCGTAGCATTTGGAGTATAGTTGTTAAGGTTGTTGCAGAGGCTTTGTAACGTGGTGAAGTGCAGTAGTGGTGCAGTGAGTATGTAGGGCCAGATAAATGAAGCACCAGGATTGTGTCCCTGATATATATATTCTTCGTTACAATTAGTAGAAATAAAAAGGCACTCTGTAAAAATATATTATTAAAACTATTGTTAAAACTATGGATAATAAGCATATAAAAACCTACCAGAATAATACAAGACTTGCACATAAGTGTCTATAGTTTTTAGTGAGTAGAATACATCGACTGCATTATTTAGTTTGATTATCAATTTTTAGGATATTGTTTCGATAATATTTATTTTAAATTAAATCGTGGCAACGCGACTTTCATGCGTCTTGATGCCCGCAATTGAGTGACGGGAAAACATACTCGTAATGTCATTGAGACAAAAACATTAAGTTTAAAATGCAGTCAAGTTAGGCGGGAATAAAGTGCGCAATGAATTTCCACCTACATGAACATTACAGGAGTCAGTTATTGTGCTAGGAATATAGAATTATCGTAACTCATCGCGTCATCAATTATGTCATGGCGATTAGTATAACAATATTATGTTCCAAAGCTTACTACATCGATATATCTGAAATATGTGACAACGATATTCCTAACGGTCATTTATTTTGCAAATAATATAAATTAGGACTGATTGAATTGAATTTGAATTGAGATCCTGTCTTGGAATACGGAGGTTCTGCTGGGTTCAATTTCCAAAGAAGTACGAGTATATCTGTACGATGAATACATAAAGTTATGTTTAAAATTATGCAGATTTTTTCTTCTTGTTTGTACTTAATACACTAATACTTGACTGACCAACATTAACATTAACAACAACCATTAACATGCAGTCAAGTTAGGCGGGAATGCCGTTGCTATATCTAGAGTATAGCACCTCGTTACAGCTTATACATCTTTGTAATATTAGCCACAAGCCAATATTATATTGTTTCAGTAAAAGAAAAAAGACTGCAAACAGACATATTTTGAAATTGACTTGTATTAAATTGATTATTTCGAATTGATCTCTTTGTTGATTGACATCACATTTTTTTGTACAATCTACTGAAAATCTTGACAGGGTGGAAATAATTTATGATGCGACTTATAGCAAAATGTGCGCATCAAATCATAAGTAGAAAAACATAATTTACGATATAACAATAATATTGCAATACCTAATGCATTATACGTTAAAATATGTAAATATAAGGTAAAGTATTATCTATATCTGAAGTGTATTTTTGTTAAACTACTTTTTTTAAACTTTGCACATTGTGAGAATATAGCACCGTCCGTTTGAGTTCAGCTACTCACATTGACAAAGAGCCCTAGAACCTGCAGAGGCTTATTCTGCAGCACTAGAGTCGCACACTCAATTAACTTCTAGCTGAGAGTCTCCATCTTACCGTATATTTTCATTCATATTTGGATCTGCATTCGCTTTTGGCTGCCGCTTGTTTTTAGTATTTCCATTATATAATTGTTTTCAATTTATATCAATCTATATAAATAAAAATCAATGTAATAGTATGTTTGTTTGTCCATTATGCGTTCCGAAACCATTTATCAGATTGTAATGAAACTTTAGTAGGGTGTTATGGGGACACCCGTGCGGATTCCTAGCAAAAAAAAAGGGGATTTACGTGGCATTGCCACGCATGCTGGGTACAGGTAGCTATAAATAAATAAAGCAGTAAAACGGCGGATGAAAATTTGTATGAGAAATTTGTCGATTTAGAGCTATTTATATTGATGGTTAGATCCACAGAACACAGAAAGAGGCTTCTGTGTTCTGTGGTTAGATTTTTTCTATAACAAGAAAGTTTGATGTGGCCGACCATTTCATGAAATGGTTGTATTTCATGAAATGGCCAATACCGTTTGACCACATCATGATGTGGTGTGGCTGGATGAACATATCATTAAACCTTAACGCTTAAACGATATGGCCAGATTTAGTTGGCCATTTCATTAAATACAACCATTTCATGAAATGGTCAGCCACATCATGAAATGTTCGATTTTACGATATGGCCACGACATATACACTCTTGAAAGAATCTCAAATATGCAACCCATATAAGAACCGCACTGTACTTTACCCACTTGTGACACAATATGTATGACCCTGTACATCGTACCTAGTAATTTTACTGCCTGTCTTACCCTTCAAATGGAACACAGCAATGCAATGGGGTTACATTATCGGTTAAATTATTCATAACGATATACCAGCAAGAACGGGAATACAAAACACACTCATACTACGCGGGCGGAAGGCTAATAAAGAAATGAAACTATAATTAGTAATGCTAATTACGAGTATTAATGGTTTGGCAAACTTTAATTTTTCAGTTATTCGGGGCAGTACAAGTTGTAAGTATAAATGAACAAAAAACCAACACACACAAATAATAAAAGCAGTCATAATTGCATATAACATCCATTTCTGTTCCTCTTCCATACATCTGAACTTTAACTGGCCTCGCTTATCTTACGACGAGATATTAGATTGAGTTTAACTGCTTGCGAATAAAGATGTCCTTCCCGGATAAAAATATCGGAAGGGAAAGAAAGAATTTTCTAGTTTTCTGCGGAACGATCTCGCTAGCAGAGGGTTGTGCCGAGTGACAATAAAATTAGATAAGTAGAGGATAGTCCTCGGTCCGGCGTCCGTCTTGCGGCTTGAATCAATCGCAGTAAAACATGGAACCGAGGGACAGAACTCTTTGCGAATGCTGAAATAAAATGTTTTGTAAAACAACTCTTAAGCCCAACTCGCAGGGTCCACGATGTTTTTAAAGTTTTGAAGTAAATAACATTGCAGACATGTATATCTGTTCGCTTTGCCGTAATGACACAAAACGAGTGGACTTTGAACGAAACGAGGACATCAGAATGGATTACAGACATCTCTCGTTCACCAAACGGAAAATGCAGTGAACTCGACATTTTCAGTGAGTTGCAATCCGTTTTGTCATTTCACAACAACATTGGCTTGTACTTATCTAAAGTTTCATCATTCCATGTGAATATATAACTAAGTACCTAGGGATTTATTTTTTATTTTTTAAGTGTTATATGCTCTTCAAGTCAAATCAATCATTTGATTTCCGCTTTTAGAAATTTAATCTAAGCCAATTTACGAGTACTAACCGAAATTCTTGTGATAGAATTTTGAATTCACTATTCTTAAAATAATTTGTGATTTCAATTCAAAATAAGCCGAATATTACTTTGTATGCTAGTATTAAGTGGAGCAGAATATTTCTACGAGAATATACGTCTTTAGTTAATAAAGAAAAAGAGACATGAAATTTGAAAAAAAAAACGACTAGTAAATACATACAGTAAAAATGGAACCTTATCCGCTAAACCTTGAGTATTAGATTAGCGACGAATAATATTAAAAAACCCTCTATAAGTTAAGGGCAAAACCGAGTCCTTATCTATATATTTTCTGAGCATTGAAAACCACAATAAAACGTCATAACTTATACTTTACACCTAAGTATCTATTTTTGCAGTTTTTCTGTATTTATCAGGCCTTGGAATCATTAAAATTGCCTCTTGGTATTGATGGGAATCAAAGGAAGGATTTGCAGTAAAAATCATAGTACACCATTAGTAGCACGAGGTCTACTGAAGCCCAGGTACCCCCATATGACACAATATAGTTGTCACTGCGGCTGACGAAACTCTGAGGCAGAAAGGGTTTATGAGCTATGTCGCGTACATCCTATATCTGACGAAACATGACAAATTCCAAGTAGATTTGGGTCCAATAGAACCCACGCGACTAATAAAATGTTAAATTCAGTAAATACACGTCGTAGATAAAGATTAATTTCAAAATAGCTTTTTAAATATGTTGAAAAGTCTCAAAATCGCCTCAAGATACGGCTCAATCAGGACGAGCTGATAAGCCTGAACACAATGTTCGCAATGTTACTACGAGTAAGAACACAACATTACTTAGTTTACAAAGGTTTTTTTTAGTATAGATTCAACGTGGTTACTTTTAATCAACATGTATTAATCTCACCGTAACATTTAATGCACGTGTCGAAAAATGAAATTGATTTCACCCCCACTTCCTCCTGCGTGCCGTATCAGCAAGCCTCGAGTGGTTGGGGAGAGGCAGCTCTAATAACCGCCGGCAAGAGCCAGAGATGTTTATTTAATGGCGTACCCATAGACGCCCTAATGGGAATCCACGATCACACCCACGCCTTTATTGAAAGGATAGAAAGGTCAAAATATAATGAAAGTGATGTCACTAGCAAGGGTGCTAAAAGCACGCTCGCGACTTGCATCGTGGTTTGACGCTAGCATTCGAGTTACTTCAAATACAAAATGAGAAGCTTCATAATATTTGAGCGACCTAATATTATTTTGTTTGAGTGACATTCAAACAAATATTTTGTCCTGCATTTTTTTCAGTATTTGGCTAATTATTTATTTATGTTGAGCGGCATTTAATCTTAAATGAGGTGTTTCGAATAGAAAAACCACATTGAAAAATACCATAATGAGCAGAGCACTTTGGCTCTAATTTCTTTTAAATCATTGTAATTAATTTTTGAAAATTAATAACGAGAGGAGGATTGGAGCCACCTCCTGTACCACTCTCCCTCCTCTCGGCGATGCATAGTTTTCGAGATATTAATTTTTAACACTTTCACAAACCTAATCTCAAAATATATGGGAAAAGGTTGGGTTGTGTATAAGTTAATCATGTTTGTGCCGCACCTTGAACCTATTTAAGAATTAAAAGATGTTTTTTTTTTATTCATGATTTATTAAGGGGCTTTTAAACATTGCTGAATATGCCAGCCCCATCATAATTAAAAGATGTTAAAATTGGAAGATTTTAATAATATGATTTCAGTGGTATATGTTCCCATAGAATAGTAGGTATGACGCTGCGCTGGCTTCGCTCGCTCCGCTACGCATGGTCATGTTCTGAACCTAACCTAACCCCTCTTGGGGGGCTGTGCTCCCCCGTCCCCCTGCCTTTTTTACACCAAAAGATGCCGTCTCTGTATTTCTAGTCGCTCACATAGTAATTTAGTCACACGTTTAAAATTTTAATATCCAAAATCGATTATTCTAAACACACTTTTTGTAAGCTCATTCTGTATTTTATTATTAATTAATATTCGTGGTCAGTTTAATTAATTTTTCGCTTACTCAAATTCATACCGCTCAAGTTATTAAAATAGTATCTCATCATCAGTCGCTACCTACCTGTTTTTTTATTCGATCGGTTTATTATTCCCCTAAAAGAACTACGGTAAATCTTAAGATTTACCGGTAAAACTTAAGATTTACCAAAGTCATAACTGTTGTAAGATAATCATTGTCCATTTCGGACTTTTACCATCATATACTTGGTAAATCTTAGAACTTACCACCAAGACGCGGTAAATGTTGAAAATTTGGTAATCATACATACGATAAAGCTGAAAACTGTAGGTTAGGTTAGATATTGTGGCCACATACAGAGGAGCGAGCGAAGCGAGCGGAGCATGAAACTGTTAAGTAATTCCCAAAACCAATATTTACCAACCGTCCTTGGTAAAACCTAGCATGTACCAATCTCTATTGGCCAGTTTCTGACAATTTTTCAACAAGAGTCCGAGGTCAGAATTTTAGGAACTGATAGACACCCCTATGATAAATATTTGTTAAATATGATTGCTATCTTTAAAGTGGTGTTGTTAGCAAAAACTTTAAATGTAAGAAACAGGAGTCAGTTAAAAACTTGATTTCAATATAAAAATCTGACGTTTGTATTTAATGACGTTAGTAATTCCCAAAACCAACATTTACCAACCGTCCTTGGTAAAACCTAGCATGTTCCAATCTCTATTGGTAAAAGCCCGAAAAATTGTCAATTCTTTATAAATTCGGACATTTACCAACTCATTTTAGTAAATCCTAGGATTTACCGGTTAAACCACCAACATACAGGCTTTTACAGTAACATATACATAAAAAAGGTTTGGAAAAATTACTTTTCAAATTATGTTCTACAACGGATATTTGTTTTTTTTTAGATTTTTATTTTATACCCATATTCTTTGCTTCTTTGTTTAATTGCTAATTATGTTCTAAAACATAATCTCTTTAACGTCAATTTTTTGTTTCAAAATGCTGGGTATGTTCAAATAGCGTAGACGCTACCAAGTTATTTTTATTCACCTAAGGATCTGTTGGCATTAATTACAATAGTGGTAACTATAGGGCCGAAGTTGTTGTGGAGGTGAGATTTACTTAGATAATAATATATCAATTACAGATTAACTGACTTTCTTACCTCAAACTGATCAATATTGCTAACATGCTGCTCAAAAAACACTACGACATGTTTTTGATATTATACATAATTACTATAACAAATAGTCATGAGTAGAAACACGAATACAGAGTTATTAAATTGTTAATTTATTTATCAAATTGCTTACAATTTACTCGTGTCAAGTTTTTAAACTTGATTAAAGTGCTATTGCCGTCATGCCATTAAATTAACCTTTGTTAAAAATAGCCATGTATTATAAAGATACCACAGGACTTAACCAAACCCTAGTTTTGTTCATTTTGATATTATTTTAACCAATAAAGATAATTATATTTATATATTACCATACAAAATTTGTTAGTTTAAATCACCTCAAGAATATAATACCGTAACAGTCACGTAAGGTAACACACCTAAATCAAGCTAATGTGACATTTCTGGCATTGCACTGCCATCGCTCCAAGGCGACAGTGTAGCTGTAAATGCAGTATTTAAAAGGTTCAATAATATTTAATGTATTGTAAAAAAATATAAAAATTATTATAATATCTTTGTTTTCTATTTTATAATCATGTTAATTACCTAATTATTTTAATATATCACCATACCTGCAACAACTAAGTAATAAAAATGGCAACCGACTCGTTTTTAAAAAGGATAATAACAACTTATGAAATTAAATATTCTATCATAAGTTCTCTATCTTGAGTTCCATACAAAAATGAAATCAAATATTATACTTACCAGCTATGCTTTTTAAGAGCTATTTATGTTAAAAATAGACATCTTCAAAACATTTTCGTTGCTTGTTGATGGTTAAGAGATCTCAACGGTAATTGAAACGTGAAAACGCTTAGCTGTAACGCTGCTCCGCTCTATGCTATGACGAAGCTCCACAAATAATTCGCAGAGCGTATGCCCAGATTATCATTTGAATGTGCCCTCAGACGATTGTTGGATCCCGTGACAGTTGTACAATGGGGGAAGCGGGCCCGGGGCGAAATATTTTTACCGAATAAAAATCCGGTGTTTTCTGTATCCAAGGAAATTACATTTTTATCAGCCGCCTTTCGTGTTTTGTCCGTTATCTTTCCACGTAATGAGGCTTAATTGGGACGTTTCTTGAATATTTTTGCAGCAAAATTATGTTTCTGACAATTTTTCAACAAGAGTCAGAGGCCAGAATTTTAGGAACTGATAGACACCTCTATGGTAAATATTTGTTAAATATGATTGCTATCTTTTAAGTGGTGTTGTTAGCAAAGACTTTAAATATAAGAAAAAGGAGTCAGTTAAAAAATTGACTTCAATATAAAAATCTGACCTTTGTATTTAATGCCATTTTCATTTTAGTGGTCTCTTGGTACAGGTTTATTTTTTGTGACTTTTTAGTCATTTTATACATGTTTATTATGTTTTGACCCAGATTTCACAAGTAACACCGGAATAATTCAAAATAGTACGACTTTCTAAATTATATTTGAATTTTTTTATTTTCTTTTTAAGAATTTGAGACGCAAAAGACACTAATAAAGTTGATTAGGCTGCTCTCGACAACCTGGAATCAGTCGACGAACTGTTAAATTTACACTTAACGTCATTATATGACATCTATGCCCCTCTGCGTCCTGTGCGTATCAAACATGCTTCCGCGCCGTGGCTTACAGATGAGGTTCGTAAACTTATGGCTGAGAAAGTTAAAGCAAAAACCAAATTTAAAAATAATCCATTAGATTACAACCGTGAGCGCTATAGGGAATCCAGGAGGAGATTTCTCAATAAGCTTGGTATCGGCAAGACAAGAAATTCCTTCTCTCCTTCAAACAATATTAATATTGATGCTCTTAATTTCTCTTCATCTGCTATGATTGACCCTAGCATTAAAACTAATAAGATTAATAACCTTTCGTCTTTGCCAAACCCGGAATGTATTTCTTTTGTCTTTTCTCAATTTACTGAGTGTGATATTAAGAAGATCGTACTTTCACTTTCATCCAATGCCCTTGGCAGCGATTTGATTGGTCGTACTATGATTCTCCCTCTCCTTGACATTCTTACTCCTGTCATTACGAAACTCCTAAATCGATCCTTACTGTCCTCCACTTATCTATCAATTTGGAAAGAGGCCTATATTACACCGCTACCGAAAAAAGTAAATCCTTCTACTTACTCCGATTATCGTCCCATTTCCATATTAACATTCCTATCTAAAGTCCTTGAAAAACTTGTGCATGGTCAACTCACTAAGTTTCTTTCTATAAATAATCTTCTTAATCCTTTCCAGTCCGGTTAGTCAGAGTACGACTACAGCTATAATCAAAGTCACTGATGATATTCGCCTAGGAATGGAAAACCGCAAACTGATTGTTTTGACATTACTGGATTTCAGTAATGCCTTTAATACGGTTGATTTTGATATTTTGTTGGCAATACTGCGTTCTCTTAATATATCTCCACCGGTAATTGATTGGTTTCGAAGTTACCTGTACGGGCAGCGGCAGAGAATACGTATTGAAAACAGCCTCTCCGCATGTAGTACCACAGCTGCCGGCATTTTTTCGATCTTCATTAACTCAATTACGCTTCCACTTTCTTCTTCCTAACCATTAAATGCTGACGATCTCCAAATATATACGCAGGCTACTATATTTTTTTTACAAAACGTCGCCCCACACTAGGATTTTTCTCCTGTGTCGTGGGTGCAGTTACAAACAGAGAATCTCACACGCACATACGCCCAGACCGGAACGAATTTCTGAAGGCCATACAAAATATTTGTTCCGAACGGAATCGAACCCGCGACCCGTTGCGCAGTATGCGATTATTCGAGTCCTGCGCTAACCGTGTCGTCAAAATGATGAAATGATTTGTCAATTGCTATAGCACAAATGAACTCAGATCTCTGTCACATTTCCAATTAGATTAATCGCCACGGTCTTCAAGTAAACCCAAATAAAACCCAGACGATCATTGTAGGCAGCAAGTGGTGTACTGACAGAATTGACCTTGATTCTTTACCGCAAATTTCCTTCGATGGCGTGCATATTCCTTATCGGGATGTAGTATAGAATCTTGGTGTTTATAAAGATAACCGGTTTTTCTGGGAGAAACAGATATCACAGGTAAGCAGAAAAGTTTTCGGAGCATACAGTTCGCTTAAGCGTCTGAAAAATCTTCTGCCAATTAAAACTAAAATTTTACTAGCATAGTCCATTCTTCTTCCTATTTTAGATTATGCCGATGCTTGCTATCCTGATTTAGGTTTCACAAGTCGCGAGGAAATCTAGTATAAAATAATTTTTATATTTAATCGGTTCACGATTGACGGAGAAATCAGTTGTCGTGCACAAAAAAGAGATGCTTTTTATTCCTTAGAATCACAAATGAACCGGCTTCAAAGGATGTAACGTTCATCAAATATAATTTTTACTCATTCTAAAAAAACTTCCTATAGATATATTTCATATATTATTCATTTGTTCCATGTTAATATAATAATCATTTTGGACGTTTTCGTTTAATATATTTTTTACTTAGAATAAATGATTTTCTTTAAAAATAGCATTTTGATGATATGTTTGAATGCCAGCTAACCGCATCAAATCACACATACAATCAACCATAAATTAGTTTAAAATATTATTTAATTTTGTTAAAGGTTTGTTATATTTTCGGTAATTTCATGCTGTAGAGGTCAGTGATACAAACGAATCGCTGCAAAACCCATGTCGTCTTGTTTGTTCTACCTCTAGAGTGTTATTTAAGCACGAGCAGGCGCAGGGGGATGAGACTGTCTGCGAGCTGAAGCTCATCGTCGCCACCAAACCGAAGCTGCGGTGGTGAGCGAAAGCTATCTGCGACGATAAGCTCACGCGAGACCGCCGGGGACCCGCAATTCCGGAGCCCTGACAAAGCAATACCTGCTGCATTGTTGCTTGCTTTCACGGAGTATACTTGCTTGCATGGTGTATGCTTGCTGCATGCTTGCTTGCATGTGACATGTCATACCTATTCCCCTTACAATAAAGCAAGCTAAGTTGGTATTTGTAAGGTAAACAATAACGGCGAAACGAGTGGAGGAAACAAATTTAATAAAATTCAATTTAACTAGCGTTACATTAAATGTCCAAAATTATATTAAATGTTTATTGAGCGACCCACCCCTATCTTCGCTAGCTTGGTTTTTTATGTAAAACTATATACCTACTACTAACTGTAACAAAATTATGTATTTATTCAAACATCACACACACAGAAAAAGATTTAGTCGAACCTCTTCGTTTCTTAAAGTTAGATGATTATTTAACATTCTGCTGCAAAAATAGCTTGTGACAGCTTGATTATGATTATGTTATTGTTGCCAGATTCCGATAAAAAGATTTTCTTGGCAACAACAAAAACATCGCGACCTGAAAATCCTCCCTTTCTTCGGCGATTTTCTAGGTTAAAGCAAAAATACTCTTTGCTTTAAATAAGCAACAATAAAGCGAACGTAATGGCTTCCAGTGGACCTGTTATTTTGTGAACATTAGCGAATTACTCGGATCACTGCTCATCTTTTATGTACAGGTAAATTTGCTTGAATAATAATACTTACCTACTTTGAGTTGCGATATTCGTAGCTTATTTATTAAACTTGTTATTTTCTTATTTTAATGTAGGTAGTTGTTTTTAAAATGTTTAATTCGAAATATGAGATAAGTATTGTAGAAACACAAAAGTACATACGAAGGTGGATTTCTTAACCATACATTTATTCGCTTCCCTGTCTTCTGGGCGTTAATATGTTTACTGTGCAAGCAAATAGATCAAGTTTATATTAAAAATTTATGGAGCTTAGCAGCTTGCTCGGAAGCATCATACACTTTTCCCAAAATTGCTCTCAAATATTTATGTAGTTACTTTTATGTGAGCATACCGAACTGATTTTGAGATTGCTTTTTAGAGCATTATAATAAAAAAATCTTAAAACTGCACTTTGGTTATATACCGGGTATAAGTGACGGTATCCCATTTCTTTTAACAGTGAGTTCAGTCAGACCAATGTTAATATTTGTTTACTCATGTTTATTTTTCCCGGAAAAGCTTTTAAAGCAAAAAAAAAGGTTTTCATTTTTAATTTTTATTCATGTTACGCAAAGTATGGCGCGCCGGCATCATTTTGTTCCGCTCACACCAGTGCGTTGACGTTCGATGACCCAAACAGCGGATTCCGCGCGCAGTATTCTATTTTTTGATTATTTTTTGTTGTTTTTTGACAGAATATGATTTGTAAAAGTTAAATAAATTATATTACACCAGAAAAATTAGAAAAAAATAATATATAAAAATAATAAAATATTTCGGAAAATTTATGAATTTTCCGGGAGAAAATTTCAGTGATTTTCAAATATAAAACACGCACAAAGATTAATACAACGGCGAGAGCTAAAGGAAAACTAATTGAAACGATATATAAAAACTATTATAGGCTAAGGACAAGAAAATATAAATACCAAGACTGTTTAATAAATATTGTGATCTATTATTAAATAAAGAAAAAATTAAGAGTAAGCAAACATTAAAAAGAAAACTTAAGAAAACACTATTAATGTAAAATCATTTATGATTAGAGAGTAAAAGAAAGTAGGTAATCAAATATTAGGTGTCATGTTTTACAGAATATCAGTATTATATTATTATTATTGTATGTAAGTGCGTATATGTTAAGGATTAATAAAAACCCAAGAGCGCAACGCCATCAAACTACTCTCTAGTTTGGCGTATATGTAGTTTAGAAACGTGTATGCAAATAAATTAAAAAAAAAAATAGGATCATGGTCTGAACTCACTGTTAAAAGAAATGGGACACCGTCACTAAGCTCTATAAAACAATTACCGAAAACCTGAGTATAGTGTAATGAGAATTCAATCGAAACCACTAATAGAACTTTTTATTTAAAAAAATTTCAACTATGCCACTTTTACTTAACTCTATCGTCGTTATCTAGTAATGGTGGCACGACGACTGAGCAGCAACATCGTATTCGCAGGCGCACGACCATCGTTTTAAAAAAACAATCATGGTCACTTTCTTAGAGCGATTTTCACCCAAAAAAATCAAAACTTAGACAACTAAGTTAACTTAACCAGTACAATAAGTTAAATTAGTTTTTATAATAAAAACTAGTTTAACTTTATGTACTGGTGAAAAATGCATGTTGAAATAATTACCTATATTATTTTTTAAACCCCAGGTTAAAGAGATATTCAGGTTTTAATATTATTGATAAGATACGCATTTCGGACAGTAACTGGATGTACGGATGCGTTCCGAATGGCGATGTTATCAAAGTCAGCGCGCAAAAAGTTGTTTCGAATTACGGTGACAGCATCCTGACAGCGTCCAACGTGACGTCATCGATGACGTCATTACATCGAACGCTTGTACTGTCAAATTACAGATGCATTCTGGCTCTCGGAGTAGTAAAATGGAGGAAAGAAGTTACCTTAATGCGTTCAAGAACATTTTTCATTTTATTTTGTAACTTTTTTATTTGGAGTTTTATAAATATTCTAGTTTTATAAAGAAAGTTAGGGTGTCTAAGGTTTTGTCTTATTTAGTTAACTTGTTGTATAACAGACCAAACATATTATTGGAGGCCTGGCCTGATAATAAATGAGTATTGTACAAAATTCCCAGAAGATTCATGGGAGGCTCTCAAAAATTACGACACTGCCTATATCAATAGAATAAGACACTGCTCCAAACACCCAAGAGGTATAAGTATCCTTTACAGATTCAGCATCCTTTGTTTAAATCGGGCTTCTATATATGCCGAACGCGTTTTCGTTGCTTATTAAGTTTACTATCCAGGCCTACAAAGTTTAGCTTATTTTGTACCGTAAGCTTTAAGCAATAAGAACGTTACGACACATTGTAATTTGTAAGGCGTTCAGCTCGTCCTGTCTCGTCACAAAACGACTGACGGAGTGATAACTAAACATTCGTTTTGGTCGAAATGGTTTATTTGTGTTGAAAGCTTCTACCCTGAAAAATAAGATCTATTACTTAATTGTAGTGTAAAGATTCGGTTATACAAATTTATTGATAACGGTAGCTTTAAGCATTATTTAAAAATACTCCATGAAACATTCGTGGAATAGCTATTGTGTTTTGCCTTTTGCCTCTACCTTATTCAATACCTGGACGAACATTAACGATACATTGACCTTATATGCGATATATGAGGTCAATGAACGAAACTAAGAAAAACCTTAAATTCTGGACTTGACAAAGGAACCACCATTGTAAGCTTAATAATGAGTACGAAATTACCTATGTATATTCTGAAAAATAAGCGGACGTGCGTTACGAATAACCCGCAAACGGCACTCGAATTGGTGTCTAGATGAAAAACAACCACATGACCGCAGCAGTCTGCGGTCACCGTATTCATTTTGCAAAATTTATTACATCTCTATATATAATCTGTTATTTTCATTTCGCGAAATTCAACGATGACCGGAAGTAAATACATTTGCCAGATGAATAGCTGCATGCTCTGTTACCGTCACGTTCGAGTGATATACAAACGCTTAACTTAATATATGTCTCCTTTACATAGGCCTTGGTAAAGATCAGTTTTCCATATTATATGCTTGTTTTATACAACTAAACTGGCAAACAAGCAAATTGCCCACCTGATGGTAAACCCTCCACCACCCATGGCCCTACTCAACCAATCCTGGTTAGGCGCATAACACATTGCACCGGACACCGCTCCGGTGTGCGGTGCTGCGGTTTTTAATTTTGACTGAAGAATCTTAATTTGTATACAAAAACCGCAGGGTATAACACACTCGCACCGCATCACCGTGCGGCTGTGCGGCGCGCGCGACGGCACCGCACTCCCGGACGGTGATGCGGTGCGGTCCGCGGGGTATGCCACACTGTGCCGCAGTATCGTACGGATTTTTGCGTAGAAAAGACGTACATACGCGTAATAGATCTCAACATAGATAATGCGGTGATGCGGGGCGTCATCGTGCACCGCAGCTCCGGACGGTGATACGGAGCAAACCGTACGGTGACACGGTTCCGTGCCGCCGCAGCCGCATGCGGTTTTCGTCCCTCCGTACACCGCAGCGGTGTCCGGTGCAATGTGTTATGCGCCTTATACGGACCAAATCATCGGGAGATGCGCGCGGAACCTGCGAATCGCACTCTGCCGCGCCGCACTTCTTGACTCCCTACAAACTATTTATTCCTTCCTACCTTGGTAAGTGGTAAGTGGTAACAGTCAACTTATGTAGGTAGCTCTTGTGAGATTCGCAGCAAATCTGCAACCCCCACAAGAACCACAGTGTACGTCGCCAACTTGTGTCATAAGATGTAAAGTCACGGTACCCGGTAATTTCACTGCCATAACTTACCCTTCAAACCGGAACACAGCAATCCAAACACTGCTGCTTTGCGGCAGAAATAGTTAATACGGAGGCACCTAAGTAGTCGACCATTGTACAGGTAACACTCACTGTAATCCCTTGAACTACGTTAAATTGCCATTCTTGGTGGAAGTTAATCTATTTACTACCACAATTGAACTAAGCTATACTGCCTAATCTAGTTCTTTTAGTGCCCAATGGCAAGTAAAAATCTGTCTAAGAAAGAAGGAATCAAAAGTAATAAGAGTTAAATTAAATATATTGACGCTCTTTCATCACACAGAAATCGAATGTATTTTCAAAAGTGGGCGTTTTATTTTGTAACAAGTATTCTGTTGCTAAAATTAGCAAATGTCGGATAAAGCTGACAAAAGTATTATT
The DNA here is from genome assembly GCA_963935595.1 of Schoenobius gigantellus. NCBI lineage: Eukaryota > Metazoa > Arthropoda > Insecta > Lepidoptera > Crambidae > Schoenobius > Schoenobius gigantellus. The sequence goes on from OZ012542.1 coordinate 32,714,231, forward strand.
TTTTTTCAATTATGTTGGTCTGTGAAATGAGTTTCGGTTGACGTAAATGTACGTAGGTACACTAATTTAATAACAAGCAAAATAAAACTCATCATCATCATCATCACAGCTCATATACGTCCCCACCGAGGGGCACGAGCCTACCCTAACTGGTTAGGGCGATTAGGCCTTAGTCAAACAACGCTGGCCCAGTGTGGATTGGTTGACTTACCATACACCTTTGAATCAGGTGTATGCAGGTTTCCTCACGATGTTTTCCTTCACCGTATGAGCGTCAGATAAATATAATGAAATTCGTGAAAAGAAAAAAACATTGGTACATGCATGAAGCAAATGCAAAGAGGAGATGTTATAAGCAACTAGGTCCAGCTCCTATCACCAGAGTCCTGACGTCAAGCATTTTTAGTTTTAGCTACTTAACGCCAGAGGCGCTGACATCAGTCGATCTTTTTATCTGTCAGATTAGTACGTCGTACGCTCTTCCTTTATTTTAGTTTTAAATTACCTAAATACAAAATGAAATGTATTCTATCGTGCAAAAGTTTCACAGACGACAGAAACAAAGTGAACGAAAAAAAAATCTCTTTCCATTTGTAAGTACATTAAACAAGCATTATTAATTTATTACTTGATGTATTGCTTCTAGAATGTTCGACGCTACATGGACGCTTCTGTCAATGTGCCGATAAAGCACAAAAGGCCCTCTAGTGGCGAGTAAAAATACTAACGAAAACGTAGGATGTATTAAGGGCGAAAACAAAATACGTGAATTAATATAAGCAGTTTTAACGATTTTTATTTTGAGATTATATTGACACAGCACCTAATAATCGGGCGGCATCGTGGCATCGTTTATGCGGGCATCATTTATCTTTCTCCTACGGATGTATCTTTTAACATAGATTTATTGTTTATATGAAAATATAACATCAGGAAATCTATAAAACACCAAAAGATTTTTTTTGGTGTTTTATAGATTTCCATCGGAAATTAATTTAAGAAATACATGGCTTAAAATAAAAAGTAGCCTATGTTATACCTTATATAATTAGCTAACTATTAGTTAAAGTCCCATCAAAATCGGTCCAGCCGTTTCGGAGATTAGCGGGAACAAACAGACAGACAATTTTTTTCGTGTTTTTGTTATTGGTACCCGATATACATTCATACCCATTTTGTAAAAACTTCTTATTTTGACATTACAAACAGACACTTCAATTTTATTTATTTGTATAGATATATAGATGTATAGATATAGATAATATAAGACCTTTCATATTATTCAGAACCTATATGCGTGTTTCCTAAGATTTCGAATTAATAATTAAGACTTAATATCCGTTTTAAGAAGAAAATTATTATAAAGATTAGTTTTGTTGTTTTACAAATTGTAAAAAAATAAAAAATATTATTTAAAAAAATATTTTTCTATTATTTCTTTTCCAAAAATCCCAAATTTTAGTTACGTTCACATATATTACACAAAGAAAACAAAAGTCACAAGAAACTACAAAACTACTACTATTGCAGCTAAATAAACTGAAGTCCATTTATAAGTTTTCACAAATAATGAATGCATTGTAAATGATAGAAAATTTTATAACTAGATTATCTATTTTTAGAATGATTTATTTTATTAAATCCCTTAGTGAGGCCCTGTACTAGCACTGCTGCCACCTAGTAATATAATAATGTTTTATTTATTCTCTCACACAGACAATTACAATTACATATAGCTTAGTAAGTAATGACATTTTTTTTTTCTTATATAATTTAAAGTCTATGTGAGAGATTGGTATCTGTACTAGGAAACCTGTATGACAGATTACCAGCCTCTAATGTATAGGAACTTTTATGTTGACGTCAATAATGCTGGCATTTTAGTCTGTACTAGCACTGCTGCCACCTAGTAATGTATAGCGGAACTTTTATGTTAACGTCAATAATGCTGGCATTTTAGTAATTCTACTCGCTACAAGGTGACAGTGGCGTCGCGCACCTTCCCCCCGCACCCCGATTTCTGGCTTCACTTGATTTCATACGGAAAACGCGATAGGGCACCTCCTCTTTGTATTTGCTTCATGGGTACATGGCAGGATCGATCGCGGCTCTCCTGATTCTACTCGGAGCACAGTCCACAAAATAAAATTATGTTAATAATATACCAATTTATCAAAGTAGTCATAAACATCAAAATCTATCTGAGTGATCTGCAGTTTTCAAAATGATTTCTTTTGCACAACAACTTGCATTAGACCAGGGAAATGGCCCAAAATTCATGGAGGCGGGGTATTATAACTTTTAGATGCCAAGACACGGGATAATCAAAAAACATTTAAAGCAATCAATGAATAACGTTTTGTTTGTAATACTTCATAGAATATTATGTACCATTCTATCAAAACGATTTGGTTCTACAAGTATGTTTATAAATATTTTGAATTACATTTTAAACTTTTGCGTTGCGTTTCACGTAGTTAAGGTACTATTATTTTGACAGTTATTGTGCTCGTTAACCCTACATAATTATCCAAGTGAAACTCTTTCGATGTTATATATATATTAAATTTAAATTACATTACAATATTTTTGAAATAAACATGACGTACATGAATGTAATCATGTTCATTGATTATTTTTGTACCTTTGATGCTCATAATATACATGAAATTATTTTTTTTATATAGGTACTGAAAATTACTTCTAAAATATGTTTAAATAATAATTTTTACACGTCTATTATCATCTATTGTAAGCATCTGGATATATTGTGACTTGAATAATACATCCATGTCGGTCCCTTCGCGTAAACTATCCGTCATTGCGATAAGATAATAATACACTGAAATCATGAATTATTCCAATCTGACGCTCGGCCACTATGTAGCGCAGAAATAAACTCTTTGTTCTTGGGTAATCCTTTATACTTATGTTTCGGCGATTTTTCGAGATCATCATTTTGTATTTTCCTATTTTATTTGATATGTTTCTGACAAAAAAAGGCTTATCTGAAGCAAGGTTTCAAACATTTAATTTAAAGTTTAATAGAAAGTTTAATATCCTGAGTACCTACTCAAAGACGCCCATTTTGAATTGAATTTTTAAACCAACCTCGAGCCGCCTTGAGCCGCCTGAGCTGCCTGAGCTGCCCGTACCCAGTGGCTAATTCCTGCTTCCCTTATCAGATCATCGGTTCATCTTCAATGCTGCGTCTTTCGGTTCTTCCATTAACAAATTCCAATAACTTTTGTCCCAGCCTTCGATTTTTGTCGTGATTTCGAGTAGCTGCCACCGTTAGGTCATCCCACGATTTCGAAACGGGCGCATATTCTGGAGTTTTGGCACCAAACTGGTGCCTAAGACCGGTGTCACCGATTACGTTAGTAAATAAGTCATAGTTAAATTATTAATTATTCGCATTTTTATATGCATATTTTACTTAGTTTTCTTATTATTTTATTTATTATCCTATGATCAGTAAGTTTATTGCATGATTTTATAGATATTTTACTAAAATATACAATATATATTTCAAATTGAAAACTTTGTTTCGGCGTCCTCGCGAATTTCTTCTACAAAAAATACTTGCTGAGGACAGCTACCAATGTCATCATCACCATCAGGCAGTGATGCTAGAAGTGATAACAAACCAGCGAATCATTCTCCAGATGAAATACAGAATTCAGCGAGCATTGAGAAGAACTTTTATGTCCGAATTACAGTCGTGCTCGAAACACAAGAAGCTGGCATATGGCAGTCTTTTGCATTATGCTCAATGCAGCTAACAAGCGTAATTCATTACTTCATTGAAAATTTTGCTACGAAATTAATTACTTTCAATTAATTTCATAGCCAAATTCTCAATGAAGTGCCACTCACTCACTAAGAGAACGACAAATTTATACAGTTGAACTTGCCACAGTTAATTAGACAATTAGTCCATCAAGAAGGCTTTTTCGCAATACGTCTACTGCGCAAAATGTCTACCAGTCGTAATATGTCGCTTTCTCATAATGTCTCTTTCGCCCAACGTACATTTCGAGAAATACCTCTTTCGCACAATGTCTCTTTCGTAGAATGTCTCTTTCGCAAAATGGCCGGTGCTATGTGACGGAGTGTCGATGGAAAACAAACAACAATACTAAATACACTTGTCACAAGTGTTGTAAATAATTATGAATTAGCATGTGGGAACTGTTTGAATGAAGAATAATAGTCATCTTTCAGATCTATTCTTAACCGACTTAAAAAAAGGAAGAGAAAGAAATTTGAATCGTATGTTTTTTTTGGGTAAGTTACGCAATTACGCCGCCAATTGTAGACCGATTTTCGATACTCTAGTCATGAACTGAACTGATGGTGGAAGGATCCTTAACTTTTGGACTTGGTCCATATGTTAGGTCAGGAAGGTGAGGTGGTATTAAATTAACTAAAAAGATAAAAATAACAAATTTTAACACTTTTTAGACCATCGTTTGGCACCGACTTCAATATAGAAGTGTGATGTTGTCTGTACCTATTCTTACATTGTTTTTAACTTTTCTGTGTTTTTGAAGTCGGTTTTTATTATTAAAAAAAAAAATTGTTGTTATGTATATATATTTTATTTTTGCGTCGGTGGCACTGTGGACTCGGCACTCGCCTTCCAATCGGGAGGTCCGGGTTCGAGACCGCCATGTACAAATGTGTTTTTCGTTTTCGAATTTCATATGTACATTTCACTGACGCTCCTACGGTGAAGGAAAACATCGTGAGGAAACCTGCATACATCTGCGAAGAAATTCAATGGTGTATGTGAAGTTGACCAATCCGCACTGGGCCAGCGTGGTTGACTAAGGCCTAAACACCCTAACTTAGGGTAGGCTCGAGCCCCTCGGTGGGGACGTATATGAGCTGTGATGACGATTATTTTTGTTGGTAGTGCTACTTTATGTTTATAGTTTTTAGTGCCAAAATATTGAAAAGACTGAACAGCGTCACCAGTGGCGGGTTAACTAGAAATTATTTTATTAAACACGACAATTCATAAAGAAATTGTCGTCAATTTATATTTTGTATTTTATGTAGTATGTAGTTTGTATATCATGTAGTCGTATATATAATTTATACTAAAGAGGAGCAAAGTAGGCTAAAACGTAGCAATTTTCTACATTTTTCTCATATAAAAACATATATCCGCAATATAATCCCAATAGCGACAACGGCACCACAAAACTATTTGCTAGAGATCATTTGAAATATGACGGCATTGGGGACGATGAGGAATAACGTGATAAATTGACCGTAAAACACTCGAGTGCCCGTAGGTATCTCGCGCCTGCACTTAATCTATGGAAGTAAGCGGATCACGTCAGCTTATTTGTGTTTGTTATGAGATCGGAGCCCCTTGGCGCCTTGTGGTGCAGTTGTATTGCAATTGTCCTTTCTTTTGTGCAAACAAAACCAATCCATAATATCTGTCTGAAGATGTATACCTGAATCGATAGAAGTTGCTTTAGCAGTGCTTCGATTTAATTTTATTGTGGCTATTTGTGATTGCTTCTGGTTTTCGTTGGTTTCCTTTCTGATAGTAAAGGGTCTACACAAGTCGTAGTCACAAATTTTAATGAACTTACATTTGTGAAGTCCAGCAGATAGCTGGACTGCTGCTTCTATTAACAGGTTCACGTAAAGACAAAATTGTATATTATTCATTGCCGCGTATAGGCGGGAACCCTGCTTACGGCTTAGCTATTGATCAAGTAATGAACGCTTTGTTGTTGTGATGATGCTAAAAATTCTGGCAAAACCTCTAAGATGACGTCTAACATGATATCAAGCGACACGATTAAAGTTATTTGTAAATACAAAAGCATATATGCTTTGTCAATATTTACCTAGAAATAAGATCAGAACTAAAGAAATACATCATCCATATCTCAGATCAATATTTCATAAAATGCATTACATAAACGACTAATTATAATCATTATTAGTTATTATTTGTAAATTGAATATTTTATGATAAAAACAAAAACACAGCTTCGACTGTGCAACACGTGTACGTATCATAATAATACGATGATCGAACATTTCGTTCTAAATCTTACTAGATAGAATAGGAGTATATTTAACATTTTTGAAATAATATAGAATGTTCCGGCATTAAACTGTCGAGCCGAGAGCCTGCTCTGAACTGAACAATAACGTAGATAATTTATACTGGTCCCTAATGTAATGCCATGCAAACACATTGCTGAATAACCACTATTTTACAACTAGACTGAACCTGTTTATTTCATCATTGACTTCGTAACGAGGAAATTAGTCCACTCAATAGGTTCAAGAATTATATAAATCCTTTTTATTCTTAAAGCCACGCTGGCTATAACTGTCTGTATATTAATAGTATTCAAATTTCGAATAATAAATGTACCCGGTAATGAACAAAATTTACGCTAACCGGGCAGCCCAGTAAAAATTCGTGAAAGATTGCAAAAAATACAAAACGAAGTCTTGTTCTATCTATAAAACTGGAAGAGCTTCTTGTATAAATTTTGTAAATTTTAAAAAGCTCATGGATCGATGGGTAGACGTTAAGGCGAGGCTGTAGAAAAATATTTTTCATACCTTTTCTTCGTTCACTGTATAATGGAACACATTAAACCACGACGGAAACACTTTTTCCTCTACTCAGAAAAGATCTCACAAATGATCAGTGAAAAGAGGTTCAGCAATGAACAGATTTTATTAATACCCTTTTACGATATCTCTTGTGTTCCCAGACTTACATTCAGGTCACACATGTGCTACTAAATTTATTCAGTGTGTCTTAGGCTAACATTTAGACTGGTTTGCTTTGTACTGAGCTAGATTCAGTCTCTGGGCGCTTAGAGATAACAGAACTACCTACGGTTCCGTGTGACTAGAATTTAAAGCTACATCGAATGTGCGATGTGTTTTCTTTAAAGAATTTTATTTCTTAGCTGGAATTTGCAGTTTATTTTTATTGTTTTGCCAGATTGTTTAGTTGTTTTACGTAATGATATTGATTTTTCACGTAGTATAAAATATTTTTTAATGTAGAAGAGTTAAACTATGATAAATTAGATTCATTTTTGAATTATTAATTTGATAGTAAGATTCTTATTCAAGATATAACAATAATTGCTAAAATAAATATAAATTTTCAATTAAGCTGAGTTCGAATATTATCAAATACACAAAAGAAGGTAATCAAAAGTGTGATACTTATACACTTATCACAAAGACTTGTAAGTATTCAATATCAATTTAAATTCAAAAATGTTTATTCAACATAGATCTTAACTGAGCACTTATTATCAGCAAAAAAAATTGCTCAAAATATTCACTCTTTATACTTGTATGCACACACATCTCAACAATGATTGCAAAGATGTCTCCACCTTCCTTCACGAAATGAATCAAGTAGAAACTCGAAAAGTCAAATTTTTTGTCTTCTTTTGAAATTGCCAATCATTACTATTCATATTTCATATTAAGTAAATAGTTTAATAGCAGTATCAAACATTAGTTTTTTTATATACAACAAAGGCGGTAAACAAGCAAGCTGCCTACCTGATGGTACCTATGTCGCCACAGTTGCCTATAGCACATGTACATCCCGTAATAATTGCTAATATACAACTCCTACAAGGATCCAACTCTGCCTTGCCAACTTATGACATAAGATGACAAGTCACAGTAATTTCACTGCCTATGTTACTCTTAATCCGAAACGCAACAGTGCATGCACCGCTGCCTGGTGTAGAAACAGGTAAGATAAATGTACCCTGAGTCTTACATACACTGCATAATGTCAGAGTAAGAATAACTTCTTAGTATGTCACCGGCATCTAGTTATAAATTATCTATTTAATAGCATGAAGACCATAAAACAGTACGAGTGAATCGTCAGCAATATGGAAAGAAATATTGTATTCCGTTACAAAGAAGTTCTTGGAGAACAGTCCTCGTGTTTACACGCTGAGAGCCCACAATGATAAATTGGTTTAGGTCGTAGCCGTATTTATAAAGCATTTCTCAGAGCGCGTAAAGTTTACACTTCAGATATTGTTTGCAATGGATGGGAGGTCCACACCGAGTAAGGTTTTATTTACAAAAAGGCCAATACTATGGCTTATTGTTGAGAGGCTATTTTTCAGCATGCCTAAGGAGCTTACAGAGGTCGCAAGCCTGATTAAGTGTGAGGCGACTCGACCAATGCAAATTGTCGAGCAATTACGTCTAAGTAACTGACTATTTTGCATCAACAAGCTGGTGGCGTGAAATTATGCAAGCTTTTGGGATATTCGCAAGTTTGAATCAAGTTTTAACTTTACGGTAGTATTGGCATGGAAATTTATGGAAACAAAATCACTTAAACACGGTATGAAACCTATATTTTTTTACATACACATCATATATCATATTTGTTATTTGTATGTGCATTCTATTGTATTAATTTACTAGAAAAACATTGTATACGGTTCAAAGTAACATTTATTGATCCCAAGTAATCTTCTTATAACCATGGACCTACGACTTATAACGTTATGTTTTGTGTGGATAGGTTTTTGTTATTCTATTTTACGAGTATTCTACATCAAGCAAAGAGCAAGGAAAATTTGATACCACTCACAGTCTTTATTGGACATAGTTCTTTAGCGACAAGCTTTACTTACCTATACTATTTTCTAAGTACTTAAGCAAAAAACTATTGCCTGGATTTCAGTCAAATTCCTGCCACAATATTTTATTAATATGAAATTTACTAATAAAATTTAATAAGCTTATCACGCGCCCATGCGTGAATCTGTCAGTTAAAACATTTGTAAGTGAGAACCAGTAAAACACAATTGCTGCATGTTCGGTCAAGTCACAACATTAACAGGGAATCAATACGTCTCATTGCACATACTCACGATTGTCTATATGCTAATAATGGTGTTGATGATATATGTAGCTGTGAAGGTATAAATCAGGTTAAACAAGCGGCGTACCTAGGGCTAATAATAGATGAGAAATTCAATTGGGGACCTCATATAGAAAAAGTCTGTGAAAACCTTAGAAACATGTTATCCAAATTTAGTTTAATCAAGTATAAAGTTCCTTATAGCGTCTTCATTAACCTATACAAAGCGCTAGTTGAGTCACATATATCATACGGTCTCTCAAGTTACGGCCGAACATATAAAACTTACCTAGATAAAATATCCCAATTACAAATAAGATTTCTCAAAACTATAGTAAATAATAAAATAAAACAAAAATTCAAAAATGAATATTTTAAACTATTTCAATATTGTAAAATAGTGCCAGTTCAAGAAAGGTTTAAATACTTAATGTTGAATGAAAATATACACGATAACAGCTTACTAAAGTTAATACAACATAAAATACAAACAAGACACATCACGAATAAAATTATGGTAACCGTATCACAAAATAATACGTACGGTAAAAGGACAAACAAGTTTTTGCTTCCGCACATTTATAAAAATATTCCTATAACTCTTAAAGAAGTGATTTACAATAAAAACTTAAAAGACCTAAAGCAGAAATATTATGCAAACTCTGTTATATTCTGACTTTTTGATGGACTGTATGTTGAGATCGATTGAGAATGCTAAACAATGTTTACTTTTACTGCCTTTATGTACCTACCTACTACCTAGTAGATGATGTATACGATTGTTTGTGTAGACATTAGTACGTATGTGAGTGGCAAGACAAACCCGGTAGGGTTTATTGATACTTAAAAGTGTAAATATTTGTGTAATTTTTAATGTCAAAATAATTTTAAAAAAAAGTAGGATTTGTGCAGTGGTTATATCCTCGTTATATCTATTGCTATCCGATACATTGACAACCGTGTCTATGGGCGCAATTCCTCTATAAAATCAAGAGGATATTAACAGCGACAGCAATGCGGCCGCCGGAGACGTTCTATGTACTTTCGCTCAAGATTACGCATTCACCTGTAAGTAAACTGAACTGTATTTGCTGTGATTAAATTATAAATGTGATTTAACAAAGTGGAGGGCCAGTTTAGCTTAACATTATAACGATCCCACCTAACATCGAACAGAACCCCAGACAGAAAACCCCTTTACACAGTTTTACTCCTAGTTTTACTAACAATTTACGTCTTTAATAAAAACACACAGAATTGCTTTGATTTGTATGAAGTTTTGCCAATGATTGACTAGTGATTTTATTAGGTTCTACGCTGTAACCGCTTACGTAACCCAAGATCTTTTTCAATATCCATACCTACCTAGTTTATTCTATCTCAAACAGCTATTCTCTCTCTAATATCTCAATAAGCAGCGTTACTAAAGTAACGAAATAAAAATCCTTTTTGATCACAATGCCTACGCCGCAAAACTACTTTGAAGGATTACTCCTAAACAGCTATAAGACTAAGTGGCAAAATTACTAACATTTAAAACGCATAGAAAGCAAAATGCCTCAAATAAATATCTCTAAAGCGGTTTGCCTAATTTGCAATACGTCTGCATTCTTTCTTGTCTAGGCAGCATAACGTCTCAAAAATTAAAATGACTTTAAAGGATAATACATAACATGCTATACGAATAAGAAGCATAATTAATCGCTATCAAAAACGGCTATAAATCAAACTGCCTCAAATTAATAATATCCAACTAATATAAATGTGAAAGGAAGTGACATAGAAAACTCTATGCCATTTTGCAGTTGAGTTGCAGTTCAAATTCTGTCCTGTACCGGCCCTAGATGACCTGTTTTACAAAATACCAATTTCATAGGTAATGACCTAATACTAAACAATTCGTGACGGACCATTAACTATGCTTGTATTTATACCTCGTTTTTGTTTGATTTCCTGTAATTTGGAGCATTTTGGTGTTCAGGTCATAAAACTACTGAGTTGTTTTGCATATGAGGTATTTTGCATCCCTAGGCATCTTCATATCCAGGCATTTTACAACAGAGATGTTTTGCATTTGAGCCTTATTAAGTTCATAGTCATTCTAATGTTAAGAAATTTTACTACTTAAGTCCTTTTGCATTAGAGGTAAGGTAATAATTAATTATTTTAATTTGAGGCATTTTGCTTTATAGCCGTTTTACATGTTAGTTATTTTGCTTCATAGTCATATAGCTGTTTAGGAGTAATCCTTCAAAGTTGTTTTGCGGCATAGGCATTGTGATCAAAAAGGTACAAATCAGGGGGCCTATTACCGATCTCATGGTTTTGCAAATGATATATCATATGGCATCATAGTGCAAAACGAAAAATACGATTTCCGGTCAGATTTTTGATTATTATTTGTTCATTATTTAATGATGACATCATTGAAATTATGCTATAGTGATGATATCATTGGAGATCGGTAATACGAAATGCAGCATTCCATGACTTCTTTTTCTCAAATTTATACCATGTCATACGATGAAAGATCCATAATTGGCCTGCTGGTCTTTTGAATTTATTTTATGATCTCAGTAATAAAAACCTTATTTACAGACAAATGTTTTGATTCTAACGTATTACCGTCACTCTCTATGCTTTCTGAAGCTAACATTGAGATTTTGATACTTTTAGGAAGAAAGTTCCGTGATCTTCAGGCTCCGTAAGATTCCAAGAATCTCACTTTGCCCTACCAACAAACTAGAGAACATATGAAAATTGTATATTTTACTAGCCCTATGTAGAGAACATATGAAAATTGTATATTTTACTAGCTGTGCCCGCGAACTACGTTTCGCCATCGAAATGCTTAACACAGTGTTTAGTTTTTCCTCCATTTTATTCCATTATTATTCAACTTTATTCTGCCTTTCTTGAGCAGCGGCCATTTCGTAATTAGGACAATTTTCGTAGATTCGTAATGCTCTAGGTACTCTTCAGGGCCTACTTTCATTTAATACCCATATTGCTGGGTTCGAAAAGAAACTTTTATCCGCCTTTTTTGAGCGGCGGCCATGTTGAATTTACGTCAATGTTGCTACGTTCATAGTGCTCTACTGATCAAGGCCTTTCATTTGATACCCATATTGCTGGGTTTGGAAACGAACTTTTATCCGTTTTTTTGAGCGGCAGCCTTATTGCATTTTGTGCGATTTTCCTAGGTTCATAGTGCTCTACTCTTCAAGGCCTTTCATTTAATACCTATATTGCTAGGTTTGGAAACGAATTTTAATCTACCTTTTTTGAGCGGTGGCCATGTCGAATTTACGTCAATATTGCTAGGTCCATAGTACTTTTCTCTACTCATCAAGGCCTTTCATTTGATACCCATATTGCTGGGTTTGGAAATGAACTTTTATCCACCTTTTTTGAGCAGCGGCTATGTTAAATTTATGTCAATGTTGCTAGGTTAATAGTGCTCTACTCATCAAGGACTTTCATTTGACACCCATATTGCTAGGTTTGAAAACAAACCTTTATCTTTTTTTTGAGCGGCGGCCATGTTGAATTTAGGTCGATTTTTCTAGGTTCCTAATGCTCTACTCTTCAAGGCCTTCCATATGATACCCATATTGCTGGGTTTAAAAACGAACATATATCCATTTTCTTGAGCGGTGGCCATGTTTAATTTAGGGCAATTTTCCTAAGTTCATAATGCTCTACTCTTTGAGGCCTTTTATTTGATACCCATATTGCTAGGTTTGGAAACGAATTTTTATCCACCTTTTTTGAGCAGCGGCTATGTTGAATTTATGTCAATGTTGCTAGCTTCATAGTGCTCTACTCATCAAGGCCTTTCATTGGATACCCACATTGCTGGGTTTGAACACGAACCTTTATCTTTTTTTTTGAGCGGCGGCCATGTTGAATTTAGGTCGATTTTTCTAGGTTCCTAATGCTCTACTCTTCAACGCCTTCCATATGATACCCATATTGCTGGGTTTAAAAACGAACATATATCCATTTTTTTGAGCGGCGGCCATGTTGAATTTAGGGCAATTTTCCTAAGTTCATAATGCTCTACTCTTTGAGGCCTTTCAGTTGATACCCATATTTCTAGGTTTGGAAATTTTTATCCACCTTTTTTGAGCAGCAGCTATGTTGAATTTATGTCAATGTTGCTAGGTTAATAGTGCTCTACTAATCAAGGACTTTCATTTGACACCCATATTGCTAGGTTTGAAAACAAAACTTTATCCTTTTTTTGAGCGGCGGCCATGTTTAATTTAGGGCAATTTTCCTAAGTTCATAATGCTCTACTCTTTGAGGCCTTTCAGTTGATACCCATATTGCTAGGTTTGGAAATTTTTATCCACCTTTTTTGAGCAGTAGCTATGTTGAATTTATGTCAATGTTGCTAGGTTCATAGTGCTCTACTCATCAGGTGGCGACACCGGTCGAAGACGGTTGGTCGACGGTTGTGCGGCGAGGTCGGAAGAAGCCGACAGTGGATGGGGCGACGCCCAAAAAGGCAGGAGCTTCCGCTGATGCCTCCAAGCCTTCGCCAAAGCTGCCTAAGACACCGCGATCTTTGGCGGTGGTGCTGGCCCTCAAGCCAGAGGCAGTAGCAAGAGGCCTCACCTATGGTGAGGCAATAGCCAAGGCCAAAGCCTCCGTCAGTCTCAGCGCCCTAGGCATAGGGCCCGCCAAATTCCGGACGGGTATAACCGGAGCTCGAATAATCGAGCTCCCTAAGGAGACATCCCCGTCTCAGGCGGATTCGCTGGCGGAAAAGCTGGGAGAAGCCCTTGGGGACACGGCGAAAGTGACGCGTCCCGTGAAAACAGCGGATATCCGGGTCGTTGGTTTAGACGACTCGGTGACCGCTGAGGAGCTGGGGCAGATTCTGGCACGGGCCGGTGAGTGCCCGGCCCACCATATCAAGGTGGGCCGTGTGCACACGGGGGTGCGTGGCGTCGGGGCGGCATTCGCCTCCGTGCCAGTAGAGGCGGCTAAGCGCCTGGCTGAGGCCGGACGCATCGAAGTTGGATGGAGTTCTGCCTCTATCCAACTTCTTGAGCAGAAGCCCATGCGGTGTTTCCGCTGTATGGGCATGGGCCACCCAATACAGCGGTGCCCCTCCGCTAAGGACCGCAGCGGACTATGTTTTCGATGCGGGTCGCAGGGTCACAAGGCGATTGACTGCATGGCGGAGCTGAACTGCGCCGTCTGTGCGGACGCCAAACGACCAGCCAATCATCGCATGGGGGGCATGAACTGCAACCCCCCGCCGGTCAGGGGCCGTTTGGCCCCAGTGAAACTGACCGTGGCCCTAAGGAGTCCGGCACCACAGGCAGCGACGGCCCAGGAGGAGCCCATGGAGACCACCAATGTCTAGTGGTCCCATAAAGCTTCTCCAAGCTAATTTGAACCACTGCGCCGCGGCACAGGACCTCCTATGTCAGACCGCGGCGGAGTGGAATGTGGATTTGGCGATCGTGTCGGAGCCGTACTACGCTCCGCCACAATCGTCAAATTGGTTGGTGGCGGCGGATAGTTCCGCTGCCATAATGCGGGCGGCGCGTGGCACAGCCCCCTCTCTCATTTTAAGAGAGAGAGGCACTGGCTACGTTGCCGCCATGTGGGGGGGAATTTTAGTTGTTTCAACTTATTTCTCCCCCAATCGCAGCCGGGCGGACTTCACAGTCTTCCTGGCTGCGCTAGAGGGGGTCGTCCGTAGGACGGCCCCGGTACCAGTGCTAGTTGCGGGGGACTTCAATGCGTGGTCTACCGCGTGGGGGTCCTCCCGCACCAGCGCGAGGGGTGGAGATCTGGAGTCCTGGGTTCTGTCCCTGGGGCTTCAGATTTTGAATAGGGGCTCGATCCCTACCTGCGTCCGGGTGCAGGGCACGTCCGTGGTGGACGTGTCCTTTGCATCCCCCTCACTCGCCAGTCGAATTAATGACTGGCGAGTTGAGGAAGAAGTGGAGACCCTATCGGACCATCTATATGTCCGATATGAGGTCTCCACGGCATCCCCAGGGACCCCGTTCCGCAGGGGCCCCGCGGTGAGTGCCTTCCCACGATGGGCGCTCACCAAGCTCCGCCCGGATGTGGCGGAGGAGGCGGCGATGGTGCGGGCGTGGGCAGCAGTGCCACCCCATCTCGCCGGGGATGTCGACGGCATGGCGGATCTGTCCGCAGATGACATGAAGGTCGTCTGCCAAGCCGCCATGCCGAGGGCGCAGGCCTGCCCCAAAAGGGGGCAGGTGTACTGGTGGACGCAGGAGATCGCGGATCTGCGTACCACCAGTATGAGGGCCAGGCGCGCTTATGTGCGTTGTCGTAGGCGCGCCAGAACTACACCCGACGAGGAAGCTGAACTTCGTCGGGTGTATGCGGCAGCCAAAAAGGCGCTGCGGAATGAAATCTGCAGGGCCAAGGAGGAGTCCAGGGAGCAATTTATAAGTCTCCTGGACGATGATCCGTGGGGGCGTCCATACCGGATGGTGAGGGGGAAATTTAAATCTTCCGCTCCTCCTACCTCCGCTATGGACAGAGGGCTGCTGGATCGGGTGCTGGGGACTCTGTTTCCCGATCCCGGTCCGTTCCAGCCCCCCAGAATGGTCCCCCCGGACACTCCTCCGGTGGAAGTGGTTGCCGCCATCCCTCTCGTGTCGAACGTGGAATTCGACACGGTGAGGGAACGGTTCCGGCGCAAAAAGAAGGCGCCGGGACCGGACGGTGTCCCAAGCAGGGTTCTGGCCCTCGCCCTGGGACACCTTGAGGAGCGGTACCGGGCGGTGCTAAATTTAAGCATCGCCTCGGGCCGCTTCCCCAGTCGTTGGAAAGCGGGCAGGCTCTGCCTGTTAAGGAAGGAGAGCCGCCCCGCAGATTCCCCAACGCAGCGTGCTTAACACTGCGCTGGGAGGCGGTGACCTCTCGCTGCCGAGCATGGTCGTGGCCATGCTCCGCGGCGAGGCGGAATGGGGGGCTGTCGCCTCCTTCTGCGAGGACGTCATCTCGCAGAAGGAAGCCGCGGAGAGGGAGCGGGAGGCAGATCCTCAAGCCGCTCCCATCCGTCGCAGACGGATAGGCAGGAGAAGGCGGGCATTCGCACAAGCGATGCCCGTCTAATGACCCTGCCGTGGAGGCCTGCGTGCACGGTTGGCCCCGTGCACGCCGCCGTAAGGCCCTCCGTCTGGGGATTGCCCTGGTGTTCTCGGGCAATCCCCCCTTGGCGATAGCCCGACCGGTAGGTCGGGCTTGCTCGGGCGCGTGGGTAGTGGAGTCGCAGTGTGGACCTTACCTAGCGCGCCCATAAGGGCAGGGAGAACACCGGGGGGTTTTAGTGGGTAGGCCTGGCACTCTGCCGGGAGAGCCCCACACACGCTCGCCGTCTAGCCAACGGCGGGTACGGTGCGGTTACGCATTTCCCCCCGAGAAAAAAAAAAAAAAAAAAAAAAGTGCTCTACTCATCAAGGCCTTTCATTTGATACCCATATTGCTGGGTTTGAAAACGAACTTTTATCCTTTTTTTTTGAGCGGCGGCCATGTTGAATTTAGGTCGATTTTCCTAGGTACCTAATGCTCTACTCTTCAAGGCCTTTCATTTGATATCCATATTGCTGGGTTTGAAAACGAACTTTTATCCATTTTTTGAGCGGTGGCCATGTTTAATTTAGGGTAATTTTCCTCTACTCTTTGAGGCCTTTAAGTTGATACCCATATTGCTAGGTTTGGAATCGAATTTTTATCCACCTTTTTTGAGCAACGGCTATGTTGAATTTATGTCAATGTTGCTAGTTACATGGTGTTCTGCTCATCAAGGTCTTTCATATTTTGATATCCATATTGCTGGGTTTGGAAACGAACTTTATCAGCAGTCATGTCGAAATAAGTCAACGTGGCTAGGTTCAATGTGTTCTACTATTTAGGTCCTTCGTTCGATATCCATGTTCCTTGGGTGGATCCAAAAAAATATGATCCGTCATTTTACACATTAGGATCAAGAGTCCCGTCGCGTCCCTCTACGCGTAACCCAGAATCATTGCAGTCAGATGTTTTTTTTTATTATCAATATTCATCTACTTATTACTTTTAATAGCTTTAAATGGATGAAAGAGTTTGATTCCTTAGTCATAATGTAAAAACATATAACACCTTTCAAACCCCTTTACCCTTGAAAAGGGTATCTTCGCTTTTCAACATTTCAAATATTTCAAAAATTGTACCTATTTTGTGAAAATTAGTCAAGAATTAAACCAACCTACAAATTTTATTGTGACGTGATATTGTCATAAAAAATGCTTTATACATTGGTTGTATGGCTTGATCCTTTTGCCTTACCACCACGGTACGACATAAGAAAAAGACAATTTAATTTTCTAAACTTCTTGGTTGGCGAAATCCAGATGGGCACTATTAAATTTTTCTTTGCACTGTGACAGACTTGTCAAAATAATTTCACGTGCACCATGTTGATTTTCTACATAAGCATTGTTCGAAAATTTTATTTGGTATTTTTCAAACTATTTATTTAAAATGAACTACTTCAACCCCATTGCACCCCATCCAGGGATAATGGTATGTGGTGTTGAAATCGATGTTATTTTCGTAATCTACGACCTGAAAAACCATGAAAACGGCATCAATGTCGATTTTGACATTTTATCAGTTTATCACCCCATCTCACCCCTTTTGGGGATGAATTTCAATAAAATACGAAACACGTCTTCCATTAATTCTGTTAAAGAAAGTTTATGCAAAATTTGAAATAGATTCGAAAACGGAATCACGATGTCCCATACAAACTTTTCCCACCATTTTCACCCCCTTAGGGGTAGAATTTCGGAAAATCCTTTCTTAACGGACGCCTACGTCATACAAAGAACACATTCTCCAAGTTTCAAGTCTCTACGATCAGCGGTTTAGGCTGTGCGTTGATCCGTCAGTCAGTCAGTCAGTCAGTCATTCAGGACAAAGCATTTTATAGGTATAGATTATTATTTACTCGTATTATTTTTGAGTATTCTTTTAACACGTAATTTCTGTAAACTTAGATAATATTTTGAACGCAATACTCGTGTAATTAATCAAGTGATTTTAATAATCTAACCCCATTACATTATTAAATTCACATAAATTTGTAATTGATAGCTAACTGCTATAAATTTCAGAAAATAAAATATCTACAAAATGTTATTCACGTCATATCCAAACAGTAAAAGACGTTTATGGGGTCGTAAACCCACATGACACTGAGAGAGTCGTTACCGAAGCCTACAATTTATTTTTACATATTCATAAGACAGCGCGCTCACTTTTTTGAAGTATATCAAATCAGAAGGCAATATTCGGAAAAAATAATGATTGGTACGTTTATAATAGACATATTAACTTCTTTATTTTTTATTGATTTGGCAAAGCAGGTTTGATCTCTTTTGGTAATAATCAAGAATTGTGAGTAAACTTTTCAATTTAATATACTGCAGTATATCACTAATAATGATGAAAAACCGCAGTCAAAAGCGTCCTGTAGTGTTCCTGCCCATGAGTGAGGACGCCCATTGCGACAGTTTGTTTTGGTAGCGTGGGTTGTTGAGTTATCAAAGCACAAGTTCTATATTTGCATGCATTTGTAGGTAGGCCACGGCCCTTACTACCATCAGGTGGGCAGTAAACTTGTTTGTCAGCTCAGATAAAGAAATTGAAAGCTTCAAGGAGCTTTTAGCGCAATAATTCATAATGTTGAGTTCCTGCGAGTGCTAAATAGTTGAGCCTCCGCCCTGCCTTCCTACCCTGGCTATGCTAATATGCCGATGAATGCCGGAGTACCCCAGGGTTCCGTTATATCCCCGACACTCTTTTTTCGGCATATTATTTATCAATGATATGATTCCTCTTGGGAACATTTATTGGTATGCAGACGATAGTACAGTGCATGCGGGATATTTGGGACACGCGGCGGCTGGACGGGCAGACATTGCGGAGAGACGGGATAACCTTGTCATTGAACTTAGCCGGGTCTTGGACCGCATATCCAAATGGGGCACAGAGAACCTGGTTAATTTTAATGCAAAGAAAACACAGGTGTGTGCATCCCTCTCTTCAGGGCACAAGACTGAACCTGCAGAGTAGTATAACCATGCTCGGTATGGACGTACGCTGCGACCTAAACCCAAAGGATTAAATACAAGCCTTTTAAAATCAGCTTCAGGAAAACTTGGTGTTTTGAACAAAGTGCGGCGATTCTTTACAGCTGATCAACTGTGCTTGCTATACAAAACGCAAGTACGGTCCTGTGTAGAATATTGTTCGCACCTCTGGGATGGCTCCGCCAAATACTTAGTCGATGCTTTAGATATGTTGCAGCGGCGCGCAACACGCGCAACACGATGTAGAAGTGACTAACAACCTTGAACCTCTGCAGTTGCGTCACTTACCGCGTTCTATCACGGCGAATGCTCTGAACACCTTTTTTCACTAATCCCACTTTTTCTTTGCCATTTAAGAACCACACGTGCTGGCCGGCGTTGTGACCGTCTAACTGTGACTACCATTCAAACGCGTACCAAAGAATTCGATAACTCATTTCTATGTCGCACGATTAAGAAATGGAACTCTTTGCTAGAGCATGTGTTTCCTCCTTCCTACAATCCCGGGTCCTTTAAAAGAGGCGTGAAGAAGCACCTTGCAGGTCGGCAAGGTGAGGGTGGCTAGTGTGGCATTTAACCTCATTCTTGCACTAGCTATCTTCGCATTTGGACTCAATTTCCACTTTCCACCACATGGAATAGGGTCATTTGCTTGGCCTTCTATAAAAAAAAATATCAACCATCAAATCGGATAATACAAATAAGGCAACAGAATTAAACAGAATAAGGCAACATTTGTGCTTGTGCACTATTAAATCTTGCACATTTAGGTTTGAGATAAGCCTCTATGACCTAAATTCGATCTAATAATTATATCATCTAAACACAAATAAAGGCTTTTTGCCTGAAATATTTATATGTTTAGTTTTAAAATATGAATACATGAAGTTGTGGGACCTTTTCTTATGAAAGCTCAAATAAGATAAATAAAATTATGACAAAGTTATCATTCAGTGTTATGGGTAATTAAGTTGTCGTTATACATAATGCTCCAGCGTTATTTTAAATGACACTCCATGAAGCAATGTCATAGTAAATCAATGAGCAATGTTTAAACCAACTGCTTTCATCACGATTCACTGTGATTGAAAGTAACAATATTTTCCGCAATCATTAACATAAAGAGCCGTCATCGCTCGTGCATTAGCTTCACGACTGTACCTAACATGAGTAATGGATCGACTGTGCGGAAATGCAAATTGCAAAATTTTGTCATTATTAAAACGTTCTCTAGAAGTATGATCATTAAAGTAATGTTGTGAAAATAGAGCTGCTATTTTGCAAATACGAGTACTTGTAGAATAAATGGTATTTTGAATAAATTGTTATCAACTCTACGAAATATGTTCATTAATTTTGTCATATTCGAATTAAGACAATTTCAGCAATATTTGAAAATAGTTAATAACGCATCCGCTATGTCTATCTCGAGTTAAAAATACAAAATTCTTTTTTAACTCGTTCACCGTCCGTGCAGCTCAGATGTGGGATAGATTGCCAGCTGCACGTCAGTTGGTATTTTCAAACAGAAACTGAAAGAGCACTTATTAACTAACTGTTAATAGTATGTTTGTGTGTGAGTGCGTGTGTGTGCGCGCGAGTGTGTGTGTGTGTGTGTGCGCGAGTGTGTGTGTGTAAGTGTGTGGGTGGATGGGCGTGCATGTTTTTATATGTAAAATTTATTTATTTTTTATGTTTTATTTGGTTTTGTGTACAAATTATATTTTATTTTGTTCCCGCAATCAGAGTTTTAGTACACCCGCTAGGGTTGGCTGGTAGAAATCTCTTATAGAGAAAAGCTCACCCTTGTACATTTTTCTTCTTTGTAACACCTTTTCATGTAAATTTGTGTACAATTAAGAATACAATAACGCAATACAAACTTACAAGCACAAAAAATATCAGAAAAGTATACTCGTATATAAAAGACTTAATAAAATTAGTCTTTCCTCGATCATGTGATCATCATTATGCTTGACCCGAGTGCTTGACAATAAATGAGCAGACTACATTTCAAATACTTATGTACCACCATTCCTATATGTAACATGTTCTCAACCCAGCTACCGCAGTACTACCTTATAGCGAAAGTATTTAATTCGTGCATGATGCAAGTGATGACGTGTTAGAACTAAGACGTATTCCTCATAAAATATCTCAGTCACTTTTTATTTGGAATTTCCCAGCATGATCGAATCAGAAATAAAAAGATCCAAGAAGAACTAAATTCACCGACAAAGCCCAAAGAATCGCGAACTTAGGTAGTATTGGCAGAAAACATATTCTAGCTAGGATAGTAATAATAAATATTTTTAAATCATATTATTTACCTAAATATGTTTACAAAGTTCATAAACATAACTGATTCCAACACATTTGTTGTTTGTCGACAGTCGTTAACATAAACAGCTGAAGGAGAAAGGAAAGAATCTCGAATGGCGACCGCTTGACGGAAGACGTAGGATTGATTCGAAGGTCTGGCAAAAGTCTCGGAAAGCCCCTATATAGAGTTAGAGCAGCGCAGGACCAATCAGTTTCGAGGACTCAGCACAGCACACCCTTGAAGAGTATGCTGCCTTTTCCTCACAGCGCAACACGCTGGCCTCGTGCGTTGGTTCTGACCTCTCTCTCCCATCCTTGATCACAAGGATGGTCGATGAGGCCTGGGACGCAGCGAACTCCTTCTGTGTGGAGGTCATCGCACAGAAGGAGGTAGCAGAGCGGATTAGGGAAGATGACCAATCGGCAGACCCCTGCCGTCATAGGAGGCCAGTACGAAGGAGGCGACCGTTCGCTCGCCTTCGTCCTCCTGACGGTGACCAGCGGACGCGGGCCCGGGAAGCCCGAGTCCTGCATTGCACAGGTCACCGCCAGTCGTCTATGCTCCTAATGCCCAGGAGTATCGCCGACCTTTTCGTTTTGGGGCGGCGAGAGGGGCTCACCGTAGGCGAGCAGACGCTGACGAGGTCATGTAAGTGTCCAAAAGGGTTTCCATGGCCTTGTCCTCTTCGTCCTTCCTTTTCGTTTGATGACGGGGAGGATGCGGCGGCGTTGGGCGTGCTCGTGCCAAGGCGTATTTGAGGGGGCATCGATGGGTTTTTTTAGTCGGTAGGCCGCGGTCCCTGGCTGGCACTTTGCCCCCAGTGGCCGCGTAGAGCCCGACATAACTTTGCGTTTTCCCAAGCACGAGGTATGTGTAACGCATTTCCCAACGTATAAAAAAGGTTCTTTCGATTGAGAGATTGTCGTAGGAGACTGAAATGATGATGATGACTATGCATAGCAAAAAAATTTCTGTAAGATGGCTAGCTTATAAATATAGTTCATTCTAATTAATAATAGCAACGTAACATTAAACTGTTTGAAAAGCTAAAATAGGTACAGTAAAAAATTAATTGAACAACACTGTTGTCGTGACATTTTCATTAAAATAACCCAATTCCGTTCCTAAGTCCACGGGGCCAGTTACTTTAAAACTTAATCCTTTAACAAAACAAGCGGTCTAAAAGTAAACCTCAACCAATTAGTGGTTGACAACCCTGCCGGTAACGCGTAAACAGAAGTCGGTAACGAACCGTGGCGGCCCCTGCACAAATTTGCAATTTCGATTGGGACTGTTTGGTGTTTGTACCTACCTGCATTGTGTGCGCTCCCCGCGAACGCTTAAAATGCACCCATAACGCACGTTTGCTAATTCGGATTTTATTTTTTCTAATTTTTCCGTATTGTATACAGCTTCAAAGCAAGTATAAAATTCTAAGGGCGACTGGCACAATTTTGTTTAAACACTTTTTACAACATGAATATGTTTTTGGTCAATTTCAAGCATAAACACAAATTGAGCGTTCTGTAGCGCTTATTTAAATATATTTAGATCCTATTTAGCGAGTGTTCTTCGATTTTCCCTTCCTTTGTAATAAAGGCAATTATATTAAATCTAGGTAGCGAATACTAACCTATAGCTGTATATTAATATATCCTTTAATTGAAGACCGCGAGCAAGCACTAGACGCAAATAGTTTACTATAAATAGCAAAACCCTCCTTAAATAATATTAATTTTATGTTTTTATTAAACAATTGTGCTATCCGAATTTAAATGAAAGTTTTAAAATTCGGAAAGTTATAAAGAGGTTAGAGTTGCCGTATGCTTTCAAGCTATAAACATTTCACAATTTTAATGAAAACGAAACCTTTGCTAATCGATTTTTACATAAGGACCTACAGACCTACACTGGAATGGAGAGTCAGTTTGAAAAAATTAAAGTACCTATTACGTGCCTAATCTCTATAGATTACCTATAATAGGTACTGTCATTAACTACTAACTGCTTGGATGACTACCGTAGCCCTAGTTTTGGCAAATAAATTGACCATTACTTGTAGCCGATGAAAATAATTCCGTTTTTCCACATCAAGCCATCCACTTCGATTACGTTTGCCGAGTAATCGATGACTTACAAAATCACCACCCTCATGTACAATGGCTCCATTTTGTAAGACGCATTTAGTTAGTGCTCAATCAATTACAAAATAAATTATTTTGCCAGTACATATTCTTTATGCTCATCAAGTTTTAAACATAATGATTTATCTTAAAAAAGTTAAATATCAATAACCTTAATGACTAGGTAATTAAGAGATTTTCACATTATAAACAAATTTCAATGCTTCGGCGATTAATCAGATAGCGCCTTCTACCTGATGCTGTTGAATTAAGAGAGGGGCCTTCAGTTTTATTGTAACTTGGTAAACCGCTCAACTTTGACCTGTTTTTAAATAGTTGCTGCATAACTGATGAATAATTTTAATAGCATAATATACGCTTAGGCTACAAATAAAAATAATACAATAAATAATAAAACATAATACAGTAATGAGACTGTCGCAATAATACAGTATTTATATTTGATCACAACAATTAGCAGAAATTTTACGATTTCGACATACCTATCCTTTCTTCCGCGTCACCTCTCTAGCTCACACGCTTAGAAAGGCGTCGGCTTATGTCAGATATATGTTTGTTGATACGGGAGGGAAGTGATTTTTATTTTGAAGTCAGTGAGCATAGCTCATCGTCAGCATTTCCGCTGTAAGATAAATGCCTCACCCAAGAATCACATTGATTGGCCCTGCGCTGCTTGCATTCAGCTACTTCCCGCGACCTTCATCAAATCGTCGCGTCGTCGGTTCAACTTGTTGGGAACTTCCAATGCTGCGATTCCCAGTACGTGCCTGGTAGAAAACGCCTACAGCAATAAGACCGCCTTTCTAGTTGTTTGTGTATGTGTTGTCCTAGTATTATCTTACTTGTTGTACAAAATACAGTGTATCTATTTGTCTATCAACGTGACTGCGATTCGAGGCCCAACGGCCGTCCGTCCTGTGTGCCCTGCCCATCGTCTCTTGAGATTCGCAACTATTTCAGTTTCGTGTGTCATTTTCATTAACAACAAGCACAAATTGAAGACTTTTCTATTGAGGCATTGCGGTTGCAGCTTATAAAGAATAAATAGACCGCTATCATTGTTTTCCTTATTAATTTCTTACAAAAATATCAAAATAGCTTCTTTCGAAAATATCTACATTATGTTCTAATAATGAAACTTATATCATGGAAACAAAATACACACTGTCTCTAAAAAAGTATTATAATAAGTTGTAATAGAATAGTGTGTTGATATTTCAAGATGTTGTTCAGACCATTAATCTTCCCAACGTTCACTATGGCATCAATTTTTGGTTGAATACAGTTTTATATGAGACAGCTGAAATGTTTTTATATAAAATCATATAAACACCAATCATACATACACAATTCTACAATTAACCGGTGCTACATGACTATACATTATATTTAAATCAATTGAAGATAAAGATCACAATAATAATTTCAAATTTAATTACCTGCCCCCAGAATAGATACAATTGTATCATGATCTTTAGTATTTATGTTTTTTATAAATATGTACTGTTAACCTTTTTATAGCACTATTAAAACGGGGGAAATGGTGGTGGTTGAACATTTATACCTATTCAAAAAGGAAAACATTATTTTTAAGCTCCACAACAAATTTACATGTACACTATAGAACTACGTTAAAAACATGTTCGATTCTCTTTGCTGTGATAGAATCGTAAAATTATTTTTATGTGATCTCGTGAATATTTCCGTTCCCATAGGATTGTGTCACATTGTTGTTTTACGAGCTGTACAAATGGTGAGGTGCGCTTTATCCTGACTATAACTTGAGCTTGATCACACTTCACAGATCTACTCCTTTTTATACTTTCCAACTGTATAAAATCAAAGCCGTGTATGTCATCGTCACCAGTTCAGCTAATATGGTAAGTATATATAATATATATCTCACTGCACGATTCTCTTCTTCGACGTGGAGAAATTTAGCCTTGGTTTTTGTGTTGAATTTTCCATCTCTTTGCTTGAAGTGGTTTTTGCGTTTCAATCGCCTCCTCCGTGACCTTGTAGTTGAGATCACTCAATATTGATCTGCAAACGGGGTTCGATTCCCTATTGGAATAGGAGCTTTTCTGCTCGGTTTCATTTGTGGTAGGGCTTTTGAGCCCACCTAGCTCATGTCCACAGTCTTACCTGAGTTTGTCGCCATCTATCTATCTATGTATCTAGAGTTCGAGGGTACACTAGGGGCGACGGAGGGGCGTCCCCCAGCGGTCCACTGCGACCTGTACAGATCTATTGTGGCCGACCCCTCTATTTTAAAGCTCTCCAAATAGGCCCGCGGCGTTAAAAAAGCCAATAACCTTTTTTGGAGACAGAGCCTTCGCATCATGTGGTGGCAGACTAGGTCCACCCAGAGCTCGGCTCCTTGTGTGGATGAGAGCATGACATTCACAAAGAATGTGAAATGGTGTCTCATTATCCTCACCACAAAATCTGCACGTGGGGACATTAGTCAGGCCCATTCTATGCAGATGTTTGTTAAGTTTGCAGTGACCAGTTAGGGCTCTAGTGAGCGCCCTTAATTGGCCCCTGCTTAGTTGGAGGTTTTGTATTGCGACTCCGGGTGAAAATTCACTAATGAGCAATTTCGAATGCAGTACCCAGTCCACCCAGAGCTCGACTCCTTGTGTGGATGAGAGCATGACATTCACAAAGAATGTGAAATGGTGTCTCATCATCCTCACCACAAAATCTGCACGTGGGAACATTAGTCAGGCCCATTCTATGCAGATGTTTATTAAGTTTGCAATGACCAGTTAGGGCTCTAGTGAGCGCCCTTAATTGGCCCCTGCTTAGTTGGAGGTTTTGTATTGCGACTCCGGGTAAAAATTCCCTAATGAGCAATTTCGAATGCAGTAGTCCAGGGGAGTGAGCCCACTGGAGTCGGGCTTGTGTTTGTACTCAATCTCTGAGGACTATCTTTTTAATCCCCCTCGAAATGCCACAAGCTGGTTCTGGTCCTATGAGAGCGCTCTCGGAACCAGCCCTCGCCAGTTCGTCGGCAATTTCATTACCTCGGATATTAGAGTGGCCTGGAACCCAGTTAATCATTATCGAGTTCCTGGTCCCCAATTCATTCAAGGCCTTCGTGCACTCTAAGATGATTTTGGACTTGAATTCTACAGCATCAAGCGCTTAATAGCAGCTTGGCTGTCCGACAGGATGAGGATCTTCTTACGCTCATTCGACATGTTTGCGTGAACGCAGTCGATAATGGCATACATTTCTGCCTGGAATACGGTGGCATATGCGCCCAGGCACGTGGTTCTCCTGGATTTCGCACTACCTCCGAAGACACCTGCACCTGACTGGCCCTCTTTTCTAGAGCCATCAGTGTACCATATCTGGTTAGCTTTCCTAAAGGGCTCAGGGACTTGCTTGTCCCATTCATCCCTATTAGGAATCATGACTTTGTAGTTCTTCTTGAACTCCCAAAGTTTCAATCATGGCATCGGCTGGCATTGCCATGACAGGATTAACCATTAGGCTGCCCTGTAGCTTCCTCATGGTTTGGGATTTCCATCTCGATCTGCCTCCCTCCACAGCTCGGAGCATTGCCATCCTAGCCTCCCCCTATATGAACAGGTGGAGTGGTGGGAGGTTCAGGATAGCCTCCATTGCAAGGATAGGAGAAGATGAGATAGCCCCCATAATCATCAAGCAGGCACATCTTTGCAGGCTTTCCAGGGCCTTTATGGTGGTTCCTACCGCAGTCTGCTTAAATCAAGCTATACACCCGTAGCTAGCCATAGGTCTTTCCACAGCGGTGTAAAGCCAGAGAAGGTGACTTGGTTTTAGTCCCCACCTGGAGCTGGTAAGCCTACGGCAGATACCTAGCGCAGCTTTGGCCTTCTTGATAATGTTGCCTATATGTATACCCCAGTTAAGTCTTTGATCCAGGTGGATCCCAAGGTATTTGGCATTCTGAGAGAATTCAATAGTTCTTCCAAAAAGCTTAGGAGGCTTTAGGCCGTCTAAATTCCTCCTCCTAGTGAAAGGAACTATTATGGTTTTGCTGGCGTTCACTGACAGCCCCACCTGGCAGCACCATTGTTCGATCTTATTAAGAGCGAGTTCCATGAGACCTGATATAGTTGAAGGACATTTTCCAACTATGTGGACTACCAGGTCATCTGCGTATCCTTGAGTGGGAAGGTACGCATTGTTCAACTCCTGGATAAGGCAGTCAACGACCAGACACCACAGCAGTGGAGAGAGCACCCCACCCTGGGGACACCCCCTAGTCACCTTGGCGGTTAATGTGCAGTCCAACAGCGTGGTTTTCACTGTTCGCGTTGTGAGCATTGCCTCTATCCAAGAGATTATTACTTGATTGATGCCGCGGTTTTGCAAACATCGTACAATAACTCCTGTTGGGGTGTTATCGAAGGCACCCTCAACATCCAGAAAGGCACACAAGGCTATTTCTTCATCTTCGAGCGCTTGTTCAAGTCTATCGGTCAGATCGATTAAAGCAGTTTCCGTTGACTTTCCTTTCTGGTAGGCATGTTGCCTTAAATGTAGGGGGTCGCCTGCCAGGTGCGTTTCCCTTACATATATGTTGATTACCTCTTCCATGGTTTTCAGGAGAAAAGAGGATAGGCTGATCGGTCTGTAGAACTTCGGTTGGGACCTATCTTTATCCCCTCCTTTGGGAATAAATATAACCCTGACCACAAAGACTTGGGAGGTACCCCCATGCTAAACTAGCTCTGAGGATCCTCACTAGGACTGGGAGGAGGATATTCTCGTCGCCATCATAACAATGTCAATAAATCTTGTGTACCGACAATTAGAGGTATGAGAGTCAATTCCTCGATTGTTGAGGAGTCCAGATTAAGCTCGCTACCATCTTCGACCTTATTCTCACTCACTTTCAGGTGAGATGAAGTGCTTTCCTGTTATATGAAAAAAATCGTAGTCATCTCTTACAACATCTACGCGAATAAAAATGGAGCAGCGACAATTGTATTCTAAATCCACATTGCACGGACATTATTATTGTTATTATTATATAGTAGTTAATATTGATCGGGAGGTTTGGGGTTCAATTTCCCATGGAGGCAGAAATTTCTGCTTAGTTTGGTTTGGTAGGGCTTCTGGAGCCCGCCAGGTTTGCTGCCACCATCTTATCCAAGTTTTTCGCCATAATTACAATGTACGCAGCATTGTTGTGTTTCGACGATTAGAGATAAGATAACCAGTTCCTTAGCTGTCGAGGAGTCCAGGTGAAGGTCACTTCTACCTTCGGCCTTGGCATCACTTAACATTAGGTGAGATGAAGACCAAGAGGTCGTAAGTAAAATAAAAATACGTTATCGTTACTATTTAAAAGGAGAGGCAAAAAAATCAGATCTTTGAATTTCTTGTTGTTCTTCTCGAAAAGGCTCTCCTGATTTCCGAACAGATTTAAGCACAATTTTTTCAACTATGTTTAACGTCACAGTGCCTCTAAGTTATATGTTGATAAAGATTTGGAATTCTGAATTAAAATAACAATCTCTCATCGAGCGGCTCAGTTGAATTGATATAAAATAAGACAATGACTTCACAGGTACTGTTCCATATAAGAATATAGGCAGTACAAAATTGATAGATCCACGGAGCGACAGTGTTCGGTCGTTTTGCAAGTTTAACAATATTTCAGTCAGCCGTCATGCGAATATTTTATTTTAGCGCGGATGCACGATCGACTGGCATCGTTTTATTCGCTATAACGCTGTTTTGTGACTTTGTATGAATTTTTAAACTAGTAACGTTTTAACGGAAGAAAATCGATGGATGGTTTAATATTCATTAACCAAGAAGACACCAGTTTTAATTCATCTTATTAAATATATATACGTATAATATAATATTAAAGCCATCAACCTGAAACTAATGCATATTCCATTGAAAACAATTATGGAAAATTTATGGGCCAATTCGAATATCCTATAAATTGTTACTACGTTAGGAACATTGTTGGCACTATCGGCTCAGGTCATCGATTAACCGACTCGGTCGCAGCAGCTATACACTTAATTAAAATCCAATATTGTCTAACCAAAATTGATTGCTAGCGACCACAACTTATCAATGCCGGCTTTCGAACGAGAAACAAGACTCCCGGCCGATAATCAATTGCCGAAACCAAAATTGATTGCTGAAATTATGAAACAGGTGCTTTGTTACCAAATTGAATTAGAATTTGAGGAAATCTGAATCTGAATGAATATCTCTGTAGTAATTCATGAACAATCCCTAACATCAAACATAACAAAATTTAAACTCAAAAAGTTAATTTGTACGATTAATTAGCTTTGACTCCTCCAGCGGAGCCTACTGGTGGATCCAAGTGGATAGAGGTATAAAATATATTTTAAGGTCAAGTTTATCTTGTAATATTAAAATTCCTAACTTTATTATATTATGTGTGTGGGTTGGTATCATAACGACTACATTGTGAAAACGACCGCATCATCATAAGGTCCAGATCTCAGAAGGACCATCTATGCAGAAAGTCTAGGTCTCCGAAAGACTATGTAGCAAATCGACTGATTCTTTAAACGGCCACATATTTATTTAGACCACATTTCAAATTGACTGGGTAGCAAACTTCTTGAATTTGATTCTGTACAAGTACAGTTGAATATAACAAACGTAGACAAATCATAACAAAAACTTTATTTATTGATAAACACTAAACTAACATATAACAACGCTCACATAACATAATTTTAAAAAATACCTTATTTTTTAAAACAAATTAAACAACAATTGTAAATTTCACTTAGAGATAACTGCTGAGTTTGAGAGTTTCAGCATTTAAAAATAAGAAAAGTACAATGAATATAACGTTGGTTCGTTATTTTTAAATTAAATTTTATTTTATAGAAGAAATATTGTCTAAAATCTCGAGTGGGTTGAGATCTCCTATCTAAAGTTCTTTTATTTTCGGTTCATTTTATTCAACAACACTTTTCGTATTTTGAAATGCTGAAATTCGGACTCTCTTTTTAGAGTATGTAAAAAAAATAACATTGGCTTGTACTGCATCCTAGCATTGAGGCGTCGATGCCAAGCCTCTAATGCATTATGAGTTCTATGCCTTTGATTGCATGAAGATATTAATATGGGATTTTTTTGTAACCAATCAATACTTATATCTCAAAATAAGCTTTGAATTTATGAACTCATCCCCGTCCGGGGTATTTTCTACAATAGAATTCCATGCATTTTCCATCTTGCATTTAATCTTAATATTTTGATGTTGAAATGTGCTATATGGTTATGGTTATGGTATATATATATATAGTTGCTTAAAACGTTATTAAAACCGTAGCGAGAGTGAAATGGTGCTAAACACTCTATTTACTAAACCCTTAAGTGATCGTGGTAATTCTCCTGGCTATTATACTACAAACTGTCGAGATGCAATATTCCTATCAAAAACTTGCAATGACGGGCTCAGGTGGGTACTAGCTACCTTGATACTCAGAACTGCTTAACCTTTTGGTAGGATAACCATTTCCACGACGATTCTCAGAGTGTAGAAGCGAGCCTACTGGGAACTGGCGAGGTTCCACACAATCCGGCAATGAAAACAACACTTCACCATTTTTATTGCATTTCTACCATTATATTTTGTTGAACAATCAACCCGCTCACCTGATAATAGAATCCGATTTTCCATATTCATTAATTTGTTACTATCGACGCCAACTGGGTTGTTCTTTGATTTCATCGCCATGGAAGCCGATTGCGTGCCGACGAACGGCAAATTAATCCGACAGACAATACTGGCCGTGACGCGACGCCATGTTTGTACAGACAATAACAAATTATTCATACTCGGTGATGGAATGTAAACAGAATATGATTGGCTATTAGCATGCAGGGCGTCGGGACACATGCCGGCTGCCCAAGGGAATACCGACTCGGTCATGCTAAGGGATCATCTCCCTACGCTATTAACAAGTCGCCGGTAGCCGCGTCCAACTTTGTTCTAACGTATACGGAACTTAATTTAATTAATTACAGTCCCCTCTTTACGAAGTCCATTTTGATAAATATTATTTCAAAGGGACGGGGATCAAACGGGATCGAAGACGAATGGATGTTCGACTTGAAATGTGAAACGTGAATGGTATTAATAAATTAATTCCATAGCAGATTTTTATAAGCTCGTAAGCTTGAACTTAAGTTGGACACAACCGAGATTTTTGTGTAATATGTTAAGGGAGTCTTGGTCTTAAAAATACTACATTTCAAATATTGGTTTTAACTATTGTGGTTGTAACATTGTGCCTCAAGAATAAAACAATACAGACATAAATGATTGTGTTAAGGCGCCCATACATTTTTTTGCAATGTTTGTATTGCTATGGATA
Organism: Schoenobius gigantellus; assembly: GCA_963935595.1. Lineage (NCBI taxonomy): Eukaryota > Metazoa > Arthropoda > Insecta > Lepidoptera > Crambidae > Schoenobius > Schoenobius gigantellus. The sequence goes on from OZ012542.1 coordinate 32,746,138, forward strand.
ATGCCACACAGAAACCACACGCGGAAGCGGCGCGGCGTAAGTAAATTGCTTACCGCAGTTACGTTACCATCCCGCTTCCGTCTCTGTGGGTGAGGGGCTTTAATGTTAATAAAATGTTAATTTACTGGGTAGTTAAGAAAAGATTCAATTTAATCACAATACTGCTGGTTAGGCCTGTGATAACATATTTCAATTTTATTTTCTTAAGATATCTGTACATACTTACGCTAATTTTTGTGACGCTCTACCTTGCCAAAAAATAATAACTTCTAAATTTTTGCCATTCTGCTAAGGAGACTAAAGTTTAATTGAATTTCTAGATTTCGTTTGTGAGAGTAAAGTTCATCATCGAGACCGAAAAAATAATTTTAATGCAACGAGAAAATAAAACAATTATATAAAAGTAGAGTAAAAGTATTATATAAGACGTGTTTACGGTACAGTCCCAAAATATCCACTTTAGTCATTATCAACAATATTTTTATTTGTAAAAGTCACTGTTTATTATTTTAATATTGTTTATACGAGTAATACATAATAGTGTGGTCTTACTTCATCTTTTGGGAGCGCTCTGTTTCGTAACAATCTGCGTAGTTCAGGGTGGTGATTTTGTAACTCATCGATTGATCTGATCGGCATATAGCTATCAAATTGAACGACTTAATGAAGCAAAGTAAAATTATGTTCATTGGCTATGAGTATTGATTGATTCATTCGACCAATACTCGTATGTGAAGGATACTCGAACGACGACGTTACAAATTGTTAAACGTTTTAAAAATCAGTATCAATCAAACAAAATTATCAAATCTATACGATGGCTGATTGCCGATGAGTTAGAAAATTGCCCCCCAGGTTGAGAGCAGCTGCCTCCTAACCTTTTTGTTTTGAGGGTCCTATGCTTTTAGCCGCAGATCGCTGTTACTACAGCTTTGATATTTTTGAATATTTTTATAAGGCGAGAACTTTTACACCTTCAGTATTTTTATAAGGCGAGAACTTTGGCGGTTCCTCTGCCCCCTATCCATGATCGGTTAAAACAGTATTAAAACCGCTGACAGCGAGATAGTGCAATAGAGGTGTCTCTCTTTCAATAATGTTTTAAGCCAGCGGTTCTGAACCATATTTTTGGCGACTAATTCAATATATTTGAAGTTCACGACCCTGACATTTTATTTATCTTTCAGTTGGTAATAATAAAATAATACGATTACCTAAAACTCCGTTGTTTGTTTAAATTCATGTCGATATAAATTATTAATATTTTCTCTATTCAATTCCATGTTAATGAATCATACATCGGCAATATCAGCATTCATACCCAAAAAACATAAGGCGCCAAAGATTAGAACTAAAAGAGAGGTATTAAGATGCTGATTGCAACTTATAGACATAATAGGGCGATAAAACTAGAGATACAGCGTGCTATAACTCTACTATATCTCCAGATTGGGCAGAACTTTTTAAAGTCTAAGACTGTATAATGGCGACATAATAATATAAGTGTTAAGAATAAGATTTAAGATGTATATGAGAGTTATAGTAACGCAAAGGTTATAGCGGCCACTATAAGAGGCAAATGAGCGGTAAATGGGCGGTAAATGAGGGAAGAAGCAAATGTAATATTTATGAACGATTTGTAATTAAAATGTTATAAAAACGTAAAATAAGAATGATGGCAACGATTTTATTTTAGTTAATACTATTCTTCATGAAAAATTGCGGATGAAAAATACGCCAAACGGAACGCATCTTGATCTACCAATCAGCGACTAGTGACGTCATTCGTGTTTTATGTCTTGTCAGATGTAAAGGTAAACATTATTTTTACGAAAATTATTACATTTTTGAGACTTCAGAAACCTACCGAGAGTTAATGTCGACATGGTAGTAACTTTTTTGTTGAAAGTACCGAGTTTTCGAGTGCAGAAATGAAAGGACTTCCACGGTAGGTTAAGTATTATATCACAGTTAAGCTTTCGTGTTTCATTAGGAGCATAAAGTACGAAAAGAAGGTTGTCGTGTTACAATCATTTTTGTCAACTTTGGATCGGAAGGTCCAGTTAAAAACAATTTATTTTGGGACTTCTTTGAAGTTGATGGACATATTGGTATAAAACATGAATCCACACGCCTTTTTTTCAAAGCAATAATTGCATTGTTCTGACTATCTTATATCTTATAGTGCTGGATAGTCCATTTAAAATAAGTAATTTGAAACTAATGGAAACTTTCCCTGTGATATTTGAATTGAATGTTAGCGACGAATGAGTGACAGACAGGAGTGACGTCATCAGAACTGTAGGCCTGTTTTAGCGCGAAATTTGAAACTGTTAGTTTCAGACTGCATTTTATTGCAACAAAATTTATTATTTTAATTTTTAACATTCTTGTGATCTATTCGACATGGGATTCTTTACAATAAACGCAAAAATAAAAATATTGCATGTTCTCTATTAGAAGTTTAAGCGAAAGGACCGATCTACAAAGATGTCAATAACCACTTTTGGAGATTATTGGAATGTATTTTGCTCCTATGATAACGGCAAACAGCAATTTATTACTTAAAATCCTGTTTATTATTGCGAAGATATGTTTACTGTGAAAATGTATAAATTATTAAATAAATAAATTAAGGGCCTTCGTAATATTATGTGTTTATTAAAATATAACAATAATATAAGAGTATATAGGGTTAATATATATATTGGGAATATAGGGTTAATAATAGGAATGTAGGGGTAATATAGTGGTGGTGCCCAAAGTAGACTCCACCACGTCGGCGTTTCACCGAATAATGATGCTGAATTTCATAAGCGACTACCAGGCTCCTAGAAAATTGGTATTACTTACCTTGGATCCGTTCGGTCTCCGTATGTAGCCGGTGGACTTCCTGAGCTAGCTCGAAGGAAGTCGCGGCTCCTGAAGGGCTGCTGTCTGACCGAACTGGATGGTACACTTGCCTATTAGGCCACCAATACCCGAACTCATTGAACTCATTAACGGACACCAAAACTTTGGTACACTATTCACCGACACTAAAACTTGGCGGAACCTCGCACCAACAATCACTTGGTGCGCCGCGCAATACTATTTGTTATATATTTCTCGAAACGAAACCGCGCCGCCCGGTGGTCATAACCTAATTCAATGTCATTCCGTATTCGACTCGACTGACATGTTACATGCGGCCGGCTGCCACAGGCTCTCACTGCACAGACTATAATGCAGTGTTGCCACTCGCTCTTCCTCGAGCGTAAACATCCCCCCGCTCCGGACAGTCCCGGACTGTCCGCCAAATCAGTCTAAGGGGAGGTGAGAAAGAGTAGCGACCGCGCGCTTCAAAACAGAATCCCCAACTAGGACCTCAGAAAACCTGGGCACACCATCAGACCCTAGAGTAAGTTGGATAATGCGTCCGTGACGCCAACGTAGGGGTGGTAGGTTTGGGTATTTCACTAACACGAGGTCTCCAACCCTCGGTGGGTTTGTCTTATCTGACCACTTAACGCGCTGTTGCAAAATGTGTAAGTATTCAAGGTGCCAGCGGCGCCAGAAGCTCTGGGTAAGCTGCTGGAGCAACTCAAACCGCGAAAGGCGTCCTGGATTGACATCTCTATAAGGATACTCGGGCAGGGCGTTAAGGGGTCTGCCTATCAAGAAATGGCCCGGCGTGAGGACCTGCAAATCGTTCGCGTCGGTAGACAACGGACATAACGGACGCGAGTTGAGAACCGCCTCAATCTTATGAAACACCGTCGCGAGTTCCTCGAACGTGAGAATAGTCTCCCCAATAACGCGGCGAAGGTGAGTCTTGGCGGCCTTTACAACAGATTCAAAAATCCCTCCCCAGTGAGGGCAAGACGGCGGAGAGTATCGCCATGTTACCCCCCTACGAGTGTGGATCCGATCTCAATATTATTTTTATCTAAAAATTCACAAACTTCTCTTATATGTCTATCAGTGCCCTTGAAGTTCGTCCCACAATCGGACCGAATTAGAGATGGCAGTCCCCGGCGGGAGACAAATCTGCCTAACGCTGCTAAGAAAGCGTCCATGGTGAGTGCAATCACCACCTCCAAATGAACGGCTTTAGTAGCCAAACAAACAAACACACACAAGTAAGCCTTTTCAGTCTTAGCATTACGGAGTCGCGACGTTTTTATAGTGAACGGTCCCGCGAAATCAGTTCCAACTCCTAAGAAGGTCATCGATTCGTTCACACGATCAGCAGGCAAATCACCCATTTGGGGCTGCATCGTCTCGGGGCGTAAACGATAGCAGGGCAGACATCGAAAGATAACAGATCGGATTATTCTTCGCGCTGACAAAATCCAAAACTCCCGTTGGAGGAGCGCGGTCAAAGCATTACATCCGGCATGAACATTCTTCACATGGCGATTAATGATCAACAATCGCACCAATGGTCCGTCCTTGGGGAGCAACAGGGGATGACGTGATCTATAAGGCAAGTTAGCGTGCCTCAATCGGCCTCCTACACGCAACAATCCCTTATCATCCAGAAAGGGAGTCAAACGCACCAAGGGTCCCTTCAATTTGGACGTCCCGGTACGGAAAATCTTAAGTTCCGGTTCAAACGCTCTAGACTGGGTCATACGCACCCAATGCAAAAGAGCATCTTGGCGCTCCTGCGGTGAGAGGACCGGACACAAATCTTTGTCCTGAGGCCGGCGACAATTTCGTATAAATCTTCTTATCCAAGCGGTCACGCCGAGTAACTTGTCCAGAGAACTGTAGCGGTCTAATAAAAATTCCCGCTCTGGAGCCGCCATAGTCTCGACAGCGTGAACACGCAAGCCCGGATTTGGTACCTTCACCACAGCTGGTGTGGAAGGCCAAGACGGCTGTAACAACCATTCGGGACCCCACCACAGAGTGTGGTCAATAAGCTGAGGGGCTTCGCTGCCACGTGATGCACAGTCAGCAGGGTTTATTTCACCTGGCACGTGGCGCCAAATCAACGTGGCCTTCGAGGCCTGTATTTGGGATACCCGATTAGCCACAAATACTTCCAAGGAGTGGACGGAGTTCTTAATCCAACACAGGACAACCTGACTGTTGGACCAAGCAAATAGCGACTCAAAGTCCACACTACGTCCCAGGGTGTCAACAACGTGGTTCATCAAACGAACCAGAAGAGTAGCTCCATACAATTCTAACTTCGGAATCGTTAATCGAGTCCGAAGTGGAGCAACCTTACTCTTAGCAATTAGCAAGTGGAGCTTAACAGCTCCTCTATCATCGACCGTCCGGATATATACGACGGCTGCGTATCCACTCTCAGACGCGTCACAAAAGCCATGAAGGCTGGCCATAAACCGTCCCTTAGGCAGTATATGTCTAGGGATACTAACACGGTTAATGTCGGGGAGAGACGACATGAAGGACTCCCAATCTCGCAGCAAACGGCCCGAGAGGGGCTCATCCCACGACACTTCGGCTGACCAAAGTTCCTGTAGGAAGCACTTCATCCAAAACACTACGGGACTAATCCAGCCATTTGGGTCAAAGGTACGAGCTACTGTAGACAAAACCAACCGTTTCGTCCAGACCTTGGGGCTTGGCAGCTCCAATCGATAGGTGAACGTGTCCTGGACAGGTCTGTATTGCACTCCTAAAACAGATAGTAAATCTGGAGTGTTGGCATTCTCAAAAATATGAGGCTCCTGCTGGTGGTCGTCTGGCAAGTCACACAAGAGCTGAGGTGAGTTGGACATCCACTTCCTCAGTTCATAACCACCAGCCCCGAGAAGAGCAATTAGTTCATCTCGCAAAATCAAGGCTTCCTCGACACTAGAGGAGCCCGTACAAATATCATCAACAAATGCATCCTCCTTGAGAACCAAGGATGCGCGAGGGTATCGTAACCGCTCACGTTCAGCGAGTTCCACAAGTGAGCGAATTGCCACAAAGGGGCTCGAACGCAAACCGTATGTATTGGTGTTCAGCTCGTAGACTAGCATGGGATCTCTGGGATCCTCCCTCCATAATATGAGCTGATATCGCCTATCGTCCGGGTGAATCACAGTCTGCCGAAACATCATCCGGATATCGGTCACAAAGACGACGGCATGGCGACGGAAGTTGGTCAAGACCCACCTCGTGGTGCAACTTCGGTCCAGCATGCAGACATTAATTCAGCGAAACTCCGGTAGACGTGGGAGCTGACCCATCAAAAACAACGCGTATCTTCCCGGTGGAAGGTTTCAAAACCGCGTGGTGAGGAAGAATATGTTCCTCGTTTCGCCAGTCCAGTCGCGAGACCGACATGTGCCCCAGTTGCTCATATTCTCGCATGAAGTCGACATACTTCTGTTTGAAGTCGGAGTTCCTACTCATACGACGCTCCATGGACAGCAGCCGCTTCTCGGCCAACGGCCGGGAGCTGCCAAGTGAGGGGTGAACTGACAAAAAGGGCAAACGAGTGATCAGCCGTCCCGAGCGAAGGCGACCTGTATTGTTCTGGTAGAACAACTCACACTCCTCGTCTAAGGGGTTCACTCGCTTCACGGTAGGTGGCTCTTCCACTTCCCAAAACCGTTGAAGGACATCCGATAAGGTGGAGCTAACAGTTATGTAACTGTCCACCGATGGAGATGGTGGGTTATGCCTAACTGGTCCCATCACTACAAACCCAAGCGATGTAGATAAGGCTACCAGCCCACCCTTCTGTAACTCTCTCCTCTTCCCACAATACACGCGGCCTAGAACATCGGCACCGAGCAATAAGTGAATCGGACCGGTTCGGTGGAAGGAAGGGTCAGCCAAGGTCAATCCTGATGTCGCATCAACGACAGCGCACGAAACGTGCTGTTGCGGAAGCTGACCAACAACCTTCTCATAAACAATCGCGGTCGCGCCAATTTTGGGCGCTGAAGAGAAGTGGGGGGAGAAGGAGAACAAAACCTGACCGATCGGATCCGGAATCCGCAGGTCTCCGATTCCTCGTACCGATTCAAGGTATGGAATCCCGCGGTGGCGCATCAGAAGCGGCGCGTCGATCCCCCCCGCCCGTAGGGGGGGTGGGGCGCCCAATCCTCTCACGAGAGGGGGGGCGCCTCTCCAATCTCCGCGGAGGGGTGGCACGCCTCTCCGATCTCCTCGGAGATGTGGGCGACCTACGAGGGCCCCCGCCCGTGTGCGAGTCCCTCTCTCTCACCACCTCACGAGTGTCCCTACTGTTGAAGCACAAAAGGGGGTGATGGGCCCCTCCACAACAGTGGCAATCTCGTGGGTGGGGGCAAGCCGATGCCATATGAGCCCCCAGGCAGCGGTAGCACCAATTCCGCTGCTTGGCCATATTCCTACGCCCCTCGGTGCGTAGGCCGACAAATTTGGGACAGGCCGGCAAACGATGGCCATCCCGCTTGCAACACTTGCAAGGCATCGGCCTCTCCCCGTGTGGAGAGTTCTGCCGCACTGCAGTATACTGCTTGTACGGGCGGCGCTCTCTCCGTGGCGCTGCCCGGGTCGCCTCATAGCGACCTGTACTCGGTCCCGGTATAGGAGCCAGATCCAAGTGGTCGGTCATCCGACACTCATCCTCCAAAAATCTGAGGAGATCCGAAAAGGGGGGGAGGTACGAGGCACTATTGCCCCCATACCTTTGTTCAAAGCGCCCCTTCATCTCCATGGGAAGCTTATTGAGGATAAGGTGGAGCAATATGAAGGACCACTGGTCCACCGGTAGGTCAAGTCGTTTGAGCGCGTTAATAGCGCTTAGCAGCGGGTTCAAAATCTCCTTCCTCAATGAGGAGACCCGCGATACTCGTGGCAGCCCTAAAATGGCAGCCACATGTGTGTCCGCTAGCAAGCGAACATTCTGATACCGGGCGGTCAACAACGCCCTTGCAATATCATAACTGTCATCATTGACAGGTAGATGCTGGACAAGTACACCAGCCTCGCCACGTAAGGCAGAGAGCAAATAGGCCAATTTCTGGCTAGGGAACAGGTCATCCCTCGAGTGGACCAGGCTATCAAAGAGGTTAATGAACCCCATCCAAGCAGCCAAGTTCCCATCGAAGGTTGGGATGTCCAAAGTGGGCAGTCTGCCCAGCAAGCCGGCCGGGGTAGGCTTGACCTCCCCGAGCGTGCACGACTCACCCCTCCGGGCGGATAGGATTGCCTGAGCCTTGTTTATAATCACATCCACCTGTTCAAAACATTGATCATAATCGGCATTAAATTGGTCGACTGCCCGCAACTCAGCGGCACCCTCGGCTGGGTGGTCGAGCAGATATTGTTGATGAGCAACGAAAAGCTGCTCCAATTCCTTCAAGCGAGCAGGTACTCCCTCATGCCGAATTAACAAGGCCTGTTCTCGGTCTGGTCGGTCTACCAAAGCGACGGCACTAGCAAACCATCTCAAGATCTTTTGTGCACCCGCGCGGGCACCACTAAGCGGGCTGACTGGCGGGACCATTTTGCACCAAAATTAATATACACTATAATAATACATAGACAAACAGACCGACAACCGCAGACAACAAAACAGATCGGGAGGAACTTCAAAGGCAGAACAAAATATATAAAAAAACCAAAATCAAGTGTAAATGCTAGAACTTAACTAGAACAACAAAGGCATTTAACAACAGAATTTTTCAAACAAATTAAATTCAAGTATTAAGTCAAAAACCTTACAAACATAATATTCAAAGGCAAAACAAAACAAAATCAAATGTAAATGCTAAAGCTTAACACAGCAAAATAGTGTATTACAACAACAGCAAAGTCATTTAGCAGCAAGATTTTTTAAACAAATTAAATTCAAGTATAAGTCTACAACTTAACAAACAAAATATTCAAGGGCAAAACAAAGATATGAAAAAACAAACCAAAATCAAATATAGGTAAATGCTAGAACTTAACTAGAACAACAAAAGGCATTTAACCCCAATTTTTCATATACAATGACAATGACAACTAGTTAGGGAGATCGGTCCACAAATGAGATTGTAGTCGGTTGAAAATCAGCAATCAAAACCAATTAATATGTATTGCCCGTTTGGACAACCAACAAGATTACAATATTAATTGTACAATACTAATCAATCAATCAAATCTAACAACCACGCTCTGCTACCAAGAGATGGTGGTGCCCAAAGTAGACTCCACCACGTCGGCGTTTCACCGAATAATGATGCTGAATTTCATAACCGACTACCAGCTCCTAGAAAATTGGTATCACTTACCTTGGATCCGTTCGGTCTCCGTATGTAGCCGGTGGACTTCCTGAGCTAGCTCGAAGGAAGTCGCGGCTCCTGAAGGGCTGCTGTCTGACCGAACTGGATGGTACACTTGCCTATTAGGCCACCAATACCCGAACTCATTAACGGACACCAAAACTTTGGTACACTATTCACCGACACTAAAACTTGGCGGAACCTCGCACCAACAATCACTTGGTGCGCCGCGCAATACTATTTGTTATATATTTCTCTAAACGAAACCGCGCCGCCCGGTGGTCATAACCTAATTCAATGTCATTCCGTATTCGACTCGACTGACATGTTACATGCGGCCGGCCGCCACAGGCTCTCACTGCACAGACTATAATGCAGTGTTGCCACTCGCTCTTCCTCGAGCGTAAACATATAGGGTTAATATATAAGAAAACTTAGGATAGGTTATGTGAATAAAAACGAAAACATTTTTATTCTTGTTTTGTATTATATGAAGAACATTAAATCGGTATATTCTAAAAATATAATTTAATAAACCTGCATTCAAAACAATATTTTTGTTTGTTATACTTCAATTTAAGGTTATTTATTTTCGATAACAATGGCACTATAGGCCATGCCGCTATTTATGCACATTGTAACTCTTTTAGATATAGTGCGGTTATAATTATAGGTTTTCAATAACTAACACATCTATAAAAGTGGTATACATGAGACTTTTATCGCCTGTTTTTTTTATTTTCAAGAGTTATTAGAGATCTAATAAGTGATTTATGAAGAATTATTATCGTCAGTATACCTAGAACTTTAATAGTTATTAGTGTGCGTTTATTTCCGTAATAGATGTCAAAGATATAAAATCGTCTAAAGCTATAAAATAAGAGGCTTCACCTTCATAATGGCAATAATACTCGCTACCCTAACTCTTCAAACTTTTATATCGAACTCTTACGGCCGGTTGCATCAAAAATTCATTTTACGAATCCGTAAAAAGTAACGTATAAAGTATACGTATATCGTAAAAAGATGTTGCACCACGCTTTTGCGATACAGTTGCGTTGCGTAAAAGTATAAATTTTGACAGTACGCTTGTATTTGTAATTCATGTTTAAGATTAGAAAACGCGTTTAAAATACAATTTAAATTCACTTTTCACTTCACAATTCACTTTTCGACAATAATGTTGAAAAATTATCCATATATTGGATAGTTGCCGTCGTCGAAGAACAAACATTAGAGTAGGTCAAATGCTCACTGAAGGCAGCGATTTTTACACACAAATAAACAGATATATATGATGCATTGTTAAAATTACTAAGGCATAAAAATATAAATCAGCACACAACAAAGCTTTTTCTTTTTCGTAGCTTTGACGTTTTTACGAATTCAGCCAATGTCATGAATTTAGTATTGTTTGATTATTATGTCATAAGTCCATAGCCAATGTAAACAAAAAACACTATCAACGTCACGTTTTGACAAATTAATAACATGTCTTACTACATTTAAAAAAAACTTTCATGGTAGTAGAAATCTACTAAGCTAAAATGGTAGAATTAACGCTTCATTCGTGTAGCAAGGAATTTTACGGTTACTTTTACTGGAATTTTTTTGGTGCAACATAAATTTACGGATTCGTAATAGAAGTATTAGAATTTGTAAAAACATAGCAATTTTGGTGCAACCGACCGTTAGCGTTCTTATATAGATATCTACAATAGCTTAAATTGATAAGATAGGTAGATTGAAAACTCTATTAAATCACTATGAGGTCTAATCGCAGCTACTATAGCGTTCTTGTTCCTCTTTAGGTAAATAAATAAGAGTTATCTGTCACTCAAATGTTTGTTGGGTAGTAGAAAAACGATTCTCATGTTATAGGTAACAAAGTAAAACATTTAAAAAAACCTGAGGGTTATCACTAATTGTAATATGTAACTACCCTGATATAAAGTAATTTTGAGCAAAGAAAATTTATACACGGACTTAGGGATCTCGCGGACTAGACGGCCACAACCACGCACCGCATATTATACTGAGGATCCAGTCTATTTCTTTTCTAGCTAGGAACGGAAAATATCCTTCTTTATCCACCTTAGTAGTTAGCAAATCGTAGCAGAACCTTCCAGCTTCGTTGCTTAGAATAGGCTTCCCAAATAATTCTGCCCAAGAATTTCTTGAGAGTTATTCTGGCAAATCTTTCGTTTAATACTCCACCACGCGCTGATCTCTTAAAAAGTCCCGCAAAACATCCCAATATCACTCTTTTATAGTTCAGAACAACTGAGTGGTTTCCTCACGAGATAGAAATTAAGTGGATATTTCCCAGCATCTTGCTGCGTATATGATCAATATTTCTATCTCAACACAAAACGACTATATAAAATTTTATGACACATTAACCGCCACGCTACACTTATAAAGAGATAAATATTAATAGCTACGCTTATAACAAGCATTTTTTCATTGATAATTTTGTTTCAAATTCGTGTAATAATGTTGACATGATTATCAGAATTTACTCTATTTTATTGACTAAAGTCTTTTCTGGTCAAGACCAGTCTGCAAAATTAAATATTCTACAAAAACATTTAAGAAAAAAGGGCCTTTCGTTTTTCAGTTGTTCAGAGATGTTTTTGGAATAACTTTTTTTCGTTATTAATTAAAACCGATTTCATCTGAACTATGACTATTATGTTTTGGCATGCTTATAAAACTAACAACAATGTAGGCATTAAAATTTTAAAGCAATATTCCACTGCAAACATATTTTACTTGGGTAATAACTGTCATATTCCAATTGCCTTTTCGCATTCAGTGTTTGATGTTGCCATCGTCGTAGTTAACGAAGCAATGCAGCACAAATTTGCAATTTTGATTGGAGCCCGACAACGCTGCTCGTCTGTCTGTTAGAGGGATGATTGTTTAATTATAATTTACTAATTGCTCTATCATTTTTGTCAACTGCCTGGGTCTCGTTGCACAAGTAAATTCAGAAAGTTTTTAACAATGTACGATTATAATATAACATATAATATAGTATAATAATAAACTTGGGTCACCAGGTACTAAGTTATTACTATGTCGTTCAAAAATTATAATAGGTCTTTACCTATAAAGTTAAGTACTTTAGCAATAAATTCTAAGTTCAAATTAATTTTATTTAATTTTCAAAACCTAAAATTATATTTTCAAATGCAGTCAATTGTTTATTGGTTAGTGTTTTAACTTCACACACTTATATCATTTTCATTAGTATCGCCACGACGAAAATACTAGTAATTATGGAATAGGTTCCGTCGCGGTGCAATGCGGCACAAACTGCTCGCAATTTAAACGACGTGTACGGAGTGAAAACTACAAACGTACGTTACTGGTTCCATTGAACGCTTCCGACGTGGATGTTTTGATCTCAAAAATGAACCCCGTGATCGCCCGAAAACTTAAGTCAACACGACGAATTAAAGGTGATAGTGGATGGTAATCTGCGGCTGAGTCAATATCAGCATTCGAAGTTGGCATCAACATAATATTGGCCCATTTACGACAAATTGGCCAAGTAAAAAAGCTTGATGTCGCATTTACACATTCGTGTTCGTCATTTGCCTCGTCATTTGACGAAACACTGTTCACACATTCGCGATGGGGGTGATTCATTTTGATATTCGCACACGAACATGGAGGACGTGAAAATAATGGCGGCATGCGCGCTATATTTTATTTTTAATCTTACAAACGGTTTGTACATATGGCGGCTTAGCGATAAACATCGCTCCCTACCAGTCAACCATTGGGCCAAGCAGAGAAAGTAAATGATGGCATAAGAAATGTAATAAATGATAATCTTATTGTTATATCCAAATAATATGATATTAAGAAAAAAACACTTAGATACATACACGCACACACACACTCACATACATTTTTAGTTAAACAACGTCCACCATTTAAATGAGGGGAGGGAATTAAGCGCGCGCAAAACGTCTAATGTGTACCGGCTGTGATTGATGATGAAGTAAATACAGCGCGGCGCGAGCTTGCTGTCCGAACAGAGATGATTCTTGCCGATTAAGCCCAAACTCAATATTGTCTACAAAAAGTCTAAAAACAAGAAAAAAGAATTTACAAAAAAATAAATTATTGTCGTAGCAACAAACAAAAGGAAGTAAAATCCCACAAAAAGAAATATGTAAATCTTGTGAACATTTATGGCTCGCACTGTCAAAAAGTTATCAGATCTCATGTAGAGTCAGTCTACTAACTCTACAAGCCCTAACTTCACAAGACACACACACACCTTAGAGAAAATATGTGGCTTAGCTGTTTCGCTACTGTCACATGAGCGTTATGAAAAAAACATTCACTACTCATTACTTTTCTGTTATATCTTGTAGTAGCGAAACAGCTAATCCACATATTTTGACTAAGGTGTAGAGCTTGTGAAGTCAGTGCTTGGAGAGTTAGAAGTTTGACTCTACATGAGATCTGATAAGCTTTTGACACACAGACAGACAGAGCCATATGATATTGTCTTTGCAGGGCAGTATTTTACATAAAAATATTTCCTGAATAACATCGCCTTAAGACGATGAAGATTTTCCAGTATATAAATTGTCGTTTGGCACCAACCTCAAAATAAAAATGTTATGTGAGGTTATGTAATAAAAATGTTGATTTAAAATGTCACTATATATGATCGTGTGAATGCTTGTCAATGTAGTCGCAATTACATAGTCGTACAAGACAAACGTGTGTTTTAGTTAAACCTGCCATTCAAATATCGACCTTATTGTGAGCTAACGAAGGAACATTTGGTCCAGCGAGCGGATTCGCCGAGAGCCTATCGAGCGTTGCGAAGAGAACAATAGGCGACCCTTTTTTTGTGCATATCGGACACGACGAAACATCGTAAACAAGCTACTTAATGTTCATATCGGTTGATTAAATAACTAGTTATGCGCACGAGTTAAATAGTGTTATTTTACAAACAATAATTGAACATTCGGGAAAAGAGTATTTGGACATTATTGCTGAACAGATAAACTACACGACAAACTATTTTTCAAGCATAAAGCTTAGTGAATTAACATGGAAATAATCGAACAAACATTGAGCGAATTAGAAGATTTGGGTAACGTACTATCAAAAACATATGAAAACTTTAAGAAATGCCCAAAGGTACGTTTAACACGTGGCTATATAACAGTAAAATTACAATCAATTGATGACTATTGGAATCAGTTTCGTGCGGGACACACCAGTTTATTGAAAAATGTAAAAAGTGAACAAAGGAAATTATTGCCGTATTTTGCACAAGAACAATACTATGTTTGTGAAGATATTGTTATGAAAGCGAAAACAGAAATGAATGATTTGTTATTTGCAATCGATTCGCAAATATCTAGCCCTAGCAAGTCAGCAATGTCTACCTCACAAGGTCAGCAAATTCAAGTACCACAAGTAAAATTGCCACGAATTGAGATACCGAAGTTCAATGGTAATTACGAAGAATGGCCTACATTTCAAGATTTGTTTATTTCACTAGTACATAGAAATGATTCAATAAGTGACGTTCAGAAATTGCACTATTTAAAATCAAGCATTACGGGAGAAGCAGAAGCATTGTTACGTCATATTAAAGTGATTGAAGCGAACTACGTCCAAGTTTGGGATACACTTAAAAGGCGATACAGTAATAAGAGACTCATCGTGTCATCTTTGTTGAGGCGTATGTTTAATCAAAGAAAATCAAATATGCAAAATTCGAATCAAATAAAATCTCTCATCGACACAACATCTGAATGTT
This sequence comes from Schoenobius gigantellus, assembly GCA_963935595.1. Classification (NCBI taxonomy): domain Eukaryota; kingdom Metazoa; phylum Arthropoda; class Insecta; order Lepidoptera; family Crambidae; genus Schoenobius; species Schoenobius gigantellus. The sequence goes on from OZ012542.1 coordinate 32,761,150, forward strand.
TAAACAGTATAAAAAACCTGGGAATACAAATTAAAGATTGGGATCCTGTTATCGTATTTTTGGTGTCTCAAAAAATGGATAGTGACACACACAAAGAGTGGGAAGAACACGTCAGCAAGGAAGATGAAGATGAACTACCAGCGTTTGAGACATTACAAAAATTTTTAGAGTCGAAATTCAGAACCCTCGAACTCGAAAAACAAACACCCTCAACAAGAGAAAAAATCGTACGATCATATCACACTTCTGCTGCCACAACCGAAAGAACATGTCCGCTATGCGAAGAAAACCACACGCTTTGTCACTGTAAAGAGTTTGGTAAAATGGAACCAGAACAAAGAACTGAGTTTGTCAAATCAAAGTTTATTTGCTACAACTGTCTGGTTCCTGGTCATGGTGTCAAAACATGTCGACTACTCACTACATGTAGATTATGCCGGCGTCATCATCACACACTTCTGCATCCCAAAAGAGCAGTTAGTACCTCTGGTCCCGTTACAAGAAACGAAAGGCAACCAAAGGTTTTACATTCCAATGTAGAAGAACAGTCGAGTGAAGATGTAAATCTGACAGTGATGACGTCACAAACTCACACAGCTCGTAAAACAACACTGGCGTTACTAGCGACTGCGTTAGTGGAATGTAAGAGTGAAGACGGATTCACTACTATTCTACGAGCCCTTATAGATTCTGGTTCACAAGGATGCTTCATAAGTGAACGAGCTGCACAACAAATTAGAGCGAAGCGATATTCAGTGAACGGAAGCGTCATTGGAATCGGTTCAGTCAAATCAAATATAAAACAAGTAGTTCAGGTTGAAGTATCTTCCAGGAGTGAACAGTTTAGTTTCAAGGTAAAGGCTTACGTCATTTGAAAACAAATGACTACACAAATACCTTCAAAAAGAATTGTTGCAAGAGATTGGAGTCATTTGGAGGGATTAACTTTAGCCGACAATAATTACAATCAACCAGCTAATATTGACTTACTGCTTGGTGTTGATGAATATGCACAAATAATACAGAATGATATCATCAAGGGTCCCGTAGGGTCACCATGCGCACAGAAAACAGCCCTAGGATGGATCTTATTTGGCACGGTAGACAATGATCATTCTCACACTGAAAAGAACATAGTTGTCATGCACCATCAAGTAGAAATCGCTGACATGCTCAGAACGTTATGGGAAATTGATGTAGATGTAGAAAGAAAGTTAACAAAGAGTGAAGAGAAATGCGAACGTATTTATAAGGAGACACATAAAAGAACAACTGACGGAAGATATATAGTGAAATTACCCTTTAAGACAGACACACCAAAATCAGTAGAAGGGAACACGTTAGATATAGCAAGTAAAAGACTGGAAATGCTAGAGAAAAGATTCGAAAGACAGCAAGAATTAAAACATTGTTATTTTGATGTTATTGAAGAGTATAAAAAAATGAATCACATGGAACAAATACCAAAGGAAGAGATAAACAATAAAGCAGTCTACCTACCACACCATGCTATCCTACGATCAGACAAAGAAACAACAAAGACTCGTGTCGTTTTCGATGCCTCTTGCAAGGGTATGAACGACATATCGTTGAATGATGAGTTGTTGACTGGTCCTGTTTTGCAAGAAGATTTAAGGAGTATAATTATGCGATGGCGAATGCATAAAATTTACTTTACTAGTGACATCGAAAAGATGTACAGAATGATATTGGTAAATAGAGAAGACATTGACTTCCAGAGAGTATTGTGGAAAGAGAATACTCCAGAATCTGATGAGGTCAAACATTATCGATTGTTAACAGTAACATTTGGCACAGCAGCGGCACCGTATCTCGCCGTCAAAACACTGATGCAATTGGCGGATGACGAAGGTTACAACTACCCCGTTGCTGCAAGAATGTTACGCGAAGATTTTTATGTCGATGATCTGATGTCGGGCTGTGATACAGTGCAGGACGCCATAGACGCTAGCAATCAACTTCAAAGCTTACTCAACAAAGGCAAATTTAGACTGCAAAAGTGGTGTTCCAACAATACCGACTTTCTAGATTCCATTCGGGTAGAAGACAGATCTACTAGGGCACAAATTGACATGAAATTAGATGGTATCGTCAAGGCCCTAGGTGTATCTTGGGATATAAGAAATGACGAATTCAAATACCAATTTAGATTACCACCTCAAAAAACTTCAATGACTAAAAGAGACATATTGGCAGATATACAAAGATTATTTGACCCCTTGGGTTGGATTGCTCCTATAATTGTTTTAGCAAAGATGTTTGTTCAGACATTATGGCTTCGTGGTGTAAATTGGGACGATGTTCTGGATAACGATTCGCTGAAGACTTGGAAGACCTTGCGAGATGAGTTCGAACACGTTAACGAAATAACTATTCCACGCTGGCTTACAACATTACACAACTCAAAAAATAACATATCACTCCATGGCTTCAGTGATGCATCAACATCTGCAATGGCTGCAGTGGTTTACTGCAGAGTAGTTGGGCCAAATGGAACAGTAAAAACACATATAGTTGCAGCCAGAACAAAGGTAGCACCTATAAAGCCCACGTCTATACCTAGACTTGAGCTATGTGCCGCTGTGTTATTATCTAAGCTGCTATATCACGCAGCTCGAGCAATGAGAATTTCTATAGACAACGTTTTTGCGTACACTGATTCTTCTGTAGTGCTGTCGTGGATCTTTGGAGAGCCTAACAATTGGAAACAATTTGTAGCAAACCGCGTCATAGAAATTTTAGAGAACATACCCAAAGGCCAGTGGCATCATGTTCAGTCTCAACATAACCCGGCAGATATTGCGACAAGAGGAACAAAAATTGCTGAATTGAAAAATATGAACCTTTGGTGGCAGGGACCGGAGTGGCTGCAAGATGAAATCATAAAATTTTCGGAACTAACCATAAAGCCAACTGACACCGAAAAAAAGAAAACAAAAATAATTACAATGAATATTATAGAAAATGAAGATACAGAAGAAAAAATATTAAATTTTAATAATTACGATAGCTTAGAAGAATTGCAAAAGGTTATAGTGTATATGAAAAGATTTTTAAATTTTAAGAAAATAAAAGAAGTTAAAGCCTTAACCACACAAGAACTAGACGAAGCATTAAAACTATGTTTAAAAAAGGCACAAAAGGATGATTTTGGAAAAGAAATAGAAGACATAGAAAAATACAAGAGAGTTAACAGAAACAGTAAATTAAAAACTTTAAATCCTTACCTTGATGATGAACATATTCTCCGTGTAGGAGGCAGACTGAAGCATGCAGAGTTGATTGCTAAGACTAAACATCCTATAATACTTGACAACAAGAACCCACTTACCTCTCTCATAGTTGCAAACTCGCATCGGAAGACTCTCCACGGTGGACTTCAGGTAATGTTGTGTCAAATTCGCTCACAGTTTTGGATAATAGGAGCCAAAAATGTTGTTAAAAAACATATTCATAGATGCATAATTTGTGCCAAAATTAATGCCAAGGCCAGAAGTCAGATTATGGGAAACTTACCTAGTATGAGAGTGAATAAAGCACGTCCTTTTCTGTATAGCGGAGTGGATTTTGCCGGCCCATTTAACCTGCTCTTGTATAGAGGTCGAGGTATTAAGACGACCAAAGCGTACATTTGTATATTCGTTTGCATGAGCGTTAAGGCAATACATTTGGAACTAGTTGGAGGGTTGACTTCTGAAGCATTTATTGGAGCCTTTCGTCGCTTTGTAGCAAAAAGAGGGAGATGCGCACATATTTGGAGCGACCAAGGCCGTAATTTTATAGGCGCAAATAAAGAGCTGATTGAAGCATGGAAAGCCGCGCAAGTAGACTTCAATGGTCATATCTCACAAACACTAGCACTGGAGGGTACACAGTGGCATTTCAATCCGCCGTATAGCCCAAACTTCGGAGGACTGTGGGAAGCCGGAGTAAAATCCGTGAAAAGGCACCTGAAAAAGATTTTGACGACAAATCTTACGTTCGAAGAAATGTCAACATTACTATGTGAGATAGAATCAGTTCTGAACTCTCGACCACTGACAGCAATTGATGACACCGACATAGATAACGTCAGCCCACTCACACCTGCACATTTTTTAATAGGAGAAACATCTACTGTAATACCTTGTCCAGATATAAGCAATGTTAGTACAAACCACTTGAGTAAGTGGCGATATACCCAAAAACTAACCCAAACATTTTGGAAAAGGTGGCAGATTGAGTACTTAACTCGGTTGCAACATAGACCTAAGTGGATAAGCAAGAAGCCCGAATTTAATATACATGACATAGTACTGATCAAACAAGAAAACCTTGCTCCCGGAAAGTGGTTATTAGGACGCATCATAGCAAAGCACCCAGGAACTGATGGAGTCACTCGTGTCTACAGCGTCAAGTCCGGTAACAATATCTCAAAAAGATGTGTATCTAAATTGTGCCCCTTGATTGATGTTAATGAAATATAGCTCAGTACAAAATTTTAGTTGACGCCATCGCGGTGGAGCAGTCAGTGATCGGCCGGTCTGGGTTCGAGTCCTGGCGGAACAAATGTTTGAGTGATTGGTGCACATTTGTTCATGATTTGTGATTGTTACTGGCATTGTTTAGTTTGTTTATAAAGGTGTCCAGATTTTAATGTATTTTGAGTATGTAACTACTACATAATTTGTAATTTTTATGGTGTCAATTGGGCCCTAATTAAAAATGTAATATCTTAAGTACATACAATAAATATAAATTACTTGTGTTTGTGAGCCTTAGTCATGAAAATCTAATAAATAATACTTTATAATTGTATAAAGGCTATGTGCCCTTATGGTGGGCGGTGTATGTTGATTTAAAATGTCACTATATATGATCGTGTGAATGCTTGTCAATGTAGTCGCAATTACATAGTCGTACAAGACAAACGTGTATACTAAATGGCAATTCCATCGATAAAGATCTAATATTAGCCGATATTTTGACTAAAACTTCTCTATTACTCTAAATTGTCAAAGTAGAAAATCTGCATGAATTGCCTGAGGTATTTCAATTTTAGTCTGGACACAAGCCAACCTCATCTGCTTTGTCAAACCAACCCACATTCAGCTCAGTAGAAGACGACCCAAAACCTACCCCCCCCCCCCCCCCCTGATATGACTGTGTTGTGGTCGCTTATTTTTTCATAAATCATAATTCATGTTTCATCACATTGGTATTGATCTGAAGGTCTGGATGGGCTGGGCAAAAAAACTTCTGGCCTCGCGGGGATTCCGGTCTGGTTGATGGTAGGTTTTTTGATGCCACCTGGTTTGCTACCACACCGTCTAACTTAAGTTTCTCGCCGTTATAACAATAATTATAACGTTTTCAACACACTTGCTCGTAAAGTGGATCTAATTTTACTGTTTTTAGATACATAAAGCAGCTCATAAAACACGCCTGTATTATAGCCGAGGAACGCATCTCAGAGAGCGGCAAAGCTGCACGTGGCGGCCGCGCTTTAATGTACTATACTTTTTAAATTTAGAGACATCAATGAAGTACATGATTTTTCAAATGATTATTTTCATACCATTATTTTGTCTACAAATTAACAATGATATGTGTTATTTAATCAAAAAATTCAGTTTATTAGGTATTTTTCCTCACAAGGGTGTTGAAAAACGTCGTACGAGATACGTGCGTATATTGGTTATACACACTTACTTATATATAACGCAATGTACTATTTTTAATTCATTTCTACAAATTGGAGGTAAGATAACCAGTTCCTTAATTGTTTGATGAGTCCAGGTGAAGCTCGATTCCACTTTCGGCCTTATCGTCACTCACATTCAGGCGAGATCAAGGTCAACCGATTCCCTTTTGGGTGTAAAAAAATAATGGATTACAAGTTTATATTTCTCTGGAACACATCGTGATGTAAAATCTATAAGAGCATATAAAACTCGTATATCCCTGCATCGTGACTGGAATCCATCGAAACTATTCGTTTCGATTTATTTTATTGCTCGTAAACAAGCCAAGTAACTTCTGCCACTCTCGTTGGCAGTTTATGGTAAATAACACCACTATAAACGCTAATTTCTCTGAGTTTTGTTTATCGCGCATAATAGGATTGTGGATATTACCTACATTCAGCTTCAACTTATAAAATATGCAATTTTCGCAAAACAATATTGTATGTTTGCTTATAGCGAGTTGATAAAAAATACTAGATGATAAAAATTATTACAACTAATGTTTTGACAATAAATGAAAATATTTATTATAATCATCGTGTAATCATCTAGTGATTTGATTTAATATTTCAAAACAAATCACATATTATCAATTTAAGAAATTACACAAAATGCCGATAATCTTTGTTTTAAACATATTGGTATTCATAAGTAGACATGGATGGATTTTGTGAAATAGGATAGTCATGCGAACAATGCGAGTACTGAACTAACATACGTCAAGTATGTAAGAGAGCACTGGAAGAAGAAAACATATGCGTCGACCCTATATAAAAGGAAGATATGGAGTGGGCAATGATAATAAGTCTTCTGCTGTACCATTTCCAGAAAAAAATGTTCTTTATGGCATTAAGAATAGGTAATAAACGATTGTTTTGTTCTCTTTAAAGTTTTTTAAAGTTAAACATTTCAAATAATCATCGACATACTTTTTGAGAAGCTTACTTGCGATCAGCACTGGGCGTACTAGAGAGTTACGGGCCGTAAAAAACACCAAAAGTTAAGCTCTCCCTAACAATTTTTCCACACTTTTAACGACGAACTCTTCAGGTCCAACTTAAACTCCGCCATATCTTTTAAAAGGCAAAAAAAAAAAACAACAAAACGCCCAGGCGCTGACCAACTTTACCAGCACTGCGGGAGCGAAGCTCTCAACTTCAGCACCACACCGAGATTTTTTAATAACCACCAGCGATCAATGCTCAGATTCTAATCGAGTTTTAAATTGCAGCAATTCTTGTCTGGCGCGCTCGTTCCGCTCTCGTCGGGATGATATTCTCATATCGCTAGTGGGAGTCGCTGTTTTATGATATCGATATGGGTACCTTTCTCTGTGTGTATCTGTTAAAATTATATGCTTGGCTCATTTTTAAAAAAGTACTAAAGTACTGTAACAGAGTTTGTTATGGTAGCTTTACATTTTATACAGAATGATCAATCCAGATGGATCAGTAGGGAGAAGTCAGAAACTATGAGAGCTAGCGATATCTGTTCTTAGTAGTATGACGTCGATTTTAGATTTAATAATAATAATGGAATTAAATTTTTTTAAACTGTCATACATAACCGGGAATCGAAACTGGTCAAAATCTCTGTAAAAAATGTTATAAATTCTGCAAGTTTTTCCATTGTTATTGTTGATGGTGTGAATCATAGCATAAGGAACACATTTTTAATGGAACTTCGTTCAAATAATTGAAAAAAAATAAGAGAATTATTTCATTGAAGTATTTTTAAATCTATATCTATACTAATATTATAAAGAGGAAAGATTTGATTGCTGGTTTGTTTGTATTGAATATTTATTTTATTTATAAAGATTTACCAACGTTTGCTTACATTGCTTAAAGTATGACAAACAATACAAAGACAAACTATGATAAAATGCAACAAACAACAAACATGTTCAAAATTATTTAAAAATATTTAAAAAAGTTTGTAATGTTGCAAAAGCTAACTTCCTTAGTAATAAAATAAAAAATCAACTAATAAAATTAAAACCACCTGGACAATTATAAACCAAGAAACTGGTAAAACGTCGTTTAAAGATAGGTCATTTGAAATTAATATTGATGGAAAAATGTTAAAAACGGATGCAGCGGTAGCAAATGCTACAGAGTCCTTTTTCTCAGACATTCCCGTAAAAATCACTAGTAAACTGAATTCATCTCCCCGATCCGCACTTTCATTTTTAGAATCTAGTTTTAATAAATGTACCAGTTCTTTTATGTTCTTTTCGTTCATGAAATTAATGCCGATTACATTGTTAAAACGTTTAAATCTTTGAATAAGAAAAAGACTGAAGATTTATGGGGAATATCAGTTGCAGTTATAACACCAATAATTAAAGTAATTTCGCCTTATCTAGCGGCTATTTTTAATAAATGTATTGAACATGGGGTGTTTCCCGATCTAATGAAGTATAGTAAAATTATTCCGTTATTTAAGTCTGGAGATAAATGTGATCCCACTAATTTCCGCCCTATATCCATTTTACCAACATTAAGCAAAATATTTGAGAAAATTGTTTACAATCAATTACTTTCTCATTTCACATTGAATAAACTATTTCATGACAGACAATTCGGGTTTACTAAGGGTAAAAATACTACAGATGCAGGCGTTGCGCTAATGAAACAAATATTTGATGCCTGGGAAAATAAACAAGATGCTCTAGGTGTCTTCTGTGACTTGTCCAAGGCCTTTGACTGTGTAGAACATAAAACCTTATTGGGTAAATTAGAACATTATGGTGTCTCAATAAACTCATTAAAATTAATTGAATCATATTTGAGTGACCGTTTGCAAACAGTGGTTATAAATAAAGCAAAGTCTTCAGGGGCCCCTATTCTCATGGGCGTGCCATAGGGTTCGATATTAGGACCGTTACTTTTTCTGATTTATATAAATGACCTGCCTTTTTATGTAAACAACTTATGTGAAACGGTATTATTTGCAGATGACACATCTCTAATTTTTAAACTAAATAGATATACGGAAAATGTTGAAAATGTAAATAATTCCCTTTCCAAAGTAGTGTGTTGGTTGACTAATAATAACTTGTTATTAAATTCAAATAAAACAAAATGTATTAAATTTTCTTTACCAAATGTCAAGCAGGTCAGTACAATTATTAAAATTAGCGATAAAATACTAAAATGTGTTGACTCCACAGTCTTTTTAGGAATAACTTTAGATTCACGTTTGCAATGGAATCCTCATATTACTTCCCTATCAGAAAGACTTAGCTCGGCTGCTTTTGCTGTAAAAAAAATTAGATTATTGTCTGACGTTGAGACGGCAAGGCTTGTATATTTCAGTTACTTCCATAGTGTTATGTCATATGGTTTGTTACTGTGGGGATCAGCAGCTGATATTCAGGACATTTTTGTATTACAAAAAAGAGCCGTACGCGCAATTTATAAATTAAGACCTCAGAATTCGCTTCAAGATTTATTTAAAGAAATCAATATCTTGACAGTTGCTTCCCAATATGTATATGACAACATTATGTATGTTCATAAAAATTTACACACATTTTTAAGGAATAGTGATTATCACAATATAAATACAAGAGGTAGAAATAAACTTGCTGTTCAAAATTTCAGACTACATAAAACTAGTCACTCGTTCATGGGGAAATGTATACAAATATATAATAAACTTCCAATTACTGTAACTGAACTTCCGCTACATAAATTTAAGTCTCACGTTAAGCAAATATTAATGAAGAAGGCGTATTATAAAGTTCAGGAATATTTAGATGATAAAAATGTGTGGGCTAATTCGAATATGCTCGATTCTTCATTTTAAATATGAGATATTAATATGTGTATATAATAAATTAATAACATTGTAAAGGAAGACGTCATAAAACACATTTTTTTATTACTATAGTCTTCTATACTGTAGTCTTTTATTTTATTATAATTAATTATTAAAGTGAAACTTAAACTTGTGAATTATGACTCTTTCCAAACCCATGAAAATGTAAAGGGAGGATAAAACTTGCTGAGTTTCTTGCCGGTTCTTCTCAGAACAAGGCCTCCTGGTAGACTCTTGAACCGATGGCATCAAAATTGACGTTCATAAGTGTACAAATTGTACCTAAATGAATAATAAAAAAAACACTTAAAGGTAGATCAGCATGCACTAAAAACAGATTAAAAAATTATTAAATTTAACTTATGTAAATATAAAAGTAAAAAAAAAACACTTATTTCGACAAAAGGTCCAAGACTACGTTTTGGAGCTTGTTGGGTGAATCAGCAAAGATGTCGATTACGTCACTATTTTCATTGACTACTTTGCACATTCTGCAAATTGGGGAGTTTGAGCCAAATACTGTTCTGCGTAGTGGAAAGAGCGTCGGTGGCGCTGTGGTTTCGGCACTTGCCTTCCAATCGGGGGGTCGGGGTTCGAGACCCGCCATGTACCAATGTGTTTTTCGTTTCGAATTTCATATGTACATTTGTCTGACGCTCCTACGGTGAAGGAAAACATCGTGAGGCAACCTGCATACATCTGCGAAGAAATTCAATGATGTATGTGAAGTCGACCAATCCGCACTGGGCCAGCGTGGTTGACTAAGGTCTAATCACCCTAGCATAGGGTAGGCTCGAACCCCTCGGTGGGGACGTATATGAGCTGTGATGATAGTGGATTTACGAGTGGGGTTATTTTATTGTGAGGGTATCTGTAAGGAACACGGAAATTAAACTTGCGCAACAATTGAGGACAATCAATAAGGTTGTTTAAGATTTTTGACACGAAAAGTAGGTCTATAATAATTCTTCGATCTTCCAACGAATTAATTTTAAAATGTGCTAAATTATTTTTGTACGATGTTAATTTTTAAACTTTCCCATGCCTGTGGAAAACGCTAAATGATTAACAAATTTCCTCTGTATTCGCTCCAGTTTCAGTGAATGAGTAGCATAACCACTGTACAGTACTCCAAAATGCTTCGCACTAAGTTATTATATAAAATAATTTTAGTTATGTTATTACGTAATACTTTAATGTTTCGAAGAACAAATCCCAGCATTCTAGACGCACGTTTAGTGATATCCTCAATATGAGGTACGAATGTGAGTATAGTGTCAAAGATTACACCTAAGCCCCTTATCTGACCCAGCCTCTGAATATTGCTATTTTTTATGGAATAATCAAATACAATTACATTTCCTCTCATTGTATATTGTACGTAAAAGCATTTATCAATGTTCAAATCCATTCCGTTATGTTCGCACCAATTCGAAATTTCAGCAAGGTCACTTTGCAGCTTACATGAGTCTCCAGAATCGTTAACTACCCTACAGATTTTTAAATCGTCGGCATATAAGAACACATCTGAAAACTTCACAACGTTGGGTATGTCATTAGCAAATATGCCGAACAGAATAGAACCCAGATGCGATCCTTGCGGCACACCAGAAGATATAATAGAATACCAGAATAGGCTTCGAAACTACTGAACTGATTTTGATGAAAGTTAGTATAGGGATAGTTCGAGACCAGGTGAAGGACATAGGGTATTTTTGCGATAATATGTGATTTGTTTTAAACTTTAAAAAAAATTAATGCCATTATTAAATCTAAAATCGACGCTATGGTTCCTAAGAACAGATTTCGCTGTCTCTCATAGTTTCTGATTTCTCCCTACTGACCCATTTAGATTGATCATCCGGTAGATGCATTGAAATTTCACAAATAATAGAAGGAATTTCACATAAAAATATTCGCATCGGGCCACTTGGTTCGACCGCATAGTTCGATCAGTCGAACTACGTGAACTTTTTTTTCCAGTCGATGCGACTAATCGGACCATGAGGATTTTGAAAAATACATGATTCGATCAATCGAACTACGTCATGTATTTTATCCTATTAGTTCAAGTACAGAGTCGATTTATGAATTACTGTACGTTTTAGGACCACTTTGTTCGACCATTAGATATTAAATGTAATTAAGTATAATTATGTATACTCGTATAAATAAGTATATACACGTCATTTTACCAGTAAGAGGCTTTATACAAGTGCATTCGTAATCTCCTGACCTTCTCGCCTTCCTATTACCGTCAAGCAGCTACGAGTATGTTTCCATGACTGTGTTCCGGTTTGACGCCTTAACTCTTCTTATAATATAATATTAGTAAAATATTATATTCACGAATTATTAAATTTTCAAAATATAACACAACGTACAATCACAGCCAAAGTGACAAATAATAACATTAAATAATGTTTTGATCTCTCAGTAACATTCCCTGTATAGGTTTTTATCCAACTTCAAAAAGAAGGTTCTCAATTCGACTGTATTTTTTTTTGTATGTATATTACGCAATCACTCCCACCAATGTTACGAACCCATTTTTAAAATTATTTCTGTATTCGAAACAGTAAACTCGTGAGATGGTCTGATGACGGGATTGCTATAGCACATCAAGGGAAACCTTTAATTTTATAGGCACATCCAACATGTTTCATGTTTTTTCTGAATCTATTCAGGTATCTACGTCTGGTAATCATCATCTCAAGGATTCTTCCATCATACTGAGCTGAGAAGGGAAAGATTTTTTACTTTAAGGAGTTAGGGATGAGTTTTTTAAATATAATATGGACGTATTGACCATTAGTTTGATTCTTTCCAGTTGTTTCAGTGAGCTGGCGATGAAAAGTATAACTCTTTATCAGTTATGAGTTAGGGATAGGGTATAATTATTTTAGCATTGTGTAAATCATAAGAAGTATTCTTTTAAGTTATTTAGGTATTTGCATCAAGTTCTTGTTTTGTTCGTGCACTGGGCACTGGGCAACTATCAGTCGAACATAGTACCTTAAACATCTAATTATTTGATTTGGATTATTGTTATTTCTAAAGCTATTCAAATATTTGCGCTTAGTAATTATCATTCTGTTACTGATCAAATGATGGAAGGTTTCTTGTGGATTAGGGGTTAGGTGATAGTTCATTAAATAAAATGGGAATGTACTTATAAACTCTTAAAAAGTCAACAATAAATTAAAATAAATAGAGAATTAAAAAAGTCTTGGACATACCGTGTTGACGCCAACCACTCGGTCACCGAGCTCTTACCAGCCTCGACGAAATTTTAATTGTTTGATCTCTTTTATACTTTGTAGTCTTTATTCATTAATAACTACGTATTAACATCCGATTTATAATATTCACAGATTTCTTTAAAATTAGTTAAGAATATAGTAAATTTACACATTTTATATTTGGGACTTTGCAATAGCTACGTATCAACATCTAATTAGTAACTCAAATTATTAATTTGACTGGTAATCGGTCTATGACAACTTTAGAATCATCATGTTTCGATGAATCGAACCAAATGAACTGGACGTCGTGGTGCGCCTAATGGACTCGCACTACATGGTCTTGAAATCTAGTTGTCCGCGTGGTTCGGTTCTGAAATTATATCAAGTGGAAAAAAAGTTCGCTTGGTTCGATCGATCGAACTATGCGGTCGAACCACCTGGCCACAGGGAAATATTCTTACTTATAGCCCTCCAGGCGAAATGACATCTACTGTCTGTCACAATAAACATAATACTCTCAGTCTCCAATTCAAATCATCTAAATATCTGAACCCAAATGTCTGCAAGAAGTTTGCATACATTTAGTGAGAGATCATTACAGTACTCACCGAGCAGGTGTATAAAGTATATAATGTTAGCTATCGTAACGTAATCGTAAATTTAGAAAGAAAACAGTGTAAATGTATTACACTGTTTTCTTTCTAAATGCTTTCGTTTCATTGTTGGAAATATGTTATACTAGCAATTGCCCGCGACTTTGTCCGCGTGGATGTAAAATTAGGATAGCTTATATTTTTATTCAATCTGCTCATATCCTTCTCTACAATTAAAGCTATCTCCATACCAAATTTCACCTAAATCAGTCCAACGGTTATTGATTTTCCATACAAACTTCCACCCCCCTTTTCACCCGCCCTTAAAAGATTTCTAAGATGAAAACTATCATTTGTGCTTTCCCGGGATTAAACTATCTCTATGTTAAATTTCATCTAAATCGGTTCAGCGTTTTATGCGTAGAGCGGTAACAGACAGACAGACACACTTGCGCATTTATAATATAAGTATGTAATTAAGTTAGCAAAATGGTAAAAATATAAAGCTAAATACGAGCGGTGCCATTATCGTACCCGCAGTCTTCATCTCTACGGTCCTATTCCTCGTTAGCTTCTCCTTAAAACTTACTCCGCGACTTTGACAACAAGTTTTTAACTTTCGAAGCCTCTTATGATTAATTAATTTGATTGTACTAAAGATATATTCCTACAAAATTTATTTCTATGTAGCCCAAAAATATTTTTGGTTGCATATTCTTTCCTCCATAAACAGATTTATTGGTGGACGTTTCATGTCATGGAAACACATATTTCTATGTTTAATCAGATTTGACAAAATAAGAGCTCGCTGGCAGCTGAATTAATGTTTATCAAGAGTATTTTGAGAATCTGGTATTCTGCGGATAAAGCAGATAATCGTCTCCAGCGTTCTTTGCGAAAATTCAAAATATCATAGCACATAGCACGTATACCTACAATTCATACCTACTATTTTTTATATTACATACAGTATGTACGAAATGAGCGTGACCGGAAAATTTTAATGAAAACCTTAGAAATATGAAACCATAAATTGTAATCGACTGGGACTTTTATTGCTTTTTGATGCTTTAATATTAATAAGGCGTCTAATCTCTATTATTTTCTATAATTGCTTGGCATCTTCGCGGCATGCTTCCTACCAATTTTCAGCATAGCAGCGAGGTAAAGACCTCCATGCTGACTTCAGTTCACGAGTAAGGTCAGCGACGGTTACTGCATTTTTTGCCTTCAGTCTAAGCTTCATCCATGCCCAAATATTTTTAATTGGATTGGCATCAGGGGACTGTAAGGGCCAATCCAATACTTCAATGCCATGGGCCGCTTTCAAGTGGTGCAGAACTGACTTCGGTGTTTAGAGTCATTATCTTCTTGCAGAATCCAGGAATCATTTTTGCGTGAAAACATCGTCTTAGCCGACGGCATTAATGCTTTTTCGTATTTTTTTATCATTTTATGAGCATCCAAACTACCAGTAAACAAGTGCAGCTTGCCGAAACCCTTTTTTAAAAGCATCCCCGAACATGCACCTTTAGTGGGTGTTTCACGGCTCGTATTACCAGTGTTTGGAACTGGCTGACAAGCTAACCTTTTTGTAAATAATATATATTTTGAATGTATCTATAAAGTTTACGTTATATGTCTATCTAGTTGGCGTGCGGGCATTGACTGGGATGCGTCGTTACCGGACACGAATGAGTACAGAGAAACACAGCTTCAAAGCGGGTAGCGTACGCGGCACTCATTGTAAGAAAGAATATTTTATGGAAAAATTGGAGGGAAAACTTATGTTTTTTTACAGAGCATTTAAGGTAAAGGGTTATTCTATTCAGTCTAATATTTATTTTGATAAACTGCATTTCAAAATTTAAAAATATGCCGGTCACGTTCTTATCGACCACACTGTACGAGTATATACATCAATTTTAGAATAGCTGAACTTAGTGGACAATATCTAAGTACCAAACTGGATGTATATTAGTGTACAATGTACATAGATATGTTTGATGGCGCTCAACATGTATGTAAAATATTTAAACTAGCAGTTTATAAAACTTTGCTTATTTTTCCTTGTAACCTAACACACAGTGCTAGAAATGTCTGCAAAGTCTCAGAATATTAAGTTCTGATTAGAAACAAAACTAAATAAAACATTGATGATATCTAAAATAATCTTAAATATACAATACATAACAGTTTAACATGACGTACAAGACACGCCAGAGTATACTCAACTCATGTATTGACTGTAGTCAGCGGTGCAAATATTGTTTATTTTATGTTTTAGGAACGTACTATCCCTTTTCTTACGTTTATGAGTGACATGCAAAATGATATAGGTACTACGGAAGCTAAAGACCTGTCTAACGACTATCAGATACGTTACGAGTCTTTTAAAATCTTAACTAGGTCACGAGTCTTTCAAAAACATATCTAGGTCTTAAAACACTCAGTGAAACACTTAAAAATCACATGTGGGATCGGTAGAAAACCAAAAGAAATTGTATTTTCACTTCGTTTATTAAAATAACTTTGACAAATAATTAAAACGTCTTTTACTTCTTGCTCTTATCTTACCATTACCATCATCGTCCATCCTTCTTAATAATCTTCCTTCCCTTTCACTCTCCCATATAGTCTCTCTCTGTGTCACTCACTCGTTCGGAAACATCTTTCATACTTTCACGCATTCGGATACATATACACCACATTCGGCCGTCCTGCTCTTGTATATGCCCTCATAATAATAATAATAATAAATAAATAATTATAAAACTAAAAGTAATAACATAAAACATAATTGAACCTTAACCTAAAAGTATGCACTACATATGTAAACATTATGGTTTGTGCATTACTTCGAATGTATATAACATCACATCATAGGAAAATCATAAACTCGTTAGTTGCTCAGATAAAACATAACATCTTATTAAAAGCTTTATATGAGTCCACTTAAGTTATAAAATGAACACAAAATACACAGTAATATTTTCTAACTAAAAATAACATTATAAAACATTTTTTTATAACATGTGTTCAACAAATACACATACACGCATCATAGGAAAGATAAAATGCTTACCAGCTCCCTTTTCCATAGTTCATCATATGCATTCATCAGGCATTCATCAGAGGTATAACCTGGAAAAGACTTCATATATTCAGAGCCAGTAGATATTTTATTAGGACCTTCATCTTGAGGGTTGACCTTTTCTACATCATACCTATTGTTTCTTTTCACTTTAGTTATCTTATAAGGCCGTAGAAACTTCGATTTTAAATTCATAGTATTACCATATTGAGTGCGTTTGATAGTAACATAATCACCTTCTTTGTATACTGTACTCTCCTTTCTCTTTTTATTATAAAGTTCTGTTTTTTTCCTGAACTTTTAAAATCTGTTGCTTGGCATTATTTCTTAGTTCTTCTCTGTATTCTATAAAACGATTTATATGTTCTTGTGATAGCAATTCTAACAACTGCAAATCTTCTTTTCTATTCATTTTTGCACCTATGAGCATTTCAAAAGGGGTAGTGTTAACACTCACTGGTATGTACTATTCATTGCTCTCTTTAATCGGCTGATATGTTTATACCATTGACTTGGTTGCTCTATTGACAATTTTGACAATACCGCTATTAATGTTCTATGTATTCTTCTTTCCACCTGGCCGTTTCCTCTAGGAACCCCTGTAGTAATGTTTGTATGTTCTATGTTCTCTTCTTTACAATATTGTGCAAAGTCGTTATTTGTAAATGCGGTGCCTCTGTCGTTTATGATTCGTTTTGGATTTCCAAATGTTTGTTGGTGAATATTCATTTTGTTCAATACTTCTTGAGTAGATGTACTTTTGGTTGGGAATAACCATACAAACTTTGTGAAAGATTCCACTATTGTAAGTACATGATTATATTGTTTCTTCGTCTCGGTAAATGAACCAATGTGATCAATGTGTAGTGTACATTATGGTGTCTCACCCCAATGGGATTCAAAAATCCTTCTTGTTTCCCCTCTTTGGATGATTTAGTGCATACAAATAAAAGATTATAATGGTGTTTAAAAAACAAAAAAAAATCAACCTCTCTCACATAACAGTTGATCTATTATTGCATTAATAAAATAAGCAAAAGTCATCTCAACCGCTGTAACTAGCTTCAATTATGCATGAGCTTGCTCAAAAGACGAAGCAAGCCCGGAAGGCTATACACAAGTTTCCCAAGGGCAACCGTCTCTTATTAATATTGAACAAAATTCCTAGCTTTCGAGTAATCAAGATGAATAATTTCTTTTAAATTATTTACTACTACCAAACTTCCTTGCTCCATGATTACTGGAGTAATAACAAAGACGTTTGAGGGTCGATTTTGCGTGGTCACCGAACTAAACAGTGTTGTTGCTACCTCCTTTATATTCCGCCTCTTTTTATAACCGAAGAAGGGCCGCGTGCTACTTATCGGGTAACTCAATTTGGCTGCTCGTGTTTTCGGCTCCTATTCTCAGTTAGTGATGAGTTTCACTGCGCCGAACGCGGCTAAAAGAAATTGACGTATATATTCCTTGTAAAGGTTTGGTGGAAACTGGTTTATTACTACAAATTGCTTACTCGGTCTTACAATTTTTCCCTATATATTTTTATTTGATTCCTGTTGTCTTGGTAAGTAAATTTGCGAAAGTTATTATTAGGGAAATATTTTTTTTCTATAGAATAATGTAGCGTGTGTCGATTTACGTACGTAACGGACACCGGGTGGCTTTAGCACCGGGTAGTTCTTGTTCTTGAGGTAGGGTATGGTACACAAGTGTGTTCCAAGTTTAATAGCTCTACAGCCTAGTTCCTGACATTCTCTACAAATATTCCCTATTAAGTGTCATCAGTGTGGGATAGGGTGTTTCCTGTGCCCAGGGTACTTTAGTTTAATCTAATAAAGGCAGTAAATTTATATCCTTGTAACCTACTAAAAATGATTTTGGTTTGGTAAGCCAAAATCG
This sequence comes from Schoenobius gigantellus, assembly GCA_963935595.1. Lineage (NCBI taxonomy): Eukaryota > Metazoa > Arthropoda > Insecta > Lepidoptera > Crambidae > Schoenobius > Schoenobius gigantellus. The sequence goes on from OZ012542.1 coordinate 32,779,553, forward strand.
TTTTTAGGCCGTGGTAGCTTCAATTCAGCAGATTCATCATATAGATAATAAAATATAGAGTAAAATAGATTTTGCTCATGTTCGTGCAGTGACGGATTTAGAATATATAGTATCGCCGCTCCCGTGGATGTCTTAAAAATATCACTCTAATATCATTATACTTTATTTACAAATGTTTTAATTAATTTAAATTATTACAATATTTTATATATAAAAAAATATTTTCTCTAACAAAAATAAGTAGTTAATTTTAACAAATGTTGTAACAAAGTGACGATACAATAAAACTTAAAATACACAAAATTGTCGCAGAAATTGACATTTTAACTATTTAATAATATGCCTATGCCTGTAACTATTATGTACTATGCCTAAGGAATTTAACATAATGAAAATAGTATAAAATATAAAGAAATTTTATATATATGTTACTGTAAAAGTCCGTATATAGGTGAATTTTAGGTTTTATCGGAGAATCTTATAAGGGTTTTATAGAGAATAGACGATACTTCGGGCGTTTACCATTAGAGTTTGGGATATGCTAGGATTTACCAATGACGGTTGGTAAATGATGGCTCTGATTATATGTTCGCCATAAATATAAATATGTTAACAAATATACTACGTAATAGAATTTAACAATGGAACTTCCTATCAAATAAAAAAGGAACAAACGTTAATTTGACGCTAAATAAGGTACTCGTAAGTACTAATTAAAATGAATTTTCCGCATGATTACGATGGCCATGTTGCTAGTATTTATAAAAATGACAAAATAAAATAATTATGCATTCGATCAATATTACTAATTAAGTATTATAAGGTAAAATGAAACAAGCAGACACTCGATCGGTCATACTTTGGTGATGGTGCCGATAGAGGATGCTCATTGCTAACAATTTATTGTTTTTTTTTCTTTCTTGTCTGATTATCACTAAATAAATGTATGTTAATAAATAAACGTGATTCTTACTCCTAAGTATCACATTTATTTTCACATAGAGGGTGATAAAAAGCAGAGTGTTCACCTCAGGAGCAACACTATTTTAAGCTCGAGTGACGCACTTTGAATCTCCCGCTGCGCTCAGGATTCTATTTAAGAATCCCTCGCTAGGCTCGGGATTCTACTCAAGGATCCGCTCTGGATTCAAAAAAACACTCTCGCCTTAAAAATAGTTCTTTGCTCCCTTGGTAAACAATCTATTATTTCATAAAATCTAAATACATAATTTCTTTATCAAAATTATAAAATATTTACCTACATAATACTGCGAGCTAAAATAAACAATAACACCACTTTATTTTTATTGATAAAATACTTTTCATGCCAAAAGCGCCATCTTTTGACGGCGACCATTAATTATCGATAAAACCGAATAAAAGCAGAGTAAAGCAAGAACACTAACGCTGCCGGCGGATAGACAGCGAACCAAATGCTTGGAAAAATTACGCGGCATATTAAAAAATAAAGAATGTTTCTACAATTTGTTCCATAATGTGCACCAACGGTATTCCATTGTATATTGTTGTTAGTAGCTAAAACTTTTCCGCCAACGCCATTATGTATTTCAAAATTGTAATATCTTGTTGCTTACGTAATTAAGTTTATTTATTTATTTAAAGCTTACAAAACAAATTATAGTCTCAAAATAGGTATATACTTTGTACAAAACGAAGGTCTAGATAACTCTTAACATGTAAGCACAGTATGAGTTGGATATAATGAAATGTTAAGAGGGTTAATAATATACATTAATTTATTTACATTTAGCTTATATTTAATGTTAGTAGTTTTGAAAACAGTAAGTAATTGAGTGTAATAAACAAGATGAATCTAATCAAGACTTGAAATAAATTTTAATACTTGTTTTCTAAATTGACATAATTTTGCACCAAAAATATCCAAAAAAGATTGCTCAGATAAAGAGTCGTTATACAGTCGACACATTTTGACTATTGGATTGTAATATGATGTATTGTTCCTATAGACCTGGAGGCAAAATATTCTAGATGAAGGATTTCGAGCTTAAAATCTAGTGTTGAAATTAAGTAGGGATAGTAATGAGGGCGAGTCAATCTTAGAATGAATAATTTTATAGAGGCATACTAATTCCTGAACTGAACTTTACACCGAGAAGCGAGGGACAACATTTTGAAGTGTAGGAGCCCTAGCATTATAAGATTTGTATTCACGACCTAACTGCGGCCTAAAGCAGAGAATGCTGAGGAATCTCCTCTGAACCTTTTCAATTGCATTAGAATGGATAATATAATAAGGTGACCATATCACAGAGGCATATTCGAGAATGCTTCTGATCAAAGAATAATATAAATATAAAAAGGTAGATTGATTTTTAAAGCCTTTGGTGGAACGCGAGATAAAACCAAGAAGTTGGGTGGACTTGGAAATAATATGGTCATAATGGTGGCGAAATGAGAGTCCATCGTCAAAGTATACCCCTAGGTTTCTGATGACGGATTGGCGTTATAATATGGAAGTGTCTAGAGAGTAATTATAATGAAGTTTATGTTTAGACGATCCAAAGTGCTTAGTGAAATGTGTTTTGTGGCATCAATACAGTCTCTTTAAAAGTCTATTCAGTCATAGACTAAGCAGATATTCAGTGTATTATTGATAAAGTTAAAAAACGTGAGTAAATGTCCAGGTGCTTCAGCTTTTTTATTTTTTAGTTGGTGTCAATAGGCTGTCGACTATTTGAGATTTATTTCGACAGTTGTGTATAGTAATTAATTGGTGTTATAAAAGTAAATATACCACGAAGTTGAAAAATAAAAGAAATTTATTTGATAACATTTTATTATTAACAAATTAACATTCGTCCTGCGTACTAATAAAGGTCATTGACAGGGTCCAGCAGCTGATCGTACCGTATTGTGGACCGTAATCGATGGGTAGACTAATTTCATACTTGTAATATCATAATTAATATTATGTTTTAAGTTTTTATAATATTTTAAGCTTTACTTAAGAAAAAAATATTGTGAGACGTGTTCGTGCTTGAGAATAACAAATCTTTTTTTGTATTTTATGGTTTTAATGTCATAATTTTAAATATAGTTTTAGTGATAATGATAATGTGACAGTGTTTACGATGAAAATTACCACCTAAGTAATTAGTTATAGAGCCCTGAGTTTTTATTGTCTTGCATATGGTATGAAAAGTAGAGTATTCACCTCTGAAATAAAGCAGTCTTCGTCTTAGGCGACTTGAACCCCTCGCTTCACTCAGGAGTTAAATTTTAACTCTAGAGTCCCTCGTTACACTCGAGGTTAAATATGGCGCCCGTGACGTTAGGCACTGCTTTAATCCCTCGGTGCATAATCTCTTGTTTAATGACTGCATGCCGAACGGGTCCATAATGATCTTATTTTTTTTACATTACTAGCTGTGCCCACGAACTACTTTTCACTTTAATAAAGCTCAACACTATAGTTTTCTTATTTTTGGATAGCGATTTCTCAGCTTCCTGTGAGAATTTTGAAAAATTCGCGCGCGCCTACATAAACTAAGGAATCCCTGTACCGAAATTCATGCTTCTAGCTCCACTAGTTTGGGCTCTGCTTTAATACCTCAGGCCGTTACTCAAGCCTCAAGTCAGTCAAGCCTTTTATAAGTACAGATAGTATGCAATAAAGATTTTGAATTGAACGGAGCTCCAGCAATGAATATCTCTGTGAAGAGTTAGAAAACTCGGAACACAACACTACACACCCACATTATTTTCACGGTTGATGAAAATATTTATGTTGATTTGTTTACTCCAGCCAACAGAATAACACAAAAAACGTTGACGAAAAGTATAAATTGTCACAAAAAACATTTCATCGCTGCCTTTTTGGATGGGACCCCGGGAAAATATGCACGCGTCGGCGGGTTCGCACGCAATCTGATTTAATTAAAAGCAAGGTATAAAACATGAAGTTTCGCGACGCAGCCGGCACTTAAGTCGGCTTTAATTCGGCGCTGATGAACTCCGAGCGTAGATCCCGCTAATGGCCGCATTATTCAGGCCCTGGATGATTGTTTATACGGGATTTGCGGTTATGACGCTATTGATGCTTATGTTGCGCACCTTAGTATGCTGCCGCTTAATTCTGTGAGATGTCCTCGAAATTAAGTGCTTATGTTGCCTTTTGTATAAATCTATGTAGGTTATATTTCATTTTGATTCTTTCTTGATATTAACGTTACAAACATAATATGTCTATGCAAAAATCTAAAAGTAACTAAATATTATGTAACGTTTAGACATATTTTATTTCTGCTTGGCCCAATGGTTGCCTGGTGGAGAGCGATATAAATGTAAAAGTAAATTGTTTGTAGCATATAACTTTAAATAAAATAAATAGTAGAAACTCATCTTTTTCATTTCAATTTTTATTTCATTTTATTTCGTCTTATATTGTTAGGCGAAAAAAAATTATGAATCGACAACATATGCACAAATATCCGCGAAGATACTAAGGTATAATAAATTCAAAAAATCTCGTCATGTTGTTTATACAAGTTTATTTTTTAGTTATGACAAAAAATTTGTGTGCTGGTTCAGACAAGCAAACTGAACAACTTTCACTATGAGATCAACTTCGAAATCGCAAAAAAAAATCTGCTGTTCCATACAAATGTTCAACATTCACTGAACCTAAATGTATGGAACAGATGATTTTTTTGCGATTTCAAAGTTGATAGCTTGGTATAAAATCGTTTAGTAATAATTGTTCATTTTCATCCGGAGTTCAAGTCCGTCATAATTATACCTATGTATTTTTCGTTTTCGAATTTCACATGTACATATGGCTGACGCTCCTACGGTGAAGGAAAACATCGTGAGGCAACCTGCATACACCTGCGAAGAAATTCAAAGGTGTATGTGAAGTCAACCAATCCGCACCGGCCAGCATGGTTGACTAAGACCTCAACACCCTAACTTAGGGTAGGCTCGAGGCCCTTGGTGGGGATGTATATGAGCTGTTATAATACACTGACGAGCAAACATTCCGGGTCACTTGCAAAATCTTCGATATCTCCTAAGCTATGAAACATATGGGTACTAAATAAGTTATATATGTGAAATAGTAATTATAATAAAAAAGCACTTAATGCTCAAGAAAGAAAACGGTTCCTATATTTTGTCTTCAAATCTATTCCTTATATGTATACTCTACGAGAAATCGAAGTAATTCCAAGTGACCCGGAATTTTTGCTCGTCAGTGTAAGTCCCGGCTCTTTACCCACCTTAAAAAAAGATTATCAATTCGACCTGTGTGTATGTAATATTTTCTGTACTCACCGCATTCATTGTACCTGCAGACTGCAGGATGACACCATCTATCTGCAGGCTTTTCTCGGGGTGGGAAATATATAATGCGGTTCTCCAGGAGATATTGCCTTCTCAATGGGATAGCTATACAAACCAACTTCATGACTACCAATATTAAGTTCTATTTTACTTAGTTTATCTTTACCGAGCAGGCTTAAATACCTGTAGCAGAGTATAGATTTATTCCAACAAGGAATACTAAATAAACTAAAGAGGAAGTTTCTTAAGTTACACCAAGTAGGTAAGTATACAATAAAATGAATAGCAATAGATTCAACGAAGTTAATGTTGATGAAACAGAATTAACGCAGAGGAGCAGATTCTAACTTTGTTATTTCTAAGAAAAATACTTAATAACTTAGAATAATTAGAAATTGTGGCTTAAGAAGACATATTATTCAAACAATATTTTAACCTTCTAGACTCTACCTAGGTACATCTATCTAACTGCCGGCCATTCGTAGGTGTACAATGTTTGATGTTTCCTCAATTTAGGGAAAATCTTTGGCATTTGTTTGAAGTTAAAAAATGCAGAATTATGTTTAAAACACAATAAATTCTCAGCGCGCTCAACAAAAATGTGCATGCCGATCTGAAATATAAAAGGAGTGTTTTTTTTTCTTATTTAATTTCAATATATTATTTTAAATTCTAATTACAATCACGTCAGTTTACTGATTAAAATTATGATTTATTGAATTGATTGAGAACTTTGAACTCAATTACATTTAGAATTTAATAATCTACACTTATGAATGTTAAAAATTGTTATATGTAATTTTCTGTACAATATAATAACAAACTAATTTAGCTACAGTTGTTAAAGTTAAATACTTGTTAAGCTCAAAATATCTTCTATTTCAATTAGAAAAAAAAAAATCAATATAGGTATACATTCTCACATAAAATCGTTTTTCTTCTTGTTTAAAGTAACTGATGCGAACACGTTCACGAAAACAGGAAACAGGAAACCTTTTAATTTTTCATTTTTTACATCAAATATTAGAACGAAATAATTTCTTGACTAATGCTATGGAATAAGACGCTCTCAGATGACGTGACCGCAAAATATAATGGAATTCCAATGCGCCCATTGTTTTACAAGCCTCCAATAGATGAAAGTATGTTCCTAAGATAAAAACATTCGGGAATATTGAGAAAATAAGGCGACTAACTAATGACCCCCAATGAAAACGTTTTTATGAACTGTCGACTGTACCCATTTTTCTTAAACTGAAGTCTCGCGCCAGATTGCACACGATATTATTCAATAAAAATCTTTTCAATCACGGAGGGGTAGGAAAATAATGTGTATAAAGGAGTTCCTCATTTATATCGTGAAATGAAATCATCTTTTGAAAAATCTTAGTATCTAGCCACAGCTTACCCTACAGTGACGACCTAGTTCTCGCGCTGGGTATTGACGATACGATTCTCACACTGGTCAACGTCGTACGTAAGATGTTGATAAGTATGACGGCATGGGAGATTGCCACCTCCTTCTGCGAAGACGTTATTTTACAAAAGGAGGCCACGGAGAGCAAACGGGAAAAATACCCTCTCCGACGTAGACAGTTGGGTGACAGAAGTCCTTTTTGATCCAGCCCATGCTATAATGAGAGGAACAGGTGCCTCGGTTCCCCCCGTCTAAGAAGCATCCTGGGATCTTTGGTGTTGGCACGGCCAGTACTGCCAACTGCCCGGGTAGTTCAGAGTGTGAGCTGGTGACTTTCATGCTTTTGCGTCAACGGGAAATACTTGTTTTGTCTTGTTTTGACATATGACAGTCGCCATGTGTGGAAACAAGACAGAACACGGAGTAACTAATCCGAGGGTGATCCAAGGAGTAAAAATTTTATTAATAAGATCGTATAGTTTTGATTCCCTTATAAAATCACCAAATATGTGACATAAACGATTATATTTTTTGGTCGCGTTTACTTACCAGTTTGATTCCTTTACAACTGAAAGAGAGTGTAAACCTGAGTATCTGATTTAAATTTCAGTTTGATCTCTCTACGCGTCCCTGAAAAAAGGATCTTGATAGACAGACAGACAGATTAACAACGAAGTGAATAAGGGGTTCCAATAAGGGATACAGATAAAAAACCTATCTTAAGTGACTAGTATTTACCTACCCTAAGCTCAAAAATACTTACCTTTATAAATCTTTGAAACATATTTTGAGTATAAATTTTATGCAAAGTTTGTCTTAATAATGCTGCAATCTCAGCTTCGAGCAGGTTCAAGATAATTACAGTTTCCTTCGCGATCGGCAAACAATATCAGTCAATAGTCTTTGAATAAAGGAGTGACGGGGAGGGACAATAATTAATTAAATTAACGCAGAATAAACTTTTTTATCTTTCTTTTATCGCCCCAGCGCCACGGGGCACGAAATGCAATTTAAGTTTAGTTTTAAAATTCATCACCTTTGTATTTTAGAAGTTACGGAATCTCGTGGAAGGATGTGTTTTCTTTTTAGTTTTCTCTTTTTTAATTATTTGTTGAAGTTTTCTAATTGTTATAAATATCATAGCCATTCAGAGTGGGTACTCCTAGAAAGAACTAATCTTTCTTTATTTCAACGTTTCTATTTGTAGAAATTAATGATATGCTTAAAAGTTTTGCTTACAAATATGTTGAACATAATGATAAGCTAATACTGTAGTGCTTTTTCTTGCTGAATTGTAGAAATATAGGGAAATCTTAAAGTTAAAGAAAAAAAAACAAACTTATTCCTTTAGTCCGATACAAAATGAAAAGCTTTATTCTGGTAGGTACATGGTTGTAATTCACTTATGCATAATGTTACTGAAGTTAACAAAATCCCTCAATGCAAAGCACTTAACTAAATGTTTAATTAATACAAGCCAAGGGCAGGATGGTTCAGGTTTGTTTGATCAATCTCGGCAGGTAAAAATCAGGTACAAATTGGGTACAAAACTACAAAATGAGGGGCAATAAAGTACACGAACAAATAGTTATAGGTTTAATTTTTTTTTAAATTAGTAGCTTTCCCCGGAGCGGTTGTTAGTAGAGCGTACCTTCGATGCTAAGTTTCCGCGATCACGGGTCAGAGATATGATATTCCAGTTTCTTAACTTATTCTCTGTTTCTAATATTATTTGTGTAATTCCACAGAATTCCTCCTTGATATTAGGTTATCAGGTAGGTTAGTTGCAGCGGAGCCCTACGGCCTCCGGGAACTGCCCTGGAGATTCATAGCACAGTGTTATGTTAAAAATATAATTAAATATGCCTATAATCTTAGGGTGAGTGGGTCTAACACTGAGTTCTGAAGGAATCCCAGTCAATACATTTGATTTTCATGGATAAACGCGAGATTTATTTTGTTTATGCCAAAATCGAATAATGACCAAAGATAATTGCAAATGTCAATGACGTGACGTGAAACGACGTTGACGTTGACACTTGACATTGACATTGTGAAATTCATTGACAAAGTTATTGTAATTACGATTTTAGTTGTGAAATTTGTGTTAAAACTACAGTGAAAACAAAGTGTTTTTGCAAAATTAGTGTTTTATGAAATTTTAAGAAAAAACGGTGTTACAGTATCCCCCCAACCACGATAGAATTCACGTAGGGAATTCGTCTGACGCCCCGTCAGCCTCAAAACCTCCTAACCAACCAAACAGAATTATCATAAATAGAATCAATTAGGTACTTAAAAACTATTCATTCGTGATAAACTCTGTACCCAATTACGCCTAACGTTATTTTTTTTTTATAAGTTTATTTATTTGTATAAAATAAAAAATAAAGCTTTCAATATAAACGTGTGTAAATAAAGAATATTTAACATGCATGCACCTTAAATCTACGTAAATCCATTAATATGGTATGTTAAAGATTGAAATAAAAAAACAACATTCACCAATAAGGTGACAAAATCTAGCGCGAAACTACTGCTGCTAGCACCTACATGGTTGTAAAAAAAATATTCACCCATAAGGTGGCAAAATCTAGCGAAACCACTTCTGCTAGCACCTATATGGCCGTGATAAATAGGTAAAAGGCATTATATCCTATGCCCATCAAATATAAGTAAGTAATAAAGAAAAAACTGTAGTGTCAGGACTGACGCCAAGATGGCGTTGTTAAATAAGTATATCTTGACACTTAACAGAGTATAGCATGTAATGTCAACAACCACCGGTAGATGTCGTTATTACAGACATTTTGACTCTAATCGTCAAATAATAAGTAAAAAAAACAATAAAAAGGGAACAATAAAAAAATGAGTTGCATGTGTCGTTGCCCCTGATCGTCGATATTGATTTTCCTACGTTTCCAGCTAGATGTAACTTCCTCCATTATAAGAATATAGCAAAGGCTTATTTCTAGAGTTGCAAACCGCTCCTGTGAGGAATTCAAAATTAATTTTGTTGATTAGAGTAGAATACATATAAAAATAATGAACAAGACACGTTTATATTTGTGATCTTGTGCTCAATGCATCTATCTAACCACATAACAGTTATAATAAGTACATGCTTGTTCTTTAATTCTGGTATCAGATACTAAAGAAGTAATATCCATTTTATATAATGGTAGTAATAATATATTTATAATGGTATGAACTAAGACACGTATAATATTTGTGTTTTAGATCTTTATGTACTTATGTAATGGTAATATCAATTTTGAAGATGTTAGGTATATGGAAACTTAAGTATCAAGGCAAATCAATAAAAAACGACAGGAACAGACACATGCAAAAACGCCGCCGGATGTTATATGGCGCGTTATCCTACACTCGGGTTCTACGAGACGCCAGGAAGAATGGCGGGGTGGGTATTCTGTGACCGCCGCACCCGCGGTGCTTAACTGTTAAATGCTTATAAAAATATGGCTATTTTCATAAGAGTATAAAAATGAAAATTAAGTAGGTATGATGTTTCTAGGTATGTAATTTAGTCACACGAAGTATCTAAATTTTTAAAATCTTTTATGTGCCACTTCCCTATGTATTTTCCGTTCTCGTCCTCGAGCTCATAGACGAGGCGGGAAAGTTTACGTATAATTTTACAACGCTCATATTTAGGGGCAAGTTTAGCAGTAAAATATTTATTAGCAGAACTCTGCTTGTACGTACGCTTCCACACAAAATCACCAACATTAAATGAGATATCTCTGCGTTTGTTGTTATAGTATTTTATATTCCTTTCATGGGCCTTACGCAACGACTCTCGGACTTTGATGAAAATGTCACCGAGGTGGCCAATATTAGACGCATGAGTATCGCGTGGTACCACAACCAACTCTTGGAGATCTACAAAATCACGGTAAATACTACCATCTGTGACAGCTTCCCTACCGTGTACTAGCATGAAAGGAGTATAAGAAGTAGACTCATTTACTGAGGTGTTCATGGCAAATTGTATTTTATGTATGTTAATATCCCACGTTCTATGATCGTTCTCAACAAACGAGGAAACTGCAGTGATTATTGTGCGGTTATAGCGTTCCACCGTATTAACTTGTGGACAATATACTGGACCCAAATGTACTTGCGGAATATTGTATTTTTCATATAATGCCTGAACCTCATGACTTATAAATTGCGAGCCATTATCAGACATCACAGTCTGTGGTATTCCGTGAACCAGAAATACATGGTCTTCTAACCTTTGCGCTATAACTTTGCCCGTTGCACGCCGTAAAGGAAATAATAAACAATATTTTGTAAAACAACACACAACTACTAGTAAAAAGGTGTTTTGCTGTCGAGACATCGGCAGTGGACCAACTAGATCAATGCTGATGCACTGGAATGGTCGACAGCAGACCTTGGGTTCCCCCATAAAGCCAGCTGGCGCTAGTGAGCTATGTTTATATGAGTTGCAAGTGGCACAATTTTTAATAAATTCCTCGGTATCTTTATGCATACCGGGCCAAAAATACCGTAATTTTAAATCTTTTATATGTTTTTGCAACGCCTAAGTGCGCAGCAATTGGTTCAGAATGGTTACTTTTAATAATATCCTCCCTAAGCTCCTTTGGTACAACCTCTTTCCACTGGTAGTCACCACAGAGTTTGTTAGTGCTTTTTGTAAATCTAAAAAGCCTACCATCAATAATTTGAAAATTGGGACACGCGCGCGGCCTATCCGTGCAACGTTTTAATATATTGTTATACCAAGCATCGCTGGATGTAAATGCGTCTACGGCTGCCACTGGTACAGAACGTGATAGTGCATCCGGTACGACGTTTTGAGATCCACTACGATGCTCAATAATGAAATTATAAGGCGACAATCTACACCCCCAACGCGCTAGTCGTCCTGTAGGATTCTTGAGGTTTAAAAACCACTTTAGACTAGCATGATCGGTAATAATTTTAAATTGTCGACCACCTTCAAGGTAAGGGCGGAAGTGTTCAACGACATGTACCACGGCCAATGCCTCTCGCTCTGTAGCGGAATAGTTACGTTCAGCGGGTGTTAGTGAACGGCTACAGTACGCAACAGGATGTTCTTGTCCATCTACAACCTGGGTTAAGGTACCTCCTAACCCGAAATCAGAAGCGTCACAGTGGACAGCAAAATCTTTCGAGAAGTCAGGACATACCAGAACCGGACAAGTAGACAGTGCGAGTTTTAGGTCGTTGAACGCCTCGTCTGCCTCGGTCGTCCATTTGAAAGGGGGCGCGCTCTTACGGGTAGAAGTAAGAGCATTAAGGGGACCAGCTCTATGACTAAAATTTTTTATGAAACGCCTATAATAAGATGCAGTTCCCAAGAAACGTTTGACGTCTTTCCTGCAGGTGGGAATAGGAAAGTCTACTATAGCCTTAATTTTGTCAGGATCCGTGCGCAGACCATATTCGTCAACCACATGACCCAAGAATTTCAGCTGTCTCCTGAAGAACTGGCATTTACCCATGTTGACAGTAAGGTTGGCTAGTTTAAGTCTCTCCTTTACCCTAAGTAGGAGTTGGAGGTGATCCTGGAAGGCCGTTGGGCCTTCAGGGGTAAGTAAAATTAAATCATCAACATATACGAACACCTTATTGTCAAACTCGGGGCCAAAGAGGCGGTCCATCAACCGCTGCTGCGTAGCTGGAGCTGCAGTAAGTCCAAAGCACATGACCTTAAAGTGAAACAAGCCTCTGCAGGGAATAGTAAAAGCAGTTTTCTCTCTGGACTCAATAGAGTCCAAAGGAACTTGGTAATATGAAGACTTTAGGTCAATAGAAGATAAGTACTTAGCATTTTTGAGCTGGTCCAGAATATGGCTAATATAAGGCATAGGGTAAGCGTCATGCTTTGATATGGCGTTAAGTTTTCGGCTGTCCAAGCAGAAACGTGATGACCCATCTGATTTAACCGCTAAAGTAACGGGGTTGTTCCATGCACTTCCGCTAGGCTCCACAACATCATCCTTCAGCATTTGGTCTAGGTGTTTATTTAATTCTGCCAGTTTAGCGGGTGAGACTACATAATACCGTTGTTTAATAGGTGGGTGGTCACCGGTATCAATTTTATGACTCACTAAGTGTGTCCTACCTAGGCCTTTCTTTTCTGCGGAAATGTCATCAAATTGCTTTATGACGTCATTGACCAGCCTACGCTCAAGCTTAGATAAAGTTTCAAAATCATGTAAAGCACGGCTGCCTGACATAACTGTGTACACCTGATTATTATTTTTATATAAATGTCCGCTATCTTCTAACAATGATAAAATATCTGGCGCAATATTAAATTCCTTCCAGAAATTTAAGCCAAATAACAACTCTGTAGCAACTCCAGGGACGACGTAAAATTTAATAACACGAGTTTTATTCTCTATTGATACAGGTAAAAATAAATACCCAGTTACTCGTGAAGTAGAACCATTTGCAGTTTTTATAAAGTCTAAGTCCTCAGACTTATGTAAAGTAGCGAAATCTTTAAAATATTTGTATGCTTGCCCTCCCACAATGGAGATCTGTGATCCTGAATCTAGTAATCCTCTGAATTCCAAGCCAAAAATATTAATCTTCAGATAAGCTCTGGTATCATTATAGGTGGCGTTAGTAGTAGCGTGAACCGATGTAACCTTACCTTTATGCATACGTATGTTACTAGCTTTATTTACATTATTATAGAATTCATTGTATTTCTGCCTTGACTGTTCAGAATTACAATGTTTATTATAAAAATATACTGTTTTATGCCATCGGTTCACTACTTGGCGTTTTTTGGAATCTCTACGGTTGAAGGTTTTGAAGAAGTGCACTTTTGACAATTATTTGCATTGAACCCCTTTTCTCCACAACGATAACAAATAAGTACCCAAGGCGCCTTGCAATACCTCAAGCTGTGGCCATTTTTACGACAGCGGACACAAAAAAGATTATTTTGTGTATTATTCACTGGCTGAATTGAAGAGACTTTTGGTGGAGCCTTGCTACCACTATTACCACTAGTATTTTTGTAACACAAATCGGGAGCCAGAGAAGAAGTGGTGACCCTAGGAGGTTCACTGAAATGCACCGATCGCTCCTTTGCACCTTCTAATAACCTACATTTTTTCTTTAAATCAGTCCAAGATTCCACTGGGGCTAGAGCAAGCTGAGTAGTATAAAATGGTCTAATATTAAACATGACTATGTTCAATTTGTCATCGTCAGAGATTGGTTTTGATAATCGAGTAAAATAATTTTGCATAATGCTGAGATAATTCACAATGCTTTCGTCGGGGCCCTGAGTACGACTTCTAATTTCCTGCATCAAGCGATGGTCATAATCAGATGGTAAATATTCATCGAGAAGCAAGGTCTTCAGCTCAGTCCAATTGTGAACGTCTGACTTTACTCCTCGATACCAGCATAGCGCTTCATCAGTGAAAAGTTCAGCTGCAGAACAGAAAAGCTTTGAATCTGCAAGGCCACGAGACAAGCATAACTCTTCGAGGCGTTGTAAGAAGGCTTTAATGCATGTCTTGCCATTGAAGCGTAAATTTAGTTTATGCACGGAGCAATCATTAGCTGTATTGTGTGTAGTTGCAGTGGAGTGCTCAATCGGTTGTTCAGGTGCCAAGCTACTTTTAAAATTATGACAAATATTATCTATTTTTACAAGAATGCTATCTAATTTATTATTCAGAGAAGTAATTAAAGAAGTAAGATTATCATCATACTCCGACGAAGACAAGCGACCAATTCTGTGGAATAAGTGATGTGCAAGAGTTTGAATTCTATTTAACATCTTAAGTGATGACAGCTTGCTTGAAGTACTTGTGATAAGTTTCTCAAGATCATCTAATTTCTTTTGAATTACTTTTAATTTCAATATTGACATCAAGATCACAAGTCAGTATTTCATCAGAAGGCAGATCTTTATTGAGAGTACGGATCTGTGCTCTCAGAGCCATCACCGTGTCAGCTGGTTTCGAACCCCTGATTTTCACCTCATATTCTAGTTCATCTTTGTTAAGTAAATTAAAACTAATTGGTCTTTGCTCCATTTTTGTAAAAATATACTACGCTCTATTTTATATGAGAAGTTAATTTTACAATATTATTTATGTTATATACTCAAACTATGAACAAAAAATCTTAAAATATATTCACCTTTGCAAATGTAACTAAAATTTGTTTTTTATTTATACCTATCTGAACCAAACCTGCATAGAATTCTTATTTATCTTATAACTAGTGAGACCGGCAGACGTTCTCCTGTCCGATTCCAGCGCCACCTACTGGGTCCAGTTGTACTTTTAAACCTTCCCTGGACCTATTCAAATACACATAACATTTCGTAAGAATCGGTCGAGCCGTTTTTGAGTTTTAGCTTAACTAACACACAACGTTAAAAAAAAGAAAATTATTAAAGATACATACCGAGATGGATCAACACTATCTGAGCATTTGACCAGAATAATGGGCCATATAATGCCACAAAACCTGCTGCATATTCGGGCGCCAATTTGTAGTGCTTTTTCTTGCTGAATTGTAGAAATATAAGGAAATCTTAAAGTTAAAGAAAAAAAAACAAACTTATTCCTTTAGTCCGATACAAAATGAAAAGCTTTATTCTGGTAGGTACATGGTTGTAATTCACTTATGCATAATGTTACTGAAGTTAACAAAATCCCTCAATGCAAAGCACTTAACTAAATGTTTAATTAATACAAGCCAAGGGCAGGATGGTTCAGGTTTGTTTGATCAATCTCGGCAGGTAAAAATCAGGTACAAATTGGGTACAAAACTACAAAATGAGGGGCAATTAAGTACACGAACAAATAGTTATAGGTTTCATTTTTTTTTAAATTAGTAGCTTTCCCCGGAGCGGTTGTTAGTAGAGCGTACCTTCGATGCTAAGTTTCCGCGATCACGGGTCAGAGATATGATATTCCAGTTTCTTAACTTATTCTCTGTTTCTAATATTATTTGTGTAATTCCACAGAATTCCTCCTTGATATTAGGTTATCAGGTAGGTTAGTTGCAGCGGAGCCCTACGGCCTCCGGGAACTGCCCTGGAGATTCATAGCACAGTGTTATGTTAAAAATATAATTAAATATGCCTATAATCTTAGGGTGAGTGGGTCTAACACTGAGTTCTGAAGGAATCCCAGTCAATACATTTGAATTTCATGTAATAAACATTGCAAGTTAATTCCAAACATAATTTTCAATGAATTGTCAAAGTTTCTTATTGGTTAGTTAATAAAAAGGACATATGGAGGGGAGAGCACCTATTTTGTGTATAATTACTGCTATTAAGAAAAAGAAAACAGCTTAATTTGTGAGTTATTTGCCAAAGTATGATGTGAAACTCAATATAGTGAAAATCTAGAATTTAACATGAAATTCACAAGTGTTACTCAATATATGCATTAATCCCACTAAAATGCCGCTTACTATCAGGTTTTTTTTAATGAAATAGGGGATGAAAAAGGCGAATTTTGGAAATGTAATACGTTTGATCTAATAATCAATATACCCACTAATAAAACTAAAATTAACAAAATCTGTTTTAAATCATGAAATATAATAAGTTAATTAGATACCTTAGTGTGGGCGGAGTATTATCTATCGATATAATTTATTTATTCAACTAATTCAATGAATCGCGCGCCGGCGATTATAAATATGATTGAGCTTTTACTCTTCAAGCTGAAAACAAAAATAACTGACTTTGGAAATAGCTTTTCAAATTAAATTCACACGGAAAACGAGAGAAATACCTATGGATTTTATTCGCAGAAATGAATTTAAATACTTTATGATCTTCGAATCAATAACAAATTTCTTCGGTCGATGTCTCACAGACTAACCAGTTCGGAGATCATAACATAGACGAAAGACGCGTTCAAAGACTAGGGTGAAAAATGGGCGCGTTCTATTTACGCACATACTAGAATCGAGGTCCGTTCACCGAATGTTAAGCGTCGTATTGGCGACGGAACCTTCCCTAAAACCAAATTCATTTCACAACATGTGTGACATGATGTGTCAAGTCAACATACGGATCTTTCGAAATTCTACAATATACAATAAGTATTTCCAGCCAAAGTTATATGTTTGGTTGGAAAACAAAACGTAATGTAAATTAACCATAAACAAACTGTGAATGCTTTCCGAATTCTATTCGACGAAACCATAATTATATGATCTGTAGCTTTAAGTGTACTTTATTATGATATGTCTCAAAAAATGATCAAAATAAACGGTCTAAATGTCAAATTCCGAATTTTGAGAAAATCAACCCACCTAAAGGGGAGCACGGGATTTTGGGCGAAAAAAAACTATCTTTGTAAATAAGGCCAGGATAAACGCGAGATTTATTTTGTTTATGCCAAAATCGAATAATGACCAAAGATAATTGCAAATGTCAATGACGTGACGTGAAACGACGTTGACGTTGACACTTGACATTGACATTGTGAAATTCATTGACAAAGTTATTGTAATTACGATTTTAGTTGTGAAATTTGTGTTAAAACTACAGTGAAAACAAAGTGTTTTTGCAAAATTAGTGTTTTATGAAATTTTAAGAAAAAACGGTGTTACAATACTGAATTAAGATACTTATAACTGAAAATTTGTTTTTTAAATTTACATAGCATACATGGAAGTATATACCTAACTAGCTGACCTATACCCAATTTACTGGGCGATAAATATTCTACTTATGATGAAATTATTTTGTGCGCTTCTAAGTCCTGGGTGCTTAGGATTTCTTTATATTTGTGTTATTTCTTGTTGGCTACTAGTACGTATTGGGTGTGTTAATTGTTAAGACTTCTCTGTATATTATGTTTGATGTTATGCTATACTTTGGTAGCAAAATGTAGTGGTTTTCTAGAGGTCCCATTCGAGATAAGAAAACATATCACTGCTCATGGGGAAACACTCATATCTCAGGTCAATGCCCACCATACACTTTTCCTTTTACTTTACATGTCTATATTTTATAACTAATATACAATATAGGCTATCATTTTGGTAATTTAACAGATAGATTTGTATTACTGCGGACATTTGTATGGAACTTTATTCGCCTACATCAAACCGTTTAATTTAATCGCCAAAATATCAACGCATCAGCCAGCGTTTCTCGGAAATTATCGACAAGTATTGTTCTTTCACATTAAACAATATTATTAATCACAATCAAATATAACATATATCATTTAGTATCATAATGTCCTACTGGTAAAAAAGAATTCGAGATCGGTTCAACAGTTCCAGAGAATATTTTCAACAATCAAATTCACAAACTTTACCTCTTTCTAATATGTATCGATAGAATATATTTAAAAGTATGGACAAAGCCGTCTCTATGTGTTCACACAAACAAATATTCTATATCTAGCGTTGTTCATTTCAAATTCATGCCACTGTCGCGACCTTTTCTCTTGGCTCGTCACGTAGCACATACACGAAGTTCATTCAAATACGCATTCATTTGCCAAATATTCGCGTTTTAGTGGAGCATTGTTATGTTGAACAACAAAAGTACATATATGTACATATAAGTACATATATATACAAGTATAAGACCGGTAGTCGGAGCCAAGTCGATGTTTCTCCGCGGAGCTATAAATGATTGCTCGGTTTTATCTATTCTAATCTTATATATTGCGCCATTGTAAGGTCAAAATCCTGATTCTTACTTATTGTTTTCAAAGTTGTTATTATTAATATGATATATAAATTACTTGTTTTCGCAGTTGTGTCAAAAAATTTTTAAACCGCAATTGTTTATTTTTGTTTTTGGTTACTTACCTCTTTGTTAAAAATGTTTAATGATGCACGCTTCATCAGATTAGTTAAAATTAGTAAGTAGATCTAGGTATTTTGTTTCTATAAATTTTGCGGTTTTACCATCCATCAAAACAATAATCTACTAACAGTCAAATAGTTAATATTCAGGATATCTATGTATGTCCCTATAATATTATACCCTTTTTCTTACAGCCTGTATGTGTATTATTTACTTTTTAGTTAATTATTTAAAAATCTTGATATCTTTTGAATGTCAGATTCATTAAAACCACATAATGATTTGTTTGTATTGCAAGTGTACGACTTTTTTTGTTAATAAAATCTACTACTGAAAAGTTGTTTTTTCGGAAATAGGATCAAATTCCCAACATACCTATCATCATCAACATCATTAAACTTTTCGTATGTAAGAAGAGTAATTTAATTAATTATTGTAATAACATCATAATATTTATATTTTATTCAGGCGCAGAAAATTTAGTTATATTTTTTACCAAATTTTAAATTAAATTCTATTTTATATAACGTTTTCACATATTCATAAATTGGTGAATACAAATTGGCTCAATTTATTTAACCACAGCAGCTGTCCGGCAAATTTTTTGCGGAACGAAAATGTCACGTATTATTTTCTCGATAAAGTATTTTACACGAGGAATTCCCAAGGCCGCGTCTAAACGACGATCGCACAAGCTGACGTGTATATAGTGGTGTTTCAGAAAGTATAAAGCTAGTATCAAGGTTGGCGCAGAAATGGAGCATCTTTAGGCTGCTTTTCTAGCGAGATTACGATACAATATGAACTTATAAGTAAAGCGAAGATGTATAACGGACTCATTTTCTGTAAAGCGTGGGGTGTGGCGCGATGACTGCGGATATCCCTCATGCTCGCTATGAATAAATCTCACTCTGCTAAGCCCTTTTGCACTAGAAATGCAATGAGTGAAGCTAAGAAAGTCTAATTTTTTCGTCACTTAACGCACAGCTTTCTAGCACATTATTAGTGGATAAGCGCCCTTAACACTTGTAATTTTTAATTAAAGTGTTACTTTTTTAACCATAAGACCTACTAACGGTGACATTTTTAGTGTCCTAGAAAATTGCTAGATCTTTTGCTCTGTAACATCTAAGCTGGACACTACTGTAATAACGGTACTATATGGCATATAATTTGAAATTGTTAAATTAAGGCAACGCTCTTAATATAGTCCCATAAACAAAACTTTGTGCTATGCTAGCTTATATTTTCAAATTAAAAATTAGAAACTTGTCAAGATTGAATGAATGAATGAATTTTGTTGAGAAATAGAATAATGCTTATTCTGTACGCGTAGCCAATTTATTGACAAGCAAATACCGCCACTTGCACATTATAAATGGCCTAACCTAATTACATAAACAACCCTAAATTGATAATGATAGGAGTTTCCAAACTTTCCCTGGAGATACGATTCGCAATACACAATAATATCATAAATAAGATAAGCTTTTGTATTCGTGTAGGCCAGCTCCGGCAAAAAGCCTATCTGGGGAAAATGCCTTAGGCGAGGTCGCATTAGTTATATCAATGCGTACGCCATTACATATTTGGTATGTTGTGATGTTTATCTTACTTTTACCGATGTAGGGCTCTCATTTTTATTTATATTACTACACGCTAAAGACTCGAGCTTACTCTTTGACTGCTTGCCCAGTCAACTGCAAATAAACGCATTATTTTGTTTTTTTTTCGATATATTTCACATTAAATTATTCATTGCTTTTAGACAAAAGATTAGAAGTATGTCATTAGTTCAATATTATACTATATTATATCTAAACCTCAACATGTAGAAAACTGATTCAATAATGCACATAGTACATGTATCATCATCATCATTACAGCCTACAGCCTGAACACTGTTCAGGCCTTAGTCAACCAGGCTGGCCCAGTGCGGATTGATCGACTTCACATACACCTTTAATTTCTTCACAGATGAATGCAGGTTTTGCCTACCTATGTTTTCATTTACCGTAGGAACGTCGGACAGGTAGGTACATATGAAATTCGAAAAACGAAAAACACATTGGTACATGGCGATATCGAACCCCGGACCTCCCGATTAGAAGGCCAGTGCCGAGTCTACAGCCACCGACGCATTAGCACATCTTACTTGTGTAGCGGTACGTATTGAGTAAATTAAGTATCTATTACTCCATTATAAATCTGCAAAAGTCTATTATATATAAAGCTAGAAAAGCGCTTCTAAATATTCTCTTGTTAGGTCTAGGCATAAAGCGAATGGGGTGCGATGTCAGAACACCTCCTCGTGGTGCACCCTGGGCAACCCGGCAGATTTTCTACCGCGGGCTAAGAGTCTGACAGCTGCCCCGTGGAGGGGGCGTGGTGTGGCCGAGTTTAACCCGGCGGGCCACTTCACGTGGCCATGTGGGGCGTCACCTCCCTTTCTTTTTGAAGATGGGGTTGTGTGTCGCCTGGGGACCCGCTCGCGGGTCATGGCGCGTTGCGCCTTGTGCCGTTGCCCCTTTGATCGTGTTGGTGCGGGTCCTTGTTGAGTTTCGGCATGTCGTTGTTCCGAGGCACGGAGACTCGTAGAGGTCCGGCGTGTCGTTGTTCCAAGGACTGAGGCTGACCCGATCAACGTGTGGCTTCGGCACACTTGTGCGGCCCCCATGAGGGGGGCGTGGGATGGCCGAGTGCTACTCGGCGGGCCACCTCGTGTGGCCACCGTGGCCGCTTTTTGCGGTGGGTCGGCGCTTTAGCGCCGCTGAGCTTCGGCTCGTGTGCGCAGCGGTGGATCCAGTGGGGTCTGCCGTCAAAGCAAGCCCGTTACCCCGCACTGAGCGGGGCCGGGGGCCTGGCGCACTGAGCGTCGGGCCGCGTGGAAGAAAACCACAGTAAAAAATTACCACCCGGAGTATGCCCCGGGAACTCCTCTCCATCTCCATCTTGGAGAGGGCGTGAGGGGCCCGCCATTGGTGGGCAGGTGCCGCGGACGGGGTTATGGTCGGTCTGTAAGGGTTCCCACGACCTCGTTCGGCAGCGGCGCGTCCTTTGGACGTGGCTGCGCTAGGCGCCAAAGAGGGCATATCGAGGGGTTTAGTGGGTAGTCGCTCGCTGCGGAGTCCCACACACCCTTGCCCCTGCGGGGGCTTGGACGGTGCGCAAACGCATTCCCCTCGTAAAAAAAAAAAAAAAAAAGGCATAAAGCGAATAGGCAGACTGCGTTTTAGGCACAGAGCGACTAAAGGCTTATTGCATATCACGCGAAAAGTAAGATATCTCGCACTGGTGCGTATAAAAATTTTCAAACTTTTTAAATGTTATGTTGGTTATACTACAAATAACGTCATGTTTAATCGTCATCGAACGTCATCGATCGAACGAAAGAGTTTGTATTCTCAATAACTTTTTACCATATTCGCATATACATCTAAAACTACAATTGTGTAAGAATAATGCAACGCATACCTATCTAAATTTTTATGGATTTCCGTCAAATATGAAAGCTTCCTCGAAAATAACACGGCTTATGTCGACAGCCGGTAATAAAAGGTTCGTTAAAAGCGTACTAATATTTTT
Source organism: Schoenobius gigantellus (assembly GCA_963935595.1). NCBI lineage: Eukaryota > Metazoa > Arthropoda > Insecta > Lepidoptera > Crambidae > Schoenobius > Schoenobius gigantellus. The sequence goes on from OZ012542.1 coordinate 32,801,722, forward strand.
CGTTGTTCCTAGCTCGCCAGGGAAGTAAAATGCTTCTAAGAGCCCAGCGTACCGACGAAAATACACTCAGGCCATTCATTTCTATCAAAACTATGAGTCGGCATAACCGAGATGTTTTCAGACTTCCAAAAATTGTTTGCATCATCTTCCTTTTCTTTGATACTCAAATCCTAGGATCCAAGACAAATATTTTTCTGATTCACTTTCTATACGTATAGTTTTTCAGATTTATTTGTAAATTATTCATGCTATGTCAAATTGTTATGATTTCCTTTGTGAGTTTTTGTTTATGTCTTGTATTAATGTGTGTTTTTGTTGTCTAAACAAAAGGTTTTTGCATCTAATTCAATCTACCCTGAACCAAACTGTCCAGCCAAAAGACAAGACGAATCAAGAAAATTGACCCAGGTACTCCACGGGTAAAGGCGTTGGCAACTTCCAAACATGGTCACTATTTTGCTCTTACGTACGGGTGTCACGTTATATCGAGCTCTCTGGAGTTCTTAGGAAGAAGAATACCAAGTGGCAAGCCTTTTTGGTTAATCCCGGCAATGCTCCTCACATAACTAGCTTAGCACGAACTCGTCCATCACTGTAGTCCACTATCCTCCTCTTCAGAAAAGGATATCTTCTCTGAGAAGGCACACGTCGCTAGCAGATAAAATCATGTAATCTCCTAAGAACACATCCATCGTTCTTCGTCATCGTACTGACGTTACTAAGCCCCTCTCAAAATTTAGAATTCTACTTGCAGGCTAAGCTTTAAAAACCAAGCTTGTAAGATTATTTACCTTCAACTTGAACAGTCACCTGGATGATCGCATAGGCATTGCATTAACTATTATTCACGTATTTATTGTGGATATAATATACATTAGTTTATTTAATGTATTTGTGTTTTAGGATTCAATAAAATCCTTTATCCACAATGACCACAATTTATCTATTACTAATTCGATATACACACGATATCACACCTGCTCTCTTCATCACCCTAAGGTTGGCTGGTAGAGAATGCCTATGGCATTAAAATCGTATTTTTTCACATTGTACATGAAAGATGTCTACATTAGATTAATTAATAAAATAAATAAATGAACCTAAGTATAATTTCTCCTGGGCTAAACGAACAAACATTATTTGTATGTCGTTGATATGATTCTGCAGACACACAATATAATAAATCACTAACACGCGACCATGTTAACTCTCGTCACCAGTAGTCCACATAATACACTCTCCTAGCGTAAAAATCCGTGTAACATCACTTGGAGTGGAGCCAGTGTAACTGCCAAATACATATCTTTTATTCAGTAAAACTCAAACTTTTCTCGGCATAAATTCACAACTGTAGAGCACCTTCATGAAAATGTAACGAGGAAGAACTATTTATGGCTAATCCTTTCTGAATAAACTGCAAAGAGCTATATCCGTCTGAATTACTACGCACAGTTGCAAGAAAGTATCCGGAGACCACAAAATGTTGTTGCGAAAAATGGTCGTCGAAGCGGGACGGATTGATCGAAGTATCGACAGTGGGAGAGAGAAAGGAGGCAGTCAGGCGAATGAGTTGCAAGGCGGTAGATTTTTGAATTGCAAATAGGGGAAATGAAACTGCCTTAGACTTGGTTGGCACCACTGCCACCCTCCAGACCTCTTCCGCCGCTATAATCATTGTTAATAAACGGAGCGCCTTAATGAATTTACGTCGCGATCAAAGCATGGAGCTAAATAACTAAATACTTAATGTATTAGATACCCTAATTCTATCTACTCGTAGATACATAGAAATGTTAGCTTAATCTTTTTGATTAATCTAAAATTGAGCTTAAAATTTTAAGAAAGCAACAAATTTATTATTAAATGTAATAACTGTTTATGAGTATCACAATGAGTATTTTGTGCAGTGATTTCAATTAAAATAAATATGATTTAAGTTCTTGTGTATAAATACGTACTTCGTTAAAATTGATATGCTTCTATTCGGTTTAAAATTTCATATTTGCCTTTTGTTAATTTTGAAGTGAGATGTGATTTTAATGTAATTTGTTGTGTGGTGAAAAATTTAGTATCCTTAATTTTAGAATAGAGATGTCTCACAGAATGACCTTGGATATTTAGCTACGGGCGCTCGAAGATATTAATAGTGGCAATAAATATAAGTACATAAAAACGTTTAAGCTGCTGCCAATACTACACTTACCTGCAATGAAATCGACCCACCTCATAGGTGTCGATTTGGAAATATCGGTATATAAAAAATAAGATTAGACAAACAAAAACTGTAAATACAATTTGAAAGTATACTTCATAAGCTTTAATACTCTAAACGTGGATAAAAGAAGTATTGCTGACAATAGACTTGTTTCTTCGGAAAACCCTGTTTCTCATTTTTCCGTTATACGCAATTTCTGTAACTGTGCAGTGTTCAGAGTTGATTAAATTAAAGTTTAAACAAAAATCGATTATTGCTACAGATTTATAGACCCGTTAAATTGAGCTGATTTTCAAAAAAAAAAAGTATTTTTTAAGCAGCGGCCGCCGAGCGCCAGATCCCCTCTATTATTGGTGAATCATTTGGGTTGAGTTAGGTGTTTATTTGGATTTCGTATTTATGATATTTCGGATTTTAATTGTTTCAGAATTTTTATGGTTCGGTATAGTGAAATTAGGCCATCGGTCAATCATAATTTTAAACATACGGAATTTTGCCATTTTAATAATAGCATTTATGATAAATCGGATGTCTGATTTTCGTAATTCCAAATTGTTCGGATTTTGAAATTCGTAATTTCGAATTTCGTGATTGTGACTTTCGAAATTAAGTTCTTCGTATTTGTGTAGTGCACTCGTGTTCTACATAAGCCTATCGACTAGCCATCACCCCTTAAAAACCAAAAAAAAAAAGGATTGGGAAAATGAAAGTGGCGAATCTTTTATTTTATTTGATACTAGCTGTGCCCGCGACTTCGTCCGCGTGGAAAAGTTACTTTTGGCAAAGAGTAGCCTATATTATACCTTATGTAATTAGCTATCTATTAGTGAAAGTCCCGTCAAAATCGGTCCAGCCGTTCCGGAGATTAGCGGGAACAAACAGACAGACAGACAAAAATTATTTAAATTGTGTTTTTGTTATTGGTACCCGATATACATTGATACCCATTTAGTAAAAACTTGTTATTTTGACACTACAAACATACACTTCAATTTTATTTATTTGTATAGATTTTATTGATGACTTTGAATGTCATTTATGTATTATTATTTTATATTACAAGTAAATTATCTAGGTATAAAAATGTTATTATACCTAGCAAAAAGCAAATAAATGGTGCTATAGGTACTCATTAAACTCCACTCATTAAATACAAGTGAATGCAAAAATTGCAAAAACATACGACCAAAGAGAAAATGAAATATAGAGCAATATAAACACAGAAACGAAATTAAATAAGAAGATTCAATTATTAAGATGGCTTGTGGATGATTTAATCCCAGTGGCACAAAAACGCAACCAAGCCTCGCGCTAAACGGAACTGACTCTCGTTTTGTTTTCTTCATTTTGCATGCTCATAATTATTTACTACTGCCTAAACTACCAATGTTTATTGTTTTTAAGACATTAAATAAGCATGCTCAATTTTCAGAATTATCGTATTGTAGTGCGACTGGCGTGTTTATGATGTTTGTGTTATGGTGTTTATGACATGTTTTAAAAGCTATTTTCTATAGGCTTTTTTGTAAGAGGAAATTGTTAATTGTTTAAAATGAAATAGGTGAAGTCCTTTTAAAACCCACTATTTTAAAACAACGAGACAGTTCATGACTGATTTGCAGATGTAAGTTTTATGAACCTTAATTTGCAGAGATCACCTTGATGTATTATGAACCAAAATTTCTATCTTTTTTAGTACTCGCAACACATTTCGAAACAAAATATTACTTTAGTGCAATTTTTTAAGAGGAAATCAATCAATCAAAATTTGCAACTTCCAGCTAATAATAACTTAGCAAGAGCCTCAGTATCGTTAACTGTCAACCGTCTAATGATGGTTTCTGTTAATGTTAAATAGCATTTAAGGGATAAATCTAATACGTTTAATTACGAACTGATATAAGCTACAAAAACGTAAAAAGCAATATACCATGAGCAAACGCAATTTCTAACACAATCCTTTTGTACACTTAAAATGCTACGTCTTCCAAAATTGAAAACTTCCGCTTAATTTAATCGAGTCAAAGGCGGAAACTTAGCTGACCGTTGCCGTACGAGCTGAAATTTAATTCTGCGGGATGCATTCCGCGGTAGATTGCGTTCCTTTGCCGTACCACACTGCCGTTGACTCCGTCAGACATGATAGCTGGCTATCAACAACAACTCACGAATTCTACTCATGGTCATAAAAGCATGAAGCCTTTTTCGCCCAATCAATACTTACAAAAACACAATGGTCTTAATTTATATTTGTATTATTTTTATTCTAATATAGCAACTTGTTTCATTAATGACCCTTTTTCAGAATATGAGAAATGCAAAATAAATGATATTTTAATACGACTACAATCGGCTAAAAAATATTTGCTATTTTCTTGAACAGCGTTATTGCGAATTATAATACTATTTTATTACAATAGTTAAATTTGCATTTGGTAAAGGACGGTAAAATAAAATTATCAGTGATCATTTGTCCGTGATATACAAGTATGCTATGTACGTACAGGCTATATATTTTTTTATACAATTAAGTTGACAAACAAGCAAGCTGCAACTAATGTTAAGTGGCTACAGTCGCCCTATGGTACACGTGGCTCGTGTAAGACGTAAATCTACAACCCCTTCAAGGACGCTTAAGTTGTTGCTAACTTGTGATATAAGATGTCAATGTATTCTGTATTTTGGTTACCTGTCTTGCCCTTCAAACCGGAACGCAGCAAATCAAGCACAACTGCTGCTTGGCGGCGGAGAAATAGATAACATAGAGGGTGCGCAGACTTTGGTACAGAGTTTGTAAAATTGTATTAACTTCTTACACTTCAATAAAATTTTAATAATTTAATTAAAGATCCGTTTTCAATATACGGGTGAATTTCCCGGGATCAAAAATTGCGTGGCATCGATGAAATCGGTAATAAAAAACATAGTTATAATGTTTTAACATTTTTTCCTAGTAAAGTGAAATAGTTATCTATGCGTAGCACTAAATATTTTAATAATAGGAATAATAGGTACTTCAAAAAAATTAATTAAACCTCGAAATCTTTCATTGCCGTGTTTGTCCACACGTTACCTTGATGTATATTATACCACATTTATAAAAATCTATTGATTATTTATATAACAGTACAAACAAAGTCAAATCTACTTGGAAAATTATCAATGCAGAGACTGGCCAAACAAAAGCTTCAGAAAATAATTATAAACTTAAAATTGATGGTAAATTTATTAGCTCAGACTCGGATGTTGCTAATGAATTTGAGAAATTTTTTACTCGAATTCCTGTAGTTTTGACAAGCACTTTAGGCTCTTCCACCCCCATTGCAGAATCCTTGTTGAAAGAACATGTTCCTTATTGTAATACTGTATTTAAATTTAGCCATGTTAGTAAACGTGACATCATAGACACTTTCAAATCGTTGAACATTAAAAAAACTGCCGATCTCTGGGGAATATCTGTATATATGGTAAAGAATGTTATTGAAATAGTTGCTACACATTTAGCTTTAATTTTCAACAACTGTATTGATAGTGATGTGTTTCCTGATTTGATGAAACTTAGCAAAATAACTCCATTGTTTAAATCTGATAGTACTTCAGATCCCTCTAACTTTCGTCCAATATCCGTACTATCAACATTCAGTAAAATTTTTGAAAAAACCGCGCTTAAGCAATTACAGAAATTTTTGAGTAATAATAATTTACTGCATATTAAACAATTTGGTTTTACCCGCGGACAGTCCACGACTGATGCTGGAATAAAATTGTTAGAGTGCATTTATGAGGCCTAGGAGGAGTCGCAGGATGCCTATGGTGTTTTTTGTGACTTATCGAAGGCTTTTGACTGTGTCCAACATCAGACGTTAATCAGGAAATTACACTATTACGGTATCCGTGGTACCGCTTTGGATTTTCTCACTTCTTACCTAAGTGACAGGATTCAAAAGGTGGTCATCAATGGAGAACAGTCACCTGAATCATTTGTAAAAATGGGGGTGTCGCAGGGATCAATATTAGGTCCATTTCTATTTCTGGTATATATTAATGACCTCCCTCACCTTGTAAGACACGACCATGAGATAGTCTTGCTTGCAGATGACACGTCTTTAGTATTTAAAGTTAAACGTGGACAAATTAATATTGACGAAGTAAACATTGCACTCTCCAAGGTCGTTCACTGGTTCGGCGCCAATAATTTGTTGTTAAATGAAAGTAAAACAAAATGCATTAGATTCAATATGCCAAATGTTCGATTAGTTAAAGCCAAAGTCAAGGTTAGGGATGAGGAAATAGAGCTGGCCAATCAAACTGTATTTCTGGGTATAACTTTAGATTCTAAGTTACAATGGGGTCCTCATATTGAATGCCTATCGAACAGACTAAGTTCTGCAGCATACACCGTAAAAATGATTCGTCAAATAATAGATGTGAAAACTGCGCGGTTAGTCTATTTTAGCTACTATGTACATGAAATACTATGTACTGTGGGGAAATGCCGCCGATATTGGCTGCATTTTTGTACTGCAGAAGAGGGCTGTTCGGGCGATCTATGGGATGGGCTCCCAAGAGTCTTTAAGAGAAAAATTCAAAGAAATTGATATTATGACTAAACATTCCCAATATATTTATGAAAACTTACTGTATGCGCACAAGAATAAAGATATTAAATTCAGTAAAAATAGTGACTATCATAATTTAAATTTAAGAAATAAAGACAAGCTAGCAATGCCCACATATAGGCTCCATAAAATAAGCAACTCCTTTGCAGGTCACTGTATACTAATGTACAACACGCTGCCATGTAACATGCATGACTTGTCAGTAAATAAATTTAAAATTTTAATTAAAGCTCAGTTAAGCAAAAAGGCTTATTACAGTGTTAAAGATTTTTTAAATGATAAGGCAGCGTGGCGGTAAAAGAAATGAATTGCTCGTTCTCTGAATAGTTTTGTAATATTCACAATTTGTAAGACATTTGGCGATTTTAAAAGAGTTTTGGCACATGAGTTTCTTGCCCAATTCTTCTCATGTTAGCCCCTACATTAGAAATCGGGTCGCTCTTGGCGATTACATGCGCGGCACTAACTCCGCGGATGTACTTGCCACTAGCGCACGGGTTATCTTGATTTTAGTAGAATATTTTTTGTTTCATTAATTTTGTAAAATTGACGATTTTAAGTGCCCGCAAGGGCCTATGAAATAAAGTACTTTTGATTTTGATTTTGATATTGAAACTTAGTTTTATTTGATACGTGAATAGTTAAAGTATTGTTACGGAATACATTTATTCAAATATTTAAACAATACAACGAATGGTTAATAAAAATTCATTTGTCCCAGAACTACCACCTTTCAGCGCCGTGTCCTAAACATGTTTAAGAATATTGTTTTATCTAACGACTTGCGGCCAGGGACCGGAAAACCCGTTCATTTGCTTAAGCCGTTCGAAAGGGTAACCCATTCGTATGGTAACCCAGTTGGCTCGGTAAGCCGTTCAACAGGTTTCCCAACAATAACGATAACCCGTAAAATAGGGGTGCCGTTCAACAGGTTTCCCAACAATAACGATAACCCGTAAAATAGGGGTTACCACCCACAACAATAATTTACCGCTTACCTAATCTTAAAGGTTTTTAGTGTTTATGCGCTTAACCGCTTACTGTTCGGGTTAGGGTAACCCTTTCCCTCACGCACACCGAGCGATTGAAATAGCACTGCGGGCGCAATAACGCCAGAGTTTGATCGCGACCTTCGGCAAATATGCGGTGCAAAAGCAATCTACACGCGATATACCTAAGGTCTAAAATATTTTTTACAAATTAATCAGCGTTTAGAACGGTAACCCATTTGGGGGTTTTTGATATCGGTTAGCGGTAACCCGAATTAATTCAATCGAAGGGATTAATGTGTAAACCGGTAAGCCGTTTGAAAGCTTACCGTAAGGCAAAGGGTTTAAAAACCCAGCATTATAAAATACCCCATCAAAACCCTAAGGTTACCGGCTATAACGGTAACCGGGTCCGGACCCTGCTTGCGGCCCCCCCTTTTTGTGCTAAACGTTGCATATTAGTGCTCGACATGGAAGGACGTACACTCGTGCATGCGTTTTCGCACCATAAATGTAAGTATTCCATTTTTATGTTACTCGTCATTTTTTCTTTCATCGCCGTGGATAGGTATAACTTCTATTTGAATAGGTTTGTCCTCTTGATTGAGCATTCAATAGAAGGCCATTTCTCTTATGATTATTTGTGAAGTGTTTATTACTTCGAATAATTAATAGATTTTTTGTTATTTTATATTTTTGCCTTGATTTTCATCGCCACGTTTTCATTACCGTGGTTTACGTGGCCAAAATTTGCTATGGCAATGAAAATAAAGACACGGCAATGAAAAAAAATTCATTGCCATTCCTTGGAACACAATTTAGTTTCATTGCCGTGGCCAGGTGTTTCATTTCCGTGACTTATGTTTTGATTGCCATGGTAAGATTAGGCAAAAAAAAACATCCACCTGTAATACAGGTAGTGCCGAATATTGACAGTTCAGGACACGTCAAGTTAACCCTCTGCAATACGATAAAAGACTTAAGGATAGAATTAATGAGTTTTTACCTTACAAATCGATACCTTACATACACACACACATACACGTACACATGCGCATCCACATACATGCACGCAAGCTCACACACATACTACAATCTGATTTTAATAATGCCGTGGATGCTTGTTTCATTGCCGTGGACGCTTGTTTCATTGCCATCCACGCATGTTTCATCGCCGTGGTACGAAATTTTTAATCTTGTATATCTCGTTTGTTTTTTAAGTTATCTGCTAGATATTAATCAAGTATACATACATTATCTTAAACTTTAATAAACGCTAATATTTTTTTTCTAAACTTTAAGATAAAAAAATCCACGGAAATGAACATTTTAATTGACCTGTTGAAATTTACCCACTTACTTCAATACAAGAATAAATATGAAATTTTATTGAAGTCACTTTTTATTTTTTGTTGGATTAAAACGTTATTAGGTGTTGGGGCATTATTTTCTGTTCTCGTGGATTTAATTGTGAATTAATTCATTATAATTCATTATATGCATTAAAATTTGATCCAGATTTGCGATGTTTTGTCTATGACATCGCGCCAGTATCTCGTATTAAGATGTCACAGTTAAACACAATGTCTTACTGGTTTATTATCATCAAAAAAATGGTAATAATCTGAGTCACTGGTCGCAATCGGAGCAAGAACCTTTCTATACATACATCTATGAAATCGGTGAAATACGTATATGAAATAGTAGATTAGTTTACCGAGGGAGCAAAGAACTATTTTTAAGGCGAGAGTGTTTTTTGAATCCATAGTAGAGAGAAGAATTCTAAAGTAGAATCCTAAGCGCAATGAGGGATTTAGAATACGCCACTCAAGCTTAAAATAGTGTTGCTTCCGAGGTAAATACTACTTTTTATCGACCACTGTGAGAAAATAAGTGAAACTTATGAATTAGGATCACGTTTATTTATTTACTGACATCCATTTAGTGACAATCAGACAAGAGAATAAAAAAAAGAAAAACCACAAATTTTTTGCAATGAGCGTCCTCTATCGGCGGAAGCGCCACAAGCACCAGAACATAATGACCGATCGAGTGTCTGCTGTTTTATATTTCTTTATATTAGTTATATTGCTCTAATGCATAAATATTATTATTATTTTATTTTGCCATTATTATAAATAATAGGGCTTAAAATATAAAATTGCCGTTTTGTATGAAGATTTTTAAGAACATTGCTTTTTCATATTAACGTTTCTCTTTGTTATTTAATAATCAATAAAGCAAACTTTATGAAACTTTTAGAGACTGGTCAATAGATTTTAAACTAAGTAATAATATAATTTTAAAGACAAGAAAATTAGTTTTACAAAGTTATCGTCAATAATGTACAACATTCTGACTAAAAAAAAAGAGGGTAATTTTTGAGATCCTTTTTAATATATTATTAAACTAATTCTGAGATTAAATTGTAACCAAAACGTGCACTCTACGGTCAAAAAGTAATAGAAAAATATTTTCTTTATAGCTCTTAAATTAGAAAAGTTATAAAATTATATAAACAAATGGAAAAAACGGCAATTTCATACTTTAAGCGGCTATTACTAATTACATGGTTGTCACAATTATTTGGAAAAGTTAATTTTAATTCGTAACTTACATGACATCTAGCGTCATTGAGATTGTTCGATATTTTTAAATTGTGACATTCATTCTGTAAAATACACTGAAATAACCTAAAAGTACAGCTTTATTTTAATTTTTATTTTGTTATGAAAAAATAAAAAAAATTCCACGGTAATTGGAATTTTACTGGTAATATTAACATTCTAAATTCAAATCAATTTTAGTCCCTCAGGGAAAAATAGTACATTCTTTCAGGGGTGAAAGTTCCCGAGACGGGGTTTAGTTCAAGGGACTAAATAAGTCTTTAGCCCGAGGTAAGCACTGTGATTTTCATAACGAATACAAGGAAAGTAGAAATAAAAACAAAAATTTGCTAAAGAAAAATAAGTGAATTTTATTTACTGCTTCAGCCTCTTCTCAGTCATACAAATCTCTGCTATACGGAGGCATAAACAAAACTCTACAACTCGGATCGGATTGGCCACGAATTAGCTTTTTTGTTTCTTCTTTTTCTGTGGCCTGCTAGCTGTTCGGCCATTAAGTTTCATTTTCATCATTGAGAAAATGGTAAATATTCTGTCCAAATCTGCGTTATTTTAAAGAAATACTTAGTTGAAAGGAAATTATAATAAAGTCATTTAAAAATCTTTAATGAATACTTAACTTTATGATATTTCATTTTTACATCGCGCTGTAATTGAGTGGCTGCATAGAACGTTGGAACATGGTTCAATAGAAATGTGAAATAGAACTAGGTTTTTTTATAATTTGACAGCTGTCAGTTGAAAAAAATTTTTTCCTAGGGCTGAAAAGTATTACTTCAACCCGCTCCTTAGGCATCTTCAGACCTACTCAAAGTGTGAAAAATGAAAAAGCTATCTTGGTCACTGTTTACGAATAGGAACCAATTAGCTCTTTTCGAATAGATGTGATAATATTTTTTTTCAATAATATTACATAATAATATCGCACTAAGATGGTTAAAGCCACGATTAGTTAAATCCGAACGAAACACATTTATTTGACAAAGAAAAAAGAAGATAATTGTAAAACGGGAATGATTTGGATTTGACAGAAATGTCAGAGGCATTTTGGGGGAAAACATTATTTTGTAATTTTGTTCAAGCCGATTGGTTTGTGATAATGCATATTTAATTTTTCTAATTTATGTTTTCATAGATTTGTAAATTTATTGCACATGTCCTAAGATATTGAACCTAAATATTTTGAGAATTTGAACTGGTAGAGTTTCTTTCATCCGTTTTTCTCTGCCAATCTAATGTTCCGGAAGTTAACATTCTTAAACATAAAGAATTAACAGTGAATAAAGTATGTTGGTAGGATAAAATGAGATTTCATGCCTGAGGACTCCGGGTTTGGTTCCTGAAAGAATGAAAATCTCACTGATAGCTTCAGAAACATAAATATAGTGGTGGTATCATACCTATATTAGACCAAAACATTCGTTTGATAAAAATGCTATTAAAAAACCGGAAAGAATTATTTTACTGCGATCTTCGTAAAGTTCACTCAAAGGATTTTTTCCTTGCAAAGGAAACAAGCTTAATATATAACTTGTGGGATAAACATAAGGATTAGATTTGTCGGAACATAACAATGCTAATTTGAGTATGGCGACAAACTTAGGTAAGATTTTGGTAGCTAGCTAGGAGGAAAAAGAAGCCCTTATACCAACCAAATCAAGCAATAAAACATCTGCTCCATAAGGAATCGAACCCCGGAGCCCCAGAACAATACTGGATGATCTTAATCATTAGACCACGGAGACGATTTGAAATTATACGAGTAATTTATAATGATTCGAATTTCGAAAGCCACTTTGTGAAATAAATATCTCGTTGTGTGTAACTATGGTCTTAATTTCATCTCTCATCTATTGTGTTTTTTTTTCGCTGGTCGAGATAAAATTTTTAAACTAGCTGCAATTTTTAATGTCTTGCATCTTTGGATGGTTTACCCATTGTGTAAGCTAGAAGTACTGACGCAGACGACTCTGGTAACAAGCCTACCTCTATTAAGTAAATAAAATATTTTTCATAATTGTCAAACTAGATTAGTTTATATGTGACTTAGCATTTTCTTTAAAAATGCTAAATAAATTGAACAAAATGAATCAATTAATAATGAACAAATTGCGTCTCTAGCGGGGATCGAACCCGCGTCTCCAACATACCATGTTGACGTCTTGGCCACTTCGGCCACCGAGCTCTTACCAGCCCCGACGGAATGTTTAACTGATCTGAACTCTTTTGTTCTTTTTAAGTGAAAATAGTCCTTATTTGCTTATTTATTGTTATTAACTACGTATCAACATCCAATTTTGGCCGGTTTCTATATTCAAAGACGACTCGTTTTTGCTACGGACAGTTATACTATTTTGACATATTTTCCATAGAATAAATGTTAAAATTTATCTGTTCGTTGCAAAAACGAATAATTTTTGAATATAGAAACCGAGTATTGGAATGTAGCAAACTTAAAATTTTATGTGTGGCTCTGCATTTTCTTTAAAAATTTACGAGATTTAGCATTTTTAAATAAAATGCTATCAGATATTATATTTTAAAAATTGTGTGTGAAGCTCACAATATCGATTTGACATTCCATTGATTGAGATTATTTATTATTTCTTTTTCACGTGAGTCTGTCAATGAAGCTTCTTTTTAGATTTTTTTTTGCTTTTCCTTTTTAAATTTATTACTCGTATGTTTATGTAATTATATCGTTTAATAGGACGAAGAAAATATCATAGTGTTCATTCATATATGCCTTTGTGATCTTAGTTATTTTCCATTGTTTCTTATTTTATTTTATTTTATTTAAGAAGCTTATTATTTGATATTGTAATATTAATTCAGCTTCGAAAGAACAATACCCAGTTACTAAAGGTAAAGCTTAGGCTTGAATGCCTATGTTTGAAACTTTGACTGTCATTAAGAATTCAAAGCAACGTTTGCTAGATCTCCCATTTTATGGAAACGGGCCAAGTACGATTGTAACTCGCTGTCTCGCATATTGTATGTATATAGGCTCGACAAGTTCAGCTGTTAGTAAGAAAAATTCATCTACTTTTTCCGAATTCTCAAGCTGGTACGATTCAGATAGAGGTACAAGGGAGCCTAGACAAAGTGACAATTCAAAAACGATAACGAAGTTCGATATCAACAAAATGTATGGGATTGACATATGCCAACGCTAAATAACGTGGTGAGTCGATCAAAGTCATCGATATGTAAGTTGGTAGACTAATTGATTCGCAACCAATCGGTGAAGTAGTAAATTGTTATTTCGTAACTTTCATATAAGTACTAGTCAAAGCAGCAAATTTTTCATTAAAATGAAATGAGAAAATTAATTTCAATTATATATGTATTTTACCATTTCTTTTCCATTTCACAGTTTTGAGTACATAGATAACCAATAATGTTAATAATGTAAATTACTAGTTATTTTAAATACTATAAAAATATTGTCCCGACCAGAAAATCCATCCTATAATTATTATACTAAAGTGGCTGCCGTAGACATCGAATACGAACTTCAGCCTAAATTAATACAGCCATTTCGCATTAGAGCAGTCAAATATTTAAATGAATTTGAGCTTGATATTCCCCCAATATTTAAAAGGAAGTTACCCACCTATGGTTCATGGGAAAATAATGAGTTCCCCATTAATCTTGAACTAACCCAACACCAAAAAGATGACACACCACAATTCATATATAAAAATGTATTTTATGAAATTAGGAATAGATATAGAGGTTACAAATTTCTTTTTACGGATGGATCTGCAATGAATGGAAGAACAGGTTGTTCAGTTATCTTTGGCATTAATTGTTATCGGTACAGGCTTTGGGACTTTCTTTCAATTTTTAGTTGCGAAGCAATAGCTATTCTGAAGGCCATAGAAATTATAAGTAATGAATCTAATTTAGAGAAATACATAATCTTTACTGACTCCAAATCATGTTTAATAGCTTTAAAAAATGATGAAAACATAAATCCCCTTATTCTAGAAATAAAAGAAAGAATTATACATCTTCAGAAACATAATTATAAATTCGAAGTTATATGGATACCAAGTCACCAAGGTATAGTTGGTAATGAAAAAGCAGATAAAGAAGCTAGAAATGCAACTAACGACAGTGATATTTGTAATACAATTAAGTCGTGTCCATCTGATCTACAGAAATATGTAAAACATCAAATTAAAATTCATTGGGATCATTATTGGAAAACAGAAAATACATCAAAATTGTTTAGTGTCAGAAACTCAATATTTGAAAAAACCCCTAGTCCAAATTTCTGTAGAAAAGACCAAGTAGTTATTACAAGATTACGTATCGGTCACACAAACTTGACACATATTCATCTAATAACCAAAAGTGACCAAAACAAATGCAAGTGTGGATCTGATTTGACTATTTTTCATCTTCTTGTAGAATGTTCAGAATATAATAATGAAAAACATTTAAATAACGTATCCAATAATTTGAGGGATTGTTTAAATCAAGGTGGATATGATCGAACTCTCGATTTTTTGAAGGCTATTAATGTTTATAAATTAATTTAGTTATGTATAAAGAATTATAAAACGTGGTCGCTAATGACCTGAGATGTTAAAAAGCGACCTTAAATAAATAATAAAAATAAAAAAACAATTCGACACAGCGATCGCTAATCCTTACGTTGGCTAGGAATTTGTTTTCGTTATCTCAGAGACGATGACGAATTTCATTATCGTTTCGCTATAAAACGATTGCCACTTGCCTAACCCCCAAGGTAATAAATATTTGTCCTTGTAAACAAAGATGACTTTCCCCACAAGTAATTAATCAGATGATTTCAGATGATGATAATCAGACCACACAGAGAGAGAGAGTTGACTCCATTTCACAAGGTGATTTATCATTAAAATTTAAGCAGAATAAAACTTATCTGTGTCAAGCAAATCTTATTTGTGTGAAATTATGTAATTGAATCTCAGAAAAGACAAAAAGGAACTATTGAGCTCAACGTTTTGTGTTTATTGTAACGATAGCATCGGACCCAATCATTTCAATATCAAAGATTAAATGCGAAATGTACAATATACAATATTATTAAATGCGAAATGTACAATATCACAAAAGCCAGGCTCCCAGTCTACACAATATTCAAATAACGCTCACCATTTAATTGGTGTACTATACAATTGTGCGGAGTCCCGTTGCCCCCAACTTTGTCCCAGTGCTGGAGTGGTATCAATTTGCATGCTCTCCACTGGAGGGTGTCGAGTGTTGTTCCTTTGAGACAATCGTTTTTGCTTCTTCGATTGTACCAGTAGAGGTTACATGAATTAACTGAAACTTCCTTGTCTTCGCCTCCTCGTAGTTTCTTTAACGCCAAAATACTGTTAGAAAGCGTTGGGGACAGCTTGCGATGGCATCATGAGACAAGTAGGCATATCATATTTTAGGAACGATTAATTCATATACACAGTGTTTCATAATAACTAATAAATAATCAATGCGTTATCTAAAACTAATTATTAAAATGGGTTTACACGTAATGTCATTCAACCCAAAATTTTCATGTATATCATAGTATCATCATCATGTCTATGACTTACATGAAAATTTTGGGTTGAATGACATTACGGGTAAACACAATTTAATAATTAGTTTTGGATAACGCATTGATTATTTATTGGTTATTATGAAACACCGTTTATATAATACTAGCTGTGCCCGCGACTTCGTCCGCGTGGAATAGTAACGGCTGGACCGATATTGATAAAAATCGGTCCAGCCTATGTTATATCTTATATAATTAGCTATCTATTACTGAAAGTCCCGTCAAAATCGGTCCAGCCGTTCCGGAGATTAGCGGGAACAAACAGACAGACAGACAGACAAAAAATTTTATATTGTGTTTGTGTTATTGGTACCCGATATACATTCATACCGATTTAGTAAAAACTTGTTATTTTGACATTACAAACAGACACTTCAATTTATTATATTTATTTGTAAGATTGTAAGGTTACTTCGCGCTGACGGAAAGTCGCGAGACTTACGAATAAAATGTTCACTTCTTAATTGTAAATAAAAAGACAAAACTATAATACTCTACGCTGACTACAAATTCTAATTCTTTATTGTAACTACGTATGTAAATATAATATTATTACCTTGTCTTTTCACATATCGATCTTGTAAATATGCACAAATTTTTGTAACACTTATTGATCCACGAATGTTTGTAAAGCACTAACTGATTATTTGAACTTCACTTTGTATAACGCTATTATTCACAAGCGATAAATATTTGTAATATTTATTAGTCCTTTATTGTATTGTTCTATATTTTCTTATTATAATTGTTAGCGTCCAACATTTCCTACGTGACTGACAAATGTCATATAATTAATTATTTTCCAAAAATCTTTCGTTTGACATTTATGTAGTTGTCTATTGTTATTGCCAATATTAAAGCGGACCAGGGTCATTAGGAAGCCAGTCTACTACCAGCTCTGGTATTGAACGCAAACGGCTAAGGAGTAGCTAAGCTCCTAACACCGGCTTGGAACCTAACCACCACCGCCAGGCCTCCGTGATCATATTACTTCGTGCCGGTTCCTTCACGCGTCTCTACCGCACCTGCTCCGTGTGCCTGCTGCCTACCTGACCACTCCGTCGCGCCTTCTACGGGTCCCTGCTGCCGCCTATCCTACGGAGCGCCGTTGGGGTGTTCCGGCCCTCCTACCTACGTGTCGCTGCCGCCGGGTGTTCCTGAGCCGTCTGCCTACAGAGCGTTGTTGGGACGCTCCTGTGCTGCCTACCTGATCTGCGCAGCCTATCCTGCCTGCTGTGTTGCCGTGCCTGCTCCTGCTCCGGCTATCCGGCTGAGCTGCTACTGGCCAGGCTAGATTATTTTATATTCTGTTGTACATAGTTACTTTTTAGGCTAATTTAATTAGATAAGTCCCGTCGTGCCCTCCTAGTATTATTCCTCCCTTCCTCTGCCTTTTCTTGTTTCTGTTTACTTTTGTAAATATACAGTGTTAACTATCTAACTTGTTTTATTTCTAGCTTCTTCCCCTTTTTTTTTTGCACGAAGCCTTCCGCTTTGCGACAATATAATATTCAATATCACCCAGCGGCACATTGCATATAAACTAATTTAGAAAATAGGAGATTCCTTAAAAATTTGGTTGAGTTCTGTAAGTATTATGTACGGGTAAATTTATTTATAAAGAATTATTGCTTCATAGAGTTACCTGGGCGTTTGTTTCCCAAAACAAACGCCCAAAAGGCAGACCACAAATGCGGTGGAAGGACGACGTGAAGAAGATTGCAGGCTCGAGTTGGATGCAGAAAGCGCAATGCCGGAAGGAATGGAAAATGCTGAAGGAGGCCTACACTAAATCAGTCGAAACAGGCTAAAGAAGAAGAAGAAGAAGAAGAAGAAGAGTTACCTGATTTCAAATAAATAACCATGAACATAAAAACTTTAGTATAACTTTGAACGCTCGCGCATGATTTTCGATTGTAAATGTATATCATTACACATTTCACAATCAAAACAAATGTTCTGTATAGTTCTATGTTTAACATTGTGTATTCCGTTATTTGGTTTTAATTACTTTTTAAATTCTTTACCAACACGTGAAATACCAAGGAAAGTATAGTGAAATGATATGCTTATGATGTCGTGGACCTACCACGACATCATAAGCATATCAGCATAATACTGGCGGCTATTCTAACATAATAAATTAGTCGCTTCGAGTGCTGTGGCAAATTTAAACGTGCCATATTAAAGCTTAATGCTGATGGAATTTCGCTGTCGCAACCTATAAACGCTTTGTTAGAAAGAGCCAACCGACACGGTAGTGATATAGCTAATTCTCTATTTTCGTTATAAAATAACACACAGCTCAGAATCTGCCACAAATTATTAATTAAGAAAACTCTAAAAAATACAATATCAATACCTACTTATTGATTTAGCTAAAATAACACGTATTTAGTGAGTTAATTAATTTAGGAATAGATTAGGAAATGAGACGCATAATTTCCTTACGAGAAGAAATTTTAATGAGAGTTCATTTTATTGAGACCAAAGTACTTATAGGTATAGGTACCATAGCCTGTAATCCGATTAGAAAAGGATTGGAAGCAAATTCATCAACACAAATCTTTCCCTGCAGGGAACTAAATCTAAAATTAAATCAGTTTGATTAACACATGGCCTAAATCATCGTTTTAAATAATTATAGCGTTACTTAATTCTTCAGTTACAATGAAAGCATTGAAGTTGTGACATTGGACTCGAACAACACGAAAAAAATCTTTATAGTACTGCATTGTGTTTGTGAATACTGACCAAAAAACATTAGTAAAATATATCGTCAGACTTTTAGTGTTGCTTTGTAAATATCACTTCGTTGCAGAGGAGTTAAATTGTATCTCATTGTTGGTGGACATTAACTACAGATTATAAATCTCTCTCGGTGTCCTGCGCCCGCTCCCGTTTCAACAAACGCGCTATAGATACCAAGCTCGCGGCATATCCGCAAACCTATTTACACATTTTCACACACGAATAATTTCCTTTATTAATAAACGCGTTTATTCACAAAAAAAAAATACAAAAAAACTGACTTCAAAAACCCCAAATCGTCTCAAATAATATATAGGAATACGTATAATATTACAGTTTCATATTGAAGTTGGTGCCAAATTTTAACTGACTACATTATTGTTCTTACATTTTTTTTAAACTTTCCAGGTGAACATTGCTTGAACTGTGATGTTGTATATATTCTTATATTATTTATGACTTTTTGGTGTTTTTGAAGTCAGTTTTATTTTTGTAAAAAAAATATTTTAATCTTTTTAGTTAATTCAAAACATGCGTATTAGAATATGAGCCCAGGCAAACACCAAAATTACTTAAAATAAAACGTCTTTCGCTCTAAACAGTATTGAAAGAACTATCTTCTTACTCCTAATCTACCAGAAACCTTCCATCATCAGCTCACTATCTATCTCAGTACTAGATGCAAATAGCTGAATATCTTCAGCAAAAATATGAAACACGTTGGACGTGCCTATAAAATTTAGGGATGTCTCTTGATTTTCATGGGATCCCATCATAAGATCGTGATAAGGTGACAATGGGACCACCAAGGGAGTACATTCTTTTTTTTACAAAAAGGATTTTAAAAAATCGGCCCACAAATGGCGGAGCGCTCGGTGAAAATGCATAAAAAAATTGATATACAGTAGTACAAAAACCTCCTCGTTTTTCGAAGTCGGTTAAAAACAACGCTTTCTACTTCTTCTGCTAGCAAAAGTAGCAATAACACTGTAACATGGAATACGCAAAAATAATAATGCAATGATTCTTTCAGACGTTCTCTTTATTCCTTAACTAAAAATATACCTACTCATATCGGATTTCAAGTGCTCTATTATTAATTGTGTATAAATGTCAGAGTAATATATCTTCTTTCAAACATCACGATAATACTCAAAACATTTCATAATACCGGCCTCAAAACACCTCCTTGCAGCATACCCATCATTTATAACATTATTTTCAGTTCAATATTAATTTTCCGTAGACGACTTATTCAATTTAGCTCCGACAGTAATGTGATAGCACAAAATCTTATTAGGTACTTCCCCAGCAGAATTAAAGCTGCTTAAACTGAGTTTTGGGTGATATAAAATGCATTTTAGAATTCCGAACGGGAGCTGCCTGATCTAATGTCAGATGCAATAATGCAGGAAGTTTGTTAATGAGTTTCACCTCGGTGGAAGCCGCAAATTGGATTATAATGTTAATATCATGGTTCTGTGGGGCTCTCGTTTGGTGGGGAACAATTTGGGTACCTACTTCTTAGGGAAGCTTGGCGTCTATTATCCTCATTTCAATAAGAAATAAATTACGATTTCTTATTACGTTCTCCATTATATAGGGAAAATTTATCAAGTTTAATTTTTGGCAACCCAAGTGTTTGTATTCGGGTCTCGAATAGAAACTTTGGACTTTTATTAATTAAGTATCTATTTCTATATGATCAATATTGATGTGTTAGTATAACCAATAGACAATATTTGGAGCGAAATTTAATACAATACTTGCTTTCCGCTCGCGGTTTCGCCCGCGTCATTAATGTTTTCCCGTGGGAATTTTATATTTTCCCGTTGAAAAAATATTTTTTTTGTCTATCATATAGAAGATAGCTGTGCCCGCAAACTATGTTTCGCCTTAAAAGTTCAAAGAAAAAACTGTAAATCTACTTTCTCGCTAGAACTTCTTTTCCGGAGAATAAGTTTTATCAAAATCCATTCAGTAGTTTTTGTGTGAAAGAGTAACAAACATCCATACATCCATCCATACTCACAAACTTTCGTGTTTATAATATTAGTATGGATATAAATAAGGGTTTAAGTCAGATTCCGCACATAAAATTTATTAGCTACAAAGAAGCTTTCGCTCGGGTGGATACTCTTCTGTTCATAGTGTGTCAAAATCAGGATGCATATTCCACATACTATCGGGTTATTATGATTCTTCAAATCAGTTTATGAGTAAATATCAATGTGTCAAATAGTATCAAAAAGCACTGAGCAATTTTAGCGTGACTGAATGACGAACATCGAAACATACAAACATAGCGACGTACTAATATTAATGAAATGGATATATCGTAATAGACAAAGCGTAGTTAGATCATTAGACGAGCATTTCACAGAATGCTCAAGCACCTAGATACGTGGATCTGGTCGTATTAAATGCTGTTGCATAATTAATACATTTTCACGGAACCGCGTAATAGAACGCAGCTGCAGGCCTAGCACGGCGCGTGAACTACAGAAGAGAAAGTGACTAATCCTCGTCCCGTCGCGCTTCATTGTTATATGAGAGAGCGAGAAGAAACATGTTATTTGTCTCATGTCCTGTTTTGTCCACGGTCCGTGCTACGCCTGCTGGTTGTTATCACCTGTTACTGTTGCACTAATAAATGGGTTTTCGGATACGGCCGTGGCAGAATACAAATACGTTATTAATATTGTCCTCGCATTATCCGATGATGGACAATATACGGCTTCTATTTGTAAGATCTAATACTAACATTGTTACGCTTAACTTTGTAAATGACAAACATAGATACAATGTCTACTGACATAAATTCGTGACTACGAGTATTACCATAGAGTCTGACACACGAAACATGAACCTGACATTTTTTCAAGTAGCAACACTGATACAATGTCCCCATGTAGTTTAGTTCAACATGGTGATTTTGATACTTTGTAATAAACAATTTCATGGTATTTTTATCTTAATTCCTGTCGAAATATTACAGATATTAAGTAATTTTAACATTCATGAAATCCAAATACAGCGATTTCTTATAAAAGGCTTATTGTTGGAAGTTCATTGAAACTAAACATTAATTTAAAAAAAGGAAAAAAGACAATCCTTTCACAAATTTAACATTCTAAATTACATTACTACATAAATAAAAAAATATTAGAATATTTCAAGTATCAAAATGTATTTTACCTTCTGTAGACAGTATTACCAGAGCAGACAGTATTTTTTTTCCAAGCTCATGTTTCGTGTGCCAGACTCTAGTCACGCCCTTGACTATTCGTCTATTCGTTTGTAAAAACCATTTACCGCACACTATAAATTATTATAAATACAAATTAAATCAAAGCTACTCGGAAAAAAGAAAAAAGTAGAGTTGATTTAAGCCGACTCAATAGATGTTTCTGTCTAGGATATCGAGAACGCTATCAGGTGCAGGACTTTCGATACACGTAGGAGCTCTACATGTATTTTGGTCACTCATTTTGGGCCTGACAGACAATGTTGCTTAACTTTAACAATTATTAGCCGGGCATTTTAAAAAAAAAATATTGCAGGTCAGTGATTTATCGAAAATCTTGTAATACAGTTATACAATAATTGGAAAGTAAAGGGGTGTTTTCTTTGAGTAAAATTTGCTATCATCAATGTCTTCAATTTCCATACTGTCATATAACGATAAAATTAACAAACAATCAAAAAAAAATGGCTTTAGCAAAATTAGACCATTTCTCCAAAAAATCACTTTGTGGTTAGAAATCTCATAAATACTCGTATGTTCATCTTAATAATCTTCAAAGTATTACACAGCACATAAAGAGTTTAAATTGTAACTGTAGGTAGGTACAGATGCTACGTAAATAGACAAACAATATTTCCTAGTGGATTACAATGTTAATTTTATTGATGCAAAGGCCACCCCAGAGAATAGATGCCTCGCCGCCGTAGCTGACATTAGTATGCTGATGGTACAAAATGATAAATTTGTTTTTGGTACTTTACGAGCTTTTTAGGCCACAGGATATTAGGGTAATATAAAAAGTGTTCAACTTTACATTAAATGCATTTATTCAAATAGCAAAATTTATGTAAAAGGAAAAATATTTTTCTATTTCTATTTGCACTAAACTTGTCTTAGCTTGGGAACAATCTTAAGTGCGTGCAGTCACATTCTTTTTATTTAAAACTAGCTTTCCGCTCACGACTTCGCCTGCGTTATTTTTGTTTTCCCGTGGGATTTTTATCCCGTAAGAAAATTACCTATCCCTATACCAACTTTCATCAAAATTGATACAGTAGTTTCGAAGCGTATTCAATACAAACAAACAAACAATCAAATCTTTCCTCTTTATAATATTAGTATAAACAACAACTACTAGCATACTACTTAGGATTGTCCTAAGTTAAGAAAAGGTTGGTGCGATTGGCCGTACAAGTCGGTTCATGACCAGGGTCTCTATTTTTGAGTCATTTATTTGGCGTCGGGCATACTCTGCGTTCAATTGACTGAATTTCGATTCGTGTTCGAAAAATCAATAGGATATTACGACGAAAATCAATATGACTTTGATTTTCGTTTTGCGCTCGAGGTCAGGCGAATGATTTAGAAATGGAGCCCCATACCATAACCGCTGCAGTTTCGTTGATGAAACGCTCGGCGGGCGCAAAACGCAATCAATGTCAATATTGGAAACCTAATACTGTAGTTTCTATAGAGTAATGCATGATACTTATAGCAGGAGAAGAGGTCTGTGATCCCTTTGCCAACTTTCACGGTTTGCCTACCTTTTAAATATTTAATAAAAACACTCCTATTTTGGGTAATTTTTTATACATTCATACTGATAGTTCCAAATCGCCAACTTTTCCAGTTAGCCAACTTTATGACAATTTTTTATCATCTACTTTACTTTGCCAACAAATCCATTGTTCCCATTATTATATCCCAAATCGCTATCAAGGTGTTTAGGTCTTAGTCAATCACCTGGCCCCGTGCAAATTGGTCCACTTCACATATCTTTGAACTTCTCCGCAGATGTAAGCAGATTGTCTCACGATATTTTCCTTTACCTTTGGAGCGTTGGACAAATGTATATATGAAATATTCGAAAAAACTCATTAGTACATGGCAGGATTGAACCCTGAACCTCCCGATTAGGAGGCTAGTGCCGAGTCCTCAGCGCCACCGACGCTCGGTGCGTAATTTAGTTAGCCAATATTCCTCTTCGTCTAAAGAGAAGGGCCGCGCACAGAATAAAAATTCTCGATGGTTAAAAAAAAAATAGTAAGTACTTTATGTAACTGTCACATACCAGTCAAAATCACAGCCCTCCATTTTTTGCTTCGCCGTAGACGAGTAAATAAAACGAAAATAATTTGTTGTATATAGAACATAGATCTATACTATTTGATATTGTAAACTGAGAAATCGAAATGAAACTAATTAATTTAACTAACAACCCTATTTACGTTTTTTCATTTTGTTGTTGTTGAGTTTGTTTGGGCAGAGTACTTTTGCCGCCCCCTGAGCAGTCATCATTAAGGGAGTGCAACTCGTAAACCAGGGAAATGGGTTTTATCTTGCCCTATAAAATTTATTTACACGTCTCCAAGTACATTATCAAGTCTCACTCGCTAGTACGCAATTTTAAATGCGTGCTAAATGTAAATTATAGTCTGGTTTATGTCGGACATGGTGAACGGTTAACTGTATCGATTAGATAATTCACGCAGAGTAATCGTGTGATAGATCTACTAATAAGTGTACCTATTTGACATTGTACGAGTAATATTAGCGACCTGTACTGACTTTGTTTTTTACCTACTCAAAAATAATCTGTTGATTATTTGAATTTTAAATTTTTTTACTTGTCAAGTACTGCGTTACCTAGCCACACGATCTGTCTAAATATAAACTCGAATTATCACAAACAACCGATACTGTTTTTCTCTCCCTGCTGCTCTGCATAATATTTTAAGAGGTTATGGCCCAGATTACCAAATTCTCAATTACTAAATTAAATGGACTTGAAGATTACTCGACGTGGAAATTCGCAACAAAAATGTTGCTTCTACGCGAAAAATTATTTTGTTACACGTCATGCCTTCCCAACACTACTAAACCTGATGCAATAGAAAAGGATGAAGAAGCTTTAGCCCTAATTTGCTTACATATTGAGCCGCACCTATACCCATACGTAAAGGAATGTAAATTCGCTAAAGAAGCATGGGATGCTCTCGCCGCAGTATTTGAAGACAAGGGTGTTAATCGGCGTATAATGCTCATGAATGCACTGCTGGATGAAAAACTAGAGAAGCATTCCTCTATGCATGAGTATGTAGCCGCTGTTATGTGTTATGCGCAAAAGTTGAAGGACATTGAAAAGGGCATTGACGATGATCTAATAGCTGTCGTATTACTGAGAGGTTTACCTGAAGAGTATAAGCCAATGAGAATGGCATTGGAACACTCGGGGATGAAACTTACTTCAGAGAATGTACGATTGAAGCTGTTACAAGAAGATACACGTCAGGAAACGTCAAATAGCTCATCTGTCAATTCTGCTCTACTTGCTAAAGGAAAGGGAAGAGGAAACACAAACAAGAATAAATGTTTCAAGTGTGGAAAGAAGGGGCATAAAAAACCAGACTGTCCATTACTAGATAAGGAGAGCGGATCAACGTCAAAACAGAAGCCGAAGATCTCGTTATATACTTCTCTGAGTGTTAATGATTCGTTCAATCCTTTGGACTGGTATATCGATAGTGGTGCATCAAATCATATGTCTTTCCAAAAACACTGGTTTAGAGACATTAAGTTTGTTAATAATACTAATGTGACGTGTGCAAATAATGAGCAATTGCAAAGCGAAGGTAAAGATGACATAATGATTAATCTAAAAGGAGATGTTGTGCCTATAAAAGATGTCTCATATGTGCCTAATTTACGTGTGAATCTTTTGTCTGTATCTAAGTTAACTGAGAGGGGCTGGAGAGTAAGTTTTGACAGTGATGGTTGTAAGTTGTTTCACGAATCAGTAGGCCATATTTCGAGTAAGTGTGTAGCTACAGCTAGTAACGTCTCTGGTATTTACAAACTTGACGATTGCTTTTCTGTTTTAGAAGGAGCTTCTTTGGCTACATATGACACTGAAAACTCGTTGGCATTATGGCATCGACGGCTTGGTCACGAAAATGTGAATGATTTACGTAAGCTATTGGGATTCAATTTTGGAAAAGGGGTATTGGAGCCTTGTGAAGCTTGCATAAAAGGTAAGGCGCACCGTTTACCATTTCCAATGGGTGAAGCAGAGAGAGCGATTGGGAAGCTTGATTTAATTCATGCTGACATTTGTGGTCCAATGTCGGAACGTTCATATGGGGGAGCTCATTACATGTTAGTCATAATAGATGATTATTCTCGAAAGATGTTTGCTTACTTTTTGAAGTCCAAAGCGGAAACTCTCGACTGTTTTAAACATTTTGTGACTTATGTAGAAAATGAGACGAATTTAAAAGTTAAATGTTTGCGGAGGGACAACGGGACGGAATACATTAATGAAAGGTTTAGTGATTTTCTTGGCATTAAAGGTATTAAACGTCAACTGATAGTACCGTACACTCCGGAGCAGAATGGAGTCGCAGAACGAGCAATGCGGACTATTGTTGAGATGGCACGAACAATGTTACTGGATAAAGGTTTGAATCGCAAGTTTTGGGCAGAAGCTTGTAACACTGCTGTGTACATTAAAAATAGACTACCGCATAGTGCGAACAAAGGTAACATTCCGGAAGAAATGTGGACGGGTAAGGTTCGAAAAGTTGATTACTTCAGAGTATTTGGTTCAGTAGCCTATGCTCATGTTCCAAAGGCAACTCGTAAGAAGTGGGACCCTAAAGCTAAAAAATATATCTTTGTATAATATTGCGAAGAGACGAAAGGATTTCGTCTGGCTGATTTCAATAATCCACGTTCTGTGATTACTGCTCGAGATGTTACTTTTATAGAAGATTACAACTGTACTATTTCTAAAAATGAAACTGATAGTGAGGTTGTTCCAGGTCTTGTAACGGATGATGGCGCTCGTAATCTATCGGAAGTTACATGGGAAGTTGTCAAGGATCACGACGTGACCGGTGACAAGAATATAACTTCGCAAGCAGTTGGTGATGCAGTTGTTAACGGTGAAGTGACTGATGAGATAAATGAAAGTGAAGATACGCAAAATGTAGAAGACGATGATAATGGTATGGATAGAAATAATATTCATTCTAATGAAGAGGCTGTATGTAGGTATCCTTTACAAAATAGGATGCATGAAGCTGATTCAGGATTCGCTTGTTACATTGAACAAGAACCACTGACAGTTCGTGAAGCCATAAATCGAGAAGATAAAGATCATTGGAAAATTGCTATGAAGAAAGAAATGGACTCAATGTATGAAAATAATGTATGGAAGTTAGTCGATAAGCCGCCAGGAGCTAAAGTTGTGGGTAACAAATGGATATTTAAGTTCAAGTATGATGCAGATGGAAAGAAATCTTATAAGGCGCGTCTTGTTGCCAAAGGATTCACGCAATCATATGAGGTGGACTACTTTGAAACATTTTCGCCTGTTGTGAAGAGATCCACAATATGGATTTTATTTACTTTGTCATTGGAGCGTGATTTTTACATTGATCATTTCGATGTAAACACGGCATTCTTAAACGGCAATTTGCATGAAACTGTGTATATGCAACAACCAGAAGGATGCATAATAAAAGGAGGTGAAAATAAAGTCTGTTTACTTCAAAGGGCGATCTATGGTTTAAAACAAGCGTCAAGAAGCTGGAACGAAAAGGTAAATGACGTTTTGTTGTCAATGAACTTCAAACGATGTCCATATGATAATTGTTTGTATATGAAGAAAAATTTATTTATTTGTTTATATGTCGACGATTTTTTGGTGATATATAAAGATAAATGTCAAAAGTCGTGGCTGCTAACAGAATTACAAAAATATTTGTAAATAAAAGACTTAGGCAAGGCGAGACAATGTTTGGGAGTCACTTTAGAACGTAAGTATGATACTTTATGTCTTAAACAAAATAAATACATTGAAAACTTATTGTTGGAATTTGGAATGTCAGATTGCAAAAGTTCAAAGACACCAACAGAGCTGGATCTTCATAAGATCTTGGTCGATGGGGGGAAAGGAACTGTTATCGCCACAAGAACGGTTCAGATACCAGTCTCTCATTGGTGGCCTCAACTACCTGGCAACCAGCACTCGACCGGATATTGCAGCCGCTGTGAGTTTTCTTTCGCAATATAATTCTTGTTGTCGTGATATTCATATGACTGCAGCGAAACGAGTACTTCGTTATTTAAAGGGAACTTCTGATCACGGCTTACTATTTAAGAAAAGTAATGATTTCAGTAGTTTAACTGGATATGTTGACGCTGATTGGGGCGGAAATATTCTTGACAGAAAGTCCTTTTCAGGTTATATTTTCAAGTTTGGTGTCAATACGGTATCCTGGGAATGCAGAAAACAAAATTGTGTAGCTCTGTCTTTCACGGAAGCAGAATACGTAGCCTTAACAGAAGCGTGCAAAGAAGCTACTCACTTACAAATATTAGTCTCATTTTTACTTGGTGAGTCATCTGTTAATACTCGTCTGTTTGTAGATAACCAGAGCGCTATTAAATTATCTAACAACCCTGTGGCACATAGGAGAACCAAACTGTAGTACTTTTTCTTGCTAAATTGTAGAAATATAGGGAAATCTTAAAGTTGAAAGAAAAAAAACAAAGTTATTCCTTTAGTCCGATACAAAATGAAAAGCTTTATTCTGGTAGGTACATAACTCACTTATGCATATGTCACTAAAGTAAATAAAATCCCTTAATGCAAAGCACTTAACTTAATGTTTAATTAATACAAGCCAAGGGCAGGATGGTTCAGGTTTGTTTGATCAATCTCGGTAAGTTCTTGCTAAATTAACTGGGTACAAAAGTCATAATACAACCGGGGTAATAAAATACACAAACAAATAGTTTTCTTTCTTTTTCTAAAAAATTAGATTAGGTACCTTCGATTGTAAGTTCTTGCGATCACGGGTCAGAGATATGGTATTCCAGTTTCGTAACTTATTCTCTCTCTATAGATATATTTATTACTTGTGTAATTCCACAGAATTCCTCCTTGATGTTAAGTTAGTTTGTCT
This sequence comes from Schoenobius gigantellus, assembly GCA_963935595.1. Lineage (NCBI taxonomy): Eukaryota > Metazoa > Arthropoda > Insecta > Lepidoptera > Crambidae > Schoenobius > Schoenobius gigantellus. The sequence goes on from OZ012542.1 coordinate 32,830,734, forward strand.
AGCTAAGCAGCGGAGCCCTACGGCCTCCGGGAACTGCCCTGGAGATTCATAGCACAGTGTTAGGTTAAAAATATAATTAAATATGCCTATGATCTTGAGGTCAGTGGATCTAACACTGAGTTCTGAAGGAATCCCAGTCAATACATCTGAATTTCAGGTAATAAACATTGCAAGCTAATTCCAAACATAATTTTCAATGAATTGTCAGTGTCTTATTTGTTAGTTAATAATAAAGGACATATGGAGGGGAGAGCACCTATTTTGTGTATAATTATGGCTATTAATAAAAAGAAAACAGCTTAATTTGTGAGTTATTTGCCAAAGAATGATGTGAAACTTAATATAGTGAAAATTTCGAATTTAACATGAAATAAGCAAGTGTTACTCAATATATGCATTAATCCCACTAAAATGCCGCTTACTATCAGGTTTTTTTAATAAAATAGGGGATGAAAAAGGCGAATTTTGGAAATGTAATGCGTTTGATTTAATAATCAATTTACCCACTAATAAAAAAAATTAACAAAATCTGTTTTAAATCATGAAATATAATAAGTTAATTAGATACCTTATTGTGGGCGGAGTATTATCTATTGGTAAAATTTATTTCTCCAATGAATTTAATGAATCGCGCGCCGGCGATTAAAAATATGATTGAGCTTTTACTCTTCAAGCTGAAAACAAAATAACTGTAGCTAAAATTCACTGTAGCTTTTCAAATTAAATTCACGCGGAAAACGGGAGAAATACCTATGGATTTTCTTCGCAGAAATTAAGATAATGCAGAAATTTCTATTCCGCAATCAAATCGATAACAAATTACTTCGGTCGATGTCTCACAGACTAAGAACCACATAGAGATAATATCATAGCTTAGGCGCGTTCACGTACCAACGCTCCACTTGCGCACAGATTTGCGTTTATGTGGAAGCGACGGAGCCGAGGTCCGTTTGCTCAATGTTAAGCGCCGTATTGGCGACGGAACCTCTCCTAAAACCAAATTCATTTCATAACACTCGTAAGACTCTTAACTTGCTTCAAGATGTGTCAAGTCAACATACGGATCTTTCGAAATTCTACAATATGCAATAAGTATTTCCAGCTAAAGTTATAAGTTTGGTTGAAAAACAAAACGTGATGAAAAATTAACCATAAACAAATTGTGAATGCTTTCCAAATTCTATTCGACGAAACCATAATTATATGATCTGTAGCTTTAAGTGTATTTTATTATGATATGTCTCTAAAAATGATCAAAACAAACGGTCTAAATGTCAAATTCCGAATTTTGAGAAAATCAACCCACCTAAAGGGAAGCACGGGATTTTGGGCGAAAAAAAACTATCTTTGTAAATAAGGCCAGGAGAAACGCGAGATTTATTTTGTTTATGCAAGAATTGAATAATGACCAAAGATAATTGCAAATGTCACTGACGTGACGTGAAACGACGTTGACGTTGACAATTGACATTGATATTGTGAAATTAATTGACAAAGTTGTTGTAATTATGATTTTAGTTGTGAAATTTGTGTTCAAACTACAGTGAAACTAAAGTGTTTTTGCAAAATTAGTGTTTTATGAAATTTTAAGAAAAAACGGTGTAACAAAACACATAGACATCCGATGGCACTTTGTACGTGAATGTGTGCAAAATCATATAGTAACGCTAGAATATGTTCCTTCAGAACATAACTTGGCTGACTTTTTAACAAAGCCATTAAGCGCTGACAAATTTATGAGATGTGTGAACGGTGTGGATATTGGTTGTACGGCTGAATGATTATGTGTCCTGTGTGTATGTTTGTACATATATTTTTTTATTAACTGTGGCATTTTATGTATTCATTTTGGTAATTTGAGATCGTTGTTTGAGGGGTAGTGTTGATTATTTGAATTTTAAATTTTGTTACTTGTCAAGTACTGCGTTACCTAGCGACACGATCTGTCTAAATATAAACTCGAATTATTACAAACAACCGATACTGTTTTTCTCTCCCTGCTGCTCTGCATAATATTTTAACATAATCTAAATAAGCATGCATTGGAATGTGTAGGGGATCATACTTATCTTCGTGTTGTAAAATTTCAATGATCGAGTAAAAAATTGCTAAACAATTACTTTTGAAAAAAAAACCTAGTTTCGTCAAGATTATAAATAGAGATCGAGATTTTCATTTCAATATCAATAAATAGCAATTACCCAAGAGCTTACCTGCACAAGGAAATTTCATTCCACTTTAAGCAAAAATGTACAGCAAACCTAAAGATTTAGAGTTCGTTTGCAGAACAGACTCGAGCAAGATTTCAAAGGCACTATTAACATCAAAATCAGTTTTAACTGCCTACATTTATCCTCGACATGCAATCTTGAGCTCCTACAGAAATGACGGTTACAACAATTTGCAATGCTACTTCCTTAGTGGGCACAACGGAGGCTGTCGTACTGAAGACAGATTTAAAATTATTGCAGGTATTAGAGCTTAATTCCGTACATTCGTAGAGCGCTACTGGTTTGAGTCAAGTGTCTATTTTATTTTCTTGGCTGAATTTATGGTACACCCAACGACACGAAAGCTTATGTAGCTAATAAAAAATATTTATTTATTTATCATTGCTTATATAAGCGTTCAAAGGTGTAAGATGCATTAATAGATCCAGCACAGTATCCAATCACATTAAAATTATATGTACAAGGGCGGACATATTTCTACTAGAAATCTCTGCTAGCCAACCCTAACAGGAGTGAAGATATGGTGGCAGCGGGGGAATGTACAAAACTTTTAAAACACAACAAATAAACATAATTATAACAAACTAATTAATATATATAACAAAGACATATAATACATAATTATCAACTATACAAGGTTATTTTTTAATTATCACAAAAAATTTGTGTGCTTGTTCAGACAAGCAAACTGAACAACTTTCACTATGGGACGAACTTTGAAATCGCAAAAAAAAACAGCTGTTCCCTACAAATGTTCAACATTCACTGTACCTAGATGTATAGATTTATTTATCATTATTCAGTTTGCTTGTCTGAACAAGCACACAAATTTTTTGTGATAATTAAAAAATAAACTTGTATATAAAACTTAAGCTGAGGGAGGTTACACAACAGATAGTCTTTTAATTTGTGTTTGAAGCTGACAATAGTGCGGTTTTCTCGTATATGCGCTGGCAGTCTGTTCCACAGTTGGGCAGCATGGACGGTAAAGGATTTATGGAGGAATTTGGTGTTAGAGAGAGTCACAACAAGTGTGTGTGTGTGGCGAGAGCTCGGAGGGATTTGTTTAAAGCGGGAACGTAGATATTCTGGGCATTGGGGATTGTGAAAAATTTTATATATAAGGGATGTTTTTATTTATAATAAATAATTTTAATTATTATAAATCTTAATCTATTTATTACTAATAATTTACTTGACGATTTCTCGGTATCACAAAATACCGAATGCACAATTCTTAAATTATTTGGATGTGTAAAATTAAGAGTATACAGCACCACACGCGATCCAAGACAAATATACCGTCTCGCGGTGTATTCTACTGCCCCCTGACCATGATCTCTCAAAGCAATACTAAAACCGCGCTAAGAGAGAGATGACGCGATACGCAGCAAGAGCGTTGTCTCTGTTTCAATGTTGTTTTAACCTTGCTATAAACGATCACGGTAAGGGTCCCGACCAATAGAGCCTTGCTCTGACACTTTACCAACCCACACTGGGCGAGCGTGGTGAGAGAGCACAAATACCTCTTAGGAAAGCCTCTGAACAAAAGTGACATAATGATTTTCAGTAATCATTGCCTACAATATAATGTAGTAATCGAAACAGTTAAGACTTTAGTGACTAATAATCAACAGGATGGAAAAAGGTAAAACCGATAAGATTATTAATATACTTCTTGGACATTCTACAATAAGTAATATAAAACTAACCGCCTCCGTGGTCTAGGGGTGGAGACCATCGTGTGGACCCGGACCTCCCGATCAAGGAGGTCCGGGGTTCGATTCCCTATGAGGGCATACATTTTTCTGCTCGGTTTAGTTGGTCGTAGCGCTTTCGAGCCCGCCTGGCTAGCTACCACCGTCCTACCTAAGTTTGTCACCGTAATATCAATGTTAATAGCATTGTCGTGTTTCGACAATTAGAGCTAAGATAGCCAGTTACTTAGTTGACGAGGAGTTCAGGTGAAGCTTACTTCCGACTTCGACCTAATAGTCTCTTCCCATTAGGTGAGATGAAGGCCATGAGCTTCCCTGTCTTATGTTACAGAAAATATAAAACTATGATTACCATCATCAACATATTAACTTATAGCTATAGATATAGCCATACTGTGTAACCTATAATTATTTTTTTGTGAAGCAGGGGAATCTCTTACAATACGAGGGCTGCTACTTATGTATCCGGAATATGAAATAAAAAACCAGATATGTATTTTTTTATGTTGTTATTGTTTTTCAAAGTTCTCTCCCTGATAGTCAATACATTTTTGCATCCGTTCAAACCAATTTTTGTAACACTTTTTCCACTCTGTTTGGGGTATCTTCGAAACGTGCATTTTGAATGCATCGACGGCCTCTTCACGTGTCGAAAAACGTAAACCTCGTAATTTATTCTTCACAAAAGGGAATAAATAGAAGTCGTTGGGAGCTAAATCGGGGCTGTATGGCGGATGACCGGTCAATTCAATCTTTTGAGCTTCTAAAAACTGTGTTGTTTCGACTGACGTGTGGCAGCTCGCGTTGTCGTGATGCAGGATAATTCTTCGTTGTGGGTTATTTTTTCGAATATTATCAAAAACTTCTGCCAAACAAATGGTTGTATACCATTCAGAATTCACAGTTCTACGATTTTCTAATGGCACTGTAGCAACATGTCCATTGATTCCAAAAAAACAAGCAACCATCTGTTTTAAAGTGCTTTTTGCACGAACAACTTTTGTTGGCCTCCGCTCATCTTGGAACACCCATACCGTCGACTGCTGTTTTGTTTCTGGGTCATACGCATATATCCACGATTCGTCACCTGTATAGATATTATAAACAGCTTTTGAAGCACCTCGGTCATATTTTTGTAACATTTCTTTGCACCAATCGATACGGGCCTGTTTTTGTATAGACGTCAAATTGTGAGGAATCCAACGCGAACAAATTTTTTTTTACGGCTAAATGTTCATGTAATATTTTGTGAATGCTTGTCATACTGATGCCCAAAGACGCCTCTATCTCACGATATGTGGCATGACGGTCTTTCATAATTAGTTCACACACAGCATCGATGTTTTGTGGCACAACGACTGATTTTGGCCGACCTTCCTTAAATTCGTCCGAGAGCAAAGACCGTCCACGTTTGAACTCACTAAACCATTGATATACGGTGGTTTTTGATGGTGCTTCATCACCAAAAGTAGAAACCATTTGATCGATGCACTGTTTTTGACTGAGCCCACGCCGAAAATCGTAGTAAATCATCGCACGAAAATGTTCTCGACTTAATTCCATAATTACGGTGACGCGCAATTATCAAAATGGCGGCAAAGTTGTCAAACAATAGAGAGAATAATAAAACAAGCTGCATTCTACGACTAAAGAGTTCTATTTTCAAATGTAATTGTTCTTTTTTAAATATTTTTTTGTGTGTGGCCAGTTCCGGATACATAAGTAGCAGCCTATGTACCAAGGGGCTAAGTTGACTAGGCCGCCCACTTGGATTTGTCGAAGGACCCGGGTCCACCACGCTATTCCGCTGGTATCCTCACATTCGGCTAAAGCACCCTTCGAAACCTCCACCCCCGATGAAGGTACTTTCAACATCGGGAAGGCCAATTCACCGAACGCAACCCCTGAAGACAAGCCCAGCAGTATCAACAAGCTCACCAGCCCCCGTAGCACGACCATTAGATTAAGCGACTTATCACGGTGAACTGTCAAAATACGATTAAAACCTATTGTATTTTGACAGTTCGCCGCGATAAACCGCTTTATCATATCGTGTTTTGGTGGTCGTGCTAGGGGGGCAGGTTTACTTATTCACGACCCCCCCAGACGGGCGACCGGGTTAGGGCTATAACATCTGCCAGTCATATGTCAGCCTGACTAGGCTAATCGCTCTCCAGCTGCTTAGAATAATTAGAGAGCGCCAACGAAGGCGCGTCTCCTTCTACCCAACCGCCTGCGGAGCGGGGCGGCGAAAGGATCTTCTTCCCACGCTCGCTTCGCAACCTTCTTTTGCGAGATAACGTCTTAGCAGAAAGAGGCGACAACCTCCCTTACCCATACGCAGGTCGCCATCTTTCTAATGATATTGATCAGCACAAGGACTCCGTTGTGGCCCAGTGCCGGGACTAATGCATCGCGCTTGTTGAGTTGCGATAACCTACTGTAATCTTTGCAAAAGAACCACCGTACGAGTGTAGAGGTCCTCCGCCAAAATCGTGGTTCCGTAAATGGACTCTACGATCGAATTATACTGTGATATACTCGTAGTCGACTGCACCCTGATTTCGAGAGGACCAGGGGGGTTATTGTCTAAGAAATAATCTATCATCACGATCGCCTAGAAATTACTAGCCATTGCGGCGTCAATACAAGACTGATAAAAAATAGTAATGGATGCACTTTGACTGTCAATTGAAATCGATCATGATGCACAATCAAAGGACCGTACGAGGGTTGCTACGGCGGCACATATTCTGATATTAGCAAGAAGTTTAAAGTTCTGCACAAACCTCCATCAGAGGTTCAGTATCGGGGAATTTTATTTTGACTTAAGCCAGCATACAGACCCACGTCCACTCAGACGCGGAGCCCCGATTTGGTCCATCGGCTGGGAGAATGCGATAAAAGTCACAACAGGAAGTACATTTACGAGATGTCTTGAGATTAGTAAAATACTTAACATTTTTTTAGAAGAGTGGGTTCTCCTAACTCAAGCATATTATCTTGCCTACTAGGAAATCTCAAATACTAATGGTATAACGTTTTTGTTTGCAGAAATATAAACAATTTTAATTTTGTTTTGATGATCACCACTTACTCAGATATTCCATAAACTTTTGTCAATCTCTTAAACAAAACCAACAACAAACACTTTTGACAGTAAAACTTGTAAAACCTAAAACTAAGCCTTTTTCATTTCACTGCCAGCTTAAAAAAATGTTGACTGACGCAGCATCATAACATTCTTTATAATTAAAAGAAGATCGCGGCCCCAATTCCCACAGACAATCCCGCAAAATTCGTTCCGCGATCTGCTGATCTGCGGTCATATAACACAAGAATGATTCCCCCACTGCAGGCTGCATCATGTCCCTTCGGTGCCATAACGGTTCTGTCGTGAAATAAATCTTCCCACCCTACACGAAGCCTCCTTTCAGGGCTGGGATAAAAGGTCTTTATTTTTTCTCATTGAAGCTCTTTTATGTGCTATGCGTTTTGATTGGATGGATTTTATGGGTAAATAAACGGATGTACTCCGCGTTAAAAAGAGGAAATATGGTGTCGGTCCTGATTACTTTGTGAAGTACATATTGTTTTATGAAACAATTCGGCTTTTGTGCCTGTGAATTCTTTTTGTTAATGAAATGTATCGGTATATTATATTGTTCTGATCTAATGATTAGGTAATATTTGTATAGCTCTTTTATATAATTGTGTAAACGATAGTAAATCGATAGTATTGTATTAAACCACTGGGCATACATAAATACAATTATATTACCACTAGCTTTCCGCTCGCAGCTTCGCCCGCGTTATTTTTGTTTTCCCGTGGGAATTTTATATTTTCTCGTAGGAAAAATAATTTTATAGCCTATGTTCATCAGGTATAACGTAGGATTCTCAATTTGAAAGAATTTTTCAAATCGGTCCAGTAGTTTCGGAGCCTATTCAATATAAACAAATAAACAATCAAATCTTTCCTCTTTATAATATTAGTATAGATTATGCAAGAGTATGTGTGTATTTGTAACACAGAATAATGTATCCAAATTTACTTAAACATGTATGTGGATTGCCTAAATTTCACTCCTTTGTTAGTAAAAGTGATTATTTCAAACGTAGCATATAAATTTCATCTGAGTATGAAACCCAGAAAATTAAGGAATATCTGCATCTACGCTTGAGACATTTGCTTAACATTTTATTTAGTTCCCAATTAACTGTGTCTATTTAAAAACAAAAGCCACCCTTCGAAAAGTCCAATCAAGCTCTTTCAAATTTAACAGACAAATAAATTAAGGGCCAATAGATAGCGGATGGCCAAATAGGACTTGGAAAAATTGGAACGGCCGACTACGCAAAAGGCTCCCGAAATTTATGCTACAGTTTCACTCCCTTGCAGAGGCCATTAAAACTGTCCGTCCGTCCGTTTTCAGATTTAAACCGAATGGTCGGCCGTCACGAATCTAAAAAACATTTATCACTCTCGATTTTCCGCCCACGGCCACGGGCGAGCAAACGTGGCTCTAGTGTTTTTCATGAATAGCTGTTAACTAAGCTGAGTGTGGGCTGCGATTCAAAGAGACCAAGTTCATTCTAAGTACTGTCTGTAACAAATGATAGCCCTTTAATTGATATCACCATTTTTATATCAAGTTAATCGTGATCTTGTATCATTAAAATTAACGGGATTATACGTCTTGCTCACTAAATAGGTCGTTGTCAATATTCATTGTCATTGTCTTGTCCTTAATATTTTGTCAGGTAGTTTCATTTAATATATTATGAGAGTCAACGTTTCCAGGACTTTATAATCTGTGCTAGTATTTCTTGTTATCTAACCGTAATCGTCAAAATAAATAAATATTTTATTTTTTAAATTTAAAATCTTTATTTCAACAATTACAAACAACTTAACGGACATGACTGACGGACATCACGTCAATAAAATAAAATTATTGTAATATTCAAGACACTAATAATATTAATATACTCGACTTGACACTGGCAGTAATAGTTGTTATCCTTTACGACCAATTGCCTCTAATTAAATAATTATAAGAAAGAAGAAGAACAATTAAAAAATACATAATTTAGTGCTTACATATATTATAAAAAAAACAGTCACATACTTTAAAACAATATAACTCCAAGAAGTTGTTTACATGGATTATGTTAAAGCAATAAAAGTTTTGAGATTCGAGGTTAACTTGTAGAAGGTAAAAACATATAGCCGATTCATTTATTCCATAATTACGCACCCATTTTCCAAAAGGCTTAATTGTGGTAACAAAACAAATGCAGCCCGGCCACGTTTCCACTAGCAAATAATATCGTTTACAATCATGTAAATACATTACGTATCCAACAAACACGGTTTGGAGTAATTATTAAATTATTAAAACAGACGGTGCTTTTAGAGTGGGATAAATTCATTATCGGAGAAATGTAAGCAGCATTTAAACGAGGGCTAATTGTTGAATAAATGTCCTACACGCTTACTCCATTACAGAAAAGTAACCCTTACAATTTTACTTTAGAACCGGCGCGTGGCGTTATGGCTTCGACATTCATTTATCTCCATTATAGATCTGTGGAGGCTACATTGGATCTGCGAACGAGTCCCCGGTGTCCTCACCCCAATAGTAGACACGATAATGAGTACACGGCGTGGACATACCTGTGTTTACATTTTACGGTTCGTTACGCTTCTGGTCGGAAATTGTTTTACCCTTACGTCCACAAAACGCAACTGCTAGTTTTATAACAACAATTTGCTTCCGAAAAATGGCGTTTCGTTTGCAAATTATGGCTCGTAACTGGACTTAATTTTAGTGATCGTTGAATCTATTGTTTTTTGTCAGCTTTTGTTTTTAGAAATATCACGTATAATCTATATAAAGGAGGATTGACAATTCAAATTGAAATGGGTTTTTAAATTATTAGTTACTTTTTGTTTGTAATAGTAAAGTATAATGTTCTTAGTAATATCTATAAACCGTTTGTTGCCTGTGGTACCACCAGTATTGTTACCAGTAGCACCACGGGCATAAAAAATTACTGTTGTGCCACCAAGCCATTGCAGTAGCACCATGTGAAATATTTTTTTACCCGTGGCGCCCTAACATTATTAATACACTCAGCGGCAAATTTAGAGGAACACTACACTTTTTACATAGATTCAAGCTACTTTTACAACATCATATCGATGTGTGATTGACCTTTAATGCGTTTGTTTGATTGTTATCCAGGATTCATGACCAAAGCCATAACGGATAATGACAAAATTCCCCTATTTGTGACCTGGAGAAGAACGGCAACTTTTAATGGTGGTCTTTTTTATCACAGTCGTACAACTGGTTTCCGCGTCGAATGTTTTTTTTGTAGCGAATCCGATGGCTAGAAAGCTGGTAAAACTAAATATGGTTTCGTATGCTGAAATACACAGCGTTGAAAACTAGGAGTGAATTTTTATCGTTCCTCTAAATTTGCCCCTGAGTGTAGTAAATTAAGACATTTTTAATACATGAAGTTTTATTCATAATAAATAATATCTATCATAGAAGTCGACGTAAAACAAATTATGTAAGTTATTTACTAATTGACTATGACTTTAAATATTTCCGATTCTTCTAAAGATATAAATTTCCTGGCCTTTTTTAGCCATCGAAATACAAACGAATGATGGAAAAACAAATATTTACTATTTAGAATATGAGAAAAATTATTTTTCTAACATAAAATACTAAACTATTACTACTATTTTATATAAAAAAATATGAACTAGGTCTTAGAGACCAAACGAGGTATAATGGTACATATATTTGAAAAACTTTGAAAACCTACAGTATTTGCGAATATTACTACTACCCAAGGTAGTAGCAACAACGGGTAGAAAAAAATAGGGTCTAATTAGAACAAAACACGAAAAATTTAATAACATAAATATCAGACAGATTTTATTGGAGCTTATATCGGGAGAAATAACAGCTGGATATTATTATTAATAATGTTAGGGCACTATGGGTAAAAAAATATCTGCCGTGGTGCTACTGGATGGCTTGATAGCACAACGGTAATTTTTTATGCCCGTGGTACCATTGGTAGCAATACTGGTGGCACCACGGGCAACAAACGCTATAAACTATCATAGTAATCTTCATTATTATTGACTGCCTTATTGAACAATACGTTCAACATAACATAACAATCAATCAATCCTGTTGATGGCTTACTTCCCCAGAGCTAAGTTTTGTTATGGCCCCTAAGAAACTTTTTTAAGGGCAAAATAGTTATTTGTTATACATGAGTGCAAAGTTGCTTTTTAACCGCGTGCTCAACTTTGATGACCGAGCATGCGAAAATCCTGAGCGTTAGCGAGGGAATCAAAAGAGCACAAGGTGAAAAATCTTTGCACTCGAGTGCAACACGTAACTTTTCATCCCCCCTTAGCGAGGAAATGACTAAATGCAAAATAAAACATTTACAATCACAAGATACTTTTATTTCAGTTTAAGTACATAATATTAACAGTTTTTGTCAATTCGGTTGGCTTTAAATAAACTTCTTGGAAACGTCGCTGGAATCACTCATTTTCGTTTTTTTTTACTTGTTTTCAAGTTTCTTATTTATAACAATACGACGTCAAAACAAAATGGCGCGCGCAAAGCAAATTAAAACAAAAGTACACCAAGGAGGTTCAGAGTCTGAGTTTTTAACAAATTTAAAAAAAGTTGTATGATAAATTCGGCACCATGGAGATGGAAGTAAATAGGTTTAATGATGTTTTGAAATCACATACCTAGTGCACGCGATGTTCTAAGTTTAATTTTACTTTAACCTCAAGCGGATAAAAACGGCTTTGGCGATCAGATATCTAATAGCAAAAATACTCATTCCGAGATGGGGGGATAAAAAAAATATTAAACTTGTGATGTAAAAGTCGAGGATGGATACGCTACTAATTTAGCAAATATAATAGTATAGTTCTATGTACAAATTTTTATTTGGACTACTTTTATTTGTATTTTTCGTTGATTTTATTATTTCAAGTTTATACTACCTACCTAGAAATACTGTAGTAGAGTAGAAGATTGTAGGAATTACTAAAATATTATAATCAATTATTTTTTACCAAGATACTGTAATTTTTTTCGGTTCTCCATTTGTCAGTAAAGGCAATGTAGCCTCGTTTAAGCTTTCAAAGGCGCCAATGATACAAGTCAACGCTTTATTGGGCATCAAATGACTGTCATCGTGCCGCACTGAATAAAATCAGGGCGATTTATCATAATCAAATTGTTGCCTGATTGAGCAGTAATTCATCGGCAATCCATTAACACGTTTACTGCGATTCATTTTAGATTTAAAAAGCAGTAATTATGGCTTGATTGCTTCGTTACTGAGCAGTTTGAAGGATCGAGGGATTTATAACCAATGTTTATGATAGCGTATAAATTTTGTAGACGCTCAAAATGGTGAAGTCATGCAAGAAGTATTTATTGCAACAATTTGTAGCTTTTACAGCGATCTGTTCGTAAGAATGTGTCATCATTAAAAATAAGTGACATTCCATGATGGTTTTATGCGCATCGACACATTGTTTTGCCATGTTTTTTTTAATATTAAGAAAATCAAACGGTCCGTCAATACGAAAATTAAATCTTAAGTCACTTAAAGAAAGTATGCTATTAGGTATTTTTAGATATTTCAGTAAAAAAACTCTCTTTTTTTCTTCGCAAAGTCGATGGAGAATGGACATAAATATCTGTCATGGAAGTCCCGAACAATTGTCCTTTTTGGATATGCTGTTAGTTGTCAATAAGAACATCATGGTCCGGGTTCATCAATAGAAACTTCATTACTGACTGAGTAATCGCTTCATTGGCGTTTAACGTCCACTTGTTTTTTTTTATTTATTTATCCAATAAATACTTATTTTACAATGTTACTTTTTACAACATCAAAAAAACCACAAATGGTTTGTAAAGAGCTGTAAGAGTTTACATACATCAATAACAAAAACAATGATTTCAACGGCATACGTTAATGTGGATAAGTAGAAATATTAAATTACAAATAGGTAACTCAATAAAAATGGGTAGCTATGTTTCAATGTAGGTGAAGCAATGAATTAACAGTTTATTTTACTGCGATCACTTGTATAACAGATGGTTAACCAACTAAACGTTTTTGTATGAATGGTGAGCAAATTATCGAATGGCATAATACTACATTGTGGACATGGCATTAGATTATTATTTTTTCAACACACTTCCTCATAAAGTGGCTCTAATCCCATGGCAATTAGGCACATAATGACACCTATAATCAAACTGTGACTTTTTCATTACTATTATTCACGAGTGAGTAATAGTTTTTTTTTAATATTATTGGTTGAGTTACGCTTACACTTGCGCTAAAATGCTATCCGCGAAAAGCCCAAAAAAAAGAAACCTCATTTTTAGTCTATGGCCGATGCGCGCGCATAGGAAAACTGATTAATTTTTCCCGCCATTACGAAATTTATTAGTCTATGGCCGATGCGCGCGCATAGGAAAACTGATTAATTTTTCCCGCCATTACGAAACATTTTTCACAACTCGTCTCGTTTTCTCTTTTGAAGTTATTTAGTTAGTTATTAATTAAGATGTCTGCAAATACAATTAATGAAGAAAATGATTTATGTTGTACACCGCCCGATATAAGATGTGAAGCCCAGAACGTTATGGAAAGTTTACTACCAGAAAACTCAAAGGAAAAATATCTATTAGCGTACCAAAATTTCATAGAATGGCAGAACAACAAGAATACGCAGTCTTTTTCAGAAAATGTGTTCATGGCGTACTTTAAAGAATTATCTTCTAAGTACAAACCTAGCTCTTTGTGGTGTATTTACTCAATGTTAAAAAGTACAGTCCGAACAAAGAATGGAGTTGACTTAAAAACATACTCGAATTTGTCAGCTTATCTAAAGAGACTATCTGATGGATTTAGAAGCAAAAAATCAAAGGTTTTATCATCTGATGATATTGAAAAATTTATTAAAGATGCTCCAGATAACCAATATTTGGCTACAAAGGTTAGTTAAATTAATTTTAATTAAATATTTAATAGCAGCTTGTGTTGTGTGTTGACCTTAATTATTGTTTCTTTTGTTTCAGGTTGCTTTAATATTTGGTGTAACTGGTGCCTGTAGGATACAAGAATTAACAAATATAACTGTAAAAGATATAGAGAACCATGGCCAGATGCTTTTAGTGAAGATACCTATCACGAAAAATAAAATACCTAGGTCATTCACCATACACGGTCCATTCTATGATATTGTTAAGAAGTATGAAAGTTTGCGTTCGCCAAAAACAAAAAAATGACCGTTTCTTTCTAAAGTACCAGAATGGTAAATGTACCTGTCAGCCTATAGGTATAAACAAATTTGGTTCTATGCCTAAAGAAATCGCTAAGTTTTTGGGTTTAGTAGATGCTGAGAGCTACACTGGACATAGTTTCAGAAGAACTTCAGCTACATTGCTGGCAAATTCAGGAGCTGATATAATGACTTTGAAGCGACATGGCGGGTGGCGATCTAGCAATGTAGCAGAATCATACGTAGAAGATTCCATACAAAACAAGAAGGAAATTTGTGCAAAAATCACAAAAAGAATTAAACTTGATTCTGAGACGCATCCTACTGGCGAAATACCAAGTACGTCCAATGATTGGATTTCACCTACCTACACGAATAATGAACTATCACAAATAACAATAGAACATGAAAGTATTTCAATAAATAATCTATCTGATGAGACCGCTATGTCATCAAAAATAGTTAATTATAATTTTACTAACTGCACATTTACTAATTGTTTCTCTAAGTAAACTTTTTATCTACTATGTAAAATGGTTTTTTATTTAAGTATTGTTTTATTCAGAAGTGTGTTGAAAAACGTTGTATGATACACGTGTGTATTGATGGTTACCGTCCTCGGCTTCTTAAGACCCTCGCCTGACGGCTCGGGTCTCAATGCGCCTCAGCGGTAATCACCAACATTACACACGTGTACCATAATGTACTATTACACACATCGGGGAAGCTGTTGACCTTAACTTAACCTCACCTGATAGTACCTACTCATAAGTGACGATAGAGTCGAAGTTGAAAGCTAGTTTTATAACGTTGCTTTGCGCTGTCTAGAATGTTTGAGGTCTTATAATCACTTATACAAATTTGACTCTTAGTTTAAATGTGTCCATCTTTTAGTTCGTTTGCTACGCTCACATAACGACAATTGTAAATAACTGCAATTCAGTGTAATGCATTTAAGTATAGAATTCAATTTAGGGAATATTTAATACGACAAGATTGCTAGATAGTCGGAAAGGGTCGCCCTAGGAAGATGCTTGCCAAACCGAACTTGTATAAAGGATACACTGGAGATACTACCTCGCAGCTCTGCCGTTAGTGTTAAGCTGGCCGGACTTGAGCGATATACACCCAAAGCTCAACACCACTTTATTTCGATACCGTGGGAATCGCGTACAGTATTACTGTATGTACAGTTGGCTTGAATTTCGTTAGTAACGTGTACTGTAAGGGTAGTGTAATGTTGGATATGTTTCTATGGTTCACATGCTTTACGCTACGAATAGCAGCGTAGTAACGCAGTAGTCTATATTAAAACCCTTTCAGCTAATACTAATAGGTACACAAATATACTTTTCATTACTCATACTCTGAAAGTAGGTCTGAAGTTGCCTGAGAAGCGGGTTGAAAGTAATACTTTTTAGCCCTAGGGAGAATCACTTTCAACTGACAGCTGCTGTCAAATTTTTAAAAGAAACGTTCTTTTTTCATATTTTTATTGAACCGTGTTCCGACTTTCTATACAGCCACGGCCACTCAATTACGGCGCGGTGTAAAAGTGAAATAACATAATGTTAAGTATTTAAAGAATATATATTTTTAAATGACTTTATTATAATTTATTTTCAACTATTTCTTTAAAATAACAGACTTGGGCAAAATATTTACCATTTTTTAAATTATGAAAATGAAAAATAATGGCTGAATAGCTGGCCGGCCACATAAAAAAAAAACAAAACAAGCGGGAAAGCGGCAATGCGATCTTCCTTTGTTTTTTCCATTTGTAGAGTTTTGTTAATACTTCCGTATAGCAGAGATTTGTATTCACTGTTAATTATATTTGTAACATCGTGCTAATAATTAACACAATGAGTTCATCTGATTCAGGTATGGAGTTAACGCCTGATTTTATAAGAAAAAGCGGGCTAAAGCAGAATTTGTTGATTTATGTCAAATAAAATTTACACGTATTTTCTTTAGCTAATTCATGTTTTATTTTTACTTTCCTTGTATTCGTAATGAAAAGCACAGTGTTCGGGTTAAAGACTTATTTAGTCCCTCGAACTCGCTACGCTCGGGCGCCAGACTAAATAAGTTACTTTCACCCCTGGGGTAACAATGTACTATTTCTTTAACATGTAAGGTTGATTTGTACCACTGACCTCTTGGAACACCTACCTATGTAAGTTTCGAAAAATACGATGGTGTAAATAAAAATGTCTTAACATTACCTTGTATTCACATTAATAAAAAGTAAATTAGTAAAGTACAGTATTAGCTAAAGTAACATTAATGTAAAGTTATACTGTCTTGGTTGAGGGAGTTCGATTATTATGGCATTGAAAACATGTTAGAAAATTTATACACTTAACTAGATTAAACATATCTATACTTTAATATGTAGGATGAGTTTGTGTTTATTTCTGTTTGTTTTTTTTAATATGCTTGTTAATTTCTTTTTGGTAGAATCCGTAAGGTTCTTAATTCAAAATTGTTTTGTATTCAAAATTTTAAATTGTAATTGTAATTGAATTGTGATTGTGATACCTATTATATATTATTTTGACATAGCCAAGATCTGTACACGATGAGAAGCCATCGGCACCCGATGCACAGTCTTCGACTAGTTCGGGAGCCTTTGGAACATTTTTTTTTATTTGTATAATTAATTTGTGTCAAAATAAATATTATTATTATTATTTATTATTATTATAATTAACACTGTAATGCTCGTAATTCTTATGAAAGTCACGAATATTCTGCGATTTTTGTGTAACACTTTCATACTCAATTTTCAATGTATAATTTCTCTTTTTGGCACACGTATAGTACTGTCTACTCATTTTACACATCTCTGTACTATTTTTTCTGTATTTTAGTTATAATTTATTATTATCAGTACACATTTTCGGTATCTTTCGGTATGCAGAGAGAAAAAGTGACTGCATATTTTCTTTGCCATCTTGGCAATGTTTACATATTTGACAAATGTCAGTTTGGAGAATATTAATTTTATAAATGGAAGTTCATCAGTTCATGTGTGTGTGTGTGTGTGTGCGTGTGTGTGCGTGTGTGTGTGCGCGCGCGCGTGTGTGTGTGTGTGTGTGTGTGTGTGTGTGTGTGGAAGGAAATTTTTACTTAATAAGAGCTTCTACTTCATCGTAATTAAGACTGAGTAACCACTCACTCAACACGGTTTTGGTTTTATATAAAGGTAAGGGATAAATTTTACATTTTTTATTTACCTTATTGTATAGCCGAGGAGAAAGGAACTCATAATGGTGCTTTGCTAAAACAAACCTAGATCCTATCGTTGAGCAAACTATGTGATTTCTTCTTTTATTGAGTAACATATGTGAGTCGTATGCAAGGGACTTGTGCTTTCGAAGAATAGTATTCAAGACAAAGAGCTTACGAACGGAAAGTACTTCCCAAAAAGCGAATAAAAGCTAAGGTTGGTTGCATACCTTATTGGCTTGAAGGCCATACCTTCAAGACTGCTCTTTGCGCCCTTTCGAGCTGTAAGATTTTAGTCTTTCCGGCTGCACCCCAGATCGTGATACAGTAGCCAATAATGGACTGGGCTAAGGCAAAATAAGCGGTCCTTAGGGTAATCACGTCAGCACCTGCTCGTAGCCTGCTAAAGACAAAGATAAGTTTCCTTATACGTGCAGTCACACATGCAATGTGCTCGCTCCATGACAGAACACTATCGACCACAACACCTAAATATTTGATACTGTGTGTACGTGATATTAAAGCACAAGAACAAGGAGTGAAAGAAGCGGATTCATTACACTTATGTGCACGTATTCGGTACGATGAGTCCGGCTGTGACGAAAGCCTTGGTGCAAATGTGACAAATTTCGTCTTGGGTAAATTTAAGGTAAGCAAATTTTGGGACAGCCATATCATGACCCGATGCAAGACAGACTCAGCATTTAAGCGCGCTTCCTCCCAACTCTGTCCATGAACAATGATTGCCGTGTCGTCAGCGTAAGTGACAATTTTACAATTTGGTAGATTTATTTGACACAGATCATTAATATATATAAGCAACAGAGTTGGACCTAGGACACTGCCCTGTGGGACACCATATCTAATTGCCTCACCCAGACTTGTGTGATTTCCAATCGTAACATATTGTACTCGATTTGATAGGTAGCTCTTGAACAATTCCAGCACAACACCCCTAATACCAATATTCTCAAGTTTCGAAAGAAGAATGTAAATAGATACAGTGTCAAAAGCCTTTGAAAGGTCAAGGAATATACACAGTGTATTTAATTTACAATTAAGGTTATTGACAATAGTACTCGTTAAATTTAAAACTGCGTCTTCTGTTGATTTTCCAGATCTGAAGCCAGTCCCCCCTTGGCGATAGACTGACCAGTTGGTCAGGCTTGCCCGGGCGCGTGGGTAGTGGAGTCGCAGTGTGGACCTTACCTAGCGCGCCCATAAGGGCAGGAAGAACACCGGGGGGTTTTAGTGGGTAGGCTTGGCACTCTGCCGAGAGAGCCCCACACACGCTCGCCGTCTAGCCAACGGCGGGTACGGTGCGGTTAAGCATTTCCCCCCGAAAAAAAAAAAAAAAAAGATCTGAAGCCGAATTGATTAGGAGCGATAAAATTTTTAGAATCTAAGTAATTTATTAGTTTATTGTTCAAAACTTTTCTAAAATTTTAGATAAAACAGGCAGGACTGATATTGGCCTGTAATTATTAACACTGCACCTGTCTCCACACTTATAGATTGGATGAACCAAAGCTTTTTTAAATACAGTCGGAAATACGTCCGTAGATAAACAGAGATTAAATACATGATTTAGGACTGGTACAAGAACATGCCTCGACTCTTTGATTAAGGAAGTTGGAATACCATCACAGCCCGTCGCGCAACTTTGCTTGAGACCCATAATAATGTCCTCAATTTCTTTAGCGTCAGTGTCTAGCAGTGCCATGGAATCAGGTGAAGGGAAAACAGAATTATTGATGTAATCGAAGAGTAACTGATTGGAAGGATCATTAGATATATTAGAGGCCAAATCTTTCCCGACACCAGCCAAAAATTCGTTAACCGCATCAACAGCAGACTGTGGGTCATTAGATATGTTTAATAACTGGTCAGAAGGAAATGTTTTTTGCTGTAAATTTGTAGTTGTTTTTATGAGATTCCATAATTTCTTTGGATTTTTCTTGTGCTTTAGAAATTCTGATCGCTCATATTCTTTTTTAACTTTTTTAAGTAAATTGTTGCAGAAATTTCTATAGCGCTTATATGAAATACTTAAAAGCTTATTTTCAGGATATTTTTTGGTATTACGATATAGTTTGTCCCTGTGTCGTATACAACGCAGTAATCCTGGAGTGATCCAGGGTTTAAGTAAGCTTTTTCTGCAAGAGATATTGATATTGCGCGTATTCGTTTTGATTACTGATGATAGAATTTCAGTCAAGTGTTTTGCTGCATTTTCAGCATCGCCACTGCTGAACACATCGGAAAAATCTTGGCTTTCAAGATGCCTTACGCAGGATTGTAAATCAATACGCTTAATTTGACGACTACTGACGGCCTGATTAGTCATATCATAGAGAGCAAAGGGAAATACCATACAATAAATATAGTTACGATGACTGTTGGGCATCAGCATGACTGGTGGCCTAGTATGGGTTAGCGGACTTCACGAAGAAGTAGAAATTCTTGGATTTGTAGGTACCGACAAATTCTCCAAAAGCACCTGTATAATTTCATAGATTTTTAGTTTTTTATAACATTTTCCTCATAGTTAATCTGACACTGTAAGAATTAATCCTGTAATATTCATAGCTTGTCGCCTATAGTTCCTCTTTGGATACTGTTCAACCATAAATCTACTCTATGTCGAGTTGGCAAAAAGCTTTTCAAATTTACACTTATTCAGTACTAGAGAAACCATGGCGTGATGATAGATGCAAATGTCCAAGGTCCAGCGTGTCGTGACAAGTTTATTAAATGTGGAATTTTTATGACTCACCTTGCGTCACGCGCCGTACTTTCAGGAATTTATTCGCGAATAAATGACCATACGACCGGGAAATTCCTACCGACTTATTTGAGCGTTTTATATAAAAGTGGGATGGCACAATCGAGCTAAATGGTTGTAAATAAACAATATCTCACCAAAACAGGACTATCTACAGAACACGGCACCCATTTAGATCTCAATTCTTTTGTCGGTGAAGTCAACAAACAAACTATATATCATAATATAATCGAGCTTTATATATTATACATTGAACTTGGCGCCCATTTTCACATTTATGTTTTTTGTGGGATTTGCAAATAAATATATAATTGATTATTTAAAAGTTATCTATTTATAAAATTATGTACCTACTACCTATAAAAATGATAAAAACAACCTTTCATCATGGAACTTATTATCCTGTTAAGAAGAAAGAATTCATTTTTGCTGTTATAATTTTGAAAGGCGATAAGTGTTGCCTAATAAAAGATTCACTGTTTTCTGATACCTATTTATTTTTGTATGCACACAGTTTCCAAGCTGGATACCTCTAGGACATCTGAATATGGGGTTGGTTTTTGATAAATTTCTATCAGTCATAAAAATAACGATTTTTTACCGTTAACGGGCGCGAACTTAGAAAAGCTAGCGTGTGTATAGATTATTCCTCATAAATTTTAATAGCACGCAAAATTGTACAAAACTTTAAAATTGATCTAAGAAAAGATTTAACATTTTTCTGCACAGATTTTATTGAGTGTGTCTGTAGATAGTCTACAAGTTGTAGTATTGCATTTAGGTTATTTGGCTTACATGACTTCTATACCTACCTCTCATCATTTCAGACAAGAAACGTTCACTGTTGGACCTAGGCCATCTCCAAGGATCTCCAAACCGATCGGTTATGAGCCTCTCGCATCCACTGGCTCCCCGCACCACCTTGTATACCAAAGCTGCATCTCCCGATACGCGACCACTACTTGAGGACCTATCGTCTCAACAGTTCTGCAAGTTACTAGATCTTAGTTCTTCTACGGATCTCATCATTTCTGATGCAAACACGTGGAGAAACTCCGAGCATAGCCCTCTCCATTGCCTTCTGAGTTACCTTGAGCCTTCTTATGATATTCCGTACATCATCACTGGCAACACGCACGAATTGAAGACTTTTGTCTTGGGACACTGCGGTACATATCTAGACCAAGAAAATGCTACGAAGCTTGCCAAACGCTGCCCAGCGAAGTTAAATTCGTTGTTCTACCTCTGTCTGGAAGTTGAACTTACCGAGCTAAACTACACTGGCCTGCAAAAGTAAGTATCACACTTTTAAAACTGCAATAACTTTTAAAGTAGGCAAAATATATTTTCAAAATAAAAAGTATTAAAAAGACTAATGTGTTTGAAAAAGCTATAACTTCCGAGAAACCTGACGAAATGAGCTGAAAATGTTTTTTTTGTTTCAATCTTTTATAGTTTAGGGAAAAAATTAATTTTAAAAGTGTAGTACTTACTTTTGAAGGTCAGTGTATTTGCCCCAGGTTAATATTATTACGTCAACAACTCCAAGGATTCAGCGATGACTACGATGTCATCAGCAAAACGAAAGTGAGTTCTCACCGCCTTTGAAGTGCAGCATTGAGCTCACTAATATCCACACAAATCCGTGGATATTAATATTATGATTATAACATAGTAAATATTGCTCTAGTTTTTTGTGATTCACAATTTTGATCTGAGTAAATCATCAAAAAAAAGCAAAATAAAAAACTTTTTAAAATAAGATTTTGTTTCGAAGATTCGAAACACAACCGAACACCAATGCGTTTGGCCAAAATTTTAAAGTGGGCAAACTTCGTTTCGATTAAGATGTGACCCAACGTACGCACGTAGCTATATTAGTTTAATGATTTAACTAGTGATTAAACAATAAAACTTTCTTATGACATTTAGGGGCCAGAGTTCGTGACTGTGCTATTTTTTGTAGAAACGTCTTTAATTCATCATAATTAATAAAAAACGAATGGCGGCATTAGTAGTAGGTACTATGCCCTCGTAACATGCTCAGCCCCCGTAGCACGTCCACCGAAACACGATATGATAAAGCGATTTATCGCAGTGAACTGTCAAATTACGACGAAACCCTATTGTCTTTTGACAGTTCACCGCGATAAACCGCTTTATCATATCGTGTTTTGGTGGACGTGCTAGGGGGGCAGGCTCTAATTAGATGGTGGATCAAAAACGAGTACACAAATCGACTTATGGAAGAAGATGGTCGGTGGATCCTAATGGTGATGAGGCTGGTACGCAATGCAAGTAGCCAGAGCAAGCGAACGCGCGGTCTTCAAGGGGGTGCAAATAAATCGCTGGACCCGCTCAACCCTTTACACGCTGCATAGCCCGTGCAAGATTCTAACACGCGCAAAGTAGTACGCTTTGTACAAGGGGCTATTTTATTTTGATCACAGTGAAATTTTTTCATCGAATAATATTGGAAGGTTAGTCAATGATCAAGGTAATAATAAAATGCAAACATAATTTTTAATGTTTTATTTGTCGTTTGTTTTATGCATTATATATTTTAAATAGGTTTCATAACAAAAGGTTTTAAGTATGTAGTATGTATATATGTATAATAGTCTTACTCTATTAGTATATCTGTAATATCGTCTGAATCGGTATGATGATTAACAATTATCAAGTTATTTTATTGTAAGTTAAATATGGTGTCTCGATATACATTTCCCATTGGTAAATCTCATAATAAGGAGGTCGACTGTTTTAATGCATAAAATAATACTTGCCAATTAACAAAATATAATTAATTTATATTTTGATACACTTAGGTCCAATTCACCAATATTTAAACAGGTGGTTAGTTAACTAACAAACAAGTTTTTGACATTTAACTCATACAATAAGTGTCAAAAACGGTTGTTTGTTAACTATAACCGCCTGTTAAATGTTGGTGAAATTCGACCTTATTATTATATTGTGATTATTCACTGTTAAGGCTTATGTTCCCTGATATCTCTTTAAAACATTGGTTCCAAAAGTAAAGGATTATGCATAAAAATGATATCATTGCTGTGTAGCATAATAACTTAACTGAATTAATATTCTGAATACTTTTACTGATCTTCAAATACCTGATACTGATATATCGATATCACCAATTGCTTGAAAATCATTGCTTTATCACTAATTGCTTGAAAATCATTAAAAGCCTTGCATTAAGTTGTAATTATTGATTAATGTTTATTATATTTGTTTGTTCAAATATCATTGTAGTCTGTAGATTAGGGGAGTAAATCGTCGGCGGACTGTGAAAAGCTTGTAAGTCACAAATTTAGTGAAAAACTCTTTTAGTTGTTTTGTGAGAAAACCTCGTAATACGTGTCTACGATAAACAAAACTCGTGAGGTAAAAATAAAAATCCATCGAACGTTTAACTTGGCTTCCTTCAAAAATGTTTACTATACGGCTTTTTTATCTCCTGTAAAATTTAGAGTAATGCACACATGCGAGATTTTTACAGCCCGCCGACGAAAATTTTATTTTTCTAAATATTTCTTTTTCTTTTACATTTGTCAACGATAGCAGTTATAGAGAATATAATATATACATTTCTTTTTTATTTCAGTCGACCTCACTATAATATAAAAATTTTTGTACATTAACATCTACGTATAAAAATATTAGTTTCAGAATATTTATAAAATAGCTGCGGTAAAATAACGCTCGAGAGACCAATTTATAAAAATAACCAATAAAGTTACATTATCAATTATTTTTGTACCCCTTCCTCATCAGAGCAACTGGCTTATATTATAATTATGTTCAATGACGGCGCAAGACGTAAATTTGACGTGGGCAAGAAAATGTTGCGAGGCCTTCTGACAATAAGACAAATTTTATATACTTAAAAGTTTATTTTTTAATTATTAAAAAAAATTGTGTGTGCTTGTTCAGACAAGCAAACTGAACAACTTTCACTATGAAATGAAATCGCAAACTTGAAACAAATCAGCTGTTCCATACAAATGTTCAACATTCAATCAACCTAGATGTATGGAACAGCTGATTTTTTTTTGCGATTTAAAGTTGGTCCCATAGTGAAAGTTTGTTATTTTTTTTGGTAATTAAAAAATAACCTTGTAAGTATATAAAAAAACACTTTCAATTCGGTGTGCTGTGCGATGATCCACGCCGCCCACGTCTTGTACCGCCCCTGTATATGTTTGTAATAGTATTTATTATACTACTATTTTTTTCATTATATGTTTCAAGCATTCGAGAAATAACTTTTAAACGTTTCATCTAGGTAAGCTATAACAATGCTTCGAATAAATTAACGACATTATATTATTTGAAAGTATTATTATTA
The DNA here is from genome assembly GCA_963935595.1 of Schoenobius gigantellus. Classification (NCBI taxonomy): domain Eukaryota; kingdom Metazoa; phylum Arthropoda; class Insecta; order Lepidoptera; family Crambidae; genus Schoenobius; species Schoenobius gigantellus. The sequence continues at coordinate 32,855,437 of OZ012542.1, forward strand.
ATCTATATTGCTTAACTTTGTACACAGTTTTCCTCGAGTATTGGTGTTTTGTTTTAAAAAATATATAATTACAAATGTTATTATATTATAATAAGTTCTATACAATTTAACATTATACATTAATTTAATGCATTTAAAGTTCATTAATTGTCTTTGCAAAAGCATCTGTGTATAAATATTTAAATACTTATATGTTAAAGGAACTAACGGACAAACCAAAACACAGATTATGGTTGTGCTATATGAGCTATTAAAATAAACTATTTAATTGAAACAATTACATGGTCTAATTTACTGCGCAAATATCTCATTGGTCTAAGAGAATATGACTATTGTAATAACTTCTACATAACATGAAACTACAGCAATAATTATATTTAATTATTTTAACAGTCTATTAACAATCAGTACTATTTGTTTTCCAATTATTGCTCACCATAAAAATAACATAGTATTAAATGAATTAAGTACAAGATCAAAAACAGCGTAGTAATGTCTTTATACGCAAAGATTACATTATTTATTTACACGACTATATACAAAGCTATCACATATTACAATTTCAATCGTATTCCTATATACATTATTGCAGATTCAAAGTCCCATGTCATTTGGACAATACACTATGACTCTTCTATACATATAATGCGCCAAAGAATATATCTGTGACATTGTCCTTTGCGCAAACCTTATGTTAAACGTACACTATGTGTGGTTTCTCCGGCGTTCTGTGAGGTGGGATAGTTTCGTAGGCAAACTGCTGGTAAATGTGATCATCACTGTCTTCCTGGTAGTAAGGGTTTTTGTCGACACTGTGCCACGGGGGATTTAATGAATGAAAGTTATTAGTCACAGATGAACCGATCATCAAGTACCGATCAACGTCTCGTTTACTTTCCGGCTCTCTACTCCTTGTTGAGTAACCGAGCCCATTACTTAATTTGGACACATCACCATTAAGCATTACACTATTCATAACCTGCTTCGATTTGTCGCCTTTGCACTTTTTCAAAGGTCCCATGAAGTATAAAACGCCGCCTACCACACTTATAACGATACTCACAGTTAGCACCACAACTGCCACGATTACCCAACCACTTGAGCACCCGTATTCCGATTCCGGAATTTGAACAAACAAAACTCCCTTCAAATGTTCTGGAGCAGAACACTTTATATCTTCGTAGTCCATTGTCAGCATCGCACTGGCATTGCCAGATTTTTTATGGCTAATTTCACTTTCTCTTCCCAGTTTCCAAAGCCACAGCAATGAACAGTTGCACACAAATGGATTTCCAGAGATTTCTAACTCTTGGAGCCTGTCAATCGGAAAGTGAGACGCTTCCAGCGTTTCTAAGGCATTGTTTCTCATATAAATATGGGTTAATTTAGGGTTACCATAAAACAGTCTTGGTGGAACTTCCCTCACTTTAACATTTTCGTTCATCCATATCTTTTGTAGATTTATGTTGTCAACAAAAGCTCTTGAATCGATTCTATCCAGATCATAAAGTCTGCTTAAATGTAAGTGTTTTAAAATGAACAAACTTTGAAACGAAAGCGCTGTTATGTTCTGAAAAAAGTTTCCACTAAGATACAAGTGAGACAAGTTAGAAAGTTTGGAAAGAGCCGAGGTGGGAATCGTTGTCATGTTGTTATCGCTAAGATCCAGATGTCTCAATGAAGGTAATCTGTGGAGTCCCAGTTGGTCCACACTTTCAATTATATTATTATTCAAGTCTAAATTTTTCAATTCCTTTAAATACGGTATACCGTGTTTGGTTATTTGTTGTATTAAATTTTCAGATAAATCTAAATATTCTAAATGTGTAACAAACACAAGATTGGCAGAGGGTATATCCAATATAGAATTGTTTTTGAGTGATAATATCTTCAGAGCTGTCAGAGGTTCAAAAGTATTCGGTTCAAAGCTCACAAGCTTATTATTTGATAAATCGAGCCTTTCCAAAACAGGTAATCCTTTGAATATCTGCGCATGTATATTTGATATATCGTTATCAGACAAATCCAAATCAAGAAGACCCTTTAGACCGATGAATGTGTCCTTATCTAAGCGTTTAAGGAAATTGTGACTGACATTGAGATGTGTCATTTCCAAGTTGTTCTCGAAGTTTTTACTACCTAAGTCTTGAATCTTGTTGTATGAAATATCGAGGATGGTTAGTTGTGTGTAGAAGGCGAACGTGTACAAAAGATTGTCTATGGAGTTGTGAGTCAGGTTTATGTGAGTGGCTTCGGGGTTGAGTTGGATCGGGACGATTTCGAGGCCTGCGTTTGCACAGGAAGAGGCACGTAGAGCATCGTCGCAAGTGCATCGCGCCGGGCAGAGCGTGCGCGCCGATGCGTCCCACGCCCAAGCCACCACCACCAAACACCAACGCCACTTTGCTATGCCGCGTGCGCCCATAACATCTCAAGTATATGTCACCAGGGACCTGAAACAAAAAAGAAATCGTATAAAAATGTGATTTATTGAGATAACAAGATGTTTTCTTTTAATCCTAAACGCGTCGTCAAAATACAATCCTCCCTACACTACACTGAAACGAAAAGCTCATTGCCACAGAATAGATGGAATCTAGTTTTTTTTTCCAGTAATTTATTGTTATCATAAAATCCGGACGCTCCCTGAGGGTACACCCTAGAAGACAGCGGGAACGGCAAGTAAAAATACACAACATTATCGCGCCACAAAATCTTAATATAATTTCTGCCGAAAACTGCTGATAACAAATGTGCCTCTCCGCAATTGGTATGAGGGGGAATGGAATTGTTTGATCCAAATTAGACCGATAAGAAACGTGCTACGATAGCCAAATGGTCGCTTCACCGCGAAACGTTTAGTTGGACTATTTCAGCAGTCTTAATATATAATAAGAAACTTTTACACTATGTGATAAACTACTAACTATATTTAGTTTTTTCTTATATTTATACAATCTCCTATTCATCACTAAGCTCCTCCTTCGTAACGGAGATGCCTATTCGATTTTTTCGCCATCGAGTAAGTCGAGCAAGATAAGGTAAACCTGAAGTCGGCGGCTGGCGTCGGCACCGCTAATCCTCTGAGTAAACGACGCCTTAACAATGCCTCCCAAAATGTTCGTCAATTTAACAAAGAAGCGTTAGGTACTTTAAATTAAATGTTCGGCTTTACAATTCGACGGAATGTATAATGAATAGCACCGTAACATCTGTTAACGAAGGCGAACGATCTCGAAAGTTTTCACGCGCGGGAATAACTAATTGCGAAGGTTGGAATTCAATTTATGGCTTCTAGTGCGCCTCCCGAGAGATCACACCATGCTAAAGTATTAATAATGCAAAACAGTGTCACGGAAAGTTTTTGATTCGAAATGCAAATTAAATTAGGAAACAAAGTTGTGAGCGTTGAGCTGGTTCTGCCGCTTTGTCATTTATTGTCGGCTATATTATGCTAACTGGTTAACAAACAACAACCATTTGTCCAACAAACAAGTTGGATATCAGACAAATTTATCAGATTTGACAAGAATTATAAATGGTGGAAAGTTAATTGAACATTTTCAAGTGTGTCCAAAATATTGAGAAGGATAAGCAAGTTTGATACAACGCTAATTAAGCAAACAAAATAATATTGATGAGACATTTGTAGAATAAAATCAGGAATATATCCCAAAAATAAACGTCTGGATGCAAGAAGACCCGTGTCCCTTTGTAACATGATAGCAGCCGACATGAATGGATTACACGGCCTGCCTGAATTACAGAAACCATACGTATACCCACTTGATACACATCAGACATCCCTTAGATCGGATTAATTCAACATTCCAAATGAATTGTTTATCACGAGAAACGAAAAAATAAAATTATGATTTTCTTGTCGTATTTAATCATTTTTTTAATCTTTTCAAGCACTTCTGCTATTTCAAAATTAACAAAATGAAAAGTCTTGGAAACGAGCTGTTTTTAATCAAGCTAACTACGAAATGTCGATGTACAGTAGGTGTTCTGTTTTTTTTTTTAAATTGGAGAAGTTACGCAATGTCAATACACTGCTAGTTTGAGTTTAACAAACTAACAGCTAAAATAGTGGCTTTATGACAGCGTTACAAAAATCTCATTTTTCTTTTTCAATTTCCTGCAACTGAGACCAAATGCGGCATGAGCTTTGGGCAGACTTAATGAATAACTTGAATCAACAGAGTAATTTGGAAGTGTTGCGATTACGCCAAGCAAAGGTGCCCACTATCGGAAGCGACCTATGAAAAGATGCGAAAGAGCAAGGCACGCCCTCCATTTCCGAAACTAAACTGCTCTGGCCGGCACTCTTTTGTCTTTTAATTTCCTGTCCGTCGGAGTGCACCCCATCGTGAATTTCGCTTTCGTGAGCTTCGTTAACTTATGTCGGCCTTTGTTGTTGCCTATTGAACTTTCCCATTACCGACTTCATCGATTGAAACCGCCAAATTCGTTGGAAAATTCATGTCGCCAAAGTCAATGCGCGCCTCCTTCCTGCGAACCGAACCGCCGCCGCCTGCTCATTTTTTAATAACACTCAATATGTTTCCAAGTTTTGTTTCGTTTTCTTCGGTCGGCGCTCATTAAATAGAAATTAAATATTTCCTTATTGAAAACGTGGAGCGCTCGCGTTATGTTTGTTTCTCACTGCTCTATGCTATTTTGAATAACGCCGAGCTTTATTTACTTTTTCTACGAAACAATTATCATTGTTCACTTTTCTTTGTTTTATAATGATTAAAAGTGAGTTTCTAATTTTTCTCACTTCAATTGTTTATCCATAGCGATCACTTAATGGGCGGACAATTCTGTATTAGATAAGAACCAAAACACCATTTAGATCACGCAGGGAAACAGCTATAAATTATTGCTACAGTTTCCGTTGGAATCAATATTAAAGGGGCGCCGTGGAAGCCTTTGGTGTTATTAAAGGCCAACGTCATCAGCTCCATTTAAATTATTATCAAAACTATCCATTTAGTGCGGCCTAATTGTAAGCGAGGAGTGGCCCCGCCGAACGGTTCTCACTAAAGTTATCACGGTGCTAATACAACTTGAGACGTTACTAACACAAAGGACGGTTTACGAGGGGAGCCGAGACAATAAAACCTGTGTAAAAGTCGGCTAACCGCTTCGCGCTCTCCCCAGGAATATCTTGGCCCTTTCCTCTTTATGAGTTGCTTAAGTCGTGCGCTGTCGTTTTCAAAGCAGTGATGTGCTTATGTCGAAAAGTTTTATGTATAACCGTATTGAAATACGAGATTTAATATCGCCATTTGTATTAGCGAAGCGGGTTCCTTAGTGCATTAACGTACGTGATGAACTAAAGTATATTCTCAATGTAGGAGCGTCAACGGCTACTAAGAGCGTAATGAGAAAACTTGGCCGGTCGACGCTAGACGAGTGCTATATTAGGGTTGGCAATTTTTTTTTTCATATTTTGATTCGTGTAAAGAAATCTAAGAAGTCTAGAGGAATTCATATACTTTAAACGTCTGAATAAATTTTAACCTACAGATATGTACATGTACAATCTCTACATCATATGTAAGGATGTTCAGGTGGTATAGATAGTTTTTTTTATTGCAACTAAGTTGGCAAACAAGCAAACTGCCCACCTGATGGTAAGTGGTAACGCAGCAAAACTGCAACCCCGACTAGAACCACTGTGTACGTTGCCAACTTGTGACTTAGGATGTAAAGTCACGGTACCCAGTATTTTAATGCTATATCTTACCCTTCAAACCGGAACACAGCAATGCAAATACTGCTGCTTTGCGACAGAAATAGGTAAGACGGAGGTACCCAAGCACACGACCCTGGTACAGTCTCCCTTCGGTATAGGTAGGTATATAAAAATTAATCATACTTTTAATATGCATTGAAAGCAAGTAATATTAACAATGTTTAATTTATAAATACTTGAGCAATGTTTCTCTCTCTGTTTATAGATGACATCAAATAAGAACAGAGATTTTTGTGAAAATGCAAAATCAAATATCTACTGTTAATATCCAATATGTGGGAATTCAAAAGAAGCAAGCAGTTGAAACAGTTAGCATCCCTAAGTATTTCGATGTTGGCTTCGAGCAAAAAGCAAGCGGAGCTGCAGACTGTTGATTCGATTTCGGCCTTCGCAACTATGCGTTGCATCACAAGAACAAAAAGGAGATCTTGTTCCACAGCTTTCGATGCAATAAGTTAAACATTAACAATTTTCAATTAAGTAAGCACTAACAAAACACGAATTCTTATTTAAGTACATAATTTTTCATTGTACTTAAACTACAATACCTATACTCTAAAGCAATATGATTCTTTATGATTTTTTCTCTTCGCTATTTTTATATGGATATTGAAATAGTTTTAATGTATATTTTCTTATAAAGAGCTTAAATCTTGTATACATCAGAAGTTAATATCAGTATTACATGTATTATGTTCCATTACAGAAAATGTTGTAATTCTATCGGATTTTATACAACAAACTTGGAAAACAGACTGGCCACTAATAAACAGTACACGTGGCTGCTGTATTCGTAAGCATGCAACAATACATGGATCATAGTCTACGTTGCCCACCCAGTGATATTAAGTAAAAAAATTTGTAATAGTAGTTTCATGACCTGACTTCAAATCGAAAAACAGCGCTTACGTAGCACTGCTGCTAATATGCGGTAGAAATCAACAAGACAGAGGCTCAGATGACCCAGGTACAGTAAAGTAAGTACGGATAAAGTACGGGTATAAGCCATTATTATGGGTAAAATTATAAATCACCGTTGTTATTCAATTATGTATCATAAATCTCTAGCAATCACTAATTTCCATAATAAAGATTATATCTGTTTGCTAAACGATACCGCAGTAAAGCTTTTATAGATATTCCTATTATTCATGGACACTCCATAAGTTTTAATTAAGTGAACATTAATTTGCTTACATCGATTAGTCATAGTTCCACGCCCGCTTCAGTCGATTTCAATATCGAGAGTTCTTCCAGTAGTTCGCGAAAAGCTCCTTCGATAGTGTTAATTAAAACTCGATTATGGTTTTCTCTTGTTTTTAACGTTATCGTGCTTTGTTAATCTTAAACTTCAACGTCATTGTTTGTTTTGGTTAAATGGAGCATTGTTAATTTATTTGCGAGACGATAATGGTTGTGTTACAATTTATATCAAAATGTTAGTTCTCTATTATATTTTATAGCTATTTTTCATAGAAAAGTCGATGTTACAACTGAATTCTCGAATCGATTTTTGCAAAATAGTTAAGAAGACGATGCATGGTCGCAAATACAATTCTAGTGCAACATATACACTGTATAAAAGGTGTGAATCAATCACATCTTTTTAAAAAAAAAATTCATTATTTAATAATAATTTCTTTCGTATATACAATATGGTACACACGCCTTCATCGACTACATCTGGTCACAAGACTACCAGAAAAATCTGATCTAGTTCAAGATTTTGTGCAACGTTAACCAAAGAAATTGATGAAAAGCGCCATACCACAACGTAGTTACTAAATATCTGCTACAGATACTCGAACTCGAAGAAAAGAAGGTGGCAAACAAAACGCCCACACAATTCCATTTTCTCTTTCACCGACAGAGCGAGTCTTAGTGAATCTGCTCGCTCTATGGGAACCTTTATAAACGCAATAATGAGGAGTGCCAAGGCGGCATTGAAGCGCCCTAACGAGAGGCGCCGATGAAACGCTCATGAACGGGGCACAAACTTGCCACTTGCTGCAGAAATGACTGGCGTCCCAAAGAAAAAGGCGGCCGAATATTTTCAATAGAGCAGCTACGCCATTTGTTTTGAAAGCGTATGATGATGCTGTCGTTCTTTTAAATATGTATTTCTTTATTCCTATATAATAAATAATGTAGTAATTAAGTAATAAATTTAGAGTAAAATTCCCGCTAGTGAATACACTCGCGTATTTTTATGGTGAAAATATGACCATGCTTCAGACTTCCGGCCAAAGCTTCAGTGGTTCCCTGTCCGGCAACGAATCTAAGAGATATTCATAACCTTTACTTCGTCTTCAAAATCGTCAACCATCCAGAGGTCTATCATTATTTGCGGTCCCGATTTCACTTCCTGCCTCCCAATCCTCGTCCGAGATATCCGTGAAAGTATTTGCATAACTGCGTTCGAAACTAAGCTAAAGGCTCACCTGCTTTCGAGTTTGTTATAGTATTGGGTTATAATTTGTTATAATATGTTTATTTTGAATGTATATTTGTATGTTATTTGCGTATCCTAATGTCAAAATAAATATTATAATTGAATTCCTGTTATAATTATATATTAATTTCAATTTGTCACGTTTTTTTTGCGATTGCGAAGACTTATACAATTGCATATTTAAAAAACAAATTTAATGTACAAATAATATTATTTACTAGAGATATTTTATGAAGTGTACACCTTAACTTCATAGAAAATCTATAATAAATAATATTATTCATGTTATTAAGAAAATAAAAAAATAATCAAACACAAGAAACGTTTCAAATATTACAGTAGATATTTGAAAATAAATCTTAACGGAACGTTTCTCCGTATTAACTAATTATTTTAGGTATATTCAGAATGATATGTACAACGTTCTATACAGTTTCGTTTTATCAATTTAATTATTAGTGTTCACGCAAAATTCGCAGTGCTGATACCTATATTTGTTGAATTCTGCACTGGCCCGTTCGCCCCGCCAAACCAACGAGCTTTTAGCTTTCGTGCACTTGCTTTAGCTTTGACTGTAGAGGGATTAAATGTACCGGTCTGATTGGATGCGAACCGCAGATTAATAGTCAATGAACTAAGAAACTTCACAGATTCTAAAGGTTCATCACTAAGGTGGTGATGGTAATTTGGTACTTTTTACAGTCTTAGCCATTCTATCAGTGAAAGGATAAAACTATAAGTAGTGGCCATTGTGGCATGTATATTTACTGTATTATCCTTTGGCTAACCTGGCGGACCTGACCTAACCTGACCTGGATGTTAGGCATTATTTCAAAAGAGCGAGTAGCGAAAATTATAACATGTTTATAGTGAGTATCATAATATAGTGTCGTATATAGTGAGAAAAACGAAAAAATATATTTAGTTTTGTCAAATCAAATGAAGTTAATGAAGATCCAGGTGAAAATTCAAATGATAAACCCTCTAAAGTTAATAATCAGCTTAGGCTAATTTTCATAATCATAATATTTTTGTGTAATTTTAAAGGTAAATTTGCGAAACAGCAACATCATTCCCGAGTTCGCAACGGAAGTTGATTCACGCTCGTATCTGTAGGTAGTCTAGACCGCAAGTTTCGCTAGACCAGACGTTCCGAAACTTCGTTATTACTCAAATAAAAAGGTGGAGCAGCAATTTCCACGAATTGTTTGACGTTTGTAAAAGTTCCTCGCAAGAGAAAGAATCTGTATAAACACGTGGAGTGCTTGTTAGTAGATGAGTTAAGCCCTCTGACTAAAAGGTGGCCTGGAAATTTGCAAATTAGGTGCTTACGTCGGAGATATCGCGCGATGGCTCGCTAAGCTCACAAAATGTTCCGAGCCGAAATGAAGATGCGCACTCGCCCAAGAATACTGCAAAATTAGTCAATCCTATCGTGGCAATCTCTAGTGGAGTCGGTGAGGCTGAATAATGAAATAGCTCGTTGAGAAAGTGGATAGGCGCTATCGACAGCACCGCTATTGGAACGCCAACACCGCCCGGCGAAAATCCCAAGGATTCCGTGTAAGATATCTGGCTCTTTAGGGTTATTAAATTGAGTGGGTTTTAAGGAAATGAGTTTGCAAATAAATCTAACCGCCCCTTAGATGAAAGAATCAGTGTTTCCTTGAAACAATGGATGTGGGGGAACAAGTTGAATGGGCTCATATATCTGCTGTTCGGATTGGGCGGCAGGCACTATTTGGGCAGATAAAAATCCGCACACTTATGCCTGAATTGCCAATAACGATAATGGAAGAAAATAGTATTAAATAAAAAATTTTCTTATATTATTACAACCTAGCACGTAGGCAATGTATTTTCGCAACATAAATTATCAATACATAACAAAAAATGTCTTCTTTATTGATCGCTGAGCTTTCTGTGTTATACATACCAACACTTTTTTTATAAAAACAGTTGGCAAACAAGCTTTCTGCCCACTTGATGGTAAGCTGTAAGAGACACCATAGATAATACATGTGGCTCCTGTGAGATTCGCAGCAAAACTGCTACCCCCACAAGAACCACAGTGTACGTTACAAACTTGTGACATTAAATGTAAAGTCACGGTACCCAGTAATTTCACTGCCATATCTTACCTTGCAAATATCCAAGCACTGCTTCTTTGCGGCCAGAAATAGGTAAAACGGAGGTACCCATGCAAGTAGGCAACCCTGGTACAGAGTCTCCCTCCGGTAGACATTTTTTTGCAATTAAGTTTATAATACATATTAATTGATTTTTAACAATTAACTATAATTTTGTGTCGGAGCATTCTCAAATTTTACTCTATTTCGGCCACTGAAATACCTGTTACCCGATACATAAAATGCTAATAAATATATGATAAATCAGAATAGTTTCAGAAACGACAAGTATTCATATTATATTTAATGTTATTTTGACAAATTTTCAACACTCAAATCGGTATTTGCGAAAAATTCGATGGTAAAATGCCTATTCAACAAACATGCTGATACTGATTTACGGCTAACGCTGTGTGAACACCCTTATATTCGTGCTTTTACTAAAGGTGTATAGAAATCCTCCCATATCCTCCGAGAAGCTAAGCGCACACTCGTATAAGCCCACCTATGCTATTTCCGGACGTTGCTTGCAAAATACCGCTATACGTTTCTTACACCGCACTGCAGGGATGCAATAAAAGTATTTCTAGTTGTTTCAAGTATCGAAACTCTATCCGATTACATTACTAATAAGTCCACATCTAAATTAAACACTCGTTTGTATAAAGTAAGAGAAGAGTTTCGGATAGGTATAAATTAAACGGTCGAAGTAGTATAAAATACTGTCAGTGTAGGATGTGGTCAATTGCTTAGGTTTCAGGATAGATTTTATCAAACACAATCAAGTAATGTAAATACACAACGCATTTCTACCATCTGGAAATAAACAGTTACCAGAAAATACAATATTTCCAATAAGTTGAAATGTATTTTGAAAATATTTGCAAGCAATAATCCTCATGCTTTCTATTTAATTTTGTTATGCAGTAAGATGAAATTGCATTTACTACTCATATCGATAACTGTTGCAAGTCAATATGAACACATCCTTATTTCGCAATCACGCTAGAAAACGCTGCTCATTTTAGAAAGTAGAAATAATAGAATTCTTAAAACAAACAACGAAAATACAAAAGCTCTTTGTACAAAGTAAAACGAAATGGATGCTGTTTCATTTATTTCTGTACAGAAATAAAAGGATCTCCCTAAACGCCTTATAAGGAAAGATATCAATTTATGAAAATTGTACAAAGTGTTTGTTTAGTTCTGAAACGAAGCTAAGACTTAATTCATTAGCAAGCATTACTAAATACTTTTAATTCTAAAAATATTTTATGTAAATTTTTTTGATTTTCACTTATAACACCATATTCTGTATTGAATTAGCGTGATGAAAATTGATATACAAATAAATATTTGTATTATGAAGAAAATCGATATTTTCGTGGCAGCCCTAGTAACTTCAGGGTCGGATTGAGGGTAGCAACATATTCTGCGTTCAAGACAGGTCTACGGCGACTGGAAAGGTACGGCGGTAATGCGTTTTATGAATGAATGAACGAATGAATGGGGGGATTTCATCCCCGACCGACCGTTGGATAGGCAAAGTGCAGTGAAATCTTTTCGCTCATATTTCGGGCCTGGTCGAATAGATAACATAGAAACTCTTTGAATGGATGCAACGATGAATATTAAAAGTTAATTTTCAAAAGTAGCCCTTTTTGATAGAATATGAGGAAATATTTTCAAAACAATTCTAATTCGAAATTATAATTTCATTATTAACTCGATTCCTGACGAGCATCTTGAATAAGGTTTTGGATATTTTCACAAACTGTGATGGCTTCTTATTTTTAACCGACTTCAAAAAAGGAGGAGGTTCTCAATTCGATGCGTATGTTTTTTTGTGTGTATATGTTACGCGATTACTCCGCCAATTGTGGACCGATTTTCAATATTCTTTTTGTATTCGATAGAGTATACCCCTGAGTTAGCACCACTGTCACCAAAGTCAGGATCTGATGATGGAATCCCATGAAAATCGAGAGGAACCCTTAAATTTTATTGGTACGGCCAACGTGTTCCATGTTTATTCGAAGCTATTCAGGTATTTGCGTCTGGTAGTCACGAACCGAGCTGATGATAGAGGGATTCTTAATTTTTAGGAGTTAGAGGTTAGTTTTTAACCCACTTCAAAGAAGGAGGCGGTTATCAATTCGATGCGTGTTTTTTTCAATTCAATAGGTACGTATTCATCTTTTGTCGTATTCTTCAAATGAATTTAATACTTACTAAAAAGTAAAGGTACAAACATAAAAAAATATTTACAAGAAATAAAAACCGACTTCAATGACACTGAAAGTCAATAATAATTAAGAATAGGTACAGACAACATCACATTTCTATATTAAAGTCGGTGCCAAACGATGATCGCCTAGAAAGTCTTTAAGTTTGATAAAAACCAGTACAAATGGGAATAGTTCATACTTTCCTTATTGTCTTTGAGAAGGCGGCAATAGCGGTGGTTTTCCTAGTTTTAGTGTACAGCTTAATGTTGACTGTGCTTATTAGATTTGATAAGAACTATATATTATAATATTATAGATGTAATACTACTAACTAGCTATCAAGGCTCAATTACTAGGTATTATTATTACGTCTACAAGTGAAAAAAATAAAAGCATCAACGGCATTCAAATATAATAAAACTATATTCCAGTCGTGCCGAGCCAAATCGCTTATATTTTTATTTCAACGTTGCACTTTAGCAGTTTTCGTGGACTACTTTAAAGCGTCCATTTTTTAATCAATACGCCTAAATGGATGTGACTCTCAAAGGCCAGACTGTTCGACCAATTCGTTTTTCCATAACTGCTCTGATTGCACTTTAAGCTTACTAACTGCAATAGAACTTCGACCTTACACTGGAGAGTTTTGAATGACCGTGAGTTTATTGCGAATGCTACAATTTTACGGAATCTTGCTTAAATAAAAATTAACATTGTCAAGTAAATCGGATTATGTGATATTTTCACCATATTATTTTTATCAAAACAAGTTATTTATAATACACGCAATTTTACATTGAATAAACCAATACGCTAGGAATATCAACGAGGATAATACGTAAGGCACTGAAACGATGAAATTTTTAAACAAATATTATTTTTTAAATTAGAGGGCATGAGCTTAAACCTAAAATTTTGCAGGTCATATGTCCTAATTAGCGTAGTTTATTTTTCTGAAAAATAACTTAAATAATGAAAAAAAAAATTACCAAGACAAATAAAATTCTTTCTTTGTTGATACCCAATGGTTTTGTCATTAGACAACAAGTTGAAATAATTTAACAATCGAACGTTTTAACCGTTATTTTTTTGTATTATTGATTTTGTATTATTGTATTTATGCATGTATAACATGTCCAATATACCATTTTCTTTCTTTCTTTCTTATGTTTCGCATTCCGTTAGTAAATAGACATTATGGCTAATTTTAATCTAGACGGATTCTATTAGCATGTTAGATGCAAAGAAATGTTTTATCTTAAACCGCTTGTATAACAATCAATTACATAAGATAACACATTACACATTGCTAACTACAGAATGTTGTAAGCTGTACCCGGCTTACAAGCTGCGCAGTGACATCTGCTTCCTTTACGACTGGTTTGACGGTCAAATAGTTTGAAAGTTACTCCATTATTTACATTTGATCTCAGATAAATATAAGATGTAGAGTGCACATATAAAATTTAATAAGACCTGTTGTATCTGGATGTCATAGCATTAATAATAATACTTGCATATTCATAAAGAATCAAAGTTCTTTAAATTTCGTTTGTCTTTAAATTCTCCAACATCCAACTTAATTAAGATAAGATAAAAATTATTCACTATATAAAAGGCTTAATCCTAATACACAGAGGTTTAATATTAAAAAATATACTAAAACAATATTCAGAAATCAAGATTAAAAATACCTATAATTTTATTTTAATCTATATAATTATAAATCAATGTATTACTATGTTTATTTGTCCTCTATGCGTTCCGAAACCATTCATCAGATTGTAATGAAACTTTGGCAGGGTGTTATGGGGACACCCGTGAGGGTTCCTAGCAAAAAAAAGTCCTTTACGTGGCATTGCAATGCATGCCGGGTACAGCTAGTCATAAAATAAAATCTGAAGAAAGCTAAATAACCAAAAGTTGTTTACTTGTATCTTAGGCATCTTTAATTGGTATGTGCTTAATTGACTAAATAAGTAGGATTGTTTAAATTGAAATGTTTCACAGTGTAATACAGATTTTGTTTGTGAGAATTATATGATTCAACATATAACCTTTACATGCACTTACAAATGTAATATTTAATAAACTAAGAAAATAATGTCTAAGATATTAAACAGTTAATACTTTCATGTAACCACATAACCCCAATCATAGTTAAGATGTATGCAAATACATGTAAATGAGAAAAAATAGGTCGCTGTCGTATGTATATTTTTTAGAAACATATCAGTTGAAGCGCAAAATATAACATTGAAAAAAGTAAGTTTATATTTATTGCTTGTTTTTGATTAAGGAAGTATTTGTGTCGCCTTTTATCAAAAAATTCTCGACAGGATTTATTTCACCGCTTTGGAGGAAGCCGTTAATACTATTAACGTTCATTAACGAATAAAACCCAGCAATTTATTCCCAGAGATATCGCTAATCGCTTGATGCTCACTTAGATATAGTTTAAGTTTTTATACCCCGCTGAGGTGCGAGTCAAAACATCTAATGATTCGACCAATTAAAAGCATCCAACAGTTTTTACTGCCTCTAATATATAGGGCCAGATCATTCCCAAGTCGTGACGAATGCTGTAATTGTTGTATTGGTTCACGAGAAAAATAATTACCTATGGACGTTAGACCGACGCCATATTCTTAGGCAGCGGAGCGAAACGATGAGAATCTTTTCGTTTAATCTACATTTGATACTGAACGGAACTATTTGTGGGTTCTGGCCACAAATAAGCTTTATTTTGGTACATTGATTAATAATTATATTTGACTATGCATTCTAAAAAACGTTTTGTTCTAGGTAGAGTATTGCCTTTAATACAATGCTTTTAATATATAGAGAAAATAATTAACATCAATAAAATTTTCATCTACTATATTTGCAAGCGAACTTTATTGAGATTTGTCACGCCCACAGAAACATACTTATGATTTATTATCTAAGAAATTTGCTGTTAACATCATTTATTGTGTGACTGATAAGAATGCGAAAGCTGATAATAACGATAAAGTGAAATAATGAAGGAATAAGCTATCTGTACCATTTACAGTATCTGTGACACATATAACCAAACTCAAGTCATATAACAGTTATAATTCCCATTCAAATAGCGATATTGTATTCTGTAATAATGAGCAACAACACCATCTTGACGGCGGCAATCACTTCTAGAGCCTGCGGTTGCACGCTCTAGTAGGTGTACGTCAGCTTTTATAAATTCAAATACGCTCTGCAATTCGACACCGTCCACATTGGGTAATGTATCGGTGAATAGGGATCGTAGTAACGGCAAGTAGTAGGTGGTGATCGTGGGAGACACAGAAGTCTCTGCCATCGTCTGATGTCCACCGCACGATGGGAACCACGTTTCGATATTCACCGTGTAATCGGAATCGGGTCGCTCACTTTTAGTGAGAATAGTCACGTTATCCTTCTTCTGATTGTGTTGTTTGGCATTGAATCCGTTACATATTGTTTTAGTGACATCTGTGTTCAATCAATTTTAGTCTTATAGTTAATTATTTTTACTTGCGTTTCGTAACTTTGTCACATCACATTGGTCTACATTGTACTGTGTCAACTTGAAACCAGTTAGTTTTGTTTTGTAAGTAGAACTCAACATAGTATAAGCTGTTAAAAACGTACTTTACTGACAGGACGAGGATCATTACTTTGCCGTAACACAGTTAATAACTAGCGCGGAAAGTAAAGGATTATTGTTTTTGTACCTACATTAGAAGTATACAGCTTAAAACTTATCGTTGTACTTTTTATTAATGTGGATACTATTGTGAAAATTAATGCACAATAAATTTGTTTGTTTGTTTGTTTGTTTGTTCCGATTGAATTAATTAAGCGTTGATTTCTTATTTTGTGCTTCAGCGCTCATCGAAACAGTCGCTTTCGAAACATGCTTGTTTTGTATTGCAAATGCAGACCATTACGCTTGGCAGTAAGATTTGGGGACTTAGAATGTAAATAAATTGTGGGATTATAAATTCTATTTATTTCATTAATAAAAAAAAGTAACACTTCATTTCAATTACAAGTGCAGAATCTGATTATCCAAAACTAGCTGTGCCCGCGACTTCGTTCGCGTGGATGTCCGAAAATAACAATATCGTGATGTTATATATCCTAAAGCCTTCCTCAATAAATGGACTATCCAAAAATATTTTTTTAATTCGAACCAGTAGTTCCCGAAATTAGCGCGTTCAAACAAACAAACTCTTCAGCTTTATAATATTAGTAGGTATAGATGAAAATATCTTCTTAACTGGTATATTAAATGATAAACAAAATGATCAATGCTAAAAAATTCAACTCGCGCGGGATTTTTATACAAAATTCCATTTTAAAAAATATAGGAGCCTAAATAGTAAATTAAATGTGTGTTTGTATAGTTAGTTGAAAATTAAAAGTTTCTACGTCTTTCAACAAACAAAAAGGTAAGAAATAAATGTGTGGAATTTGGAAATTACCTTTCAAACAGGCAGTGGGTACTGTTTCCAAATGAAAATGAAAATAAAACGATAAAAACTTGTAGTAAAATAAAACAGACTTATTACCTACATGAAAAATATCGCACTTCCTCAAACAGTACGTAAGTATATAACAATTTCAATTCAAAGAAAGAATCATTAATATACCTCGTGAATTAAAAAACCCCAGCTCAAATGAAAATAAAACATTTACTTTGATGAAAATAGCACAACAACAATCGGAACCAGACAGCTTCATCAACAAGTTATGCTCACCAAAAAAGATATTGACTCCGAATCACAATTGTAAATTGTCGAAAACCCACAAAGCGTTACGAAAACGCCACAGAGAAACTAAGACGGTACAAACACCCCGCCCCATTCGGGTTCGCTTCAAGTCGACTTATTTGTAATTCAACGCAGAGTCCCAGTGCGTACAACGTACTGTTTCACCTATGTGTAGGGATGGCGGTTTCCAGCACGCTCCAGGAGATGTATTTTTGAAACAATAGTATTCAAATTTGCATTCGAAGGCGTAGGATTCAAATACGAATTGCCAATTTCACTATTTTTGAATATTCATTCAGCGAATTCCGCAACGAGTAACCCACCGTATACCCACTGGTTTTTGATTTCTACTATTAGTAGAATATACGCAACGTATGTATGTTCCGTTTTACGTGTTTTTTTTTATTAATGAGTTTTTGCGAAGGTGCCGGTTTGTATTTTTTTTGCATGAAACGGAACTTAATTTGTTTTCAATGACAACAGCGAATTCTAGTGATTCAAAAATCTATAAAATTTGGAATAATAGAAAATAATTTGGCACACGATTTGTATTCATGTTCGAATTCAAGATTAACTTCGAATGATTAAAAAATGCATATCCAGAGCTGTTTAAGACTGTCTTTATTTTATCAACCATCACACATGGTGACATGATATACATTCGGAGTGTTATCTGTAGGTAGGTACAGGTTAAATCCAACCAATGGCCCCAGATGGAAAGTATTTAATGTTAGCAAAATTTTATTTTATTTTTCAAACCTTATCGGCATAAGTATGGTAGCAACCCTAAGGCTGATGGTAAAATGCGACACCTTTGTTCATGCCGTGAACTCGCTGATTGGCGACGCTGAAATTCGCTAATGACATTCAAAACCGGTTCAGCTCAAGTTCACTGTTAAGCTTTTGCGTGAAATGATGCAATAACATATTGCTTAGTCTATTTATTTATTTAGAAATCCGAAATAAAATAGTTGCGGACAGACAAATCTATTTAAATTTTTGAAAGTATAACAATGACGTTAGAAAGTAACTGTCATCTTTATCAACTTTATCTTTATACTGTATAGTATAAAGCAAAGTCGCTCCCATTGTCTGTACGCTTAGATCTTTTAAACTACGCATCGGATTCTAATGCAGTTTTCAGCAATTAATAGAGTGATTCAAGTGAAAAGTTTATATGTATAACTAGTGACCCGCCCCGGCTTCGCACGAGTAATTGATAAAATTATGCACGCTGGCAAAGCCGCTGGCGGGTCACTAGTTATGTTCAACATAAAATCATTAAACATAACTTTTATGTTATTGATTTAAATCGGCGTATTTAATTCAACTTGGATTAATCTAACCTTTTTTTCCAAAATTTGCTTTCTACAATCATTGTCATCTACAGAATTATTACATTAGTTTGAGAATATTATTGATTGAGAATTATTACAAAGAAAAAGTATGTAATCACCTATTAAATGTTTTTTTTAATACATTTCAATGAGTTTAGTACTATTTTCACTCATAGTGCCATTTTATCACAAGAATATAGAAATCAGGCAAAATTAAAAAACAGCATTCTGAATTCATACTACTATTATTATTAAAATCAATTGAATTTTTGGAGAAACAATGTTTTACAATGACTAATTTATTGTCATTTAAGCTAGTACTTACGAAAGCTTCATCTCTCACAAATGAACAATCTACACTAAATACTTCTTGTCACTACTAATAGCGAATTTATTTTGAGAACGGCTAACAACATTCTAAATCACTGACAAAGAATTAGCGCCGGGCTGATGTGGAATTTCCTGTTAGCTTTCATGTTCCAATTAGAAAATCGTTAATATCACCGCTTATTCTCAGAATAACATAGGCGCAATATAGAAATATTTTTTAAACACGGCACTTCCAACATATTCTTACTATAAAATTGTGAGCTTTTACATCTTTTTCTTTACTCAGTTCAGAAGACATCGATAACATTTATGCACTTTTCACCGTTTATCTTAAAGACGTGCAAAGTAATGTCCTTTCACAGCAAACGAAAATGCTCCGAGATGTATTTGCACTAGCGGAATTCTTGTGCTGGCACAAAAGCAAAGCAATTTAGGGGCGAATCTAATCTCGGCGAGTAGCGGCAGTCGACAAACCACGGCAACCGCTGTTGAGATGACGAACGTGGGCTTTCCACGTCCGAGATGTGCCTCTTCATTAAGAAAGGAGCAGGGGCAGGGGGCGATGGCTTTATGGGACAATTTGCATTTACACGGACCCCAGCACAGATTACTACCGTACTTATCCTCCGAAATGAGAAGCGGCCGACAAACTAGAAGCCTTTGTTTATATTCTACAGAATTTTTCATCCGCCATTCGTTTTGACGGGTCATCTCTGAAACACGAGCCCGCAAACAAAATACTTTACGGCGTAACAGCTATTTGACGTCCCCCGTTCTGTTTTTGTTACCGAACATTTTATGATTATTATTTTTTACAAGAGTCACTCGGAAATGGAGGTGGTTTTATACGCCTAGGCACTCCCAATTTTGTTTTAGCTTTGCCTATATACGTTGGAATGAAATAAAAACTCGTTTGCGAGAGTAAATAGCACACCTAAAATGTGTATATAAATAGCTACAAAATATATATGTGTATTATCTCGAATGCTGGACTTTGTTTTTTAATTGTACGTTGTTTGCTGTATAAATTAAATATATTGATTTGTTGAAATCGTTTATGATACCCCCATTAGGCATTTCAATTTACTTTTTAAATTAGTACTATATTGTTACATAAATATGTCACTATACTGACATATACAGAGTAAGTAAATAAAACCAGACAGAAATGTTAATGAGAATCACAGAAAAGGAACTCCCCAACTCTTGTTACTTTTATACACTATTTGCATACTACATTTCTGTCGGAGTAAAATAATTTTCCGACCCGCTGAAACCTGTTCAGCATTTGTAAACTCCTTTGTTCGGTGTATCAAAATTAAGTGATTATAGATTAACTGCAAACAAAAGCACGTACTCATAATATGTGTTGGATTAAAGCTAAGCTGGGAACAAAGCGGACACAACAACCGCTGTTGTATTACGGAATCCCGGTCATATACAAGCTAAAGCTGACCCACTTTCGGATAACCACCTTTGAATAGCTCTGACAAAACCATGTCGATGCCGGAACATAATATCTGGATGGCTATCGTCAATTTAAGTGCCCGCATAGTTCTATCGAGGAATTGTTGGAACAACGCACTGAGCTCGCCAGCTCGCCTATCATACTGCTCGACCTAGCCGTTCCACCAATTACGCTGAGCTTTTCCGAGAACGGAACATAAAAGTTTATCACTAAACCACTCTTGCGATATGATAAAGACATGATGGGACGTTCGTTTACAATGTATAAGAAGGAAACGTCCTGTCGTATATTGAGGTTAGAAAGACAATAACGACAAGATCAACGCGCATGAAAGGTGTTTTGTAAAACCTACGCCTGATTCCTTAACAGACAACCGATTCGTTTACATCGGTTGCCAATACAGGTCAGAACCGTCATTTTGAGCTAAACTTTATATCCGTTATAATGACGTTAATCGTTAAACTACTCACGAAAAACAAGTAATGGATAATAATATAGAGTGTCAAAATTACAATTGCTTTCACGACTTAACAAAATAAAGTATTGATATTCGCAATGACCTTTTGCAAAAACAATAAAAAACTACCAAATGTTATCATTATTTACAATAGGAGTTTTTTGCCCCCATCTGAGCTGATGATAAGTAATGAACATATAACTTGTTACTGTAAGAACGTGTAGGTTTTATATGGGATCTGTATGTCTAAATAGGTTAAGCTTAACTGTAAATGATGTCTGGTATGTACCCAGTTTATCGAATAATTTACTTAGCGTTAGTACAATTGTAAATAAAGGTCATACAGTAGAGTTTAGATCTGATGGTTGTGACATAAGTCTGTCTGGCAAAGTTATTGTCAAAGGTGTGTTGGATAGGGGTGTATATAAACTTAAAAACTGTTTACAGGGAACAGCTTTATCTACGACATCCAATTCTGAAATAAGATTATGGCATCGGAGGATGGCACATCTAGGTGTACGTAATTTAAAACTTTTACGTGACAAAATGGCGATTGGGGTAAGTTTTAACAACTGTCCTGATAAAATTGAATGCGCGGATTGTTTGCTGGGCAAACAAACTAGACTAGCGTTTCAAAAAAATCAAGCTTCGAGAGCAACAGAGGTACTAGAGTTAATTCATACAGATTTATGCGGTCCTATGTCTGTAGAATCATATGGTGGTTATAAATATTTTATGACACTGATTGACGATAAAACGCGAAAAACCTTTGTTTATTTTTTGAAACAAAAGACGGAAGTGTTACAAAAATTTAAAGAATTTAAATTATTAGCAGAGAATCAGACTGGTAAAAGAATTAAAAATATTAGGTCGGATAATGGTAGTGAGTTTGTTAATCGTGACATGGAATACTTTTTGAAAAGTAACGGTATCCATCATCAATTAACTATTCAATATACACCGCAGCAGAATGGTGTTGCCGAGCGGGCGAATCGCACTATTGTTGAAAAGGGACGATGTATGCTTCAAGAAGCTCAACTAAGCAACAAATATTGGGCTGAGGCTGTAAACACCGCCGTGTATTTGAAGAATCGTTCTCCGACATTAGCCGTAAAGAATATGACTCCTGAGGAAGCTTGGTCTGGAAAGAAAACTGATCTTAGCATGATTAGAGTTTTTGGATGTAAGGCCTTTATGCATGTTCCGGCTGAGAAGCGCACTAAGTGGGATCCTAAAAGTAAAGAGTTACTGTTTCTAGGATATTGCGAAGAGTCAAAAGGTTACCGTTTGTTTGATCCTACTGCCTCAAAATTTTATAAAGCCAGAGATGTGATATTTTTCGAGAACCAAAAATATTCACCTTCCACAGAAAAAGAGAATAAATCGACAGAAGACTCTGTACAAACAAATACCGTTAAGGACTCACCTCCACGTATCAGTTCAAATGTTGAAGATGTTGTAGAACGTAACAGACAAGAGAGATTATGTGAAGGAGGAGTTGATGATGAAGAAGAACAGGATGATGAAGAGTTTATAGATTGTATTGAGCCGGAAGAAGTTCAAGTTTCAGAAAATGACAGAAGAGAGGAGATATCTTTTATAGAAAGTGAATCACAAGAAGAGTTTCCTGAGGTTCCTGAAGAGAGTGTTGAACGTTTGTCAACCGAAGAAACAGAAACACGTAGATATCCTATGAGACGTAGAAAACAAAAGGATTTTTCAGATTACTATCTTTATCAGACAGTTTTAGAAGATGAAGATAAAGAACCATCGTGTATTCAAGATGCACTTTCAGGGAAAGATAAGAAGGAATGGCAGAATGCTATTCAGTCAGAATTGAACGCCTTAGAAAAAAATAACACATGGGTTCTTGTGGAACCAGAAATCGCCAAAAATGTTATTGATTCTAAGTGGGTACTCAAAATCAAAACAGAAGGGGGGAATAAGAAGCGATTTAAAGCTCGACTGGTGGCAAGAGGTTTTACTCAAGTAAAAGGTATAGATTACAACGAAACCTTTTCACCTGTTGTGCGACACAGTACGCTAAGACTGTTATTAGCAATTGCAGCGAAGAATAGACTTCAAATTGATCAAATGGATGTTGTAACGGCTTTTCTAAACGGAGATTTAACTGAAACAGTTTATATGAAACAACCAAAAGGCTTTGAAGTGGCCGGTAAAGAAAATCATATCTGTTTAATGAAAAAAGCTCTTTACGGTTTAAAGCAAGCGCCGAGGGCATGGTACGAAAAGTTAAATCAGGCACTAATCAGACTTGATTTTAAAAGATCAGAAAATGAAACATGTGTGTACATCAGAAGACGGGAAAAAAGTATGATAGTGATAGCTATTTACGTTGATGATATTCTTATATAATGGAATAATGAGAGAGAAAGAGACACTATAAAATCGGAATTACAAAAATCTTTTGAGATGAGAGATCTTGGAAGTGTTGATTTATTTTTAGGGATGAATGTGAAGCAAACTGAAGCATTCATAAGTATTAGTCAGGAGAAGTATATAGACAAATTACTTCAGAAATTTAATATGGAGGACTGCAAGGCTGTTGCTACTCCAGGTGTACCCGGTCAACGTCTTGAAATTCCAGATCCACTTGTTTCGAGTACAGACAAAAAGTATCCATATCGTGAGTTGGTTGGATCACTCATGTACTTAGCTGTTTGCGCTCGTCCTGACATAGCACATGTGACTAGTTATCTAAGTCAGTTCAACGACAAACATGCTGAAGCTCACTGGATAGCAGCTAAAAGAGTTCTTCGGTATCTGAAGGGAACCAAAACATACGGAGTAGCTTTTTCTAAGGGAGCTATCAATTCTTCACTTGAAGGGTACGTAGATGCTGATTTTGCTGGAGATTTAGACAGAAAGTCATATTCTGGGTACGTTTTTATATGGCAAGGAGGAGCTATATCATGGAGATCAGTGAAACAACGCACTGTTGCGTTATCAACAGCAGAAGCTGAATATGTAGCGCTATCAGAAGCTACAAAAGAGGCTATCTTTTTAGGCAGGCTTACAAAGGAATTAGGTTTTCCTTTCAATCCTGTTACCCTGTATTCAGACAGTCAGTCAGCTATAGCTATTGCACAGAACCCAGTGCAGCATCATCACACCAAGCATATTGATGTAAGATATCATTTTGTCAGAGGTGCTGTTGCAGATAGTGATATAGAGCTGAAGTATAAAGAGACAGAGCGCATGTATGCTGATGTGCTTACTAAGCCATTGTTGCGAAGTAAGTTTGAATTCTGCGTGCAAGGCTTAGGTGTAAGGGTGACTGTAGTCTAAGAATGCTGAGATTAAGGAGGAGTGTAAGAACGTGTAGGTTTTATATCGCTTTGTATTTATTATAATCATCAGCTTGTCACACTTAAATTAAGAGCCTTGTCAATCTGTTTTATACTTTATGGTTGTCATTCAATATACATTGTCATTGCTTGTACGAAATCCGTAAATATATTTAACTTATATTCTACTTCTGTGTTTCTTTGGAGTGTTATATCTATCACAGTTACCGGACTGATAAACAGCATTGTTGATTTTAAATTTACAACGATAACATTATTAATTTATGTTATTAAATATTTAGTATATAATGCTTTTCTATCGTATTGGTGTACAATAAATAATAATAAAATTATTTTGTATATCAACTATAAAACTTTTGGTGTCTAAGTTTAATTGATTTACTCTTTATATGTTCAGGATTAATTACAGATCTCTCTTAGGTCAATTTTATCTAATGGATTAGTCAACTAAAGATCTCTACCTAAATTCAAAACTGAACTTGTAAAGGAAACTCCCTACCGAAGGACTTGAACCATAATGTACCACGAAGTTTCCAAGTCATCAAATAATATCGTTTCCAGAACCGCTCAAATTTACAATAATCGTTACATTATCACTAATAGTTATGACAGTAGTGTCTTACTTAGACCTCTATCCTATATCCAAATTATAAATTTCGCCATCGCATAAATATTCATAGCCTACGATCGCCCTATTTGCCGGGCTGTCACCCGCGCTTCGGATGAGTCCAGGATACACTTAATCAGGAAAATTACTAAGTAATAGAGTCCAGAGTAAACTTTATATGATAATGAAACAGGACAGGGGCGCATCGCAAGCCGTTTGCTGCGACCGTTGTGTGGAGACAAAATGTGACAGGCGTTTACAAGTTTGAGGTTTGCGTCCGTATGATTTTGAGGTTTTGTGACTTTAAAACAGATTACGAATGCGTTAACACAGCTTTTTGGTAAGTACATATATTATTTTGATTTCCGCGAACGCTACCTATCGTATTTAGGTGTCAGCTGTTGTCACAACTGACTCCTTTTATAAAAAGGCAAGAGGGTACTCCTTAATTGACGGATTTACAGTTAGTCAACTATGTATTGAGTGTAAATCAAAATATAACATTTGCAATTTCGTTAATATTTACAAATACATTCTACAAATAACTGGTAGTCTAATTAAAAAAGTATTAAATTCAAAATGTAAAAAAGTTACCTCCACTCATTTAGGGTAATTAGTATACTAGATCGTGTGCTCACTCTGATTGTCCATTTTTGTGTTTTATAATTAAGCTTCGTCGGATTGTTTCATTTCGTTCAAATTAAATCCAACAACATAATAATTTTCTTTAATGTTGTGTACTCGAACAAATTGGTAATTCTTAAATGAAAATCACAATAAAAATTGCAGTTTCCAGCACCGTAATAAGTTTTAAACAAATAGCATAAGTATGTTACTAATACTACAATAATAAATTCTACTCAAATCACAGGAAATCAATACATCACTGATGTTGTAGAGCACATATAATTTTTTTGTTCTGGTAAGCGAACCATAAAAAATACATAGTATTATATAATGTAAAAATGAAGGATAATCAGCAAAAGTTTTATTTTTTTATATAAAAGACATAGAAATACATATTTAAAATACATACACAAATAACTACAACCTTCCTTAATTATATCAGTACAGAATAACGGCGTTCTCGGTTGATTGATTCAATTCAAGAATCAGCAATAAAATTAAAGAAATATACAGAATTAAAAGTAAACAAGATTTCTTTTTTTTCTAAAATGTCACTTTATAAGTTATTTTTATTAGGCTACTAAAGTACCCTAATCAAATATATAGATGTATAAGCATTAACAAATGTCTATTATAAGCAAAATACATTGACATGCAAAAAGTTAATACCGAAGTTCGCCACGAAACTTAATCGTCCGCTGTCAAGGATTGATTGACATATTTGGTGGCATGCGATATCCCGCTTTAAATTCATCAAAAGGGAATGCCATTGAAATATGATTGGTCATTTTTCTCTCCCCACACGAGGATATATCCACGCGATGAACATGCTAAGTTATGCAGATGACAGTTGTCTGCGAGGCTAATTTGATGGCCCGAGCTCATTTTTATTCAACGTTTGGACGATGAAATGTAAAAAAATTGTTGCAGGCACCGGTAGAGATTATGGGAAATTTAAATATAATAGCCACGCAATCGCCTTTTCGATAAACGAGACTTAAGTATTTTAGAAAAAAGAAAAACAACGTTACTAAAATTTGTAATAGTGTGTGATACCTATCGGCCTTATTAATAAAAATTTTACTTCTTGAATTAGTTACTCCGAGTTTTGTCTTTGTTTCCGTCGGCTGTCATATGTGAAAACAAGACAAAACACGGAGTAACTAATCCGAGGATTATCCAAGTAGTAAAATTTTTATTCATAAGGCCGTATATTATTAAAATAATTTTTCGCCGTGGAAGACTCGATTTTAGCTATTTTGTTTTTTCGTTCTCAATGGGATATCGCAAATAGAAAAATATCAAATTAAAGAGCGGTCACATGTGCATACTCCTTAATTTAAAAAATAAGAAAATGAGGTATTTTTTTTAACAAACTTCCATCCCCTGTCGTACTCTCATTATCCCTATATAAATACTATCACAACCTATATCTTTCTCAGTAATCATTAGTAATGTAACGTTTGCGGGGTGGGTGTTCTATAGACGGTAGTCTGAAACAGACTGAAAAAATGTTTCAAGCGCCTAAAAAACAACGGCAACTAGGGTTAAATTTAGATATTCTAGTATGTGATAGGGCACCTCCTGAAACGCGCTGAACTGGCTGCTGAAAACGATTCTAAGGCCGAGAAAACCACGCCGGAAGTTCTTATACCAAAGGCGTAACAGTGATTAACTCCCACATAACAAATTAAAAGATTAAAGAAAGTTTTCAGGGCAATCACATATTGCCTGGATAAAAGCGGAAGGGATATCCTTCAGAATAAAAGCTTACAAGAATAAATCTCACAGTTTTTTTCAAACATTCACGCTATGCATAAGACTATATTCATTTTCAAAAATAGCACATCTGTTACATCCAATATTCATAATAATTATTACTATAATTTATTAAAGCATTTTAAATATTTTTTACTTACAATGGCGTTCTTTCTAAACAAGATAATAATAATGGATTATACTGTGTAGCGTAACCCATTTTTGTAACCTTCAAAAGAAGATTTATTATTAAAGTACACAAAAATTTATAAATATTTAAACTATATATAACAATAGCATAGGACCAAGATAAATTAGAATACCTATATGTTCTCCAAACTTTAGCAGACAAATACAGAAGGTGCTTCGTCTCGAAGCAGTTTTTCAATCTCGCTACAAATGTGCAACATTTACAAAGCTTACGACTTAGAACACAGGAACACCGTACAAATGGCTTTGCACAGGTGTTGTTTTATTGAAAAAAAAAAGATACAAATTACCCCCCCTTTCTTCGCGATTTGATGGTGATTTGATGCTAAGCCGAAGGAGTTGGGGTAATCATTTAAAAGTACCGTTTTTCGCCTCCAAAGGGTTTAACATCGCGTGTGATTCGTATATTTACATAAGGGGAGTAATAAAACGATCGAATAAAAAAATACGTAGCGACTGATGAGATAATATTTAATAACTTGAGCGGTATGAATTTGAGTTAGCGAAAAATTAACGCCGAAGGAGTTGGGGTAATCATTTAAAAGTACCGTTTTTCGCCTCCAAAGGGTTTGACATCGCGTGTGATTCGTATATTTACATAAGGGGAGTAATAAAACGATCGATTAAAAAAATACGTAGCGACTGATGAGATAATATTTAATAACTTGAGCGGTATGAATTTGAGTTAGCGAAAAATTAACTAAACTGATGACGAATATTAATTAAAAATAAAATCCAGAACGAGCTTACAAAAAGTGGGTTATAAATAATCGATTTTGGATATTTAAATTTTAAAACGTGCGACTAAATTACTACGTGAGTGACTAGAAATACAGAGAGGGCATCTTTTTGTAGAAAAGACTAAAGAGCACAAAAGAAAATAGGTGACAAAATTGTCTATTGTAGGTTACGTTAGGTTCAGAACATGACCATGTGTAGCGGAGCGAGCGAAGCGAGCGCTGTGTCATACCTTATATTCTATGGGAAACTATAATACTGCATTATGGTATTTTTCAAAGTCAAATTCAAAACATTTCATTTAAGATAAAATGCTGCTCACCATAAATAAATCATTTGCCAAATATTGAAAAAAATGCAGGACGTAACGTTGACATTCAAACAAATATTAGGTCGCTCAAATATTATGAAGCTTCTCATTTTGTATTTGAAGTAACTCGAATGAATGTTTATAAGTTTAGTCGCTCACTTAGTATTACAATAACCCATTTTTTTTATAATTTTTTTTTTATTTACAGTCACTCGTTTAAATACTACCCTTTACATAAATTGTAGAATACATAATACGAAAAATTTAATTGGAAAATAATTATTTGTAATACTAATACAACTATACTAAGACTTTTTCATTACTCATACTCTGAAAGTAGGTCTGAAGTTGCCTGAGGAGCGGGTTGAAAGTAATACTTTTCAGCCCTAGGGAGAATCACTTTCAACTGACAGCTGCCGTCAAATTTTAAAAAGAAACTAGTTCTTTTTACACATTTTTATGGAACCATGTTCCGACTTTCTATACAGCCACTCAATTACAGCGCGTTGTAAAATTGAAATAACATAATGTTAAATATTTAAAGAATATATTATTTTATAAATGACTTTATTATAATTTATTTTCAACTATTTCTTTAAAATTACACAGATTTGGGTAAAATATTTACCATTTTTTAAATTATGAAAATGAAAAATAATGTCTGAATAGCTGGCCGGCCACAGAAAAAAAAACAAAATAAGCGGGAAAGCGGCAATGCGATCTTCATTTGTTTTTTTTCATTTATAGAGATTTGTATTAACTGTTAATTAATTTGTATAACACTGTGTTAATTAACACAATGAGTTCATCTGATTCAGATAGGGAGTTAACGCCTGATTTTATAAGAGAAAGCGTGCTAAAGCAGAAGTTATTGATTTATGTAACGTTTTTTCTTTAGCTAATTCATTGTTTTATTTTTACTTTCCTTGTATTCGTAATGAAAAGCACAGTGTTTACCTCGGGTTAAAGACTTATTTAGTCCCTCGAACTATTGGTGCCCTCGCTACGCTCGGGCGCCAAACATCGTCTCGGGACTAAATAAGTTACTTTCACCCCTAGGGTAACAATGTACTATTAATACATCATATGTGTATATTTCATTTAAGGGCATTTGACAATGGAGCACGACACTAAGAAAGAGCGTCCACTAGGTTGAACATGTTACAATTTTACAAGCTTTTTACAGGCTTTTATTTACTTTCACCTGTCCCGTGTCTGTAATGAAATCTTGCAAGCTAAATTTAACCCACTTCCCGGTTTCCGATTGAGCTAAAATTTTGCATGCATATAAATATGCAATATTATAATGACATAGAGCTTATCTAATGCTGAAACTGGAAGGTGGCTGAAACTCCGCAATAAAACGACACAACCCCATCGAGTTTGGGCTTGTTTGATTCGTATTGACGAGTACTAAAAAAAGTTTTTTTTTTAATAATTTATCTTGTATACGGTTGTTTTTAAATAGTCGGTGCATCTTACCTAAGCTTGGGCGGAAAGCTTGATGTTATAAACGTGTGCTTCGTTGAAACATGGGCTTGAGTTTTCATGAGATATTCAGGGATGAAATCTGCAAAAGTAAAAAAACCGAATTATTATAAAAATAAAAGACGTATTAGGTTAAATACATAATAAACACTATGCTTAGTTGCTATGCATATATTAGCTGTAAACCTCTGAAATATGAAGGAAGCCTTACATGTAGTTGCTCACTTATTTTAATCTCCCCATTTAGATCCCGCAACATCATAAGTCCCGGATCAAATTTACCCAAGCATAAAATATTGATTAATAAAGATAGAAAGATCAGGCACCTACTGCACGGCTTCCAGAACCCATTTATTATTCACAAGATCAGTAAAATAAGCCTCAAGTTATTTATTATATAAAACCTTCATAATCTCATTGATAGCCCTCTATCTACAGAATTATTTTAATAGGCTTTCTCTTGGCTCAATGTTTATAGTGGTATAAGGTGGTAACGTTATAAATATATTTTTTTACAAAGTGTCAATGTGAATAACAGTATTGCTGCAAAAAAAAATTCAAAATATAAAAATAGACTTACAAGTTAAAAATAAATAAAAATACAGGTACAGAAAATATCACATTTCTATATTGAAGTCAGTGCCAAATTTTAAGACTTTCTAGGAGATTATCGCTTGGCGCCGACTTCATTAAAGAAATGTATGTTGTCTGTACCTATTCTTATATTATTTTTCACTTTTTTAGTGTTTTTGAAGTAGGTTTTTATTTTATGACTAGCTGTGCCCGCGACTTCGTCCGCGTAAGATCTTGATAAAAGTAGCCTATGTTATATCTTATATAACAAGCTATCTATTAGTGAAAGTCTAGTCAAAATCGGTCCAGCCGTTCCGGAGATTAGCGGGAACAAACAGACAGACAGACAAAAAAAAATTAAAATTGTGTTTTTATTATTGGTACCCGATATACATTCATACCCATTTAGTAAAAACTTGTTATTTTGACATTACGAACAGACACCTCAATTTTATTTATTTGTATTTACGAACAGACACCTCAATTTTATTTATTTGTATAGATTTGTTTTTTATCTTTTTAGTGAGTGGCATCTTTCTCACCAATTCACCTTCGGTGAGCTGATATTAAATTCACTTGATATTAGGTGCATATTACAATTCGGGAGGAAACGCCGCAGTGTCATCACTGCGACGCTCCCGACGACACTGCCGTGCACACCCTGTTGGTGTGGCCGGCCTGGCGACGCCAGCGCAGCGAACTCATCGCTGCGCTGGGTGACGGAAACCTCTCGCTGACGAGCATGGTCGTGGCCATGCTCCGAGGCGAGGCGGAATGGGGTGCTGTCGCCTCCTTCTGCGAGGACGTCATCTTGCAAGCCGCTCCCATCCGCCGCAGACGGACAGGCGGGCATTCGCACAAGCGATGCCCGCCTAATGACCCTTCCGTGGAGGCCTGCGTGCACGGTTGGCCCCGTGCACGTCGCCGTAAGGCCCTTCGTCTGGGGATTGCCCTAGTGTTCTCGGGTAATCCCCCCTTGGCGATAGCCCGACCAGTCAGGTCGGGCTAGCCCGGGCGCGTCGGTAGTGGTAGTCGCAGTGTGGACCCTATCACGCGCGCCCATAAGGGCAGGGAGAACACCGGGGGGTTTAGTGGGTAGGTTCTCTGCCGGGAGAGCCCTACACACGCTCGTCGTCTAGCCAACGGCGAGTACGGTGAGGTCACGCATTCCCCTCGAAAAAAAAATGTGCATATTACATTGCGGTTTTTGGTTCATGATTACCAGATGCAAATACGTAAATAGCTTCGGAATCCCATCACCAGATCCTGACCACTGAGTATACTCTATCGAATACTAAAAAAAACTTTGTAAATTGGTCCACAATTGGCGGCGTGATCGCGTAACATACACACAAAACATACGCATCGATTTGAGAACCTCCTCCTTTTTTGAAGTCGGTTAAAAAAGACTGGTTTTGTCAATTAGGAATCAATACGAAAAAGTTGAATGTTATATTCTACCGCATCTATTTAAAGTACAATAAGGTCACGGTAACGTTGCTCTTAAATTTAAAACTTTTGAAGAACAATTTAAACAAGTTAGAGATTGCTTTATCAATAAGTTAATTAATAAATCAATAGGCCTTATTGTATGTATGTGCAATAAAGTTGTACATACATACAATAAGGCCGCCTATACTTGTACATTTCTTCTTTTTTACGTTTGTTTCTTTTGTTACTGTTGTTTATGCAATAAAGAGTTAATTATTATTATTAAACTTCAAGAGCCAGTCATTTTCTGTACCTACGTTTAAAAAATAATGTTAAAATTAAAGACTTTTAACATTATTTTTTTAATTACTCTTAGTTTAAAATTTCAATATTTATCAATAAAATTCCAATCAAGTTATCAATAATCGTAATATCATTAAGACATTATGATTTTTTGTAGTTAGTTTACAGTCAATACAGCATTAAGTTGAATCCTTATTAATATTATTAACGCAAAAGTTTGTAAGTATGGATGTTTGTTACTCTTTCACGCAAAAACTAGTGAATGGATTTGGATGAAGTTATGTATGTAGACGGATTAGGACTAGGATTAACATATAGGCTACTTATTATCCCGGAAAAGTAAGTAGTTCCCGCGGGAAAGTAGATTTACAGTTTTTTCTTGAACTTTTAAGGCAAAACATAGTTCGCGGACACAGCTAGTAATCTATAACACGTCAAGCCTTACATTACTACCACTATGAAAGCACCGCTATTTCAAACGACAATGGGGCGGTCTAAAGATCAAACTGTAAGGTCCGCCTGTTGTACTTGTACGTAATAAGACTCTACATCAACACGAAAGGTCTCTGTCTTCGAGTCTTCTACACTAAGATCAAATTGCATCACAGAATTATCACCCCTTTTGACGGTGCAAAATTCGTTTGAGCTGAATTAGCCGGAATGAAAATTCGTGTATCGCATAGAATTACGATGCCGTCTGAAAGTCAAACGCCCGCATCGTTCCGATCTCGGCGATAAAACTTCGTCGGGGCGTTCCGAATTCCAAAACAAAGCTCGCAGTAAAGTCGGCTCCCAGATGGCGCAGGTGTCCCGGCAACTCGCACGTTCTCTAATCAAGCGGAAATGTGCGCTCGGACGACCGGGCCGGACGACTGACCCGCCCGCCTCACCTGAACGTTGCCCGGCGGAATTTGAATCGACGTCACATTTGGTCAATGCCGTCGGAAATTTGGATTTTGTTGGAGCTATCTTCCTCTTTATACACGTCCGTTACGTTGACGCATTACCGCTGATAACATTCAAGCGACAAAAAAGAGAATAGCCACTCTTTAGATCAATTTAACAAACGTTGCATCACTGGCTCGAATTAATGTGGAGGGTCAAAGGAAAGGGCGCTCGCTTATCAGAGAGAACGCTTTCTCTCGCTCGGCTCCGGCAGTCGGAGGCGCAAACACGTGAAGTTCGGGATAGAAGAACAAACTTTCTTTTGTTTCCATTATGTTTAAACGTGCCTCGTTACCGCAAGGATCTTCCTAAACCTTTTGACGTTTCGCTAAAAGGTTCATTTCGGTTGATTAATGCTGTAATTCCTCTGGTTGGTTGTATACAAAAAAAGGCACTTGAAACATTTATACGGTGACAGGTCGTGAGTGGGAGAAAAATGGGAGGGAATTTATCTTTGCCGTGTATCGCGGGCTTAGTATCTATTTTAATACGAACACCGTATTTATTAGGTTTCTGAAAATGCCTCTCTCATCATTTCTTTGATTTCTTGCAACTTGTTTCTAAATATTATGATAGGCATAAAATTAAAAAATAAAACGATACAAGTAGTTTTCTTATTTGAAAGAGATTTGTTTGTTGAAAAAAGAAATTACACGATCAAATTGAAATTTGGCAAAAGAAGTGTAGCGTGCTCTGTTACCCGCCACTCTTCTTGCACGGGTTGAATAAACGGCTTAACGCGCCTTCTGTTCGCGGGGGAGTTCTTGATTACTTTTTTGTTAAACATTATTTTCTAAGAGTCGAGCGTCAAACTTTACGTAAGATAAATTCCATATGAGTTTTCAGAGCCGTAAGTTTTGTATTTCTAAGAAAAATTAACAAAAAAAAGTGCTACATACTGATCGGTTATCGACTTACCTATCACCAGAACCGATGTATGGGACCACCCTACATCACACTATTAATTGCATTAGTGCAGTGTCGAATACAGCTGCCCGTCAGATCGGTAGATAAGCCAGCTTGTTTGGGGGCCGTTCACGTCTTTATTATACCATAACAATAGTAAAATCGAGGGTGAGACTAACGGATAGGCAATAAATTGATATATCGCCATAAAAGGGCCGGTTAATAACGCAATGAAAACTGTGTCTAGGAGATTGCTCGTTTGTTTTCTATAGAGCTAACTAATTGCAATTTCCGTCGTGTCAGTCATTCCACGCGATGGTTTAAATGACGATTCGGCTTAACAAATTGTATACCAACCTACCTATTTTTCAAAGTGTGAATTGGATGATTGGAGCGATAATAAGTATGACTATCAGTGCTTATTGTTGCATCCGTTAGTATAAAATGTAGCAATGATGGTGCATATAAGTTTTTAGTAGTAAAATTACATTTATAAATTCTTCGATGTTGAATTTGAGCATCACTTTAATTGCAGACTAAATCAGATACTTTTTTATATTTGCGATTTGGCATTTTCTTTAAACATATATGTATGCTGAAGGCGCTGCAGATTCGAGTCGTGCCCGAGGTATTTTTTCTTATATTCATCAGTTTATTTAGCATTTTTAAAGAGATGCAAAGTCACAAATAGAATAAATTATCAATTAATTTGTTTGAATTTCTAAAATGGATGTTGATAATAGCTACATAAGCTATTAACAAACAGTGAAGTAAAAATATATCAATACGAATACTTTTTGTTTCATTTTTTAATACTTATTGCAAGCGGCTTTCAAAATATTTCTTCTTGTTCGACATCCAGTTAGAAAATTTAATGTTACATGTCAAAATAATTCACAGAAAATAAAAACTGACTCTGATAAGACTAATGTTAAAAAAAGCATAAGAATACACACATCATCACAATGACAATATAAAAACTGACTTTCTGTATATTTTCATATTATTTTGAATTTTTTGTGTGTTTGATGTCATTTATTGCAATCTTTTAGTGATTTAAATATAGATATATTAAACACAGATAAATTATAGAATACTCTTAAAAGTCTTATCATTAGCTCAGCATGGGAGATAATTTCTTGAGATGATGACTACCAGACGCAAGTGGCTTCAGAAAAAGACATGAACGACGTTGGATGTGCTTATAAAATTTAAGGGGTTCCCTCGATTTTCCTGGATGTCACCACCAAATCCTAACTTGGTAACAAAGGAACCTTTTCAGGTATACTCTTTCGAATACAATAAGAATTATGAAAATCGGGTAAGAAATGATGGAGTTATGAGGTAACATACATAAAGTACATGCGCGTCGTATTATCGAAGGGGAGGCCCTTTTGAAAGTTTGTTCAAAATTGAGACTGCAAATGCAAACACCTAAAAATGGAAATACATTTAATACAATCAACAAATGCTGAAATGAATATTTTGTTTTTTAGAGAAGCGGGAAGTGCCTGCCTACGCGCACCTCACTTAACTAGTTGCCGACACGTCAATTGGTCTTAACGTCAACTCATACGGGAGAAAATCCGGTACAAAGTAACTGTACCCTTCAATCGCAGTCAAATTATTTTTATCCAAAAGAAAGACTCTAATGACAAGTTTGCTCATTGAATCATCGATGGTTTACTTGGTAATAACAGAGCTGCATTCGCTTCACAAACTCATTGTTTTGAAACTTTATAATTCGATGTATACTCATGTGCAGCGTAGTAGATGTAGTTTGTGATGTGTTAGTAATCATTAGTACACTGTTTTTATTAAAAATATAGTAAGAGTGTTTAAAATTAAGCCGTTTTGTAGACATTAACACAGGCTTTAGTCTTTAATAGGCACCAGCTTCTCACAACATTGTATACAAAAATTGTATGATATATAAGTTGTATTGTAAGTTATCTTGTTGTGTGAGAAATAAACAATTTTATTATTATTTAATTATTATTAAATAAAAATATTTAAAATAGCTTTAAGTCTTAACGATATGTTTAACAATACAACGCCTCGTATAATTACAAGACTATAACTTCGGGCGTATTTAATACTTCTAAGTCTGTGCAAAATTTCTTATCAGAGTGTATTATACCGACCACTCCTAAAGTAGGACAACTCCGCTCAAAGCCTTGTAAAATCCACCTCATTAGCAGGTCTACAGAAAAATCTGACTACAGATTAATTCTTTAAGTTGTGCAATATTTCCAGTGCCGTTAACGAGCTAACCGTGCCTAACAAAGTTACCGTGCTGTTCTGAAACGCTCTTAGAATGTACACCGTTCTCGGGCACCTTAATTTTCCTTTGAAAACTCTTTAAATTTTCCATGGCGACTCCAAATCCTTTGCCGCGCGAATGTTGGAAGGATTTCATTAAAGTGCACGAACAGTTACGCGAACTCAAAAGTGGCATATTTGATGTAGAATGCGACACAATGTTGAAATTAGATATTTAATGTGCGAAGACTAAAATTAATGTTTGCTACTTTTTTAGATTGTCCGTTAATCTATATATCTATACTATATAAAGCGATTAATCACGAAATCTTAGAAACTATAACACCTACAAACTTGAAATTAGGCAGGTAGGTTCCGTATAGAGTGTGGACATCTGCTAAGAACGGATTTTACGAAACTCTAACCCTAAGGGGGTAAAACGGGGGTTGAAAGTTTGTATTAGTATTGATATAACTAAGAAAGCGTTGAAGTCTTTTAAGGTGAAACGTAGTTTGCTAACCTAGCTGTGCCCAGCTAGTAAGACTGATATACTTAAAGACTAAAATATTAATAGTTGTTGTTCTAACGAACTGATATTTGTTTGTTATACGAAATCCACTTGACCTAAAATATTACGTCGTCCATGTAGAGATTTAATCAATTTCAAATTAACGAAATGCTAATATTGAACTAGCACTCGAAAAGTTCTATAAAGCCATTCAGCCATTGAAATCAACTAATACTGAACGACCGCACAAGTTTCGAACGCCTAGCAGGTACAGAGGTAAACCACACAAACCATTGTTTTCACAAACATCTATTTTCATTTTCGCTAAAATACCGGGGACTTCTGTATAGGGCTTGTATTATAGGACTTTTTGTACTTACATCGTTCCTCTGTATTATGGAAGTGTATCTCTCAACCGTCGCACGCGCACAGACAATGTTCAGGTACTGTCTTTTTTTGTTATAACTAAATTGAATATTAAACGGTTGTCGGAAATTATTAATTTACCTTCAAGGTAAATTAATAATTTATAAGAACTCTTTTCATATTGAATTTAGTTTATTCAACTAATAGTTTTCACAGCAGAAATATCTTACTATATTTCATATGGTTTAAATTTGATAATCTCAAGCTCGTGAATAATTAAAGTTCACATACATAAAATATTAAGTCCGATTATTCCAGAGTTTTACACCCTACAAACCACAATGTCTGGGACACGCCAACCTAAAATGTTTGGTGGCGGCGTGGGCTGGCGTTAAACTTCGAGTGGGCAGCCTATTTATTCACATAAACTTGGACGCTTACACACAGAACTGTGTCCAAAGAATATCTATTCGAAACAGGTTGTTTCTCACTGATTGTATCGATGCGGCCGCAGTTTATATCTAGACCTCTTGCTTATTTATAGGCTGTGTGAATGCAATGAAAAACGTATTTACGAGCGGTTTGTCGTTGAAATTTATTAAGACGCGCACTCTATTTTTAGTGACGACGTGTAAATAGCCTAGTCTGGTTCTAAGACTTGTTCGTTTCTTGTGTTTTTGTTTCAGCCTTATGTCGTCAGTCGTTCCGTCGAAGGGATTGATGCGAAATTTGACTTTTTCTAAATTATTATTAGGTAATGGGAGGTGACACTTTGTAGGAGTTCTAAATGGGTTCATAAAGCAAGGCTTCCATATGTGAAATGAAAATTTAACATCGCTTTTAAAGAAGCTTGTAAGTTCTATATCATTTGCATTTTATCGTAGTGTCACATCATGTGTACAACACAAAGCAATACAAGTGCGTGCAATACCTGTAAAATGGGTTTACAAGTCAATATAATCACTATGTCGCTTACAGTAAGGTTAAAACAAACACATCTTGCTCTCAATGCGGTTTTAATATTGTATTGGGCGATCATGGTTAGGAGGAGTAAACACACGACCGGATGTCATAGCATATAACTACCGATACATTTAAATCTTACCTATAAATATCAGTCTTAAGTGGCGTATTATTAGTTCAAAATATTCATCAGTAAAAACTAAAAGTCCTCAATATCTCTGGAAATCCTAACCGAACATAAATAGCGCAAACCTGTCACACTGGGCAAAATAAACCGTATAAAAAGATATAAACCGGCATTGGCCTGTCGGATCGCGGACGTCAAAACATTCAGATTTTATTCCGAGAAAACAAAACTTCGTGTTCCGAGAAGACTGCCGCCGTCTTAATAACACTTATGAATCCGAGCTGTATAATTATTACCTACCTGCACATATACTGACTGACAGCACAGTCTACGCAACTTGTTGGTACTCCTGGCATAAGTAGCAACAATGATATTTCTGCTTTTTTATGTATTTCTTAAATCCAAAGTGATTTTAATTACATGTTAATATAGTTTTCAAAAAAATTAAGCGAGAACCAATTAGTAGGTAGGGGAAAGACGTCCATATCGTACGACTTAAATTTGAACAAATTTTGGACGAAATATATTATACATATCGAAATAACGTTTTATCTAAATAATGCTACAACTATCAAACTATAAAGCTGATATAGCTAATTTTGGCTAGTAGCAAACTTGAGCTTTACAATTTATTTTTTAAGCATCGCTTAAAAGTACGATATAGAGGTTGTTTAATCATAGCCCGTGGTTCTTGAATGGAGGCACGATTTAATTTGAAATTTTGTATCGACATATCAGTGAAGCCCTGACTACTATTTTTGGCAATATTATCTATATTATAGGCCCCAGAGACGTTGATTTTTTTAAAGCCTTATATTGTTGTTAAGGGATATATTTTTAAAAAGGAATGTAATTAAATATATATAAAAATACATTTTTATAAACAGGATTTTTTTGTTCAAACAGAATTTTATCATTTTTACTTTAATTCACTATTTAAAATAAAAATTATAAAAATCCTGTTTGTATAATTATATATTTTCATCCTCGCAGTTAAACATGTCATTTGAAGGCTTTCGATTATGATACAT
The DNA here is from genome assembly GCA_963935595.1 of Schoenobius gigantellus. Classification (NCBI taxonomy): domain Eukaryota; kingdom Metazoa; phylum Arthropoda; class Insecta; order Lepidoptera; family Crambidae; genus Schoenobius; species Schoenobius gigantellus. The sequence continues at coordinate 32,894,862 of OZ012542.1, forward strand.
TTTACTTACTTTAATTATCATAGATAATGCTACATTATGTGTTTCTTATTCGTAACTGAAAGATAAATGAAAAGAATAGAGTCAAATTGAACGTTTCGTGCTAAACACAGGTCGATAATTAGCAGAATACTTTAGTTAACAAAGATTAGTACACCAAGATTAAAGTAAATACTACGAGCTACAATCATTGTTTTAATTCTAACTATTTACAATGGTTGCGTCTATAGACAGACAGACGTCAAATGTGTCAGCATATAATTAATAAACATGAAGGAAGAACACCTGGAGACAACGCTGCGGTAATTTAATCATATAGTAGCTCGTATTTTACCAAACAGCTGCTCCTAGTTTGTGTGCAACGCAATTATTGTCTATTTGCAAAGACAACAATATATCAAACATTATTATAGATGCGGTAAAGACGTAGAGTTATGTTTTATACCAAATAGATTCTGTAAAGTACATAATATTATGTACTGTTAAGTGTAACTCTTTTAAGTTTAATATAACACGTCATAGAGTGGAAATAGTTTATTTATCTTACTGAAATATAAAGTCACTTATTTTATTTTTGGGCGCCGACTCACGTCCCAATCTGACTTTATCGATAACATAGTAACTACATGGAAGTATTTACTTGCATATATCAATATACTTAATGAAGATTTGAAATAAAATATAAGGTTTTTTTAAAGTTAAACGGTTCTGATTAAAAGAAAGATAATGGTAAATAGAATGAAAGGTAATGTAGATAATGTACTAAAACTAAACATAATTAGGTAGATCCTACGTACCAGCTAACACACTAGAGCCCTTTTCATCAATCCAGAGCATTGCTCAGTCGCAAAAATAAAAGTATATTAATATGACATTATCATATTTATTTTCAATAAAACCATTTAACAAAATAACAAATATTTTTATTGTCGAGTTTTTTTATGATGTTTCTGTATTTCACAAGACAAGCCCTCTCATTTGATACCCATATTGAGAGGGTTGAAAAAAAATAATAGCATTTTGTGGTGGCGGCAACATTGGATTTATAATGATACTAATATACATAATTGAATTGTCAGCAGAATTAAAGGTATGTACCTACCTAATTTGAGATCAATCAGTCAACAGGATAGGGTAAAATTTCAATCACTAAATTTGACCCAACAAGAACAACAAACAGGGCAAGCTAAATAAAACCGTTAAATAATTTACTGCGACATGACTGACTGAATGCGACTGACATAGGATAGTTATAATAATAATAAAGTTAAAAGAAGAAAGCACACTTTCAATTGAGTCATTGAAGAAAGCCCACTTAAAATTGTCTCGTTGAAGAAAACACACCTTAAATTTGTCTCGCTAGGTAGCCGTTTTGCAACTGCCCCGGACCGGCGACAGCGACGCCGGCAACGGCTGCCGGTGAAGCAAAATGTATGAAATTATAAGTCACGTTTTTCGCCACGCCCAGCAATGACACGACTTCCACATATTGTATTTCAACCGTTCCCGTTCCGGCTTCGGCATCCGGGTAAGGCAGTGATAAAATAACCATTATGTCATTAAGTATTTTCACATTAATAAACAATCGACAGAAAACACATAATCGCATCAAAAGGTGTCATTGAAAGCCTCAAGTGCTTCAATTAAACACTTTATTATCCATACTATGGCCTATTTTACCCCGCCTTCGTTTTAGATTATTATTAATAATTCGCGTTAGTAGCGGTATGCGGCGCTCGCGAGTAAAAATGCAAAGTACACATTTAATTTCAACCCCTATAACGCTGTGGGGGTCGACTGTACCCACCTAGTAATTAATTAGGCACCCACCTGCAAACACCCGCGCTGTGAACTGACCGTAAATAAAAATGTACCGCAATCGTTAATTATGTGTCGTGGAATTATTTTTACGATGAAATGCACGTTTTTGTTAAAATAAACATTGGACACACAACAGCTGTCAGCGACTTAGTGCCACTTAATATCTAGCTCAAAGGAAACTAGCCTCGCGAATATTAAAGGGAAATTTTGCTCAAAATAAAACAGACTTTTAACTTTCAGTATTCAAAACCTCGGTGAAAATATATTGAGTGAAGAAATAGCTGTTTGATTGAAACGCTAAGAACACATTTATCAAACACATTTCAGCGGATAAATATGAGAGAACGGCTCGGAATCCACATAATTAATCAACGTCAGAGTTTTGCAGACCCACAGCGTGGAATTGAGATTTCACAAAACTTCATTCAATGGATTCGCAGGAAGCGATAAAACTGAACACTTGTCCCACTATTGTAGTCACTATTGACAACAAAAAGCCAGCTGGCTGAATGAAAAAGTGAGTTATTTCGTTCAATTTAAAAAATAAATGATTATGTCAATTATATTTTGTAAGCACATTATATATAACAATCTACAAAAATTATACTATTTTTATTTGTTAGAGTACTCGTAGCTTGCTTAATCATTTCAATCTATACACGTTATTTACGGTGTCATAAACGTTGTTAAAGTTGCTTTATAAAAAAAGCTTACTGCTAGTTTTTTATTAAGCAACTTTTATTACAACTGAAAAATATATTTTTAATCTCTCAATGATCCGAATTGTTTAATCGCTAATGCTTCGTCCAACCAGTATTCTTAACTGGAACACTACAAGAATAAGTCGCGACTGTAAAGTTGTAAAAGACTTTTGCGACTGATTCAAATTAAAACTTATTGCTCTATTATGTACCTTAGAGACCTCTCAACATCTGTTTATATACTTAGGTCATAAATAATGCATCACTGCATGCCGCCTCCAATTCCTGTCTTACCACGGTGGTCTTAGTGTTGTGCTTGACTGATATTCGATTCGTATATTATCGACAAATCTACTGTGTTATTAAAACTCATTCAATTCCTCATTATGCTATTAAAATGTATAACTTAGGTTCGTTCTTATAAACTCAAACTCAAACTCAAAAATCTTTATTCAGTATAGACCTTTACAGGCACTTATTGACGTCAAAAAAAACATAAAAATCTTCAACCAAGAATCTAATTAACTAAATTATTTAATCCTTGTATGTACACACACCCCAACCATTATTAAGATGTGTGCAAATACAAGTCAAATGAAAAAAAAAATTTACTCTACACCTGTTCGGAAATTGGGAGAGCTTTCTCGAGAAGAACAGGCAAGAAACTCGGAAGGTCTTGTATTTTTTTTGTCTCCTCTTTTAAAATGCCAACATTACAATATTATATTTAACAAACATTATTTTTAATAATATAGTAATGCCTGTCGGTGTGAGTGGAACAGTTACTCGAATGAAATTATATTAATATAATGGCAATATTGGTCGGAAATGGTATTCAAAATCTGCAATAAATATATTTAATTCTTAGTAGGTAATTTATATGTTAATGAATTAAGTTTATTTTTGTCGAGAATACAATATGCTTAAAACAATTCTGTACGATCCATTTCACTCTATAGGTTGATTTAACGTATAACGTTATTTGAGAAATGTCAAAAGGATAGTCTACTATAATCTACAACTGTATATACCTATCATACAAACAAAGAAATCAATGTCGATACATAATAAGCAGAAAATGGTAAAATTCGCAGCAAAATATTGACTAGCGGAGCCGCTACGTCGAAACGAATTTCGGTGAGCGACCTAAATTTTTCCCATCTCTAGAGTTATTTTCTTGAAAAATTACAGGCGTTCACTGCTTCGTTGGATGGGCGAATTTGTAAGTAATATTTATGGGGGCACGGAGCGAAATAATGATATGTATATTATTTGGGACCGTTGTCGGGCACCCAGGGGAGCGTAGAGGCATTTGTCAGTGGCTGGGCAGGTGGGCGCACCTATGCCACTGTTACTACTTTATTTTTCGGCTCATTTCAATAACAGCTCCTGATGCGTGTTGGAATGAGCCACTCATGCCTTATTATTTCACGGTGCTGTGTGTGGTCTACATATTTCAGAAGTGATTTGGGGTGAATGTGTGAAATATATGATCAATTAAAGATGTTCATGAATTAAACTCCTCATTGTAACAATCTTTAATGACATATACCCATTCTCAAATTCATTTCGACAGCAGATATCTGCTTAAAGCACACACATTTTAGAAAAGCCCCCCCGCCTCAGACAAAAGCGGATTAGCAAATATCAGTCACCCAAAGCTTGCAAATGTTATCCTTATAAACAGATTAAAGTTGAGACATCTCCATCTTATACTGTGAATCAACGATTTAATAAACGTCAGTTAAGTGGGCATTAATACGCGCCAGTCACTGACCGGATCATAACCGAAAATCTTCAGTGAGTCGGCGCTGGCAAAGCCCGACGTGAAAAACGACCTCCATTAAGGAAGTGAATACATTTAAAATAATCGGCTTAGCAGTCCGACGTTGACGTATATTCGTACTTATCTCACGGAGATACCGGCACACAGATATCCCCAACTAATCCTCAAGAAACATCTGAAAAAGACGGCACTCCTCCTAATTGAATGGCCCGAGAACCTCCTTCACTTGAACAAAAGCGCCCAATAATTTATGCGTATAATCTGACACGTATACGCGACTTTTATTCATTTCAACGAAGTTTATTTCTTTTGTCGGTTGCACGCGTTAAACTCACAATAGATTCGATCATAATATTACTGAATCGTTTAATTTTTTTATCAACGTGTACAATTTATGTCCTATCACATCCAAATAAAATCTCTTTTAACTGCAAGAAAACTTAAGGGGAGAGGATTAAGCAGTAAAGTTAGGTGAACAAAAATAGACGGAACTGTATAAATACAGTGAACACCTTAAGAGTAATCAGGATGTCTCCATTAATTTTTAAGGACTTCCTTTGAGAGTCGGCGTGTTTGCTTTAAAAACAAGATAGCTAACTTTTAATGGAGTTACAATTCGTTGACCCACATAATGACTGACAAAAAAATAAATTTGCTTGGCAGATTTATCATCTTACTTAATTTTTTTTTACTTTTATCTGGTAATAAATTAAGTTAAATCAATATTTGTATAATAACGATTAACCAGTTCTGCCTCTCTACTAATAATTGAAAAATATTACTACATACTATCTTTCAAATGCATCAGTAAATCACTGTAAATACCAACTCGTGTATTCTACACAACGCGATTTTAAAAAATTTATTAACCTTTATACTTAATACAAATTCAAATCACAATTCTTAATAAATCAAGTGTAGATTTACAAAAAAGTTCGGTTAAGCTAAAAATCCATACCATCAAATTGATAGTATACGTCAATTCATAATATGTAAAGAGTTTTTAAGTCATACAAATGTTGAGCAAATGATAAGCTTGGGCCATGCTCCACTGTCAGTGGAACCCTAGATTTCAGTTTTTTTAATAATTATGTGTTTTATATGTATCTTTTGTAAATTACTTAAATTTAAGAAAAAACTTTATATAAAGCATTAAGAAGAAACCATTAATTTCCTCTTTACATTTCGTTATTAGTTTACATTACATTCATTGGCAAAATACTCTCACAAAACTGAACAAAACTTCATCAATAACATTTCGCCGACGTTGTGCTGAAACTGCGGGCACGTCTCCAATTATACATGCCACCAAAGATACACACGAACATCGTTAAGGTTTTAGTCTTGCTACACACATTGAATATTTATAGCAAGGTAACGGCAGCACGATTCTGAGAAGACAAGTTTATTTATAATAACTATCAACAAGAACGACTGAATGAAAAAAAATAAAAAAAAAACTCAAATAGAACATATTATTAATAGTTGTTACACACGAAAACATTTACACATAAAAATTTTGGAACTTCATTTAACACCCGTTAGTTCCCTTATTCACGTCTCTTGAACTAGTGACTTAAAATAAACTTAAACAACTCTTACTATTCACAAGCGAAGCTTTTAGTCTCTATAAATAATTTGCCTAAAAAGTCGTACGGTGTACACTCAAAATAATACAAAGGTGAGTTCCAGTGACACTCGACATGTTGTGAAGTGGCTTCCAGAGGCGAGATATAAATTATGTGAGTATCTAAATCTAAAATGATGTTTTGACTGGAACATCACTTGAACCCACGGCATGTATAAATAATTATGACATTCCTCACATAAGCAACTATTAAGCACCATTGAGTTGATGCTTGAAGATAATTAATACATAGCATATAGATACTAATAAACATAAACATAAATAAATCAATTGAGATCCGTCATCAGCGTTGTTTGCAATAAGGAAATCAAAAACCATTAGAACTCTTAGTCCGTTTCCTATAGATAGATTTTGACTAAAGCAGCATATGACATATATTTCAGAAGTCTATACTCAACAGTTAATTATCGAAACAGATCTGAATAGGTGGTGCCACAAATCGTTCGACACGGGCGCTTGAGCATCCGAGACGACTCCGTCTTCGGTACGCTGCCGCTGGCGCATTTAACAGTCACATTTCCGCGGCGCCTGCGCACATGTAGCGACGGACGTTTTAAAGTTCTCTTCCCGTGCCATCGACTCTGACGAATTAAGTTATTAACGAACGTCACAGCTGCTCTAAACAAATCAAAGAGTCAGCCCCGACCGCTTAGAAGCACACTAGCTCAATCACTCACAGGTCTTTACGACTGTTTTATGAGCACTTTCATATTCAACTTTCAGTCGCCCGCTCTAGGGGTGGCGGGATCGTTACCATGACGAAATAAATTAATGCGGGCGACACGTCACCCTGTTGATGTACCGTTCGTCCCATCTTATCCATTGTTCTTTGAAGTCAAAACGCTTTCAAACACTTCCCGCCTTTGATGTCCTAGATAGTGTGGATGATCTTTAATAACGAAATTCATAAATCATGTCAACTAGAAGGTAGGGGAAGTTTGTTTAAGCAAACTGTGGTCCAATATTGGAGCGATATTTGATATTTATATAGGTAAGATTTGAACGGTACCGCTAGCGCCCTAGGTGGTAGCGTTGCTTCATCAGCAACAATTGCCAATGCTAAGGCTTCCCTTCCCGGCTGTCATCGAGGAGAAACACCGTAAGCGAGGTTATAAATTATTTACTGTTTCTACGCGAATATCGTGAATTTGTCACCCCGGGCCAAGGTATTAAGATATTGCTTGGTATTCCTATGGGTCTCATTACGGCCAGGGGCGGGGACACGACACCTGCAATATTTCATCCTTAGCAAGGGCACGACGTAGCTATATAAGGTTTTGATAAAGTAAAATGGTTTTACAATTTTCTGCCTTTAATAGTGTACTCAAACGGATTGCGTAGCGTTTCTTGAATAAGGATGTTTACTTAATTTTATTAGGAGCAAACATTTCGTGGGAAAAAGTAGAAGAGAGATTCGCTAAAAAGCTTGTTTTGATGGTAGTTACATTAAGGTAATTGGTGTACGGCTGCGAAACAGTTTTATGGGCTATAGCAGTGCCCGTTTGGGGCTGCGCTAGCCCAATGATTGTCAGCCTTTGCCTCAGGCAGAATTTAATACGGGATACGATGTTAATGGAACGAATTTAAGTATCCAACGGATAAATTGGCTCTCAAGATTTATAGAACAACAAATTGCCGAATGTGTGTATTTAGATTAGAGGCGTTCAGATTTACGACCCTTTATCGAGTTTCTAGAGGGGATGTATAATTTAAATTCATAAATTTTCATAATAGCAGTAATAATGTGTATGTTATTTGAAAAATGCAAGTCGTCATTAAACCGTCATAATTTGAGTTACGTCGGTTTACAGCCGCGATCGTCAGACCGGCTCACAGATCAATTTACTCTCACAATGACCTTAATATAAAGTCATCGCGGCTGGTAGCGGAGGGTAATAATTTCATGTATGAGTATTAAAGAATTTTGTGGATGTTATCTCGAGCGTGAGTCGCGTGTGCGAGAGGAAACTGAGAAGTGACGTTATTAAAAAAGCACATGTGGCCCGAGATGCGTATCGCAGCGTCTGTTAATTACTTTTGACACGCAGCATATGATTCAATTATCATATGATTTATTCGGAGCGAAGGGTCGGGTGTGCGGCCGGCGGAAAGATCGCAGCTTATTTGAGCGTTAACTATCACATTAATTTCAAAGGATCGCATTCCCGGCAGATGGCAAGCAAAATTTTAAGACAGTAGCCGCTTTTTATGATCGCTAACAAGCCCCCGGTGTGGCCCAGAAATGCGTATGGAATTTTTTGAATGTGACCTTTTTTCGGAAGTGTCCGAAACGGCGTTCCCAAAAATATGTTATAAAGTTGAATTAAGTGGCAAATTAATATTCATTCGAGCAAACTTGACTGTATCATTTGACAGTAATAGACCGCATCCGTTCATTTTTCTTGAGACTATTATAAAACCATAAATTTTGTCATTATCATGTGCCACATCTAGAATGTCAAGAACCTCTTTTAAAAGTATTTATTTACTAACTCCTCTGTCCAATGAGCACATAATTCACCTGGGCAACAACTTTCACACTAAATATTACCTTCTTTAGTCTAAAGACTACAAAACCTGATGGTAATAAATACTAATGACTATTTTAATAGCTAATGATAACATCGCGACCAAGATTCCTAGCATTTTGGAACCTTCGGTAACAATATAAAGGAGTAGTTCATAAAACACACTAAATCACGCATGACGCGTAATGGTCCTGAGAGCTTATTTATCAACGTCGGTCGTTTTGAGCGAGCAGTTTAATAAATAATATCACACCAAAGTCGTCAACAAACGTGAGAAGATAGTCTTTTGACCCGGATCGTGACATTTGTCTCATTGCAAGGATTATGTTGTGATGGTAGAAGAACGAAGACTTTGTTTACCGAGACTATTTACAATAAGCATCGGATCCCGAATCTTGAGTGTATCCGGGAGACGCAGTCCGTATAATTAGACAGTGATTTAAAACTCCACGTGTAGAGTGCTCTTGAATCACAAAAGGGGCCTTAGTGATGCTGCTAAAGGGCTTCAGTTAATCCAAAGACATGTTGAAGATGTTGGAAACGACATTGCACTTTTTAAAGGCATAATGCGTATCCGGCTTGATTCAAAAGGTTCCCTTTCGAAAACAAATATAGGTGGAAAATGAAAAGGATCTGCACGCTTAAGTTTATAAAGAAAAGTAAAAGACATACCTGCTCTTTGTAATCGCATTTGTTTGAATAGGTATTAAACTGAAATGAATTAGCTTTTTTCACACATTTATGTGATTGTCGACACACGTGAAATATATTCGATATAATTATTTTTATTTAAAGCATACGTATCGACTTAACAATGAAGAAACATAGTCATTAGTAGGGCAAACTCTTGGCGGGGTTCCCACATTTGCCACCACATGGCTCGCATTGTATCGTGTCTTTACAGCTACTTTCAATAAATCCGGATTATCATTTATTTGGGTACACTGTAAACTGTATGTATACGAGGCCGCGATTGTTTTCTATTACAATGTGACAAAGTTTGAAATTGAACGTTGGGTTGAAATGTGCGAGCCGTGCTTTCACGGTGGAGGAAGTGCGTGTTATTGCAGCTTAGTTTCGAGTCGCCCGCTGAGATATTCGAGGCACCCGTCCATTTTTTGTGACAGACCAACCGAGTGCCATAAATAATAGGTAGGGGTTCACGAGCCATGCATGCTTTGTAATAAATTCGATGCTCTTTTTGGTAGCAATGGAACGGACTTAGCGGGGATTGAATTATGAAGATGCAGTTAAGCTCTAGAGCGCTCCTTTTAACCGTTCTTTTTTTCTACTCCACATTAAACTTTGAAATTCGAATGTATCCTTGGTTCTTCGAAGCCGTGTTTTGTTCCGTTAATTCTATATAGTGAGTTCTGCTACACATCCCATCGTATCGTATTTCCGAGCACTCCGAGCCATTTGAAAAAGACAACACACAGATGGTGTACATCCGTATTGGTTTTCTCTTAAAACAGAGGACATTTAAATCTCGCGGGACCATCAATATTTCCTTTTCCAGTAACAAAGTCGAGTGTCTGCAGCGGTCTTCTCTAAACTAAGATAGATTAGTGCGAGAGTGGACGACACGACATCGTCGAAACTATGCTTATGTTGTTGTTGGGATCTCGCTGTTTCTAGTTTTAGCTTACATGTATGTATTGGATTGGAATCGATATTGTTACCGTTTATTTTAGGTCACACTTTCAATTTCATAGTTAAGTGTATGATGATACAGAAACAGTAAAATGTTTATTGTTCAGAATTACTAAAATATGGATTATATTTAGTAATTCTGAGCATTTAATATTAAGCTTACCCAAGTCACAGAAATTTGTTTTATTCACAGAAATTGGTCTTAACACCTTGGTCATACACGAAAAACATCGGGTCAGACACCGGGAAATTGTTATTTAGTCCATAAAACGTCTATTGATTTAACGTCGCTGAGTTTCTCGCTCAAGATTTATTTCTCACAGGAATAGCAGTCACTTAAAGTCGTCACGCAATCTACGATGACAGGAGTATTTATTTTAGACATAGTTATGAAAGCATGCACGTGTATCACATCTAGAGGACTTTCAAGATACCTGTCACGGCTTGAGTAGTGTTTGTCCCGAGAGAATGACTGGTATAAGGTTACTTGGAGGCACCACCGGCGAACGGGCGCGCGGCCACCATCGCGAGGGCCTCTCAAATTACTCCCGGATAAGTCAATCAATGGGAACGTCCATGTTATCCAGAAATAAAACGCTCAAATGTAGCGTGCGCTGCTCGCGGCATAATGCCTAGCGACAGCCGACATGTTTTGTGCGAGAAAATAAAATTGATGGCACATGGCTCCAAACCTAAATAGCCGAGTATTCGTGTTGCAGCTAAATGCTTTTGTCTATTCCACGACGACGAGTCACTTTGTTTGTTTTTATTTGCCATCGTATTAGTCTTACAACTATTCGTGTCGCACGGAAATTGATCGGCCTTTAAAGAGCAAATGTTTGCTTAAAAGTACCGTTTATCAGTTAAACGCGTATGCTGAGTGCGGATTAATTGGACAAGTGTTGGCGAGGCGAAACTGGCGGAGAGCTCCAATTTCCTGTCCCGGCCGCAGTCTTCGAGCAAATAGCTCTTTGCAAATCAAACAAGGGACTGTCTACCGAATCCACATATCAACTTCGCATTGTTTCTCTCCCATCATTCGGGGCCAACCAGAGGCGTTTTCGATTATCCGCCCTCGGGAGAACAAAGCCTGTGACCGCAGAACCAAGTCAATTACATAGTTCAACAACTCAGCCCTTATAACTTTCATGGGCTACCACCGGAATACAGAAAAGGGTATATGTTTTCAATACCGAGCCGGCGAGCAATGCGATTGACCCTTTCGAGTGTCCGCATTGACTTTTAAATTACTAATCCTGAGGGAGCAAACATGCTGGAGCCTCGGGGAAGGATTGTTTACACAGTCTAGAGCACTCGCATATCTTCATTAACGGAAAAGTCGGCGGTGGCCAGCTCGCCTCGCTTACTCAACACTTGACGGGCGCGGTATTAGAACCGAGTTTGAACTCCCAGCACTGAAGCAAGCATACGTAGTACTATTATCTATTCTGTGACTGGAGCTTCTGTTGAAAACCGACTATCATCTGCTTAGTTCTTGATTCTGTATTATAGATAAGATTTTGCAACATTCTCTAAAGTTTGAATATAAAACCATTCACATCTGCACAACTACAAAAGCGTATAGAAGCTTTGTCAGCTGAAATCAGTTTAAATCCCTAACGAATTTTATGTTGAGGTATTTACACTGTAGCATTTACATGGATTGAATGCTGATGAAATACCAAAATCGGTAGTTCACACTCTGCATAGATATGACTATATTTATTAGCATACAGTTCAACGACGCTAGGCGCGATAGAGCGATACATATCAAAACGTAATGAATTAATAAAATTCATTCTCATCGTGCTCAGAGCTCGAAGCACGTAACTTGTTCTCCGGAAACAATTTAACTTAGCAACAGCTATTTAAGATACATACGTAATAGGAATAGTGGGCTTTATAAATCTCTATCTAAAAATCTGAATAGAAATACGTAGAGTGAGTAATCTATCCGTATTCCGCAGTGAAGCAGCGATGCGTACCGTCTCTACTGATAACTCTTATAAATAAATGCTTTTCTACGTCAAACACAGTCTACCCTTTCAGTCCAATGAATTACTTAATTTTTCCACGTTGGGATCAGACCCTTCGGTACTTAATGTCTATATAAATTAACCTCATCCATCGTATAATAAAAAAAATGTTATGGTTCGAGTGCTCGGAATCTGTCTATTCAGGGCGGTATTATTGATAGAAAATTTTTGTGATCACAAAAATCAATATTTCAGATATAAAACTTAACAATTAAAATGTCAATCCATAGAGCCATATAGTTTTGTTATTTTTAAGAGCTCCGTAGTCAGCAAGAAGGAACCCTTACAATTTTGCCATGTCCGTCTGTCTGTCTGTTTGCCCGTGGTTCGTTGGTTTAGCTCATCAGAGTCTCAGTATTAAAAAACTGTAATTTGTCATGGATATGTATATTAATTTAGTAAAATAAAATTTTGAAAAAAATAGACAGCTGTCTTCTCTACATGCAAAGTGGGAGTTATTTTTTTTCTCGATTTTCCCATGGTGTGGATAGATCTTAAAAAATATTGTGGATGTGTAAACAGCATTATTTGATTGTGAAATATTACATTTTAAAATGCTATTTTTTGTTAGAGTCAAATGTACCCCCTGCCATGTAAATAGAGTTAAAGAGTTATAATAATCGACTAACTTATTATGTACTTGATGAAGAGAAATTTAGCAAATATTCCATCGAAAATCAGTTAGGTAAAATTGTTAGTTTAGTTAAACAGCTAGTAGATATAGATAAAGGAATCATGTGAAATTATGTAAATATAAAACCATAACAGCCTTATTAATAATAAATTATAATAGTACGGAACCCTACATTGCGCGTGGCCCAATACGCAACTTCATTTTCCTACATTTCGTGTCTTTTTCGAACTCAACATTGGCGGAATTGTCGCACACATAGTGACAAAAGCCGTAATCACAAAAAAGCGGGGTGATCAGTAAACCCCTTAGTCGGCTCTTGCGACATCTAACCTGGTTGCTATTTCAAATTTTTATATTTGTCATATTTTTCATTCTGTTCTCTCGTGACTCGTTGCCGAAATCGAGACGCGTATAAGTCTCCACTCCAATTGCCACAATTTCCTATTAAATAATATTTTTATTATAAACGGTATAGCATTCATACTATTTTGTATACCCAATCATCTGCATTATCCAAATATTTTAGTGAAATCACATTTTTGCAAAACTGATAGATTCACGCACTTATGTGTAAGTTTTTTAGTTTGGTAACTTTATACGAGTATGTCTCTATTTCATAGATCTTTACAATATTTGTTAAAGTGCCTTTAATATTGAAAACATGGAAAATATAAATTCAGTGACGGTCATTTACCGACCTACATACCTACTGTAACTGGTCACCACGTTTCAAGTTTGTGTCAAAATTCATTTATATATTTTCAATGTACGCGTTAATATACAGTCTACATCCTCAACAAATTACAGTCAGTTATACTCGTACATGAAAAATATGAACCAATTTTGGCGCAATCATTGCACCAATTTTAATACGTAGGAAGCCTTATTAATTTATTCTATTTCGCTCCAGTGCTTGTTAATGAGATGAAATTGTTAATAATGACGAGCTCGAAAATAAAAATAACGATTAAGAGTGTTAAACTACCGTAGCTGATTGGAATTCGGTTCAACGATTCTACATGGCTATTGTGTTGGGAATAAAAGATGTGTTTATGTTTGGGCGATGCCTTTTTTTAATGGGAAGTCTATAAGCACCCGTCTACCTGGAATGCTATCCATCATACGTCATAACGAGAAATAATTGTTAGTTTTTATTGCTTTTCCGAGAATGGCTGTGCTGCTATCAAAATGGAGGCTGACGACTATATTTTGCAAACATTTTACTTTGGTGAAGGCAATGAAATATCGTAGATTTTGTTGCTTTAATAAAAAGGGTCAACTTAAACACAAGTCATATTGTGTAAAAGCTGACATAAAGCTACTATAACTTATGGATAAAATATGAGTGGATGATTGAAAAAATGTTGACATTTTAGTAAAAGGAAACAGTTTACGAGTAAGTTTATACTTACATTACTTTACTCTTTTTTAGTTTTTGATGGTGTTGTTTTATTTATTTTTAAGCTATACACTGAAAAAAATGGTAGCTTATCAAGTTAAAATTTTGCTTGTTTGAGTAAAATATAATAAAATTAATCATCAACATTTTTAAAACTACAAACCAAACCACAAATGATTATGACAATCAATTTGAAATGATTGAACGCTTAATAAGAAAAACATATTCAAAACAATTAAGTTTCTTATTTAATTTTGGTGACGTCACCTTTGTAAACATTATTAATTGTCAATTCTAATAACATAAAATGATTAATCATATCAAGTTTTGTGACTTGCCAAAAAAGTGATCAAGTTCTTAATAAAATCCACAAACATCATAGTGACATTAAAAAGTAATCTTACTACGGCCAACCAACTATACTTTATTACTGTAATCATGCACCTTTGTGTGCTCGTATATAAATAAGTTGCATGAATGAAGGTAACACATTCTTGATACATATTATCATTTTTTTTCAGTGTACGAGTACACAGAATGTGTATAAAGTGAAACCATCATTATTATACATGCAGACGAGGCTCGGGTCTTTGTTTGTAGTGGAGATTAGAACAAAGCGACAAGGGCTCACGGCAGCGTCTGCGATGGTTTGACTCGACTCTTTGCTGTTATTAATCCTTATCACTACAGGGGCAGCGCACAAAATGTTTCGTTCAGTGATTTGAGAGGCGGCACATGTTAGTTGGCACATTGAATATGCAGATTAGTGAACGGATACATGTCCACGCCGCCCCGCGATCCGAACCAGAGAACACGCACGTGGGCCTTGGAAATTATCATAGTTGGGCTTGTACACTACTTGGGGAGGAGTTGATACACGTTCCACTGGTAATGTCAAAAACATTTAAATTGTATCACAGTGTAAGTATGCGAACCGTGTGCCAAACTCTAGAGATCAAAGGTGATAAATGTAATATATAATATATTACGAAAAAGACTTTAAATAAAGGATGTAAGCGGTAAATTAAAAAGGTACCTTTTTGAGGCGGGGTGACCTGTTTCGATTTCAAGTAGCTATGATCTATGACCAGATTGCCCATTTGGGTATTGCGACGGACCACCAGCGGCTATTTTACCAGTGCAGTGTCCTGGTATCAGACTAAACCACCCAAGTAACATTTTAGGTTCTAGAATGGTTTTGAAAAGGTTCTAGAACCTATATATGGATATCTGCTACTAAGTCTTAATAGACTCAATAATGTTATATTAACCTTATAATAACCTCCTGAGTGCAAAAAGGGCCCACGTTTTAGAACCTTTCTGAGAGCTTCAGCAAACCCTATAGTTTAAATCACAATACCTTTATTTAAGGTTAATATAACCTTCTAAAATGTTGTTGGATGTATCTTTATGTTAACTTAAAACCGTTTTTAGACATGAATAAACGCTTTTCCGAGACTCCCAGGTTCTAAAATGTTTCTATTTAAGATTTATTACACAGAAATAAGTGAATTTCAAACCTTTATTTATAATGGCGATTCCTTGTTTCAAAATGGCGAGATAAGGTAAGTGTTGTATTCATAAAAATAATAAGTTGCTTGCTGACGTCAGGAAAAATTAAAAAATACTGCGACTGGCACTTTATTGTAAAACTTCATGATAATAAAGCTGTATAAGAGGTGGGCCCTTCGTAAGTTAAAATTCTGAAGATATTTTAATAAAATAAAAATTATAAAATACGATGGTTGGTGATAAATTGCATTAGAAATGAAACTTTTATCTATATAAAACATACATTTTAAATGTATAGCACACATATACTTAATTTTGCCTTATTTAATTTGTCAAAATATTTCTTTTTGTTCCGATATATTTTTATTTCAATAAAAAATATGGCTGCCGTTAGGAAATTACAAGAAAGAATTTAAATTAACCTTTTCAGAACTGTAACAGCTAAAAGCTAATTATGTTTGCCAAAATAAGATCTAAAGATTATCTGGCGGAGCTAGTTAAAATTACTAGGCTATTTTTGCAGTTACTTAAAACTCGCAGAGATAACTGAAATTTTTTGAGGATGTTTCTAAAGCTTTAAAATATTCTCGTTAGACTTAAATCATGCCGTAAGCTTATACAATAGCATTACTGGTTGGGGTTTTAACCACATAATTCTAATTTGTTTGTCTAGATAACTCTAATATAACCTAAAGGTTTCATGTAGGTTTTAGAAATGACTTACAGGTGATTTTATAATTCCATAACTTTATAGCTATATATAAGTTAAAAAATTAACCTTTAGATCTCACTTTAGTATTATGCTAGCTTTTCTAGAACTGAATCAGGAGTCTATGACAACTTTAAGATCTTAGGACTGTATGCTTCTAAAAGCTAAGTAAAAATAACGTTAATTTAAACTCTTGTCAGCGGTTCCAAAGTTGTAATAATAGTCAATTAGTTTTAGGACTTATTAATCTTTCTGAAATACTAAATACGACCAGATAGCAAAACGTTAACCTTTTTATGATTCTTTTAAAACCTTGAGGTAAAGTTTACAACCGAGACCCGAAAAAAATGTTACTTGGGCACCTTACGAAACCTCTCCGCCTCCGGTGGATGAACGCCAATTCACCGAAAGAAATTAATAAAAAATATGTTACTTATTTGTAGCAAGCCACATAGTAATAAATTGTTTAACTTTCAGTGTTAGGCATAGGTTTTTTTTAAACTTTGGAGAATTCTCTCATTTCATCTTGAGTGTCGTTAAATATCCATCATTTTGATATTAGCTCCGATATTAGAAGTTAATTATTTAGTCGAAGTAGGTCCTAACTTGAATATTCTTTCGGCCTTAAAAATTTTACTACTTGGATCATCCTCGGATTAGTTACTCCGTGTTTTGTCTTGTTTTGACATATGACAGCCGACATGTGCGGAAACAAGACAAAACACGGAGTAACTAATCCGAGGATGATCCAAGGAGTCAATTTTTTTATTAATAAGGCCGCAATCTATGTTTGTATTGTATACAAATACAAATGAAATAATGTACTTATTTATCGCTAACAGATAATAGCCAAATAGTAATTCAATATTACAGCGAAGAGCTTATAAAAATATTCCTTTTCGAATTTAGTAATCTTTGAATTGAACAAAACATTATTTTGGAATGTAAACTTAAACTTTGAACGTGTGCATGAATTATCATCAATAGCGGTGTCGTTATCAAGTGTGTGGTCTGACCTGTCTCCCATTTTTCAAGTGAGAAAGATTTTATTTTCACTTAATTAATGAAATACACGCCGAGGCTCATGTAAGTCGTTTGAATCATTAGAAATTGTCTTCGATTTCCAGACGGTCCCTTTAATTAATTTACAGCAATTAACTAAACGGTGGTTGATGTAGCTGCCCCATCTTCAACAACACCAACGGAATTTTAAATGCACAACATTTTGGGACCCGTGTTTTATTTAAAAGTATCTGAGCGGATGGATAACTCTGCTATGGGGAATAAATCATGACTAATGTAATTCTTCTCACTTTCCCTGTAATATTATAAGGTTTGGTTACGAGCTGAGGATTTAGTCATTTTTCTTTGTCAATTAAAACTATATTTAAACGTCAAACTATTCAGTATCAACAATAAAGCTTAATGCGTTATGACGCAATGACTCGACATTACCAAATGCATCCACTGCATATTTAGAAAGCTATTGTTCGCTCATTTGACTTTGAACACCTGGCTTTGAATAATATACTTTGTAATGTATAAGTAAATGTAAACAAATCTATTTTTATTAGTTATTATAATAAATTTATAGGGAGATTAAATAGAATAAAAGCAAATACACAAGTAATAGAATTCACCGTTACAGTTAAAGTAATAATTCGTAAAACTAATTCGAAATGTCATTAATTTTGTTAAAGCATTTAATTATTTTAAATATTTGCAATCTACTTTTATGAATATTAACAATATACTCTACATGAAATACAATGCATCAAGGAAAAACCACAATACACTTGCGCAACTTATCAAAATGTCTTCTACACAACTCCAAATATTAAGTATGCTAATGTAACTATAATGACCAAGAAAATAAAACACAGCTAATAGAAATCCTAAGTACTACCGGTCGCTCCATCAATCATCTCCAGATATAAGATCTGAGATGAAACGAAACTCATCATTTATAGATCTGTCCGCCGGCGATGACCGAATGTTATTAATAGATTTCTATCTCATCATCCGAATTCGGTAACGGTAATCTCGGTCATTTTGTCGGCAAAGATATCGGTAACAAATTATATATCTCATTGAAACAACCGTCCAGATTGACTGACCGAAGTCCAAGATACAAGATTCGTTTTTGTTGCTTAGCACTACTTATATTCAGATACTTTTAATGATGGTATCTGCTACATAATGATTTTGATAGTATCAACTTAGAATGTTTCATATTCATGTTTCTTGATATAAAAAGCGATGATAGAAAAGACAATAATCGAGTGTTAAAATTATAAATACATACACACATTAAATCATAACACGAATTAAAACACACACAAACATTTTTGCTTGAAACGAACGAAATGAGTATTCTATATTTTAACTGGAAATTTGAAACTTTAAATGATTATCTCAATAAAACATACAAGAGGCACCATTAAAAGAGTTCACGTTCATAAATTTTCGGTTTTATAAACAGAGATTGAAACGGTTGTAACACAATCTCAAATAGCGGTGGTAAAAGATGATTTTGATGATAAGCCAATAGCAGCACAGGACAATGCTAAGGTAATTCGAGCTCTAATCCTAAGTGGCTGTAAAGCAGTGAAATGTTACGACGACGGCACATTAACTGTTAATAATCCGTCTCGTGACGATTTCGAAACGTCATCGTTGAATCTAGCTAAGAGGCCTGGCGCTGCCGTTTCAATGGAATGTTACATGAGTATGACAGATAATAAATGATGCAACCGATGTTCAGTTTTTTAACAGTCAAGTAAATAACATCATAAAAAATATCGTTTTTAATCAACACCAAATATTCATACTAATGACTGTGCAAATGTGATTTTAAGTGAATGTATAGACATCAGAATAATAATTATAGTTAGTTAATTATTTATTATATTATTTTTTCTATATTTTCAATAGCTTGCAAACATTATTGCTGTTAATATTCTAATTAAATTTAGTTTAACGTGATTAAAATAAATACTATTGTTTTTCTCTCATCAACATGTAACGGTGTAACGGGTGAGGAGAAGATTCAGCGACGACGCAGTGGTGCAGTGGTTAGGAAGTAAGGCCGTTAATAAATAATGCACCAAGAATTGTGTCACTGATATATATATATAGTATATATTATTCCATCGTTACAAATATAATTAAAAAGGCACTACATAAGTGCCTTTAAGATTTTATGATATTCGTTAAATTATTTCGTCAGATTTATAGGAAAAGGTGCTGATAAAAATATTAATTTATGTTAATTACCCATCGCTACTTTTTCACGTTTCGATGTCCGCAATTGAGTGACGGGAGAGACGAAATTAATTATGTCAAAGACATAAGATTTGAACTGCAGTCAGGTTAGGCGGGAATGCAACGAGTTACTATATCTAGAGTATAGCACCTCGTTACAAACAAATGAAAAAAATACAAAAAAGCCGTCCTAAGTGAAAATTTGATTAAGTACTGTTTGATTATAATTTATTATGTAAGGTATTTTTTTTTATAAGTCGGCGTGTCAATTAGACTGGTCATGGTTAAAATTTATACTTTGTATATTAATCGCATCTTTATTTGTCTTTATTGCACATATAGTTATTGGACATAAACCTGTAAATTGTAGAGTACAATTAAATTAAGTGATCAAAAATAATTTATTACCTATATGTTGTACAAGAATCTCTCTCATTGTCATTTGTAATAATTAACATGTGGAAGCAAAATGCTTTGTGGTGAGTTTGTTAATACAACACAATATAGAAACGACCCAAAACTTTAGAGGACTTCTTGATAACAACAAAATTAGGTCGGCAGTCGTAACGATTTTATTTCAATATTCAGATTTCAGTTGACGAGGATAATAGAAATACTTAGTAGAAAGCGTAGTACGTAGCCCAGTCAATCTTCATCACATAAGGTGTACCTTATTTTCTTGAGAGGTTATTCAATGTCAGCCAATGTGAATACGCGTCCTAGACCTTTCTGATGCTTAAAATATATTGAATGCTTCAATTCAATTGATGGAATTAAAAGTAAAGTGAATTATTAATAGGCAACTATTTATACGACTGTCTAGACTTATTGAGAGCAAAATCAGAACTCGAATTCATTAAGTTGATTTCTGTGTAACGGATGTTAAAATTTCATTTAGAAACATATCTACTTTTTATTTACGTCATTTCATGTAATATTATTTACGTCGTTTGACAGTAAGCGTAGGATGCTAACGGTGTAGTCAACTAATTATACATTGCTTTTTTGCACTAAAAGTCATGTAGCATAATCGAATAGACACGTACACATAATTAATTTATAAAAACTCGATTACCTATGCACTTTGACATTTTTGTGTGACAAATTTTATAACACAAGATTTATATTTTAGTACATTGTTTCACATTATGTATCATTCGATTTCTTATCGATTTCGATTCATTATCCGACTTATTTCTTAAAATAACATAATTGTTCATATCGCCTTAGCCATATTTTTCCCTTTCTGATGCTTGTAAAGTTATTCTTTATGTCGAGAAAAAGCTGCATATAATGGTTTTTTACGCACTTGTACTTAAAGTAATTTCTTCTTTTAATACTAAAGCAATTAGGCCTTACAGACACATCTAAACATATAAAAGAAGAAAGTGACTGACTCATTCATTGACCACTGACCATCAACGCACAGCCCAAACAGCTGAAGCTTCAACCATGAAACTTGGCACGTAGGTTCATTTGGTAGTGTTGGTGAGCACTAAGAAAGGATTTTTGGAAATTCCACCCTTAAGGCGCATATAGTAAGGTCAATCATAAAAATTCACTGCAGAAAAAACCGGTTCTCTTCATAAATATTGAATAAAAAAATCTTTAAAAAAGATATGTTATTACTCAACGCATTCTTTAGAGGATGGTCTTTTTAATTTTTTGATAAATTAATTAAAACTTGGTTAAAATGTGACCCAAACATGCCTCGATTTTAAAACTTTAAACCTAATCGCGTCGTAAATATTAGGTTAAATCATATACTTTCGATTTCAATAAATAAAGTGAACAATATTCTAGAGGATGGTCTTTTTAAAAAAAATTATTTGCTTTTATTAATGTTTAATTTAAATAATTCATCTTACGCGTAAAGGTTTGCTTAAATATTCCCCTCACTCTCACTCACTCACTCCTATGTAATCAGTGCGGGACGAAAGACGCAAGGTCATTGGGAGCACTATGCACCTTAAGGGGGTGAAATAGGGAATGAAACTTTGTATGAAAATCCGTCAGTTTTAAAGTCAGGACCTTCATATGTTGGGTTTAGGCTGAAGATTTAAAAATAATTTGCACGTGTCTCAGCGATTTTGATGATTCCACCCCCATGAGGGGTGAAAAGGGGGATAAAGTCATGGGAGTAATGAAATCGTCTAGAGACTTGAAATTTTGCACATAGATACTTTATACTGTGCAGGCATCTATGTAGCGTGTTCACGTGTTAGCTCATCAAATAGTCTGGTGATATTGGCGCCGACGTCCAAAATTTGTTAAAAATGTTGTTTATAAGGAAATACTTCAAATTAATTACTTACTTATTATTATGATAACTTATTATTAGTCATGGATAAACACAAAAATAGTGAAGGGATAGGGACGATACAAGGATTGAGCGTATTAATGAAAAAGTTGGTAAGTATAAGTCTGTCCTAAGAAACACTTTCACATTACATTATTTTTATCATCATTATTTTTTACTTTTTCTCTACATACTGTTAAAATATGGTAAGGAGAAGCATATAGTCTACGCGTGCGAAGCCGCGGGCAAAAGCTATATACAATACACCTTCCTTTACTAGATATGTTTTATGAGATTTAGATTATTTTAGGCTATATCAACGTTTCGGGTCGTTTATTATTAAATGGCTCGTTTATTATTTATGTATATTGTTCAATCTAGAGAACTAAATTGTTTAATAACTAAATAGTCAATCATTCAGGAAAGGTCATTAGACACCGAGACTAGACACTACTACTATCGCAATTAGAATAAAGTGAAACAAATATTTTAAAATACACATAAAATGCTTACGTATGGGCCAATCGTGCCGAGAGAAGCGAATAGAAAGATCTGCAGAATCGATTGTAGTGATCTCTCGGTTAGGGCTACCTGAAAAAGAAATTTATATTTTATTGTAATTGTCTCATCTCATTAGATTATTGAAAATATTACTAAAAATAATAAAGTTAAAATATTTTCATTGTATATGTTATATTTGCATCTTAATCTTCTTTATATAAAAATGAAACGCTGTGTTTGTCTCGCAAAAACTCTGAAACGGCTCGACAGATTCTTACGAAATTTTCTGGGTGTGTTTGAATAGGCTCAAGGATGGTTTAAACTTAAAGTTGGACCTGGTTGGTGGCGCTGTAATCGGGCAGGACAACGTCTGCTGGGCCCACTAGTTTTATATATAACTATAATAGCTACTGTGTCTAATATAAGCTGTGCCCGCGAACTTCATTTCGCCATAATTATTATTGTCCAAAAAACTTCTGGAGAGGGCCACCCTTATCACCTAGGGGTAATAAAAACAGCCAACGACCTATTCTCATACATACCAAATATACCTACTTACACAAAAAACATAAAAATCGGTCATTATTACATACATTATTACAAAATATATTAGATAATTAATTTAAAATTGACTTATATACTTCATGATAAACGATTGCTTATAGTAAATTCATCGACATACTGCTTGATTTCTATCTCATTTTTCTATACCTAACATATTATTAAAGTGTTCTATAAATGTACGTACATTATTTATAAAAATGTTGATAAATGTAATATAACATTCACAGGAATATACAAATTGTCTTCGTCAACGTTATATATATAATTTATGTAAACCATAACATTCTATAAGCACAGCCAGTATTCATCCCTTCAATGTCATGAATAAAAATATAAAGTCAATAAATGAGACAGATTATATATTTTTGACCCATCACAAAGGACCGAAAAGCGGACGAATAAAATAATGGAGAGTGATGAGCAAAAATCTTTAAATTAATTCGGGAAAAGTTAGCGTAACAAAAGGTAAGAAAGTAAGTGATGTATGTATAAAAATATAGCAATCAATTTCTAAACCTAAATGCTCATTATAAAGTATCCAATTCCATCACTGATGTGAAGGTATTTAAGACGTGTGTACTTTGAAAATGTTTAATATCGACAACCCTATTCAGATGCAAAACGTTGCGTGTGGGAGAACCCTAACATAAATATGATCGCTCGGTTGTCTTCTCGAGATATGGAAACAATACCGCGCATTCTCTCGAGGTATCTTTGATCGTAGCCTTTATTGAAACACCAATAACAATAAATTTAAATATTGATAACAGTCGAACGCTCATACCAAGAGGCATTAAAATGTTTTATTGGTCGTAGTATGTGATTTTTTACAGATTCCTACTTATGTATGTGAAGAGTTCAAAGATAGAGAAACTATTTCTTAGGCATGGCCGGAAATTTTTTTGAAAGCTTGTAAATGTAATGCTAAAGCTTAAAGGTCCCCACTACGAATTTGTAGATCAACAAGAGTTCGTTTGAATACCGGAAATAAATAGATGCAGTTTTTTTGTCAAATAGTATAAAAATAATCACATACCTACAATAGTTTACCTCACTAATATTTGGCAGAAATGAATTATTATTATAATAGATTTAGTAATAAAAAAAAACAAAATTGCCCAAACAATCTGAAGTCTTTTTTTTTAACCTTTAAGTATGGACGTCATTTTTTCATAACACTATCCTGGACGTGTAGTCTCACAGGCTCCTATATTAACTAGTGTTTTTTTAACAAAATTATTTTAAATAGCTTGAATACTATATTTAACTTAAAGTATGGTTTAGTTAAAGTAAAAATACGTAAATATATAAGCCACTTATTATAATAATTCTAGAAACACAAAATTAAAATATAATGGCACATTTTGGGTAATTTTAAGTATAACTACGTTTTCAGCCGTAAAATTAACTAGAAATTATAAAAAATAAATATTTACCATACTCCCTTTTATTTTTTACTATTCCAACATAAATAAGTCAAAGTTTACAAGAAAATCTAAAAAGAGAACAAAGTTGCTTACAAATATTTTTATAACACAACTATGGATGTGTAGCCTGACAGGCTCCAAAAGATTTTAGATAAGTATTACTGACGTATTTTTCATTGAATGACGTAATTTCCTCTTTCGCTGGTTGTTTTGATACTAAAACTGAAGCTACTGAGCTACTCAAGTGTGGGGAGCGGAAGTACACAAAACTTAGAAACTAACATTCACCCGAAGCCTGTGAGGCTACACGTCCATACTTAAAGGTTAAGAACGCTTGATAAAATATATGACGGGGTGGTATAGTATTTCATAATAATACAATAAGGTAAGCAATTCGTCCGGGAAGTAGACACAATTCTAGTTGAACTCGTCGTACATCTAAATTAACATAACACCTAAAGGCATCATAATGGTATGTCCATATTAGTACGTTTACATAGTCAAATGCACTTCACTGAACGCCTGAGACGCCATGATAGGGCCGTTTTGGGTATCGACGCTATCGATGTCGATAACACCTTACCTATTAGCATCGGAATAAATTAAATGGTACGCCTTTTCATTTAAATGATATCTCAAAGTAAACCAATCGTTTTATTAATGAGTAACACACATACATACATAAATTGTACTAATGTTCATCGAGTTAAATAAATCGAAGTGAACTTGTCTAAAGAGATTCTATTTTGTCGATAAAGAATATCAATAAATTCCAATTTCGATTTGATAATAATGAACATCACTGGTTCGTATGGACAAAGCTCGACAAATATATTCAGCAGGTGTCCACATATTTACATACAATTTCCAAACACATACATTGGATAACTCCCCTTTAGTATTAGATCCGGTAACGCTCGGTCTTATAGAGGCACGATAAAATATAATAAGCATTCAATGCATTATAATGAACGTGATTGAATAAAAATTGTACAAGCGCATAATCACTGTTTTAATATCGGTTTTGTAGTGTAAAGAATCTTAACATGTGAAAATTAATCGTTTTTTTTCAATAATCTATATCGAGCAAATTTTTATTGTTATTTAATTACTTTCTTTCTCTTTTTAATTACGAGCAATGAAATTAGTTATAAATTGGTGATTTATAACTAATTTCATTGCTATTTGACTGGATTTTACATTCAATTCAATTTCAAAAAGATCAATTTTTTTTGGAACAAAGAGGACATAGATACCTATGTATTAAAGTCCTCATTTTTTGTTCAAGGTAAATGTTATTTATGGGTCTACTATAGTCATCATTCGATGTTTTATTTAACAGTATTAATCCACATTATTCAGACAATGTATAACCACAATAAACATCAATATTACAATAAAGAGCAAAATAATGAAGCAATTACGGGTGCTCTAGAAGGTTAATCTATACTTCTGTGCAGATTGTATTAGGTCTAACAGCAGAAGTGTTCGCGATGCAGGAAGCGCAAAGCCAACAAAGCTCATAGAATTGTAGGCCACCCTCGCTGGGCTGCACCGCCCACCGAAGTCGTGACGCGGACTGCCTACTGCACTGAACGTATGCGGTGTGACTTATAGCGATCACATACATCTTAAAAACCTCGGCAACATAATTGTGTTTTCAGCAAAAACAAAAAAGCAGCAGCAGCAACAGCAAAAATCAGTATTTGAAACCGTTAAAGTTTAACGGTTTCAAGTAGGTACTGATTCCAATAGTTACTGTAAACTTGCTACCTTATTTAGATTTG
The DNA here is from genome assembly GCA_963935595.1 of Schoenobius gigantellus. Lineage (NCBI taxonomy): Eukaryota > Metazoa > Arthropoda > Insecta > Lepidoptera > Crambidae > Schoenobius > Schoenobius gigantellus. Next base: position 32,921,128 of record OZ012542.1, read on the forward strand.
GATAGAATTTATATATAATACATATATTATATACACCGTGTTTCTTAGTATATGCATTGCCTTGGGCCAAGTTAATGCAGGTCCTCGGGAACACGGTGTATTTTATTTCTTGGTGAACTTTTTATTTCTAACATCATTACAATTTTAATAATAATACAAGTATAATATATTTTAGTGTTGATAAAAATATATCCGACTGGTACGAAAGCTTCAAAGCCGCTATATCTAAGTTTTCAACTAACTCTCCGCTATTATAGGCACCCCGCTCTTGGCTCACGCTAAGTTTTATATCCACTCGCTGATATCTCCCGATGCGCCGAGAATATCAATAAGAGGCGTAAACTAGAAATGAAATACTATGTTATGTTGTTTGGGCAAAGTGTTTGCCGGTTTCGTACGAGATAGCTCGCAAAATAAGCAGTGCGGCGTGAGTATAGGAAAAGTAATTTTGCTGGATGCGATTGATCGGGACTTATATTTTCTCCTTTCAAAATAAACAGCTTGTGCTATGTCAGATTGTACATGTGAGATTTTGGGATGGACATTTGTTCCAGTTTTCTAAAATAAAGTCTTATTTCTGGAAGAGTATCTATTACATAGCTCAGCGAGCATTAAATTACCTTGCAAATGTTTCAATCAGCGTTCGTCGCCATCTGGGGAGGTATGGGAATAAACGCGAAAAGGTGCTAGATTGAATATAGCGCAGGTCGTGGTGAGTTGAGGAGCGCGTTTCCGCGCCTCCACCCCTCGGAGGCTCTATCAGGTTACAAATGAAATTTAACATAACTTTTCCTCCCGCTAAAACATGATAGAAATGGATTTCCATATAACTTTTCCTCCCGCTTACTTAGGTTTTAAAAAAGACTAACTTTCTTTATCACTTTTGAGGGAATGATGACTGCTGTTCCGATTAGGTGTAGTATAAAATATATTTCTTGTCATTCTGCTACAGTAACTCAGCAATGCCAAGTCAAAGTTTCTGATATTAACCAAATCATATGTCCAAACTGACAAACAAAAGTTAACCTGACTCGTAAAACCATAAAATTTCTGTTGTCTCGTCAAATTAAACGTCGCCAAGCGGTTGTCCGTCAGATATTTTTATCGCCAGGTGAAACAGGCTCCAAAGTCTATGCTCTGTCGAAAGCAGAGTAACTCTACAATCAAAAAAGGCGTTCCCCGACGAATATTTTATTCGAAGATTCATTCTGTTATCGTTATTAGCTTTATTATGTCAGCAACTTTATTGTGCTGTAAATATTTTATTCGGCGATAACAGGCGGTTGTAGATAAAGCAAATTGATCGAAGAACCCGAGTTTCGGTCGTCGTCTTCATACGTGGGAGGGTTTAATTGATACGACGAGATTGTGCGAACGACGCCGCACACATATTAATATTTAATGTCCGTATTTAGATGGCTAATGTGTAATTATTCAGATAAACCCATATATACGTGGTATAATGGAAGGCTTTGTATAGCTTCCACAGATATTGGATGGAATTAAGCAATGATCATAATTTATTGCCATTTGTTTACTGTGTTGCGTTTGTATATATTTGAGATTTGTTCTGGTTTGTTTTGTATTGATTTTGTTTCCAATGTTAACTTGGAATTGAATTCAATCTTTGTAAGTAGGTACAATTTATCTCCCCTTTAGATTTAAACCTCAAGAAAATAAAAGTGACTTATGTTTGCTTACAATAGATAATGAATTTACCACGGTAAGCAAAGATAATCAAGAAATATGAATTTAGTTTCATTTGCAATGTGCCTTCTAAATCTGGTCGTTAAGTGTTTTTGTTCAAGATGAACCTACTTAGTACTTAGTTCTTCTAGTAGTACGCTTTGTTCTTCGAGAAAAGGCCTTGCTTTCTAAAGTGTTAAATTTTAGCGGTTTTTCTTAAAATAAATAAACAAAAACTTTCCAACACTTGACAATAATAGTTTCGTTAGTTAGCTGTTACTTTCATTTGAGTTGGATGAGACCTCTGTGTCCAGGAGACGCATTTTTGAAACAATGGAATTCGAATTCGCATTCGAAATCATAAGATTCGCATACGAATTTCCAAATTCACTATTTCTGAATATTCATTCCGTGAATTCTGCAACGAGTGGTCCTACCCACTCGTTTTTGATTTCTACTAGTAGAATATACTCAACTTATATATGTTCCGTTTTACATGCAATTCATCATTGGTTTTTAAAATTTATGGCTTATTGCTATGTTATTACGTATCGAAATTGATTTTTTGTGCGGGTTTCATATATTGAATTTATTATTATTGACAGTAGTTGACAGTACTGAATTCGAGTGATTCAAAAATCCCTAAAATTGGGAACAGTAGAAAATAAATTCGCACGTGATTTGTATTCGTGTTCGAATGCAAGATTCATTTCTAATGATTCAAAAATGCGTCTCCTGGGCCTGTAACCAAAGTCACATTCGCGTTCTTTTCGTTTATCATTTCGTAATACGTTCATTATATAATAAGTTCTGTATCTAACGGCAATGTATGACAGTGATTCGCGATATGGAATCGATTCCCATACGTTTTGTTATTTTCGAACTTCGTTATCGTTTTTAAATTGTAACTTGTTAAATTGTAACTGTTTAGACCTGATTGGTCATGGCGTCAACGCGATGTTGAACACGCAGGCTCGAATCCTGGCCGAGATAAACTTTTTGCATGTGTTGACTTATTCTTTTTTCAAATTAATTTTACATTTTGTAAGGATGAAGAAATGTAAAGTCTAAAATTACTCAATATTAGGTGACAACTACTTATCAACATTAATTTTAAAAGTCATATTTTTCTTCGTGTATTTAATTATTTCTCTATAGCAATCCTTTCATTAAATTAATGTTCCCTTAGTATTCATCATTATGTGTTCCAATTTAAATATATATAATCTTTAATTATTTGGTTTCATTTTCAAAATTCTACAAAACTTTCTTTATTTATTTTAATTTTCCTACGTTACTGTATATCGAATGCTTATTTAAGTGAATTGAATATCATTATTATTGTATATATAATGTTATTAACACACAGCCAAAATAACAAACACTACTAATTGAAAATAAATCCATCGCAAAATGTGTTAATTTTCATTATAATCCATATTAGTTCGCGAGAATAACAATATCAAATGTCTAATATTGTCTTAAACGTATTCCACAAAGCGGAAAGCTTCAAAATCAATATTATCATGTTTAACAAACTGGGACTGTAATTTCCTCAGGATTTGCTTCAACATTACCGACAGATTAAGTGATTACAATTTATAAATTTTGAGATTCTGATACCAAAAAGATTATTTCTACAAGTTTGAATTCTCTACATTTTGGTTGTAAGAGGAAGTGTAATGAAAGTGTAGAAGAAAGAAACTAAGATATCAATTATTTATAACGAATTATTCTTATGATTATCTTAATAAATATCACAAACACATAAAAAGTACATTTTTGTATGCTATAAGCTAATACGAGGTGTTCGGGATATGAATATGTAAATGTGATCACATTTTTTTCATAAAACTTTCTTCATGTACTCTCTTTATTACTATTTTGCAAAAAAATCAGTACTTAATAAATTCGAATACGACTTTGTTTGTATGGTTCAAATAACAACTTCTGTAAAGAATATACCTTTATTTTGAAGTGAAAATTAAACCCGATGGAATGAAGTTACAATAAATACGGCATTCCTGAAGATCAAGCATTAATAAAAAGAAAACTTTGATAATAATGTACGACTTTACACATAAGTATTAGATGTATTAGATGTGTGATTGTAAGCATAAAAGTATTTAACATAACCACTTATCCCTCACGTCGACCTCTTAATGTTTTCCTAAATTTTAATAGTATTTAAAAATATTTATTACTGTGATTTCATATTAAATGGTCCACATTAACCCCCACTGAGCCAGCGTGGCGGGACCGAGAGACCACTCAAATCCCCTCTCGATTTCCATTTTGCAGGAGGCTTACCCAGCACTGGGCATTTTAACTGAGATTATGATATTAAAAAAAACCCATGTCGATATATTTACTCGTAATGCGAATAAAATTTACGATTGGCTATAGAATTGCTAAACAACGACGTTCAAACGTCTTGAGTAACATCCCTAGATACGTAAGCTTCAGTTGTACATCGCGAAATTCTTATATTAAGCTAGTATAGCCACAGGTAATTAATACCAGTATAATGTTGATTCTAGGATACTATAAACTTTAATTCCCTAATCGTTCCGTATATGCTATATTATTCGTTTAATAATTCAGGTAGCGTCACAATTTTTTATACAGCCTTATGGATCAATGTTTGATTAAGGATGTGTTTGTGCTTCTATCCGGAAATTTAGCGAACACTTTAATAAAATAAAGCTTGCTTTTTGCTTGCTCTACTTGACTGTGAAACAGCGAGGAGTGCTTAAATTTTTTTATACGTGTTAAAGTAATATGCCCTTGTTCGCATTTTGAAAGATTTATTTTTAAATATTGAATGTATTAATTTTGTATAAATGCATGCGCTTATATAACAACCGCTTACAAACTAACGGTTCCTACCTACTTCAAAATAAAACATAATAATTACGAAAGTTTCTAAGACGTTAAGCAATAACTTGAAGGATACATTCACCTGTTATCGAATGGTTATTATTTGAAATGTATACTTTATTAAGATTAGTATTTAAATCAGAACGAAAATCTTATATTAAAAAGGCGAAGAACAATAACATCCATAGATCATACAATGTATGAGAAAGTTGTCAGCTAATTCTATTAATAACATTATGTCATAATGTTATTACCTTTTTAACCAATTGTGAACTTCCTTATTTATCCTATCGTATCTTATATCTTATCTTATTTGTACCCTAATTAACGTTAAAGTTACGTACAAAGTTGTAACCTCATTTTACCCCGTTATGGAAGAAAATCACTAAAAATCCGTTTGTGTCTGACGTTTCCTACTAATAATCTACCTACGTGTCAGATGTCGTCCTCATAGGTCAAATTCCTTTTTGAGATTATACAGTCAGTGACTGTGACTAGTCAATGACCTCCTTTCGCATTACCACTTTTTTTGTTCTTAATACAACTTATTTCATTTTTTTTGTGTAGCTTCCCTTAAATCTAAACAATTCTGTGTGATTATTACACACATTCGCAACGCACTGCTTAAAAATACAATACTATAACTATATGTACAATACTATAACTAAAGAGCGTCGGTGGTGCTGTGGTTTCGGCACTTGCCTTCCAATCGGGGGGTCGGGGTTCGAGATCCGCCATGTACCAATGTGTTTTTCGTTTCGAATTTCATATGTACATTTGTCTGACGCTCCTACGGTGAAGGAAAACATCGTGAGGCAACCTGCATACATCTGCGAAGAAATTCAATGATGTATGTGAAGTCCACCAATCCGCACTGGGCCAGCGTGGTTGACTAAGGCCTAATCACCCTAACATAGGGTAGGCTCGAACCCCTCGGTGGGGACGTATATGAGCTGTGATGATGATAACTATATGTAGAAAGTGAACATCCATGCATTATAAAATTCCTGTCAAAATATAGGTACGTATTTCGAATGAATACATCCAAAATAAAACCGATCCACTGACTTACTACATACATATGTTGCAGTATCGCAAATTCATTACGTATTCCCCTTTTATTAATTCACCCCGATGAATACAGCGTATATATTTATTAAGATTTAATCAACCGCTTCTCAAGCGTCGCGTGGCGCGGATATGCAGGCCCATGTCGTGTTATCGTAGGGCCAATATTTGCATTTGCTTCTATACGAACACATAATACATTAATCATTGCTTTGTAACTATTATAATCGTAAATATTAATCAAGATCGAAATTATTTTAAGTAAGTAATTTGTTGAACGATACGCCTGCTGGTCAATAGATTTCTCAACATCATCTTCAAATATTGTTACTATTCGGTTTGTAAAGCGTACGTAATTGACCCATATACGTTAAAACGTAAATCCAAATATAAGATTAAGGAATCGTAGAGCTATAGATAAAAAATAGAAATCACATCGTAATGTCCTAAAAAACATAAAAGATTTTTATCCAAACAATATCTCAAAATTCTCCTGTAGACTAAAAATAAGTATTATATTTTATGATAGAGGTGTGTCAATTATGCAAACCCGCCCTACATGCACCTAACACCACCACAGAAGTATTAAGCTGCCTTAGCGCTAATGTTAAGTTATCTTATGTTTTATTCAATAGAGCTTACTGATGGGTGTGAGTAGCACAATTTTTCACATTATTATATTCAATAAGTTGACGAGTAACTCTTATGATTTACATCACAAACACCTAAACGTATCAATATTTGGAAGTTTTCCTAATGTTATGGTCGGAAAATATTAAAATTATGTTATCACATCCCGATTTTGGTTGAATGTTCAACTCAATAAGAAATTATATGAGGTTTCCTTCTAAAATTTAAATTATTTCAATTACCTATAGTCAAAAGGAAAAATAGAAATAATAGAAAAATAATAATCATAAAATGAGGGGATAAAGACAAACAAAATTTTTACTTACCAGATAAAAGGGGGAGCTATGAAATCAGCTTGAAACAATATTGCTTGTATAACTACACTTTCTCACGTTAATGAAACTGTTGTCAAATCACTACCCACCCACACGACTTGTAACGAAGTTTATAAAGTTTGGTTTTAATTTGTAAGACGCACGTCTGCCCGCGAGCGCAGAAACATATTTTGTGGAGTTCGCTTCACAAAAGGACGAGGCGATGCAGTCCGGCTCGAATCGACGGCCGTTCGACGTCAGGCAGCTGCAGACTGAAATTATGACCATTTTTATTCCTCCGTCGCCACAGTACACCTGCCCGTCCCGGCCACGATTGACACCTACCCCATTATAAACGATGCTTCTCGGATAAGCCCAAAAAAAAAACAACAATAGAATCGACGCAGCCGCATGAGAACTTATTATTGGCTGCATAACCCAAAGCCATTCATTTCTAACATCTTCATACAATCCTGACCATTAACCGAGGCGTGTGGGCAGTGGGCTCGCAGCTAAATAAAACTATTGTTGCTCCTAACAAAACGTCCAAGTGAACATCTTCATGAAACGACGTCTCAGTCTCGCTATTGTTGAAAGGTTACAATCCCGTCGCCGATATTTTAGAGGGGAATTTATTGCCAATTTCAGGGAATGTTTACCTAAAAGTGAGTGAATAGGAGGCGAGTGAATTACTTATTGTAATGAAATAAAGGAGACCAGATTGAAAGCGTCCGATGAAAGCCGACGTTCGTCGGAGAACAGTTTGATGGTAATGATTTATGGCGACAGTGGAACGACGCGATTTTAACGCGTTAATGGTAAGAAAGATAAATGTGTCACTTCCATTGTATAGCTTGCGAAAAATAAATAGCGTTTTCATCTATCAAGTCACAAATAAATGGGAGGCGCTACTATGTAAATAGCGGCGTCCTCGAAGTTGGATGAAAGAGAATTTTACGAACGTAAACAAACATCGAATAAACATTGTATCGAACGAGCACTGTTGGATTGTAACTGGAGTTTAACCGCAGGTGTGAACAAAAAGCCATACCCGCAGGAGCGCCGAGCGAACCGCAAACTCGTTTGCGCTGCAATCATCTCAATAGACGTCCTATATTTAGACGGGCGCGAAAGGTAATATTAGTTGAGACGCAAGGTGCAGTCTCGTCAACGACACGCGCCAGCTACAGTCTATATTCAACAACGACAATTCTAATTAGATATTGGAAGCAAAAATTCGCAGAAACACGTTAAATGTAATATGCAATTACTGCGTCATTATAGTTTGAGAATGTATAACGAAATTAAATGCGACGACACGGGTTATCAGAAATAATAGCGCTGCATTTGTTGTTGCGGACGCGCATAGGAGTCAGAAGTTGACCTGCCAGTTATGAGAATATCGTAGCAGCAACTTCGTTAGTCGCCTGTTGTAACGACTCGCTTAATTCGAGATAATTACGCTTCTACTGTACGTGAGCTCCAGAAACCGGGATAGACGGAGCGCTCGCTCTGATAATCGACCCTGTGTACCATGTTTCGCTCGTTTAAAAGGACTCGGGCGTCGCTTAAGTCAGCCACTTAAATATTCAACAAGCTATCAAATCCCGCGTAAATATTGTTTTATTCGTTTTTAAGCGCACCTCGATTTGTATGCAAGATGCGTAAGCCCTTCCCATCACGAAATTACAATATCCGTTTATATTTAATAAACAACATTGTTCTGAGGAATCACGTCCGCGTCAGTCATCCTGCCAGAAATCACTTCTTTTTAATCAGAAGGGAGTCAAGCGGTCGTTATTCGCAATTCGCGACGTGGCCCGACTCTTGAAGCTGTTTTAATATTCACGAAACACTGAATCCTCTTGGAAACTCGGGTTGTATGTGCATAAGTTATCATTTTTAAGGGGTGTCGTCTCGACATACAGTCAGTCGGTCAGATCACCTACCGCGGTGGAACGAAGCGGCGAGCGCCGCTCGCTGTCGGAATTGGAAATGAGCGCAGTTGTTTTGTTTGAAAAACTCGCTCATTTGCTTTCAAAGTGAAAATGTTTTTTGTTTAATTCGCTCCTGGTAAAACGATTTGACTTAAGTTTTAGTTAAGGCTATTAGAAACTTTATTATTGAGTTGAAACATAATAATATGCCTTATGTGATTTGTAGTCTCGATCTCACTTTTTGGTTAAATTATTTTATATTATCAAACAGTTTAATTTAAACTAGCAAAACAAGCAAGAAATTTTATCTCAATAAACAAAAATTGATGATCGATTTTGTCTTTAATGGAAAGAATGTGACAGCGGCATGCTGTGTATAGTATCCTAAGAGTATCCTAAGCTAAGGCAAAGTTGGTGAAATTAGCCGTTTTTCTTTCAAAACAGCCTGTTTAAGACTCCGATTTCTATTCTGCGTTTTGTATGTCAACATTTCGTAATAACATTTTTACCGAGTCCCGAAGAGCGGAAAATAGCTTAACAAAATTCAACTGCCAGCATACTAAGACTTTAGCACAGACTGATTTACATACATTATTCGACGAATTAGAAATATTACGTCTAGACCGGCAAGAACGTGGTAAGAGCAAAACGTGTGGAGCGACGCACACACCGCGGCCCTATTGTTAGCGTGATTCCACTCTGTAAATTCCACAAACTGCCGACTATCATTTATCTCCTGCACTATAATTACGTGATATAATTACGCCATAAATATCGGCCGACGCGAAATAGGGGGCATCGGATGCTAGTGCAGTTTTAGAGCGATCGCTCGATTCGTCTTTAAAGCGACACTCCGATAAACAACGGTCATTGGCTCGACATTAATAAAGCATAATTATACAAGAATAGACCGATACAGTATGTTTGAATTGGTCCTGTTTCAATAACGACGCCAACAAACTACTGTAGACTGGCGTATAGTAGGTATGTAGTGCTGAAATGTATAATATGCAGTTTGTAAAATAAACTAAAAAAAATAACATTTACCACATGTGATTATAACATATATATTTTTGCTGCATTATATTAATACGTTTTCTGTTTCGTTTTTAATTCCGTTCTTAGAGAATCATTCTCTACCAGCTCTGAAATATATAAAAACTTTTATACTGCGGTAACGACATTAATTTTATGTTATGGTTTTGACTTAATAATTTATTTTTCTTAATTATCGAGATACATAAATTTACAAATTGCTATATTTTCCGAGTTTTTTGTGCAATTTTACTCAAAATCATATTCAGTAGAAATAATAAGTCCGTAGGTGAGAATATGTTTATTTTGTGTGTAATTACTTTGTTTCTCTGTGATTACTGCCCACACTTATGTGAAAAAGACGTGAATAATAACTTATGTTGTAATTACATTTATGTGTTTTAAAAAATGAGCGTTGCTTCACTATATCTTTGTCTCTATTGCGATCAATCACATTCAGTATTCAAATCATAATAATATTCCTTTCAATCTGACGAATAAAACGTATTTTCTGTAAGAATCCTTTAGTAGGTATCAGACGACGCAGACTTCTTTTCTAATTTTGGAGGCTAAAATTTGAATATGAAAATTTTACCAATAAAATCGAATTTCTCGATGAAATCACAAAAAGTTGACTATGTACATGGACAAAAAGAGAGCGGTCGTTCTTTTGTTATGGTAATGCGTAACTGTGCGCTGTCCCAAATATGGAAACAAAAAGAGAAGTATTTTTTATTTAGTTTTAGACGATCGGCAATAAAATGTCACGCCGCTTTGGGTTGCGTGCGGTAGGTGTCAAATGTTTTATTTATTTTTTTGAGTTACAATTGATTATACAGACAATTTTATTGCTATTACAAATGCTATTATAAAATTTATATATGCTATTACAAAATTTATTCTGATAAAAGCAAAGCCTTTTTTGGAGCGATGATCGAAAGACTATTATATATAGTAGACTAATAGCCTCTTGGACTCTTTTTAAAATGTTAACTTGCTTCAACCTAACTTATTTTAACCCATCGAGCACCAAAGCTTCATACTTAGCACATGATGCTATTTGTGAAACATGCTTCCATATTTTAAACATACCTTAATCTTGATTATCTTAAAAGCTGCGAGTACCTTCAGTATTAGGTATATACATAGCTGTCACATCTGCAAGCCTTATGCTTACAGATAATAAACAGAAGACGATATAAGATGACAAGTTAACTATTTAAACTAGAACTTGTCTACATAGATGCAAATCCACCTGAAATTGTTATTGATTCCTATGTGCCACGTATAATTAAGTAATTATAGCGTGTGCGCCGCTAAGTTTGATGCTCGTCGTTTTAATTAAGACGCATTGTTCAGCGAGCCGGAGCGTGACTTTCCTTTCAAAAACTCCGCCTCCGGTTTCAAATCACTCCATTAAATATACGTGCTTATGAAGCCGCGTAAGCAAGCGTAAACCCTTAACGGCTATCTATAAATCATTGGTCACCACATGAATACTTTCATCAAATAAAACATGTCCCATTCAAGTTCGACAGTTTGTGGTGAGCTCTGTTGCTTAAAATCCTATCCATCGTACAATTGTGAAAGTTTGATATTTGGCTCAATCAAACAAGTAGGCGAACAGATTTGGATGAAATTTAACCCATACATACGTGGAATCTAAGTAAACACCAATAAGATTCTGAAAGCAAATAAGATACCTAAATGTGCAGCAAAAAATGTAATGCAAGTTTAAAAATCCAACTTTCTATCTCGAGCTATGTCACACGACAATAAGTCAAAAAGTAATCTATTTTGATTTAACGCAAATTTTTATGAGGAAACAATAAGTACACGACAAACTTCGACGACGAAGATTAAAAATTGACGCCGTTATTTTGTGAATGAAATATTCGGACACGCTCCTTTATTGATTCGGCGTTGTGATATTGCGAGCCGCTTGGATGTCTATCAATTCTTCACAACAAAAGACGGCCGATGCGGCATGTTTTCCATCTCGCACTCTTTATTGTTGTGTGTAATTGATTTTTTATTTGATTGTGAGATAAGCTGCAAGCGAAACACGAACGTTGGCATTAAAAAGAGAGGTAAATCCAATCTAAACTCCTGAGCAAACACCACGAAAGACGCCGAGACGCGGCGTAGACATAAGAAAAACAAAACCCTCGACATTTCGATCAATGCTGCCAAGGGTGAACAAAAATCTGAGTGGAAAGGATGCGAACCATAAATTACACCTGCCCGATGAAATATGAACAGAAGATATTGTTTTAAAAGTAAGTCCCGAGTGATTACGGCCGGCGGCAGACTTGAAATTCCAATAGTTTTTGCGCCAGTAAAACTGATATTCCGTTCGACCGCGTTCTGTCCGTATATTGAGTTAATGTTGGTCGTGATTGTTCGCTGTGTCCCGCTCGGTTGAGTAGGGTAGGAGCGGGACGGGATCGTTTCACGCGGCGTAGGTTCGAATCGCATTTTATGGTAAGTTGGCGGGCCGGCAGGTGTACGGATCCACCTGCGGCGCGGTTGAGATGGTACGCAAGGACGACGAACCCCAGTCGAGCATCTCCGGTTAGATAAAGCCGTCCACATAACTAAACCAAACACATCGCCTGCAGTTTATCGACGATCGACATACGAATCCAGTCGGCAGCGTACACGAACTTCTTAGAATGTCTCTATCAATATAATGATCTCGAAAAGCTTCCATTTATGTTTATTTATAACTTAACATAGTTTATGGAAACGATAGGAAACTGTATAACAAATGTCATGCCCAAAGTATTTGTTTAATATAATTGACCTAAAAATAGCTATGCAATGCTTCTCCAACGAAGCTTTCATTATTTAAAGTATTACCTAACATCACATGGACAAGTTTGAGTGGGTACATTTTGTATTTACACAAAGTTAATTACCCATCACACAGACTGAGTAGATGAAAAATACGAACATTTTCAATTTCAAAATTATTCACGAGCTAAATGTTAAATAGCCGTAACAATTAAGTTAAACAAACAAACGCTATTGTGTAGAGTGACAGTTTAATTATAATATAGTGGTGGTACCGAGAAGTGAGATTGTAATGCAAGTACATATACTTCCCGTGTCGATCGCTAGTTCAGATAGCGGTCAACGGAGAACGTTCTTGCATGCTTTTATGCGTGTATTTTATTCGAAACTAAAGCGTTTGTTTCTAAACGAACGTGTTTTTTACTCAAACTTAAAATCTTAATTCAAGATAGACCTTGAGATGCATTTATTGACGTCAAACACAAAGACAATGTTTCTTTTTTTATACAATTAAGTTGGCAAACAAGCAAACTGCCCATCTTGATGGTAAGTGGATACTTGAGGCTTGTGTGAGATGCACTGCGAAACTGCAACCCCCACAAGAGCCACAGTGTACGTTGCCAACTTGTGACATCAGATGTAAAATCAAGGTACCTAGTAATTTAACTGCCATATCTTACCCTTCTCGTGGAATACAGCAATGCAAGCACTGCTGCTCTGCGGCTGAAATAGGTAAGACTGAGGTACGCAAGCAGACGCAAGATATAAATTTTAAAATGATTAACAACTATTAACTTTTCTATATGCCTGAACCCTAACCATCATTAAGACTGTAACCTTTTTCGGTGAGCATGAGAGAGAATTGTAAGTACCATCAGGTCGTGGGTAAATTTTTTATGAAATTTCAAGAGCCTACCTGGAGAGGTGCATGGATATATTTTTAGAGGGCGCCTCCATACAGATGCAAGCAGACTTCAGATGTGGGAAGGATCTAATAAAATACTCAATTTAGATACAACATGCGGTTTATTAAATAACAAAAAGTTACTTAGCTTAATCTAAGGATCGTACATTTAAGTGTAGGTAGGGAATAACTTGGTAAGTTACACTAGTGGGGGAATCATCTTCTTCATCTACAAAGGCAAAAAAGCTGGTGACTGCTCCCTTCCACAGGTTCATTAGGGGTACTTTACCGATTGTGTAAAACAATAATTTTGAAATGAATTTCTGAGTTAAAAAATATAAGAGGTATTACCTCAGGCCCACATAATCACAAGTATGAGAATGAATCGGAGGTTAGATGTTACAAATAGTTGCCCGAAGACTCGCCAACAGCGGCAGTCCCTCCTTAATTATTGTAATTGTGGAAAGTGTAGGGAAATAGAAAAACTAAGGCAGAAAACTAAGGCAGAGAACTAAGGCAGAGAACTAAGGCAGAGAACCCTAAAACAAAATAACAATTATTAGAACGTGGTCATGTAATGGCGGACCTACGCCACAAGCAGAATTGCAATAAAAATTACAACTTACCATGTTCTTCATGGGTTTTATATAAAAAGTCAAGAGTTAGTATTAACCCAGTCCATGATGGGTTTCAATTAAGAAAATAAATTAGTTAAGGTCAGCTCATATCGAGCGACTGCTCTTCCACGCTTCTAAACGGGAAAGGGCCGGATTTAATCGACCTCATCCTGACATTGACAAGTGACAACGTCAAAGCGAAACAACAGGGGTCAATCAAGGAATCGGGCCGCAATTCAAGCACCGTTAATACTATCGATACACAGAACAACAATACTACTACCGCCGCACTAGCTCCACGGATAATCAAAACACAATAATATCCTATCCAGACTCAACATTAGCCAAAGCAGAAGTTCACTCAAAGAGATCAAATTGAATGTTTTGTCCACTTGAGAATAGAATTATTATTAACTAAGTAATTAAGAAAATATTAACATAAAATCGGATATAATCCAGTTGCAATTATCTTGGTTCACTTAAAATGTTAATATCAAGACGAAACAAGGGGAAGGCTGTATGGAGTTCCCTTTGCTCACGCATAGAATTAAAAAGTTTCTAGAAAAAGATACATCAGATGTTAGATCTGTCATAACAATGATGAATGCTATTTGAGTAATTAAATGTTTTTATTTCAGAAATATAGAAAATTATTAAAGTGAAATCAAGAATTTGTGCTTACTAGCTAGCATTAAAAAAAAGTGTTACAAGACGTATACGAAATGAATTACCTAGAAGAGGAAAATAATTGACTCTACCTTCACCTTATTGTTCTGAAACTAGGAGAGTAACTCGTTAAAAGAGTTAGTTTAAGAATATATAAACGTTATATAATAGTAACATGAATATCTGAACTGAACTCGAGAATAATATCTCTGTCACTGTTATATATCACCGACCGCAAGACAGATCACTAAATTCATAAAGCAGAGCTTAATAATGTCAAACTCTACATAAATACAATGATAAATACAAAAATAGTGTGTAATATTTTTCGTACAGTGTAACAAGAAAACTGTCTAACCGTTTTCGCCTCGCAATACTAAAGCAGCGTAATACTCACTTAGAGGTGTAACGCGTAACGTACTCGTACATCTGATACAGTACAGCTTGCTGCGAGCCGTTCGCCCGCGGAGCGCAGTGTGCTGCTCGTAGCGACCCGCTCGGTTGGCGGTTTTTGCGCAAACACAAAGGCGTTAGCAGCGTGCTCGTGGACGACACGTACGTACTCACTTGAAGATTGCTACAGTATCAGTTACATTACGTGCTACACCTCTAAGTGAGTGCGCGGCTTAAAAAAATGATTTTTCCATAATGTCATAGAGACAGCGTTGAAATTCGTCAAGAACGACATTTCGGACTAACAAAAATGTATTTTTACGAAATTATAAATTAGATAAAATTATTAAAATTGTATTATAATTTCAACTCTCCGAATGCCCCTGAGCTAGTTGGAGGTCATCGAAGCTCTACGGTGACAACAGAAACTAGGAATTCGCGTGTAATTTCACTATTTTATACAGAAATTACACACATCAATAAACTAGTATCTGAATGTTATATTGTAGATCCATGGTTATATCTACGGATCTAAAAAAAGACGGACGGAGCGTTGTTGAATCAAGAGTGAACCATGCATATGACAGCACATTTTTAGGTTCAAAGTTATATCTAGCCGTTTATAAATACTCTATATCGCAAAAAAATTTTTCATTACTATCAGATTTAGATTTGATTTTAAATTCTGAACAATAAAACATATTTTTATATTTTTTAACCGACATCACAAAAAGGAGGAGATCATCAAATCGACTAAGTAGGTATATGTTCTTTTTTATGTTTGTTCCCTCATAACTCTATCATTTATTAACCGATTTGGAAAATTCTTTCTTTATCTGAGAGCGTATACTTCCCGATTGGTCTCATTGTCATCAAGGTCAGGATCAGCTGATGGGATCCCAGGAAATTCAAGGGAAACCCTTATTAATGTTTGTTACGTCATAACTCTGACATTTATTAACCAACCAATTTGAAATATTTTTTTTTGTTTGAGAGGGTAGACTTCCAGATTGGTACCATTACCACCAAAGTCAAGATCTGATGATGGGATTCCAGGGAAATCGAGTAAAACCCTTAAATTAAATAGGCACGTCCAACGTGTTTCATGTTTTTTCTTATATTATTCAGGTATTTGCATCTGGTAGTCATGAGCAGAGCTAATGATGAAAAGATCTTTGATTTTAACCGTCTTATTACAAAACATGGACTAAAGGCACGTATTGACCCTTAGTTGTACTCTTTCAAGTTAATTCTGGTATTAAATTCACTGAAAGGATTGAAATAAAAAAAAATAATTAACAAAAAATAAAAACCGATTTCAAAAACATAATATAATATAAGAATACCAACACCACATTTTTTATTTTGAAGTCGGTGCCAAATTTAAACTTAGGATAATCGATCTTCCGCACCGACTTCAAAATAAAAAAATGTAATGTTGATATTCTTTCATTATTTTTGACTCTTTTGTGTTTTCGAAGTCGGTTTTTATTTTTTTCTAGTTAAATAATAATAGTACTGACAAGCAACCACACTTTATCAGCATGTTTATTTAGCCATGTTGCACTTTCAATGTTTGTTGGGGAAGCAAATACTTTATATTTAAGACTATTCCGCTCTCTCTCTTTGTAACTTGTTTTACAAGTGAACGGAAAAGCTAGTAAAACTGTATAAACATATGAGAACAAATAACTTCTAAGCAAAGTAAATTGCATTGCTACGATTAGTTTAGAATTATTATTCAATCAATTAATTGTTAGGAAACGTACATAATATTTCCTTACAACTTGAATTATGTTACTAAATAAATGTGTATAAGTGTTAATATGTTACAATACTGTGTGAGATTAGGTGTTGTGTTGTGAGGTATAGGATTAGTTATAAGGGCAAAACTGTCGCATTGGGTGCATGCAC
This sequence comes from Schoenobius gigantellus, assembly GCA_963935595.1. Classification (NCBI taxonomy): domain Eukaryota; kingdom Metazoa; phylum Arthropoda; class Insecta; order Lepidoptera; family Crambidae; genus Schoenobius; species Schoenobius gigantellus. Next base: position 32,937,968 of record OZ012542.1, read on the forward strand.
CTGTAAAGATAGTTATAAGCTTGTGTGTAAATAAATAAATAAATAAATATTTCACAAGATTCTATTTTGCTTTCTTAAATATAGTCCTTATGCATTGCTTTATATAAATACCTACGTGATATTGCATTGCATTAAACTATCCTATTGTAATATTATAAGTATTATGCACTATTAGTACTTATATTAGTATTTATGTTCAACATAATTGAAGTTTGACACAGTGTCAATTTCCTTAAACTTTACCTTTTAGTACTTTCAACGAGTCATACAGTTAAGTTACACAATTAAGTGTATCAGATATCCTACCAATCAATCGATATTTCAAAGCTTGTGAAAACAAAAACAATTCAGTAAGCGTCAATCGTGGTGCTATGGTTACAATTAAATTTTGATAGGCGCAAAACAGCGCATAAATTTGGCCGTAGAAGTAGTTGGTATATCCAGAATATCCGGCGATCGGAAGAGGCGAATTCTGTCCGGATATTGAATATTGATCGGACACCCTTAACCCTGATGTATCGCGTCGTTACCGGCCCTCAGGCACGACAAAGGGATATTTGTTGATTATTCAATTGCGCTCAGTAAAAACACAATACAATCAAGAAAACGAATCGAGAAATCAATTGATTGATAGTCATTTGAGGAGCGAAATTGAATTTCTATCCAATCACCCAGCCTATCGATTAAGCTGACGTTCGATTTCAGTTGTTTATTACTCAAGTAATACAATTTTCTGTTCTATTCTCGGAAAAAAATATTGAATACGAAACCGTTGGACATACGTCATTCATTTGGTGCCACTTGCCACTTTAAGGACTCGAGATAAATATAACCTACTGGTAATCAAAATCAAACTATTATTTATTCAAATATGACTTGATAGAGAGCTCTTTCAATCGTCCAAATTATTTACCTTCCACAACAAGGAACATCTTGTAGCTTATAAGAAGAATGGACGCAAAAAACTTATCAACTTTCAGAAACCGACATTTACAATAAAATATGTCGTTACCATACACTGCAATATTTGTTAAATAATTTACACAAGAACATTTTTTACATTATAACGAGTAATGTCTACAAATTAACACCAGGCGTTGGCGTCATTCAAATAATCGTTGACGTTATAATAACCTTTACAGTATTTTTTACATGCGCTTATAACTATTATGAAAGGCAAATCAGTAACACTTTGTGGAACTTAAAAAGTTATATACAATTCCCCATAAACGAGCCTCTAGTTTTTTGAAGCCTGCAGTACGTTGGAACGGAAAGTTTATTTTTATTACTTGTATTTAAATAGCGCATTAGAAAATTGGTGTCAAATGTGCTATAATTTTTATAGACATAAATTATTTTTTTTATAAATACTGTCGTACTAAAGTCATTATATTATTTCTCAAAATAAATGTCTTAGAAAAGCCTTGATATGACATTAAAATGTAGTAATCTAATCTACTAGAGGAAGACCGCTTTCAAAAAATTGGGTATCCTTGCAAAAGTCCGCAATTTTTTTTACCTCACGGCATTTACTGTGCATCTATACGGCTCAGGTTCGCTCCTGTATGGAGTACTGCTCCCACCTGTGGGATGGCTGAGCTCGATACCAGCTCGAAGCTTTGGACTCCATAGACAAGCGTGCTAGAAAATTGATCGGTGATGAATCGCTTGTATCCAAAAAGCTTCAGAGCCTCGAACATCGCCGTCTAGTCGCAAGTCTCTCTGTATTCTTTACAGGTTGCATTTCGGCAAGTGGGCTGAGGAATTGCATAGTTTAATACCACCAGCACCATTCCACTATAGGACGACAAGTCGTGGTGAGGGATTCCATCCTTATGTAGTCGACATTCCACCCACTTGCACCAAACGATTTGCTTCCTCGTTTATCATACGAACTGCGAAGATGTTCAATGATCTTGCGTCTGTGTTTCCAATTAAGTATAACTTGAGGGTTTTCAAGGCAAGAGTGAACAGGCACTGTTTGCGTGCTCCACCCCAAACCACATCTTCGCTTTCCATCAGGCTAGATGATGGTCAAACGCGCTTAAATTTACCCTAAAAATAAAGTAATTGTACCTAAGTCGTATTGGTACCTTTATCCTACCTATTTCTACCACAAAGCAGACATGCTTCGTTATATCGTTGTGTTTCAGTTTAACTGAGAAGAGCACATAGACGAATGGTACTACTCGTAACTTTGTCAACGGCAGAGGCTACTTCCGCTGTCGACAGCTGTCGGTGCGTCGACGGCTATCGTAGCTTGCAGTTTGTTGCGTAAAAAATAAAATGGCGGGTGCGCTACGTAAGCTACGTTAAAACATCAGCGACGGTAGCCGTCAATGTGTAGACGACCGAGGTTTTATCGGATATCGCTGATAGGTGACGAGGACGACGTCGACTGAAACAGCTTTTACTTTACACATACTCCGAAAGTAGATCTGAAGTTGCCTGAGGAGCAGGTTGAATACTTTTCAGCCCTTGGGAGAACCGTTTTCAAATTATAAAAAAAAAACTAACGTCTATTCAAGATAAGAAGTTTCCCGTGACAGGTCACAGTTCCAGTAAAATATATTTATTTATAATTCTTAAAAAAATATTTGTTTAATGAAGTATTAAGGTATTTGAATCGTAAATCGGAACGATTTCTTTACACAAACACATTTTTTTTTGGAAAATTTAGGCGAATATTTTTTCATAATTATAATTTTATTTAACTGGACTGATATTCTTGTTTTTATTTACTGTGGAATTAATTATAGCATTTTTAATAAAAATAAACTAAAGAGATAAGTTATATTTTTAATACATAATATTTTTAATCACGGAAACTAGTATGCATGAGACGGAAAATTTCGACCTGTCACGGGTCCTTCTTATCTTGAATTAACTATAGTTCTATTTTTACTTTCCATTAAACCATGTTCCAACTTTCTATACAGCCACTCATTTGCAGCGCGATGTTAAACTGAAATAATATAAATTTAAGTATTAATTAAAGAATATATTTTTAAATGACTTTATTATAATTTACTTTTAACTATTTCTCTAAAATAACATAGATTTGTGGAAAATATTTACCATTTTTTCAATGATGGAAATGAAAAATAATGTCTAAATAGCTAGCCGGCCACAGAAAAAAAACAAAATATGCGGGCAAGGGGCAATCCAATCTTCATTTCTTTTTTCGAGTTATAGAGTTTCGTTTATACTTCTGTATAGCAGGGATTTGTATTAACACAATGAGTTCATCTGCTTCAGATGGATTTCATGCCTGATTTTATAAGAGAAGAGGCTAAAGCAGAAGTTGTTGATTTAAATAAAATAAAATTCACTCATTTTTTCTTTAGCTAATTCATGTTTTTAAGTTAGTGTGTAAGTTACTTTCACCCCCAGAGTTACAATTGCCGTAGACAAATGCGTCGTCTGACGTGTGCTCTTAGATGAGCATGTGACTTCACATCTTACGTCACAAGCTGGAAACTACACTGTGATCCTTGTAGCGATTACAAATTTGAAAATATATAGGTACATACCTACTAACAGGAACCGCATGTACAAGGTGAATGAAGCTATACCATCCAGGCTGTACCGAGCTAGTTACTATTTATAAGAATAACGAATCATTATTGAATCTTGTGATTTCGTGCTACACCAAATAGTACTTTAGGTAATCTTAAAACATTCACACTGTAATATTAGACTTCATTTTAAAATAAATGATCTGAAAACAGGCAAGCTTTAGAGACGAGGTCCCAACAGCATCAACAATGTGCTTACTTTCCCAAATGCAAACTATAAACTATTCAACCGCTGCCAGTAAGTACAGCCTACAAAGCAGGTTGGTCTAGGCGCTGCAAATATGTTATTCATATCGAGCATGCTCATATTACTGCGTACATACGTGCGTTGCGTACTGATATCGTATTTAGGGAAAACTTTTTGCCTTTTGTGCTCCAAAAAATCCTATTTATTAATATCTACATAAATATCGCGCGTTTGATAAGCTTAGCGCTGAGGAATGCTCTCATGGGAACATAAAATCGCCCATTAATTCTTATTACCTGTAAGTGGACGTAAATTAAACGGAACTGACATTTTGGTTTATGTTAATATTCGTTTATTGTCATGGAAAAATTTACTATCAATAAGCTGCTTAGTTCATAATCATATGACGGGATATCATAAAACAATGAAACAGTAATGGCGGATACGATTGAAAATTAAAATACGATTGAAAAAAGTATATTATAATTAATAAACCTTGAAAAAAATCTGTGAATATTTAATTGGTAAGTTATACTCCAACAATTATCCTTTAGTATTTAGTGGAAGCAAAAAATATGTATTTCATTCATGGTACTCGCAGATGTTATCTTTAATTGTCATTATATTATTTGATATTAACATTGTTATAGGTATAACAACTTTAACATCTTTTTGTATGAACGCCAATACTATAGTATGAATCTATTCAGTTTTGTAAAAAATACTTTAATGAAAAATACGCAGGATTATTCGATGTCATTTTTGTATAAAATCTCTAGTATAGGATGTACAAGAATAGTAAGTATTACAACACGCGGTATGACTGATTTTTTAAAATATGGCCGTGTATAATTTTATACTTCTTTATTCATTAGTAAGTAATATAACCGACCGCTAGTCAACTTAAATGAGGCTGAAGATTATTAACAAGATTAACCATATAAAAGATTTAAAGCGCTATAGTTTTTTTCGTAATCTTGTTTTGTTAGTACTCCTAAAGATATATTGGCAGTGCAGTTGAGCACCAACAATAATTTTTAAATCAATTTTAAGTTAACAGGGACAGCTCACCTTTATTGTTCGCGTTTGTATAATTATGTTGTAACTCATCTTGTCTCATGCGACGTCAACTCACTTTATTATATTACTAGCTTTACTTTATGCGGCGCCCGCGTTGTTTTTGTTTTCCCGTGGGAATTTTATATTTTCCCGTAGGAAAAGTTATTTTGTAGCTGATGTTAATCAGGGATAATGTAGCATTCTAAAGGTGAAAGAATTTTTGAAATCGGTTTAGTAGTTTTTGAGTTTTTTCGTTACATACATACATACAAATATTTCCTCTTTATAATAATAGTGTAGATTAAAGAAAGATAACTCTAGCGATGTCCCTACCTAACCAACAGTTAAATCCTATAAGTTTTTCTCCTTGTTTTATCCTAAAACTTATAATCTCCGTAACCTAACCAACCAACTTAACCAAATAATATTCAGTAAAATGTTATTATGGTGAAGTGAAAGTATGCCAAATAAATCATTTGGCAGATGAAAAAAGGTCAAAAGAGACCTCGGCTAATAGTAAAAAAATATTTTGGAAATCATTGAAAGGTAGTTCTGTAAAATGATAATAATAATGTAATAAGGCTTATAATAATCAAATCTCTTTATTTCCTCCACAATCTATCTTCACAATTAATACTTTAGATCCATTTATCCATTTCACTAAAGTATATTAAAACATGAGATTTAAATGTTTTTCACTTAGAACAAAGGTTAATTTCCAACAATGTTATTTCAAGTAATATTTCATTCGAAGGGTGATCGAAATCATACTTTTTGCAATAGTAATTCATTAACATTAACGGTGTAAGGTACAATTGGTAATAATAATTTAGTAGCATTATTTAGCGTTATAATATCAAAAGAAATATGTACGAGTAACACCCAAAATATGTATAAGTGTAAGATATACTATAAATAAGTCCTAGTTAAGTTAGTACCTATTTGCTTGCGGTGCCAATATACAAATAACGCCTGAAGAAGACATAGGCTTTATTCCTTACTAGATACCTAACTTGCTATGCGGCATGTAGTATCATTGATTTCAAGTTGAAAAGGCGTAAATTTATAGCTACAAATAATCAGTGTATTGTGACAAAAAAGTAAACAGTAAGAATAAGTTATTCTTTATGCGGTCATTTATTAATCTAGAAAATGAACGATTTGTCAAAATAACTAGTTACCTTAACAACGTATATTGTGAATCAGTTGACGCTCTCGACATCACCTGTTACGTAAGGTCTTCCGAAAAAACACGTAACGACCCATACTTTGCCCGAGGTAACCAACAGAGTACCATTCGTACGTAATAACGATCGAAACAAAAAGGCAATGACAGCCTTCCAATTAATCGTCATAATTGGAACGGATAATTCTTATTTCAAAAGAAAATCTTCGCTACGATCGTGATTAATTTGCGTGAAGTGATTTAGCTACTATTGGAAATAACGTTACGATTGTTTCTGAAAAAATAAATGCGTGGATAGGAACCGGACTTGAATTTTTTATTTATACACTGGGCAGCAAACTAATGCCACGGTTAGCGTAGCCAAAGTGCTTGCATCGCATACGCATTGTCAACGCACTGTTCAAATCAAGGCTGTCATCTCAATGTCTCCCCGCTGATTAGAAGTGAGCAATGTGAATCATATCGGATTTCTTAAACCATATATCGTAGCAATATAGCGAATCGGATATGTGCCTAAAATGAAAATATATTTCTAATATCGAGTGAATCGATTAGCGCCTAATATTACAATGGTTCGCATTGATATGGAGTTCGACCTTAATACTTTAATTCGACATGAATCGTTACGTAACTTGTTTGCATCACCTGCTCAAATAAAACGTATTCTGTGTCATGTGAACCCAACATAAAGTAAGTCGTTTAAAACCTCCAAAAAACAGGGATTGAATATTGTACTAAATTCCCTTCTTTCCCTAAGGATAAAATTAATATGTATTTGGAACACAAAAGTACCTCAAATTTTATAGAAACCTTAGAGCATTTGGTACTAAGATAGAAACACATATTATATTGTTAAAAAAATATTCTGAATCGACAGCGTATGCTCAAAAATTCGTATAGACACTAAAATATAAAAAAAAAACAAACAAAAATTTTATCCAGCCATGTTGTTTACATTTGTAGGTTTTAGTTTTCTAAGTTAAAAACGCAAAAGGATTTTAAGCACATACAACCACTTCTTCTGTATTGTTTTTCAATACAGAAGTTTCGTGACTTTTGTTATATATTAGTTTATGGTTGAATATTTGATTGATGCGAAAGTAGAGTATTTTGCTCGGGGATAAAGCATTCTTTGTCTTAGGTGAGCTGTGAAATCCATGATCAACTCTATAGCATATAAATACTGCCTTATCCCCTTTGTTACTAATGTACTATTACATACGCCTGCACTGATTGTTAGTTATTCACCCAATCTAAAAATTAAACCAATAACGAAATTTCTTTAAAAAAGCAAAAATATATCTATTAAGCCGTTATAAAATCGAATGGGATCGACGAATCTCGTATTGATCCGTCAAAACTTCACAACAATATGTAGTTTTGAAAAATATATAGTTTTAAAATTCGATATCGCATATCGCTATTTGGGTTCGATTTAATATCCTTTAAAATCGATATTATTCACCACTATCGGAAAATATAGTTACAACGTAACAATGTTAAGCTGCAGTCCATAGAGTAACTTGCTACAGTCTTCTGCGAGGTTAAAGAATGTCAGTCAGTCCACTCGTTTTTTTTAAACGTCGCCCCACACTAGGATTTTCTCCTGTGTCGTGGGTGCAGTTACAAACATAGAATATCACATACACATAAGCCCAGACCGGAACAAATTTCTGTAGGCCGTACAAAATATTTGTCACGTACGAGAATCGAACCCGCGACCCGTTGCGCAGTAGGTGATCACTCTACCTCGCTAACCGTGTCCTCAATATAATATATTTGTAGCCAGATGAACTTCTGCATTGATAAATCGAAGCTTTAATTTCATCGTTCTCTATACGTACATTGCTATAGACGCACGCACTTTTCAGTGACGTGCGATTCTGCAGACAACAATCTACGGCAAAAATGGGCATAAAGTATCGACTATAATATCGATATTGTGTCGAAAGTATCGAGTAGACGATTACTTGTTTTTTTTTCTCTGATTTTAAACAGGCTCTGTCTATTTTTGTAAACGAGGCGAGTAAACGAAACTTTTGTAAATTAGTATAGCCGAGTTGTTAATATCTTTAATTTGTTTTGTGAAAGATATAATTATTTCTTGCTATGACCACTATCATTGAAAGAAAGTTTGCGTTAATCTTTTGCCATAATTCTGACTTCATATCTCACGTGGAGCCACGAAGGTAATTAACTTTGCTATTTTAATTCTCTAAGTTAAATATTTGAGCCCCCGTACGAAGCTTTACAAATATACCACAAGGCTTGACCGACATTTTCTGGGTGAATGCTTTAAATTTCCATCTCATGAGTTCAATGTAATGTACTCACGTTGTTTTTATTTGAATATTCAATCCTGTTATGGTTTTTTATGTAGAGTATTTATAATGGAGACGGAAACGAGACAAAAATATACATCCTTAAAATAAAAATGTTACGTCACCTCAAACTTTACTATAAAACCGATATTATATATTTTTATAATAATAATTTGGTTTAGTTTTCACAAACAAATAAGAACATGTACTTTTTACAGATTTTTTTTTCAATGAGATCAATTTATGACATCTATTTTGTAAGTATAGGTACATATACTATCAGACTATTACTAGCTTCTTCACCAATAAACAGTCATTACTTTCTTTTTCGGGTCGCGCATAAGATTGTAAGTTTGCTAAATAATCATTGTTTCTTATAATTGCAGTTTCTGTTCAGGTAACATACAGTTCGAGACATACATTAGACAACTTTTTAAACGATGCACAAAGTTACACGTAATTCGTTAGTTAGAGGATAACCGTCAACATTCCACGCGGAACCCTACATTGTAGGCCATTTGTTCCACAGGCACCTGAGCCACGAGCCAATCGTTCCACTTCTGGTTCAATGACGCTTATATTTATTTATCTGTACACAAATTGGATTGTGTGTGTGCGCCGCTCCGTATTGTGGACTACCGAAGATTTGACTGATGAGAAACTGGCTCCACAGATATACAGCAATCACTTCAATAGATTGACCGTACGCCTGCTTATTTTATAATGCATTGTAAAGTAATAGACACTAATTAAACTGTGTATGAAGAATTAGGGAACATCATTATATTTTAGTTCGATGTTCTTATGCAAGTAATTGCGAAATGGCGGATTGATGTAATAGAATTATAAAAATATATATTTTTTTTAGTTCGATAACTCATAGGTATTTAAATAATCTAACTAAAATGTAGTCTTCGTGGCGTTATCCTCTACAGTCAGATAGCATGATGAATACTGTATCTTCAAGTTAAGTTGCGTTTTTTTTTTCGATTCTCTCAAGAAAAAATATATTTTCTGGAGTAATAATGAAAAAAAATAGCCACACTATCGATCTATTCATACATACCATAATACATAACCGTCACACTGTCAAGCTATTCATACTTACCATACGTAACCTGATTTTTTAACACGAGTAGGTATGCCAATCCCCTTTTACTCAGCTACGAAATTCTGATTACACGTAATTTAAGGCAAATGTATAAAATTGGATAAGATGTAATGTGATCTTAAAAAATGTATTCTATTCAGCACAAATTGAAACCGAAATGAAATAGGACTAAAAGTTGCAATTTCATCACGTGCTTCGTTGCCGCCATATTGACGAAGGGCTTCGGTAGAGCGGAACGTGCAACATTCGGATGTGTTTATGGTCCTTCTTTTTTTCACATTTAATTTTTTTTATTGCTACTAAGTTGGCAAACGAGCAAACTGCCCACCTGATGGTAAGTGGTAACAGTCACCTATAATACATGTGGCTCCTGTGAGATTCGCAGTAAAACTGCAACCCCCACAAGAACCACAGCGTACGTTGCCAATTTCTGACATCAGATGTAAAGCCACGGTACCCGGTAATTTCATTGCCATATCTTACTCTTCAAATCGGAACACAGCAATGCAAGCACTACTGCTTTGCGGCAAAAAAGGTAAGACGGAGCTACCCATGCAGGACCCTGGTACAGAGTCTCCCTCCGGTGTAACTCGTGTATCCTCGTGCTATTAGAATGGTTTATGGGTACACTGCCGCACTGGCAATCAACTCCAACGGCTTTGAACATAAGTTATCTTAAATAACTGACGATGCTAGGTCATCATCATCATAGCTCATATACGTCCTCACCGAGGGGCACGAGCCTACCCTAACTAGTTAGGGACTTAGGGCGAATAGGCCTTAGTCAAACCACGCTGGCCCAGTGCGGATTGGTTGACTTCACATACACCATTGAATTACTTCGCAGGTGAACGCAGGTTTCCTCGCGATGTTTTCCTTCACCGTAGGAGCGTCAGATAAATGTACATATGAAATTCGTGAAACGAAAAACACATGGTATCTGGCAGGACCGATCGCGGGCCTCCCGACTATACTCGGAGCAAAGTCCAGTGCCGAGGCCACTGCGCGACCGACGCTCAAGTGCGACGCGATGCAAGGTGATCAGAATCAATAACTTAATTCCATAAACTGCATACGAGAAAAACTTTTCCTTTGGCTGTTTTTCCATTGTAACCGCACAGCTCTCACACAAGGCGACATGGATACCGGTGAAGCGAAAATGCATGAAGTTATATCCCGCGTGTTTCCTCTCGGAACATTCACATATTTTTACCGTTGTCGTGGCCGGAGCCGGCACCGGCAGCCGTACCGGGCGGTGAAACAGCCATTTTGTAGGCAATGAAAGGCATAATTGAGCAGCAGTGCCCAGCTGCAGCATAATTGTCTTAAATTTGATAATATTAAAATGATTACTTTAAGCATGTTGATGTATCAAATTTTTTAATTGTTTGAGCAGTTTTGATTTAATATTTCCATTTCAAAATACATTATACTTCTAAAATTATGAAACCTAACCGAAAATGCAGAATCAATAAAAAAATATTGTCTTCTTTATTGTTTTTAATTGTGGCACCATTTCGTTAAAATCTTGCTGCTTTGTGTGCAAGAGTTTAAAATGTTTGTCGTTACCGGTAAAGTGTCCTGTTTTAATGCTAGTGCCAAGTTTCGTTCGGATCTATCATTAAGCTGATTACACTGTTTAATTAACAAACATTAAATTTCACATTAATAATACTGGTAAAGCTGATCTTGATACAATGATCCATGTAATGTATTCACCGTCCACGTCGCTTTCGGCGAGACTGGCTCTACAGGGAGGTCCGATCAGATCAATTTTCTTTACAACCGTCGGTCATCAAAGCAATAAGCCGTCCGCCTAATTGGTGGTAACATTATACGTCCCTTACGCGATCATTGAAGGAATAGAAATTTATGAGAACTTGCTTACGGTCAAAATTATAATTTATTGACGGATCCGACCCAAAGCGTATCTATGATCGAGTTGAGCGCCATCCATAACTGGAATTGCGATATTTATGTTTCCTGTACAAGGCTATAGATGGTTTTTTTTTTGCAAAAAGTTATCGAAGTTCAAATTTTATTAGTTTCTTATTAATGTATGAGGTCGTTGGCAAAAAAATATATCTGTAGTTAATTTAATGATATTTAAGATTTTCTATATAGTTTTGCGTTTTATACAGGATGAAAGTTACCAACTAAAAAATAAATAATAACGGAAACTCAAATATTGTAAAGTCGAAGCAATGATATAACTAGAACAATGGTTATGTATATACTGTCACACAATTACTTAACTATTATAAATAATTATATTCACAGTTACAAATAAATATATAAATACGTATACTAAATTTAAATAAGTTATAGTTTAAATAATCTTAAAAGCTATATCTAAAATTAAAAGTTAATCTAAAGCAATAAACTAAAATAAGAAGTCCCCCCGCGGCATGGTTCCGTAGATGTTACTAGAACTAGAACAATTAGTTTTTAACATTATCTTTAACAAACCTTTTTTTGCACAAACTGAAAGCATAAAATCTTTTAATATTGCGATCTAATTATTATCGCTTCAATTAAGTACCTAAAGTTAAAGAGAGTTGCTCCGATTTAATTTACTCCTGTAAATTAAGAACTCCACAGTTAGTTTTCCAATTAAAATTTCGACGGGCATAGAACTGAAGTGTTCGAGTTGGATTTTTTTCAATTACATTTCCAGTGCGACATTTTTTATTACATAGAAAACTTTATTTGTTAATATGTTCAGTTTTATATAATGTTTCACCAATATTCTTTGACATGTATGATATAAATTCATTTTTGAAATAGCTTAGGTAAAGCTTGATCAGATAATAAATTACTTACCGCAAAAAAATAAAAACCAATTTCAAAAACACTATAAAGCCAAAAATAATATACTTAAGAACATACACAACGTCACATTTTTATTTTAAAGTCGGTGCTAAATTTTAATACTGAGACACACTGACTTCAAAATGAAAATGTAATGTTATGTGTATTGTCATATTATTTTTGAATTGTAAGTGTTGTTGGAGTCGGTTTTTATTTTTTATAAAAAAATATAACAAGAAATTTCTGGAAAATAATTTATTTGTGAAAGAATGTGATGAGGTAGGTGTGTGTAATGTGATTAATTGTATCGACCAGTATTTAAAATACATTTGCGAATTTTCTACAATTTTACGACTCAGACGTGCAATCACGTAAAAATCTTGGAATGCAATTTGATTTTATTTAAATCTGAATGAAGCTATTTCAGCAAAATTTTCTATCTGCGGGGTGATTTTTCTCTAGGTGGCTTTGCCGTGGGACGTCCTGTATAGTAAGTTTTTTTTTGTAAATTGATTTTAAGTTATAGATTTAATATTTGATGTTATGTATGTCCCACGCCTTAGCAAAGTTTTGTTAAGAAGTAATTTTCCATTTCATTGTTTTTGTTTCTGGAATGGTGGGGGCGGAATATATTGTGGGTTCAATTGAATAGAAATTTTATAACCATAGCTGTGATTATTTCTATTTTATAAATATGTAAAACATTTCCCTTCGATTGAAGGCAAAATATTTTCATCATCATTATCATTCCAGTAACGAATTTAAAATACATTTGTGTCGCCGCTTCCTTTGCGTGGATGTTGTAAAAGCCGACAAAGAAAGTTCACCGCAATCACACCTCTGTGAAGAGATTTAAGACTCAAACCCCTTTTTTTAGGCGGGATAATTTACTACGATGCCAAAGGGCTATGTTAACTAGGGCGCCTATCTGGGAGTGTTGTAGGACCAACCCGTCTTATTAGCGTGATGTACTAGGCCCATTACCATTGAAAATTATGAAATCGTCAATATGGAAGTTCATTTTTAACCGACTTCAAAAAAGGAGGAGGTTCTATGTTCGGCTGTATCTATTTTTTTATGTATGTTCACCGATTACTCCGCCATTTGTGGAGCGATTTTCAAATTTCTTTTTGCAATCGAAAGAGTATATACTCCCGAGGTGGTCCCATTGTCACCATGTTACGGTCTGATGATGAGATCCCATGAAAATCGAGGGAAACCATTGAATTTCATAGGCACGTCCAACGTGTTTCTTTTTAAGATATTCAGGTATTTGCATCTGGTGGTCATCATGTCATATTACTGAGCTGATTATGGAAGATTTCTGGTAGATTAGGAGTTCGGGAATAATTCCTTCGAAATTGTTTAGAGCGAAAAAGTTTTATTTTAACTTCTTCCGGTGTTTGCCTTGGCTCAAATGCGTATTAACTAAAAAGATTGAAAAATATTTTTTTTACAAAAAAATAAAACCGACTTCAAAAACACCAAAAAGTCATAAATAATATATGAATACATACAACATCACAGTTTTATATTGAAGGTGCCAAGCGATGATCAACTTGAAAGTCTTAAAAAATATAAGAACAATTAATGTAGTTACAGCACCGACTTCAATAAAAACTGTGATGTTGTATGTATTCTTATATTATTTATGACTTTTTCGTGTTTTTGAAGTCGGTTTTATTTATAGAAATTTTCACAGCATTACTTAGCCAATTTCAATAGTATTTTCATATATTATGTTTTTTTTTTATTTTATTCCAGTCTGTAGTAATTTTTGTGTAGATTCTACTCCAATTCGTCATACTGGAAGCTAAAACATCAATATTTTTGTCAAATTATGAACTAGCCTAAAGCCACTTAATCTAATGCCCAGCAGCGGGACTTATTTGGATTAAAATCATGATGAAGTGATGATTTCATGCACAATAAGCTGGGATCAGACCTCTTTCAATTTGCGAGTTACTTTGGACAGAAATTTGGCTAAGTTCTAAGTGTAATTTCATTACCGATATCAATTTATCTACCATATCATATTCCGACAATAATGGTTACGAAGAGCAATAAATTAGCAAATCAGGAAGATTAGAGCCTATGGCAAAACGGAAGATATAACAATAAAAACCCCATGTAAGTATAAGTACATGTATTGTATATCAATGTTCATATAAATACACGCACTGAACAAAAAAGCAATTGAAAAACTCCAAACGCGTCCCTCACGTTGCGAATTAATAAAAATCCCAACATTTTTAAAACAAAGTTACCCTCGATAAAATTCGGAAGTCGAAAAGTTTGAAATATTGTATTGAGCACGCGTCAACGGATAGATAGGATGTTAGTGCTCACTTCTGACGATTTTTTGCTTGAAAAACTCTGTTGAAGGGCCGACAGTAATTTCGGAAACAAGACTTCTTGCCGAAAGGGCGCTGTAAGTAGTATTGGATGGGCCCGACCCATTCACTGGTTCACATATAAGTAAGTACTCGAATTCGATGTCGACGCGAACATAACAAAATGTTTCTGTGGCAAATAAGGCCTATGGGCCATCAATTGGAATATTTAGCCCAAATTCGGTAACCTACAATATACATATACACATATTATAATACGAGACAATGACGGTACTATACGTGTTGTTTATGATTAGAATTAGGACTCGTGTGCTTGATGCTATTGGTAAAATACATGTAACAAGGAAATGTTTATCATAAAAACAATGCATTAAATCATTCAAGTCGTTGTGAAAAGCTTTTAAGTTAAAAGTAAGTAATGTTATCTTGTATGTATAAGAAAATTTTTGTAGATGCTTTTTTTATCCTGGTAAAAATTTTTTTTTTTCATTTTATTTGTCACATTTGTACTATATTATATTGTTTCATTATTGTAACATTCAAGAAAATAGAGACACTTGTGAAGAACGTCGTAACGTATGTTAACAAAAGTGAATAATCTTTGAAATTAAGAGAGTTTAACCCATTGACTGCTGCATGCTGGTCAAATAGGTTGGTAGAAGATTTTGTTTCAAGTTTTTTTATCTCATCGCACTCCAACCTTTGCGATGCGGTAAACATAGTCGGCCCTTACGACAACTACGCGAAGTAATGGGTTTTAACACATCTATTGTAAATCCGTCACCGCACTGACGTACTTTACAGAAATGTTTTTGTTTATTTTATGTTACCTATATCACTTCATGTATGTACATATCAATACTGTTTCGAATTCTTCTATGTAGTCGACATCAAGAATAACAGTCCATCAATTTATAGAGGCGACGTCTTGTGCTTTACAAAGCTCAAATTCGTCCGCATGAGGAGTAGGTACTGCTCACATCTCTGGGCAGGAGCCCCTGCAAAGACGGGCGGCTCGAATCATCGGTGATTCTGATCTGCTGGACTTAACGATGAGTGCTCCGAGAAAGTGTTCGACTTGGTACCAACGTCACCTTTTTATCACCGTACCACCCGACACCACAGTACATTTCATCCCTACTAAGTGGAAGCAGTATCGGCAAGCACGGTTCGTTTTCAGTGCTCATTTTTACCACGTACGGTCAGGCTTTGGAATGAACTTCCTGCTGCGATGTTTCCCAAGCGTTATAATATGTCCATTTTCAAGGGAGGTTAAAGAAAAGTATTGTAATCAAAGTAGGCAGCGGCTTGGCTATATGCCTGATATTGGCAGTCTATGGGCGGCGGTTACCACGTACTATCAGGTGGGCCGTCTGCTCGTCAGCCTTCTATAGCAATAAAAAAGGCAGATATATAAGTCTAAGATTAAGTTGTATTCCTTAATATATTATTCTCATAGTAGTACATAAATTAAATAATAAGATTAAATTACAATTCAATATATGGCTATGGCAATTCGTAAACATTCATAAAAAGTAGTTTGTAGACTATTGATGACATTAAAAATGATCTGTTTCAAAATTTTTGGGAATTAGTACCATTTTACGGGTTTAATATTGGAATTAAGGTTCTTAGAGCAAAGTTGTAATTTTAAAAATTTTAGATGACCATGTGAGCTTTAAATTTTGCTTTTAATTGCTCTTAGAGATAGAAAGTGGCAATTTTTTGAGTTGAATTTTTACCATACATTTAGGGAGTAGAAGTGTGTTAATTTAAATGGTAAGTACAACATTATTATATATTAAATTTAGGATTATACGAGTAATATTTTTTTTATTGTCTGTTTCAAATTGCTATTGAATTTCAAACTTTTTACTAAAATGGGGATGAAAATGCAAATTAAATGAGATTTGGAAATTAAGCTTATAACTAAGAAAAATACCAAAATAGAAAGTGGTCTTTTTGGAAGTTGCCCGTCTGAAGAGATAAAAGGTAGTGTGAAAAGGTCGTAATGGCAAAGGCCCGTCATTATTTAAATTATGAAAATTGGCAAATAGACTGTTATATACAGCCTACTTGCATCAACACTTAGACATGTTTTTTACAACATTTTTACATTTACTTACCTCGTCGCGATTGAATTGGGGATTAAAGTTTGGAATGACAAATCGACATTTTTTAAATTATCAATATGAGAATTAGTAATCAACCTTCTGACTACCCAGAGAGATAAAAATATGTAGTGTTTTAGAACTTCATTCCGTAGAAGGGGTAAAACAGGGGATAATTTTTTATGAGAATTCGTCATTTTAGACCTAAAACCTATTGTATTATATTTCTCATAAAAATATGCAATATTCCAGCAAGAAAGGAAAAAAACATATTGCCAAAATAGTTCACGCTGGCGAAGTGGTGGAGACTGGAGTAGTGGTGGATGTTTGTCTCATATAAATTTCATTTTAAATCCAAAAGTTTAGCCGTTTAAATAAGTATTTAATTTTATACAAAAACTAATAAAGTAGAAGATTAATTTATTACATTAAAACATTGTTATTTGTATTCGAACTACTTAACCTACTCTGGCTACTCTACCGTGAAACAATGTGCAAAATTTCATGCAACAACGACACTATTATTCTAAGTTTGTTTAGTTACAAATAAGAATAATATAAATTACACGGTGTAAGGTGTTAGTAACTGTTTTCTAGTGTAATTAAGTACGAAGGAAACGAAAAAACAACATAAGCTTTTTGCGTACAAAGCTACTGGCAATACCAGGCATTCAGCAAAAGTCAGCAGCATACAGTCTACGTTTTGTACGAACTTTTCTGTAAACGACATGTGAATTCTTCGAATTTCAAACACTCGTTGACCAGCCGTGCAATGTTTCATAGCGCTCTCCGTATACGCAATAAATACGTAAGCTTTGTGAAGATTTACGACCTCTTCACGGTATTTATTGGTGTATCGATAGCATTCTGGCGAATTGGACATTTTTAGATAGGCGGCTTACAGAGTAAGCTCTAGAAAATATATAATAGGATGCTAGTTAGATCCACGATGATAAAAGTGTTTCTTATAGGTACTACAAACTTTAAACATGTAATTGGAATTTAGCGGTTCATAGGCGAGCATAAGTTGTACATAGGTACACCTAATAAACAGTGCAACTACCAGTATACCAGTATAACTAGGTATAACACTGATTTAAATAAATTGTAAATTAAATTTGATGTTATTTAAATAGGTAGCTTTGAACTTATAATACTATCATATTGGATCTATAAATTTAATTGAACTTCACATTTTCTATTCAAAATTATATAGTAGTAGTAGTTACATAGTAGATAGTAAGATAATTAATTAAACTTTTTGCGTGAATAAATGCTAAAGAAAAAAGTACCTACACCCATATAAAGAGACATTTAAAATATTTTCAGAGTTAGCACTCGTACTCGTAGCATGAACTTTTAATAAAACCACAACTTTTTTTTATAATATCCCCATCTAAACTTCTGTAGCAGTTCAAATGGCAGTAATAATTCCAAATTGTAAAGTCAAGTGCCTCTTTGTCATCGTAACAGTCGGAAATTTCACTCAATTTACGTTATAAATATTTTTTCTTCCAGAAATATGAATTACTTATTTAATTTCAATGAGGTCATTCCTGTCAATTTAAGAAATTATATGTGTACTTTTAAATGGGTAATACTGTCATTCGTGAAGTGGAAAAAGAGAGTAGATAAAAAGTTATGTCCTACCTAACTTTACTTTGAATTTGTGTTTTGTTTAATTGACAATCTATTTGGGCCGATTCTTTCGAAACAGCTAATATTTATTTTCAAACATAATAGGTACACAGCCTACACTACTGCTCTAATTTATGGGTGTCGTTCAAACCAAGTTCGAAGAACTATCGGTACACTTAGATACACATAAAAGTCAAACAATAACTTGGTGATAAAGCAAACGAAGTCAAACTTATGATAAAAAAAAACTCGATAATTTTAACGACGTAAACACGACACTATTTGAGCCGCTCGCATCCCCTTGCAGCCCATAAAAAGCTTATCGCTTTAACAAATGAATATTAAATACGATTACCACGTACATCACTAGGGTAACATTACCGTGCCGCTAATATAATGTTTTCATTACATCTACATACCTTATATCCACATGAAGGAAATAATTAACAATACTCCAACACTCAAACGGTCCTTGGTAAATAATTCAAAGCAAATTGTGTCCACGAATTTGCACAGTGTTCATAAAATCCAGTTCTGGCACAGCACTTTGTTATTTTCTCGATAGTATTTATCGTCGATCGCGACGGAGCACGTAAAGCGGGAAAACTGGGAGACGCGTATTACGGTCGGGAGTGAAGCATGGACTGCCGGCTACTCGCAGAAAACATTCTAAATATACGCCCCCGGCTTCGCGCGCACCCTGTGGGCGCAACGCGTGTTCCATGCAATTTTCTATAAATTTTCGCATAAGCTCCGAAGCCGCTCTGTCAAAAGCTGTTTTCACAGAGAACCGCATTGAAAACCCCGTAATTGAATTACCTGTCCGCTTTTTTGGCTATAAATTAGATCTCGATTAGGGGTAGTCTCCTTTTTCGTACAAATTGTGATCATTTGGTATTTTGGAATTGTTGAAGTTTGTTCAAGATTTATCGTATGTGTTAAGTAATTCGATATAAATATGCTTACAATATGATAGCTAAAATAATGTATTTCTGTGTTGCTCTACCTTGCCATATCTCCTTATATGAGTAATAGGTTAAATTATTAGACATTCATAAACTTTTACGTTTAAAAACTATAACAGAATGTTTTTTTAACTATAAAAAACTATAACGGAATGTTTTTTTTTATTTGATAATTATATTACCACAGACTCGTAGTCCGTGCCCTTATTATACTGTATTTTCTTTTTGATATATTTTTAAGTTAATAGGTCCGCCGCCTACTCTATATCTAGGGTGAGTTGCGCATCACCTAAAATGCAACTATCCTACATGTGTATATATAATTTACACACACGCATATACATGATAATTATATACTTATATATACCCATACATACGTATTACATTATATACTATACATGTTACTGATTTTTTTATTGTACATTACATTATATTACTTATAACATTAATAGTTATTTGTTATACATGAGTGCAAATTTACTTTTTAACCGAGTGCTCAACTTTGATGACCGAGCAAGCGAAGGATTCTAAAATTAGAATCCTGAGCGTTAGCGCGGTAATCAATAGAACACAAGGTGAAAAATCTTTGCACTCGAGTGCAACACGTAACTTTTCATCCCCCCTCAGCGAGGAAATGACTAAATGCAAAATAAAACATTTACAATCACAAATACTTTTATTTCAGTTTTTTTTTTTTGTAACTTGTTTATTCGCAATAAAAGTTTATTTGAAGCTTTTATACCACTTGTTTCGCTGGGGGTGTTCGGGTGGTGTCAGTGTGGATTCCACCGGAGTCGAGTTCTGCGAATGGGATACATCTTCACGACTCCGGTATCCTCCGAGGAAAAGAATTGTGCGCAGCGCGTACAGTTCTTTTATATAAAGTAACTATATAGAGTAATATATATATATATATATATATACATACATATACACATACAATGAGATATTAAAGTGTGTACGTGTATGTGTGGGTGTGTTTTTGTTATGTTTGGGGATCTCATGTTGCCGGAGGGCCTGGATGAAGAGAAGGTGCTGTCGCCGAGTACATCGGCCCTTGCTGCGTATCCATTTAAGCGCAGTGTCTTAGGGCTGGTAGCTCCGACGGTTGGGCCGGCCAGAATTTTCCCTAGCTCCCGCGCAATGATGGTCGGAGCTGCAGCCTCCCACTCTAAGTTCCCCGACGCAGCAGTTTTCCCCGTTCCCAGTGGAACTCACTATTGGACTTTATTGTATCGCAGCAGCGTCTACGCCACATGGGACTCGGGGGAGCCATTCAGCTCTAACTGTATGTTGCTGGTGGCTCACCCGAGGCCTGCCCGTGTTTCCACAGCAACTAAGTGGTCCGCGTTAGTGCGTATCCGTTGTTGCGCAGTCGAAGTCCAGAAAAGCCTGGTTACAGCAATAGCCGTAGTGTAGTGGGGTCGGGTCTTATGAGCGAATACTTGGAGAAACTTGTCCAGTGGGGAAGGGGAACAGTGTTCGGCCGAATTACTGCCCCAAGATATAAAGAGTCGGTGTATCGGCGACAGAAGTGCGATTATATCCGCCTTAGGTGTAAAAATGGTCAGGTTAGGTACATATTTACTACAACATTATGATAGGTAAGTATTACAGAAAAATATTTATATTATGTATAACAAATAATACGTTTTTTTTACTTGTTTTCAAGTTTCTTATTTATAACAATACGACGTGAAAACAAAATGGCGCGCGCAAAGCAAATTAAAAACAAAAATACACCAAAGAGGTTCAGAGTCTGAGTTTTTAACAAATTTTAAATTATAAATTCGGCACCATAGAGATGGAAGTAAATAGGTTTAATTACTGTAGTATTATATTATCTGTGGTTTAATGATGTTTTAAAATCACATACCTAGTGCACGCGATGTTCTAAATTCAAATTTACTTTAACCTCAAGCGGATAAAAACGGCTTTGGCGGTCAGATATCGAATAGCAAAAATACTCTTTTCGAGATGGGGGGATGAAAAATATATTATATATGTAATTTTTTATTATTATTAATTGTATGTATACATTCCATATTCTAATACGTGTTCTTTACTATTTACTTAACTATGTCTATATGTATGTAGCACTTTTTTTAACTTATGACATAGGTTAACGCTCGAGGGACTACCGCAAGAGGTATTTGGGGTGAGGTGGTTCGTTTTCGCACCTAAGTGGCTGCGTATATTTGGGCTCTGACAGCCATTTTCTTGTTATAATCGACGACCTCGTAATCCGTTGACGTCCTGGAAAATGCAACGAGGCGTCTAATGACGTCATCCTCCTTCAGCTTCCGGTAGTAATAGGTGTAGGTCACCTTGTACCTTGTTATGGCGACCACCGCATGAGGAACGCTGTCGTGGGCTGTATTATTTGGTTCCGCTCCTCTGAGCACAACCAGGTGGTCGTACGTTAGCCCCTGAGCTTCATGGATCATGAGCAGTCTAGACTCAACTCCAGTACCAAATCCACCCCTCTTGTGCACTTCTTTCTCATCTTGAGTGAAAGTCAGGAAAAGAGTAATGGGGTCGCACCTTCGTAGTCTCGCTCCCGAAGCCATTCTGCATGTCAAGGACCTCAGCTCTTGCCGGGATGTGTAAATACCCTCGTAAATGTCTTAGAGGGCTTACACGACATCCATCGAACTTCGATGTATACAGAGGAGATTTTCGGTAATGGACGTAATGGCGGCAGGACTTCCGTAACGCATTTCGAATAGGTCGTTTCTGTCGTCGAAAGGGATCTGGTTACAGTCAGCCATGAGAACCAGCTCCTTTGCCCTAGTCAGCCTTGATGCCATAACTATGGCTCCAAAATGGATCAGGAGAGCCTCATCTACCAAAAGGCGCCTTGAAGCTCTCGCCCGATTGATCAGGACCGAGGCAATTGTTCTTATTTTCCCCTTTGCAACCGCCCCTAGACGACTCGTCACTTCGTCCGACAGCTTCTTTGCCGTTTCGATGTGCTGGTGATGATCAAGTCTTGCTTAATTTGGAAGTTTTTAAGGAGCCATGTGGTCTTCCCATACCCCGGCACCCCATCCACCCACCTTATCCCCAACTTACTTCATGGCTCTGAGATCCGGTTCCAGTTACGTTTTTTGCCGTTTCCAGAATCCTGTCCTCCAGCATGGAGCGAATGCATTTGGCAATCACCACCACTGGGTCTTCGACCAGTGCACAGAATGTGAGGGCTCCTCTTTGTTCTGTCGGAATTTCGGAAATAACGGAATGGTTACTTTCCCTTTATTGCAGTAAAATATTTGATATGTATATGAACGTATTTAGTACGTACAGTTAGTCCCATAACTACCCATTGCTTTTCCAACCTCGCGGTTATTATGGCCGAAATATGCGTTTGGAACCTGCGTCTGCATTCTACCGACTCCCTACAAATATTTTTTTTCTTTTTCCTGTCTTTGATACGTCGATGCCAGTCATTACCAACATTGCCACGACCGTCGAAGGAATCGGAGTCTGCTCGCCAAGGCGAGTCTCTCTCACTCCCTCCTCCCCCCAGGGGGGGCGAAGATCCCTCGAGACATTCAGGGGATTTTTTTTATTGCAGAAAGTTGGCAAATAAGCAAACTGCCCACCTGATGGTAAATGGTAACAGTCACCTATGATACATGTGGCTCCTGTGAGATTCGTAGCAAAACTGCAACCCCCACAAGAACCCCAGTCTACGTTGCCAACTTGTGACACAATGTAAAGTCACAGTACCCAGTAATTTCACTGCCATATCTTACCCTTCAAACCGGAACACAGCAATGTAAGCACTGCTGCTTTGCGGCAGAAATAGGTAAGACGGAGGTACCTAAGCAGACGACCCTGGTACAGAGTCTCCCTCCAGATCAACGACTAGAGGCAACCTGTAAAATGCAGGGCCCGAGCTTTCCGGGCCTGGACTCCGCAGATTGCCGTCAGGAGAAACAAGACGGGCACAATTCCTTCGCCGGCGACAAGGATCAGCCTGGGAATCATCCTCCCGGCCCGTTCCGCCGTCTTCTTCGAGTCAATAACGAGGCCACCTGGCACAGGTGTCTTGAATATCTACGAGGTTAGTTTCAACAATTTTAATTGTTTACACTTTTTCATGATAATACCTATTACTGACACAAATACCTTAAATGCATATTACTTTATGCATATTATTAATGAATTTAAGACGCTTTAGTTTGTATGTAAATTTGAATAGAATTACAGTTGTGCACAAAACCTATAATTATTTGCATCTTGAATATCTACGAGGTTAGTTTCAACAATTTTAATTGTTTACACTTTTTTATGATAATACCTTTTACTGACACAAATATCTTAAATGCATATTACGTTATGCATATTATTAATGAATTTCAGACGCTTTGTTTTGTATGTAAATTTGAATAGAATTACAGTTGTGCACAAAACCTATAATTATTTGCTGCCTTCCGATTTCCATTAAAATAAAATCGTGATATTAAGCCGTTTATGACAATAGAACAAGAGCGTAAATCAAAACTGACAAGTAAAAAATTATCAAAAACAATAACAAAAGTAAAAAATAAAAAAATACAAAAATAAAACCGACTTAAAAACACCAAAAGTCATAAATAATATAAGAATACATACAACATCACAGTTTTATATTGAAGTAGGTGCCAAATTTTAAGCAACTATATTATACTATTTATGACTACTTATCTTATATTATTTATGACTTTTTGGTGTTTCTGAAGGCGGTTTAATTTTTTTGTAATATTTTTTTAAATCTTTTTAGTTTGTTTTATAATTTGCGCTAAGGCAAACACCAGAATAACTTAAAATAAAACATCTTTCGCTCTAAACAGTATTGAAAGAATTATTTCCGAACTTCTAACCTACCAGAAACCTTCTATTGTTAGCTCAGTAACATAATATGATGCCTACCAGATGCAAATACCTGAATATTTTCATCCCATCATCAGATAATGATATGGTGACAATGGAACCACTTCGGGAGTATACTCTTTTGACTACAAAAATAATTTTGAAAATCGATAAGCAAATGGCGGAGTAATCGGTGAACATACATTAAAAAAATAGATACAGCCGAACATAGAGCCTCCTCCTTTTTCGATGTCGATTTAAAAGGTCTAAAGATTAAAAATTGACACTTTTTAACCTACTTCAAAAAAGGAGGAGGTTATCAATTCAGTTGTATTTTTTTTTAAGACGTGGACACTGACAATAAGTTTGACCCACAAGCTTTTAAGTAGCTCAGCGAGCGATGGAACGAACTATACTCGTTGTTTCTCTTAGGGATAAAAACAGAAATGAAGCGATCCGTAGGAGAACCATGGTAACTGTCATAGTTCAAAGAACCTGCAGACTGAAGTGGCGATGGGCTGGTGGGCTGGTCGGTGGGCTGATCACAAAACAAATTATACATTTAAAGATTATGATTTTAAATATAATAACTTTCGACAATTTTGCGTAATAATGTTTATGCCTATTGATATTTTATGCCAAATATTATTATGCTTTTTGATTTTATGTCATAGTGATGTATGCCAATCGAAATTAATGACAATCAACAGTATACGTTTCAAAGAGTCACCGTTAGACAACTATCTTCATCGCTGGACGCACTCATTTTTTTTATATTTACCAAACCAGTTTAATCAACCTAATGCTGAAAAAATGTTGATTCCCGCTAAATTATATTTTATAAGTTTATATTTTTTTGGATGTTGCGTTAAGTAAGTGATATTAATGTTTACTGTTATTTATTTTTAATATTACGATTTAAAAATAGCAATAGGACAATTCTCAAACTTAAATTTCAATAAATGAAAACAAAATTATATTATTCTTGTGAGGCCATTATGAGTTTTTGAACGGACCATTTGTTTTTTCTGCGCCGAATAATTCCAAAAGGTGGAGTTCGAAGTTCGAATCACTTTTCCTTTTTGTTTTTAGGCATTAAGGACACCCTTTTCATACTGGTGAAATAGTACATTGTTACCCTAGGGGTGAAAGTAAATAAGACTAAATAAGTCTTTAACCCAAGGTAAACACTGTGCTTTTCATTACGAATACAAGGAAAGTAAAGATAAAAACGTGAATTAGCTAAAGAAAAAATGAGTGAATTTTATTTTAATAAATCAAACTTCTGCTTTATCCTTTTTTTAAAAAATTAGGCGTTAAATCTATATCTGAATCAGATGAACTTTACAAATCTCTGCTATACGGAAGTATAAACAAAACTCAACTCGAAAAAAAAAATTAAGATCGGATCGCCGCTTTCTCGCCTATTTCGTTTTTTTTGTGGCCCGCCAGCTATTCATTCATTATTTATTATTGAAAAAATAATAAATAATTTGGGCTAAATCCATGCTATTTCTTTAAAATAACATGGATTTAGCCCAAATCCATGTTATTTTAAAGAAATAGTTGAAAGTAAATTACAATAAAATTATTTAAAAAATATACTGATGCGCTGTTATTGAGTGACTGTATAAAAATTGGAATATGGTTCAATAGACATGTGAAAATAGAACTAGTTTGTTTTATAATTTGACAGCCGTCAGTTGAAAGCGATTCTCTCTAAGGCTGAAAAGTATTACTTTCAACCCGCTCCACAGGCAGCTTTAGGCCTACTTTCAGTGTATGAGTAATGAAAAACAATTTTTAAGTTTTTTTTACACCATCAAAGGCAGAACGAGATAATTAACCTGATGGTGTGGTCTTCGACGCCCATTAACACCTGCGACACATGGAAGCTGCTTATTCGTCGCCTGCCTTGTATTTTAGGACACCGTTTCCTCGCCACTTGAAGAACGCCATAATGGCGTAGGAGCGCATCGGTGACACCTCCGAAGGAGCTCATTCCACATTTTGCAAGTTAGTGGAAGAAACGCACGAGACGCCCGCAAGGTAAACTGACGCCAAACTTTCAATATGTGGAGGTGTCATATACCTTATTTTGAATTCTCTAAATCACTTGTTTTTTTTTTAATTTGAGGTAAGTCAATGGGATGGATGGACCTCGTATGGGGCGGGATTTTAAGCACTTCGTAGGGCGTCAATTAGTATTATACAAACTGTCTACTTATCAGGATGCGTACAATCAGTAGGTTGCGTACCTACTGTGTTCTTTTCGTCAGAAAATCAGTATTCTAACATAAGATCGTTTTCGCTTCAATAAAAATGAGTCACTCAAGAATACTGACTCATACCTACGCTTTATATTCATAACACATTGTTATATGACATGAAATAAAGTTATACAATCTGGAGTAAAACTCAGTTTTAGATAAACATTGCACACTTATGAAAGTCGAAACTACACTGAACACCCGCATTAATAACCACGCTTCATCGATTTTTTACACTCATGGGAATATAACGATGGTACGAACCTCAGCGTGTTTTATTTCACTTCTACCTTTCACCAATAATATACAAATGCCTATGATCAGACTTTTTCAAAACAACCACTTTAATTGTATGCAAATAATTGAGATAATATTTGCATATCTTACTGAGAAACAATAAAATGAAAGCGAGACGAGTTCAAGATTCGAATTATATAAATATACTATAATAATAATAATAATATTTATTTACAAAAGCCATATAATAGTACATTATGGTACAAGTGTGTAATGTTGGTGATTACCGCTGAGGCGCATTGAGGCCCGAGCCGTCAGGCGAGGGTCTTAAGAAGCCGAGGACGGTAACCATCAATACACACGTATATCATACAACGTTTTTCAACACACTTCTGAATAAAACAATACTTAAATAAAAAACCATTTTACATAGTAGATAAAAAGTTTACTTAGAGAAACAATTAGTAAATGTGCAGTTAGTAAAATTATAATTAACTATTTTTGATGACATAGCGGTCTCATCAGATAGATTATTTATTGAAATACTTTCATGTTCTATTGTTATTTGTGATGGTTCATTATTCGTGTAGGTAGGTGAAATCCAATCATTGGACGTACTTGGTATTTCGCCAGTAGGATGCGTCTCAGAATCAAGTTTAATTCTTTTTGTGATTTTTGCACAAATTTCCTTCTTGTTTTGTATGGAATCTTCTACGTATGATTCTGCTACATTGCTAGATCGCCACCCGCCATGTCGCTTCAAAGTCATTATATCAGCTCCTGAATTTGCCAGCAATGTAGCTGAAGTTCTTCTGAAACTATGTCCAGTGTAGCTCTCAGCATCTACTAAACCCAAAAACTTAGCGATTTCTTTAGGCATAGAACCAAATTTGTTTATACCTATAGGCTGACAGGTACATTTACCATTCTGGTAATTTAGAAAGAAACGGTCATTTTTTGTTTTTGGCGAACGCAAACTTTCATACTTCTTAACAATATCATAGAATGGACCGTGTATGGTGAATGACCTAGGTATTTTATTTTTCGTGATAGGTATCTTCACTAAAAGCATCTGGCCATGGTTCTCTATATCTTTTACAGTTATATTTGTTAATTCTTGTATCCTACAGGCACCAGTTACACCAAATATTAAAGCAACCTGAAACAAAAGAAACAATAATTAAGGTCAACACACAACACAAGCTGCTATTAAATATTTAATTAAAATTAATTTAACTAACCTGTGTAGCCAAATATTGGTTATCTGGAGCATCTTTAATAAATTTTTCAATATCATCAGATGATAAAACCTTTGATTTTTTGCTTCTAAATCCATCAGATAGTCTCTTTAGATAAGCTGACAAATTCGAGTATGTTTTTAAGTCCACTCCATTCTTTGTTCGGACTGTACTTTTTAACATTGAGTAAATACACCACAAAGAGCTAGGTTTGTACTTAGAAGATAATTCTTTAAAGTACGCCATGAACACATTTTCTGAAAAAGACTGCGTATTCTTGTTGTTCTGCCATTCTATGAAATTTTGGTACGCTAATAGATATTTTTCCTTTGAGTTTTCTGGTAGTAAACTTTCCATAACGTTCTGGGCTTCACATCTTATATCGGGCGGTGTACAACATAAATCATTTTCTTCATAAATTGTATTTGCAGACATCTTAATTAATAACTAACTAAATAACTTCAAAAGAGAAAACGAGACGAGTTGTGAAAAATGTTTCGTAATGGCGGGAAAAATTAATCAGTTTTCATATGCGCGCGCATCGGCCATAGACTAATAAATTTCGTAATGGCGGGAAAAATTAATCAGTTTTCCTATGCGCGCGCATCGGCCATAGACTAAAAAATGAGGTTTCTTTTTTTTGGGCTTTTCGCGGATAGCATTTTAGCGCAAGTGTAAGCGTAACTCAACCAATAATATTAAAAAAAAACTATTACTCACTCGTGAATAATAGTAATGAAAAAGTCACAGTTTGATTATAGGTGTCATTATGTGCCTAATTGCCATGGGATTAGAGCCACTTTATGAGGAAGTGTGTTGAAAAATTAATTACATACATTTCTACAAGATTAGCATAAAAACATAAATTAAAAAGAAGGCTCATCATTAGTTGTTACAATTGAGTACTACTGACTTCCATGCTAGGTCAATCCTGTATTACGGAAGTCAGCGGTTCGGTGGAGAGTATACTGATAAATTAGATACATTGATCACCAATCATTGCAGATTTCATTTAGCTATTGCTAAGCACCTATGTTGAAGTTGAAAATAAAATAAGGCCTCGGTGCTAAATGATATATGTGTAGGCAGGCAATGATATAAGTGTACACACACACACACACACCACACACACCACACACACAACACACACCACACACACACACATACACACAAAGACACATCACACGCATCCATACAAAAAGACACAGAAAAAGAGAGCTATACATTATGGAAATAGAAATGTGCACATTAATTATATTTAAATTATGTTTAGATATTTTAATTGTATGAACTTTTTTATTACTTTATGAAATTTTCGGTTTGACTATACTGTTGCAATAGCAACCATTCCTTCACTTTGTTCTTACAGTTAAATTTATTCATTTTTTTAATTCCTAAAATTGCATCAAGTTTGTTATAGATTCTAGGGCTCACAGAAGCAAATTGTTTTTTGGCAAAAGCCCTATTACACACTGTAGTAGTAAATGCTGGTTCCAGGCGTCTGCGAGAGGGCACTAGATCCATTAAACTGCTTGACGAGAGTGCAGCATGTTGTTTTAAATACATCGAAGAACGTACAATTGTCTAACAGTTAGGACATTAGCACCCTCATATAATTCGGTTGTTGGGAATCTGAAAGGTTTTCTAAGCATTACCTTCAGCACCGCTCTTTGGGCTCTTTCTAATTTTATAAATGTTGTTTTGGAGGCACCACCCCAGACAGGAATGCAGTATGAGATAAGAGATTCACAAAGAGCAGTATATACTGTTCTAAGCACTTGAGGCTCAGCTGAATTCCTTAGTTTTTTAAAAATTTAAGTCAGCTTACGAATCCTGTTTCCTACTGTATTTACTTGACCGTACCAATTTAGGCAATTGTCTAATATTACACCTAGATATTTAATGGTCTCAGTTCTGATCAGTGGTGCACAATTGTAAACTGTACCATCATTGGGACATTTGTGTTTTGCCCATGACTTCGTCCGCCGCGTGGAAATCCTTTTTTACTGATTCCCTTTACAAATTACTCCCCCCCCCCCCTCCCTTTTTAAACTCTTTATCCTTCCCCACAACTCAAAGTATCTCCATACCGAATTTCATCTAAATCGGTTCAGCGGTTATTGATTCCCCATACAAACTTCCAACCCCCTTTTCTCCCCCTTAAGGGGTAATTTTTGCAATAAAAACCATCCTGTGTTCATCTCCTGGTTTTACGCTACCTTCCCACAAATTTTTTAGCCAAATCGGTTCAGCCGTTCTTGAGTTATAAAATAGTGTACTAACACGACTTTATTTTTCCCGTAGGAATTTTATATTTTTCCGTAGGAAAAATTATAGAAGATTGTTATTTATAACTGTAATTTCATAGAAATTACAACAGATTTTAAATATTTATTTTATTTATTTATTCTTTATGTACAAAAGAAGTACAAAAATACCAAAAGTACCAAATATTTTCCATAGAAACTTTCAACCCCTATTTTGCAAAGGAGGTTGATTTCTAAAGATACATTATTAGTATAGCTCCACACCATCTATAGAGCATACATTTTAAATTTCAAGTCTCTTAATTCAAAAACATAGGACTTTTATACAAACTTCCAACCCCCGTTTTATCCCCTTAGGCGTGGAGTTTCGTAAAATCCGTTCTTAGCGGATGTCTACACCCTATAAGAAACCTACCTGTCAAATTTCAAGTTTGTAGGTGTATAGTTTCTGAGATTTCGTGAAATTGTCAGTCAGTGGTATTTCGCTTTTATTAGTATACCTACAGATAATAAAAATATTTCGACTTAGCGGACCTAGTAGAAAAATTACGCAAATTTTTTGCAATTTTCAAATTCTTGATAACGTACGTACCTAGTTATTGAAAGTGTTCCCTAAAAAAATCCAGAATAGCCTTAAATCTATAATGTACTATGCTGCCTCTTAAGGAAGACTATCAGAATTTGTAACTTGCTTACAAGTTAGTAAGTCATATTGTTTTGCAAATCTAAATTATCAGAAACATTACCTATATAGAAATGTGCTTTGTTTAAAAAGTTTTTTTACGATTTCTGTGGATGATTACATAAATATCTTCTTCCTTTATTAGGTATATATACACAGTTATTTTTTATCACCCTAGAAAATTTTAGGGACGCTTCAGGACACATCCATTATTATATAAAAATTTAAAAAAATGAAATATATTTTTTTTTATTTAAAAAAAAAATCTCAAAAATTGCTGCTCTCAATTATTGCAGCATTTTTGGATTTTTTAGAAAATTAATATAAAATTAAGTGAGTTATTTTTTTAAATCATATTTAAATCATTCTAATACCATGTCATGAAGCGTCCCTTAAATTTTCCAGGGTGATAAAAAAATAACCGTGTATACCTGCTACCAATTGTCAATACCGACTCCATTATTAACAATAACTAATTTATCGTGTGAAAAGACCGATTTCTCATAATTATCACATAGAATTACAAATTCAAATAAATTTTATAATACATTGTGACCTTTTTCAGTTCTACATTGTTTTTTTCACCATTAGGTTTTTCTCTAATATTGCTATTCCTGTGATTGAAATCAATGTTGCGAATAAGCTTCAGTTACTTTATCCGATGTGGCACCAACGAAATATTAACAACGTAGGTATATGGTAACGGGCCAGGTACGATATTTTGTACGTTTTTAGTTTGATGGTTTTGTTCCGTTTCTTTCCAGAACGAAAACGACAGGAAACGAAAGTCAATAGCAATGAATTTAAAACCCACAGGGAAATCAGAATTCATCTCGATCACATCAGAATTAAGAGCAGCCGAAGTAGATGATATAACTATATAGTGATTCAACTACATTAAAAAATATTACAGTGGAAACTTATTGAACAATAACAACCAAATCACGACAAAACTTTCCTTTCAGTTTGTTGGAAAGGTACATAGAAAGATTGTGATAAAAAATACAAGGATTGTGATAAAAATTCAAGAAAAGTTAAATTTTTTAAAAAATCTAGAGGATATTAAGTAGTATTTTGAAAGGAAATGCAAAGTTATAATTACAAACTTATAAAGTTGTAACCTTATTGGAGACCCCTGATTTTTTAATCCGTCACCCATCAAACCATCTTGAATTAAACACATCACCCCTTTTTTTTTTTTTTTTTTTTCTCGGGGGGAAATGCGTGACCGCACCACGGGGGCCTCCACGGCAGGGTCATTAGACGGGCATCTCTTGTGCGAATGCCCGTCTTCGCCTGCCTATCCGTCTGCGGCGGATGGGAGCGGCTTGAGGATCTGCCTCCCGCTCCCTCTCCGCGGCCTCCTTCTGCGAGATTACGTCCTCGCAGAAGGAGGCGACAGCCTCCCATTCCGCCTCGCCACGGAGCATGGCCACGACCATGCTCGGCAGCGAGAGATTTCCGCCTCTCAGCGCAGCGTTGAGTTCACTGCGCTGGCGTCGCCAAGCCGGGCACACCAATAGTGTGTGCTCGGCAGTGTAGTCGGGAGCGTCGCAGTGGTGACACTGCGGCGTTTCCTCCCGACGGGCGACCCGGTGCAGGTAGTGACGGCAGGAAGTACCTGCACCATGCGGAATGTTAGGCTGCCCTGCCGGCGCCCAACCCACTCCTCCAAAACCGGACGAATCGCCTCGATCGTCCGGTGGCCGGCAGCTGGGGAGCCGAGTGCCTCACCCCACTGGCGCAGAGCCTCCCTCTGCGCCAGGGTACGAACTCGCTCCACCTCCTGTGGAGCAGATCGTCCCCCCCGTTCTCGTACAGCAACCCGATGCCGATACACCTCCGAATGGACGCGTGCATCGACATCCCACGGCGTTTGGCCCGCAAGAACGCAGGCCGCGCCGTGGCTGACCGTGCGATAGGCTCGCACGGCCCGGGTTGCTATGACCCTCTGTGGACGTCTCAGAAGGGCCACCGTACGGGGGGAGAGGCACTCCGCCCATATCGGGGCTCCATAGAGTGCCATCGACCGTATTACCCCGTGATACAGCCGACGGCAAGCCGATCCTGGTCCTCCTACGTTGGGGAGGACCCGCCCGAGTGCGGCTCCGGCGGCGCACAGCCGTGGAGCGAGGAGCTTAAAATGCTCCTCGAAGCTCCATCGGGAATCCAAAACCAGGCCGAGGTACTTAAAATGCGCCTCAACCGGTATACGGACCCCCTCCACTCGGACGCGGAGCCCCGATGGGATCCTGCGACGGGGGGCGTGGAATATCATAGCCCTCGTTTTTTCGAGGGCCACATCCAGGCCCAGGAGGCGGATGCGTCGGACAACCAAGGAGGTGCTGACCGACGCAAGGTGGGCCGCTTCCTCTCCCGTTTTCGCTTTCGCCGCGACCAGCGTGTCATCGGCGAAGCAGACGACCTCCAATCGTGGAAGGAGGTTGCCACGCAGGACCCAGTTGTACCCCAGGTTCCATAGTAGAGGACCCAGTACGGAACCCTGGGGTACACCTGCCGCCATTGCCCACGTATGGACGCGACCGTCCGGGCCCTCGTAGAGAACTGACCTGCCTTCTAGGTAGTCCTCCACGAGGGCGCGGAGGTACGGAGGCACCCGGTGGAAACGGAGTGCCTCCTTTATGCACTCGTGGGGCAGGCTGTTAAAGGCGTTGCGGATGTCAAGAGACACCGCAACAACAGTCTCCCCACGAGCTGTGGCCTCCTCAGTCCACCTCTTGAGGAGGGCCACCGCATCCATCGTGGACCGACCGGTGCGGAAGCCGAATTGGTTGACTGCCAAGTCTGGCCCCCGGTCCTCCAGGTGCTCGACGATGCGGGAAGCCAGAATTTTTTCTAGGAACTTCCCTGCCTCGTCGAGCAGCACCACCGGCCGGTAACCAGACGGGGAATCCGCCGGGCGGCTCTCCTTCCTTAGTAGGCAGAGCTTGCCCGCCTTCCACCGCCTGGGGAAGCGGCCCGAGGCGATGCACACATCGAGCACCGCCCGGAACCGCTCTTCGAGGTGTCCCAGGGCGAGGGCCAGAACCCTACTTGGGACACCGTCCGGCCCCGGCGCCTTCTTTTTGCGTCGAAACCGTTTCCTCACCGTGTCGAATTCCACGTTCGACACGGGAGGGATGGCGGCAGCCACTTCCACTGGAGGAGTGTCCGGGGGGACCATTCTGGGGGGCTGGAACGGACCGGGATCAGGAAACAGAGTTCCTAACACCCGGTCCAGAAGCCCCCTATCCATGGCTGCGGTGGGGGGAGCAGAAGCTTTAAATTTCCCCCTCACCATTCGGTACGGACGCCCCCACGGATCGTCGTCCAGGAGCTGAATAAAGTGCTCTCTGGACTCCTCCTTGGCCCTGCAGATTTCATTCTGCAGGGCTTTCTTGGCTGCCGCATACACCCGACGAAGCTCAGCTTCCTCGTCGGGTGTAGTTCTGGCGCGCCTACGACAACGCACGTAGGCGCGCCTGGCCCTCATACTGGTGGTACGCAAGTCCGCGATCTCCTGCGTCCACCAGTACACCTGTTCCGTTTTGGGGCAGGCCTGCGCCCTTGGCATGGCGGCTTGGCAGACGGCCTTCATGTCGTCTGCGAAGAAATCCGCCATGCCATCGGCATCCCCGGCGAGGTGGGGTGGCACTTCCGACCACGCCCGCACCATCGCCGCCTCCTCCGCCACGTCCGGGCGGAGCTTAGTGAGCGCCCATCGAGGAAAGGCACTCACTGCGGAGCCCCTGCGGTTCGGGGCCCCTTGGGATGCCGTGGAGACCTCATAGCGGACATAAAGGTGGTCCGACAGGGTCTCCACATCTTCCTCAAATCGCCAGTCGTTGATTCGATTGGCGAGAGAGGGGGTGGCAAAAAACACGTCTACCACGGACGTGCCCTGCACCCGAACGCAGGTAGGGATGGAGCCCCTATTCAGAATCTGGAGCCCCAGGGACAGAACCCAGGACTCCAGATCTCCACCCCTCGCATTGGTGCGGGAGGACCCCCACGCGGTGGACCATGCATTAAAATCCCCCGCAACTAGCATCGGTACCGGGGCCGTTCTACGGACGACCCCCTCTAACGCAGCCAAGAAGACTTGGAAGTCCGCCCGGCTGCGATTGGGGGAGAAGTACGCTGAGACGATCAGCATTCTCCCCCACATGGCGGCAACGTAGCCAGTGCCCCTCTCTCTGAAAACGAGAGAGGAGGCTGTGCCACGTGCCACCCGCATTATGGCGGCGGAACCATCCGCCGCCACCAACCAATTTGACGACTGTGGCGGGACGTAATACGGCTCCGCCACAATCGCCAAACTCACTCCCCACTCCGCCGCGGTCTGACACAAAAGGTCTTGTGCCGCGGCGCAGTGGTTAATGTTCGCTTGGAGGAGCTTAATGGGACCACTAGGCATTGGTGGTCTCCATGGGCTCCTCCTGGACCGCGGCTGCGGCCGGTGCTAACTGTAGTGCCGGAGATGCCGTTGTTGCCGGGCTTCTCGGCGCCACGGTCACCTTTACCGGGGCCAAACGGCCCCTGACCGACGGAGGGTTGCAATTCATACCCCCCATCCTGTGGCTGGCCGGTCTCTTGGCGTCTGCACAGACGGCGCAATTTAGCGCTGCCGCGCAGTCCACCGCCTTATGTCCGTCGGAGCCGCAGCGGAAACACAATCCGCTGCGGTCCTTGGCAGAGGGGCACCGCTGGATGGGGTGCCCCAAGCCCATGCAGCGGAAGCACCGCATGGGCTTTTGCTCCAGAAGTTGGATGGACGCAGAACTCCATCCAACTTCGAGCCGACCAGCATCAGCCAGACGCCTCGTCGCCTCCACAGGCACCGAGGCGAAGGCCGCCCCGACACCCCGCAGTCCCGTATGCACGCGGCCCACCTTTATGTGGTGGGCCGGGCAGCCACCGGCCTGCGCCAAGACTTGACATAGTTCTTCGGCGGACACCGAGTCGTCTAAACCGACGACACGAATGTCCGCTGTCTTCACAGGACGCGACACTTTTGCCGCATCCCCTAGCGCTTCCCCTAGCTTTGCGGCCAGCGTGTCGGCTTGGGACGGGGATGTTTCCTTAGGGAGCTCGATAATTCGAGCTCCGGTAATACCCGTCCTGAACTTGGCAGGCCCTATGCCTAGGGCGCCAAGGCTGACGGAGGCTTTGGCCTTGGCAATAGCCTTACTATAAGTGAGACCCTTCGCCACCGCCTCCGGTTTGAGGGCCAGCACCACCGCCAGGGAACGTGGTGCCTTGGGCAGTTTTGGCATCTTTTGCGCCACGGTGGCCCTCTTGGGCACCGTCACCTCCGCTGCCGGCTTTTTCCGGCCACGCTTGGTGACAACGGTCCAGGGATCCTCTATATTCGCCGTGCTTGCCACGTCCCCAGAGGTAGACGGGATTGCCGCAGACTTCTTTTTTACCACTCTTGCTTTTTTCGGCATATTGGCCGGAGGGGCAAGAGTGGTATTGACCGTCAGCGTTTTCTCTGGCCGCTGCGGTTGTGGCTGCGGCTGCTTCACACGATCCGACGCCAGTGGTGGCCTGCGAATCGGGGCCGGCATTAGGCGCCCATCTATTTCGAGGCCCTCTAGTCGGGCCGAAACCATTGTACCCACTTAGGCCAGCAACTCCCGCTGAAGGAATTCAATACTCTCCAAGAATTCCCTCTTGGAGATTCCCTCAGCGGGGACGGCCCTGGCCGGCTGGGCTGCCGGCTGCTCCACCCCTGGAAGCTCCTCTAAATCGTCTCCCTCGGAGTCGGCAGCCTCCGGTTCGACGTTATCCACAATCGTGGGGGCCGCAACCACACAACGGCCCTTAGGGCGCTCGAGTCCCCGTTCCGAAAAGGCCCGACGAAGGGCTTTTAGCTCACCCTCAACGACGTCCAGCTGACCCCGGAGCCTCTTGTTGTCGGCTTGAAGCCGACGCACCTCCTCCGAGGTTTTCCTGGACGCCAGGGTGCGGACAATCTCCAGGAGCGAGTCGGAGGCGTCCTTAATTTCTTTCACGTAAGTCCCTTTTAAGTTCCGGGACTTACGTGTTACTCCTAACAGCGCATTCACACTTTCCTCGGCCTTGCCGCAAAGGAGCTCGGCAGTGGGCTCGGGAGAGCGCTTCCCCTTGCCTTTCCCCCTTTTTTCGGGGGCCTCTGCAATCACCGACTCCTGGTCAGACTCTGACTCAGTATCGCCTCCAACATTTGTAACTCCCGCCTAGCCTGGGAGAGCCCGACACTATGTCCTAGGCCTCCTCTGCCCCTTTTAGTACGAGCGACCTTGGGAGCGTAAGGCGCCGTTACCACCTCTTCTGCCTCTGTCGTTATTTCCAGGTCCGTGGCTAAGGGATCCTGGAAGAAGCGGCTATAACTTGGCCTCTTTCTACCACCAACTCGCGGTAGCGAGATATCCGCCTCCGACAATCCTGATTTCCCGCTAGTAATGTCCCGATAGACGGAACGAGATCTTCCCGCGTTATCGCAGCTCTGACGGGGTGCTGCCCCCCCGCCGTTGGACAGCGACAAAACCGGGGACATTACACCATCAACTGGCTTCGCTGCACCACCATTGACCGGTGAGCGGCTCTTCGCCACACGGATGGCAACCTTAATAGGCCCCCCCTCATCTGCACCGTCCGTCTCGGACATGATGTCCGAGTCGGACATGGTCCAATAGTGGGCCCAGCCCAGCAGAGATTCTGTAGGCGAAAACAGAGCAAGGTTGTCCTGTCTTCAGTCCAACAAAAATAATGACCGGGAACAAATCCTCGGCCCCGCGGAGAGTAACTCCTTTATATTTAAAAAAAAGTAACTTGGCTAAATGGCACAGTACCCTTTACCTTTAACAAAAAACAACGATCAAAAAGCAAACAAAACTAACCTATATCTGAAATGAACCTAACCTAAACAAATAATGGCTGACCACAATGACAAATTGAAATTGATACGACAAAAAAATAGAACGAACAACAAACAACGAAATAGACAAATAAATAAACTACTACTGATGCCGGGGCAACGCCCCGCACACCAATATCGATCAACAACAAAAATTAAATAAGAAAAAGAATGAAACCTATACCAAAAAACAAGACGTTAACAACGGAATAATTTGTGTGTTTGACTTCAAACATACAATAACAGAAATTACGAAACAAAACTCAATAATAACAAACTGAAGCCAATGGAATCGATATCGAAACAACAAAACAAAACGGGAATGCGCGCGCTCACTATGACAGCTAAGCCGCGACTCAAACACATCACCCCTGTTATTTACAAAGAAGATCATAAAACTACGTATAATCATAAAAAATCATTGTGTGGTTTTATGTAACTGAAAATTTTCGGAAATTATTCGATTCAGGGTATTAAAATCGCGTTTTTAATCTTAACTTAAACCTTTTTCTTTTGAAAAGAAAATTATAAGTGAAAAAACTGAAGTAATAAAGAAACAAATTAATAAAGTAAACAAAAAAGCAATATAAAAATAAAACAAATTTATAAAAAATTACGCTCTACACCAGGATCGAAGCACTGCCACATAGATTCAAAGTCGAAGATCTAACACATAGACCAATCCTCTCACATGTGAAGTAGTAAAATTAAAGTTCTCATGTTTTTGTGTAATGTGACATGCGATAGATGGATGAAAAAATTGATGGATAATTAAAAAAAACACAAAAGTTAGACCGAAGATTATTAAAAAAATTGTTCTATCAGTATTTTTTTTATTCTACAGTATTCAATGTATACTTTTCCTTTTACCGCACTGTGGACCCAGGATATTAATAATAACTGAAAAATCGATCAGTTTATTAATAGAACTAAAATTGATTTTAATTATTGTACTTCTTTGTAATTTCAAAATTCAATGACAAATACATTATTGGTTCATAAATTAAGATAACAACAATACATATTGCATATTAATACAATAATACATATTTATTTATATTGTTTTTCATGTTCGATTTATCCTTTGCCATGTTCGAGAAACTATAGAGTTTATATAATTATGTATCTCTATTGGTTCTTATTCCGTATTCACGTAACTCGTAATCAGTAGCAGATAGAGTCCAACATAATAGAATTAGTGAAGGAAAGAAATAAAGTTACCCGAAACTTTGAGTAATCATACTCGACAATTTGCGAGCCTCCGCAATCTCGGGCAAGGAACAGATCGCATGATACTATCAGAAAGTTAAATTGGAATCAAACTAGCTAGAAGTTTCCTATAGAATTCACCGGCATTTTTACTGCGGAGTGCGGACCGAGGCGAGCGTTTATGACGGTTATATACGACGTTCTGCAGACCATGTCGTGTTTGGTCTTTCTTTACTCGTCTGCGCGGACTATGTTTTTCGGTCGGACCTTCTGGGCAATTGGAAACTTTTATTAAAAGAAATATCCTCGTTTTCTTTGTTATTTATCTTGTCGTGGGCTCTTATTTTTAACTGACTTCAAATAACCTTCTCTATAAAGTTTATATGTTTGTTTTTAATATAACCCTCTGTAATCTATTTATTGCCTTTTTACTTTCGATATGGCCTAAAACGAGAAATTAATTACTTACTCGTGTGTAACAGATTAAACACAAATAAGAAACTACTAACATTTAATAAACTAGAACTCTTTGAAGAATTAAGAAAAAGCTTAAAATTTCTTTTTCAAATTTTTATAAGAAGAATATCAGTTTTCAATTTTTTTATAGAAGAATATGGAGGACCCCTTTTTGTTTTCATAATTTTATCGATTTTAAGTATTAAAGGTTATTTATTATTATTATTTCTTTAAACAGATCAATAAAATAATAGCCATGCGTAAAATATTAGCCATATGCAGCCGTATTTAGGTTATACGCTTACTCGGTAGTTTATTTTTATTTGTATGAATTTAAGTAATAAACGTATAGGGAATAAAGAATACTGTTAATTGATGAAATGATCTTAATCATCGTAAGTATATTATTGCAAAGATAATTTTATGGTACTTATTATATGATATTTATCAACTTCATCATCTCCAGAACAATACACTTACTGCTGGAAGTGCTGGGCATAAGTCTCTCTCCCAGTGCAGAGTTGGTAGACCAACTCTGCACTGGGAGAGAGACTTATGCCGTAGTGGGGGGGCGTCAGCAGATAGGCAGGCAACATTCCCATAACTCCAGAACATAACGAAGAGAGATAGACTGGCAGTCCGTAGGATGTCTGTTGAGGTAAGACTGTTGCGATGATCCACTGCTTTCGCTCCAGTGAGGACGAGCGGAAAGCGGTATCTTGCACGATCAGGCACCATTTTGGCCTTGTCGCCATAAATTTGGTACGGAACATACGAGTAGTTTAACGATATTTGTTTGACTTAGTTAAGTAATAAATATTGTTCTGATAATGATCGTGACTTCTACTTTTTACGAACATTCAAAGCAGAAACACAATGTGCTTTCTTTCACATCAAATGAGTAACTTTTAAAAGCACAATATAGTTTTCACCTCTCCAGCACGAAAATGGTGCTTTTGGTGCCTAAAAACTCGCAGCAAAATCGATTTTTGCTGCGAGCGTGGTGAAAATTGATTCGAATTTCGAACACGACCTTTTGGGATTATTCGCCGCAGAAAAAGCAAATGGTCCGTTCAGTAACTTATTTTGGCTCTAGCGATTTAACTCACAGGAATAAAATTTTGTTTTTATTTATTAGAATTTAAGTTTTACAGTTGCACTTTTGCTATTTTTAAATTATAATGTGCAAAATAAATTATAATAAACATTAATATCACTACTTAAAAATATCATGTTTGGTTTTAATAAAAACGTCAACCAGTGCAATTTCCGAACGCAACATCTAAAAAAATATAAACTTATAAAATATAATTAACGGGAATCAAACTTTTTTCAGCATTAGGTCGATTGAACTGTTTTGGTAAAAAATAAGGAAAAATGAGGGCTTTTAGCGGTGAAGATAGTTGTCTAACTCCAAAAGAGTTAAGACAATACGTTTCAAATTTAGTTTTTTACCAGAAAAGTGCGTGAAAAATATGTTAAGGCGTACGAATTATTCAATAATTGGCGACTTTCAAAAGGTGCTAAAACTTATTCTGAGACTCACTCTTAGTTCATCTATACCTATAAAATGCTTTGTCCTGAATGACTGACTGACGGATCAACGCACAGCCTAAACCGCTGATCGTAGAGACTTGAAACTTGGAGGGTGTGTTCTTTGTATGATGTAGGCATCCGTTAAGAAAGGATTTTCCGAAATTCTACCCCTAAGGGGGGGAAAAGTTTGTATGGGACATCATGATTCCGTTCTCGAATCTACTTCAAATTTTGCATAAACTTTCTTTAACAGAATTAATGGAAGACATGTTTCGTATTTTATTGAAATTCATCCCCAAACGGGGTGAGATGGGGTGATAAACTGATAAAATGTCAAAATCGACATTGATGCCGTTTTCATGGTTTTTCGGGTCGTAGATTACGAAAATAACATTTCAACACCACATACCATCATCCCTGGATGGGGTGCAATGGGGTAGAAATAGTTCATTTTAAATAAATAGTTTGAAAAATACCATATAAAATTTTCGAACAATGCTTATGTAGAAAATCAACATGGCGCACGTGAAATTATTTTGACAAGTCTGTCACATAGTGCAAAGAAAAATTTAATATTTTCTGTTAATGGCTGTGCCCATCTGGATTTCGCCAACTAAGAAGTTTAAAAGTTTAAATTGTCTTTTTCTTATGTCGTACCGTGGTGGTAAGGCAAAAGGATCAAGCCATACAACCAATGTATAAAGCATTTATTATAACAATATCACGTCACAATAAAATTGTAGGTTGGTTTAATTCTTGACTAATTTTCACAAAATAGGTACAATTTTTGAAATATTTGAAATGTTGAAAAGTGAAGATATCCTTTTCAAGGGTAAAGGGGTTTGAAAGTTGTTATATGTTTTTACATTATGACTAAGGAAACAAACTCTTTAATCCATTTAAAAGTATTAAAAGTAATAGATGAATATTGATAATAAAAAAAAAATATCTGACTGCAATGATTCTGGGTTACGCGTAGAAGGACGCGACGAGACTCTTGATCCTAATGTGTAAAATGACGGATCATATTTTTTTGGATCCACCCAAGGAACATGGATATCGAACGAAGGACCTAAATAGTAGAACACATTGAACCTAGCCACGTTAACTTAATTCGACATGACTGCCGATAAAGTTCTTTTCCAAACCTAGCAATATAGGTATTAAATGAAAGGCCTTGAAGAGTAGAGCACTATGAACCTAGGAAAATCGCACAAAATTCAATATGGCCGCTGCTCAAAAAAACGGATAAAAGTTCGTTTCCAAACCCAGCAATCAAGTATCAAATGAAAGGCCTTGATCAGTAAAGCACTATGAACGTAGCAACATTGGACGTAAATTCAACATGGCCGCCGCTCAAAAAACCGGATAAAAGTTTCTCTTCAAACCCAGCAATATGGGTATTAAATGAAAGTAAGCCCTGAAGAGTACCTAGAGCAGTACGAACCTACGAAAATTGTCCTAATTTCGAAATGGCCGCTGCTCAAGAAAGGCAGAATAAAGTTGAATCATTATGGAATAAAATGGAGGAAAAACTGAACACTGTGTTAAGCATTTTGATGGCGAAACGTAGTTCGCGGGCACATCTAGTGGAATTATAAAAACCTTCAATCTGACAGATTGCAGTTACGAGTATTTTACTTTCATGATTTAATATTATTAATTTAGTTATGTTTGTTGGCTATTATAATAAACATATTGTTTAAGACTGCCTTAATTGATTTTTAACGGACAGGCAGGCGAAGGCGGGCATTCGCTCAAGCGATGCCCGTCTAATGACCCTGCCGTGGAGGCCTGCGTGCACGGTTGGCCCCGTGCACGCCGCCGTAAGGCCCTCCGTCTGGGGATTGCCCTGGTGTTCTCGGGCAATCCCCCCTTGGCGATAGCCCGACCGGTTGGTCGGGCTTGCCCGGGCGCGTGGGTAGTGGAGTCGCATTGTGGACCTTACCTAGCGCGCCCCTAAGGGCAGGGAGAACACCGGGGGGTTTTAGTGGGTAGGCCTGGCACGCTGCCGGGAGAGCCCCACACACGCTCGTCGTCTAGCCAACGGCGGGTACGGTGCGGTTAGGCATTTCCCCCCGAGAAAAAAAAGGTATCTAAGGAGTTTCGTGTTAATCACACGCTCCATCACCTTCGAGAGAAGGGAGGTTTTAGCAATAGGCCTGTAATTCGATGGATCTGATCTATCGCCCTTTTTGGGCACCGGGTGTACATTTGCAGTCTTCCACGAAGACGGAACTTGCATTGTGCGGTAGGAAAGTGTGAAAAGTCGCGTTAGCACAGGACACAACTCAGGAGCACACTATTTTAGCACCACTGCCGGTATGCCGTCAGGCCCATTCGACTTCTGAACGTCAAGAGAAAGCAGCTCCCGCCGAACT
The DNA here is from genome assembly GCA_963935595.1 of Schoenobius gigantellus. NCBI lineage: Eukaryota > Metazoa > Arthropoda > Insecta > Lepidoptera > Crambidae > Schoenobius > Schoenobius gigantellus. The sequence continues at coordinate 32,981,323 of OZ012542.1, forward strand.
TCACTTTGTGTTATCTTGACTTCCGGCATGGAGTGACCACACCACGGGATGGTAGGTGGTGTGGCGCTTTCGTCACCGTTCATAGTCGAGTTTGAGGCAAAGAGATTACCCACGAGATCGGCTTTCTCCTTAGCGCTGTGGGCCAAGTTGTCACTGACATTTCGGAGTGGTGGTAAGGACGACCGACAAAAGTTTCCCTCGGCAGCTTTGGCCAGCGACCAAAAAGCACGACTACCCGAGGGGTAGCTTGCGAGCCGCTCGCCAATTCTGCCGACGAAATTGAATTTAGCTCTGGCCATAATTTTTTTACTGGCCCTCGAGGCCGCATTATACTTGAGTTTCACATCAGTTAGATTGGGGTCATGTGTCCTACGAGCCGTGGTCCATGCTTTGTATGCGGCTTGCTTAAGAAGTAAAGCTTCCTTACAAGGCCGGTTAAACCACGGTCGTTTTTTTGCCCCCGCAGCTACTAGTGAGTTAGGAATAAAACATTCCATACCCACCAGGATTGTCTGAGTGACTGCGGCTGCACAGGTGTCAGGATCATCTGATGTGAAGCAAAGCTGCCTCCACGGGTACGATGCATAAAATTCTCGCAATCCATCCCAATCTGCTGACTTGTATTGCCACATGCGGCGCAAACTGGGTTTTTAATTTTAATATTACGATTTAAAAATAGCAATAGGACAATTCTCAAACTTAAATTTCAATAAATGAAAACAAAATTATATTATTATGAGTTTCTGAACGGACCATTTGTTTTTTCTGCGCCGAATAATTCCAAAAGGTGGAGTTCGAAGTTCGAATCACTTTTCCTGGGTGTTTAGGCATCAAGGACACCCTTTTCATACTAGAGAGGTGATATAGTACATTGTTACCCTAGGGGTGAAAGTAAATAAGACTAAATAAGTCTTTAACCCGAGGTAAACACTGTGCTTTTCATTACGAATACAAGGAAAGTAAAGATAAAAACGTGAATTAGCTAAAGAAAAAATGAGTGAATTTTATTTAAATAAATCAAACTTCTGCTTTATCCTCTTTTAAAAAAATTAGGCGTTAAATCTATATCTGAATCAGATGAACTTTACAAATCTCTGCTATACGGAAGTATAAACAAAACTCAACTCGAAAAAACAAATGAAGATCGGATCGCCGCTTTCTCGTCTATTTCGTTTTTTTTTTCTGTGGCCCGCCAGCTATTCATTCATTATTTATTATTGAAAAAATGCTTAATATTTAGCCCAAATCCATGTTATTTTAAAGAAATAGTTGAAAGTAAATTACAATAAAATTATTAAAAAAATATACTGATGCGCTGTTATTGAGTGACTGTATAGAAATTGGAACATGGTTCAATAGAAATGTGAAAATAGAACTAGTTTGTTTTATAATTTGACAGCCGTCAGTTGAAAGCGATTCTCTCTAAGGCTGAAAAGTATTACTTTCAACCCGCTCCACAGGCAGCTTTAGGCCTACTTTCAGTGTATGAGTAATGAATAACAATTTTTAAGTTTTTTTTATACCATCAAAGGCAGAACGAGATAATTAACCTGATGGTGTGGTCTTCGACGCCCATTAACACCTGCGACACATGGAAGCTGCTTATTTGTCGCCTGCCTTGTATTTTAGGACACCGTTTCCTCGCCACTTAAAGAACGCCATAATGGCGTAGGAGCGCATCGGAAACACCTCCGAAGGAGCTCATTCCACATTTTGCAAGTTAGTGGAAGAAACGCACGAGACGCCCGCAAGGTAAACTGACGCCAAACTTTCAATATGTGGAGGTGTCATATACCTTATTTTGAATTCTCTAAATCACTTGTTTTTTTTTAATTTGAGGTAAGTCAATGGGATGGATGGACCTCGTATGGGGCGGGATTTGAAGCACTTCGTAGGGCGTCAATTAGTATTATACAAACTGTCTACTTATCAGGAGTGCGTACAATCAGTAGGTTGCGTACCTACTGTGTTCTTTTCGTCAGAAAATCAGTATTCTAACATAAGATCGTTTTCGCTTCAATAAAAATGAGTCACTCAAGAATACTGACTCATACCTACGCTTTATATTCATAACATATTGTTATATGACATGAAATAAAGTTATACAATCTGGAGTAAAACTCAGTTTTAGATAAACATTGCACACTTATGAAAGTCGAAACTACACTGAACACCCGCATTAATAACCACGCTTCATCGATTTTTTACACTCATGGGAATATAACGATGGTACGAACCTCAGCGTGTTTTATTTCACTTTTACCTTTCACCAATAATATACAAATGCCTATGATCAGAGTTTTTCAAAACAACCACTTTAATTGTATGCAAATAATTGAGATAATATTTGCATATCTTACTGAGAAAATAAAACAATAAAATGAAAGCGAGACGAGTTCAAGATTCGAATTATATAAATATACTATAATAATAATAATAATATTTATTTACAAAAGCCATATAAAATTAATTACATACATTTCTACAAGATTAGCATAAAAACATAAATTAAAAAGAAGGCTCATCATTAGTTGTTACAATTGAGTACTACTGACTTCCATGCTAGGTCAATCCTGTATTACGGAAGTCAGCGGTTCGGTGGAGAGTATACTGATAAATTAGATACATTTATCACCAATCATTGCAGATTTCATTTAGCTATTGCTAAGCACCTATGTTGAAGTTGAAAATAAAATAAGGCCTCGGTGCTAAATGATATATGTGTAGGCAGGCAATGATATAAGTGTACACACACCACACACACCACACACACAACACACACCACACACACACACATACACACAAAGACACATCACACGCATCCATACAAAAAGACACAGAAAAAGAGAGCTATACATTATGGAAATAGAAATGTGCACATTAATTATATTTAAATTATGTTTAGATATTTTAATTTTATGAACTTTTTTATTACTTTATGAAATTTTCGGTTTGACTATACTGTTGCAATAGCAACCATTCCTTCACTTTGTTCTTACAGTTAAATTTATTAATTTTTTTAATTCCTAAAATTGCATCAAGTTTGTTATAGATTCTAGGGCTCACAGAAGCCGGGACCGGACGGTGTCCCTAGCAGGGTTCTGGCTCTCGCCCTGGGACACCTCGAGGAGCGGTTCCGGGCGGGGTGCTTGACCTGTGCATCGCCTCGGGCCGCTTCCCCAGTCGGTGGAAAGCGGGCAGGCTCTGCCTGTTAAGAAAGGAGAGCCGCCCCGCGGATTCCCCGACTGGGTATCGGCCGGTGGTGCTGCTCGACGAGGCCGGGAAGTTTTTCGAGAAGATTCTCGCTTCCCGCATCGTCGAGCACCTAGAGGACCGGGGGCCGGACTTGGCTGAAAACCAGTTCGGCTTCCGCACCGGCCGGTCTACGATGGACGCGGTGGCCCTCCTCAAGAGGTGGACTGAGGGGGCCACAGCTCGTGGGGAGACTGTTGTTGCGGTGTCTCTTGACATCCGCAACGCTTTCAACAGCCTGCCCCACGAGTGTATAAAGGAGGCACTCCGCTTCCACCGGGTGCCTCCGTACCTCCGCGCTCTCGTGGAGAGCTACCTGGAAGGCAGGTCAGTTCTCTACGAGGGACCGGACGGTCGCGTCCATACGTGGGCAATGGCGGCAGGTGTACCCCAGGGTTCCGTACTAGGTCCTCTACTATGGAACCTGGGGTACAATTGGGTTCTGCGAGGCGGCCTCCTGCCACGAACGGAGGTCGTCTGCTTCGCCGACGACACGCTTGTTGCGGCGAGAGCCAAAACGGGGGAGGAGGCGGCCCACCTTGCGTCGGTCTGCGCCTCTTTAGTTGTCCGTCGCGTCCGCCTCCTGGGCCTGGACATGGCCCTTGACAAAACGAGGGCCATGAGTTTCCACGCCCCCCGTCGCAGAATCCCACCGGGGCTACGAGTCCGAGTGGAGGGGGTCCGTATACCGGTCGAGGCCCACTTCAAGTACCTCGGATACGGTCGATGGCACTCTACGGAGCCCCGGTATGGGCGGAGTGCCTCTCTCCCCGAACGGTGGCCCTCTTGCGACGTCCGCAGAGGGTCATAGCAACCCGGGCCGTGCGAGCTTATCGCACGGTCAGCCACGGCGCGGCCTGCGTTCTTGCGGGCCAAACGCCGTGGGATGTCGATGCACGCGACCATGCGGAGGTGTATCGTCATCGGGTTGCCATTAAAGAACGGGGGGAACGATCCGCTCCTGAGGAAGTGGAGCGGGTTCGTACCCAGGCGCAGAGGGAGGCTCTGCGTCGATGGGGCGAGGCACTCACCTTCCCAGCTGCCGGCCACCGGACGATCGAAGCGATACGTCCGGTGTTGGAAGAGTGGGTAGGGCGCCGGCAGGGCAGTCTCTCATTCCGTATGGTGCAGGTACTGACCGGACATGGTTGTTTTGGTCACTACCTGCACCGAGTCGCGCGTCGGGAGGAAACGCCGCAGTGTCATCACTGCGACGCTCCCGACGACACTGCCGAGCACACCCTGTTGGTGTGCCCGGCCTGGCGACGCCAGCGCAGCGAACTCAACGCTGCGCTGGGAGGCGGAAACCTCTCGCTGCCGAGCATGATCGTGGCCATGCTCCGCGGCGAGGCGGAATGGGGGGCTGTCGCCTCCTTTTGCGAGGACGTCATCTCGCAGAAGGAGGCCGCGGAGAGGGAGCGGGAGAATGATCCTCAAGCCGCTCCCATCCGCCGCCGCAGACGGACAGGCAGGCGAAGGCGGGCATTTGCACAAGCAATGCCCGTCTAATGACCCTGCCGTAGAGGCCTGCGTGCACGGTCGGCCCCGTGCATGCCGCCGCAAGGCCCTCCGTCTGGGGATTGCCCTGGTGTTCTCGAGCAATCCCCCCTTGGCGATAGCCCGACCCCTGGTCGGGCTTGCCCGGGCGCGCTGGTAGTGGTAGTCGCAGTGTGAACCTTACCATGCGCGCCCATAAGGGCACGGAGAACACCGGGGGGTTTTAGTGGGTCGGCCTGGCACTCTGCCGGGCCAGCCCCACACACGCCCGCCGTCCAGCCAACGGCGGGTACGGTGCGATTACGCATTTCCCCCCGAAAAAAAAAAAAAAAAAAAAAGGGCTCACAGAAGCAAATTGTTTTTTGGCAAAAGCCCTATTACACACTGTAGTAGTAAATGCTGGTTCCAGGCGTCTGCGAGAGGGCACTAGATCCATTAAACTGCTTGACGAGAGTGCAGCATGTTGTTTTAAATACATCGAAGAACGTACAATTGTCTAACAGTTAGGACATTAGCACCCTCCTATAATTCGGTTGTTGGGAATCTGAGAGGTTTTCTAAGCATTACCTTCAGCACCGCTCTTTGGGCTCTTTCAAATTTTATAAATGTTGTTTTGGAGGCACCACCCCAGACAGGAATGCAGTATGAGATAAGAGATTCACAAAGAGCAGTATATACTGTTCTAAGCACTTGGGGCTCAGCTGAATTCCTTAGTTTTTTAAAAATTTAAGTCAGCTCACGAATCCTGTTTCCTACTGTATTTACTTGACCGTACCAATTTAGGCAATTGTCTAATATTACACTTAGATATTTAATGGTCTCAGTTCTGATCAGTGGTGCACAATTGTAAACTATACCATCATTGGGACATTTGTGTTTTGCCCATGACTTCGTCCGCCGCGTGGAAATCCTTTTTTACTGATTCCCTTTACAAATTACTCCCCCCCCCCCTCCCTTTTTAAACTCTTTATCCTTCCCCACAACTCAAAGTATCTCCATACCGAATTTCATCTAAATCGGTTCAGCGGTTATTGATTCCCCATACAAACTTCCAACCCCCTTTTCTCCCCCTTGAGGGGTAATTTTTGCAATAAAAACCATCCTGTGTTCATCTCCTGGTTTTACGCTACCTTCCCACAAATTTTTTAGCCAAATCGGTTCAGCCGTTCTTGAGTTATAAAATAGTGTACTAACACGACTTTATTTTTCCCGTAGGAATTTTATATTTTTCCGTAGGAAAAATTATAGAAGATTGTTATTGATAACTGTAATTTCATAGAAATTACAACAGATTTTAAATATTTATTTTATTTATTTATTCTTTATGTACAAAAGAAGTACAAAAATACCAAAAGTATCAAATATTTTCCATAGAAACTTTCAACCCCTATTTTGCACCCTAAAGGAGGTTGATTTCTAAAGATACATTATTAGTATAGCTCCACACCATCTATAGAGCATACATTTTAAATTTCAATTCTCTTAATTCAAAAACATAGGACTTTTATACAAACTTCCAACCCCCGTTTTATCCCCTTAGGGGTGGAGTTTCGTAAAATCCGTTCTTAGCGGATGTCTACACCCTATAAGAAACCTACCTGTCAAATTTCAAGTTTGTAGGTGTATAGTTTCTGAGATTTCGTGAAATTGTCAGTCAGTGGTATTTCGCTTTTATTAGTATACCTACAGATAATAAAAATATTTCGACTTAGCGGACCTAGTAGAAAAATTACGCAAATTTTTTGCAATTTTCAAATTCTTGATAACGTACGTACCTAGTTATTGAAAGTGTTCCCTAAAAAAATCCAGAATAGCCTTAAATCTATAATGTACTATGCTGCCTCTTAAGGAAGACTATCAGAATTTGTAACTTGCTTACAAGTTAGTAAGTCATATTGTTTTGCAAATCTAAATTATCAGAAACATTACCTAAATAGAAATGTGGTTTGTTTAAAAAGTTTTTTTACGATTTCTGTGGATGACTACATAAATATCTTCTTCCTTTATTAGGTATATATACACAGTTATTTTTTATCACCCTAGAAAAATTTAGGGACGCTTCAGGACACATCCATTATTATATAAAAATTTAAAAAAATGAAATATTTTTTTTTATTAAAAAAAAACTCAAAAAATGCTGCTCTCAATTATTGCAGCATTTTTTGTTGCAAAATTAATATAAAATTAAGTAAGTGAGTTATTTTTTTAATCATATTTAAATCATTCTAATACGATGTCATGAATTTTCCAGGGTGATAAAAAAAATAACCGTGTATACCTGCTACCAATTGTCAATACCGACTCCATTATTAACAATAACTAATTTATCGTGTGAAAAGACCGATTTCTCATAATTATCACATAGAATTACAAATTCAAATAAATTTTATAATACATTGTGACCTTTTTCAGTTCTACATTGTTTTTTTCACCATTAGGTTTTTCTCTAATATTGCTATTCCTGTGATTGAAATCAATGTTGCGAATAAGCTTCAGTTACTTTATCCGATGTGGCACCAACGCTGCATATTATACGCACGAAATATTAACAACGTAGGTAACGGGCCAGGTACGATATTTTGTACGTTTTTAGTTTGATGGTTTTGTTCCGTTTCTTTCCAGAACGAAAACGACAGGAAACGAAGGTCAATAGCAATGAATTTAAAACCCACAGGGAAATCAGAATTCATCTCGATCACATCAGAATTAAGAGCAGCCGAAGTAGATGATATAACTATATAGTGATTCAATTACATTAAAAAATATTACAGTGGAAACTTATTGAACAATAACAACCAAATCACGACAAAACTTTCCTTACAGTTTGTTGGAAAGGTACATAGAAAGATTGTGATAAAAAATACAAGGATTGTGATAAAAATTCAAGAAAAGTTAAAAAAATTTAAAAAATCTAGAGGATATTAAGTAGTATTTTGAAAGGAAATGCAAAGTTACAATTACAAACTTATAAAGTTGTAACCTTATTGGAGACCCCTGATTTTTTAATCCGTCACCCATCAAACCACCTTGAATTAAACACATCACCCCTGTTATTTACAAAGAAGATCATAAAACTACGTATAATCATAAAAAATCATTGTGTGGTTTTATGTAACTGAAAATTTTCGGAAATTATTCGATTCAGGGTATTAAAATCGCGTTTTTAATCTTAACTTAAACCTTTTTCTTTTGAAAAGAAAATTACAAGTGAATAAACTGAAGTAACAAAGAAACAAATTAATAAAATAAACAAAAAAGCAATATAAAAATAAAACAAATTTAATAAAATTACGCTCTACACCAGGATCGAAGCACTGCCACATAGATTCAAAGTCGAAGATCTAACACATAGACCAATCCTCTCACATGTGAAGTAGTAAAATTAAAGTTCTCATGTTTTTGTGTAATGTGACATGCGATAGATGGATGAAAAAATTGATGGATAATTAAAAAAAACACAAAAGTTAGACCGAAGATTATTAAAAAAATTGTTCTATCAGTATTTTTTTATTCTACAGTATTCAATGTATACTTTTCCTTTTACCGCACTGTGGACCCAGGATATTAATAATAACTGAAAAATCGATCAGTTTATTAATAGAACTAATATTGATTTTAATTATTGTACTTCTTTGTAATTTCAAAATTCAATGACAAATACATTATTGGTTCATAAATTAAGATAACAACAATACATATTGCATATTAATACAATAATACATATTTATTTATATTGTTTTTCATGTTCGATTTATCCTCTGCCATGTTCGAGAAACTATAGAGTTTATATAATTATGTATCTCTATTGGTTCTTATTCCGTATTCACGTAACTCGCAATCAGTAGCAGATAGAGTCCAACATAATAGAATTAGTGAAGGAAAGAAATAAAGTTACCCGAAACTTTGAGTAATCATACTCGACAATTTGCGAGCCTCCGCAATCTCGGGCAAGGAACAGATCGCATGATACTATCAGAAAGTTAAATTGGAATCAAACTAACTAGAAGTTTCCTATAGAATTCACCGGCTTTTTTACTGCGGAGTGCGGACCGAGGCGAGCGTTTATGACGGTTATATACGACGTTCTGCAGACCATGTCGTGTTTGGTCTCTCTTTACTCGTCTGCGCGGACTATGTTTTTCGGTCGGACCTTCTGGGCAATTGGAAACTTTTATTAAAAGAAATATCCTCGTTTTCTTTGTTATTTATCTTGTCGTGGGCTCTTATTTTTAACTGACTTCAAATAACCTTCTCTATAAAGTTTATATGTTTGTTTTTAATATAACCCTCTGCAATCTTTTTATTGCCTTTTTACTTTCGATATGACCTAAAACGAGAAATTAATTACTTAGTCGTGTGTAACAGATTAAACACAAATAAGAAACTACTAACATTTAATAAACTAGAACTCTTTGAAGAATTAAGAAAAAGCTTAAAATTTCTTTTTCAAATTTTTATAAGAAGAATATCAGTTTTCAATTTTTTTATAGAAGAATATGGAGGACCCCTTTTTGTTTTCATAATTTTATCGATTTTAAGTATTAAAGGTTATTTATTATTATTATTTCTTTAAACAGATCAATAAAATAATAGCCATGCGTAAAATATTAGCCATATGCAGCCGTATTTAGGTTATACGCTTACTCGGTAGTTTATTTTTATTTGTATGAATTTAAGTAATAAACGTATAGGGAATAAAGAATACTGTTAATTGATGAAATGATCTTAATCATCTGTAAGTATATTATTGCAAAGATAATTTTATGGTACTTATTATATGATATTTATCAACTTCATCATCTCCAGAACAATACACTTACTGCTGGAAGTGCTGGGCATAAGTCTCTCTCCCAGTGCAGAGTTGGTAGACCAACTCTGCACTGGGAGAGAGACTTATGCCGTAGTGGGGGGCGTCAGCAGATAGGCAGGCAACATTCCCATAACTCCAGAACATAACGAAGAGAGATAGACTGGCAGTCCGTAGGATGTCTGTTGAGGTAAGACTGTTGCGATGATCCACTGCTTTCGCTCCAGTGAGGACGAGCGGAAAGCGGTATCTTGCACGATCAGGCACCATTTTGGCCTTGTCGCCATAAATTTGGTACGGAACATACGAGTAGTTTAACGATATTTGTTTGACTTAGTTAAGTAATAAATATTGTTCTGATAATGATCGTGACTTCTACTTTTTACGAACATTCAAAGCAGAAACACAATGTGCTTTCTTTCACATCAAATGAGTAACTTTTAAAAGCACAATATATTTTTCACCTCTCCAGCACGAAAATGGTGCTTTTGGTGCCTAAAAACTCGCAGCAAAATCGATTTTTGCTGCGAGCGTGGTGAAAATTGATTCGAATTTCGAACACGACCTTTTGGGATTATTCGCCGCAGAAAAAGCAAATGGTCCGTTCAGTAACTTATTTTGGCTCTAGCGATTTAACTCACAGGAATAAAATTTTGTTTTTATTTATTAGAATTTAAGTTTTACAGTTGCACCTTTGCTATTTTTAAATTATAATGTTCAAAATAAATTATAATAAACATTAATATCACTACTTAAAAATATCATGTTTGGTTTTAATAAAAACGTCAACCAGTGCAATTTCCGAACGCAACATCTAAAAAAATATAAACTTATAAAATATAATTAACGGGAATCAAACTTTTTTCAGCATTAGGTCGATTGAACTGTTTTGGTAAAAAATAAGGAAAAATGAGGGCTTTTAGCGGTGAAGATAGTTGTCTAACTCCAAAAGAGTTAAGACAATACGTTTCAAATTTAGTTTTTTACCAGAAAAGTGCGTGAAAAATATGTTAAGGCGTACGAATTATTCAATAATTGGCGACTTTCAAAAGGTGCTAAAACTTATTCTGAGACTCACTCTTAGTTCATCTATACCTATAAAATGCTTTGTCCTGAATGACTGACTGACTGACTGACTGACGGATCAACGCACAGCCTAAACCGCTGATCGTAGAGACTTGAAACTTGGAGGGTGTGTTCTTTGTATGATGTAGGCGTCCGTTAAGAAAGGATTTTCCGAAATTCTACCCCTAAGGGGGTGAAAACGGGGGGGAAAAGTTTGTATGGGACATCATGATTCCGTTCTCGAATCTACTTCAAATTTTGCATAAACTTTCTTTAACAGAATTAATGGAAGACATGTTTCGTATTTTATTGAAATTCATCCCCAAACGGGGTGAGATGGGGTGATAAACTGATAAAATGTCAAAATCGACATTGATGCCGTTTTCATGGTTTTTCGGGTCGTAGATTACGAAAATAACATTTCAACACCACATACCATCATCCCTGGATGGGGTGCAATGGGGTAGAAATAGTTCATTTTAAATAAATAGTTTGAAAAATACCATATAAAATTTTCGAACAATGCTTATGTAGAAAATCAACATGGCGCACGTGAAATTATTTTGACAAGTCTGTCACATAGTGCAAAGAAAAATTTAATATTTTCTGTTAATGGCTGTGCCCATCTGGATTTCGCCAACTAAGAAGTTTAAAAGTTTAAATTGTCTTTTTCTTATGTCGTACCGTGGTGGTAAGGCAAAAGGATCAAGCCATACAACCAATGTATAAAGCATTTATTATGACAATATCACGTGACAATAAAATTGTAGGTTGGTTTAATTCTTGACTAATTTTCACAAAATAGGTACAATTTTTGAAATATTTGAAATGTTGAAAAGTGAAGATATCCTTTTCAAGGGTAAAGGGATTTGAAAGTTATATGTTTTTACATTATGACTAAGGAAACAAACTCTTTAATCCATTTAAAAGTATTAAAAGTAATAGATGAATATTGATAATAAAAAAAAAATATCTGACTGCAATGATTCTGGGTTACGCGTAGAGGGACGCGACGGGACTCTTGATCCTAATGTGTAAAATGACGGATCATATTTTTTTGGATCCACCCAAGGAACATGGATATCGAACGTAGGACCTAAATAGTAGAACACATTGAACCTAGCCACGTTAACTTAATTCGACATGACTGCCGATAAAGTTCGTTTCCAAACCCAGCAATATGGATATCAAAATATGAAACGCCTTGATGAGCTTAGATCATTTAAAGTTGATGAGTAGAATACTATGTACATAGTATTCTACTCATCAACTTTAAATGATCTAAGCTCATCAAGGCGTTTCGTGTACCTAGCAACATTAACATAAATTCGACATAGCCGTTGCTCAAAAAAAGTGGATAAAAATTCGTTTCCAAACCTAGCAATATGGGTATCAACTGAAAGGTCTCAAAGAGTAGAGCATTATGAACTTAGGAAAATTACCCTAAATTAAACATGGCCACCGCTCAAAAAAACGGATAAAAGTTTGTTTTCAAACCCAGCAATATGGGAATCAAATGAAAGGCCTTGAAGAGTAGAGCACTATGAACCTAGCATCACTGACATAAATTCAACATGGCCGCCGCTCAAAAAAACGGATAAAAGTTCGTTTCCAAACCCAACAATATGGGTATCAAATCAAATGTCTTGATGAATAAAGCACTATGAACCTAGCACCATTGACATAAATTCAACATGGCTGCCGCTCAAAAAATGTGGATAAAAGTTAGTTTCCAAACCTAGCAATATGGGTATCAAATGAAAGGCCTTGAAGAGTAGAGCATTAGGTGCCTAGGACAATCGACCTAAATTCAACATGGCCGCCGTTAAAAAAAAGGGTAAAAGTTCGATTTCAAACACAGCAATGTGGGTGGGTATCAAACGAAAGGCCTTGATGAGTAGAGAACTATGAACCTAGCAACATTGACATAAATTCAACATAGCCGCTGCTCAAAAAAGGTAGATAAAAATTCGTTTCCAAACCTAGCAATATGGGTATCAAATGAAAAGCCTCAAAGAGTAGAGCATTATGAACTTAGGAAAATTTACCTAAATTAAACATGGCCGCCGCTCAAAAAAATGGATAAAAGTTCGTTTTTAAACCCAGCAATATGTGTATCAAATGAAAGGCCTTGAAGAGTAGAGCATTAGGTGCCTAGGAAAATTGACCTAAATTCAACATGACCGCCGCTCAAAAAAAAGGATAAAAGTTTGTTTTCAAACCTAGCAATATGGGTGTCAAATGAAAGTCCTTGATGAGTAGAGCACTATGAACCTAGCAACATTGACATAAATTTAACATAGCCGCCGCTCAAAAAAGGTGGATAAAAGTTAGTTTCCAAAGCTAGCAATATGGGTATCAAATGAAAGGCCTTGATGAGTAGAGAAGAGTACTATGAACCTAGCAATATTGACGTAAATTCGACATGGCCACCGCTCAAAAAAGGTGGATTAAAGTTCGTTTCCAAACCTAGCAATATAGGTATTAAATGAAAGGCCTTGAAGAGTAGAGCACTATGAACCTAGGAAAATCGCACAAAATTCAATATGGCCGCTGCTCAAAAAAACGGATAAAAGTTCGTTTCCAAACCCAGCAATCAAGTATCAAATGAAAGGCCTTGATCAGTAAAGCACTATGAACGTAGCAACATTGGACGTAAATTCAACATGGCCGCCGCTCAAAAAACCGGATAAAAGTTTCTCTTCAAACCCAGCAATATGTGTATTAAATGAAAGTAAGCCCTGAAGAGTACCTAGAGCAGTACGAACCTACGAAAATTGTCCTAATTTCGAAATGGCCGCTGCTCAAGAAAGGCAGAATAAAGTTGAATCATTATGGAATAAAATGGAGGAAAAACTGAACACTGTGTTAAGCATTTTGATGGCGAAACGTAGTTCGCGGGCACATCTAGTGGAATTATAAAAACCTTCAATCTGACAGATTGCAGTTACGAGTATTTTACTTTCATGATTTAATATTATTAATTTAGTTATGTTTGTTGGCTATTATAATAAACATATTGTTTAAGACTGCCTTAATTGATTTTCTTACCCAAAGATGACCTATTAACGCTTTTCTCGCTGGTAGAGGTGAAACGTTGTATGTTTCACATGAGAGTAAACCTTTTTTTATGTCTCGTGCCTTTAAATCACTCACTGATCTCAGTAGTCTATATTAGAATCACTCGCTAAGCTCGTGATTCAATTCTAGACTACTTCGCTTGTTCGATTTAAAAGTCGGCACTCGCAGCAAAAAACAACTTTGCTCACTTGTTGAACAAATAACTATTTTTTATTCTACATTGATCTTTACCGGCACTTATTGACGGGCAGCACGGAACCATCTGATATTCCACAGAGAATTCCTTTAGGTATACGTTTTAATTTTATAACAGTAATGAAACTGTGTTTTATTCTTAAAATCTCTTTTTAGGGTTCCGTGCCCAAAGGGTAGAAACGGGACGTCTGTCTGTCCGTCCGTCTGTCTGTCACCAAGCTGTATCGCATGAACCGTGATAGCTAGACAGTTGAAATAGTGACAGATGATGTATTTCTGTTGCCGCTATAACAACAAATACTAAAAACAGAATAAAATAAATATTTAAGGGTTTCCCCTAAATTACAGTAAGTTTCCCATACAACAAACGTGAGTTTTGTCATTCTTTGCTCGATATTAATAACGGTAAATATTCACAGAATATTTAGCTGTATATTCACTTTGAAACTAAATAATCAAATTAAAATAATTAAATATTTATGATGGCTCCCTAATAAATGTGATTTTTTTCCCGTCAAGTTTAACTTGCAAGATTTGGTTACAGACAAACAGGTGAAACTAAAAAAGATTATAAAATAGTGTCTTATATATGTTGTATAGATAATGATACGGATCCCTTCGTGCGCGAGTCTGACTCGTACTTGGCCGGCTTTTTTATTTGATCGATTCTGTTCTAGCGATGTTGGTCTCGACAATGCGCTACCGACTCTTGGTACAACTGCTAATGAGCTCCGTGGCTGACCGAAGACGAAACTCATCAACGATTAATTGAAAGCATTCCATGTATGGTGGAATTAGCAGCAGCCTTCAATGTACTCGTAAGTGAGAAAATGATACTGACTCATTTAAGCAACTTAGCTCTACTACGTCTACGTCAAATTGACTTAAAAACTAATTTTCGTATGAACTCACTAAATAACAAATCGTGCCAAAGCTTGCCTTAACTATGAAATAAGAAAACACAAAAGGAATTCTGAAACGGATTGCAACTTGAGGTGAAAACTAGAAAAAATTGTGATGAAAATTATTCATCACAATAGTTCGAGAGATTAATTACTTATTCATAAAAAAAATATTTTGTTTTTTACAAAGGTATGTATTTTAAGAGTTATTTATGTTTAAAACTTTCTTTTTTTGGTAACCCCGATACTATAAAACAACGGAGTGGCTATTCGGACCCGGGTCCCTATAGAAGTCTATTGCTTTTCGGACCTGATAGAAGCGTTAAAAGCTGTTAAAAGGAACCCCAGGTCCGTATAGTTCGGAAATGCTACGCGGACCTATCGAAAAAACTTATTGGGATACTTAGGATGAAAGTGAAAACTGTACGTTAGGTTAGATTAGATATTGTGAGCATGAAACTGAAATGAAACTGCATGCTTCATGCTCCGGGTCCAAATAGGAATCGACTTCTATAGGGACACAGGACCGAATAGACACAGCATTTTTAACAATTTATTTTAGCAAAATGAAGGAGTTAAAATATAAATTTGCTGCTGTTTTAAGATGCATGTAATTCAAAGTGTTTATAGGAGACAAAATAATGTTTATACACTTTTGGGTCTCATGTGCCTGATGTCCTTTAAAATCGATCAAGCCGTTTCGGGTTCGGGGGACTTCGATAACAAACAATGTGACGCGATAATTTTATATATTAAGAAGATAAATCAACAACTTCTACTTTAGCCTCTCTCTTATGAATTCAGGAGTTAAATCCATATCTGAATCAGATGAACTCATTCTGTTATTATAAATCTCTGCTATAGGGAAGTATAAACACAACTCTACAACTCGCAAAACAAACGAGGATCGGATTGCCGCTTTCCCGTTTGTTTTGTTTTTTTTTGGCCGGCCAGCTATTCAGTCAATATTTTTCATTTGCAATTTTGAAAAAAAACTAAATATTTTGCCCAAATCTATAGTATGTTAAAGAAATAGTTAAAAGTAAATTATAATATAGTCATTTAAAAAAATATATTCTTTAATTTATACTTAACTTTATGTTATTTCAATTTTACACCGTAAATAACATGATTCATTCAAAATATGAAAATAGAACTAGTATCTTTTTTATAATTTGACAGCTGGCAGTTGAAAGCAATTCTCTTTAGGGCTGAAAAGTATTACTTTCAACCCGCTCCTCAGGCTACTTCAGACCCACTCTCCGAGTATGAGTAATTAAAAATACACTCCACAGTTGGCTCTACACTAAAAAGAAAATTGGCCTACTATAACACAGACCATGGTACAGACCAGGTTGGTGTAGAATTTAGTTGAAGTTTTCCATCTCTCCAGAGAGTTATAATGCACCAAACTTCCTTAATTTTTTTTTGAGCTACTTACAAAAAAGGCAAATTTTAAAAACTTCAAGGACCGGTAGAGGCCTCAAGATGACAAATATTTAATTAAATTTAATGATAATCGTAATCTCCATGTCAAAACGTAACTTTTGATATATCTTGCGTAACCATAGCTCAAAAAAAAATTCCGCATACATGGACGCAGCCAACTGTTTAGCTCTAGGAGATATCGACATGGAAAATTACACCAGTAATGCTACTATCGCCATCACTAATATCTTTAAATGAATCACATAATCTAACCAACCAAAATCTTTAAGAAAAAACCATCTTAACTTTACATCAATCATCAAAAAGTGCTTACCAATCTGCCTAAATTTTAAGCTCAAAAAAAATCCGTATACATGGTCGCAGCCTACTGTTTAGCTCTAGGAGATAGCGACATGGAAAATTACATCAGTAATGGTACTATCGCTATCACTAATATCTTTAAATGAATCACATAATCTAACCAACCAAAATCTTTAAAAAAAAACCATCTAAACTTTATATCAATCATCAAAAAGTGCTTATCAATCTGCCTAAATTTTAATATCTATCTTTAATTTAATCTTTAAATTATGAATTTAAAAATTTTATTAATTCAAAATCATCTACAGGTAAAACCACCAAAGCACTACAAATCAAAAGGAAAAAAGACGAAAAATTAATACGAGAAATTGAAGAGATATTAAAAGTGAAAAATAATTCAATAACAAAAAATACGAATAAAAAGTCTCAATTGATGATTAATGATTATTCATCATGAGATGTGTTGGATAAAACTTGTTTAACATTCAATAACCATTGTATGAGATGTAGAAATATGAAAACCCTAGCTTTAATTATAATGTTGATTGGTACTTAAGAAAAGACCTTAGTAAATAATTAAAGCTGATTACTTAAACATTGGTTTCTATATAAAAAAGTAATAGTGAGGCGTGTATCCCCCCATGAGGCAAATTTCCCCTTAAGCATTTTTAAGGCGAGGATTTCCCAAATTTGCCGATCTTAGAACGTCTAGATCTGGATAATATTAGAACCCACAAGTCTGAAATTCACACACCTTAAACTTGAAGATATAATCTAGTGAACTTTGAAAGCAGAAACACGATTTACTCCATTTCACTTGATAGAAAAAAAATCCAAACATAGGTCTAAATCAAAAACTAAAACCACGATTTGAAATCGAAATATACATAAAACAGTATAAAAGTTATACCAAATCATGTAGTTCGTTATTATCTAGTGAACTGTGAAAGCAGATTTTTTGATGTCATATAAAATATTTAGGAAAATTACGAAAATTCTATAATTTCGCTTGGTTGCAATCGCGCTCCATATAAGACAGTACTCGCCAAGTCGTCTCAGGGTATGGTCATGTCGCTTCGTGTCGCGGGCGCAAAAAAATATATTACGTGATTCTTTACGATCGAATTTTAATTTTGCAGTTTGCGTTTATTTTGTTAACTTTCATTATTATTATAGATTAGTGTAGTAATATGGTGAATAGTGTAAATAATGGATTTGGTATTATAAAGGAGAAAACTATTTTAATCCTTCTTCCTAAATTATTTTATGTGTGAAAAAATATGTTCTTCGTTCTTTTTTTCTATAAGTTATTTTATGTGTAAAAATCGCTAATAAAAGAAGTCAAAGACGAAATGTTAAATCAAATGCAAACAAAAATGCTGAAAGAAAAGTGGTAAATATTTATTTCCCAAATGTTTATATTTTATTGCCGCGGCCATATAGCACAGTGCAGTGTTAATAAACCAGTATGATAATTTCTTCAAGTAAATATGCAACGATTCATAGGTTCAAAATAATGTTTCCTATAAAACTTTATTGCTGAATTCCTTTAAATACTTAATGTTACCCCCTTTATTCACAACGCCTTGCATCAAAGCTTTAGAAGGTAGAATCAACAGCACATTATACATATAGGTAAATAATAGTTTTATTCGAGCCTATGTATTATATATGATTATGAACAGTAAAACAGTATTTTAGGAATCTTTTAAATTTCGTAACATTTATGGTCAAGCGTGAGTTGATTATAAAAAAGTAAAAATTTCCGTTCGATTTATGTAAAGATCACTTCATTGTATTAAAAGAAAATATCTGATCAGCGGAATTTTGTGAAACTTTATAAAATATTTGCTTTTGCCCGCTGCTTCTCCCGCATAAATGTCATAGAGGTTCCATACAAACTATTATTTTTTAGTTTTACCCCCTTAGATGGCGAATTTCCAACATACATGTCAAATTTCCGCTTTTTGTGCCTTTTAATTACGGCTGTGCGTAATCTGTCAGTCACTCAGTAATGAAAGTGTTTTTATATAAATACGTCGGCCCACACTAGGATTTTCAACTGTGGTGTCGTAGGTGCAGTTTTTTTCTTTTTGAAAACGTCGCCCCACACTAAGATTTTCTCCTGTGTTGTGGGTGCAGTTACGAACATAGAATATCACATGTACATACGCCCAGACCGGAAAAAAATTCTGTAGGCCATACAAAATATTTGTCCCGTACGGGAATCGAACCCGCGACCCGTTGCGCAGTAGGCGATCATTCCACCTCTGCGCTAACCGTGTCATCAAAGTTACAAACATAGAATATATTACATATCACATGCACATACGCCCAGACCGGAACATATTTCTGTATTCCATACATAATATTTGTCCCGTAACTACAAAGAAATATTTTACAAAAAATAAAAACCGACTTCAAAAACACTGAAAACTTAAAATATTTCTTATTTTTAACTTTTCAGTGAATGAAATCTTTTTAGTGAAAGAAGTGTGTTTTAGTGTTTTCCTCGATTTTCTATGGGATCCCATCATTAGATCCTGACTTTGGTGACCATGAGCCCACCCTTGCTCTATACTCTATCGAATACAAAAATAATTTTGGACATCGGTTTAAAAATGACGGAGTTATGAGGTAACAAACATAAAAAATACAACCGAATCGATAACCTCCTTTTTTGAAGTCGGTTAAAAATATTTGGGAATCGAACCCGCGACCAGTTGCGTAGTAGGCGATCACTCTAACTCTGTGCGCTAACCGTGTCGTCAAATGTAAAGTCATCATGGTAAAGAACGCTAGCTGTGTAGTACCTCCCGAGTTTTCTTACAGGCCTAAGGTGGTAGAATATTAATTAATATTTTAAAACCAGGTTGCTTAGAGACTAATACGGTTGCCTGATATTCATAGCGATTTGTGGCTTTCTTCTTGATAATCTTGTTTAGTACATGCACGCCCCTGTCACTCACGCAATGCAGCGTTATAAATACCTACCACTAAGTAGCGCGCCGGCGGCGGCGCGCCGATCGCTGCACACACGTGTAAAGAAATTCTTAGGTTGTGTGTGAAGTCGACCAACCCTCACTTGGCCAGCGTTGATGATGGTAGCACGTCAAAAACAGGTTTGAGCTTGTTTCGAATTCATCTAATAATAATATGATGGATGACATACCTGCCAGAGATACCTGTCACAAAAATTGGGATATAATTAAAAACAAAAATACTATCGTTTTTGATGCTTGCTAAGGCAAGGATAAAAATACCTCCGTCTTACCTATGTCTGCCGCAAATCAGCAGTGCTTGCATTGCTGTGTTCCGGTGTGAAGGGTAAGATATGGCACTGAAATTACTGGGTACCGTGACTTTACATCTGATGTCACAAGTTGGCAACGTACACTGTGGTTCTTGTGGGGCTTGCAGTTTTACTGCGAATCGCACAGGAACCACTGTTACCACTTACCATCAGGTGGGCAGTTTGCTTGTTTGCCAACTTAGTGGCAATAAAATAAAACACACAACATTACATTTTTATTTTGAAGTAGTTTTTGTTTTGCAGTGGTGTCGGTATTTTTGTAAAAAAAAATATTTTTATTTTTTTCGTGAAATTAATAATAGCTCTCTAAGTCAACTTAAAAGAATATACCTAACTGAGAGTCAATACGTACCTCTTATATCTAAAGACTAACCCCCTAACTCCTTAAAGTTAAGGATCCATCGTAAGCTCAGCATAGTGGAAGAATCCTTGAGATGATGTCTTTCAGACGCAAATACCTGAATAGCTTCAGAAAAAAAAACAGAAATGACGTTGGACGTGCCTATTCTCTCGATTTTCTTGGGATTCTAATACTAGATCCTGACTTGATGGCATGGAACCACTTCGGGGGTATACTTTTCTGAATACAAAAAGAATTTTGAAAATCAGTTAATAAATGACGAAGCTATGAGGTATGTGTTACCTCATAACTTCGTGAAGTCAGTGAAGTCGGTTAACAAATAAAATCGAAATAAGTTATAGTACTTATTTATTCAGTAATGTATTAAAATATCTACATATATATATATTAAAATATGTTTATTGACGAATAGAAAGCGAAATAAGATATAGTACTTATTTATTCAGTACTGTATTAAAATACCTACATATATCTATTAAAATATTTTTCTTCAAACTACTCATTAATTTTACTCTAATCATCGGAAAAAGCAACACTAAGTAATACATTACTACCCTGGAAAACGGCAGTAGTATTGTATGAAATTTCATTAATGACCCGTTCAACATAATTGTCCTGTTGTTTTTTTTTCTAATTTAAAAAGAAATTACAATTCATATTCATACAATTCATACAAAATGTAGGCATTTTTCCAAAGAGATTTGAGTGGTTGTATAACATGTCACAAAAAATACACATGCGCAAAACAAGTTAGATAGGACCCTACAAAGCCAATTTTATTTAAAAAAGAGAGGCAATTGGCTTTAATGGCCAAGGTTAGCTTATATTTTAATAAATTAAAAATTGTATTCGAGTGAATATTGTGCAGTGAAAGTGGTGTTTTTTGGTGCACATTCATGTTGACGGCAAGAAATAAGGGTTTTGTGGTGTACATGACAGTGAGTTTTTTTTTGTGGATTTTCCACTTCCGTCACCACCGTCAAGATAAGGTTTGGTTTTTTAATAAGAACAATTTGTATTTTTTTTGTCATAAATAAATAAGTTTTTCTACAGTCAACTTCAGTTTTTTATTATTTTTTTATAAGTTTAAGGAAAAGCAGATTACACACCTCGTAAGTGAGCTATTAATGCCCTCGAGCAAGTGCTCGTGCACCAAACATCCGCGGGCATTAATAAGTCACTTAGCGCTCGGTGTAACAATCTACTATATCTAAATCAAACCGAATAGCCGTCGAAGTAAAAAAAAAAATTTTACAGTGCTTTATATATGCCGCCGCGTCAGTCATATTCTTAGCTTTTGTTTTAAATACTACTTCTAGCTAATCGAGCATTTCTTGTATTCTAGTGATGCATTCTATACTGCACAAAAGAAATATGCATAAAATTTGAATTTACATTTTATTAATAACACATCATAGAAACATTTAAAACCTTTGAAATTGTGAAGAAACGGTCTAATTATGATGAATCTTGAAAAAGTGTAATTATTGATAATTGCTTTACGCCTCTTTCTTATAAAATATATGTTTGTATCGGTATTATAATGGTGGACGAGTACAATGACGTCACTAGCAAATAAAAGCTTTTTAAACTTTGTTATTTTTTAAGTTATTAAAAAAATCACGTGGTTGTTTGTCAAATAAAAATACTATGTAATGTAACAATTAAAAAGTATCCATATTTACATACAAGAAAAGATACAATAAAAAATAGCAAGAAAGTCATAAAGCTGTATCTTTATTGGTTGTATTACTGTAGGTACTTACCTCAGTTTATAAATCAATACTTATTTGTAACCTAGCAAAAAGTATATTGCATACGATATAAAACGTCCTTGTTGTACTGTTATATTTTTACTGTGCGGCACATGATGTTGGCGCCTGTTCAGTGGCCGCGTCCGCGCTAACGTCATGTACAAATGAACGGTGTGAAGTGCGGTACATATGGGCTTGCACGTGGAAATTCCTCGCCTTAACGTAAGGCTACTATCCGCTACAGTATCCGCAATCCTCTTTTTTATAGGTGAAATAAAACTATATTTACTCGAAACCAATATTTATCATGTTTACAAAAGTAGGCTTTCGTGACAGATAACCTTTACTTTGATATACATGTTGTATTATTCTTAGTACGTATATATTTTTGCGTTGAGCGTCGGTGGCGCAGTGGACTCGGCACTTGCCTTCCAATCGGGAGATCGGGGTTCGAGACCCGCCATGTACCAATGTGTTTTTCGTTTCGAATTTCATATGCACATTTGTCTGACGCTCCTACGGTGAAGGAAAACATCGTGAGGCAACCTGCATACATCTGCGAAGAAATTCAATGATGTATGTGAAGTCGACCAATCCGCACTGGGCCAGCGTGGTTGACTAAGGCCTAATCGCCTAATCACCCTAATATAGGGTAGGCTCGAGCCCCTCGGTGGGGACGTGTAGGGCTGTGATGATGATGATATATTTTTGAATATTAAAGCTGCTGCCTATTACAGATCTCATGGTTTTTAAATGATATTATGATGACAGATTTTTGATCATTCGTTCATTATATCATGATGACATTATTGAAATTATGCCATAGTAATGATATCATTTGAGATCGGTCATACCAAATGAAGCATTTGATGAGTGGGGCGACTATCCGGGTTTTATCCTATAGGTAAGGATTGGTCTATCTATGCGTTAGATCTTTGACTTTAAATCTGTGTGAAAGTGATTCGATCCTGGTGTAGAGCGTTGTTTTTTGATAAATTGTTTTTTTTCTTTATTTTTTTTAATATACTATTCTCATTATTTGCTTTTTTATTATATTTTTAGGTATTAAGTACATTTTTTATTAATTATTTTTTTTACAATTTTCTTTTCAGACGAAAAGACTTAAGTTTAAAAACGCGACTTTAATATGTACTCTAAATCGAATAATTTTTCGAAAATTTTCAGTTATATGCCTACGATCCGAAAAAAGTTTCACTTACATCGTTGTTACATAAAAACACACTGGGTATGATTTTTATTTTAAACTAGCTGTTCTGACAGATATTCTCTCAAAAACGTGTAGTGGCACTGCGCCGTGGACTTATTAATAAATAAATCCATGCACTGCGCATAACTGGAATAGTTTACAAATTGTCTGAGTAAATCGTTTAGTCGGAAAGTCTTAATTTGACTATTATGACAGCCGACATGTGCGCCAAACAAGACAAAACACGAGGTAACTAATCCGAGGATGATCCAAGGAGTAAATAAGGCCGCTAGTGTTTTAATGTAGCTACCTAAGTATTTCCCAGTAAGAACATACTTCTTCCAATTATCCTCTTCATAAGAACTTTCTCTGTAATTCAACAAATACTTAAAAATCAGAATTAACCGAATCGATTTGCCAGTTTTCGAGTTTTTAAAGTTTTTCACTTTTACATTAACAAAATGAAGTTTCTACTAACTACGCCCTCTATCCTATCCATATGGCATTATTTTGCCTCATGCCATAAAACGTAGCTAAAGAAATTCTGAACACTGTTGGTAGATGGCGCAGATTTCATATTTTGTTTTGTGCCAGCAGTTAGTACAATTTCAACAATTTAATCTTTTTTACGTGGGATTTCTTTATTTTCTCATAAGAAAATATGCTATGCTACTCAGTAATAACGTATCATTATATTTGTGAAAGAATTTTAAAAATCAGTCCAGTAGTTTTTGAGTATATAAAAAAAAAACAAAAAAAAACTACTGGACCGATCTTTAAAATTCTTTCACAAATATAATGCTACATTATCACTGAGTAGCATAGCATATTTTCTTATGAGAAAATATAGAAATCCCACGTAAAAAAAAAGATTAAATTGTTGAAATTGTAGTACTAACTGCTAAGCAATTCAAGGGACAAAACAAAATATGAAATCTGCGCCATCTACCAACAGTGTTCAGAAATTCTGTAGCTACGTTTTATGGCATGAGTCAAAATAATGCCATATGTATAGGATAGGGCATCGCTTAGCAGTTAGTAGAATTTCAACAATTTAATCTTTTTTACGTGGGATTTCTATATTTTCTCATAAGAAAATATGCTATGCTACTCAGTGATAACGTAGCATTATATTTGTGAAAGAATTTTAAAGATCGGTCCAGTAGTTGTTGAGTATATTCATCATATCTTTTCTTATTAGAATATTAGCATAGATTTACTGCTTTTCTTGGTTTATTTTCTTTAAAGTCTACCTTTTTAAGTGAATTGATATTTTACACAACAAAACAATTAACCAAAACAATTTAATCTCTCAGATCTTAATCTAACTAGTGACGATGACGACTGGTTTCCACATGTGTGATACTAATTAATCTAATGAGTTGTCCTCGAGTCGGATCCGAACATGATTGACAATGAAATCACCTCAATAGATTTCGTAACCAATTAGACAAACTAATAATGTGCTAATAACATGGAACCTTAAGTGAAATTTCAAAGTGGAAACCCCTCACAGAGATGAATGGGAAGAGAATCTCAACTCCTGTGAGGATGGAAGCCTCATATTGTATACAGATGGCTCCAGAAAATTAATTGATTTTCCATCTCAGGGGAACCAGACGGCGGCTGGGGTTCCACCCTTTTGTCATTGATATTCCAATTAAACGCACGAAGCGATGCGCTTCCTCATTCATATGGCGAACGGCAAGGGAGTGGAACTCTTTGCCCGCGGATTTGTGCCCTGAGCAATATAACTTGGAGTTATTCAAGATGAGAGTGAATAGGCACCTTCTGGCTAGGCGTGTCCCATCTTCGGCCTCATCATCACTTTCCATCAGGTGAGATGGAGGCCAAACGCTTATCCAGCATTCATTTAAAAAAAAATTATGTAGGGTGCGGAGTGTACGGTCTAAGGCCCAGGGTGGGCAAAAGGACCAACTTGGGCCGGTACGCATCCGTTTTCCAGGCGAAGATATATGCCATCATCGAATGTGCAGATATTATAAATCAAAGGAACTACTCAAACCAACATATCTATATTTATTCAGATAGTCAAGCAGCTCTAAAAGCCATTAGCTCGAGCCAAATAAACTGGAAGCTGGTAAAGGACTGCCTCACCCGCCTGGATGCTAAAGCCAAAAAAACAAAATTGTTTTAAGATGGGTTCCTGGGCATTCTGGTGTCATTTGCAACGAGAACTATAAAACCACAAGAAGGACCACAATTTTCTAAATGAACTTCTTAGGAACTCATTCGAACTCTGGAAATCTACTCCAGGGCAAGAACACGCGAAGGCATTAATACAAGGCTATTCGCGTAAACTAACTGACGAGCTCTTGCAGCTTAACAGGAAAAACATCAGTGCAGTCGTAAGAACCTTAATTGGACATTGCGGCCTGAATAGACACATGTTCAACCTCAAGGTTAAGGACAACGACATCTGCAGATTCTGCAAGCAGGAGAGTGAAACACCCAAACACCTTCTATGCGACTGCAGCCCACTGATTGATCGGCGTAGCCTTCATCTGGAAAGACATATCATGAGATCAGATGAAATTCAAACTCTCCCAACCCAAAAAATCCTCAGTTTCTTAGAGGGTTTGGGCTTGAAGGAGATACTCTAACGGTGATATAATTCACAATATATTCTAGATTGAGGTGAACAAGGCCTACAAGGCGAAAGCCTGTACAATAATAATAATATCGATCGACTGTAGCTCCGCCCGCACATAAATAATAGTAAAAAAACATCTTTATTCAAGAAAATCTAAAACACATACATAGTTTATATCCTGCCAAACTGCAGAGCAGTTTGTTGGCGGGAAAAAGCAAAAACAGTCGCTTTATAACTAGACAAGTATTAGATTTTCACAATGTTTTCAACAGATAAGCCTCACCGGCTCTCTTACTCAATATGATCTAACATGAATTGTTTAATTTTCGTTTTGTACATATTCATAGACACATTTTGCTCTCGATTTCACTTGACATACCGTTTAGTAGCTTATAGGTATCATATACGCTTTGATTCGTTTACCTAGTAATTGCATTTACTAATAGTAGAGGAGGCCAGAATGCTAAATTTGTAGTCACTCTAGCGTGTTTGGGACTCATTGTACTTTGAAGATAAGGTTATATAATATAAGATAGGACCAAAAAATGTTATATAATATTTTTCATTTCACTAGTGGGGAAAGTGGCCAGGGGGTTTCAAAGATTTCATGAAAAAATAGTGGACACATAAAAATGGTTTTTATTTTTTATGTATGACCCGGCAAATGACCTCCTCCCGCCTGATGTTAAGCGGTGAAAGAGGCCCAAATGAGTTGACAGGTAGAGTAGAGACGACATCCACTATCCTACCTGCCCGCCCCTTGCCGGCCCAAGAGATGCTTTTTCACGCCTCTTTTGAAGGAACCCATGTTGTAGGATGGAGGAAACACATGCGCAGGTAGAGAATTCCAAGTGTGGGATGAACGACAGAAGAAGGAATCTTGGAATTTCTTGGTACGGTGTGAAAAGGAGGACACAGTGTACGGATGACTCCGAAGGCCCTTACGCGTGTTTCTGTTAAGGAATGGAGAGGGAGGGATAAGGTTAAAGAGCTCCTCAGAGCATTCCCCATGGAACATTCGGTAAAAGGCGCTAAGAGAGGCGATGTCACGACGAAGTTGTAGAGGCTCGAGGGTGTTAGTTACGTCTACATCGCCAATAATGCGAATAGCGCGACGCTGCAATCTGTCCAGAGCATCGAGCAGGTAATGAGCGGAGCCGTCCCAAAGGTGCGAAGGAAGGGGGAGGAAAGGTGACCTTTTCGACGAAAACGCGCACACCTGTGTTTTCTTAGCATTGAACTCAACAAGATTGTTGGAGCCCCATTCGGAGACGAGGTCCAGCGTCCTGTTGAGCTCAATGATAAGATTCTGCCTCAACGACAACGCCGTCAACGACAACGCGAATTCTACGATCGTGGAGGAAGCTGGCAATCCACGTACAGAACTGCGCGGGTAATTCGTATGTCGGAAGCTTGGAAAGAAGAGCCTTGTGCCAGACTCTATCAAAAGCTTTGGCGATGTCGAGACTAATAGCCACCGATTCGCCGCGCTTATCGATAGATTCACCCCATTTGTTCAAAAGGAACGCTAGAAGGTCACCTGTTGACCGTTTAGGACGAAATCCATACTGACGGTCATTAAGTAACGAGTGACCTTCCAGGTAATGGATCAGCTGGGTATTTAGGATCCTCTCCATGATTTTGCACAAAATGGAAGTGACGGCTATAGGACGATAGTTAGCCGGATCAGAACGATCTCCCTTTTTGGGAACCGGCTGGACATTGGCCTCTTTCCAAGATTTCGGCACACAACCAGCAGAGAACGACAGACGGTATAGACGCGTCAGGACCGGAGTCAACTCCGCTGCACACTTCTTAAGAACAATCGCAGGAATGCCGTCTGGTCCACTTGCTTTTCGAGTATCGATCGACTGGAGCTCCGCCCGCACATCACGCTGTCTGATACGGATATCGGGCATGGTGCTGCCACAATGGGACAGTTTCGGAGGTTGTGCACCACAGTCATCGACACGGGAATGAGCCGCGAAGAGTTTTGCCAGGAGGTCGGCTTTCTCCTGCGGCTGATGAGCAAGTAATCCATCGGCATGTCTCAGCGGTGGCAGCGAGGGTTGGCAGAAGTTTGATTGCACAGCTTTGGCCAGGCGCCAGAAAGAACGCCTACCCGTAGGGTGCGCAAGCAGTTCCTGGCCCACTTGTGCAATGCGCTGAGCATCCGCTCTAATGTAAGCCCTCTTACACAACTTGGTGGCATTATTGTAGGCTGTTTTCAGTAGGCTAGTATTGGGATCCCTAGAAGCTCGGCTTCTGATCCAAGCGCGGTAAGCCAGCTGTTTGTTTTCAACAGCAGAGGCGCACTCGCGATTGAACCAGAGGTTACGTCTGCCTCTACTGACGAGATTGGAATGCGGAATAGAATATTCCATTCCTAGTATGATCTCGTCAGCAACAGAGGTAGCGCAGGAGTCCGGATCCATCCTATTGAAACAGCGCTGCCACCAAGGGACAGATACGTAATAATCCCGCATACCGTCCCAATCTGCTGATGCATAGTGCCACAGACGGCGTGCTGCAACCACAGGCGACGGTCGCGACGCCTGAGGCACTGAGACGGATACCAGGCAGTGATCCGAAGATCCTAGTGGACCTCGAATCACCACCTGATATCCGTCAGGGCGATTTGTCAGCAGAAGGTCCAATAAAGAGGGCGCTTGACCGATAATATCTGGTACCCTGGTGTGCTGGGTGACCAATTGTGTCAGGTCGTGCGTGAGATCGAATGCGTGGGCAGTCCTACCCGCATGGTCGTTTTAGAGGAACTTAACCACAACTCGTGGTGAGCATTGAAGTCCCCTAAAAATACCAGCTCGGCAGAAGGAAATCGCTCCTGCGCGTCATCTGCCACCCGACTTAGATGTTCAAAAAGTCGAGTTGTCTCCAAGTGACCACGATGGGAACGGTAGACGCAGACGTAGACACGGCAATGAGTGCCAAAATCTACGTGTACCCCAAGGTGGGAAAAGGAAGGTTCCTCCAAACAGCGCAGGCGACGATAGCAAACGTCCGCCCGGACGAACAAGCAAACACGAGCCTTCGCCTTGAAGGACTTCTCAAGAACGTAGCCGGGGTAATTAAGATAGCTTGTATCGGCTGGGCAGATAATTTACGTCTCCGTTAAAAACAGCATTGCTGGACGGGCTGTCTCGAGATGGTGGTGGTCAGCCAAGAGGTTAGAATGGAGCCCGCGAATTTTAGCGAATCCTACCTCGAATAGTGGTGTTTTGGTGGGGTAGTGACCGCTGTACGACCAGTCCTAATTTTGTGCGCTGACATGTTTGTTGGAGTGAGAGTAGTTGTGTAGGCCTGTTTCGCCAGGAAACAGCCGACAGCTGATTTGATTTGCGCTGACCCTCCGCATAGAATTGGGGGGTGGGGGCGGTTGGTCACTCGATTAGCACCACCCGGGGATCACGTGTAGGTTGTCGAGGGTAAAACCTACGGACGTGAGCGACTCCAATCCCCAATGCTTTTTATTAATACTCCGCGCGTTCAACCGACTAAACAAACAAACTATTCAACTACCTAGATTATATTTTTAAAAATCTCATGTCATCAATGTCTCAGTGTTTAACTTTGCTATCATACTCAACGGAAACGGCTTGACCGATTTTTGATTATTTTGTGTATATTTGGTGGGTCTCTTTGCTTTGGTAGCCTAGGTCGTAGGCTATTTTTTATACCCCTGGGTGGTAAGAGTAGCCCTCTCCAGATATTTTTGGACAATCTTCTTTTATGATTTGGCATCAAAGAATATAACCTTAAATTTACACCCTTTTACCACCAACCCAATTTTTTTAATAGCTATATTAGTATTTCTACTGGCGAAACGTAATTCGCGGGCACAGCTAGTATCTATAATATATACATTTTAAATAAAAAGGAGTTCACTTAGTTGTCTTACCGACTAAAATCAATAGACAATCAATAATTTTTAAGTAAGTGCCGAATTTTAGCTTCTCAACTGAAAACTATAGTTTGTGATTATCATTATCGTAATCTACAATATCTTATTTGAGTTATGCTTATCAATTTTAATCGCCATAATAGTCACACGAGCCAATCATCAGTCAGACTTCAGCTGTGTTAGGAAATAAAACTACTGTCAAATAAATGTTGTTTAACGAAATGCTGAAAAAATAAAACAACATGGTAAGTCATTTACATTACCTACAGACGCATAATAATATTATAGGGCCGAATTCCAGCACAGAACAAAGAATCACTGTACCTATGCTACCTACATAAGTTATTCAATATTTGTTCATATAATCTCTCCTAAGGCTTAACTAATCAGGAGTTAACGTAATAAGTACTAATATTATTTTCTTTTCAATTGTAATTCTTTGATAAATCCAATTCCAAAGTCAGTAAATAACTAAGTTCAATGCCATTATTTGTATTCATTTGTATTTATTAAAATAACTATAGTATTTATCAATAAAACTGGAAACTTAATGCAAAAACATACTCAATAGCTACATAAATGTTTTTTTTTCGTTCAATTTTTAGGGGGATAATCTCTATCGCACCACGGGATCCGTGGTACTCCAAGTACCGGCTTTGGAATTAATAGCAAGGTATTCCATGTATACAAACCGAATGACTAGTGTCATGTCATCGCTGCACGAGTTCAGGACACAAGAGGCAGAACAGACCGGAGGCCAGCAATGGAACTGGAAGTATTTAAGGGTAAATTGCAATTTATATTGAAAGTTGTAATGCTTAAAATACGTTTTACTAATTTAACTTTCAAGCCCAATCTCGTGGGAGGTTTATGTCCAGCAATTACTATACGGTGGTTAATATACGAGTATTTCTATTGTCCATTCATAAGCAAAAGTGAGTTCATTTGTAAAATTGTTATACAAAACAACATATTTTCACAATTGTTACACAAAAAAATAATGAATAATAAACACGAATACAATGTCAAATTATTAAAATAAAATAAATACATCAAGTATCGTTAAATACACCAAGGAAATACACTGACGAGCAAAAATTCCGGGTCACTTGGAATTACTTCGACTACTCCTATAGTATACGTATAAGGAATAGATTTGAAAGACAAAATATATGAACCGTTTTCTTTCTTGAGCATTAAGTGCTTTTTTATTATAATTACTATTTCACATATAACTTATTTAGTACCCATCCATATGTTTCATAGCTTAGGAGATATCGAAGATTTTGCAAGTGACCCGGAATTTTTGCTCGTCAGTGTATCACTCTTCAACGAAAAATAAATATTTATTACTGTTTTAGAGAAAACATTGTTTGTCTGTTTAACTAAAATGCGTTTATTTTCTTTCAGGATCAATTTGAGCAAAAAGACCTAGAAGGGTTATATAGAAAATATGATGATAAATTAAGAGAAACCCTAGTTTACATTTACATAACGCTGTTAGTTGTCTTTTCGACTATTCATATCGTAATTTTAATATTCCTAGGAACAATTTCGGGTGTAAGTATCATATTTATTAACAAACACTCCTAGAAATATTTTTTTTGTTATGGGTAATAAAAAAACTATATATAGTATAACTAATATTCAGTATCAATTATTACCTAACATGCGTAATAAAATAAAAGATTCAATAAGCTTTAAAGAAAATTAGCTGTCATGAAAGAATGTAATATTTAATAGAAAGTATTTTGTTTTCAGGACATGCAATCAACATCGATGTATCTCTCAGTGTCCATGTACGTACTAAGAATATCAGTACCCTTAATTTTTCTGATGAAATGCTTATATAACCCCTTAAAAGAGAAGTGGTTTTGGATGCCAGTGTTTGTGACTTTTATCATTACCATTGACCTCGTTATAACAGGTATGTATCAATTGACTATTATTATTGTATATCTACTTAACCATGACTATCCTACAAATTAATTGACTATTGAGCTTGAATTTAAATTTACCATATCTAGCCACTATTTCACCACTTTGGAATGATTGAATAATGTGTAGCACATTCCATATTTTTTTTATTATAAGTTAGCAACTGTTTGTTTGGATAGCGTAAATTAATATTTAAAAAGCAAGAACATTTTTATTACGTTTTTATATAAGGTGCAATTTCTATGACACCATTTCAATCTTAATATAAAGGATCTACTATTAATTAAGGAATATTATAAAGGATTCGGCGAAAAGGTCACCATTCCTCCCCCTTCCTTCTCTTCAGGGCACAACCCTTCATACACAGAGCAACATCACCTTGCTCGGAATGAACATTCGCTGCGATCTGAACCCCAGAGACTACATCGAATCCATCATAACTACTGCCTCACGGAAACTCGGTGTCCTGAACAAGGTGCGTAGGTATTTTGCGCCGGACCAACTATGCTAGTTGTATAAAACTCAGGTTAGGTCTTGCGTGGAATATTGCTCGCACCTTTGGGACGGCTCCGCTCAGTACCTGCTCGATACTCTGGACAGAATGCAGCGTCGCGCTATTCGCATTATTGGCGATGTAGAGGTAACTAACACCCTCGAGCCTCTACAACTTCGTCGTGACATCGCCTCTCTTAGCGCCTTTTACCGAATGTTCCATGGGGAATGCTCTGAGGAGCTCTTTAACCTTATCCCTCCCTCTCCATTTCTTAACAGAAACACGCGTAAGGGCCTTCGGAGTCATCCGTACACTGTGTCCTCCTTCTCACACCGTACCAAGAAATTCCAAGATTCCTTCTTCTGTCGTTCATCCCACACTTGGAATTCTCTACCTGCGCACGTGTTTCCTCCATCCTACAACATGGGTTCCTTCAAAAGAGGCGTGAAAAAGCATCTTTTGGGCCGGCAAGGGGCGGGCAGGTAGGATAGTCGATGTCGTCCCTACTCTATCTGTCAACTCATTTGGGCCTCTTTCACCGCTTAACATCAGGCGGGAGGAGGTCATTTGCCGGGTCTTACATAAAAAAAAAATATCAGTTCAGTACAATAACGCACATTGCGTTTTTTTTATTCGGTGCAAGTTAAAATATGTCGATAGTAATGGTTCATGGCGTTAAAATGTGATGATATCACAAATTTAGAAACATTGCGAGTAAAAAGCAAATTAAATGACTTCATTTAGTCTATTTATAACAACTCTGATAAAGCGTATAAATGTCTCAGGAAGTCATAAAGATAAAACCAAAAATTCGACAAACGCAGCAACATCTAACTAATATTTTTGATAACCAATAAACAAGTGTATCATCATCTTATCAGTCACAACACGCCCATTTCAAGATATTTCTCTCATTGGACTTCTCTGAGAATCACATCATCTCGATTTGAACGACTTTCATCAATTCATGATGGGTCCACTTTGTGCACTTTGATGGATTTGTACTTTAAAGTGCCTAGTGCTTCTTCTGAAGTGATTTTCTGTAATTGACCAGAATGAGTGTAAGGGGCTCCAAATAACACCTGACGGGACCCAAGCCATCCTCCCTGCATGCGGTGCACCCACTACTCAATGGACGAAGCTATGGCGCACCCCACCAAACCGGGGCGATTATCTAAAGCGATTCAAAGTGTCTTGAGTTCGTCGCTGTGACAGCGCTGTATGGTATTACCTATCATAGTGAAAAAAGTAATACAGCGCTGTTACAGCGACGAACTCAAGGCGGTCACTTTAGATAATCGCTCCGCTAGGCCAGCATGGTGAGAGGAGAAGGCCCAAACGAACCAAAGGTCCCAAGAGCCTGGCTGTCGCGGAGGCCGTGCTGGCAGTGACGGTTATCGACACGGCGCCGGGACCTGCGGTGCGAAGAATCCCCGACCCGGGTGTAGCCAATTGGAAAATACCCGACCTGGGTATTTTCCAATTGGCTACACCCGACGACCTGCCGGAACACGGGGACCGTTTGGCTACACGATATTGTCTAGTGGGTGGTGACCAGCCACGGCCGAAGCCTACCACCGGAAAGGTTGCTATCGTTTGGCGCTACCCGGGGGTCACGTGTAGAGTCTCTAGAGCATATCCTGCGGACGCGGTAGCAATCAGCCCCCTAATCGATGCTATGTATGGGGATATTTCTCGGGCAATACATGCTTCCAGTACTCATTACAAAGTTGTCATTGGAGACTTCAACGCGTTGGGAAATTTGGAGCTGGAATATGGAATTACCATAGTCAAATGTTAGCCGATTACATCGAGAGAGAGAAACGCTATATAATGAACTCTTTCTTAAAAAAACGACTGCATCGAAAGTGGATCTGGAAAAAGCCGGATGCTCCGACAAAAAATGAGATAGACTTCATCATGTCGACTTAGACTTGAATTTTCAATGACGTCTCAGTGATCAATTCGTTCAACACAGGGCGCGATCACCGAATGGTAAGAGGCGCATTGAATCTTAACGTAAAAGCCGAAAAGAATCGACTGTTGAAGTCTACGCTTCGTCCCGAAGCCAACCAGATCCTAAGCCCCGAGCGCTTTCAACTCGAATTGCAAAATTTCTTCAATTGCCTGGAGAACTGCACGGATGTGGAGATGTATAATTACTACATACGAGTATATTATTATTATTTATATATATTTTTTCAAACCCCAGCCATACTAAGCAAAGAAGTTGATCTCGAAGCCGACAGCTAAGCTGATGGAGGCAAGGCGTGGAATGTATCTGCAGTCTTCTGAAATACTCGTCGGCGACTCAACAAATATCTCTGACTCACGACATACACTAATTTAATATGGAACGTATTAAAGAGGCCATCGAGCGGAATAAGAGCTCAAAGGGTTCGGCTGTCATTCGTTCAGAGTCTGCTGACGAACCTGAAAACAGAGGACGGCAGATTCAGTTCATCACGACTTGAGCTTATGGCCGAGATCGAACACTTCTATATGGGCAGATTTACACAACATTGCGAGCACCTGTTATTCAGGCCACGTTGAAGGAAATTGTTTTATGTCTTAAAAACACATAAGGCAAATAAATTAAAGTAAATATAATAAAATAACAAATTCTATCTATGAACTTCTTATTGTGTTTGGCTGTATGATTCATTTTCTTTGCCTTAATCTAGATACGATTTATGTATAAGTAGATTTTGTACACTTGTGCACAAAATTCGATTTTGTGCAGCTTATATCCTGTACAAATAAGCACTTTCAGAGCACGAGAAGTGAAAATAATAATTTTGCTCTTAGCGACGACTATTATTCTAATTATAGCTAACATACTTATATATTATATTATATTACTTCTAATCAGTAGTGCAAACATAAAGATTTTATCAGTATTCATAGCATATCGATCGATAAACAATTTGTTTATGGGATTTTACTGACAAATCGTTACTAAAAGTTTGGAAAATTTAAAAGAGAAAAAATGGAGAGTTCAGTGTTCCGTACTTCAAAAGGAAAATCCTATAAGAATAGGTACTGATAACACTTTATTTCGTTTTTATCAAAGTGATCTTAACAAACTTGTCATATCCGATGAATAGAACTCAGCTTATGAACTCCGATCAAATAATATGTAACAAAATTACTCTTGTGATACCTTAAGCTTTTACAATCCTTTTGTCAAAAAAATTACTGTCATTACCTCAAAAAGACTTGCAGCACAAGGAGGATGACGACGGACTATGAAGCTAGCCACCAACTCCGATGTGATGACCACTCTGCCAAGACTATGACGATGAGGAAGAAGAATATTTAATACATGTAGTGTAACGTTTGCCAATGCTCATCAATGTTTCTCGTGATGAAAATATGGATGGATGACGAAACATCCAAAACATAGGATCCACTTTTTAAAGTGGGAGACTCTGTACCATGGTCAATACCTCCGTCTTACCTATTTCTGCTGCGAAGCAGCAGTGCTTGCATTGCTGTGTTCCGGTTTGAAGGGTAAGATATGTATGTGTGCAGTGAAATTACTGGGTACCGTGACTTTATATCTGATGTCAACGTACACCGTGAATTTTTTTTTATTGCAGAAAGTTGGCAAACAAGCAAACTGCCCACCTGATGGCAAGT
This sequence comes from Schoenobius gigantellus, assembly GCA_963935595.1. Lineage (NCBI taxonomy): Eukaryota > Metazoa > Arthropoda > Insecta > Lepidoptera > Crambidae > Schoenobius > Schoenobius gigantellus. Next base: position 33,017,115 of record OZ012542.1, read on the forward strand.
GGTGGCCCACCTGAGGTCACCTATAATACATGTGGCTCTTGTGAGATTCGCAGCAAAACTGCAACCCCCACAAGAACCACAGTGTACGTTGCCAACTTGTGACACAAGATGTAAAGTCACAGTACCCAGTAATTTCACTGCCATATCTTACCCTTCAAACCGGAACACAGCAATGCAAGCACTGCTGCTTTGCGGCAGAAATAGGTAAGACGGAGGTACCTAAGCAGACGACCCTGGTACAGAGTCTCCCTTCAGATTCTTGTAGGGGTTGCAGCTTTGCTACGAATCTCACACCGTAGGTGACTGTTAACACTTACCATCAAGTGGGCAGTTTGCTTGTCTGCTAACTTAGTTGTATAAAAAATACGATTTTTGTGTGTAATTCAAATAATATTCGTCCAGATGTCGCAGTGCCAATCTACGGCTATTTCGAAGGGGTGTTCCTACGGCCTGCCTACTCAACAATGGCCCTGCTATCTATCTACATATTTCTGCCGATGAGGAACAACTTCTTGGTCATCATAATGGGCATAGGGGTCAGTGCGGTGTACGTAGTCATCTTTGCATTCTTCACGTATCACGAAGACCCACAGATCACTGCGGTGGTAAGGGTAAACAGCGTTTCCAATTTTATTATTCTATCAGTTGGTGTGTTGCGATCAGAAACTCTATTTAAAAAATAAGACCGACTTCAAAAACACCAAAAACGTTATAAATATTAAAAGAATACGTACAACATCACAGTTTAATATTAAAGTCGGTGCTAAATTTTAAGTAACTACATTAATTGTTTTTATATTTTTTAAGACTTTCAAGGTGATCATTGCTTGGCACCGACTTCAATATAAAACTGTGATGTTGTATGTATTCTTATATTATTTATAACTTTTTGGTGTTTTTGAAGTCGGTTTTATTTTTTTGGAAAATTTGAGCCAAGGCAAACACCAGAATAAGTTTAAATAAAATGTCTTTCGCTCTAAACAATTTCGAAATAATTATTCCCGAACTCCTAATCTACTAGAAACCTTCCATTATCAGCTCAGTAACATGACATGATAACCACCAGATGCAAATACCTGAATATCTTAAGAAGAAACATAAACACACGTTGGACGTGCCTATAAAATTCAAGGGTTTCCCTCGATTTTCATGGGATCCCATCATCAAACCGTAACATGGTAACAATGGAAGCACCCCGGGAGTATACTTTTTCGATTGCAAAAAGAAACTTGAAAATCTGTTCACAAATAGCGGAGTAATCGGTGAACATACATAAAAAAATAGATACAGCCGAACATAGAACCTCCTCCTTTATCGAAGTCGGTTAAAAATAGGTTATACCGAATAAAGAATATAATTAAGAATAATAACAAGTCTGTCATCGCCTTGTTCGATAAAATTAGTTTTCCAATAATAAACTATCATAGTAAACTGCTAGTCCAATAATAAAATGAATATATATAAACTGTTATAAATATGATATAAATGTGACTCCAAATTTTGATTCCACGAATGTCTTATACTGTCAAATAATCGATCCAGACTGTGCTATATAAGTTGATACAAAACAATATAGATTTTTAAATAATATAGAAGCTCTTCAATAGGTCAATGATGAAAGTGAGAGTCACTTAAATTCTTCAATACACGTCATATGAAATATTTATCTTGTATTGTTATTATTGCGACCAATTACGATGACTGATGTACTGTACTGAATGACACATGTATTTTTTGCACGTATATTTGGTTTTAAAATGCGCGTTTTAATATGCGCGAGAAAATCCGGAAAGTGTAGTTTCATTTGAATTCGATGATTAAGTTTAGCTAAGTTGACTTACAAGACTTAACATAGCAGCAAAATTTTGTAAAACTTTCCTTTTCTTCTTAAATCAAAGTTGTTAAAAGTTTGGGAAACTAAATAGAATGAAATTGCCTTATCAATCATAATTTGACATATCGTAGGTATTACCGGACCCAACGTGGTTTCGAATGTTGTATGTTTGTTTGTAACAATGGCACAGGGGGCCTAGTTTAGGACTAGACAATTTGAGTGAGTCTCTAGAACTGATCTTTTAAAAATGTTACTGTGTATTGCTGAACTTATTATGAAGGGGACCGAGGACCGAGGTTTTGTGCCTGGAGGTTACACGCATAATTTGCTAGAAAATAAATTCAGTTTGGATATTGGCATTATGCATTAAAGATATTTGCCTTTAACCGATCTCACTTCTATCGGTTCCATATAACCAAGATCTTCCCTTTAGTTAATTATAGTTCAAAAGGAATGAGTTCCTTCTTTACGTAATCTCTAGTCCTTAGCTTGACGTTAAATAGCTTTGAAGATGACAAAATTCTATATGTTGTGGATGCCCTTAGCATCACAAAGTCTTCTTTTTACTAATGCGAGGAAAAGGTCAGTAAATATACATTAAGAATTTTATTGATAAGCCAAGGATTTTAAAACACTTCTGATGTGTAGTACCTAATAGATAAAAACAATGTGAACGTACTTTCTATAATCACAAATGCGTGAATCATTGTTTGTTTTATTATTCCATATTTTTTTATCAACAGCCCTTGTAATTAAAAAGATATGTTAACTGAAGTCTTGGGTCATCTTTTTGAACTAGAATTCATATGGATCAATACTGACATAAGTTATATAACGTACCAAGATACATATTTTATATCTACATTTCAAGCTGTGGAATTTTATATTTATGGAAGTAAAATAGATTTGGCTTCGTCCTTAAAAATTTTGGCGATTTACCCATATTTATGCTAGAACATCTTCACTAAAATTTATCAACTTTAATCCTACTAGTCCTACTAATATTATAAATGTGAAAGTGTGGATGTTTGGATGTTTGTTACTCAATCACGCAAAAACGGCTAAACGGATTTGGGTGAAATTTGGCATGCATGTAGCCTTTGACATGGAAAAGAACATAGGCTACCTTTTATCTCGATTCCTTAAGTAGTTCCCGAGGGAAAAATTAAATTTGTTTACGAGCTAAGCCGCGGGCATCGAAGCTTTAGACCCAATTCTGAAGTCCACGCAGACGAAGTCGCAGGCAGTAGCTAGTAATTATATAATTTAAAGCGTTGATGCGTTGCATTCGATAGGCTAAGTGTAATTAGTGCTGTAAACCGCTATGCTTTTTTTCTTATATTTAACATCTTATTTCAGATTTCAGCTGATATAATTTATTTCGTCGGAGTGAACTTGATGGGAATATACTTTAGGCTGATGAAGGAAATTGTCACCAGACGTTCTTTTCTGGATAGACGGGCGTGTGTCGAGAGCACTCTTAGACTGAAATTTGTCAAAGATCAAGAAGTAAGTTTTAATTATTTTAAATGTATTTTCTCTATCTCAGAAATAATTTTATCTTACTTCTATCTCTGTTCCCTCCCTTCTCTTTTCTTTTTAAAGTTTCCGAAATCCTACATCAGTGCCCTCATATTAATTTCTAATTGAAAACTTATAATCCGATCGAGCGTCGGTGGCGCTGTGGAATTGGCATTTGCCTTCCAATCGGGAGGTCCGGGTTCGAGACCGCCATGTAGTAATGTGTTTTTCGTTTTCGAATTTCATATGTTCATTTGTCTGACGCTTCTACGATGAAGGCAAACATCGTGAGGTAACCTGCATACATTTGCGAAGAAATTCAATGGTGTGTGTGAAGTCAACCAATCCTCACTGGGTAAGCGTGGTTGACTAAGGCCTAATCACCCTAACATAGGGTAGGCTCGAGCCCCTCGATGGGGACATATATAAGCTGTGATGATGAATCCGATCGAGTATCTACTTCAGTTTCTCAATGTTGCTAAGGAATACAAGTGAAGCTCCCTTTCATCTGACCTTATAGTCATGTAACCATCATATGGAATGAAGGTCAAGGGCTCGCCCGTCCTAAATAAAAAAGAAGTATTATCAGAATGTGAAATTAATCCTTCGCTTTAAAATATATCTGTTTAAACGGTTTCAGGAAAGACTTATGTTAAGTATTTTGCCTGAGCACATAGTATCCAAAGTAAGGGATGACATACGGAAATTATTTCTCAGTATACAGACTCGGAGCCGGAGCTACAACTTGCGGTCCTTTAAGTAAGTATTACTTTTATTACGTTACAAGATTAACGTAAAGTTTGAAATCACATAATTATTTTTAAATTATAGCTTCACTTTTCACGATACCATAATTAATGTTTTATACATTTGGTATCGTGAAGAGTTCGACGCATATGACCAAAAACGCAAAAGGCCAATAGACACATTTAGCCAGATACGCAAATGGCCAAATACGTGTATGGCCAGATACGCAAATGACCAAAATTGAAATTCGCGATCGACCAAAAGTGAAATAATACGCGATTGTCCAAAACTGCAATAGGTACGCGATTAACTAAAACTAATTAGTATCCTTAATGTAAATTTTAGTGTTGGTACACTTGTAAGTTTGGCGAGTTATTATATTATAATTTTTACTGTGGTAAATTAAAATGTCATAATTAACTTTATATTTGTTCCAAATAGCTTGCTCTTGAGAATCATTGGGTACTTTATAAGAACATGGGCCGTTCTACGATATTTGTTAGTGTCAAAGAAAACGTCGTTTTATATAAACTGTTTCAATTATTTTTTTACAATGGATTTAGAATAAGTTCCTATTTCTACAACAAATCAAAGTTTCGTTTGCACCATTGATGGTGCTGGCCAATGGTGCAAATGAGTTATCGGGGAATGAATGAATAGACGTTTATTTGGCACAAAAATGGGCGCTTCTTACCATCTTGAGTGAAGGTCAGGAGGAAGAGTATTGGAGTCGCACCTTCATAGTATCGCCCCAGAAGCCATTCTGCATGTCAAGGACCTCTGTACTTGCCGAGATGTGTACATGTCCTCCTATAGCTCCAAAATGAACCAGGAGAGCCTCATCCACCAAAAGACGTTTTGAATCTCTCGCCCCATTGATCAGGACCGAGGCAATTGTTCTTAATTTCCCCTTTGCGACCGCCCCTAGAAGACTCGTGACTTCGTCCGACAGCTCTTTTGCCGTTTCTAGTGTGTTGGTGATGATCAATTCTTCCTTAATTTTTAAGTTTTTAAAGAGTCACGTGATCTAACGTTTATTTATTTATTTAAGAAAGGTACACATACAGATTGTAATCACTAATGCCTCGAATAATATTAATGTACATTATAGTTTATACTACGTTTAAGTTTAACACATTCGTTTTTGACCTTTCGCTTATTTGGTCATTCATATAAATATGTTTTAAAGGAGTAAAAGGCTAAATGGTCTTTTGCGTTTTTGGCCTTTTGCTGATTTGGTCATTTGCGAAAATATTTTTTTTAATACGCAAAAGGCCAAATGGTCATTTGCGTTTTTGGTCAAATGCGTCGAACCCATCGTGAAAGTGAAGCTTGCAAGCATTATGTCTTTATGTCATTCATAAGTCATCAATTCATCATATACCAGGTGTAACGGAATACCGAAATAATATTTAAAGTTGTTGACTAACAAAAAAATGTTTTATGACTATTCTTTGTATTTTTACTATATGCCTACTTTCGATTTAATACGCTTAACAGTTAAGTGTATAAAAATCCAAAGTTGGCATATAATAAAAAATGCAAAGAATAGTCATAAAACATTTTTTTTGTTAATCAACAACCTTAAATATTATTTCGGTATTCCGTTACACCCGGTATATGCTGATAATGGAATGTACTACTCCTGAACAAATAGGGAAAGTATCGCTTAGAGCAGTATACTTAGTACAAACAGATGAACGACACTTTGTCAACGACAGTAAAAAATAGAACGGCGTCATGCTTCACCTGGATATGATCTTACATTTATGACGTTTGTGTCTTTTTAAAACTTCACTCTCTTTGTTTGTGTTATTAACTTATTTTACATTTTAGTGCTCTATTTTAAAGTCGGATATTTCTATGTCAATCTTTAAATTAAAACGAAAATAAAACTTAGATTTAATATTAACTTAGTAAACAATATCAGATAATTATAAATCTTCAAGGATTAGATAAGTATAATACATCGATACAAATAAATCCCCGACAAATTAGGTACTTGTACAAACCTTTGAATGAACGGTTAGTCAGAGTGATTCATAATATCTAACTATCATATATTTTTAAGAATTAAACTATATGTAGTTGGCACAACTAAGTAAACAATGCATGCTCGATTTTTTCCTACAACAATGATATGTATTAGCTAATAATTTTTAAACAAATATCACCTAGCTAGAGGTATAAAAAATAGCATTTAAATCTCGTGTAAAAGTGTTTGTTATCGAACTCCTCCGAAACGGCTTGACCGATTTTTATGATTTTTTTGTGTATATTTGATAGATCTGAGAAAAAATAGGTCATTGGCTATTTTTTCTTATCTATTCATATATGTATTGGCTAATATTTTTTTAAAAAATCTCACCTAGCTAGAGGTATAAAAAATAGCCTTTAAATCTCATGTAAAAGTGTTTGTTATCGAACTCCTCCGAAACGGCTTAACCGATTTTTATGTTTTTTTGTGTAAATTTGATAGATCTGAGAAAAAATAGCCAATGACTTATTTTTTCTCAGATCTATCAAATATACACAAAAAAATCAAAAAAATCGGTCAAGCCGTTTCGGAGGAGTTCGATAACAAACACTTTTACACGAGATTTTTATATATTAGATAAATCAACAACTTCTGCTTTAGCCTATTCTCTTATGAAATCGGGCATTAAATCCATATCTTAATCAGTTGAACTCTTTATGTTAATACTAACCTCTGCTATACGGAAGTATAAACAAAGCTCTACAACTGGAAAAGATAAATGAAGATCGGAGTGCCGCTTTCCTGCTTATTTTGTTTTTTTTCCTGTGGAAGGCCACCTATTCAGACATTATTTTTTATTCTCGTCATTGAAAAATTTAAAATATTTTGCCCAAATCACGTTATTTCAAAGAAATAGTTGAAAGTAAATTATAATAAAGTCATTAAAAAAATATATTCTTTTATTAGTACTTAACTTTATGTTATTTGTTGTTTTTTTTTAAACGTCGCCCCACACTAGGATTTTCTCCTGTGTCGTGGGTGCAGTTACAAACATAGAATATCACATGCACAGACGCCCAGACCGGAACAAATTTCTGTAGGCCATACATTGATTTACAACGTTTGGTAGTAAATCAATGAAGCCATACAAAACATTTGTCCCGTACGGGAATCGAACCCGCGACCCGTTGCGCAGTAGGTGATCACTCGACCTCTGCGCTAAACGTGTCGTCAATTTCAATTTAACATCGCGCTGTAATTGAGTGGCTGTAGAATGTTGGAACATGGTTTCAATAGAAATGTCAAAATTGAACTAGTTTTTTTTATAATTTGACAGCTGTCAGTTAAACGCAATTCTCTCTAGGGCTGAAAAGCATTTCTTTCAACCCGCTCCTCAGGTATCTTCTGACCTACTTTCCGAGTATGAGTTATGAAAATATTTTTACCTACCTTTTGCTTAGGCTCAGTTTACGAAATTCGTCGATATTATCACCTAAATAACAAAATGATATTTCATCTTTAACAGTCAGCTATACATAGAAGAACATGAAAATGTGAGCATACTTTATGCTGATGTCGTGAATTATACCATGATTTCGACGACTCTGTCGCCAATGAGAATGGTGGAACTACTGAATGAGCTGTTTGGAAGATTTGACGAAGCTTCTGAGGTAAATATCGGAAGACATTTAACTGTTAACCTAAGTACCAGATTAAATTGTGTGGCACTAATACAAATTCTCTCCATTTATCAACAAAACTTTTAAGAATTTTCAAATATCTACACAACAAGAATCTTCATCACAATTATTACCTACCTAAACGATAGGTTGTAAAGTTATTTAATAATTATACAAATATATAATAAATGTTTCCATCTTGTATATAACAGGATGGAAACGATAAGAGATCTTACGATTTTTTTTCTAAGCCATAATCATAAGACTCGTACACATCCCCACCGAGGGGCTCGAGCCTACCCTAAGTTAGGGTGGTAGACCTTAGTCAACCACGCTGGCTCAATGCGGATTGGTCGACTTCACATACACCTATGAATTTCTTCGCAGATGTATGCAGGTTGCCTCACGATGTTTTCCTTCACCGTAGGAGCGTGAGACAATGTACATATGAAATTCGAAAAACGAATAACACGTTAGTACATGGCTGTCTCGAACCAAGGACCTCCTGCCCCCCTAGACAAATGCCACACGCTAACTTTTTTGCAGTCGATGACATTAGCTGCGGAAAAAATAGCGTGTGGTTATCACATGCTAATGTCCTTTTTATACATTTTTCTGTGTAACGACTGCGGAAAAGTTTGCGTGTGGCATTTGTCTGGGGCCTCTGATTGGAAGGCAAATGCTGAGTCCACAGCGCCACTGACGCTCCACTTCTAAACTATACACCGTGTTAATTAAATTGCGCCATATTTGAATATACTTTGTTCGGAATCGACAGAAGAATCTATTTCACAAATAAAAAATATGGGTCAGATATTATCCAAAATAAATTTTTCAATTATTACGCCACTTTTTAAATTTAGGTGCTTAACCATTCCGTCTTTACGCCGGCGTCGTCGTCGGCGCGACAGCTCAATAAAAACGGCAACATCGTAGTCGCAGACACGCGCCCATAGATTTACAAAATTGCAAGATATGCACCAAAATTTGACATAATTATATTCGAAATTATTCCGCGAGAATTTAATTTATACAAGGTTTGGTACATGTTTGGTATCTAAGCGAAACCTACCTATGTTAACAATATTCATGTAAAAGTTTTGGCTTCATTAAAAATTCGAAATTGTAAAATTAATTTTCTAATTCCCCATACATTTTTATTCACAGATTCAACTATCATTATAGGGATTTCAACATTAATTTTATATAACATCCGCTGCATTACATATACCCTTGTATTCACTGTTACAACCTATAGGTATTATGTCCCACTACTCTCTCCTCAAGGTGGTGGTATTGGCCTACACACCATGTTGGCAAGACGGGTGGTGGTCAGTAAGGCTTTATTTCGAGTTTTTCATCTCTTCGCGGAAGCGTAATTGCGTTAAACTCCTCAGTCGACTTTTACACATCCACGGGAAGAAAGGGAGCGGCGACACACGTATTCTAAATCAGTCACCATCACACGGATGATAATGCCTTTTTATTACATTATTTTAATAGCAGTCAACACTTTGCAGGAATATGATGTTCTTCGAATTAAATTCTTGGGTGATTGTTATTATTGTGCCAGTGGCATTCCGAAGCCTACACCATTACATGCTAAAAACTGCGTTGACCTTGGATTAGAGATGATTAACATCATAAAAGATGTCAGGTAAGCAATCACCACCGAGGACGCAACCAATCACCAACACACAACATCCGCTTGGTTTTAGTTTTCGATTCAATATTATAGTTCTTCCAAAAAATATATTTTGTTTGAAAGAGTCACATTTTATTAGTATTATCCTTATACAACTTGCCGTTGTCTAAAATTACTCATGGCTAAACCTGTCATAGTTTACATCTACCCTTATTAACTAAACTGCATCATTGATTGATCATAATCCATTAATTAGGTATAGTTGTGTAACAAATATTAGACATTTTTTCTATCAACATTGTTAAGCAACTTATATTCATATGTGTTGCCAGTGATGACATAAGGAATCGAAACGTGGCCTCTTATAATCAGCCTCTTGAAATGGCTCAGTCACCCAAAGGGCAATGAAGAGGGCAATGCTTAGAGTTTCATTGAGTGATCGTAGCAGAAAGGATGATCGTAAATAAAATGAAGATTCGCAAGAGAACTCACTGTCACTGAAATAGTCACAATAATAGCGAGCCTTAAGCCACAGTAGGCATGCACATTGCTCGCAAGCCTGAAGGCCATTGGTTCAGAAATGTCCTCGAGTGGCGGGCGTGTACCAGATGGCACAGTATTGGTAGACTCTCCCTCCTATAAGGTGCACCAACGATCTGTTGTCGATCGAGAAAAATCGTTATATGCGAGCACAAGACTTAATCGGTGTATATATCCTTGGGGGAAGCTTTGATCTATGATGTCTTTCATTTATTTCAGAGAAAAACGCTTTCTCAATATTGACATGAGAATCGGGGTTCATTCAGGAAGGATTTTAAGCGGACTTATTGGAATTAAGAAGTGGCAATTCGACATCTGGTCAAAGGACGTCACCATTGCAAACAAAATGGAGTCAACTGGGCAGGCTGGGTAACATATTGGTGTTTAAAATAATATTAGTAATATTCTCATAACGTTTGAAAATAAACATCACAAACACCTTTTACAGGAAAGTTCACATAACCAAACAAACTCTAGAACTCTTGTTAGACTACGCTCGACAATACATTATAGAGCCAAACTTTGCCAGCCAAAGTCACCCTTTCATAATTGAAAATAAACTGGAGACGTACCTCCTCTCAAGACCGTCAAGAGTAAGCATGTATTTCCTTGTAAGTTTGTAATTTTTTTGCGCAATATACCTCATTAATGCATATGCTTTTTAAAGACCACAGAATACACACCATTTCGACGAGCATCTGTTGGTCTCAACAAAATTATTACGAAAACCTCAGCAAGAGTAAGTAGCACTAATTCATGAGAGAATTTGATATTTCTAAATAACATTTAGAATAATGTTATACTTGTCTTTACTATTGACATCTAGTAGCGATCGGAAAATAGAAATTCAGGTAACACCTTCAGAAGAAGTACTACATTTATGGATGAGAATTTGGTTGAATACCAGCAAATGTTAAAAGCTGCTGACGCTCAGATGGCTAAGGAAGTTGAGGATATGACTAACGGAAAGTATGAATTCTTTATAACGTAGAACCTTCTATATATAGTATAATATACTTTTGAAATATGTATTAAATGAATATTCGTTTTCAGGGATCAATTTCGAACGGATTGCAAAGTAAACCGATTTACATTGATGTACAAAAATATGAAAACTGAGAAGGCATTTCTACTTCTGCCAGACCCATTATTCAAATATTATATAACGTGTTGCCTTATAATATTGAGTTTGATAATTCTTATAATCGGACTTACTACTAATGGGTTAGTATTTATAAAAACTCTCCATTTTCTAATTGACTGAATTAAATAACTAGAAATATAAAAAGCAGCATCCAGGTTAATGATATCATATTAATTGACAATCAATCTATTTTCTACATGTTGTGATATAGTTATCAAAAATTGTCTACGAGAAAGTTTGAGCTATCAGAAATCGTTACTTTTCAATTATTTTTTAGGTTTGACAGATTTGGATGGTACACTTGGGTTGTGTTTACGATATTGTATATCATAATGATAATTATGCAGCCACTCGCCTGGTTTCATTTTTTGTGGACTAAATATAAAGGCATTGATGAACCTCGAAACCAGTTCCTGAGGTTTATTTACGATACTTCAGCTAATTTTATCAAATCAGCAAAGATAAGGACAACAGTGTATTTAGTAATCAGTTTGGGGTTAGCTGCCAGCTCCGTGATAAATGTTATCTCATGCACTGAGATGGTTATAGAACCTGATGGAACTGAAGTTGTCGAATCAAACTGCGTCTCTTCTTGGGTAAAGTATCGCATGACGTATTTTATATGTTTCTTAGAGTTAAATACGTAGTTATTTTTTCATATTTTACTGCTTTTACGAGCCTTTCAAGTGAATGATAATAAATATATTTCTCAATCATGAAATAAAATAAAATATTATGATTTAAAGTAATTAAATACTTTTGTTATATTTTAGCACGTAACCCAGTGTTGGGGCTTAGCATTGCTTCTAAATTTCCTCTTCAGTAGGGTCTTTTTTATCTTTAAATGGATTGTTGCCAGTGGTATGACAATTTTTTACCTCTGGGTCGTTTGGGAAATGAAAACAGGACTTTTTGCCTCCGATACAACTTGGAATACTGGCTTGGACCCAAGAATATCGCATACTTTATCGGTAGTAGTTATAACAGTTTCCTTGTATTGGATTGATAGAACTACTGAATATAGAAACCGATTAGATAATATGTGGCAGATACAGCTAAATGAAGAACAGGAGGAAGCACAAACAATGCTCAAAGTCAATAACATGCTATTAGAAAATATATTGCCTGCACATGTTGGTACGTTAATAATATATTTTGAAACATATAAGTGACTCGCATTTTATAGCATTTTTCTGTTCGCTGAATTTCGAAAAAAGAAATTAACTATTTTATACTTTACTTACATTTTTTTACAGTTCAAGTATACTTAAACATAAACCGGTCGATGGATGAACTGTACTATGAGAACTATGACAATGTGGCCGTTATGTTCGCGTCGCTTACTGACTATAAATTAGGAATGGAAACTGATACTGATATGAGTGATAAGTTTGTTCTGAGTATACTTGACGAAGTCATTTCAGATTTTGATCGGGTAAGCTTACTCTATGCTTTAAGATTGAAACTAGTTGCTTTTTATCATTTCGGTAGGGATGGAAACGGGCAGAAATATTACCGGGACAGAAATATTACAGAATTATTATACCGGGCTATTTTTCAAACAGGACCCAAATTTTCTGTGCTTGATCAGACAAGAAAAATGAACAACTTTTACTATGGGACCAAACTTGAAATCGCGAAAAAAAATCAACATGAACATTTGTATGGAACAGCTACTGTAGTATTATATTATCTGTGGAACAGCTGACTTTTTTCGCGATTTCGAGATTGGTTCCATAGTAAAAGATCTTTTGCTTGTCTGAACAAGCACACAAAATTTGCCTGTTTGAAAAATAGCCCGGTATACGAAAAAGTTAGTAAAAAGTAATACATAAAGCTATCTTACTTACTTGGTACTCATATTTTTCAGCTGCTTCTTACCGGTTCATCTCAACACAAAGTGGAAAAAATAAAAGTAGCTGGATGGACTTACATGGCTGCTTGTGGATTGGATCCTAGTCGAAGAGAATCTGTTGGCTCTACATCCAACGCTCCTTCAACTATAGCTGGCCAGAACACCAATTACGACAGAGCTGTGGTGCTAATAATGGTGGAATTTGCTGCTGCTATGATGTTACAGCTTCAAAACTTTAATAGAGGCTCATTCCAAAGTTTTGAGGGATTAAACTTAAGAATAGGTAACTACTCACAGTTTATTAAATAAAATAATTAATTGATAAAATTATGTCTAAAAACAAATGCATTTTACTTTTTTTAGGTATTTCAAACGGAAAAGTCGCAGCAGGTGTAGTTGGTTCACTAAAACCACTGTATGATATATGGGGTCACGCCGTAAACATGGCATCCAGAATGGACTCTACTGGAGAAACCGGCAAGATACAAGTACTAACTTCATAAATTTTATTAGTATGAACTTTATTTGTTCGATAAGCTTCTCCAGATAATGATGCAATACTTGAATTCTAGGAATTGCTTAGGAACTTGAATTTTATCAAATTCCTCTCTGTTGACGAAGTCACTGAATACATAAAAGCACACTGAGCTTATTACTGGCTTAAGAACAATGAAGTATTTGTTTGAAACTTCTCACATACTGAGACTTTATGTAACATCAAAATTAATATGTTACAGGTTACTGAAAATACAGCTCTAATTTTGGACGAATGTGGCGTATTAACATCATACCGAGGTGAAACATTCGTAAAGGGGGCGGGATACATCAAAACCTACTTCGTACCTCTAGACGATTCTTTCAATTTGGTGCGTAAAGAAAGCTGCGCAAACTTCTATGCAAAAGGCGACCGTCAACTTCATTACAGTATAAGAAATAGTTTGTTTAGTTCATCTAGCTCACTGTCAGAATTAGACTCATTTTACAGTAGAAAGAACTCCTTGTTTGACCGCATCTCTACTAGTGACTACGAAAATTACATTCGCAGCAATGGTGATATTGTCGCTAAGCCTCGAAGCTATGAACCGAATGATAATGATAGTTTTACTTCGACGGATACTACTGAAGAGGATACTCGTGTATGAATTATGGAGCAGTTGACCGATTGGCATGAAATTGCTAATATCAAGCAACTTTGGCTATTATATGGTCAGAGTCCAGATGGATGGGTAAAATTGTCAACTATCTAGAACTATATATCTAGAACTATAATATGTAAGGGCAAGTTCGCTATTGATTCTGGTCATGATCTGCGTTAATTTAATGATTTCGGATTAAAGACTGTATTATTGTAGAAATAACTTAAGTAAAATAGCAAACATTTATATGCAAATATAATAATTACTTATACAATATTTTAATTTTATTCAACTGGTTATTGCGGTATACATCGCAGCATTTTGATTTTAAATGCTGGTTAAAAGGCACAGAGAATTAAATACTAATAAATGATGCTCACTGAGACCATATTCTCAAATATCGTATAGTTCTTGTGGTCCTCCGTGTAGTTTATGCGAAATAAATATCAGCTAAAAACTAGTTTTTATTTTCTTCATTGACAAATCCAATTTTCGTAAAGAAGTTATAAAGAGAATGGAACATTTCAGTCTTTAAACGTATACAATGTCATTGTAAGTGGATATGAAAATTTTGTTATATGTAATTTCTTATAAATCGTAATTTATCTTACAAATTCTTTTCTTAGTAATCATAGGTTTACTAGTACATTGTGGACAGATATCGAATAAACAAGAGAAATATTATCAGAATGCTATTATTTATTCTCATCTAGCTTTCACAGCTTGTTATACTAGAGCTCAAGGGGATTTGAAAAACTTTTTTTAAATTTTGGAGACTGTTCCCTAATACACACAGGCAAGGTTAATAAATGGTACGGAAACTAATGGCAAAAAATTACAATCGGAATTAAGGAGATTAGAATTAAGGACAGTTATGTTAGTAAATCAGGTAAGATTACGATTCATTTTTATGATATAAGTAATATTATTTCTTAATATAAACTACACTAGGACTAGGACTGTTTGAGGAGAGTAACGTTAAAATTGATGCAATGAAATTAGATGTAAAAGTGTCATGTTACGGGCAAGCAGAAATCAATTAAGTCCCTAAATTAGACCCACATTCACAGATATTGCTGTTAACAATACCAAATTAAGCAAAATGGGCAGGTGTGCAAACATAAATCCAATAACATTCGAATCTGATTGTAGAAAAATTAGATTTTTTTGATACCATTTTCCCTAAAGCTAGTTAGTACTTTTCCAAAGGTTCACGTAAAGCCAATCTTAAGATGAGACAAAAAAAAGAAACAATCATTTTTGTAGGGAAAAATATCCCTACATTCAATTATCTACTCTTTTGTGGATGCATTTGCATCATGATTATCTTTCTCATTATCCTATATCTTTATAACTTTTATCTTTAAAAAATTGCAGGTGCTAATACTATTTTCGAAGTAGGTATGTGAAATAGTACATTATTACCCCAGGGGTGAAAGTAACTTATTTAGTCCCGATACGGTGTTTGGCGCCCGAGCGTAGCGAGGGCACCAATAGTTCGAGGGACTAAATAAGTCTTTAACCCGAGGTAAACATTGTGCTTTGATGATTCTAACGACACGACAGTGCGTGGAGGGCATTGTTCCTCGGATATTTTTCTCTGTTCTTCTTCGCTTTGTTATTTAATTTTCATACAGATTTAGCTTTCTTTGATTTGTAAATTGTAAACAAAAAACAACAAGCACAATCTAACTTGCAGCCACAGACTAGAGATATATGTATCTTGCATTCTCATACTAAGTAGGTCCATGCTTGCATGTTATCACACAGATTAATATCAACTAACGCCATTATACCACAGACGACTAATTATGTATCTGCGACACGTCTACACGACACCACAAATTAAAATGAGCGCGCTCCATAATTTCTTGAAAATTTTTCTTTCTTGTTGGAATTTTTCTTTTTTAGACAGTAGGGTTTTTTTTCTTTTCTTATAACTTGTATTTAACTTTTTTTTTTCTTCTTGTTCTTGTCCACAACTGGTTCCAGCTGAAAACCAGCGCTTTTGTTACAGTGATGTAACAAAAGTTTTTAGCTGAGCTGGAACCATTTGGCCTCCTTATCTGTTTTGTTTTGTTCTTATGCTATTTACTCAAAAGGTCAATAAACTTTCTTTCTTTCTTTCTTTTCATTACGAATACAAGGAAAGTAAAAATAAAACAATGAATTAGCTAAAGAAAAAAACTTGTAATTTTTTTTTCATAAATCAACAACTGCTTTAGCCCGCTTTTTTTTCTCTTATAAAATCAGGCGTTAACTCCATACCGGAATCAGATGAACTCATTGTGTTAATTATTAACACAATGTTATAAAAATATAATTAACAGTTAATACAAATCTCTGCTATACGGAAGTATTAACAAAACTCTACTAATGGAAAAAAATGAAGTTTGCATTGTCGCTTTCCCGCTTATTTTGTTTTTTTTTCTGTGGCCGGCCAGCTACTATTTTTCATTTTCTTAATTAAAAAAATGGTAAATATTTTGCCCAAATCTATGTTATTTTAAAGAAAGTAAGTTAGTTGAAAATAAATTATAATAAAGTAATTTAAAAAAGATATTCTTTAAACACTTAACATTATGTTATTTCAATTTTACACCGCGCTGTAATTGAGTGGTTGTATAGAAAGTCGGAACATGGTTCAATAAAAATGTGAAAAAAGAACTAGTTTCTTTTAAAATTTGACAGCAGCTGTTAGTTGAAAGTGATTCTCCCTAGGGCTGAAAAGTATTACTTTCAACCCGCTCCTCAGGCAACTTCAGACCTACTTTCAGAGTATGAGTAATGAAAAGTTATTTTTGACTCGAGATAATGACAGGTAATAATCTTAATAAAAATTAAAACAACGTTTGCTTGAAAAAATCTATTTGTACATCAATAAGAAATTATCAAATGTAATATTATGTAGTTAGGTAACCTTTCAAAATCTTTTTTTATCATACAACAATTTTGACTGGAGCTTTTAGCCGAAAGCATTTTGCAAACTTGTATGACGTCTCCACTGGGTCTAGACCGTTTCCTGCGTTACATTCCAACATTACTTCGCGTACGGCATGTATGTCAATATTTTTTGGAAATACCTCTAGAGCCTTATCGATTACAATATGACCACTTTTATCAGCATAACCAGACTTGTTCAAGATACAGTGGACAAATTTTTGGAAATTCTTGTCGTTCCCGAATCCCTTACCGCTTCGGTATTCGATGAGGACTTCGGGAGAGACTCCAGTCTCCCCGATACATAACATTGCAGATTGTAGTACAATGGCCAGCTTGTCTGGTGGTAGATGTACGATTTCCTGAATGAAATGGAAAAAATTCATATACCTTAAACCTTTACAAGTAATATATGCATATAAAACACATGCAATTAAAAAAATACTTATAATTTTCTTATAATTCTAATGCATTAAAAATGCAACATGTTTGGTAATCAATCAAGATACTACCACATTTTACCGCTTTCCGAGTTATCAGAATTCAAAGAATTCACAAATACAAAATAATAGTTTTTACAAACTGTTGGCCCCATTTACACCCCCAAATGCTTGTCATTCTAAACAAGTAAAATTATTTAATAAAAACTTTTTTAATACAAGCTTTTATATCATCATAATATTGCATTGTCACGCGATATACATATGCATGCAAAATTTCAGCTTAATCAGAGACCGGGAAGTAATTAACTTGCACGATTTCATTGCAGATACCGCGACAGGTGAAAGTAAATAAAAGCTTGTAATAGTACATTGTTACCCCAGGGGTGAAAGTAACTTATTCAGTCCCGAGATGGTGTTTGGCGCCCGAGCGTGGCGAGGGCACCAATAGTTCGAGGGACTAAATAAGTCTTTAACCCGAGGTAAACACTGTGCTTTTCATTACGAAAACGAGGAAAGTAAAAATAAAACAATGAATCAGCTAAAGAAAAAACGTGTAAATTTCATTTTACATAAATAAACAATTTCTGCTTTAGCCCGCTTTCTCTTATAAAATCAAGCGTTAACTCCATACCTGAATCAGATGAACTCATTGTGTTAATTATTAACATAATGTTTACAAATATAATTAACAGTTAATACAAATCTCTGCTATACGGAAGTATTAACAAAACTCTACAAATGAAAAAAACAAATGAAGATCGCATTGCCGCTTTCCCGCTTATTTTGTTTTCTTTTTTTCTGTGGCCGGCCAGCTATTAGGCCATTATTTTTAATTTTCATAATTAAAAAAATTATAAATATTTTGCCCAAATCAATGTTATTTTAAAGAAATAGCTAAAAATTAATTATAATAAAGTCATTTAAAAAATATAATCTTTAAATACTTAACATTATGTTGTTGCAATTTTACACTGCGCTGTAATTGAGTGGCTGTATAGAAAGTGGGAACATGGTTGAAACAAATTTGACAGCAGCTGTCAGTTGAAAGTGATTCTCCCTAGGGCTGAAAAGTATTACTTTCAACCCGCTCCTCAGGCAACTTCAGACCTACTTTCAGAGTATGAGTAATGAAAAATGATTTTTAATAGCCTATACCAATTTCAAATTTCTATGTCGAAAATCGACAATAATTCATACAAACCCTCACCCGTCACCTTTCTTTTAGAGAAGAATTCCCAAAAATAATTTTTTTCATCATTTTTATTTGTTGCCCCAAATTCGAATTTGCATGTTATGTATTTTAAGTATAGAGGTGTTAAACACCCTCAAATACGAAGGTAGTTACTAATTTTTATTCGTCATTAGTCTACATTTTAGTTTCATGCGTACATAGTATCTTCATCAATAAAGGAGGTCCAAAAAAAATTCAGTTTATTCTTAGCGGATACCTACAAAATTGTAAACCAACGGTAGAAATGTAAACATTTCGATAAAATTCTTTGATTAAATAGCTTATTCTTAAATAAAGTTAATACTAAAATTACTTCAGCGTAATCAATTCAAAATCTAATAACCAATAATTAATAAGTTAAAAAATATTCAATTGCAAACTATGTGAAACAATAAATTTTAATGACTCAACAAACTCCTTCTAGCCTTCAAAACTTATATATTTACCTTTTCAGCTACCACGCAACAAACACAGGAGACCACTAGCAAAATAATTACACGCTCCATATTTTGTCGTGATAAAAGTCGAAATTCTCTGTCCTACTTTATAATACAAAGCCAGCATATGGAGTGACTGGAGCCGCAGCGTGCTAAACCTTTATACCACGGACTTAAGTAACATGAAACGTCACAAGGATAATAACTAAAGTGGTTGTTATAATATACTTTCGTGCTAGAATACTTACCTGCTTATTATGTACACAAAGAATATTTTTAATTATTCGGATTTTCAATTATTATGGCTTCAGGGTGGAACGCGGGCGGTTCTTAATAGAGAGGATTTCAGTAGAAAGATTTCATTTGAAATATTTTATTAGCATACTAAATATTTTATTATTAATTTGAAATTCCAGCGATAGAAAAGAGAAACAAACGTTTTTTTAATCATGTAAATCGTCGTGATGAGCTTGCTAGTAATTCGTGCTATTTTTGTCAAGCAAATCAATATTTTTCGCACCAGTTGAACAAAAATAACATATTCTGTGTCATGTTAACCCAACATAAAGTAAGTCATTTTAAAAAAATTGGGTTTTAATATTGTACTGAATTTCCTTCTGTCCTTAGGAATTAAATAAATTTGTATTAAGACCACCGAAAGTACATAAATTTTGGTCAAAACCCTTATATTGTTAGGCGAAAAAAATAATGATTCTGAATCGACAACATAATAATGTATGCACAAAAATCCTTAAAGGCACTAAAATATAACAACATGAAACAAAAAATTTATACTCGCCATGTTGTTAACATTAATGCAGGTTTTATTTTTCTAAGGGCCGATTTTTCAATCGTCAGATAACCTTTAACTGTAGAATAAATATGACGGTTTGACAGATTTTCTATATAAAAGCTGTCAAATTGTCATATTTATTCCGCAGATAAAAATGATCTGACAATATTTAACAATCGGCCCTAAGTTAAATAAACAAATGGACATACAGCCACTTCTGTTGAATTGCTGTTTCAATACAGAAGATTCCTGACCTTTTTTAAGTAATATAATAATTTATTATTATATTTATATATTATAATTATGATTTAATATTAAATCAATATGATTTTGAATAAATGCTGTATTTCTTAAGTGTTCTGTTTTACGCAAGTGGTGTGAAAAGTAGAATATTTTTCTCGGGCATTAAGCCTAATGGCCAATTGCACTAAGCTTGTCTTAGCTTAGGACAATCTTAAGTAGCATACTGTCACATTCTTTTCATTAAAGACAAGATGTGACAGCATTATTCTTATGATTGTCTTAGCTAAGAGACAAGGTTAGTGAAATTGACCATTAGTCTTGGGTGAGCTTAAATCCCTCGCAACACTTAGGATTCAAAGTCTTAAGTCCCTCGCTAAGCCCAGGATTTAATTATTTAATGCCCTCACTGATCTCGGGAGTTAAGCATAGAGTCATTTTACGCTTGCGATTCAAATCTACACCCAGACACCACTTTGTCCCCTTGGTTACTAATTATTTACTATTATTATTCACCTGTCGGCATGACACCAAATGTTTAAATTTGTTCTCAACCAAAAATGCTATCTTTCTAGCTTATTTATGACTTACCTATAGCATATTTTGTCAACATTTAAGTCGTAGCCCGTACGTAAATAATAGTAAATTACAATATAATTCAAAGTCAGAGACTTGCTTTAACTGAATAACATGGCTGACTATGTTTAGTGATTCTTTACCTACTTATATACACACAATTGATAGATTTTTTATATAGAGAGATATGTTAAACATTTAAATAAAAATTAACTGCAATTTTAATAAAAACTACCTACACCTATGTATCTTGAATCTATGATAACAACCGTAAACTGTGTAACGTGTATAATACTATATTTAAACTTCAAGTTTGTTCAGACAGCCAAGGTAAACACGGCTTAGTTGCTAAAAAAGGGTTTCTTTTATGTTTTAGAAGTGTCCTTAAAGCTAATAGAACATTCAGAACGTTCTTCATCCAACAACTATTTTTTTTTTATACTGTAAGTAGACTTATATCATTATATTTATTTACATTTACTAATCTATTGAACGCCTTTATTATCTATCTTTTGCCAGTGAGTTAATCATCAATACTTACCCCTTTTAAAGATTGGAAATGCAGTATTAACCAAAACATTGTAATAAGAGACCAAGATGAGAAGGGTTATGTGGAGATCGAAAACTCTGCCCCCTTGGGGACAACATTTTAACAAACCTCTAGTGTTACATGTTTGTAATAACCAAGTATTAGTTTTAGTTGAATTTATTAATCTTAACAACTGAAATAAATTACAAGAATCAATGCTAACAATTAACCATTTTATATTATTGTTATAACAAAATATGAGTTTTGGTGCCTTGTGAGTAGCATTTGAATATTTCGAAAGCGGTATCGGAAGCGTCCTTGCCAGATTTCTTTTTGCATTCTTCTAGTAACTTAGCAGCGTCGTTCTTATTTACGCCTTGGGGTAGCTTGGCGAGGGCTGTGTCTACATTCAGTTTGCCATTGCTATCGACGATCCCTGATTTCTGGAAGAAGCAGAGCGTGAAGTCCTTTAACGCTTTATCGTCGTCGAACTGTCCTTTCTTTGCGTTCGCCAAGACGTCGGGCTTCACTCCCGATTGCTTCACACACTCCATCACGTATTGATGGGCCTTGTCTTTCTGCGACTGGGATAGATGCACGGTCTACAAAAAAATAAACAAAGTAAGGAAGAATATCAGGATAAAGTGTTTTAATTTAGTGGTTTGTTTAGTGTGTATTGCACATGACATTTCATTGTTATAGGATACTTATGCCTACTACATAAAAATCCAAATCTCATGTTAGTTTTTTTTTTTATGTAAGGCCCGGCAAATGACCTCCTCCCGCCTGATGTTAAGCGGTGAAAGAGGCCAAAATGAGTTGACAGATAGAGTAGGGACGACATCCACTATCCTACCTGCCCGCCCCTTGCGGCCTAAAAGATGCTTTTTCACACCACTTTTGAAGGAACCCATGTTGTAGGATGGAGGAAACACGTGCGCAGGTAGAGAATTCCAAGTGTCGGATGAACGACAGAAGAAGGAATCTTGGAATTTCTTGGTACGGTGTGAAAAGGAAGATACAGTGTAAGGATGACTCCGAAGGCCCTTACGCGTGTTTCTGTTAAGGAATGGAGAGGGAGGGATAAGGTTAAAGAGCTCCTCAGAGCATTCCCCATGGAACATTCGGTAAAAGGCGCTAAGAGAGGCGATGTCACGACGAAGTTGTAGAGGCTCGAGGGTGTTAGTTGCCTCTACATCGCCAATTATTCGAATAGCGCGACGCTGCAATCTGTCCAGAGCATCGAGGAGGTACTGAGCGGAGCCGTCCCAAAGGTGCGAGCAATATTCCACGCAAGACCTAACCTGAGTTTTATACAACAGGCATAGTTGGTCCGGCGCAAAATACCTACGCACCTTGTTTAGGACACCGAGTTTCCGTGAGGCAGCAGTTATAACGGATTCGATGTAGTCTCTGGGGTTCAGATCGCAGCGAATGTTCATTCCGAGCAAGGTGATGTTACTCTGTGTGTGAAGGGTTGTGCCCTGAAGAGAAGGAGGGGGGAGGAAAGGTGACCTTTTCGCCGAGAACGCGCACACCTGTGTTTTCTTAGCATTGAACTCGACAAGATTGTTGGAACCCCATTCGGAGATGAGGTCCAGCGTCTTGTTGAGCTCAATGATAAGATTCTGCCTCTCCCTATCAATATTACCACGAGCAGCCCCTGAGCTTCCGTGATATCCCCCATGCACTGTACTGTCGTCTGCATAGCAATGTATACTTCCCAAGGAAAGCATGTCATTGATATGCAGAAGAAACAATGTTGGGGATAGAACGGAGCCTTGTGGAACTTTATAGAGTAAATTTTATAGAGTAGGTAACAGCATGATAGTTATTGGTTCCCCGTGCTAAAACAACCTCTTCAAGACATACTCACATGTGCATCGAGTCCCGTAGCCGCGACCACCAAACACAAGAACAAAATCGGTCTCATTTTCGAAGTGTTATTGGTATGACGCTACTCGCGAAGTTTGATAAAAAGGCACTATGCTCTGCCCTTTTATACTGGTTGTCGAAGGAAATCTAGACGGAAACAAGTTCAGAGGAAATAGGCAAATATATTAAAACCAGGTCTATACATAGTCTGGATAATCATTATTATCGACACTAGAAACGTGTCCTCTAAAACTGGTCAAGGCTAAGGGCACAAATTATTTAACACATTGCCTTAAATTATTATAAAAGATTTTTATTATGTACAGATATTAATGTATGTACAAATATTATGAATAGAATATTAATATATATAGCCAAATAATATATAACATAAGGAATTTTTCTTCTGTCATTTATATAGAGTTGTAACTCCGTTTGCAGCTACGCTTATATTCGACTAGCTGTGCCCGCGATTTCGTTCGCGTGGATGTCGGAAAATAACAACATGTCGTACATTTTTTTCCCGTTTTTGCAACATTTTTCATTGATACTCAACTCATATTAGTCGTAGAGTGATGTTACATATGCCTTCCTCTATAAATAGACTATCTAACACAAAAATAATTTTGCAATTTTGTGCTGAGTCATTAACCTTTTTTCGCTTTTTAATTTAGATTTTCTTAGTTTACCTGTATGAATTCTATATTTTAAGGTGGTAAAATCAATCGACTTGGCGGCTTCGCGTACTTGTGCCTCTAGAAGATGATTTTGTTTGATTTTCTGATAGATTTTATTTTGAACGACTACTGCTCAAACTTGGACTCTGACGAAACCACTGCTCTACATTGGACAAAGTACCCTTTTAACCTGATCGCTCTTTGCTTGAATACTGGATATCGGATTTTTGCCTTTGTGTTACTAGAAGAATTTATTTCTGAGTATCAATAAACCTATTTGGCCAACCAGCGTCGATGGCGTAGTGCGTAAGCCTGTCGCCTTCAAATCGGGAGGTAGCGGTTCGAACCCCGCCACGTACCAATGTGTTTGCAAATTTTCAATTCATATGTACGTTTATTCGACGCTTTTACGGTGAAGGAAAACATCGTGAGGAAACCTGCACACAACTGTGAAGAAAGAATTTCTTTACAGGTTGTGTGTGAAGTCGACCAATCCGCACTTGGCCAGCGTGGTTGACTAAAGCCTAATCCCTAGTTTAGGGTAGGCTCAAGCCCCTCGGTGGGGACGTATATGAGCTGTTGATAATGATGATGATTTGGTCATTGCTGAAAAGGTTGAAAATTGAACTAATGAATCTTATAAATAAGGTGTAAAAATAGGCAAAATTTAATCCCTGTAACACCAGGCCCAGATTGGTATGGAAAATGGGGATGTCCTTAAAGTTTATTTTCTTTTTAGGACATTAAAATAAAAGGTTGTTCTAAAAATCTTTTTTTACTATTAAAAAAATATGCGTCAATTTTTCCAACATTAAATTTTCACCTACGCCGCTTTTTGAATTCACTTCATCATCTCGTATCGGCGGCGCGGCGCTACGACTAAGTGGCAACGCAGGCGCGCTACTATGGAGTTTTAGGTCTAAAACTCACTAGCGGCTGGCCGCCATGCGGCGTGCCGCATGTGGCTGATCGCCAGTGGCTTAACTATAGGGCGGCAGAACTGGCAAAATGCCACGGGCTCCCAACCTGAGGGGACCCCGGCTCATGAGGCCGCGAGCTCAGAAATAACCGAACATTTTTAACAAAATTTTGTACCTAATCATGGCATTACTGCAGGTTACTTTTAAAACATAAAGTATCATTTAAAGTAATGCGTAAATTGATTGATATTCATCCGATAAAATATAACATACCTGTTATTGATACTTTTCTTGTGAAATCGAAAATTCTTTGTAACGAAATTACAACTTTGGAGCCCTCGAAACATTTTATTTTCACTTTGAAACTTTGTTGTCGAGGACTGGTCATATTGCACTGCGCTATCATGTGCCGCATGAGACGCTCTTATTAATCGAAGTAAAAGTGCGCAAATTTCTTTTAAATAACAATAATTATCGTCTTTCTTTAATTGTAGGTACCCCGTGTTCCAATGCGCCCCACTTGTCCCTACTGGGAGGAGGGCCCCATTCAAAGAATTTGCCACTGCTGACCGCACTTTGTGTCTTGTATGAAATGAAACTGCATAATATGAACGCACTGACTTGCGGCAAACAAATGCGTTCATAATATGCGGTTTTATACAAAAATCGAATGCGGTCAGCCGCACGCGGCACGCACGCCGCACCGCGGCCAGCTGCTACTTTAGTACTTATTATTAGTACTAAAGTAGCAGCTGGTTACATAAGTACTTATTATTTATTCTGTGCCGCTAGTGCGTTTTAGGCCTATTTGCGAGAAATGCAACAAATCAGAAAAATGAAATATCTTCGTTAATAGTCCGGGAGAATTGATTTTATTCATTTACATAATTCTTTAATAACAAGTTTTGCGTTATTTAATTAAAACATTAAAACAAACTTATTTGAAACAAATACCTCAAATCCAAAATTTTCTTTTTACTGACTTCGAAAAAGAGGGTTATTTGTTTTCAATTAACACTTTTTGAAGTGAATTTATTTCAGCGAGGTTGACTGAAACACTTTGTAAAGGAAAAAAGATTGGAAAGTAAATGAACATATGCGGGAAACAGTCTGTCCCTATTTGCATTCGAGATTAACGCTGGCATCTCCCGTGTAAATTATTCACAACGATAAAAGGTTTCAACCAAAGCAAATCACACATCTACTTTAATATGGAAAAACAAAAATTTTTACCAATTTGTTTCCGCTTTCGGCATGATAACCACTTTGCAAACAGCAGGTAAGTATGTATATTTTCGCCTTGTATTCAAGTTTTATTTTGCTATATCGAAACTAAGCATACATAAATTTAAATATAAAGAGTATATACTTGCCTTAAAAAAATAGTTAAAAGGCAGCACTAAGGTCAAGAAAATTCAGAAATAGGTACGTTATTTATTATACAACATTTCAAATAACTCAAATTTAAACATCAAAATACAGAGGTATACTCTTTATATTTTAATTTATGCATGCTTAGTTTCGACATAGCAAAAAAAAATTTAATACAAGGCGAAAATATTATTTATAAAATGTATTATTGTCGCGCTGTGCCCCCGAACAAACGCGCTGAGCGCGATAGAGACAACCACAGCTCGGACCGAAAATATCTAAGAAAAGTACAATACTACATTGTTACCGTAATGGTGAACGTAACTTATTTAGTTCCGAGACCGGGTTTGGCGCCCGAGCGTAGCGAGGGCCTTAATTCAAATTCAAATTCAAAAATCTTTATTCAACTTAGGCCTTTACAGGCACTTATTGACGTCAAAACAAAGCAAAACATTCTAATTTAAAGGAAACATATTTAACCTTGTATGTGCATACAAGGTTAAATATGTTTCCTTGAGTAGGTATATTCAGGATGAATATACCTACTCAAGATGTCTGCAAATACAAGTAGCAATGAAAAAAAAAAAGTTGAATCTACACCTGTTCGGAAATTGGGAGAGCCTTCTCGAGAAGAACAGGCAAGAAACTCGAAAGGTCAAATTTTTTATCTCCTCTTTTAAATCGCCATTTACAATTTTGGTTTTGTTACATAGTCATTGAATGTTAAAAAAAATACAATCGGTATGATGAAAATGTCAAAAAAATACAATCGGTATGCTTAAAATGTCAAAAAAATAAGTTATAGACTTATACACTAATCATAATACAATAAATTATGTTGTTACCAAACATAATATGATAACTTGGTCTGATTCAAAATCAGTGTCAGTTCTTTTCCTGACAACAATATTTGTTAACATCAGTAGCTATACACAACACCACGATTATTGACATTATAACGAATAATAACTTCATATTAACTCCAGGCATTGGCATCATTTAAATAATCGTTAACTTTATAATATCCTTTACTCATTAGAGTCTTTTTTACATGTGATTTAAACTTATGAAAAGGCAAGTCGGTTACACTATGTGGAACTTTGTTGTAAAAAGTTATACATTTCCCCATAAATGAGCCTCTAGTTTTTTGGAGTCTGTACGTTGGAACAGCAAGTTTATTTTTATTTCTTGTGTTTAACCGGTGAAAGTGGAAATTGGTTTCAAATGTATTATAGACATAAATCTAATTTTCATAAATGTATTGTCCTGCTAAAGTCAATATATTAATTTCTCTAAATAAATCTCTTAGAGAATCCCTTGTTCAATAGTTCGAGGGACTAAATAAGTCATTAACCCGAGGTAACACTGTGCTTTTCATTACGAATACAAGGAAAGTAAAACAAAACATGAATGAGCTAAAGAAAATATGACTGATTTATATTTTAATACAACTTCTACTTCAGCCTCTTCTCTTATGAAATCAGGAAATCCATAATCTGAATCAGATGAATTCATTGTGTTAATATAAATCTCTTCAATACGGAAGTATAAAGAGAACTCTACCTACAGCTCAAAAAAACAAATGAAGATCGGATTGCCGCTTTCCCGCTAATTTTGTTTTTTTTTTGTGGTCGGCCAGCTATTAAGCCATTATTTTTTATTTTCATCATTGAAAAAATTGTTATTATTTTGCCCAAATCTAAATAATTTAAAGAAATAGTTAAAAGTAAATTATAATAACGCCATTTAAAAAATATATTCTTTTTAATATTTAATTAACTTTATGTTATTTCAAATTCACATCTCGCAGTAATTGAGTGGCTGTATAGAAAGTTGGAACATGGTTCAACATGTGAAAATAGAACTAGTTTGTTTTATAATTTGACAGCTGTCAGTTGAAAGTGATTCTAGGGCTGAAAAGTATTACTTTCAACCCGCTCTTTAGGCAACTTCAGACCTACTTTCAGAGTATGAGTAATGAAAAATATTTTTCTCCGCCAAAACTAGACCGATTTAATCACATTATGCATTCAAGTTTTAAAAAGGGCTTTGGCTGTGTTTTTATGTTTTGCTTTTCCACAATCTCGTTAAATTTGTTTGCTGGATGTTTGAATAAAGTAGAAAATCAAACCAATTTTTAGGTTTTGTAAGGTTTAAATGTCTGTTAATATCAACTTAATAAAAAAATAGAAATATGCTAATAGCGGGCATTGATGCTATTTGAAAATATAGCAAATATTACCATTAACCACGAAAGAAACAAGGGGCTAAGTTTGTATGGAAAAACAGCCCGTATGATTTCCTCTTAAATGTTATTTCCTTCTTCCGAATTTTTGCCTGTTCTTCCCAAGGCTAATTCCTAATTCCCGAAAAAATTCACATTCATATTCGATGTCGCGTTACGTGTTATCTGTAAAAAATTGGAAGTACTCTTAATTGAATAAGATACCAAAAATAGTTTAAAGGAAATAAAAACATATCTGTGGTAAACACAAGAGCATGCGGTTTAGATTCTGTATTGGAAACATGTTATGTAAACGTTCTATGTATATCGAGTTAAGCTATTTGAATGGAATAATTAACACTAGTTTGCAATGACACACTCTGATCAGGCTATGCAGGGTCCTGCGTAAGGTTTTAGCGATCGTTATTCAAAGACGACTACTGCGTGATGTGCCGAACCCACATAAAGCTGGGTCCAGATTTGTATCATTTTAGTGTATCAGATCTCCGACGCGTGGCATTGACGTGTATCATTACTCCCTGTCACACCATGCCACGCGTCGGAGATTTTCGCTAACGTGGACCTAAATGATGCGCGATCATGCTACACGCCGTAGCGTGATACACCCTGATCTGCGTATCTGATACGGGTCATATCGATATCCGTATCATAATCGACCAAATGATCGTAGTATGGACGCATTTTGATACTGCATTATGACACGCCTTTTTTTCCGAGGGGAATACGTGACCGCACCGTACTCGCCGTTGGCTGGACGACGAGCGTGTGTAGGGCTCTCCCGGCAGAGTGCCGGGCCTACCCACTAACTAAACCTCCCGGTGTTCTCCCTGCACTTATGGGCGTGATAGAGTCCACACTGCGACTACCACTACCAACGCTGTATCATGATACGCCTGTTTTATTTCATTCGTGATACACCGCGATCCATCCCGAGGCGGTTTTTGCCCGATCATCAAAGGAGATACGCAACGCCGTGACACGCTGACAAGATACAGTATCGTAAGCGTGGACGTGGTTTTTAGCACGACAAGTCAAGAGATACGACATGTACGAAATGGGCGTCCACACGCGTTACCTTATGAGTCATATGACTGATTTGGAGGTTCAAGATGATACAAAGTGGACCCAGCTTTAGGCAGTTAATGTTATGATATTCACATACTATGAGATATAGTCGCGTAGGTCACATTTACAAATCTGGAGATTTTTTGTCAAAAGAAGTTTAAAAAGTTATGATGGTGTAAAACAGTGGCGGTCTAAATAATACGATTACCATAACCATAACTATATATAGTGGTTTCTGCTTGGGGCACAGAACCGACGACGACATTGCACTAGCGTAATCACCAATCGCTGACTGAGCGCATCATTTTGTACTATTTTCCAACCGCTTCGATTTGGACATTAAATTTAATTGGTAAATCACACAGGGTTTCATTAGTAAACAGTAGATCTTGGGTCAAATCAAGTGGACCCCTGATGTCGAATAATCACTATTCTTATTCAACATTAAGGCTCGAGGTGAAGTACCTAATATTTATTGATTGTAAGGAATGTAAATAGGGTTTCACAAAAATAAAATACATAAAATGTTGGAGAAAATTGGTCTAATATATTGAAATCTAAAACAAGAGTAATCAAAATGACAACTACATTTTCATAGAAAATTCTGTGTCATATCTAAGTATTAAATACGAATCTCCTTAGAGTTCGTAACATTGATATTGGAATATTTCAGCCATTGTCATGTCAAGTAGACAGTCAGAATTCTAAGCTAACTTTATTACTCTTGATCACAATAATAATCACTAATCACTTGATCATAAAGCTCAGAATTCTGACAGTCTGACTTGACAATAGCTGAAATATTCCAATATTAGGTATTTTACCTGGAGCCCTAATGTTGAATTATTTCACGTGATTTAAAAAAATCGTTGATTACTTTGTTGAAGACACATATTGAAGATGGTAAGATAAGGTATTAGACATTAGTGATACTAGTGGCCATTATTGTCCGAAATCATCTCCTCTATACTTGTGATGTAAACTTAAAGCCTTGACCTTACTAAGCCAAAGTATAAAGTAGATAAGTTACTTACTTACGACATAATGAAACGTCTAATTTTTAAGTAAGCGTCTACATACGTACAAAAATTAGCAGTGAAGTATGTACTACTGAATCCCCACAAGTGACAGAGGTGGAACACCTTTTTATTGAGCGGTTTATTTTGAAAACGCGACAGCTCATAAATGTGCAAAAAACATGTAGGCAAGTTACAAATTATTTCAAATAAAGTCTTTAGGTATCATGCATTGCCAATAATACCTATGAATGAAAATACAAAATGAAGATGAAACAATGTGTTGTTGCTTTTTTCACTTTGTATTCTTACTATTTTAGAACTTGCTATTTATACTAATTATAAATAGACTCGATAAAAAAGTAAGTATTATATACCTAAAGTGGGTTTTACACGACTCGACAATGTGAGCTTATGTCAGACTGTAGCTGTTATTATTTTTTTTTATACTACATAATTATAGTACGTTAATAAACATTGAAAATAATTCATAACATGACAACACTATAAACTAATTTTAGTTTTCTGAGTGATGCTGATTATGATGCAGAGTGCTAGACTACAACCAGCGATATCCCTTAAATATAGTAGAAAATTAATTTTACTTATGTAGGACCATGAAGGCTTGGACTATGGGTGACATTTTCTTCAAAGAAAACACAATTAAAAATATTATAAAAAAAATATTACACACTGCGAAAGTGACTATCCGTCTGTATGTTTCTGACATTTTCAAGCATAAGTTGCCACTTTTAATGAATGTTGGAGAAGGGACTGAGAAAACCTTATATAGATAACCTTATAACTCAATATAAAAATGTAAACGAATACTTAGTTGAAAATAAATTCACATTTTACGGAAACAGCTACCTAATTTACCTTACCTTTATACTAGTTAAAATATTTTTTTTTTGCTTATACACAAATTGTCTTTACTACATTTAATATAAGCTGCCACGTTGGTCTAGTTTTGAATTTTTAACCGGCTTCGAAAAAGGAGGAGGTTCTCACTCGACGCGTATATTTTTTAATGTATGACCACGCATAACTTTTTACGGAGTAGTCTGATTATGAAAATTTTTTTTTATTGGAAAGAGTATATCCTGAAGTTGGTCCCATTATTACCAAAGTCAGGATCTGATGATGGGATCCCATGAAAATTGAGAGAACCCTTAAATGTTATTAGGTAAGTCTAAGGTGTTTCATGTTTTTTCCGAAGCAATTCACGTATTTGCGTCTGGTAGTCATGAATTGAGCTGATGATGGAAGGATCCTTAACTTTTAGGAGTTATAGAGGTTAGCTTTTTAATTATAATGGGCATATATAACCAAGTGAGCTTAATACTATTATTGAATTCACGAAAAAGATTTCATTCACTAAAAAGATTAAAAAAATACAAAAAATAAAACCGACTTCAAAAACACTGAAAAGTTAAAAATAATAAAAGAATAGGTGCAGACAACATCACATTTCTATATTGCAGTCGGTGCCAAACGATGATCTCCTAGAAAATCTTAAAATTTAGCACCGACTTCAATATAGAAATGTGATGTTGTCTGCACCTATTCTTTTTTTGCTCGTTATGAACTTCTCTGTAACAGTTTTTAATCTGGAATGAGCTGATACCCGGAAGTTGGGCATAGACTCACTCCTCTATTTACATGGGACTTAGATCATAATAATCATTTGTTCTCCATATTTCAACTATTAAAAATCGTAAACAAAGTGGGCTTGAAAACTCTCGCAATTGTTTTACATCACTGAAACAAAACACTGCAGATTAGTGTAGTACGGCTTCGCCCCTTAGCGTCCCAGCCTCGGTCTACTTACACAGTCCCCGCAAGCGCGGTCACCTGTTTTATACACCTCGTAAATTAATCAACTCAGTGCAAAGTGCAAACATCCGAGTACCTGGAAAGACTCATAATTAGATAAAATTAAGGTAAGAGAGAATTTGATGTTGTCTCCTAGTACGTGACTACTCAAGTACTGAGAGAACGCGACTCTTGAGTTGAAGTTCTGCAGATATTTGCTAGCCTAATGCCGGATCCAATTCTCAAGAGTCTCACAGATCAGTAGGTAATTTTATCAAGTGCGCTACGTGAAGGCCGTCGCAAGAGACGGAGGATTCACGAGTGCTGGCCATCCACATTCTAGCACTCACTTTGTCTCGTCTCGAGTCCGAATGTGGATGGATCGACACTTTCCAGCAACAGTAGAGCCTGAAAACAGGCGACGTCATCCTGACCTGATGCTGAGGCACCACTTAGCGGAACCCTCTGTCGTTTTAATTGTTTCGGTATACCCCGCTTTATAATAATATATGGAGAATGATACCATACGGTTAAGCGATTTGTGTTCGTTGTATTTCTGATAACTATTGTAAAGTTTTGATGGCGTTCATTTGGGAGGATATACCCCAATCGCCACACTGGGCAAGCGGGTTGGGGATCGCAGAGCTAGGCGTTTTAAACTAACGACGCTGCTGCCCGTTTTTAGCCTCTGGCATTTAATTGTACCTGGCCGTTTTGTTGTGGATATAACGCCACCATACTGTCGCCAGAGCCACGGACGTTATTCAGCGGGGAGCACCACGTGCAGGTGAGGAGGTTGACATTTAGAGTTTTAGATGAAAGATACTATTTTACCCCTGACTAAGGTGGCTGACATAGTTGAATGAATTTGCAAGTTGTAGTGGCAGTGGGCTGGTCACATCTGTCGAAGATTGACAATCAGTGGGGTAAACGTGGCCTCCTTGAGTGGATTCCTTTTTTAGGCAAACGTAGTGTGGGGCGCCCTGTTGCTAGATGGTGAGACGATCTGCGTAGAGCGGCTGGCAGTGGACTGGATGCGCATAACTGAGGACCGGTCTAAGTGGCGCGCCTTGGGAGAGGCTTCGCTTATTATGTCCAGCAGTGGTTTGCATTAGGCTAATGATGATTGTGCAGTTTTTATGAAATGTAGTCTATATAAAAGAAATAAGTAGGTATGTCAAGGCCACACGTGATTCAAGCGGTGAATCCAATTTTACTTATTCTAATTGAATTTAAACCAATATTTGGAGCCGGGTGATAAAATTTTTATATTTACTTACGAACAAATACAAGTTTATCCATCTTTTCTGACCTTGCTAAGTTTATTTAGCATTATTCAGCAGTATTATAACTCGACTTATTACGGTAGGTTCGGTGAACATTTGCGCTTGCACTAACAAAATCACCGCTATTAAAATAAACAGTAGGTACAACTGTAATGCCGGTTCCAAACTATCGTCCAACAGTCCAACAGACTTCAAACTTGTCCCAACTCACGATCAATCAATACATACGGCCCGATCGCGTGCCAACACGGTCCAACATCGTCCAACATGCACGTACTGTCTCTCTACAAGTGCAAGGTTGGACGAACAGTTGGAATGTTGGACGATAGCTTGAAGTTCTCTAGATGTTCTCTACTGTTAAATGAAAGGCCCGCGCGCTGAATTCGATAAGACAATTCGGTAAAAATACTATTGAGGCTTTTAATTCCAGTACATCAAGAACTCTCCTTTGCGTCCAATTTATAACAATAATTTCGCCCATCAAGTTATATTAATTATAGATGTATCATATTGTAGACTTTGCTTATCAGCACAGTACACCTACGTACTGTAGTATTATATTATCTGTGGAACGGCATTGAGTGACTTCAACCAACCGCCTCCGTGGTATACCTAGTGGTCTCGACCACCGGGTTTGATCCCCAATGGGGATAGAAGATTTTCTGCTCAGTTTGGTTGCTGGTAGAGCTTTTGTGCCCGCCTGCCTAGTTACCACCGTCTTATCTAAGTTTGTCGCCATAATATAATAACAGTGCTGATACGAGTAGCATTGATGTGTTCCGACAATTAGAGGTAAGATAGCCAATTCCTCAGTTGTTGAGAAGTCCTGGTGAAGCTCGCTTCCCCCTTCAGCCTTATCGTTACTTGCCACCAGGTGAGATCAAGGCGAAGAGCTTCCCTGCCGTACGTAAAAGTGACCTGCAGGCCTATTATGGATCTTTATCGTATGACATGGTATAAATTTTGAGATAAAGAAGTCAAAAATCTGACCGAAAATGATATTTTTCGATTTGCACCATCATTTCATAATGATATCATTTGAAAACCATGAGATCGGTAATAGGCCTGCTGTTCCGGATAATCAAGTTTATTCCCGAACAACAGATTGCCCCGATTAGTACAAGATGATGTTCGAGATTGTTTTAGTGTGTATGCCCCATACTTGCGAGGAGAGTCCCGGTCATGTTTTTCGACTAGCCGTTGGTAGGTGAAAAACCAACGAATTTCCATACATTTTTACTGCGGAACGACTGCGGAATTTGTCTAGGGGCGGCTGGTCATGCGGCCACTGGTCGTGGTCTTGGCCGCCTACTGATCCCTAAAAGAGCATTAAGTAATATAAAGTTGTCACTTTATTTTTACATATTCAGATATTAGTAAAATGTCAGAGGAACCAGAATGCCAGCTCCGAAGACGACGATCTGCTGCCAACCCCAATTTACCGCTGAACCTGGAGGTTGGATACCAGATTAACGAGGGAGGCCCCGCGGACGGTACACCATCACCGAGTAAGCTACCGAGCTCAAGGAGGACGTCCGCCACTGCCTTATTAGACTTCAAGAATAAGCAGCAATCTTTTGACATTCAGGTAAGTGATTTTTAATCCCCATAGTAGGTACGTTATTCTATGCCCCATAGGTACTTTGTAGTGTACAGTTGCTATTTAGCTTTGAATACAATCGAAATAATCATTCCAATACACGACTGAAATTGAAGAAATAAAAATAGGTTGTTGCTTCTGTGATCGTATCCGCCTCTAATCAGCAGTAAAATGTGTGGAACATTGTTACGGAACCATCGCTCGCCTTCAGCAATTGTCATAAACACAAAACACGTGAAAGAACAATGAGTTCTGTGGTATAACTCTTTACTCACATTGCAAAAAACCACGGCTAGTAATCTCATTTTGCCGGTCCTTTGACTCTTGTCCAAAAACCGACAAAATAGTGGGCATGACGAGGAGCATGACTTGCGGCATCATGACGAGTAATGCTGCCACACTACGTCTCTGCCTCCGTTCCTCGCTACTTCCCATACCACTCGTCGAGTGTGTGGTAGACCCATTAGATCAAAAGCACCTCTACGGTATAATGTGACCACACGACATTTTTATAGCTTTAAATAAATCAAGTTTTCATGCCAAAAAATGATATCATGTAAAACCAAAATGATGTTTACCTACTTGTTACCACACAGATAGAGGAATGTGAAGAAGAGGAAATCCTAATAGACAGCGACGACGAAGGTGGCTTAGATGACAACGTGGCGAGTGGAGTCCACCGTCCCATTACACCTACACCCATACAAGACTTTGGTGCCAACGTAGTTTACACTGAAGGTAATATTCCGTTATCGCTCGTTATCTGTGTCATCTTCACTTATTTTAAATTTAGGAATAAAGTTTTTGAGCTCCTTTTCTAATTTTTAATTAGAAAAGAAATTGTTGCATAAGTTTCTTTATTTCACCTTGAGATTGTTTAATGTGATTCTTTTATGATAAATGCGAGCGAGTACCCATGGACCAACTTGATAGCTCAACTGGTTGTGCTATCGGGACATGCTTCGATGGATTTATCCCTGTGACACGTCGAGTAACTGGTTAATGCCTTTACTGTAACAAACAAAAGCTCAATTTCAATTACTACCAATTATATACAAATTAGTATGGAGACTGTCTTAGAAGTTAAAGAGTAGGTAATACCGGAATCAGGAAGTCTAAACAATTCTCGGTATCCGCAAAACTTACGAGTAGACTTAAGCCAATGAATTAAGGCTATTTTACTTTAGTTGTGTGGAACGTACATTTCAACCGAAAAAAGTATTCCGGACACAGCAAAAGCACAGCAATTTCATTTCATCTACGCATATGAGAGTT
This sequence comes from Schoenobius gigantellus, assembly GCA_963935595.1. Classification (NCBI taxonomy): domain Eukaryota; kingdom Metazoa; phylum Arthropoda; class Insecta; order Lepidoptera; family Crambidae; genus Schoenobius; species Schoenobius gigantellus. The sequence continues at coordinate 33,053,528 of OZ012542.1, forward strand.
ATTTTATTCAAGCTGTGTATATGGTCCACATCTTCCAAAATAAAGGATTCTGGCTCTTTACATAGCCGCGCGGGACTAACCTACCTTGCGGCACAAGATCAAGCTAGATCTATTTATGACAGTGATAAACTACTTTTTCTCTACATTGCCGCGCAATGAAAACAGTATCACTTTTTGTTTACTTTTCGCAATTTCTTTTGCACCAGTAACAAGCACTTGTCTGGATCTTGACGCACGCACGATCCAACCACAGGTGCCGCTAGGTGGTTGAGAAAGTTTGAGCCCTTACTACGTACCTACAGGTACCTATATTGATTATAATGTAAATAATCTTATTTCCAGGACCGCAGACAACAGACTTTCTGAAAGTGAAAGCGATAGAACACGATGGATATACTGATGTTTCCGACGCCGACTCTGAAGATGAGGCTCAATAAGCTATTGGCACTTTTTCAAATCCATCATACTTGAGCAAGACCATTACAGTGAAAAGTGAAAACCGTTAATTCGCTGTCCAAGGATTGTTTTTATTTATAAATCATGAATGCTCCTTCCATTCCTTGGGTCGAGCTCTGTACTATATATACAAGTTTATTTTTTAATTACCAAAAAAATTTTGTGTGCTTGTTCAGACAAACAAACTGAACTTTCAATATGGGACCAACTTTGAAATCGCAAAAAAATCAGCTGTTCCATTCAAATGTTCAACATTCACTGAACCTAGATGTATGGAACAGCTGATTTTTTTTGCGATTTCAAAGTTGGTCCATAGTGAAAGTTGTTCAGTTTGCTTATCTGAACAAGCAAACAATTTTTTTTTGGTAATTAAAAAATAGCCTTGTATAAAAAAAAACTTAGGATAAAATATTACAGCCAATTTTGGTCTATGAGCAAGGAAGAGAGCAAAATATTAATATCGATTATTATTGCTCATTATTCATTTTTTATGCAGTGAAGTGGAGTCACGTTCAAAAATCTAATCAACTGCAGTGTTCAATAAATATTATAGGTACCTACTTACTTATCATGGACCCCTACTTATATTATGAAAATTGACATTTGCACCACAGCAATTAAGTTACAAAAAATGTACTTTAGTATAACGTATGACAGAAACACTATGAATAAATTCTTTTAATCTATTTACCTAGTAACTATACCAAATAATAATACTTATATAATTCTGTAAAATATGTATTTTCTGTAATAAATATGATAAATTGAAATGATTGATAAATTTCTTTATTTAGTCCACAGATAGTTTAAAAGTCCTCTCTCTATAGTGGGGTTGATAAAAATGGTCCTTCCCCACTGCTCAACTCGGTTGCTCAACTCAGTAAAGTTGAGCAATGGGTGATACCCACGGCGCAACTGGTAATTGTTCAACTATGAGTAGTTGAGCAGTGGGTACCTAATACCAATGGCTCAATTTTTATCAACTGTTATTTATTTCTTTTTCTTGAATCTCTAATCTTTATTAAGAGATCTATTTCAAAATTGAATGGATCGCACATAAATACAAAGTATTTCATTTTTACTTACACGAGATTGTCGGAGTCATATCTTCACCATCCATTTTAATATATTTAATGTAATAGTTAGCGGAAATGAAAAGCTTATTGCATGAGTAAAATTATCTATTTACACAGTAATAAACAAACAAAATACTCTCGTTACATCAATAACATGACACTTATAGTGACAATGTCAGTTCTAAATAAGTTTAGTTTAATCCTTTAGGTAGATTATGTTTGATTTTAATAGTACATTACTGCCGCGGTCTATAATGGCTACTTTGCTGGTCGCGCTGATGATGGCCGACAGCGCAGCGTAGCGCAGCTCCAGGCCGACACAGCGCGGTCAGCGTGCAGCACTTGACGGACGAGCTGAGATAAAGGACGAGACCGTAGGTCGAGGCCTTTACAGTGAGGACAGCAAGGGCTGTTATAATGGCCAAGCTGGAAGGCCTAGAGCGTAGCTAGGCTAGCTCGAGGCAATCATGGCGTGACCAGTGAAGCAGTCATTGTGGGCCAAAGCTTGTATAGTGCTTTACTCAAAAATGCAAGTACCTAATCTAAATAAAACCAGCAAGTAATTTAAATAAAAAATATATTCATTAACTAGAAATTTAATTAAAATGACAATTATGAAAAGTTAACGGCAAGGTCGACTGCTCAAACAAGGTTGTCAAAATAATGACCACATTACATGCATTTTTGAGTAAAAGTATATTGACCTACAGATCACCTAAGTTGAGCAAAAATAGTTGAGCTATAGAGCATAAAATATTCGGTCATACAAGCTATGTCCTACTGCTCATATGCTCAACTGGTTGAGCAATCGAGTTGAGCAGTGGGGAAGAAACAGATAAAAATTATAAATGTTACAGCGAGCCATGAGCCAGCTGTAAAACGTCTACAACTGTCAGTTAATGGATAAATTAATTACACAAGATTTGGTATGCTTCGCATGAAATGCTCATAAGTAGGTAGGTACACCGTCATCATAATGATTCCAACGTGTATATGATGTAGATTGCGGCAATGTGCATTTATTAGCATTACTAAAGATTATTAACAGAGTGCCAACAATACTTAATACTAAATTTGGTCGAATAGATTTTTGACCCCACTTTACCGATCTAGCGAAACTTAATTATATGTTATTGTATATCAACCTACAGGATGGGACTTGCACCAAAATGTTCGCTTTGACCAGTATTCCCCAATGTATTACAAAACAAGACTCAAGTCATTCTTGGCATTGACTCTGCATTAATGCACCCAGAGCCTAATTCTGCTAATCTTAACGTTGTTATCGTGTCTTGAAAGAATTTCAATAAAACCGATTTTGAAATTATTATACGCTTTTCACGAAGCAATTTATTCGTACAACAAATTCTTGATAAGACAATTGAAGCGTTATTGACGCGCCATAAATGCACTAACGTATTAACACTAACAAAATATGGCCCCTGGTCTCGTCTTGATCTTGACATTAGCACTGAGAACCCACAATACTGCATACTGAACACCTAAGGCCGTTTTCATTTCTCAAGACCTAACAAATTCTCGGAAAAAAGTTGCCAAATAATTAGTAATAAAGTTACAATTTTCAAATTTTCTTTCGCAGTTTTAATTAGGTACCGGTAAATCAGGACAGTAAATTTTATTTATTTTTAATATACCTATACTATTGTATACAACGACGGACAGCTGATCATAGGGTGATTAAGAATAGAGACATAAGGTGGATAATGATGACTTTATTTATACGACTGTAATAACACTGATGGCCAACTTCACTATCCTTGTCTTAGCTGAGACAATCCTAAGAATGCTGTCATTTCTTGTATTTAATAAAAAGAATGTGACAGCATGCCACATAAGATGGTACTAAGCTAAGACAAGGTTAGTGCAATAGGGAATAGGGGCATGATTTTTTTTATTTCATAAATTAACCATTTACATCTTTATAACATAGAAAAAAATAGAAATAGGCTTGAAAATAGTCAAATTATTTTTCAAAGTGAAATTTGAAACGTTGAATAAAGGACATTGTTCTGCGTCCATACATTGTTCGCCCCAATACCAACAGCAGTGAAAAATGATTTTCGTATAATTAGACATTAGTAAATACTGTACGTTCACATCAATTACTACGGACAAGCTTCGAAATCGAATTAAATATCAAAATGAATCAGATTTTGAGGTTAGTTGAAGTAACACTTTAATTCGTTAGAGCAATACACATAGTCCATACCTAAACAATTATTAAAATAATAATTATTGCAATCAATCAAAGAACGATATTATAGCCTCGTAATGAAGAACAAGTAATCTCGAAATTATAAAGCAAGTCAAAAACACAACGAACTAACAAGCGATAGTGCGTGAGTAGTCAATTGACGTATGTTTTAATTTAATTTACTTTGTAATTTATGAAAATCTTAATTTATAGAAATAAATAAATGTCCATACCTACATAAAATCGACTCAATTCTATTCAGTCGAGCGAAGGTAACAATAACCATTCCTATATTTTACTTCATTTGGTTTTGTTTCTAAAAGTACTTTTATATATTTTTGATTTGTCCGTCGATTTTATATATTTGTTATGAGTGTTATAAAATATGCATATAATTATGACGTAAATCAAATCTTTGTTGGTCATGGGGCGATTTTCGACATTGTCCTTTGAGTCATTCAAACGCCACCATTTTGCGCGCGCTTTTGATGATGTCATTGGTTGTGTCCCGTCTTCCCGTGTTTGTTTAATGAAGCGTTTTAGTTACTTCATACTTATTTATTCATTTATTCATTCATTTGCCAGCTTACATGCACGCTACAAAAGATGTTAACAAATTTTACAGAATCAGTACATGCACCCTGTAAGGGCACCGCATAGCTCACAGACAACTGTTATAAGTACAAGATACTGCTGAGTTGAGATAATTCTTACATAACAATAAATAGCAAAGTACATAAGTATAGGTAATAATATATAACAAAACAATGGCAAAAATTCATCACAGCAGTAAGAATGTCAGTCAGTATTTGTCATGACAAGATTTAATATTGATTGCAATTATAATTGAATTCTATTATAAGATAACATTTTATATATATGTTACCGGCAATGTGTATAATTCAGGTATTGTATACAATCCCTAGGTAATGTATACAATCCCTGGGGCGTCCAGGCAATGTATGAAATATCATGAATATCATTGTCCATTTCATACTTTACCTAGGTATTGTATACAATTCCTAGGGATTGTATAGAATACCTGCTGGTTCACCGGTAATGTGTAAAATAAATAAATCTTAAGACTAAACTAATGTTAGGTAAGCCGGTTAATATCAATAAATCTTAACAGACTTACTTATCAAATAGCGGACAAATAAAACATGTTGTATTTACTTGAAATAAACTTTATTGTCAACTTTAAAATCACAAAAAAATAACAGGAAACTTAAAATTCTTCTTGTTTGTAACATAACATTACAAGTATCTTTTAACATAATATAAGTAATTTTGTAATTGAACTTCACAAACAAAACAATTCTCTTTATAACAAAAAGTAGGTCTAATAGGCATTCACAATTTTAAGTAAAAGTAGGTTTTATTTATTCTTACACGACAAACTATTATGGATGGATAAATTACACCTATGTACTTACCTCCGTAGCAACCTACAGACGCTCCAGCCGTAAGTCAAACTAAAAGGAAGTATTAATAAAAAAGGTAATTCCACATTTATGTGGAACATAAGTATACGTAGTTCACGCAATTACAGAAGAAAATAAGTACCTAAATATTTTGTTTTGGATTCAGAGCGTGATAATGGCTCTCTTATTATAAATACGGGTGGTAGTAACTCTGACAGTTCGAGTGATGAAGAATTGTGGTGTAATTTTACTTTGAATTTACCTACTTTCGCATATTTTTGATTAAAATTATCTTTGCACCTAGCTTGTGTGTCCCGATAATTTTTATTCGTATTTTGTTTTATTAAACACAATTGCGTTCGGGTGTACCGACATTATCTAAGCGAACTTACTTTGACCGCGCCGCCTTGGCGCCGTGCCGTCTCTTGTCAAAGGATTTAATTTTATTTGCAAAGGATACCCGCGTGCGGCGTACACTCGCGAGTGAACGGTCATGCTAAAACGATTCACTTCCATTAATGCTTGAAATGGCGCCTCTAGGAAGGGTGTCAGGGTTCTATGAAGCTTACCGTACTTATTTGTTTGTAATAACCACAATTGCGTTCGAGTGTTACATTACCTGCTGCAAGTTTGGCATTGTATAGAATACCTAGGTAAAGTGTAAAATAAATTATATTTCATACTTTACCTGCCCGTTTTAGGTATTCTATACATTGCCTAGGTATTGTATACAATACCGGATTATACACATTGCCGGTAACATATACATAAAACAGATTCATTTAAGTATTACATCGGGATTTTAAAAAAATAATTTAAATTTGATTTGACTAGATTCAATTTTATTTAAAATATATTAGTATTAAATTATTATTATTATATTTGAATTCTATTAAATAAGATAACATTTTATATATACATAAAACAGATTCATTTAATTATTACATCGGCATTTAAAAAAAAATAATTTAAATTTGATTTGACTAGATTCAATTTTATTTAAAATATATATATTAGTATTAAATTATTATTATTATTAGTGTAATTTTTATACTTACAACTATTTTAAATTATTATGGAATTGGATTAAAATAATTTTATTTTGATATGACTACATTTAATTTTAATTTAATTGATATTAGAATTGACTTACTAGATTAAATTTGATATAACTATATTTATTTTTTATATTGGTATAATAGTAAATTATTCTGAAATATTTGTCAAGTTATCATTAAAAAATTCTTGTAAACTGTAATAGCATTTATTAGATAGGAATATTTTTAGCGTTTTGTTAAATAAATTAGGGGTTTCTGAGCTTTTTATATAGTTTGGAATGTGATTGTATATTTTAATCAACATGTTTTGGGGGCTAGTCGCTACTAATTTTAGATTGGTCGTGGGAATTTTGAGCTTATTCAGATACCTATTGTTTCTTCTAATTCTTATACTTATTTTCAGTTTAATTGTTATACAAAATTACAAATCATGGAAGAAGTTAAAAAACCTTCTTACAAGTATGGTATGGTACCGAAGTGCAAAAATACTATTGTAAGTACACTCGATAAAGTTTTTTTTTTTGTATTCCACGCGATGCGATATCGGTTATATTTTGTTGTAATATGCGTAATATATAGCATAACGTAAGCATGCTATATTTATAAACAACTTAGTGTGATTAAGCAGTAGAAGATTCGGTCAAAAACTAACCTAGCTTAGTTTACAAAAGTTCATTAAAATTTCTCTAGAGATACCTAATATTTACAATATTATAATATTACGGGTAAATTATATTTGGATGAAAAATATTCTATGCAGTGAACCTGAGCGTTGTCTAGGGTACCAGAAAAAACCAGACAATACCTACACCAAATCTGATGTTGAAACTTCGGAGCTACTGCTAAGGACCCACTTTCCTGAATGTCTAATCACAGATGTTCCGGAATGGGATGAACCGGCAGTAGCCGAACCAAAGAACTCGGATTGGACATCAGCCCACAGAACGATTGATAGCAATAAAGTAAAATGGGCGATCAACACTTTTCTTCCATACAAATCAGCAGGTCTGGATAGAAATTCCCGGGACTATTGATATGGTGCGACGAGCTACTAATTGAACATTTAGTAGCTATTTATAGGGCCTGTATCGCATATCGCTACGTTCCACACAAATGGAGGGAAGTTAAAGTAGTATTTATACCAAAACCAGGCAAAAGTAACAAAACAATCAACCTTAGGAGTTTTCATTGACATTGAAGGCGCCTTTGATAAGACAAAATTCAACAGCATTGCAAAAGCCCTGACTAAGCACAGTGTCGATCCTACAATTGCAGGATGGATCGACAGCATGCTCAGATACAGGGCCATACAATTTACCGTCAATACCACAACAAGGGGTGTGGTAGCCAAGGGTTGTCCACAGGGTGGAGTGTTATCACCACTTCTCTGGAATATAGTTGTGGATGAACTCTTGTGCAGACTAAACAATCAGGGTCTGTACACGGTAGGCTATGCAGATGACTTGACTATCTTGGTATCCGGGCTTTTCGAGAACATCCTATGTGATCTCATAAGGTCTGCCCTAAAGATAGTAGAACAATGGTGCATTGACCATGAGTTAACAGTGAACCCCTCCAAAACGGAGCTTATTATGTTCACAAACAAACGAAACGTAGGGAACTTAAGGGTACCCAAACTGTTTGGAACCGAGCTTTCCCTTACAAATGAAGTCAAGTACTTGGGCGTTATACTTGACAGTAAATTGTTATAGGATAAGCATCTAGACCACAAATTAAATAAAGCCTGCATAAACTTCTGGCAATGCAAAAGACTACTTGGGAAAACATGGGGTCTATAGCTGAAGATTACACTATGGCTATATATATCCGTTATACGACCAATTGTGACATATGGTGCAATAGTATGGTGGCCCAGGACCGAACTTAACACCGTCATCAGAAAATTGCAAGCTTTCCAGAGGCTAGCCTGCTCAGCAGTTACTGGCTGTATGCAGACTACTCCAACCGCCGCTATAGAGGTGATACTGGGACTGCCCCCTCTTGATTTACACATTCAACGAGAGGCGTCTATGGCAGCTATCAGATTAAAACAGGAATGTGGCACTACCAAAAGGGTCAATCTGAAATTGATGAAGTCCGCATATACACGGGCGGCTCAAAAACCGAAAGGGATACAGGCGCAGGGGTATTCTCGATGGATCTCAACATTAACATATCATTAGCACTGGGTGATGGAAACTCAATATTTCAATGTGAGACTGTCGCCATCACCCATGCTGCCAACGCAGTCATGAGAAGAACCATTAAGAATTACAACATTCGAATTCTTACGGACAGCATGGCTGTACTACAAGCACTGGGAAGTAACACCATTACATCCCATTTTATAAACGAATGCCACGAAGCACTTGAGCATATGGCGTCACAAAACAAAGTTCGCTTCAATGGATTAAAGGACACAGTGGGTCGTTGGGAAATGATGCTGCGGACCAGCTGGATAAAAGGGGTTCAGAAAGCATAGTGGCTGGTCCTGTGCCACAGCTGCCGATCCCTTTTAGTCAGCTGAAAACCTGGACACGGCAATACACCCAAAACAAACATAATGCCCGTTGGGCAAATACCTCAAAATGTAGACAGTCTACGGAAGCGATATCTGCACTAACACCGCGACTGACCTACAGACTGCTCTACCTAAACCGACCGGAACTATGAATAGTGGTAGGCTCTCTAACAGGACACAACACACTGAACAAACATCTACACTTATTAAGCGCAACCGACAGTCCCCTGTGCAGAGGATGTCTGGACGCTCAAGAATCAGCTGCCCATGTAATCCTGGAATGCATGGGAGTAGCCACACAACGGGCGGAAATCCTTGGTAACTCAAGGTCACTCCTTGAAGCCTGTGAAAGTCCCAGGAAACTTCTGTGCTTCTGGAAGGAGTTGGGCTGATTAGAATAACTGGCCATCCCACACGCATAATGGACCAAATATGAGTTTAAATGCGGAAAAGGGAGCCCACTACAATACAATACAATACAATACGGGTAAATTATAATGATATAGACGTAAATTAGGAGTTTAGGAACAATGTTAATTACAAATAGTTATGTAAGTATAGGTTATGTTTTGTTGTAAGTATTATTTAAACCTTTATGAGTTAAAATCTATGTTATTGACTAAAATGTTAATAATAATTACTTTGCAGCTTTCACTCCTTTGATCTTTACGCTCGTAAAATCGAGATTTGATGCAAAATATTCTGACATCATAAATGCATCTTTTTTCGGTAGATTATCCGATTTTGCTTTGACAAAACCAGTTTCTGTCATCTTCCTAGATTGCCTACAAATATATATTCACAAAACTACTAACACACTATGAATATCGACACCGATAAATCCAGTGACGTGCCATTGACGTCACATTCCGTTTCGACCAATGGTGGCGCGATTTGCAAGTTTGAATTTCCCTTCCTTATTTTTCACTTTTTACATAATATTTTCTGGGCTTAAATAATAACTAAATAAAAAAATACATTTTAAGTATAATGTAAAGTCAAAAAAAATCGAGAAAAAAATATTTGAGACAAATTTAAATTTTATGAATATTCCCTATTGGCCAAGAGTCAAAATTTTGTGTAAGATAAAATAATCGTGGTTTTGATATTGGTATTAGGAAAATTCTAGTTCCGTCGACTCTAGTTTAATGGTATTGAAACCAAATAAACAATGACACCAACGCCTCCGTTTGTCTTTGTTCGTCAAGTCTTATATTGGTCTTCGCGGTAAATTAGTGGAAGCAAGACTGATTTTGGGCAACACTAGTTTTGACGTATAAATGAAAAATACCAGAGGTCACAGCCTCCGCAATTTTAATGCAAAAATGGATCATTTAATTGATGCACAAGCAGTTATGAGCATCGGTGGCGCTGTGGGCTCAACACTGGCCTTCTAATCGGGAGGTCCGGGGTTCGATCCCGCCATGTACCAATGTGTTTTTCGAAATGAACATTTATCCGACGCTCCTACGGTGAAGGAAAACATCGCGAGGCAACCTGCATACATCTGCGAAAAAGTTCGAAGGTGTCTTATTCTGCGTTCCAGATAAGCATTTTTAGCCATAAATATCAACATTTTTAGCATCTCTGCGTTTCATTAGCCGGTGATGCTAGTTTTTCTTGCTGGTTGTCATGCGTTTCATTTAAGCATTTTTAACACGAAATGCTAGAATCAAATACCCATGCTATTAAATGGGATCCCTGATACCACTTTTTAACAGCTTTCAAATTTGACATTTGGAATCTTTTTTTAATGAATCAAAAAGGATTTTCAGCGGATTAAAAAAAATTAAATATATTTATAGTATTAGCCAATTCTGATTTATATTATTAAAAATTTTAAGTGGCTGGACTAAGTAGGTGAAGTGTCAAAATTCACCACGAAAAATCAGTACCTTGCGTTTCATTTGTAACAATTAGCGCCGCTAAAAATGTCAACATTTCTTATAAGAAACGCAAAACGAGGCTAACATCAGATGTTAGCCTCAGAAAGTAGCAGTGCTTTATCTGGAACGCAGGGCTAGATGATCTAAGGAAGGTGTATAAATGAAGTATACATTAGGCAAATTGAAGTTTTAATCTGGACCCCCTCCCTCCATCGAGCTCCATGCTCGAGTCCCACGGTGGGGACGTAAATGAGCTGTGATGATCATGATGGTGGTGATGATGACAAGCAGTTATAAAAATAAATTAATCAATACATTGACATCGTATTTATTTTTCTACTATTTACATTTTGTTGACATTGCACAAAAGATTTCGCGAATGTAACATTATTTATACATATGGATTAAACATCAAAACGTATGTAAAAATTAATTAATATTAATAGTTATTAGATCTTTTATATTGTTATCATTTGGCATGCTTAAAAAATTGGGATACATTATCAGTCAAATTTTAAAAATACTATTATATTATGACACAACAATACATTTTGCATGGATAAAATCTCACTATGTGCACATCTTAAAATCAGGATTCAATAAGAAAGTCACTAGTCATTAGATCCGTCATTAATCTGTCCAATGGATCTCCTGGGTCTGGATGAGGGAGACAAAACTTTTCAAACAACCATTTTTCATTGGATATGTTAATGATTTATTGATAGGTATAATAGTGATAAGGTAAATATGTTTGTAATAACAATCATATTTTATTTTCTCGAATATGAAGCAAAACGTCAGCGAGTATTGCAAAATAATTCACACTGAATTGGTTTTAAGTGCAAGTCTCTACAATACGTAGATCGTAAGAGCAGAGTTGTAAGTGCTAATTTCATAATTACATGTTTTCTGCACGAGCCTCATTATAAGATGTCAATATTAGCAATTAAGCTATAGACAACCGGCATTTATTATTGGCAAACAAGCTTCCAAGGTTTCTTGTTATTGTAATTATTGTTGTCAATAATTCTATTACCCCTGGCTGAGGTAGATTGAAGGAAGGAAGGTATCCACAAAATTATAGAAATTAAAATTACAAACCTAAGTAACTAAACCACAGACATGAATCTTAATAGACGGTACGAATGTATGTATTACGGTCAGAGTAAATAATCGGTGATTATTAATAATTACCGGTTAAAGTGATTAACCTGAACTGACTCGGATTACCTCAAATATAGTTGGATAGACCACACAGAACCAACTCGGGGCATCTCAAACATAGTTGCGGATAGGTCAAATTATTTTTTTTTATGACCACACATAACCGACTTGGGGAACTTGAACACACACACACACACACACACACACACACACACACACACACACACACACACACACACACACACACACACACACACACACACACACACACACACACACACACTTGGTTAGGTTAGGTTAGGCAGAAGCGGGAGGGTTTGTTGGTTATTTATTATTTACTCTGACCGTAACATATGTATCAAAACCAAATTCAATTTCCTTATCGCCAACCAAGTGTTAATTTTAACCTTAAATCTAGTTACGTCCTTTAAAAAAGGTCGACTTTTACAGGCATCGCATTAATAGCTTCGTAATAATAAATAACTCCGCCAAGCATAGAGCAGAGAAATGCCTAATTGGTCTGTGTTGTGCTACAAAACTCAAAAACAAAAGAGAGAACACAATAATGTTTAGCACATTTAGTAAAAAACTGACACGCTCGGTTGTCATACAGATGGAGGGATTGACGTTGTCTTGTGAGATTTATGTCTGTGAACTAAACATAGTCGCAAATAGGGAAGTAACTATAAACATCACCAACGGTACCTACTTTATATCACTTTCCTCCTGTCCTCGTATTGTGAGATCACATTAAAAAAGTTTGCAATACATTAACCATGTAACTACTACGAAGACAAAAAAAACACACTTTCCTTTTTTTAACTTTTGGATATATTCGAGTAAATAGCGGTCAAAGTAAATAATATTACACGAAACATTGAGAAAGCGTAAAAATGAAAGAAACAATGAACTCAAAGAAAAGATAAACATAAAGATGCATAGATATTACAAGAAAGTCGATGGAGATAAAAAAGTTTTCAATGTTGTATACTCATAATATTTCCCATATTTACATTTTGAACATACTTCATACCTAGTTACAACGTCTTAGACATAAACACAAATCACAAAATGGATAACCTACATAAGCTTGATGATTGGAAAATGTCTATGTACGGTGAAGTCGAACTCTGGTGGTGTGGTTGAATCTCGTTTGTGCCCTCCCGCTAGTAATTTTAAAACTACAAAATTTGTTTTGGCTACCTTTAGGAGATCCGTTACCTGAAAAAATAAAGTGTTACTTGTAAATTGTAACAACATCTTGATTTAGTGTACCGACGTGCTGTACAATTCATGCGTTGCCAGTGATGCCAAGGTCACTCAAAGGGCTATGGAGAGTTCTATAGTCAGGGTTTCTCTGCGCGATCGCATCAGAAATAATGACATCCGTGAAAGAACTGGTCACAGAACTGTAAGCTTTAAATGGCAATGGACAGGAGACAAAGGAGACATTGATCGTAGTACTGTGTGCCTAGTGCGAGTTTTATCGAGCTCTACTCGATCGTACGGATCGAACGCGTTAACGCGAATTTGTATGGAATTAGAGCAGCGCCATCTAGTAGTACTAGATGAAGCTGTCTCATTCCATAGCAGCTACTAGATTGCGCTGCTCTAATTCCATACAAATTCGCGTTAAGGCTCTTGACAGACGGACTGCATTTCAACTGCATTCCGACTGCAAAATTGCAGTTTAGATGCAATTTGAATACAGTTGATACAACTGCAACGAAACTACAAACCAACCCTGCAGTCTAATTGCAGTCGGTGTGCAGTTCTAACGACTGCACACCGACTGCATTCGGACTGCACGTCGAATTGTACGATGCGTACGATCGAGTAAAGCTCGATATAACTCGCACTCCGCACACTGACGACCGTTGAGGCGGAAAGGTCCTCAAATGGCGGCCGCGTATCGGGAGACGCAGCGTTGTTAGCCCCACACGGTGGACCAACGATCTGGTGAAGGTCGCGGAAAGCCGCTAGATGCGTGAGACGCAGGACCGATCGGTTTGAGGATCTCTGGGGGAGACCTATGTCCAACAGAGGGCGCCTCTTGGCTGAGATGATGAGTGTAGCAACACACCTGCCGAAAGTTCGTTGCTGACGTGTTGACCGGCTACATTTTGAGTCGCATAGCGTGTTGAATAATGTGTCACTCGTCGACGAAAGTTTTTGCGTAGCAATGCGCCATACTTTCGGTAAGTATTCGTGATTTCGGTTTTCCTTGTCGCAGTGTATGAATTTCGATTACGTAAATACAATACGATGATTTCTAAATAAAGATCTCGTGTATTCTCACCTCTTGATCAGGTACAGGTATTGTTTCCAGTAAAGACCGTGCCTGCTGGAAATGCTTACAACCACCTAAGTATAGTATCACGGGGTTTTCATACCTGAAAAAAAAACAAAATGGCATTGTTTTCTATATACTTATCACATTCTAAGCTCAACGCCATCTACTGGAACGTTACTCAACCAAGATAACCAAGTGTTGTGTAGATAAATTAACTCATACCGTCATCTCTTTGAAGCTTATGGAGCTAACAAAATGACAAACAATCCAAATTAGCAATAAAAAACTATCCTATCTTGTAAGCTGAACCAAAATACCCACAGAAAGCCAAATTTTATCACAATCGGTTAAGTAGTTTCAGAATTCATCTCGGACAAACATCGTGACGCGAGATTTTTATGAATATATACTTGTATGCTCGGCAGACGTTGTCCTTCCCGATTACAGCGCCACCTAACGGGTCCTATTCAAACACACAGACAATTTTGTAATAATTGGTCAAGCCGTTTCTGAATTTTAGCGAGACTAACGAATAGCGCTTCATCTATACTATAATATTATAAAGAGGAAAGATTTGATTGTTTGTTTGTATTGAATAGGCTTCGAAACTACTGAACCGATTTCGATGAAAGTTGGTATAGGGATAGTTCGAGACCAGGGGAAGGACATAGGGTAATTTTCCTACGGGAAAAAAATTCCCACGGAAAAAGAAAAATAACGCGGGCGAAGTCGCGAGCGGAAAGCTCGTTTTTATATATAAGAATAGATAGAAAGAAAGATTACTTAAAATACTCACTGCAAGGGCTGCGTCATCTCGCAGAACTCGTGATAGTGCACTTGGGGCGGAGTGAGCACCGACAGCGGCGCGAAACGGTGCTTGTACCGCACCGCTTCGTTGTCGAACTCCGGTTGCGGCTGCTTTATCTTGCCTTGCAACTTGAATGCTACTAGCGCCTGGAGGGAAAAAATGGGCAATAGGCTAGATGAATAAAAAAATTGCTTTCATAGAAGCTCATTCGTATAATAAACACAAGGAAAAAATCGGTTTCCGAATAACTATAAAAACAACCAAGATATATGGTATTAAAGATTGTTCTCCATCTCTTTCTAGCAAAACGGTAATTTACATGGAGTTAATATGGCCGTACTCAACAATGACGTCACGGTTGATATCGGATCTCTGTCTAATCGCTTCCAAATTAACAGCTTAAATGCTTGTATCTTATGTATTTCTAAGCCGATTTTAAATCTAATTTCACACGAATGCATCTTTTTCTACAGTATTTTAATGTTTTAAGACGAGACGTGAAAATTAGAATTAAGTAATCATCCCAATTATTATACGTCGAATCGGTATCATAATTTTATTGATCAAACATTATAATACATTAAAAACCTAAGCAAATTGTGAAGAAACGGTATAAAAAATTACAATGAAAAAGCTTTTGAAAATTGCATGCTATCCTTTTCTTTCAAAACAGACTTTGTATGTGTATTTTGGCGGGCGAATACACTGACGTTACGGTCTATGTCGGATCTCTCAGTTAAGCTAGCGGCTTAAACACTTTATATCTTTACAGTTTTTAAAGTTATTTCAAAATGACTTCACTGAGTTGTTTTTCTAGTAAAAAAGCTTTTTCTAATATAATAATTAAAATAAATAAATAAAAAAGTGTGCGTATCCCCTATTGCAACTCCTCTTCAAATCCTATTGAATTTTGGAGTTATCATACAAACAGGTGATCGTGGCCAAGAGATTCCACATTGTCTACAAAAAAATTGACGAAATAACCTTGTAATATCCTCCACACATGTTCTGCATGACTTGGCACATGAGCCCTTCGCGGGCATAAGGGCGCGAACGCTTCTTCTGCTTGCGGGCGCCCGACCGTTTGGCGTCTTGGCGTTTCGCCCCTTCGCCCCCCAGAGTTTCCGCGCGACCCACCGCCGATACAAGCCAACCGTACAGAAACTCGTACAGATACCTGTCAGAGCAAACAGTATCAGTTGCAAGTCAGAATTGTGAATATTTTACAAGAAAATGTAAGTCCAAATGAATGACATTGGCATTGCTAAAAATCCTTTGGCCAAATAATTTATAGCCTAGATTAGTTTTTATTAACTCAGCCCTCGTAGTACGACCACCAAAACACGATATCACAAAGTGGTATATCGCGGTGAACTGTCAAAATACAATACTTTTTTATCATATTTTGACAGTTCACCACAATAAATTGCTTTATCACACCGTGTTTTGGTACGAAGGCAGGACACTATATCTTGGCAATGAAAAGCCAATCCTGGAATCCAAGTAAACTAAGTTTGAAATGGAAATTTGGATTAGAACAATTCTTTAATTACTTAAAGCAATCTCAAAGGTTTTTACTATTAATATTTGCTATTAATATTTTAAATCTAAATCTATTCAATGTTATTAATTTTTCACTTTTATTTCAATTTAATTTCAAAATTTATTTATTAATTCAATTCAAAATCTTATTAATTATCATCAGTACAATTTTATTTACTTTTATTATAATAATTTAATACTAATTTATTTATATGGATGCAAATCTGGAATAAAAGCTTTTCATTTCATTTCATTTACACAAGTATAGTGCCATACATACACATGACTGAGTAAAGTGAATCTAGAGCATATTTTGCAGCGCCAACAGTGTAACAACAATTATTTTCTATAACTATTCCAGTTGGCAGTTCCGATTCCACTACAGGAAGTGCTCCTCATCAGCCATTTCATAGTCCCATCCGTGAACATAGAACAGATTATTTATATTATTAATTATACTGAATCAGGAACCCATAATAATTTGAGAATCTTGTTTGCCCACATTCAGATTCTGCAATAGAATTTCACCGCCTGCGTGGTCTAGTAGCTGAGACCAGCCGGTATTAATCTAGAGATCTGGGGTTCGAGTCGCCAAATTTTTCTGCTTGGTTTGGTCGGTGGTGGGTTTTCTTCCCGCCTGGCTGGCTACCACAATCTTACCTAAGTTTGTTGCCATAATAACAATTTTAATTAATATTTTTGCGCTCCGACAACTTGAGGTTAGACAGCCAGTTCCTCAGGTGAGATGAAGGGCTAGAGCTTCCCTGTCGTATATAAAAAAAAATTGAAAGCGATATAATTCTGAAAAAAATTACCAGAATATATAGTGATACTCGTGAACGCTGTACAGCTCTAGTTCGAGCCCTGACAGCAAGTAGGCGATCATCACACGAAGCACGTGGTACAAGATCCAAGTCCCGAAGCAAGCGCGCGGGGCAGTCCCCACGGCACCGCTTAGTACTGCATCCACACTCTCCGCCTAGTAGTAAATTTACGATAACTCAGAACCATTTATTCAAAAACAATAACTTATTTTCGTAAACAGAGAACCATAGCCTTCAGATATACGTGTAAGTCATATGAACTAATACATACTAAAAAAAACAACTTCAGTCTCTGTTAAAAAAATGTTAAAGTCAAGAATAAAAAGTTAAATAACCAGAAAATATCTACAGTTACCGTAAACGATTACAGAAAATAACAATAATCAGATTCAATGGGGCTTTGTGAAAGTCTGTTTACTCTATGCTACCAAGATTGGAGATTTGTCTCTGGGACAAAAAAACTTTCAGAGACAAACGCTGACGCTACACTGCGCAACTTCTTATGAGTAACTTATTGTAATTGTAAGTAAAAAAGAGCACGGACTAAGAGTCTGTGATGTTAAGTAACATAATTAAAAAAGATTGGATATTTTGCAAATACGTTTTTATGTTATTTTGATTTCTTTCAAAATCCATAGGCATTTACTTCCTTCATTATCTTTACTGAATCACAGCTTCATTCATTCTTAATAATGTTTTAAAACGATCAATTTTTCGCATTATTTAGGCAACTAGGAATATGATTGTTTCACTAACTAAAGCCTTGTTTAGCCGGTCTCAGTCCACGTTGGCCGAGCGCACTCGCCGAGCACGCTCGGCCAACGTGTACTGTACCGTTTTATGTGTATTTGGCGTTTGCCGCCAACCCTCGCCGACGACCTGATAAGTGTCGGTTTTTCGTGCACACATCAAAGAGATTTGGCGCAAACCGCAAACAGCGTTCACACGTTGGCCGAGTGTTTAGTTCATAGCTACGCGCCGTCGTAGACTGTAGTGTCGCGCTTACGAGTAATAGTTTCAAAGATTGTTTCACGAAGATGGCGTCATGGAGTAATGAGAAGATATTTAGGTTCATTGACTTTTATCATACTGAATTCGTTATATGGAACCCAAAACAATAAAACCAGAGTAAGTAACTTGTCTAAATACATTAAATAATTCATGTTTAGTTAGGCCGCGATCTCCCTAACGTCCATCTTCGTCTAGCGACCAACGCAGAATGAAACACGGCCAACGTGTAGTGCACTCGCCGAGCGCGCTCGGCTAACGTGTACTGGAGCCTTATAAGGTGAAGGTACTCCCCCAATCTTACTCCGAACTTCTGTGTGAATATGAAAAGGAAGTTTCAAGAGATTTGGGCCCTTTACACAATGCGACCATTTGCAGCGATACAACAGTTTGCATAGATGCACAATTGCACACGCGCGTTTACATTACGACTGTATCGCGTGTGCATTGCAACTGTATCGCTACAAAGTCACAGTGTGTAAGAACCGAGCCGCAGCTACTGGCGCCTTGCCGCTCAGCCCTCGTAGCATGACCACTAAAACACGATATGATAAAGCGATTTATCGCGGCAAGGTCGCTGTCAAAACACGTTTTAACAGTGAACACGTTTTCAAGTGACAGTTCGGCGCGATAAACCGCTTAATCATATCGTATTTTGGTGGTCATGCTACAGGGGTAGAGCTGTAGTCATCCTGATACTCGTTACTCCATTTATTTCCGGGGTCCCTTCGCAAATCGTATCGGCGATAGCTCCGGCCAAGAATAAAAGGTTACAAGCTGGAAATTTTGTAGCAATATTTTTCGTAAAAGAAAGAAAAAAACAAACAAACGATGAAACGTTGTTTTCGAAAGTCACCTCCTCCTGAAGAGCAGCGAACTCGTCCAGCAGCAAAGCGAACTTGTCCCGCTGTCGGGCGCGATTATGTCCACAAACTTGGAGCAACACTGCGAACGGACGCACGCAACGGGCCAAGAAATTCTCCACAAATTCCCGCGCCTGAGACAGAAAAAGTGTTATTTTGGTAATGTAACTTATTTTAACAATATAACATAAAAAACGTAATAATAACCATTGTCTTTATAAATGTCTTAGGTGGGGACTATTTTACGTAATAATGAAGGTCATCTTGAGAATCTCAAAGGCATGCTGCGGCCGCGGCTGGCCTACAGCAGAACCGCTCATGAAGCTCTGGGCCATAGAGTGCTTTAGCAAAACATACGAAACATGTATATACAGTTACGCACGCCTACCATCTTACTAGTTATAATTCACAGACGCTAGTAATTACTGTTTTTGAGTGACCGAATTAAAACACACATAAGGGCTTCGTTTTTATTTTTGAGGGTCTTTACAGCTTCACCTTAATTAGTTTAAAAAAAGGTGACAGCTTTGGTGGGACCTCAAGCCTTGTTGGCGAACCTTGCCTGCTGAATTTCTATCGGACAGGCATCACCTCATGGGTGTCCCGCTGTCCAAATAGAGACACCACGGGGTTCACATCAGAACTGGGCGGTTATTGTCTAAGAAGAAATCTATCGCGGTCGCTTACAATTTTTCAATCTCAGTCCATCCATCACTCCTTTGTAAAAGGAAGTCGGAACAGTCTTGTGTTCACGGCGCAATAGCTGTCAAATTAAAGGCGATCGCGATAGATTTTTTCTTAGACAATAACCCACCCGGGTCCGACGCAAACTGAGCCCGCCTTTGAAGCTCGAGCGCTCGGGTTCAACGTGTAGTTGATACATAGATTAGAAAACTACTCGTATTTCATTTAATATTGAATGCATTAGAATTTTAACCTAAAAAGTTAGCCATATGGCATACTTTAACGACCAATTTCAACAACCTATTATTAACCTTAGGACAATCCTAAGTAGTGTGCTGTCCCTTGTTTTCTTTAATGAAATTAATGTGCCAGCATGCCACTTAAGATTGTCCTAAGCTAAGACAAGGTTAGTGAAATTGAAAAGTGTGATTTTGTCTATGAAACTATGGCTAAAAGATATTTATTATTTAGTCTATGACACTAATCTTTTAGTAGGTGGTGTGTACATGCGTAACAAATCCTGTTTGATATATACTAGCCATACGACGCGAACAAGATAGTCCAGCTACCCTGTTCACAAATGTTGGATTGCTGATTCGATTTGGAAAGCCACGTCCTGTATCGCTTTGATGCACCGCAATAAAAAATGTGACAGGAATAGATTCCATTAGTTTCCGAAAGTTGTTATTTGAGCTAAACCCACATATCCACACTCCGTACGTGATTTTCGCACGCAACGTTTAACAAATCGTAAAAGTAGGCTATTATAACGTAGGTATTGACTTTTTTAGGTCCTTTTGGATAAGTACAGAGTAACACAGGTTCAAATCAGTTGGCAATCATTGTAAAATATATTTATATGAAAAAAAATTGAAGGAAAACTTATATTTTTTACAAATCATTATATGCAAAGGATTGTTATATTCAGCCTAAAATTTAAATTTGTAAACTTCCAAAATTTAAAAATATGTCAGTCACGTTCCTCTCGAACACACTGTATATAGATAGTGGAGACTAAAGTTAGGACAGTAGGGACTTATCTGTTACATAGTAACTATTAATTAATCTGTGACTGTGCTGGTCTGTGCTATGCTCGTGTTAATACATACGTTGGTGAGCTGCGCAGAGGACATGAGGGGAGATTTGGGCGTGAGTGCGGGCGGGTTGACGAAGCTCTTGACGGACTCCCGGAGGATCTCGACGAAGGCGTGCTGCGGCCGCGGCTGGCCGACGGGGCCGTTCATGGCGCTCTGGGCCATCGAGGCCGTGGTGGCCGGCGACGGGCTGAGGTACAGCAGCTGGAGCGCTGAACGCGACAAGATACACGCGCGCTGCCTACTGAACTCCATGAAGAAATCCTGCCGACAAACACCTTACTCACTTAAATATTTGCATTAAATAACCTCTTTTATAATGATAGGATCAATAATTGTAATCATTCACTGCTGTCTATCTGCAATTTCGATTTCCAAATCCCAACTCGTTACATTTTGAGCCCAACATTTTCATTCTCCTTTCAGTAAACACTTCTAACCTGGCTGTGTAAACTCTGTTTTTTAATTAGGTAGACTAAAGTACCAGCTACCGGCGGTTATTTTTTATGATGTTGCCAACTGAAGAACGAAGTGTTGTGACGCGAGTGATTTTACCGATTTAATTGAATTGTGTCATGGACATGATTGTTAGGGAGCGTTCAGAAACGTGCGTTATTCCCGTTCTCAACGGTGAACCGTTTAGAAACTAAAACGAGTAAAGCCGAAGGTGACCGAATGATTCACCCAGCCCGTTCAGAAACAATCTGTCAAGTGCAGCCGAAGAGCCGATAAACTTTACCTTCACCACAGAATAAATAATAGTACTAAAGTACAGAAGACTCACTACCGAACAAAAGACACGTTTAAGTATAAATATTTACTTACTCTTACGACCTCCACGCGAAATTAAAACTTATCGTGAGACACGAGCGCTTAAATTCGTTACGCATCACTGATCCGATGTCGAATTGGCAACAAGAGCGTAGGGTTCCAACTCGCCGATATAAATAAGTAAATATCAAAATAAATCATAAATGATAACACTGTGCCATAATTTAACAAACTTTCGTGTGAGTAAGTAAAGTAAGTAAGCCAAATACCACTTATCTCCTACGTGCTAAGCTAGATCCAAGACCATGTACAGATTTTTGTATTGGCAAAATAAAACATGTCTGTTGGTTTCTAAAATTGTCTGTAACCAACCAATTAAACAAATATCTCGCTCGAAAACTACAAACATACGCAAGGTAATACACCTTACAACATCGTTTGGCAATTTAAAAAATGATAATTTTCATTCATTTTTTTCCTTTTATTTAGACATCCTTAAACACAACAGTATCTGTCATAAAGATTATACGATCCTTTAGACCCCCTGCCTTCACTCAATTCGATATAGTTCAGAAGTAAGTATATTTTCTTTCTAAGTCGTGTAAATATGTCTATTTTATTCTTTTTTCCGAGGGTGACAACAAAATGTTTCTGAACCGACCCTTAATAAGTATTTAATACAATATTATTAAAAATTACGTATAATTCGCAACTGTTGCGATTTCACAATTACACTGAATAATTCACAACTGCTTAAGGTGCGATTTTATAACTCATCGACAATCGAATATATTTGAGAGGTATGGTTGATTGAAACCGATAATCAAATACTTTTGGAATTTTGTAAATCATCAGCTATGTTCACCGATTGACTCGACGAACATAGCCGATGATGAACGATTCCGCATACAAAATAATATTTTATGGAATTGTACAATCAATCGTCAAATGAATGAGGTGACTCCCGAGGTACCTCCTTTGTTTATTTAATACGATTTTGTATTTTCTGTTTTTAATTACGTCAGACTGAGAGCTGATGCTAGATGAGTGTGTCCATCAATGGGACTGGTGCTAGGCAAGAGTTCCTAGCAGTGGGCTGATGCTGGGCACGATTCCATTCGATTTCATTACGCGATTGGTTGTACGAATATTTTTTGTGCTTTTATCGTTGGTTGTTTTGAATTACGGAATTTACAGAAAAACCACTTCATTATGAAAATTATTTAAAACCGAGGTGTGAGTCACTGCATCACTCGATTCATTTTCAATTACAAGTATTTTTGTACAATTTTATCAGGGAAAACCAAATAAAACACAAATGAAATTAGTTTGAACCAATACAGATTCTAAAAATGATTTTTCTGAAATTGAACAGTAAAAAGATAACTGGGTTTTATTTAAGTTTCCTAATTAAGAGGATTGTGAAGCTGTAACTTTTCATACAAAAAGCGATAACGCTTTTCTCCCTCTAAACATAGTCCAATTTTCATAATTTTTGGAAATCTTGTAGAAATCATGAAAAACTAGGTTTGTACGTTTTGATTTTGAAGAAATATTGCTCAGAATATAAGTTATTAGCATCTAAATATCTATATTTTCGACTTAAAAACTACCTTGAATATTTTTGTCTTTTTTTGACTAAATTATACTGAATTCCAAAAAAAGCAAAACGTACAAACATAGATTAAGGTATACTGAATCTAATGAGACCAAAAGCGTCTAATTGTATAAAGGTTTAGGGGGGTAAAACAGTTATCGCCCGAAACAATATTTCAAACAGGAATTGTAGGCAATTTCGACCATTTCTTGCAACTCTCTCTATCGCACGATACGGGTCGGGGGCAGGGGTATAATGTAGTGATAGTGATGTGACATAATGTTATCGTAGTTATTGTCGCCTAGGGAGGAGAAAGTAATATCGATATATCGATCAATAGTGAAAGTTATTACTCAAGTCGGAACTATTAATCTTCACAAATACCTTATACATGAGAAAGTAAATATCTTTTTGAATACGTTTATTGATTTTAGTGTTTTATTTTAAAGATTTTATTTCAATACAAATTTCCTTATTTAAGGGTTAGCAGCCTGTAGCTAACTTTACTGTAAATTCCCAAAACCAAAAAAGGAAAAAATGTAAGTAAGTATTTAAGTAGTTGTTTGTTATAATAAATATGTGCCATAAAGACACAAACTCAAAATAAATTGTTGTTTTTTTCTTGTGATAGGTATTTGTTATGCAATGTATGAAGTTGGAGCAGCTAAAAACGTGTAATAGACTATGCAAGTAGCGTTATTTTTAATATTATTTTATTTGAATTTTATTCCTCTAAAGCTGGGCTCTAAGGTTTTACTCGCGTTATGGAATCTACGATTGTATAAAAAATACAAACGACAAAGTACCTAAATAATATACGAGTATGTAGGGTAGGCAGGGTAGGCATATATGAGAAGAGAAGGCACCCTTCGTACGGTTTTTAAGTTTTTTTTTTCATTTTAACTATAAAATTTAAAGCAGCTGATTACATATACTAATAGTTATTTTTTAACCGACTTCAAAAAATGAGTTTCTCAATTCGATGCGTATGTTTTTTGTGTGTATGTTACGAGATTACGCCGCCAATTGCGGACCGATTTTCAAAATTCTTTCTGTATTCTAAAGATTATACTCCAAAGGTGGCCCCATTGTTACCAAAGTTAGGATCTGATGATGGGATCCCATAAAAATGGAGGGAAATCCTTAAATTTTCCTTAAAAATAATATAAGAATAGGTAAAGACAACATTACATTTCTATATTGAAGTCGGTGCTAAACGATGATCTCCTAGAAAGTCTTAAAATTTGGCACCGTCCGTCTTCAATAATGATGTGTGATGTTGTCTGTACCTATTCTTATACTATTTCTAACTTTTCAGTGTTTTTGTAGTCCATTTTTATATTTATTGTAAAATATTTTTTTTACATACGACAGAAAAGCTCTTGGCCTTCATCTCACCTGCTGGTATGTGAAGATAATGTCGAAGGTGGAAGTGAGCTTCACCTGGACTCCTCGACAGCTGAGGAACTGGCTATCTCACCTCTAATTATCGAAACACAACAATTCTATTAACATTGTTATTATGGCGATAAACTTAGGTAAGACGATGGTAGCTAGCCAAGTGTGCTCAGAAGCCCTACCACCAACCAAACGGAGCAGAAAAGCTTTTGTCCCCGTGCGGAATCGAACTCCGGACAGACCTCCCGATCAACATCTGGTGGCCTCAACCACTAGACCACGGAGGTGGTAAAAATTAGAATTCTAAGACTATTAGTATAACTACCCGAGATTAGTGTAAAAAAATGAAAGGTATTTTTTATTTGATGCATAATTATTACTTTATATTTTTTAAATCCCTGCTCCTATTTAGTTTGTATGTAAAAGTTTTAATTTATCTATCTAAAATAATAGATTTTTTGTTATTTATTTTTAAGTTAACAAGAGGTCTGTTCTTGTTTAAACAATTGTAAATGTCATTTTATGTTTAGTGTTTATTTTTTTCATAAAAGGATCCATTTTACATTGATTCACATCTCAAATGAAAATCATTTTAATTAATTCAGTATAACACTCATCTTACAAAAAGTCATTTTCTTTAGACAGATAAATGTACGATAGATAGGTACTTTCATAACAAATAACAGCTCAGTCCTATAAAGTAGGACTTGGTAGGGATACCAAGTAGGTAAGTGCCTACATGGTGCCTACACTATAAATTTCAAAGGAAAACTGAAATAATTTACGAAACTTATCTACTAAAATATTATAAAGAAAAAAGATGCAACTATGTTTGTATTTTTGTTTGTAATGAATAAACTCAAAAACTAGCTCACTGGGAAGCCTCGGCGTAATTATTGTTAAAATGATTTTTAGAAATAAAGCAATTTTTATTTTTAAAAACTACTAGGCTGGTTTAAATTTTTTATTGGCTAATTGAATGCTACATTATCACTGAGTAATATAAGGTTATAAAATAATTTTTCCTACGGGTAAACAAAATTCCCTCACGAAAAACGAAAATAACGAAGGCAAAGTTGCGAGCGGAAAGGCAGTCAGGAATACCTAAGCAACGCAAAACATTACAAACGGTAAAATAATCTCGAGTTCTCGCGCCGAGGAGTCGCGCGCTGCTATCGTTGTGTGCGTGAGAATTTGCGCATGTTGTATTTGTGGTGTAAACGCCAGACCGGAGGCGGAGCGGTGTGAAACAGATAGCATTTTAGAAAATACCTACTCGCGCCGCGCACGATTACTTCACAATCCTCTTAAGTAGCTTTTTATCAAGATAACGCAGCTCGAGTGTTTTGCATTTATTTATCAATGTGCGAAATTGATCAAATAATTGAACTTCGATTGGTAAAGGGTACAACACTATTTCCGTTAAGTGGTAACATTACTAATGTCACTTTAGTCTATCTAATTAAAAATCAGAGTTTTAGCAACCATCAAGCACCTACACTTTCGCACTTGCCTACCATGACAAAGTGTAGATGCACTAATTACAGACTATTATTTTGTAAAATGTATATACAGGGGAACTTTGCGATTAGGAGCCAAATTTACACTAGCGACTCAGAATCCGTAAAATAGTCAACCTATGTTGAAAAAAAATTTTTTTTTCATTTTTAACTATCCTTATGCTCCCTCAAAAATAGTACGCGTGGATAATCTCATTTCATTCATAAAAACGTACGTTGGAATAAGAAACAAAACTCGTAAAGAGAGAAACAGCGAATTAAGTATGCACGCAAATTAACCAGTACTTATTTCTAGGTAAAGCTCATTTTACACTCGGCGTCAAAAAATCGCACCTCTAAGAAAATCACTTTCAAATGTCATTAACTTTTGATATGCAGATGCAGTCACATTTATTATGATTTTATTTAAAAGGTTACTTAATGAACTTAATAAAAAACATTACTTTTCATTATGAAATAAAACCTAAAGCAACAAATATAGTGTCACAAAAATTTCTTGCAAATTTTGCTACCCGGGAGAGTCGTTAGTTGCGCTTCCTTTGTGGGTATAAAAGGGTCAACACGGGGTCAATGTGGGTCATTCGCTATTCAACCGTTGAAGAGGACACATCTGTACATATTACTAAAGAAAAAACACATGGAAGATGGATACCACAGCTGATGAGACCGCTCAAGTGGTTGCACTACTGCAATCAGGGATGCGGCAGTGTGATGTCGCCCGGCAACTGAATCTGAGCCGTTTTTCGGTTCGAAGAGTATACCAGCGCTTTTTAGAGACCGGTGGCTATATCCGGAGACATGGGTCCGGTAGACGTCGCTGCACTTCGGAAAGAGACGACCGGTTCGTTGTGTCATACCCTTGAGAAATCGCTTCTCAAACGCTGTTCAGTTGCAACAGCAGCTCCAGGCAGCTCGCAGACGCACCGTGAGCGTCTCTACGATTAGAAGAAGACTGAAGGCGAAGATAGCAGCCCACAGAGGTGCTACAGGTCCAAAATTGACTGCAGCGCACCGGCGAGCCCGCTTACAGTTTGCTCGTGACCACATCGATTGGACCCTTGAGCAGTGGGGAGCTGTTCTCTTCTCAGACGAGACGTTTCGCCCAAGCCTGCATCCAGGAGACGGTGGAATATGGAGGCGGATCCTGCATGTGGGTGATGCATGCATGATCCTGGGGTGGTATGTCGGCTGCCGGCAAAACCGACCTTGTCTGCGTCTCCCGGACGGGAGGTGCTCGCTCGACTTTCTGCGGAGGTCCCAAATTTCTGTGATGCAGTGGCCAGCGAGAAGCCCGGATCTGAATCCGATAGAGCACCTCTGGGACCATCTTAAACGGAAGGTTCGATCTCGGGATCCAGCTCCTTCGACTCTACAGGAACTCCAAGACGCGGTAATTGAGGAATGGGATCTTGTCCCTCAAGAAGAGCTCCTGAAGTTGGTGAGGTCGATGAGGGACCGCATGGAAGCCGTTATCAGGGCAAGGGGGGGTAACACTAGATTTTAAGTTAATTTTAAGACACTTTTTGTACATTTTTTTTGTAAATCATCGATTGTTATTTAGGACTTAATTAAGGATTTTTATTATTTTTTTTCATTTTAATGTTCTTTGTATCATTATAATTAAACAAAAGTTTAAATTTAATTGTTTTTTGATACTCCTTTTTGTTACCTTTCTAATGATATCCAACACTATCCTCTAAATAAGGTTTAGGAATTTTTGAACAAGATTTTTAAAAGATGCGATTTTTTTGACGCCGAGTGTAGTATTGTTAATAATCAATTTTGGTGGGTGCCCCGGAAAGGGGGGGCTGTGGGGCGCGGGGCGGCGGCGAGGACGTCACACGTCGCTAGCGCACCAAGCGGGCGAGCGGCGGATTAGTCGACCGTGACCTAATTGCGGAAGTGCATGTCTCTCTTTTCGGGCGCTCACCTGTTATCGTGTGTGTATTAGCTATCCAGTGATTGATTAATTACACCACACAATTATTCTCATACCGAAAGGTATGAGATGGTGCGGTCCACCTACCTTCTCAGCGGCGAAAGTTTACGTGGTGCGTAGACTTTATGAAAGTGAAAGATTACAGCGTCTACAACATCGAGAAATCGCCACCATTGTACCTACCAGACAAGTCAACCAAAACCAGATTTTTTGGTCAATTTACCACCCCCGCACATGCAAGTGGTAGTGGCAGTCACAATAAAATTTCGCCAGCAATTGAGCATGCAGTATTTGAAAACTTCCAGAAAAATCCTTGTGCAAGCACTATCGAGGCGGCTCGATAATTGAACGCCAATACTAGCTAATCTAATACTAGGTACTGGAGACTCCTGATCATTTCCGAGTACCACCCGTACCACTACCAACCTGTGCAGTCCTTACATGACGGAGATGAACCCGCCTGAATTCGATGTTATGATTAGCAAACATTGAGTGCAACATTTTATGGACTTATGAAGCCCTATTTACGCGTGTTCGTATTTACAAAAGAAAAAATGAACACTGCTGGGCGTTAAGTAACCCTCACGTTATTAAATTTAGTTACCATCAAGTGCGGTTCAGTGTGAATGAATGCATTATTGGAAATGTAATCGTAGGACCTGTGTTTATTCCAGGATCGGCTTGCCGTCGGCTGTATCACGGGGTAATACGGTCGATGGCACTCTATGGAGCCCCGATATGGGCGGAGTGCCTCTCCCCCCGTACGGTGGCCCTTCTGAGACGTCCACAGAGGGTCATAGCAACCCGGGCCGTGCGAGCCTATCGCACGGTCAGCCATGGCGCGGCCTGCGTTCTTGCGGGCCAAACGCCGTGGGATGTCGATGCACGCGTCCATTCGGAGGTGTATCGGCATCGGGTTGCTGTACGAGAACGGGGGGGACGATCTGCTCCACAGGAGGTGGAGCGAATTCGTACCCTGGCGCAGAGGGAGGCTCTGCGCCAGTGGGGTGAGGCACTCGGCTCCCCAGCTGCCGTACGGACCGGACGATCGAGGCGATTCGTCCGGTTTTGGAGGAGTGGGTTGGGCGCCGGCAGGGCAGCCTAACATTCCGCATGGTGCAAGTACTTACCGGGCATGGCTGCTTCGGTCACTACCTGCACCGGGTCGCCCGTCGGGAGGAAACGCCGCAGTGTCACCACTGCGACGCTCCCGACGACACTGTCGAGCACACACTATTGGTGTGCCCGGCTTGGCGACGCCAGCGCAGTGAACTCAACGCTGCGCTGGGAGGCGGAAATCTCTCGCTGCCGAGCATGGTCGTGGCCATGCTCCGTGGCGAGGCGGAATGGGAGGCTGTCGCCTCCTTCTGCGAGGACGTAATCTCGCAGAAGGAGGCCGCGGAGAGGGAGCGGGAGGCAGATCCTCAAGCCGCTCCCATCCGCCGCAGACGGATAGGCAGGCGAAGACGGGCATTCGCACAAGCGATGCCCGTCTAATGACCCTGCCGTGGAGGCCTGCGTGCACGGTTGGCCCCGTGCACGCCGCCGTAAGGCCCTCCGTCTGGGGATTGCCCTGGTGTTCTCGGGCAATCCCCCCTTGGCGATAGCCCGACCAGTTGGTCGGGCTTGCCCGGGCGCGTGGGTAGTGGAGTCGCAGTGTGGACCTTACCTAGCGCGCCCATAAGGGCAGGGAGAACACCGGGGGGTTTTAGTGGGTAGGCCTGGTATTCTGCCAGGAGAGCCCCACACACGCCCGCCGTCTAGCCCACGGCGGGTACGGTGCGGTTACGCATTTCCCCCTGAGAAAAAAAAAGGACCTGTGTTTATTGAAGGGTCATTGACCGGTGAAAATTATTTCGAAACGTTATCAAAGATTTGTAGGACGATGTGCCTTTAAGATTAATAGGACATCAGAAAGATGGGATCCCGCCTCATAACATAAGGTTAGTGCGTAATTATTTAAATTTATTTATGTTTGTTGGGGCTAATTATGCATGTTAGCTGTTGTAAATTACAAGTTGTTTCGTACCTACAAAGCTGATACAATTTTGAAAATGCCTGTGCTATTTGATTGCAAATTTTTAAATACGCCTTACTTTTTAAGTTATGACGGTCCTAAACAAAATTAGATTTTTGTGTATAATGATGACTAAGACTGCACCGTATGTGCACTGAATAAGGTCCATATTGGTTCGTTGCCTCGGCGGTGCACCGGTTCGGCGACCGGCCGCGGCGCTAGCCTGCATCAGCTGACTTTATCAATGACCAGGCGCCGCGCGGTGTCCCGTTTTTGAGATTTTTTATAGATATTTTGAAGTACATATTATTCGAAAAATATTGTGATTTAAAATATAATCTTCAAATTAGTTTTTTATATTGATCTCTAGATCTTATTTTTCGATTTTGGCTCCTAATTGAAAAGTAACCCTGTATATTGTTACAGATCTCAGCACATAAGTTGAACAAAATGGCTGCCATCTATGCAAGTGCAATGTTAAAAATAAGTATTATGTGACTATTTGCCTGCGAAAAATGTACCTCATTGCTATAGTTTTTGGATCTCGAATGAAGTGTGGGACGTGAGGGCAACTATTGTACAGCGATTGTTCAACTTAGGTACCGCGATCTGCAATCATTGTCTTTCTCATTCTACACTGACAAGCAAAAATTCCGGGTAACTTGGAAATAACTTCGATTTCTCGTAGAGTATACATATAAGGAATAGATTTGAAAGACAAAATATATGAACCGTTTTCTTTCTTGAGCATTAAGTGCTTTTTTTATTATAATTACTATTTCACATATAACTTATTTAGTACCCATATGTTTCATAGTTTAGGAGATATCGAAGATTTTGCAAGTGACCCGGAATTTTTGCTCGTCAGTGTAATATGGTCAATTTGTCATGACTGTGAGGCGGCATAATATTGTTTAAATAGTCACCCGCGATAATGAATGGGATGTATAGCTCATACCAGGGCGGTGTGGAAATTGGTACAAGAAGTGATCTTCCATGCGCGTCGCAGCCTCGAGACGAGCTCGTCGAAGTACTGCAGCGCCTCGGCCCTCGGTTTGATGCGCGTGTACCGCGGAAATGTAGGTGGAAGCAGACGTTGGTTGATCATCGGCTCGAACCCCATTGGGTTTGGGGAATCAGCTGAAGAAATCATCAGCAATCAGCATCATCATCATCTTATATCAGCCACAGCATGTCTTTTGCTGGGCATAGGCCTTCCCAGTACAGTCTGGTACCATATAGTTTTAAAATATAATGAAATCTAAAAATGTTAGTACCTACTCACATTTTTCAACAGGTTGAGTTCCTTTTCCTGCTGTTTTTATGATGACTTTCATCATTTCGGAACAACCGTTTAATAGAGCGACGCAATCAGCACCAGACGTTGAGTCTCTTTTGGTGATCAACAGAAGAGCTTGATAGAACATTCTGGTAAACCTAATCCTGGCTGCTAAAGCAGACCATAGATTATTAGGCTGTAAAATGCGAATTTTTGCTTACAAAAAAAAACATATTCTACAAGCAATTTATACAATTCACAGAAAAAAAATGTAGTAATAATTTGCCGAATTCTTTATTAAAACAATATTCAAACTTTGAGTATGCCTACTGCATAGAATTTATTATAATACAGAAGTCAATTTCCGTAGCAAATATACACACAGCACTTTATCAGAGCAGTGTACTTAGATTTCTTAAATAATACAACATACAAATAAAATTTATGTTGTTGGGGTCGCCCGAGGTAGCCAGATACATAATTTTAAAAGAAATTATACAAGAAAGCAACATTTTACGTCACACGTATGTAAAAGGTATTTAATAGGGACCAAGTTCATTTAAATTCGATTAAAAACACATTGTTTGGTTGCAATATTTAGATGTTTTTGGAAGTCTACTCTTTGGCTTTAGGTATGGCATAACCGTTTCTTCCCCACTGCTCAACTCGATTGCTCAACCAGTTGAGCAATTGAGCAGTAGAACATAGCTTGTATGACCGAATATTTTATGCTCTATAGCTCAACTATTTTTGCTCAACTTAGGTGATCTGTAGGTCAATGTACTTTTAAAATCGAACATATAATCTACCTAAATGATTAAACTAAACTTATTTAGAATTGATATTGTCACTATGTGTCATGTTATTGATGTAACGAGAATATTTTGTTTGTTTATTACTGTGTAAATAGATAATTTTACTCATGCAACAAGCTTTTCATTTCCGCTAACTATTACATTAAATATATGGTGGGTGAGCGACATAGAACCAACAATGTGCTCGAAGGTTGGCACTCAAAATTAAACAAATCTATAAATAAATGGACCAAAACATTATTACGATTATTAAAAATACTAGCTAACATTGACGAGCTTAATGTAGATAAAACAGCGAACAAGAGAAGAAAGAAGTACATAGATAATAATTGGGCACGCACTTGAAAAACTAAGATAAGAGAAAAAGAAAGAAATAACAGTTTGTTTTAATTTCGTTTGTAAGAAGAAGGAAATAGATTTTTATTTTTATTTTTAAAATTGCTTAGTAGTGGATGAAATATATTATGAGATTTTAAGATTTTATTTACAGAGAATAAAATATAGTTGAGCTATTAACAATTGAGCCATTGGTATTATACCCACTGCTCAACTGCTCATAGTTGAGCAATTACCAGTTGAGCCGTGGGTATTACCCATTGCTCAACTTTACTGAGTTGAGCAACCGAGTTGAGCAGTGGGGAAGAAACGGACATACATAACACGTCATTTAAATGACACCGCGGCCTTGTATGGTAGCGTGATTAGACGAGGTCTTATATTTCATCAGTTTTGGACATAATATCACCTCTGCATCTCTGTCTCATTGGTGACACTTGTTATTTGTTAGCATATACCGATGATTTCGATGATAATGACCGAGAGTAACGACAGACTGGTAAGCATTTTAGGCTAGACATTGGCGTGGGTACACCCCCCATTGAAAATAAACATACACTAGATAGAAGGAACTTTTCCTTCCATGTATCAGTATACACTAGGCAAATTGAAGTTTTAATCTGGACCCCCCCCCCCCCCCCCCCCCCCCATCGAAAAGTTATACCTACCCCTATGAGGCTAGGTATTTTGAGACTGAGATTGTGCTGCCATAATTGTGAATAGTGATCGTAATCGACACATAATTCGGAAATTTATTTGCCCGAAATTGAAATAAATGGAAAGAACTCTAAAAAGTAATATAACACGCGACATCAATGAGATTGAAATTGGTCCTCTCTTATTCGCGCTACTATAGAAAACTGCTCAATTCAATGATGTCATATTCAATTAATAATGCCAAAGAGTAAATAAGGATCTGAAAAGAAATATTAACCCTGTAAAAGTTAATACACAATACTTTATTATTTATGAGAATGCAAATCTATCTACTTTGACCTAAAAAGGCAAAAACGATCAAAACTGTAAAAACATCGCTCAGCAAGCATATTACCGATGTCACGGTTTTCAAATGATATCACAATGAAATCATAGTGCAAATCGAAAAATAAGATTTTCAGTCAGATTTTTGATCATTCATTCATTATGATAACATCATTGAAATGACGCCATAGTAATGATATCATTGGAAATTGGTAATACCAAATGAAGCATTTCATGACTGCTTTGTCTCAAAATTTATACCATGTCATACGATGAAAGATCCATAATAGGCCTACAGGTTGAGTAGGTTCTGAGTGGCCTAAATTTTTCTTGTAATATTTTTGAGGACTTTAAAATAAAATTTACTTTTAATGTGATATGAAGTAAATTATTAACAGGTCTCTTTACTTACATCTTCTTCATTGACCCTTGCTTTTTTATTGAGCACATCCTCCTGTTCTCTTAGCATAGCAATGCATTTTTGTTCACTTACATCAAGTGATGCGTCATATGTATTACCAGACTGTGGGTTCGAACCAAGACGATAACCATAGCCCATTGGTTGGAAATCTTCTTCTTCATAGACTTGGGCCCTGAAAATTATTTGGAAATTTGAAATGTACGCTGGCTCCACACATTGGCCCCAACGTTGGTACCAACTTTGGACTGTTAATTTAATGAGGCGTACACACGTTGGCTATTATGTCGGCTCCAAACTATCGTCCAACAGTCTTCAAACTTGGACCAACTCACGATCGATCAAAACAGACTCCAAACTATCGTCCAACAGACTTTGGAGCTGGCATTTGTGGGTTGGCCAACTCCTTTGATCTGGGTGCATTTACCGCCACCGAAGCGATCACGCGCCAACACGGTCCACATCGTCCAACATGCACGAACTGTCCCTCTACACGTGGAAGGTTGGACGAATAGTTGGAATGTTGGACAATAGTTTGGAGCCGGCATTATATTAGGTCCTTACATATGAAATTGGCGTTTTGCCGTACTGGCCACTTTGATCTCAAATATCTCCTCTATGGTTAGGAATTCCAAATTCAAATTTATACAGCTATCATGTATTTGTGTTTCGAAAATTATAATTCACTTGATTTTCCTCAATTGTTTTGGACTTTTCAATCAATTGTTTTGTTTTCAACTTTTTTGGAGACAATTTTCGCTTAGGGCATGGTTCGGCTGGTTCGGCAGGGTTCAGCCATTGCGATGAGCGCTTCCGATTATCGTATAGGACCCACTTTTCATCACAAGTAATGATTCGATTTAAAATCCCTTCATTATTGTGCCGGTTGAGTAATGCAACGCAGCAGTCAACGCGCGTTTGTTGATTTGCTTCACTCAATTCGTGAGGTACCCACCTTTCAAGCTTTTTCACCTTCCCAATTTGCTTCAAGTGGATTAAAGCAGTTTTATCACTAACACCGCAGCCTGCAGCTAACTCGGACGTGGTTTGCGATGGATCCGCTTCCACAATAGCAATTCTTCATTATCAACTTTGGTCTCCGGCCGTCCACGGGGCTTGTTCTGCAGGTCGAAATTTCCAGAACGAAAACGTTGGAACCAAAAACGCACTGTGCTTTCTTTTGCGGCACCGTCGCCATACACATCATTAATCCTTCGAGCCGTTTCTGCAGCACTGGTGCCACGGTGGAACTCGTACTAGTAAATAACGCGATATTTCAAGTTTTCCATTTTGTAAGCTGAGTGACGCAAAGAAAAAAAAACAATAGGGTAGTTGACTCATATCAAAATTTATTAAAATATTGTTTATTTCTAACAGTATTTGGCATAAGGTTCCACAATATACCGATTTTAATAAATAACAATGAAGGATTACTGTAAAATTTTAATTTGAAAATGTTAGAAATATTTTTTTTTTATCTCACGGCGTAAACGCTTTGATATCCTGTGGTCAGGGCCGTGACGTCACTCATATAGTAAACAAAGAAGTGTCAAATTTGATTCAACAACTCATCGATTTGCTCTATTCTTTCCTAAAACTGGCAAAAAATCGTCCAAATCTCCATTATTATATGTGTAAATATCGTAAATTATTTGTATTAATAGCAAAGTCAACCATTGATGTTGGATTTGTGAGAGCAGATAGTACAAATCTTACGAAAATCGACAGATTGATGGTCAGGAGATTCTTTGTGTATCGCTCTAAACAATAAAAGTACAGTTTCAATACTGTTATAATGAAGAACAGGTTACAAGTGTACTTTTCAAGATTGTCACGCGGCAGAAGAGAGTTGCAAACATGCATTTTTGGTGTGGTTGCACCATCACAGTGAGGAACTATTTTGTACAGCAGTTGAATGCTATTGGATAGAATCCTTTCTCTCAAAAGTCAAATAAACACTAAAAGTATTTACTTCAAGAGAAATGTTCAAAAGAAAACATCAGGATCATGTGTCAAATACCAGTGTAGTACTGCAAGAATTTGTAAATGAACATAAAAAGAGGAAGATTGGCAGTTGTTCATTTGTCAAGCATGAACAAAATTACTGGGAGGAAAAATATATATACATTCACAGACACAGATTGTGACATATTTCTTTAAAAAATTAAAGACCTCTTCAATGAAGAAAGAATAAAGTGCATAGAAAACTAAACCAGGAATCATCAACACAGAAGTGCTCTTTAGTTTGAGCTTCGTTATGAAGATTAACAGCTTCCATGTGCTATGAAGTCAGCCAGTGCATAACACATGATGGTTCTTTCGATGGGAAGATTTTTGGTGGGAAATCTTGCAGACACCTATAATGAAATGTGGATAAAAGTTGAAAGATGATGATTTGGGTTGAAATTTGCAAAATGTGACCTCTTCATTTCTGATTAATACCCTGTAATAGTCAGTTCAACAAACGGTATCCATAAAATTAGATTAATACAAAATTGTCATGCTCTTTTACTGAAGAAAATGCTAATTATCAAAGATGGAAAACTGTGAACAGTATGCTTAACTCAAGTATAGATGCAAATGTTTTGTGCTAAAGCAAAACTTACATAAGTACTTTTGTGTTGCTAGCAGTCATTTTGAAAACACTCAAAATGTGACAATATTAGCTATATTAGGTATTTGTTCTAACAATCTGTATGTCAAAAAAGTATTGATCAAATAGTGCCATTTTGGAAACTAAACTACATTTTTCCTAAATTATATGAAAGTACGAGTATTACTTCATAATAAATCACTTTACTATTATTTTGACTTTTATTACCTGCGAACTTAAGGCAATATATACAAATTAATAAATGTGATCTAACTCTATTCAACCTATTTGTACTTTTGGAACATATATATTTGAGTAACAATGATAAATATGAACAACAATCCTATAAAATATTATAAATCTTTTAAGGTGTAACAGAAAAATAAAACACATGTATTTCAAATTAAAATATTTTGATTCAACTTAAACCTTTACAAGTCATTATTGTCAAATAAACATAGAACATTTTTTTAGTGAAGAACATAATGTCTAATGTAGTACAAAAATTTATTATGTCATCTTTAGATGTTTTATGTATAAAGTAAAGAAAAAAATTTTCTTTATATTATTTATTTAATAAGAAGGGTCTTGTAAATTAGGAAGAGCACAGGCTGACAACACAGCAATCACATTTAATATATTTGTATACGGCTTTAAAATGGATAACTTGCATATTCTTGCGTAAGCTGTTCTGAAATTTACTTTCTTCTAGTAAGTTATTATCACTAATAATGCTTTCATATCCTGTATATATTAAGCTGACTAAACCATCAGGTAGTCACGCTAATAAATATTCAATAGTATTTGCTTTTTTATACTCAGGCCAAGTTAGTGCTTGTTAAATGACTTCATAGGGGTTTTGAACTTCATTTCTTCGCAATCTATGATTACCCTTTTATACTTATGGTGAAACACTAGAAGTAACTTTTTTTATTGTGCTTTTGGTTAAAAGGTGAAAGTTCACTGACTTTCTTACTTCTTTTCTTCATAAGTTTTCTCAAGAACTTTATTTCTTTAGAAATAATATATCAACTATTAAATAAAGTTCTTTAGGGATACCCCCTATGTATATTCTTGGTTTGTGCCTTATCATACATAAAAGTACTGTCCAGATTAAATT
Source organism: Schoenobius gigantellus (assembly GCA_963935595.1). NCBI lineage: Eukaryota > Metazoa > Arthropoda > Insecta > Lepidoptera > Crambidae > Schoenobius > Schoenobius gigantellus. Next base: position 33,091,228 of record OZ012542.1, read on the forward strand.
TTTGGTTATTGTAATTTTTCCTTTTTGTCCTTCAGTTGTCCGACTTGATAGCTTGATGAAGAAGACTTAAGTAATGATCCAACTAGTGAAGGTATATGAAATGTCATTATCATAATTTTCCTCACTTGGAAATAATAATTTTTAATCATGTTTGGCCAGATATAATTGGTTTGCAGCACTTTACTTCAGACAATTTATTGGGAGATGTTGCAGTTGAATGGTGGTGGGCAGCAGGTTAAATCAGTGACGATATAACATCTTTCGGTTTTACCAAACTGGACCTATTTACTTCTATGGTGCTTTGGTATATGAATACTTGAGTTATTTTGTTGACATAATGTTGTTCTAGTTGACGGGCCACATTTTGATATTGTGGCTGAGCATGCACTGCTTTGTATTATGTTGCACAACTTACTGCCTTATCAATCTCCTTGTCAAGGGGAGAACAGGGTAGTACACAAATAGTTGTCATTAAGTAACCTCTGAAAGCAACAAATTTTTAATTAGGTAGGTACTCAGTAAATTCAAGTAAAAGTTGTTTAGATAAATATATTCATTATTATGAAACTGGGATAGTTTGTATTACAAGTCAGTTTTCATTCTAACTGAAAGATAAAAATTAAATAATGATTTTACATACAACGTAAAAACTTCTATTTTGTTTAAGTTGAAACTGAAGTACCTACACAGATTGAGTTATTCATTTATAGTACTTACATTAATGTGATTTTCGCAAAAATACATTCGAGTTTCAGTAGATAGTTACAGGATTTCTTTAAGCGAGTGTTAACCAAATATTTTGCATGTCTATATCACTGGGTAAGTCTAATCCACAGCTTTCCTGGAGTTTTTGAAGAGGTAATACTATATTCCTCTTCTATTGTCCCGTTCCATATACAGTTTTACTATATTTTGTAATATTCAATAAAAAGCATTGTTTTTGTGAGGTTATTTCGCCGCGGTGCTTTGTTTACTATAAGACTGACGTCATTTGACGTATGCCACAGATAATCAACAGACTATCATGGCTGACCGTGTTTTCGGTCCAAAATTGAAAATCTTAATTTAAAATAGATTTTTTGCACTTTTTAGCCATCAAAAAAAATTATATTCATGTGCTATGGTCAAATACAACAATTATGAACATTTTAAGCCCTACTTTAAAAAAGGGTCAACTAGCCTATTGAGGAAAAAACAAGTGAATTATAATTTTCAAGCTGTGTAAATTTGAATTTGGAATTCCTAACCATAGGGGAGATATTTAGGATCAAAGTGGCCAGTACGACAAAACGCCAATTTCATATGTAAGGACCTATTAGTTCTAACCCGTCGGCCAACTACCAACGTTCGCCCCAACGTTGGAGCCAATGCCAATTTCTAGCTCCACACGTTGGACGAGTGGCGTTGCGACCAACGTCGGGGCCAACGTGTGTAGCCGGCGTAAGACAATTAAAAAGCATGCCTTAGCGCAAAAAAAACTGTTTAAATAATGTTATGTTACTTACTTGTTAATACATTCTTTTATACAATCCAACAATTTATATACTGCAATACAATAAGATTTTAACAACTTGTTAGGAATTGAATAGGGCTGATGCAAATAGAGATTGGTAAACACTGTTTGAGCAAGAGAATGTCCTTCCAGCCATGACACAATACAGGACATGGTTGCGTCGATAATTCCAATCAACTCACTAGGATCGAAGTCATCTAGCTTAAGTTTTCCAGCCTGAAATCAATTTCAAACATTTTTAGAACAATTTTACAACAAATATAGAATTTTTGTCAATACTAACTTCTGATGATCATTGTAGGGAGGAACAGACAGAGTGACACACATATATTTTTTGAGTAACGAATAATAGTACCTATTTATTTTTTTATTTGTGACTGCATTCATTTCTTGAAACATTTGCTTAACATTTAAGAAAATGTAAACTTTGCATTTTCCAAAAAAAAATGTTTAATAAATCCTTTAAATAAATCCTCAGTGCCCTAAATGGTCATATGTGCACAATATGTTGAAGAGATAGCTTTGAATCCTGCTCAGGGTGAAATTTTTTCTTATACATATATTTATTGATTTGTCAGTATGTATTTTATTTAAAATCTACATTCGACCAATAATAAGTATAGGAAAATATTTTAAATAAAAACTGACAACAAGACAAAAAATTGTGCATATAAAAGCTTTAAAAAATCTCTTTCCGATTAATAAGGAAAATTTACATTAGTAGATAAATGTTTCAAAAAATTATTTAAAATCAGGAACAGTATCATTCAACCATTTTAATTTGATTACTATAACAAATAAGCTTTACTAACTGCAACAGCTTGTTGAAAATTAAGTGGCTTTGGGTTTCCACGATTACACAGCATACCAGCATCCATTTTAGGATCCATCATTTCGATGGCCGACATAGCCTCAAACAACCCAAACAGATGTCCATCATGTAAAAGCTCTCCCAACTGTAAATCTACAAAATTTATAAATTAATATCATTTCCAACTGGTTTTAGTTTTAATTGTAAGTATCATATAATAAGTAAGTTACTATCACAATTTTTATAAAAATAAAAAACATTTGACCTAAATATTTTGCAAACAATTATTAAACACTAATATAGTTTTACTTGCCTTGAATGTGCTTAAAAAAGTCTGATGTTATATCAACCCAATTGTAAGTAACTTCCGGTGAAGCTACCACATTCTCCATTGTCCTACAAATAATAATATTTACAATATTAAAATATTATTAGCAGCAGTCTGTGGTTAATCAGTCAGTATTACATTCAGAAATCTGTAAATATAAAATTCCCTGCTTCATTACCCAACACCCAATAACTTGGCGCATAAGAACTTTAAATCAAATCATTTTAATTAAACACCTTCCCCATAATTTATTAAGATTTTTAATGTACCTAATATGATGTGTAATCAACAATGATTGGATTAGGTAGTACAACTTCATAACGAAACTTTCATAAGTATGGCTTGGCTATGATTTCCCAGAATCACAATTTTTCTGATAGCTGTTATTGGCTGTTACATATAGTAAATTGTTATGTACTTGGTTCTTTAAAATTGTTAGCCCTCATCACACCAACTGATCATTTGTTATCAACAAAATTAAATTTCTATTCTATACATATAGGGTTACGTTTTTTAACCCCGGATAATTTAAGGGACGCTTCAGGACAAATCCATTATTTTATAAAAAAAAGGAAAAAAAATATTGCACTAAATTAGTGAAGTAATTTTTGAATATTTTCGAAAATAAATATAAAATTAAATAAGTGGCTTAGTATGCTATTAATATTTAAATCATCATAGTACTGTGTCCTGAGGAGTCCCTTAAATTATCCGGGGTGATAAAAAAGAGTAATCCTTTTTTTTCTCGAGGGGAAATACGTAACCGCACCGTACCCGCCGTTGGCTAGGCGGCGAGCGTGTGTGGGGCTCTCCCGGCAGAGTGCCAGGCCTACCCACTAAAACCCCCCGGTGTTCTCCCTGCCCATAAGGGCGCGCTAGGTAAGGTCCACACTGCGACTCCACTACCCACGCGCCCGGGCAAGCCCGATCAACTGGTCGGGCTATCGCCAAGGGGGGATTGCCGAGAACACCAGGGCAATCCCCAGACGAAGGGCACGGGGCCAACTGTGCACGCAGACCTCCACGATAAAAGAGTAATCCTGCATAATAACATATTTTCTATTCAAATTATAAGATTGATTTTTTTTTCAAATTATAAGATTGATTTATGATATAAGCAAACTAATATTGATGGTTATTTTTCAGACAAGCCGTTTTTCTTATTGCTTTAAAGCTCCCCATACTGACCGATCTCCATGCACCAAAGCAAAGTGCAAAATGTATACATATAGATAGATTAAATTACAAGATTTATTGAAATTTTACCTTATCAACTATCATTAAATTCTCATTCAAAAAACAGCATTGTGTTTAATTAGATCAGTATTGAAGTTAACTGCCTCTATGGACTCTGTGGTCAAAACCATCCCAGTATTGAATCTAGAGGTCAGGGTATTGATTCCTTGGGAGTGAAGAAGTTTCTATTTCTCCTGGGTTTGTTTGGTTATTGGTAAGGCTTCTGAGCCAGCATAGCTAGCAACTTCATCTTACCTAAGATTGTTCCAATAGTGATAATGTTAATTACAGAGCAATGCTAATAGCATTGTTATGTTCTGACAATAGAGTTGAAATAGGCAATCCATCAGTTGTTGAGGAGTCCAAGTAAAGGTCACGCCCAACTTCAGCCTTATAGTCACTTACTATCAGGTGAGCTAAAGGTCAAGAGCTTCCCAATTTTGTTAGAAAAAATTAAAGTTATATAATTATAAAGTTCCCAACCAAAATCATGCAAATCAAAATAAAGAATCAAATAATGAAAGAGAAAACGTAATCATGATAATTCGGGTCACGGGTTTGATTCCCGTATGGGACAAATGTTTTGTATGGCCTACAGAAATTTATTCCGGTCTGGGCGTATGTGCATGTGATATTCTATGTTTGTAACTGCACCCACGACACAGGAGAAAATCCTAGTGTGGGGCTACGTTTTTTTTGTTAAAAATATGTTTATATTATGATCTGATCTTGGTGTTGATAAATTTAGCTAATGTTTAGCCATTTCATGAATGAATGTAGTAGCATAACTTTAGGATAGCATAGGGGCAAAATGCTACATACATTAAAAGTTGCAGGACAGGCAAGCAATGTATTGAATAGGCACCTCCCTCCTCATCCAAAATTTGACAGAGAATTAATTAATTAATTATGGAAAAGAATTAAGAGAGTTAATAATCATTAACACCACTGGATCAATGATTGTATCTAATGCCACAGAGGTGGCAAACTAAATAATAGATAGTATTAATGTCATCATTTAAATCTAATATCATAAATGTGTTACATAATTGGCCTCTCTACAAAATATCGTGTAACAGTTGTCTTAAGTTAATTGTAGCTAAACATGCTACCTATTTCATTTGTATGCTTGTAAAGAGTAAATTTAAGAGATTATAAGTTGCACACCTAATCTCATACCTCAATGTAGTTTAATTAATTATAAAAAAAATTAAAAAGAGTATACCTGATAAGTATGGGTGAGATGCCTCTCGGGAAAGTTTGGTTAATATTTTTACCATTAAATCTCCTTCTTAAGAGAAACATTTACCTAAGTTATCACACCTCTGCTCTGTATGTATGTTTTTGGTCTGTTAGTTCTGTACACATTATTTTTTTTAAATAAAAGGATTAATTGAATTCATTAAAAATATGTTTTCTCTTATGATATAACTTTTTTGGGCCCCTTTTTTTCAAACATTAGATACACTATAGAAGTATGTATTAAACAAGACACTTTTAAGTCATGCAAAGACTAAAATCAATATATTTTAGGGTATTTTTTTTTTTATTTCCATATATGAATAATAATATATGGTGTGTAATATTTATTTACTAGCTAATCAAATAACCCTACTCTGCTTCGACTTTTTAAATGAAATTAAAAAAAAATAAAAACAGTGTAATTCAACCTGTCAGCGGCCAATCGGTCCCATGAGACCAGTGTGGCTTTATGCTATGTACCTAATAATTGAAAAATACCTCACAAAAGGAAATTTATAAATTAATACATTGCTTTTTACAGAATAAAAAATATGCTTTGGTTGTGAAATAGGTAGTTATACAATTTTTTTTTGTAAAAAAATTTTTTGTCTTTTTTAAAAAAAATCATAGTGTGACGTCACACCGGTCGCATGCGACCGCCAGGAAGGTGAGATGTTAATAAATCTTATTTATTTATTTTCTAAGTACATTTTTTGTACGGAGGCGGACTTAATGCCAAAGGCACTACTCACACTTTAGGTGGTGCAGAGAAATGAAAGTAATGTGTTATTCTAACAGTTAATAGAATTGTTACCATGCTCTGTGTAAATTTTATAACAATATATATTATAATATATATTATATATATTTTGACAATTTTGTAATAACCTGCATAATATCTTGTGTATCACAAAACTATATCCACGTTTTACTTTGGCTAATATAAAATAAAAATTTTGAGTTTGTTCATATTTTGACATAGACATAGTCTGTTAAAATTATTAAACGTAAATAACTCATTGATCCTGACTATACCACTACTTACCTGAAGGGCAACCGCATTATTTACAATGTTTCAAACAAATCTGAAATGTTTTCATTTACATATATTTTGACAAAACATTGACAGCTGCAGAATATATCAAAACATAATGGGAATGGTAACGATTTGGTTTTGGTTAAAACCTTGTAAATAGTGCAATACGGCGTCTGTTCTCTATTACGTTATGCCAGTTTTATAAAACAGTTGATTGAACACAATATCAGGACAACATCATCTACTAAAACTGAGTTAAGATATTAATACTTACTAGCTTGATGTAACCTAATGTTTTTGAAGAGGTTTAGTGTAATCAAGGAATTAACATTTATGATTGAAATGTATTTATTTAACACATATGTTGTGTTTATTGTTCTTAACTTCTTAATTTTCTATGAGCAAGCATGCATCAATTACTAACCCGTCACCATCAGAATACTCATCATTATCACCCATATTTATATTTTCCTCGAATATAATGAAATTACCGTAAAGTTCGTCACCAATATAAGATGAAAATAATGTGTTTTAAATCCTTTTCTGAAATCAATTCAATTTTTACAAAATCAAATTGAACACAATGCCAGTCAGCTCTCAGCTGTCCTGCCTGTCAGCCTGTCACGCACGTCACAGACAAGACAAGACCACAGAATAGACCACCCACAGACTCAAGACATTGTGCCGACATTAGCGGCCCGTTCCAGATAAGCATTTTTAGCCATAAATACCAACATTTTTAGCATCTTTGCGTTCCATTAGCCGGTGATGCTAGTTTTTCTTGCTGGTTGTCATGCGTTTCATTTAAGCATTTTTAACACGAAATGCTAACATCAAATACCCATGCTAATAGATGGGTCCTCTGATACCACTTTTTGACAGCTTTCAAATTTGACATTTGGAATCTTTTTTTCATGAATCAAAAAGGATTTTCAGCAGATTTAAAAAAAATATTGAAAGATATTTGTAGTATTAGCCAATTCTGATTTATATTATAAAAAAATTTAAGTGGCTGGACTAATTAAGTGAGGTGTCAAAATTCAGCACGAAAAATCAGTACCTTGCGTTTCATTTGTAACAATTAGCGCGGCTAAAAATGTCAACATTTCTTAAAAGAAACGCAAAACGAGGCTAACATCAGATGTTAGCCTCAGAAAGTAGCAGTGCTTTATCTGGAACGCAGGGTAGGCCGGGGTAAAAAATATCGATATATCATAATTACGAAATTTTTCTAGAAAGTAATCGATTTTTATTGTTAATATTTTAAATCTGAAAATATCGATATTTATATCGGACTATCTTTTTATCGAATTCAATACTTTTTAGGAGCTTTATTATATGTTATATTAATAATGGTATTAAACTTATTGTAATATTGGGGGTGATTCTGAAGTGACCACCTAAAACTATAACTAAATAAAATTAGAGATAAAAATATCAATCACCGTTTGGTATTCAGTTAACTGACAAGTTAACTCTAAAATTAAGAGTGACGTTACTAAACTAGGTGGCGGAACCAATAGCAGACCAGTCACCCAAAGCTGACCAAAACAGGGTTTTATTGCAATATTAAAAAAGCAAAGTAAGCAAAGTTGGTGTATTTTGGTTTTCCAATAGTGGCAACACTATATCTGTCAAGCCTCATATAAACTTGCTTCCTATTCGTGGAAAAATGTTACGTTTTCTTGCTGCAACAATCAGTGTTGCCACCTTGGTGGTTTTGTCACCAGATCTGGTGGTTTTTCAAGACCTTTAGCGATATTTTTTCATCATTTAGCGTATTTATTTTTTTTAGTGGTTTTTAGCGGTTTTCTGGAATAGAATCTGACAACACTTCTTCGAGAAGAAAATTTCCTACTGTTCCGAATAGACACGAAAATCTATACCTAGTTATAAGCTTAAAGTCTATGAATGCTCCCACTTTACATTACAGAACAGCAGTTTCGTTTCCTGTAGGTATTAATCATTTTCTCCATAGACTTAAAATAATCTGTCGTATAGATATAGACCAACTGACAGTGCGAGCGAGAATGTATATAGTCTTATGAAGTTCTCTAGTTCTAGAGTTTGAAAGAGACAGTGCATTTAGCTACTTTTTAACCGATTTTGAAGGACAGATCAGCCACATTGGATATTGGAATTCAGCCACATAGTATTGGAATTGACAATTCAAATATTTTGGTCTCATTTTATAATGAGCTGTCAGTACGTCTATACGCCAGTATATTCTAAGTCTATGGCTTTCTCCGGTTCCAAGGCAACGGATGATTTAAAAATGCATCGGACTAAATGTACTGAAGTTATTTAAATGTCTTGGCACCCCATTTCGTTGATGAACTAATAAAAGATAGAGGACAGTTTTTTACTTAGCCATTGGACTCAATTCTATGTGCCCGCCGTCTAAATAACCTAAAACTAAAATTTCTAAATTTAAACTTAATTTAAATGGCCGGTTAAGCAAGTGCTATTCTACGGTGAAAGGCCAACTAAATTTAGGCAGAGCTTAAGCGTAATTCTAAAATGTCTAAGATTAGTTTTAATTGTGTTTGTGTTGCTGTCGTAAAAATATTAAAAGTAAATTAATGGATGGATCTTGTTGTTAAAGAAACTAAAACGGGTTTATGTTTATATGTTAATACATTTAATGTACATTTTTATCCTATTTTTAACAATATAATTGTAATTACTAAAAAAATATTTTTATTTTCCTGTTCATTTAAGGCGAAAATAATCAATATGGGCAAAATTAACATTTCTACCTCATTTGTTATTTGGATTTGTATTTTTCATTACCAAAATGGCGAATTTTAGCAAGGTTCTAATTTTAATCGGGATGATTTTAGTCGCCGCTAAAATTAATCAGTTTAGGAGGTTTACGCGTAAAAATCTCACGTCTGGAATAGCGTTTGGACGGCTAAACCTAAGTTGAGTTGACCGTCTAAAATTAGAAACGTCAGATTCAAATTAGCAATGTCAGTTGAATTTGACAGATACCGTAGAATAGGAAAATGGTTTAGCGACACCTAAATAAAATTAGGAAATTTAGCGGCCGCTTCAGAATTGAGTCCATTGTTTAACTACATTACATACTTTATAAGTATTTTATTCAAATTAAAAAAAAGTTAGCGGAATTTGGTGGTTTTTTTCTTGTCCACATTTTAAGAAACTGGCGACATTTTAATGTGGATCTGGCGCCCTAACATATTTCAAGGTGGCAACACTGGCAACAATGGCGCCGCGTGATTAGTCAAGATTTATACTAAGACTTAAAATTTCGTATTACTTTGGAAATCGTGATCCATCTTTAATTATATTAATGTTTATGGATTCACTACCCATCAAAGATAATGAGGGCCTATGATTTAAGATATTTTTAACAATATTTCTGCTATTTACTAAATAATGTGGTTTTTAGAGCCCTGGTTATATTTTGGGCCACCAAAATTACAATTTTCCTTAAGCTGACCAGACTGGTCAAGTAATAGAAAAACATGTTTTGTATAAAATTCAACTTCCTCATTGGTTTTAAATAGATAATAAGCTATATTGTGATTTCTGTTAACTCTTTTCATTACAAAAAATGCGTATCCAAAGGATAACTAGGGTGGTCAGGCTTTGAGGTAAAATATTTGATAGGTGTTGTAAGTTGTTTCCGAAAGATGACCACAGTAGAGGTATTGATTAAGTTAATTGACTTGAGTCATCAAGCTTAAGCGATGATGGAAAAAAACAGAATAGTATACAAGCTGAAACCAGGAAACGCATTCGTGAAGAAAGAAAAGCGGAAAAAATGCCAAGTAATTTTGCAAATTAATTAACTATTTGAGGTGGTCAGGTATTGGGTAGAGTAGTGGTCATCTATTGGTGAATGGTGGTCAGGTAATGGTGCCTTTTGAATTTTTGACTTTGGACAGGCCTTACAAAAAATCTATTGTAAGATCATAATAAATGTTTGCCACATTTGTATAAGTATGTATCTAGGAATCATTGTGCCAAAGGCAGCATCGCTCATATGATAACTGTGTACACAGTGACCGCAGTAAAGTCAAAATCCGCTTAAGTGGTACACTATTGGTTCCAACACCCTACCTAGGGGAGAGTGGGGGACGGTGAATCACGGGGAACAGTGAATAAAATGATCTAGCGCTACTAGTATTATACACACTAACACGTGCCGATGTGTTTACGTAAGCCTTTTGAGCACTCCTCGCGCCCAGCCAGTCGCCCGTGAGTTACAGTGCAGGGATGACGTGCAGCGACCTGTCGCCAAAATATACGTACGTATAATTTTTTTTGTGTTCTTTTTAAACTTGTTTCTAGACAAGCCTTGTAGTGTGATTGAATTTTCTATTGATATGTCGTACTAATTTGCTATTGTAATTTTCATTATTTATTGTACCAAGTGTCTTAACAACACGAGTTTTTATTGTTATTTTTTATACTTATAACGACATTTGGGGTACTGTGGATCACAGCATTTTGGGGTACAGTGGATATTGATCCAGTCCACCCCAGTGTGATGTGGCATGACATTATTTAATTAATTTGTGTTACAAGCTTTTATTAAGCTGTTTATTTGTAAATTCTGATAAAATCTTGCAAATTGATTTTCACTATATTTCAATTGGTAGACATACTTATGTATGTTTGTTTGTTTATTTGTAAATTCTGATACAATCTTTAGAATTGATCTTCACTGTCTTTCAATAGGTAGCCACAGTGACTTGAAATTTAGTAGATAGGTATTAATTGACATGGATTTAACAAAAACATTATTTTGTAGGATTCAAGATGCCGAGGACATATGTTCGAAAAACTGATATTGGCCTTCATACCGAAGAGCAAATGAAAAATGCATTAACGCAGATAGACGAAGGCAGCTCAATTAGATCCGTCGCTAAAGATACTGGCATACCCTATACAACTTTATATAGATATAACAAAAAATCGTCCAATGCAGCTGAGCCTCCACGACTAGTCCCAAATTATGCCGTGAATAAAGTGTTTACCGCAGACCAGGAGCACATTTTAGTGGACTATCTTTTAAAATGCAGTCAAATGTTCTATGGACTGACAACACTTGAAGTCCGGCAACTGGCGTACCAACTTGCCTCTATTAATAACATCAAAATGCCAGAAAACTGGCATAAATTTGAAGCAGCTGGAATCGACTGGCTATATGGCCTTCGTAAAAGGCACACAGTACTAAGCCTGAGGACCCCCGAAGGTTGCAGCCTAAGTCGTGCAACCTCATTTAATCGACACAACGTTGACATATTTTTTGACAACCTGAAAGACGTAATGACCAGGAATGCAAACTTTGGAAATGGGATGAGAGTTTATAACTTAGATGAGACCAATACGGTTACTGTGCAAAAATCAGGAAAGATTTTAGCTCCTAGAGGTCAAAAACAAGTCAGCAAAGTGACAAGTGCTGAAAAAGGCACTTTAGTTACAACTTGTTACATTGTAAATGCAACTGGATACGCGTTGCCACCGGTAATGATATTTCCACGGGTTCATTTTAAAAACCACATGATTGCTGGGGCCCCAGCTGGTACTTTTGGGTTAGCCAATCAGTCTGGGTGGATGAATACAGATTTATTTATCTCCACCATGCAGCATTTCATTTCTATAACTCAAAGCAGCAAAGATAACCCAAGCCTTTTAATAATGGATAATTTTGAAGCACACATCAGTATACAAGCCTCGAATTTAGCGAAAGAAAATGGCGTTACTATTTTGACAGTTCCACCTCATTCTACTGGAAAGTTGCAGTCGCTAGATGTTGCCATATTCAAGCCCTTTAAGACCGCATACAATACAGCAGTAGACAATTGGATGATGAGGAATGCTGGTAAAACATTTTCTATATATCAAGTAGCTGAATGTGTTAAAGAAGCCCACATGAAAGCAATGACGCCAGCAAATATTTGCAGTGGCTTCAAAGCGACGGGCATCTTTCCCTATGATAGAAATATTTTTACCGACATCGATTTTGCTCCTAGTGAGATCACCGACAGGCCGCTAGAGAACCTCGATCCTGCTTCTGAGGACACAAGAAACGCAGCACTGGTCCTTTATGACACACAAGTCCGTAATGATAGTCAACCTCTTCTTGGAGAGCAACACCGACAAGTTTCAGATTCCTCGGTTTCTGTAATCCACAATATTTCTGTTTCTGAAGACACTAGAACTGAAGAACCGGTCCTTCACATTACACAGGTCCATAATCAACCAGCTACAAAAAAAGCTCCATATTTCCCGATGTCTGTTATCCAGAAGAACTCAGCTCCAGTTTCACAAGAGTTGCAACAAACTACGTTTAGAAAAATGAACGAAAAGTCACCAACAGCTTCACCAATGGCAACTTCCGAAATACCAGGAACTTCAAAGCAATTTTTGAGTCCATTTGAAACACGGGGTTTGCCTAAAGCAGGAACTAGACAAACTGGCCGAAAACCACGACGTAAAGGTAAATCGATGATAGCGACGGATACACCAAATAAGGATCGACGAAGTAGAAGCTAGACAAAAAGGAAAAAATTCGAAGACAAAGGCTATAAAAAGTTCTAAAAGGAAAGTTGTACAGAGCGACTCAAGTGACGACGAAGTAGAAAAGATGAGCGTTTATTCCGAAGAAGAAGGTTCCTTTGGCGAAGAAGATGATAATGAGTATGACTGCATTGATGCGAACAATTTCCGTCGTATGGATGATATTCCACAGGAAGGAAGATATGTGCTTGTTATCATTAAACTTAATAATAATAAGAACGTGTTTTATGTGGGAAAGGTATTGCGACAAGTAAATAGAGAGGTTGAAGTCAGTTTTTTGCGTAAATGCAAAAAAACTAATACTTTTCGAATGCCAGATGTGCCTGATTTAGCAGTTGTACCTTTATGTGACATAAAGACGATTTTAGAGCGGCCTTCCTTTTCGGGGCATACAACTAAAAGACAAAAGGGGTTTTACTCATTTAATTACGATTTCAGTCGTATTGATGTACGCTAACTATTGAGCGAATATAATTTTTTTATTGTTGATTATTATGTAACGTTAGTTGTAATTGAGAATTAAGACTATTAATAGTTAAAATGAAAGATCATAAGAAAGACTTCCTATATAATAGGTAAATAAATAAGATAGGTTTTTATAAATGAAGATCTCATCTCACGCTAAATAATGACCAAAAATTTGCATTGGTGCATATATATTTTGTACGTTGATTTTTTTATCGTTGATTAAACGTAAGTTATAATTAAGAATTTAGATAAGTAGCTCAAACATAAAAATAAAAGATCTCATCTCAGGTCAATTATTGTAATTAAAAGAACAATCATAGATAGTAATGAAAGAAAGTTGTAACGAGTTTAACTTTGTTATTATAATGACGTACCGAAGAATGATTTTTAGTTTTTTGTTTTTCAAATACTAATTCTATTGTATTCTATAATACGCTGAAGCATATTAAAATGAATACGATCATTTAAAACGTTGTTTTACATGAATTATTTTTGGATATCCACTGTCCCCCCAATGGTTCATAGTTCCCCGGGCCCGTATCCATTGTACCCCGTGCCTGGGGAACAGTGGACCGTTTCCCACATTTTTGAAAAAGGAACCTGTACACTAAAATAAACAAGATAGACATACCGGAGTGTTTCTAATTCGTACCTTATTAACATATCTTGCATGAGATAACAAAGAAACTGATAGATAGCGCTTATTCTTTGAGCTACATGCCACTAAACAAATTGTGATTCACTGTCCCCCACTCTCCCCTACTCAATTTAGTATTAGATGTCATTTTCGTATTGTGACATGATTCCTAAATGTCATTTTTCCTAAAATTTTAAATAGGACGTCAAACTAATTTTAGGAGGTGAACTTTTAGGTGCCGTCTAAAGGGGAATGCCCATTTTTCATAGTAACCGCGGCCCGTAGTGCCCACCTTCAAATTAGTATGAAAATAATAGTATATAATCGTATTAATAAGTAGGATAAATACTGATTCATAAAAAAGTTGCACTTTTTAAATAAAACAAGAATTTCATACTTATGTAGGTATTGATTGATATTTCTCATCAATTCCAGTCAATCAAGCTTATCATATTCTATTAAAACTTCATCCAGGAACTGTGCCGGTGATAGATATTATCCTGATGACGTGACCACCCCAAATACCATATAACTGGGCTACGTTCCAAAACATCACCCGGAGTGAGTAGGTGGTGGGGGGAGAGTGGCCGGTTAGGGTGGTCGGAGTGTTGAGTTACGTTCCGAGGGTCAGAGTAATGCAACCGAGAGTGTTTTTCACACTCACTCCGAGGTTCAGAACGGGTCGGTTGCTATCTTTTTTTTTAGTTTGTATCTTGCCGATCAAGTTCAAGCAAAGGGCAAAATATTACTAATCCTTACTATGAAATTAACAGTCAATATCCATTTTTCTGCTTAAAAATAATTACAACACATAGAAATCACTATATTTCCCTAGTATTAGGCTTAAAAGAGTTCAAAGTAGTGTTATTTACTAAAATAATAAATAATTAGCGTATTTTTGACATCGACATTGACATAAAATCTGTCAGAGTGTTTTTCACCCTACGCTCGAGTTGGTTGTTTGGTTGCATCACTCGAAGCTTCTGAACGGACACAGAGTGTACTAACCGCCTGTCAGAGCGTTTTTTACCCCGAGGCTCTGAACGGGTTGGTTGCTGTCAGAGTGCACTCGGAGTGCACTCGAGCGTAGGTTCTGAACGCAGCTTTGGTTGTTTTAGAACGGCAAGAGTGTTGTCTGCTTTGTTTACATAACCAAATATACAAAAATAAGAAAATATATAATTCATCGGCGCGTCCGTTCGCTTTAATGCATGGATTACATTCCTCTGTTTCATCTACGAAAATGCTAAAACCAACAGAATATGAATTCTGTTAAATCGCGGCCTAACCTAGCTTCAGCGGAAATGAAGGCCAATTTTACAATCGTGTCACTTACGATACCTATAGTCTTTGGAATTTAAAATTAACTTATTGTCGACGTTACGAAGCGCATCCTCGCTCTCCGAGATGCATAAATTGTGTGTGAATATGAAATCTTTGTAATCACAATCACACACAACTTTAAAATCCACACAATTTCCCGCCAAATCCAATCGAGTGAAATTACACCTTGCTATATTAAGCGGGTGAGATTCTACTCGATCGAGTGCACTCCGTAGCGTTTTAGGACACGCCACTCCAACACTCTCGAGTGCACCCGAAATGTTTTAGGACATACTTCGGGTGATCGAGTGCACTCGGGTGATGTTTTGGAACGTAGCCCTGACATGGCGTGGGCACAACAACCTACCGTCCGACGACCAACAATGCAGTTGCAGCAATATTGTTAGATTCCCGCTCGACCAGACTCATGTGCATTTATTAATATATATATGAAGTATATCTTACGACTTTCATGCCTACTTGCAATTCTCACCGCTGCTACCAATATGCTCCTACTGCGATCACGGCATACTTCTACCCTATAAGAGCCATTAAAAAGTATGTGCTCCCCATAATATGACCGCGCTTGTGTTATTTGGTAGGCCACAAGCTATTAACATTAAATCGCTGTAACTTAGTATTGGGAATTGTCTTACATTTTCATTCACGTGCAATCATTCAATGTAACCACTATTTTTTTAAATTATGTCTTATAATTTTTAACTAGTGATAATCAATCACTGTATAATGTAGGTATATAAGGAAGGCCTTTAAAATCGTAATAATAGACACGAATACTATCCCTAAATGATCAATTAAGATTAAACGCTTATTATGATATTTTTTTGTTATGACAAGTCCGTGTCTTTATTACCGTCTGTCAGTTTAGCGATAATTTCCGTGTTTTTTAAATATTTATACTAAGCTTTCTCCAACTTGAAGGCAATCACTAATAGTACAAATAATTATGAATAAATATTATATGATTTTTAGACAGTACGGATATGTTGGGCACTCTTGGGCCGAAATTGGGCATTCCCCTTTATCTTGTTACTTTTTAACGATTTTTTAACATTACCCAAGGCATTTTTTTTGTGCAACTTGCCAAATGGATGATGAATTGGTTGTTATGGCATTAATAGAGTCTTCAGAAAGGTAAAATATTTGTATTATATAAAAAAAATAGATAAACCTAAATATATTTGTAAAGTATCAACTTATTTATGTTATAGAATAGGAGAAGAAAAAGTAAAATTGAGGAAGTTGGGGGACAAAACCCATTTACATTGCCCGAACGTAAATTTAGAAAAATATTTCGTTTTCCTTGCCAATCCACTCGCAACTTGATAGAAGCTATAAACTGCACTGAACTACAGACTATACCTTTAAATGTTTCGGTAAGGAACCGAAACATTTAAAGGTATAGTTTAAATTTATTACCTGCTTGATGTAGTAGTTTTGTTCTCATTTAGCTAACTATGAATGGGACGACACTGATCGAATTTTCCTTTTGTAGGTTTTATGTGCACTACATTTTTTTCACAAGGAAGCTATCAAGCTTCATTGGGGCAAGATAATGAAATAGCCTTTAGCCAGCCTTCGGTAAGCAGAGATGTCACTGTTGTCACCGATTTAATATTGCACACATTAACTCCACAAAAAATTTAATTTCCTAAAACAGCAATAGAAAAGGACCTTGTCAAGGCAGAGTGAGCGAGCACCTACTTACATTGTAATAAAATATTTTGAAATAATTGTTAAGAAATACATTAACATTCTCCGTCCTTTTTCTATTTAGGTTTCTACAAATATATGGAATGCCAAACATACATACACACATTATGGTGATGATACACATATTGGTATTGTTGCTCCACCACTGACACACCCTACAGCACCAGGAAACTTATTTTACCATAGGAAAGGCTTTTATAGCATCAATTGCTAAGTCGTGAGTTGTAATTTGTTTGTTCCCAAATAGTCTAATAGTACTGACATTATGATGATAGATAGGTTATGTATGTATCTACTCTTACAACAGAAATTAATATTCTATCTGCAGATAGAAGTATGCCTATCTAAGATTTGTTGCCTAGCAATTACTATTATTTGTCAATAAATAATAGCGGTTACCAAGTTACTAACGTAAGATAAGCTTAATTCAATCTATGGATCAAATATGATCTGCCATTATATTATACTAATGTTTATTTTATTGCAAGATATTTATCATAACTAAATACCACTAATTGTAGTGGTATATAATACTCTTGCAATGAGTAAATAATGTTACTGAGATCCACTGCTTACTAAAATTATTAGATAATAATATTTATTTAATAACATTTCATTATAGATATGTGGAGCTAAATATATGTTTAATTTTAGTTTAAGTTTTAATGCAGGTAACTTCAGAATTACCCCCAGTGTCGAATAATATTTTTTTTGTGATATAATGAATGAATGAATGATATTTACAATAGGCTAGTTGACCCTTTTTTAAAGTAGGGCTTAAAATGTTCATAATTGTTGTATTAGACCATAGCACATGAATATTATTTTGTTACGCGCCACACCGCCTCAGCGAATCGCAAGCCAGCCGAAGTCAGCCAATCAGTGCCAAGCACGTGTTGCCATGTGACAGCCAGCCCAAGCCAGCCAATCAGAGCCAAGCACGTGCAGCCATGTGCCAGCCAGCCCAAGCCAGCCAATCAGAGCCAAGCCAAGCTAGCGCCTTACTATCGGAGAAACTATAAAATGCCGCGCCATCTCATATTTAGATGACTTCTCTGTTTTACTGTTTCTAAGACGGAACTCTGCCCTATATAATTAAATCAGTGTGATTCTGCAACGTCTACTTTTATTTTATCCCGTTACATATCAGAAGTGGGATAAATATAAAAAAAAACCTAAAACGTAGTTAATGCGTCGAGTGTATACCGCCTGGTCTCATACCGCAAATCTCCGCGTGAAGATTCATCCGAGACAACTAGTGAAAACGAAGACAAAGTTTCGCCACCAGCCTCGCCATCAGCTCGAAAAATCCTACGCAAGCTTTTGAAATCAGAGGTACAAAAGGCCACGAGTTCTTTAAATTACGAAATACCCTCCGTCACTACAAGAAAAGAACCCCGTGCAGCCTTGCTAATCCCCGAGTTCGACCCGGATAGCGAAGAGTATACTACTGCGACAGCAAGGCTCAAAAAAAATTTATCAACTTGGCGAAATTCATATGGATGGTGCGAAAACATGAAGTCGTTTCATCTGCAAGATAGATTAAGGAGGTCAAGCAAGAAGATGGTACAACCGGCTGGATGAATACGATTACTCTTGGGAAGACTGGAAGCAAATGTTGATACGTGCATTTCCCAGACATCGCAAATATGGATTCGATGACCAAATATTATCAGGACAAAGTCGCCATGTGTTTTCGGTGTAAGTTGTCAGACAGCGCAGTTGTCTCATGCATCATTCGCGGTCTACCACCAGAGCAGAGCCACCAGCTGCACTACTACACCGCCTTCGGAGGTTCAGGTTAGCCCACATTATTTTATTGCACTACCTTTGTAGCCAAAATAATCTATTGCGCACTAGCCAAGCCAATATTAGCACAATCGGGGCATCAAACATAGAGGAAATCAGTTCAGATCTATTGAATAAAAACCGATTATGATTATTTGATTGCTTTACTAATCAATTTCCCTGATTATTTTGCGAGTAAAACACAAAGACTTAGGATGTACAGATTTATTAAACATAAAAATAAAGTTAACAAGTGAACAGCCTATATACCGTCAACCTTACAGCTTGTCGCACAGTCAGTAGTTAGATCCAAAGTGTCTGAATTGCTCGACGCAGGTATAGTTCAAGAATCTGAATTATGTTTTGCTTCTCCCGTAATTCGTAAAAAAAAAGAACGGCGATAGTAGACTTTGTGTTGACCCTTGCCTAATATCGATGATTAGGTTTCCAAATTAGCCGTTAAGAATTTCTTTACGAGTCTTAATTTGGCACAAAGTTACCATCAGGTCAAAATCAACCCTGCAGATAACCACAAAACAGCCTTTATAACGCCACATTGGTATTTGAATATACGCGTGTTCCGTTTGGCTTAGATAACGCACCGTCTGTTGTTATACGAATAATGAATAAGGTTGTAGATTCAATACATTGATTTTAGTAAATCAATGATTCAATACGAAATTCCAATCACAAAAGGCGGTAGTTCAAAAACCCACAATGACTTCCCGATAAATATGAAATGTTAGCATTCTTAGACAATTTGTTGCTACCCTCTTTTGATGTTCAGTCAGGTTTAGATATTTTACAAAAAGTTCTTCATAAATGAAGATCGGAAAATTTAAAGTGAAATGTAAGTGTTCATTCTTATAAAACAAAATTACATACTTAGGACATGAGATATCTTCGAATGGCATTCAACCAGGTGAATCAAAATTGTTAGCAGTGTCGCAGTTTCCTACCCCTAGTAGTGTTCATGAAATACGTCAATTTATAGGGCTATGTAGCTATTTCCGTAAATTTATTAAAAGCTTCGCAATTTAATTGCTCGCCCTTTAACAGATTTAACAAAGAAAAACGCAGTTATGGAAATGGGGCACTGAACAAGTCGATAGTTTTCAACAATTAAAACTGTGTTTGTGTACAAGGCCAATACTGGCTTTATATGACCCTGTATTACCAACTGAGATTATCGCAGGTATTTTTTTTACAAAAATACACTGATAATTCCCTTAGGCCTGTCATGTATTTCAGTAGGGCAACGAGTAAAGAAGAAAGTATATACCATAGTTACGAGCTTGAAACGCTTGCCGTAGTAGAATCTATGTGTAGGTTTAGAGTGTATTATAGTAGGGATACATGTAAAAGTGGTAACTGACTGTACTGCCGTTCGCGCCACCCTTACTAAACGTGACATTATCCCACGTATTGCTAGGTGCTGGCTGTCAATACAAGATTTTGACATGAGTGTACAATATGGTGTGGGGAAAAAATTTAACACGTAGACGCGTTGAGTAGAAATCCCGTCGATGCTATTAATGTCAACCGCCTTGAAGTGTCAGACGGGTTCTATAACAGTCCAGTACCAGGATGACAAGTTAAGGCATATCATTGTTCAGCTTAAAGATCGCTCTGCTGCCCCTGATATAAACAACTATGTGCTCTCAGATGATAGACTCTATAGGAAGACATTGTATGGTAATCGCCTCGTAGTGTCTGCATTGATCTAGATATACTTAATGATTAAACGAACTTACCTGTACGTGAAGTTCAATCATAATTATACGAAGGCTTCGTCCGAAGGGATTAGCAAATAATACTTGTAGTAACGCCTAGTGATACGCCAGTCACGCACTTTATTTGAGGGTATAAACAAAATTTAAAATGAGTCTCACGTCAACAAGATGGGCGACCTATCCGCTCGCTTCATTTAGTTTAGAGTAGCCGCATCCGGAATATTTCACACAAAAATGGGGACTTGTAGTTGGGAGGGAGGGTTGCTAATCCCTTCGGACGAAGTCTTCGTATAATTATGATTGAACTTCACGTACAGGTAAGTTCGTTTAATCATTAATTATACTCGGCTTCGTCCTCGGGATTAGCAAATAATACTTGTAGACTTTTAGAGATAATAGTGTGAAATATTTTGTTTATTCCTGAATTTTCATTAATTTATGTTAATAAGAATAAACATCAATCATCATTTGAATTACTCGTATTATTAACAATTGTTCTGGCAAAATAATTATTTCCATTAGTATTGACATTACTTATGGTTCTATTATAGAATCGATAGAATGTGCTTGAAGAGCCGCTCCATCCAGCGGTTCGTCTTATTTGATCTAGGCCGACACCTAGGTGATGAGCCGCGGATGTAGCGGCGTGCTGTGTGCGGTAAATATGTTTAGATCAAAAACGCTATCGCGCAGTGTGTTCTTTATTCACTGACTTAAGGTTTGGGAACCGACAGCATTATAAGGCTTTTTAGCACTTATGAAGAGAAGGAAAGATTTCAATACTTTTAATATTAATCTAGGACAATGTTTGTACTTTGTGTGCTGTCAACAGCGCAATGAGAGTAATGAGTTTTTCGAAAGTTTTTCAAAAGACAATGTTTCATTGGCGTAAAATTGGCTGACATAATTAATAACTATTGAAGTATCCCACATATTTGGGCAAGGGAGGGCGTAACCGAAATATTCCTTTAAAATATCTTCTTACTCTGTCATCTTCTCGTAAATTATTTTCCCCTAAGCAGGGCGAGCGTGGATCTATAGGAGTTAAGCGTGCCATATTGAGCTCCCTCTTCATAATAGTTTGTTGAAATAAATTATTTGTGGAATTGAAGGATTATACAAGTCACAATTATTGTCGTTACAGTAATTGAACCAGCGCCGTAAATAAACATTATATTGTTTAAAAGAACTTTGGAATATAGATGCTAATATCGGCGGTACACTCCACGCCGTCCGCATAAGTTCCCCGCTATACAATGACAGAAAACGGGGTGAAAGCATAAAAATTAAAATCGGCCCAGGAAATGCATCTGGGTCCCTATGCCAGGAGACATAATCAGTGCATTTAGTATTTATTTGACTAGCGAATAAGTCTACTTGAGGTGCCCCATACGATGAGACAATTTCCTGATATGCCCAGTCCGCTAACTCCAATTTTTTTTTTTTCAATACGTCGCCCTACACTAGGATTTTCTCCTGTGTCGTGGGTGCAGTTACAAACATAGAATATCACATGCACATACGCCCAGACCGGAACAAATTTCTGTAGGCCATAAAACATTTGTCCCGTACTGGAATCGAACCCGCGACCCGTTGCGCAGTAGGTGATCACTCGACCTTTGCGCTAAACGTGTCGTCGATTCTATGTCAGGATGTACCCGCCTTGATTCGGCAACTGCCGTTATATTATCTGATAAGCTAATGTAATAAGCCATAACATACAAATTGCGACATTCACACCACTGCCATAGTTGACGAGTGATGTCAGTGAAGTGGGGGAACTGAATACCCCCCATTGTATTGATGTAAGAGATTACTGTAGTGTTGTCGATGCGGAGAAATTTGACAACTAGGTACCTACTTACATTTTTGGCGAACACTTTTAATCTTAGAAAAGCAGCTAGAATTTCTAGGTAGTTAATGTATTGTGTTCTCTCCTGAATGCTCCACAACCCGCTAACCTTCTCTTTGCCACGTACAGCCCCGTATTTGAGGCGTCTGAGAAAATTTCCAGATCATGTGTATCATGTTTGATTTTACAAAACGGTATTTGTATTGCGTCATTCCTAGGATTTGTGCGAATTAACGTATTTTAACCATTTTTTTTTTTTTTTTTAATTTCTGATTTGTGAACTGGAAATTTTTAGTCTAGATTAGAACGAAACCTTAAAAATGTACATATATTACTAGGTATCATTAAACTTTTGGCCTCGTTAATTAAAATCAAAGAGAGGTAATTAATTTTTTGGTTTGTATATTTGGCCAATAATTATCTAAATAATTAGTTGATTTTAGGTCCGCAGAACGGAGTAATCGGACAATTGGTTTTATTGCCTTGATGGTGCAGTACTCAAGCCAAATAGTTCTTGTTCAATTTGAAATCTTAAATATTTTCTTGAATTAGGGTCAAAAGGCATCTTTTAAATCTATTTTTGTCATGAAACAATTTTTGTTTTAAATTTTAGCACTGAGCGTAAATTTTCAATTTTTAAATGATCTGCTTTTATAAATTTATTAAAGTTTTTTTTTTTTTTTTTTTACTCTGCACCCTATTTATTTATCGCCTTTGCAGTCTTAATAATTTCTGACAGGTTTTCGCCTAATGAATGAATAAAAAATGGTTAAGTATTTTGAAGCTCTTTCATGTCCTTTTTAAGGGAAGACAGAATAAAATTCCGTCGTATGACTGAATCCGGTATTGTAAGTCACAGAGAATACGTTCTGTGTCCATCAACATTTTTATTAATTCTGGGTCACTGTTATTTTTCGAGGTCAGCGAATTAATAGCTTGGTTCAAGCATGAAATAGCCGTAGAAACTTGTTTTTGCCTAATTTCGATATTTTTATAACGTTTAGCGTTTATATCGGAGATAGCCACCTTAATTTCGGCATTCAGTACCTACGGGAGCATAATTAGTTTGCAGTTAGTCGGCGAAAGGTATTTCACATTAATGTGTGTTCCAACTTAAGAGGATTGTGAAGTAATCGTGCGCGGCGCGAGTAGGTATTTTCTAAAATGCTATCTGTTTCACACCGCTCGGCCTCCCGTCTGGCGTTTACACCACAAATACAACACGCGCAAATTCTCACGCACACAACGACAGCAGCGCGCGACTCCTCGGCGCGAGAACTCGAGATCATTATTTTACCGTTTGTAATGTTTTGCGTTGCTTAGGTATTCCTGACTGCCTTTCCGCTCGCAACTTTGCCTTCGTTATTTTCGTTTTTCGTGAGGGAATTTTGTTTTCCCGTATGAAAAATTATTTTATAACCTTATATTACTCAGTGATGATGTAGCATTCTATAGTCAATAATTTTTTTATATCAGCCTAGTAGTTTTTAAAAATAAAAAATATAATAAATAAAAATAGCTTTATTTCTAAAAATCATTTTAACAATAATTACGCCGAGACTTCCCAGTGAGCTAGTTTTTGAGTTTATTCATTACAAACAAAAATACAAATCTTCTTTCTTTATAATATTTTAGTAGATAAGTTTCGTAAATTATTTCAGTATTCCTTTGAAATTTATAGTGTAGGCACTTACTTGGTATCCCTATCAAGTCCTACTTTATAGGACTGAGCTGTTATTTGTAATGAAAGTACCTATCTATCATACATTTACCTGTCTAAAGAAAATTACTTTTTGTAAGATGAGTTTTATACTGAAAAAAAATGATTTTCATTTGAGATGTGAATCAATAATGGATCCTTTTATGAAAAAAATAAACACTAAACATAAAATGACATTTACAATTGTTTTAACAAGAACATACCTCTTGTTAACTTAAAAATAAATAACAAAAAATCTATTATTTTAGATAGATAAATTAATACTTCTACATACAAACTAAATAGGAGCAGGGATTTAAAAAATATAAAGTAATAATTATGCATCAAATAAAAAATACCTCTCATTTTTATACACTAATCTTGGGTAGTTATACTAATAGTCTTAGAATTCTAATTTTTACCACCTCCGTGGTCTAGTGGTTGAGGCCACCGGATGTTGATCGGGAGGTCCGACCGGCGGGGTTCGATCCGTTGGGTTCGTCCGGACTACAAAAATTATTTTTTATTTTTTGTAAAATATTTTTTTTGTTTAACTTTTTAGTGAAAGAAACCCTAATTAAATTAGGGTATCCCTCGATTTTCATAGGATCCCATCATCAGAACCTGACTTTGATGACCTAGGGACCACTCTAGGAGTATACTCTACCGAATACAAAAAGAATTTTGAAAATCGGTCCACAATTGGCGGAGTAATCGCGTAACATACACAAAACGGTTGACACGGTTAGCGCAGAGGTCGAGCGATCGCCAAATGCGCAAGAAGTCGCGTGTTCGATTCCCGCACGGGACAGATGTTTTGAATGGCTACAGAAATTTGTTCCGGTCTGGGCGTATGTGCATGTGATATTCTATGTTTGTAACTGCACCCACGACACAGGAGAAAATCCCAGTGTGGGGCGACGTTTTTATTTAAAAAAAACACGTTGGACGCACCTAAAAATTTAAGGATTTCCCTCCATTTTTATGGGATCCCATCATCAGATCCTAACTTTGGTAACCGTGGGACCACCATTGGAGTATAATCTTGACAATACAAAAAGAATTTTGAAATTCGGTCTGCAATTGGCGGCGTAATCGCGCAACATACACAAAAAAAAACATACGCATCGAATTGAGAAACTCCTTTTTTGAAGTCGGTTAAAAATACCTATTAGTATAGGTATGTAATCAGCTGCTTTAAATTTTATAGTTAAAAAAAAAAAACTTCAAAACCGTACGAAGGGTGCCTTCTTCCCATATATGCCTACCCTGCCTACCCTACATACTCGTATATTATTTAGGTACTTTGTCGTTTGTATTTTTTATACAATCGTAGATTCCATAACACGAGTAAAACCTTTGAGCCCAGCTTTAGACGAATAAAATTCAAATAAAATAATATTTAAAATAACGCTACTTGCATAGTCTATTACACGTTTTTAGCTGCTCCAACTTCATACATTGCATAACAAATACCTATCACAAGAAACAAAATACGAATTTATTTTGAGTTGGTTTCTTTATGGCACATATTTATTATAACAAACAATTACTTACATACTTACATTTTTTTCCTTTTTTGGTTTTGGGAATTTACAGTAAAATTAACAGGCTACAGGCTGCTAACCCGGCTGGAAATTTGTATTGAAATAAAATCTTTAAAATAAAACACTAAAATCAATAAACGTATTCAAAAAGATATTTATTTTTTCATGTGTAAGGTATTTGTGAAGATTAATAGTTCCGACTTGAGTAATAACTTTCACTATTGATCGATATATCGATATTACTTTCTCCTCCCTAGGCGACAATAACTACGATAACATTATGTCACATCACTATCACTACATTGTACCCCTGCCCCCGACCCGTATCGTGCGATAGAGAGAGTTGCAAGAAATGGTCGAAATTGCCTACAATTCCTGTTTGAAATATTGTTGCGGGCGATAACTGTTTTACCCCCCTAAACCTTTATGAAATTAGACGCTTTTGGTCTCATTAGATTCAGTATACCTTAATCTATGTTTGTACGTTTTGCTTTTTTTGTAATTCAGAATAATTTAGTCAAAAAAAGACAAAAATGCTCAAGGTAGTTTTAAAGTGGAAAATATAGATATTTAGATGCTAATAACTTATATTCTGAGCAATATTTCTTCAAAATCAAAACGTACAAACCTAGTTTTTCATTATATCTACAAGATTTCCAAAAATTATGAAAATTGGACTATGTCTAGAGGGACCAAAGCGTTATCGCTTTTTGTATGAAAATTTACAGCTTCGCAATCCTCTTAACTGCAAAGTCTTTGTGAATGTTGGCTCCAAAAGTATTCGAAATAGTTGGATCCTCGCCCAATATTTCAAGTATTGTGGTGTTTAGCATCGCATTAGCTGACCCAGGCTCGTCGGTATCCGTCACTTGCTCAGGCGCGCCGGCGGCGGCGGTGGTGGCGGTGGTGGCGACCACCACGGGGGTGACCGTCATGACGGCACAGAAGATATAAACGGCGGGCGTAGCCACTTCGGCGGGTTCTGGGTCGAGGTCGACCTGCATCTCCGAACGTGGCTCAGAACCAATAATCCCATCGAGCAGTAGGCCAATTATAAATCTTTCATCGTATGACATGGCATAATAAATCATGAAATGCTTCATTTCGTATTACCGATCTCCAATGATATCATTACTATGGCATAATTTCGATGATGTCAATATCATATAACGAACGAATGATCAAAAATCTGACCGAAAATCATAATTTTCGCTTTGCACTATGATATCATATGATATTATTTGAAAACCGTGAGATCGTAATAGGCCTGCAGGTTTAAAACGTTGTTATTACGTTCTTGCTCTGAAAACCACCGATATCTCCATTAGTCATGAAACAGACCAAAGTACTGTTCGCGAGACTAATTTATAGGGTAGTACAGCTCCAAAGAGAAGTACGCAAACCCGGATATGTAACCATTGCCACTATGAATACACCGATATCTCCATTAGTCATGAAACAGACCAAAGTACTGTTCGCGACACTAATTTATAGGGTGGTACAGCTCCAAAGAGAAGTACGCAAACCCGGATATGTAACCATTGCCACTATGAATACACCGATATCTCCATTAGTCATGAAACAGACCAAAGTACTGTTCGCGAGACTAATTTATAGGGTGGTACAGCTCCAAAGAGAAGTACGCAAACCCGGAGAGGTTACCATTACCATAAGGTAGTACAGCGCCAAAGAGAAGTTCGCAAACCAGGATAGGTAACCATTACCACTATGTATATACTGTATTTGTTCTTTAGTATATTATAATCATAAAAAGTAGGTGCATGTTACGATTGGATAATTATTATTACTGCTAATCAGTTAAGGAACAATCCTAAAATACTATTCGCAAAATTATTATTGGGTAGTGCAACCCCAAAGAGAGGTACGCAAGCCCAGTTTAGTGAATAATCACTGTAGCAATAACTATTATTTAGTAAACTTTCTTCTTAGAGATATAGTGTCATAAAAATTCATACAAAATAAGCCCACTAGGTAGGTATGAATAACAGTTTTCGTAAAACTATTTCATTGGATTATAAAACTTCATTTCAGAGGAAACCAGTAAAAAATAAAAACGTGACAAATTTACCATTATAGGTATAATTCGTCATTAACTAATTAAGTTTCTCTAGTACTTATGAGAATATAACAAGATGGCTGACTTATCATACTTCTGCCCGTTATCAAACGAGCATTGTACGGGCAGCAAATAGAAAATGTCATTTTCGGCCATAGTCACTAATAAATGCACTTATTCACACAATGACTAACCTTGAGACTCCGCGTACGGCATCTTCGTAACACTTCGAGTTTTTTAAACTTACACAACAGATTTGACAATCCTCCTCACTTTTCCGCTTATGCATTATAAATAAGCACTACCTCACTTAAAGTAAAAACTTTTAAGACGCGAGAGTGTGATCGTGGCGAGCACTAAAAAGCGAATGAAGCGAGCGGATAGGTCGCCCACCTTGTTGACGTGAGACTCATTTTAAATTTTGTTTATACCCTCAAATAAAGTGCGTGACTGGCGTATCACTAGGCGTTACTACAAGTATTATTTGCTAATCCCGCGGACGAAGCCGAGTATAATAGTTCAGATGCACCACAATGATAAGTCATGTAGGCTTTCAAAAATGTATAGATTTAATAAAGAGGGAGTAAATGGTACATTGTTCCCTATTCCGAAACCCACAGAACCCATGGTCATGGTTCATGTCGACCATATGCCCCTTTTGTAGAACAGCAAAAGGTTATCAATATATGTTGGTTATTACAGACTAGCTTCTGCCCGCGACTTCGTCTGCGTGGACTTCAATTTTGAACAATTTTTAATTTTCCCTCGGGAACTACTTAAGGAATCGGGATAAAAGGTAGCCTATGTCACGTTCTTTTCCATGTCAAAGGCTACATGCATGCCAAATTTCATCCAAATCCGTTCAGCCGTTTTTGAGTGATTGAGTAACAAACATCCAAATATCCAAACATCCACACTTTCACGTTTATTATATTAGTAGGAAGTAGGATAATTTCTCTAAATTTGTTATTGCTGAGCCCACCCACGGTCAATTCAGTAAAAAACAATAAGAATACTTTAAAAAATATTTAGTTTATTGGTTACCCTCATAAACTTGTCAGTGATCATGGCAAAGCTTTTAAAAGCATTTATTAAAAAAAATTCAACTGACAAGCAATTTAAGTACATTTTGACATCTGTTGCATGTCCACGAGCCAATGGTTAAGTGGAACCGGATCTTACTGAATGCGTTACGTGCGATTGATCCTAGCCAGACTTCTAATAATTGGGCCAATAGCTTACTTGACATTATTTGGGGTGTTAATAATACTGTAAATGAAAGTACAACATAGTCGTATAGCCCTATGATTTGATGTTATGAAAGTAATAATGAATCGGTTGAAATCAGACGTAATAATAGATCTAGTGCGCGATTAAAATTAGAAAGCCTTATGATGAAGCGTAACGTCGATAAAAAAAAGGAAAACTAGTCGAATTTACAGAAAGGGAGATTTAGTTCTTTGGCGGCAAGCACCCACAAGTAGTGTAACAAGAGTGAGCACTAAGCTTGATGATATTTACTCTGGCCCATATATCATTACTAAGGTGTGGGTAATGACATATACAGAATCCGCAGTATCAAGGGGTTCCGAGGCTACAAGGCCTTTACTAGCCTGGTTGCATCGGACTCTTGAGGCCCTATCACAAAATCACAGCCCTATATCATACAGTGCCAGTAGCTCTGATGACCAGCTTGAAACCGAAGATCTCATTGACCTACTTGAAAGCTAACCACGTGTTTTTCCATTGCGGGAGCAATGATTGTTTCAGGACGGCCGACTGTTACGCGCCACACCGCCTCAGCCAATCGCAAGCCAGCCGAAGTCAGCCAATCAGTGCCAAGCACGTGTTGCCATGTGACAGCCAGCCCAAGCCAGCCAATCAGAGCCAAGCACGTGCAGCCATGTGCCAGCCAGCCCAAGCCAGCCAATCAGAGCCAAGCCAAGCTAGCGCCTTACTATCGGAGAAACTATAAAATGCCGCGCCATCTCATATTTAGATGACTTCTCTGTTTTACTGTTTCTAAGACGGAACTCTGCCCTATTGTAAATCGAAATTAAATCAGTGTGATTCTGCAACGTCTACTTTTATTTTATCCCGTTACAATTTTTTTAAATGGCTAAAAAGTGCAAAAAATCTATTTTAAATTAAGATTTTCAATTTTGGACCGAAAACACGGTCAGCCATGATAGTCTGCTCAATATCTGTGGCAATGACGTCAGTCTTATAGTAAGCAAAGCACGGGGGCGAAATAACCTCACAAAAACAATGCTTTCTATTAAATATCACAAAATATAGTAAAACTGTATATGGAACGGGACAATAGAACAGGAATATAGAATTACCTCTTCAAAGACTCCATTAAATCTGTGGATTAGACGTACCCAGTGATATAGACATGCGAAATAATTGGTTAACACTCGCTGTAGCATATTAGATTATCTATTAAATAATTTGTTATATTTATCATATGTTCATATCCTAATATTGTATAACATTCTATGAGTAAAGTAATGTAACGATACTTGTAGTACGTATGGTGTTCGTGTAACTTCCTCCCTCCTACTAGAGCTCGGCTATAAAACAGCGGCCATAGAGGCAGAGAGGACAGTCGCACGTTAGCCGTCGAGGCGTACAGTGGTTAAGTGAAATATTGTGATTATTATTAGTGTACGTGTGTGTGTGATTATATTGTAAAGATTAAATATAGTGAACTGTTCTTATTGGTATTTTCATTGCTACAAATTGGCGACGAGGAGTAAAAACTGTAAGTACCTATATCATTATTCATTAATCAGTGTAAAGAAAGTGAAGAAAAATTAAATGCCCGAGGTAGATTTAAACTAAGATGATAATGTAATAGTTTTATTGACAGTGTTAGACTAATGAACGAATCAACTATGGTGATCATGCCTGTGGGAAAACACTTATTTTTATATAATACCACGTGCTAATAACGCCACGTGCTAACCACGCTATACGCGCGGCCGTTGGCACTGCGACAATGACCTACTTTTACACTGCCATAAAAGGCAGCAGTTGCTTATTATCGATAGTTCAGACGTTGTTCGATCATTACATATTGCACATTGTTGCTCGAAATAGATTTTTAACCAGGTAATATTTTGACATGAATTAATTTTTGTAACTTTAATTATTTTGTTATACACTATTGCATTATCAATTTTTTCGTAATGAATAGTTATTGTAAAAGATTGTTTTTCCCACATACAGATAGATGAATATCGGTATTCTTTTTTTTTTTTTCTCTTCTGAATAATAAGATCATATTAACTATCGAGATGAAGCTAGAAAAATCAACCTGGTAATTTGATATTTTTACATAAAACACCAGGACAGGCATGTTCATTATTTATTTTGTCGAGATGGTCCAATAGTACCATGGACACTTGAGTTATTTTCTTATATTGAGATGGTCCAATAGTACCATGGACACTCTAGTTGTTCCTTACTTTACCGAGATGGTCCAATAGTTCCATGGACACTCTGCAAGGGAGTATATTTACATAAATTGAGATGGTCCAATGGTACCATGGACACTCAAGCTAATAATATTGTGGAGATGATCCAATAGTACCATGGACAGTCAAACTTATTATATTGTTCAGATTGTTCAATAGTTTCATGTACACATAAATGAATTGAGACGGTCCTATAGTTCCACGGACACTCATGTTCATTATTTAATTTGCTGGGATGATCCAATAGCACCATCGACACTCATTTTTCTTTAAACATGATAAAAATTCAGTCATGGTTTTAAATTTATACTATATACCATTTAAATCATTACAGATAAAGAAATATGAATTCTAATTTGGCACCAATAGAACCATTTAATTGTGAGGGTGATACAACAAGTATTGGTGTGAGATGGGAAAAATGGAAACGTGGTCTCGAAATTTATTTAATAGCCTCTGAGATCGATGATCCTATAAGGAGGAGAGCTATTCTCTTGCATAGTGGCGGACTGGGTTTACAAGAAATATATTATAACATTCCCGGTGCCCACGTGGACGAGAATGATGACGTGAACGGGCTAAATGTATACGAAGTTGCTGTAACGAAGTTAAACGACTATTTTGCACCTAAGCAAAGTCGCGTATATGAAAGACATATATTCAGGTTGATGAAACAAGACCAGGAGGAGAAATTTGAAAGGTTTTTGGTTCGTTTACGAAAACAGGCTGAGAAGTGTGCCTTCAAAGATCAAGAGGTAAGAGAGGAAAGTTTAATTGACCAAATCACAGAGAAATGCTCATCTGCCGAACTAAGGAAGAAAATTCTCAAGGAAGGTGATAATTTTAGTTTACAAGATATCATCGCAGAGGCCAATGCACTAGAGTGCGTTAAACGACAATTGCAAGAGTTTGAAGACAAGCATTCCTCCAATACGGTCAATAAAGTAATGACAAAAGAATATCCATCAAACCCTAAACGAGGCGACAGACCATTTAAAGACTCGTGTTCTAGGTGTGGAAGCACTAAGCATCAAAGTAACGATCAGAAGTGCCCAGCGATAAAAGTCAAATGTCATAGATGTGGATTTAGTGGTCATTTCATGAAACATTGTCACAGCAATCGATTCAAGAGGTCGTCTTCTCAAAGCACTGATGCAGGGCCATCGAAAAAAATGAAAAAAGCAGAATCAGTACACTGTGTAAATAATAAACCAGAGTATATTTTTTATATTGATGATGACTGCATGATTCAATGTATACTTGGAGGAGTGACTACTGACCTTCTTATCGACTCTGGAAGTAAATGTAACCTTTTAACTGAAAATACATGGAAAAGGCTAAAAACATCACAAATACAAGTGTCTGAGCAAGTGCGTTCCTCAGATAAAATATTTCTTCCTTATGGCAGCAACAAGCCACTAGTAGTACTAGGATCATTTAAAAGCTCTATTCAAGTAAGAGACAAACAGGAGCTTACAACCTTCTACGTAATTAAAGATGGCACGAAAGATATATTAGGAAAGGATACATCTACACAAATGGGACTGCTTCAAATTGGAATACCGGTAAATCATGTAAAATCTTTTCCTAAATTTAAAAATATATTAATTGAAATACCTATAAACGAGGAAGTAAAACCTATCTCTCAACCTTGCAGGAAAGTACCTATACCACTAGAGGACAAAGTAAATAAAAAAATTGTCGAGCTTATTCAAGCTGACATTATAGAAGAAGTACGAGAACCTTCCAGGTGGGTCTCTCCGATTGTTCCGATCTTAAAAGAAAATGAAGAGGTAAGGGTGTGTGTTGATATGAGAAGAGCAAATGAAGCCATAGTTCGTGAAAATCACCCGCTACCCACAATGGACCAATTACTTCCAAAATTTAGGAAAGCAACATTCTTTTCACGTATTGACATCAAAGACGCTTTTCATCAAATAAAAATCCACCCAGATTCACGATATATAACCACATTTATCACCAGTAAAGGTATGTATCGTTATAAAAGACTTATGTTTGGCATTTCTTGTGCTCCTGAACTTTTTCAAAAAACGCTAGAAAGGATCTTATTGGGGTGTGATGGAACAGTCAATTTTATAGATGACATAATTGTTTGTGGAACTGATAAACCGGAACATGACCATCGACTTCAACATACGCTGAAAGTTCTTAAGGAAAACAATATTCTTCTCAATGAAAGTAAATGTGTTTATGGTACTCAAAATATTGAATTTCTTGGTCACCATCTGTCACCCGAAGGAGTAAAACCCTTAAGCAAATATCTGCGATCAATACAGGAATTCCGAACACCACAAACATTAGATGAGTTGCAAAGTTTTTTAGGCCTAGTTAATTACGTAGGGAAATGGATCCCTAATTTAGCTACATTGACAGAACCCCTGAGGCAGCTGCTGCGCAAAGAGGTGAGAAAAAACACTTCCATTTCAAAACTGTGGTCTATTGAGCAAGAAGAAAGTTTTGCAAAGTTAAAAAGCTGTTTATGCCAAATCAAAACTTTAGGTTTTTATGATCCAGCGGACAGAACCCAAGTCATAGCTGATGCCAGCCCAGTAGGGCTAGGTGCTGTTTTGATCCAAATCGATTCAAATGGACCCCGTGTAGTCGCTTATGGAAACAAAAATCTAACGGACTGCGAAAGACGATACTGCCAAACGGAAAAAGAAGCACTCGCTCTTGTTTGGGCAGTGGAGCATTTCCAAATCTATCTATATGGTAAAGAATTTGAATTGGTTAGTGATCACAAACCGCTTGAAGTTATATTTGGGCGTAAATCAAGACCTTGTGCTAGGATTGAAAGGTGGGTACTGAGATTACAGTCATTTTCTTACAAAATTGTATACCGTCCGGGCCGAACTAATATTGCTGACCCATTATCACGCCTCTGCAAAAATAATGAAGAAGAACACTTTGGTGATATTAATTATGTTCATCATCTGACCCAATATGCAACGCCTGTAGCTGTGTCTTTAAAAGATATTGAAGAAAGTTCCGTGAACGACGAAGAAATTTCTAAAGTAAAAGAAGGTATTTATCAGAATTTGTGGGATCCTTCAGTTAATAACTATAAGATATTTGAAAGTCAACTATGTTTTAACGATAATATTCTTCTTAGATGTAATAAAATTGTAATTCCAAAAAATCTACGTCAACGCGTACTAGAAGCAGCACATGAGGGCCATCCAGGTATAGTAGCCATGAAGCAGAGACTAAGAACTAAAGTTTGGTGGCCGAAAATCGACTATGATGCTGAAAAATTGGTAAAAAATTGTAGAAGTTGTACCTTAGTTTCGGCACCAAATCCACCGAATCCCATGAAACGCCGCGACTTGCCTTGCGGACCATGGGTCGACACCGCCCTCGATCTACTTGGTCCTCTTCCATCAGGTGATTATATTTTAGTAATAATAGACTATTATAGTCGTTACAAGGAAATTAAAATAATGAAGAGTGTCACATCAACTGACATAGTAAAAAACTTAAAGGAAATTTTTTCAAGGCTAGGGCACCCAATTTCAGTAACAGCAGACAATGGCAAACAATTTACAAGCCAGGAATTCATGTCATACCTTGGTGAATGTGGTATTAAATTATTCAACAGCATTCCGTATTGGCCACAAATGAATGGTGAAGTGGAAAGGCAAAACAGGAGTATTTTGAAAAGACTTCGTATAAGCCAGATAGAAAAAAAAGATTGGAAGGATGATTTACTTCGTTATTTAATGATGTACAACAGTACACCCCACTCAGTGACAGGTAAGTCCCCATCCGAACTGTTTTACAGGAGGCAATTTAGAGACAAAATACCTTCAGTTAGTGGCATTGAGCATAAAGCTGCTGATATGGACAGTAGTGATAAAGACCGCATACATAAAGAGACAGGTAAACAATACAGTGATAAGAAACGAAGAGCACAAGAACATGATATTTCAGTAGGAGATAAGGTATTTATAAAAAACCTTACTAAGAATAATAAACTCACCCCAAATTTTTCACCGGCTCTACATACTGTAGTCAGAGCTGATGAAGAATCTGGAGACGTATCAGTCCGTAACGATGAGTCTGGACAGGAACTACGAAGAAACGTTATTCATTTAAAAAGGGTGAGAGGGGAATGGAGTGTAGCTAATAGTAATGATAAAGATGATTTCAGGAATGATTCGTCTACTGAGAGAGAAAATGGCGATTTCCATGAACACAAATCGAAGAATGATTCTGAAAAATGATGTTTGTATAGTATTATTTATAATCATTAAATATATCAAGTTGATTACGTGAACTTTGCATATTATGAACATATTAGGTAACTCAACAAAAAAAAATATTGAAAGGGAGAGATGTAGCATATTAGATTATCTATTAAATAATTTGTTATATTTATCATATGTTCATATCCTAATATTGTATAACATTCTATGAGTAAAGTAATGTAACGATACTTGTAGTACGTATGGTGTTCGTGTAACTTCCTCCCTCCTACTAGAGCTCGGCTATAAAACAGCGGCCATAGAGGCAGAGAGGACAGTCGCACGTTAGCCGTCGAGGCGTACAGTGGTTAAGTGAAATATTGTGATTATTATTAGTGTACGTGTGTGTGTGATTATATTGTAAAGATTAAATATAGTGAACTGTTCTTATTGGTATTTTCATTGCTACACTCGCTTAAAGAAATCCTGTAACTACCTATCTACTGAAACTCAAATGTATTTTTGCGAAAATCACATTAATGTAAGTACTATAACTGAATAACTCAATCTGTGTAGGTACTTCAGTTTCAACTTAAACAAAATAGAAGTTTTTAGGTTGTATGTAAAATCAAATCTGTATGTAAATTAATTAAATTTTTATCTTTCAGTTAGAATGAAAACTGACTGCAGCCGACCAACCAAATTTTAACTTGACCAGAAAACTGAGAGGAAACTTGACCATTCACGCCTTTTTGATTTAATTTAAGTTATACACTGACACTAGATGATGTTTTAAAGAAAAGAATATGTACTTATGTCCAATTGAATAATGATGTAATTGAATATTAATTAAAAAGTATGTATTACAAACAAAAATATCAAAGTTTCATAATGAATATATTTATCTAAACAACTTTTACTTGAATTTACTGAGTACCTAATTAAAATTTGTTACTTTCAGTGGTTACTTAATGAGAACTATTGAGTACTAACCTGTTCTCCTCTTGACAACGAGATTGATAAGGCAGTAAAAGTTGTGCAACATAATACAAAGCAGTGCATGCTCTGCCACAACATCAAAATGTGACCCGTTAACTAGAACAACATTATGTCAACAAAATAACTCAAATATTCATATACCAAAGCACCATAGAAGTAAATAGGTCCAGTTTGGTAAAACTGAAAGATGTTATATCTTCACTGATTAAACCTGCTGGCCACCATGGCTGGTAAATTTCAGAACAGCTTACACAAGAATATGCAAGTTCATTTTAAAGCCGTATACAAATATATTAAATGTGATTGCTGTGTTGTCAGCCTGTGCTCTTCTTAATTTACAAGACCCTTCTTATTAAATAAATAATATAAAGAATTTTTTTTTCTTTACTTTATACATACTTAACTAACATCTAAAGATGACATAATAAATTTTTGTACTACATTAGTCATTATGTTCTTCACTAAAAAAAATGTTCTATGTTTATTTGACAATAATGACTTGTAAAGGTTTAAGTTGAATCAAAATATTTTAATTTGAAATACATGTGTTTTATTTTTCCTTTACACCTTAAAAGATTTGTAATATTTTATAGGTTCGTTGCTCATATTTATCATTGTTACTCAAATATAGTATATGTTCCAAAAGTACAAATAGGTTGAATAGAGTTAGATCAAATTTATTAATTTGTATATATTGCCTTAAGGTCGCAGGTAATAAAAGTCAAAATAATAGTAAAGTGATTTATTATGAAGTAATACTTTCATATAATAGGGTAGTTGACTCATATCAAAATTTATTAAAATATTGTTTATTTCTAACAGTATTTGGCATAAGGTTCCACAATATACCGATTTAATAAATAACAATGAATGATTACTGTAAAATTTTAATTTGAAAATGCTAGAAATAATCTTTTTTTTATCTCACGCCGTAAACGCTTTGATATCCTGTGGTCAGGGCCATGACGTCACTCATATAGTAAACAAAAAAATGTCAAATTTGATTCAACAACTCTTCGATTTGCACTATTCTTTCCTAAAACTGGCAAAAAATCGTCCAAGTCTCCGTTATTATATTTGTAAATATCGTAAATTATTTGTATTAATAGCAAAATCAACCATTGATGTTGGATTTCTGAGAGCAGATAGTATAAATCTTCCGAAACTAGACAGATTGATGGTCAGGAGATTCTTGTATCGCTCTAAACAATATAAGTACAGTTTCAATACTGTTTTAAAGAAGAACAGGTTACAAGTGTACTTGTCAAGATTGTCACGCGGCAGAAGAGAGTTGCAAACATGCATTTTTGGTGTGGTTGCACCATCACAGTGAGGAGCTATTTTGTACAGCAGTTGAATGCTATTGGATGGAATTCTATCTCTCAAAAGTCAAATAAACAACAACAGGTGACCTTCTAGCGTTCCTTTTGCACAAATGGGGTGAATCTATCGATAAGCGCGGCGAATCGGTGGCTATTAGTCTCGACATCGCCAAAGCTTTTGATAAAGTCTGGCACAAGGCTCTTCTTTCCAAACTTCCGGCATACGGATTACCCGCGCAGTTCTGTACGTGGATTGCCAGCTTCCTCCACGAGCGTAGAATTCGCGTTGTCGTTGACGGCTGCGCTTCGCGGTTCGTGGCAGTGAACGCTGGTGTTCCGCAAGGCTCCGTTCTATCCCCCACATTGTTTCTTCTGCATATCAATGATATGCTTTCCTTGGGAGCTATACATTGCTATGCGGACGACAGTACAGTGCATGGGGGATATCACGGAACCTCGGGGGCTGCTCGTGGTGATATTGGTAGGGAAAGGCAGAATCTTATCATTGAGCTCAACAGGACGCTGGACCTCGTCTCCGAATGGGGCTCCAACAATCTTGTTGAGTTCAATGCTAAGAAAACACAGGTGTGCGTGTTCTCGGCGAAAAGGTCACCTTTCCTCCCCCTTCCTTCTCTTCAGGGCACAACCCTTCACACACAGAGCAACATCACCTTGCTCGGAATGAATATTCGCTGCGATCTGAACCCCAGAGACTACATCGAATCCGTCATAACTACTGCCTCACGGAAACTCGGTGTCCTGAACAAGGTGCGTAGGTATTTTGCGCCGGACCAACTATGCTTGTTGTATAAAACTCAGGTTAGGTCTTGCGTGGAATATTGCTCGCACCTTTGGGACGGCTCCGCTCAGTACCTCCTCGATGCTCTGGACAGATTGCAGCGTCGCGCTATTCGCATAATTGGCGATGTAGAGGCAACTAACACCCTCGAGCCTCTACAACTTCGTCGTGACATCGCCTCTCTTAGCGCCTTTTACCGAATGTTCCATGGGGAATGCTCTGAGGAGCTCTTTAACCTTATCCCTCCCTCTCCATTCCTTAACAGAAACACGCGTAAGGGCCTTCGGAGTCATCCGTACACTGTGTCCTCCTTTTCACACCGTACCAAGAAATTCCAAGATTCCTTCTTCTGTCGTTCATCCCACACTTGGAATTCTCTACCTGCGCACGTGTTTCCCCCATCCTACAACATGGGTTCCTTCAAAAGAGGCGTGAAAAAGCATCTTTTGGGCCGGCAAGGGGCGGGCAGGTAGGAGAGTGGATGTCGTCCTTACTCTATCTGTCAACTCATTTGGGCCTCTTTCACCGCTTAACATCAGGCGGGAGGAGGTCATTTGCCGGGCCATCCATAAAAAAATAATAATAATAATAAATAAACACAAAGTATTTACTTCAAGAGAAATGTTGAAAAGAAAACATCAGGATCATGTGTCAAATACCAGTGTAGTACCTACTGCAAGAATTTGTAAATGAACATAAAAAGAGAAAGATTGGCAGTTGTTCACAGACACAGATTGTGACATATTTCTTAAAAAATAAAAGACCTCTTCAATGAAGAAAGAATAAAGTGCATAGAAAACTAAACCACAAATCATCAATACAGAAGTGCTCATTAGTTCGAGCTTCGTTATAAACAATAACAGCTTCCATGTGCTATAAAGTCAGCCAGTGCATAACACATGATGGTTCTTTTGTTGGGAAGATTTTTGGTGGTAAATCTTGCAGACACCTACGAGTATAATGAAATGTGGATAAAAGTTGGAAGATAAAGATTTGGGTTGAAATTTGCAAAATGTGACCTCATTTCTGATTACTACCCTGTAATAGTCTATTCAACAAACGGTATCCATAAAATTAGATTAATATAAAATTGTCATGCTCTTTTACTGAAGAAAATGTTAATTATCAAAGACGGAAAACTGTGAACAGTATGCTTAACTCAAGTATAGATGCAGATGTTTTGTGCTAAAGCAAAACTTATATACTTTTGTGTTGCTAGCAGTCATTTTGAAAACACTCAAAAGGTGACAATATTAGCTATAATAGGTATTTGTTCTAACAATCTGTATGCCAAAAAACTTATTGATCAAATAGTGCCATTTTGGAAACTATACTACATTTTTCCTAAATTATATGAAAGTATTACTTCATAATAAATCACTTTACTATTATTTTCACT
Organism: Schoenobius gigantellus; assembly: GCA_963935595.1. Taxonomy (NCBI): domain Eukaryota; kingdom Metazoa; phylum Arthropoda; class Insecta; order Lepidoptera; family Crambidae; genus Schoenobius; species Schoenobius gigantellus. Next base: position 33,131,013 of record OZ012542.1, read on the forward strand.
TTTATTACCTGCGACCATAAGGCAATATATACAAATTAATAAATTTGATCTAACTCTATTCAACCTATTTGTACTTTTGGAACATATATATTTGAGTATCTAACAATGATAAATATGCGCAACAAACCTATAAAATATTATAAATCTTATAAGGTGTAACGGAAAAATAAAACACATGTATTTCAAATTTAAATATTTTGATTCAACTTAAACCTTCACAAGTCATTATACTACGACGTTGCATCCTCGAGATTTATAATATTAACCAGGTAGTCCACTTTTCAATGTACCGGGCACCAAGCACAATTTTAGAGCGAAGACATAAAAATAAAAAGTTAGGTAGGTAGTTTTAGTATTATTCACCCGCTTGCGCGATGTTACGCCGTTTGACTCATTCGCTTTCTTTGTGCGGGCATCACAGCATCGAAATATTAAAGATCAAAGTTTCATTATTTTATAACGTTATTTTTAGTGTGTTATGTAGTTGTTATAGATATCAATATGGGTAAATGAAAACGTAAGTATTCTAAGCAATATTTAAGGAAAAGATTCGTAAACTAGAGAAACGTTTACGTCACCGCCGCCGCCGCCGCTGCAAGCATTTTGATGGTGCTGGAAGTATGTAAGTTTAAATTATAAGTGTTTATTGTGTATTATATTGTACTATTTATCGACACGTTCTCATCTTTGCATTTCGTTCGTTTAAAGTATATTTAGCTCACTAATTAATTTCATTTTGAAATTTATTGAGCAATAAAAAGAGCCTTGCTGTTTGCGCATTGCCTAACGTTACTGTTTAATTAGAGAATATTCTGTATACCACAAATTATATTACTGTTACAGATAGGAATCAACCCCTCTAGCGGCCGTTTCGTAGTGAAATGACAGCTCCGTAATGATAGTGCTGAAAACTATCGACTGCTTATTATCGACATACTGAAAATTATCGATATAAATTTACAGCCCTAATCTACTTTTTTAATTCTGATAATATTTTAGGTTATTAAAAATCAAAACAACGAAATGCGATTATCTTTTTATTGAATTTAACATACAATATGACAAAAACGTACACAATGGAACTTATTAGAACCCACAATTCTCCGCCATGCAACGCTGTGCTTACTCTGCGATTCTGAAAAGATAAATAAGCATTTGTATAAAGTGTGACGACTCTAAAATGAAAAACAGTGAAAAACCTAGTAAAAATAAATAACCTGCCTCTCCATCTGATCTTAGTCTCTCCACTTCTCAATATCTGTACACCTGTTGATACAAAAAAGATAATTATATAAGACATTACTTTGTTTTTGAAAATAATTTTGTTTTATTGATTATTTACAAAACTTCAGATTGAAGAATTGAACTCTGCAGACAATGGCAAATAGTTTAAAACGTTTGAATACATTTTGAAGAAGTTAACATTAAAAGCAATTAATTTTATAGTAGGTAATCTAACCAAACAAATCAATCTAGTTTTTAATTTTGATGAATATGTTAAGGTCAATAAGAAATGTTTTCCATAAATTAATGATATTCATTCATATAAATGATTTTAATTAGAGTTTGAAAAAGCATTTAAAAGGAATGGCATACCCATTCCTTTTGTAATGCTTTTAAAATTATGTTTATCAAACTTTCACATTCTCTTAAATAATTGTGTCAGAGTTAAATGTTCCAAATTGGTTCACTAAACTCAAATAAAACTAGATTTATTAAATTCTCATGGCCAAATGTAAGGAAAGTGGATACAATCGAATCGTTGAACTCATCAATTGTAGTTACAAAATTTTTGGGTATTACACTTGATGCACGTTTGTGGGATCAACATAGTCCTTCGCGAACAGACCTAGTTCTGTTGTATATGTAGTAAAACAATTCAAGCATGTTACTATGTTGATACGGCAAGATAAATTTACTTAGTTATTTTCAGTGTCATGTAATTGGCTATTACTGCTGGGTTTCGGGTGCTAGTATAGAAAGTATTTTTGGACTTCAGTTGGTGCTATTTATAATTCACAAGCAAAGGTTTCTCTAAGAAATATTTTTAACTAAATTAATATATTGATTTAAGCTGAACAGTCTAATTATGAAAATTTGATTTGTCTATAAAAATTATAAAACCTTTGGTACCAATTTTCGATTTCATAATCTAAACAAGAAATAGAAAGCCACTGTGAACAAGTGTGTATTGATCTGCTCATCACGTTCTAGTCATTTTCTGATATAACCATAAAAAGTAGGTGTTATAATAGCAACGTAACATCCCATTTTTTTTTTCGTCGTGACTATTGTGATTTTCAAAGCTTATTTACTCGCAAACTATAAGACTTGAGAGAAAATTGACATGAATAAAAAGTGTTAATTTTAAAGCTATTCTATATGATACAACCATAAAAATTAGGTGTCCTAATATCAAGGCAACATCCCAAAATATCCCATCCAGTTAAATATAATTATTTATAATTCTGATAAAATATTTGTTTAATTAAGTATTTATTTGAGTCATGAATCGGAACTTATACTTTACACAAACATTTTATTTTTAAACTTTAGAATTATAATTTTATTTAATTAGGCTGATATTCTTGTTTTTATTTAATGTGGAATTAATTATTACATTTTTGATAAAAATAACCTAAGGAGATAAATTATTTTTTTCATCACGGAAATTAGTATGCATGAAACGGAAAAAATCGATTTGTCAAGGGAACTTTCTTATCTTGAATGTACTATATTTAATTTTATCACTGATTAGCCTTTCAGAAACAAGGGGTTAATAAGCAAACATATTTATGTCAAAAACAAATTAATCACCTTTTGACAGCCCACTTTCTGTTATTCATGTCCTGTTCATTGCTTGTGCAGTGGCTTATGTTCTTAGCATATTAATAAAATTGATAAAATGAAATTCAGGTCCATGGTGAGTAACCAAAGCTTCTAACATATCGAGCTTCTCTATGCTTCCGAAGTCACCTTGCGCCCAGACATGTGCACCATCAGAAGATCAATTTAGCAGAGCTTTGCTACTCTTTTTGAGAAGAAGTGTTTTTCATTTTCATTCAATCTAAAAAAAAATTACATGTAATTTTGAACAACAACATAGTGTAGGTTATTTAATGGAAAACATAATATTAAATTAATTTTAAACTATTGTTTATTTAATGAAAAAAATATTACACAACTTTGCTCACCTATCATTATTGGATTTTTAAGTATTCCTGAATTTATTTCACTTGGAGGAAGTTATTTATTGCATACTCAACTCAAGATATTCATCTTCAAGTATTTGTGTTTCAAAATAACACTAGTTTTTCTGTGTTCATAAGTTGTTTTTATCGATTTCAAAATTGATGTGCATCCAGAAATGTAACCTCTGTTGAAGCCGATGGTCTGTAAAATATTTTAGTGGATTCATAACAATATAAAGTTCGCTCGTTTTTTAGTATGGGAAAGTTCAACTTCATACATTTTGGTAAATAACTATTAGGCCAAAGATGAAAGCGTTCTTCACCTGGATTTGCCTACAAGAGAGTTGCTGGATGTCTGATTATCAGAGTAACAAGTTGTACTCTGCACAAGTTGTACTGTCACCATGGTGATCTGATAAACTTAAGTAAGATTATGGTAGCTAACCAGGTGGGCTCAGCTATATTAGCATGAAATAGTATGAAACAATGAAAGGTCAAAAAGTTATTAAGTTTAGAAAATCACAAGCAAACAAACCGATAAAACTGCCGAATCCCTTCGTACACACAGGTACTGTTATTGAATCAAGAACAGTGAGTGTCAAAAATCTTAAAAAACATGCTTAAAACACATAAAATCTGAAGATAAATTAGAGATTTAAACAAACCAACAATGTAATAATGAAAAATGAAATGCAAATGTGTGCGTTCTACTTCTATGATGAAATGACACGACACGACACACACACAAGCACCCAAAAGCAAAATGGCGTCAAAAAAAATGGCGGAGACTGTCTCAGAGCCGCTCCACTAACGACCCGCTAGTTATAGGGGTGATTCCAACGCCTGCTGTATACAGTGTTAAATAAAATGGTATCCGCAGAATACCAGCGTCAAAGCACTGTGGCTCTGCATGCGGGGCCTATTTGGCCAAAAATCTATCTGAATATATATTTATATTTTTTTGTTACATTGTGTGTTGTATTTTTTGTCTCTATATATAATAAAATCGTAGGGGTACAAAAATCTGTAATTGCGAAATATTAAGAAAAAAAATACACAGGTCGCCTTAAAATCATTAGCAGAACACGATAGAATGGTTTTTAAAAAATTGTTTGTTTGTTGGTTTGTTTGTTTGTTTGTTTGTTTGTTTGTCTGTTTGTCCGGAAAGATCTCCGAAACTACTGGACAGAATTTGATATGGCTTACACCACAATACTTAGAATTTTCCGGAAGAACATTTAGGCATAATTTCGTTTGTTTAAATTCACTTTTTATTTTTAGTGAAAAAATACCATATAAAATTTTCGAATTGGCTTTAGGTAGAAAAACAACATGGCGCACGTGAAATTATTTTGACAAGTCTGTCACATAGTACAGAGGCGCGTTCAGAGCCTACGCTCGAGTGCACTCCGAGTGCACTCTGACAGCAACCGACCCGTTCAGAGCCTCCGGGTAAAAAACGCTCTGACAGGCGGTTATTCTGAAATACTCTTACGTGATTGGATGATATTGGCGGCCATATTCTATAATGTCATCTACTAGAAGGAGAGAGAAATAAAAAATCATGTGAAAGAGGGAGATAAAAGATTTGGTTTGGTAAACGCTCTCGGTTGCATCAGGTTGCATTACCCGGAGCCTCTGAACCACAGAACACATATACCCAAGGGAAGAATGACAACTACATAGAAAAACACGTTGGACAAATTTTGACTGTACTGCCATCTTACTGTGGCCCCACGCACTATCTACGCGGTAAAATTCAAAAGCAGTGTAATATTAATTTTTTATTGTAATCGTAATTTATGGAAACTAGATAATATGCAATGATTTTAATTATAAATCATTGCATATTATTTTCTAGTTTCCATAAATCACGTCAGAATACGCAGAATAGTAAAGGTAAAAATTAAATAAAAGTATGATAGTTTTATTTATGTTTTATTGTGTTCATCTTCTTTTTTATTGCTAGTTTTGAAGCAGATTCTACATATTCTCAGTTGTTTAATGTACAATACCTTTTAATAGTTATGTGAAAAACACTATTTATAATAATTTTTACATTTATTGAGACATATTTCTCACACTGTTTCTAAAAGGTGAAATTTATATCCTCACAGAGGTTTTTAATAACAATGTTTTTAAATCCAATATTGATGATGACATTAAAGAGAAATTATCGCATAGAGTAGCACAATCTTCAACACATTTAATTAAATTTCTTGATGCATAAATTAATTTCTTCTTAATGTCGACATACTCTTTACATTCTATGAATGAATGTACATTTTCTGTCAACTTTAATATCTTCTCAAACACACCACAAGTCACATTCAGTTTTTTTTTATAATAAACCCACATAATAAGCACAAGCTTGCATTTCAGCTGAGTCAGTCATGCTTGCTTCAAAAGTGTGGTCCACTGAAGCTAGCATATTGATCACAATATCAGGGGCTTCTAGGGGTTTTACTTGTTGGCTTGTGTGTGGTGTATAAAACATGTCCTTGAAATTATTTATTATTGTATAATAAATGTTTGTTTCACAGTTTCCTGACTCTATGTGGGTTAGAAATTATAGATGTTTTCAATCCACCTATAAAATTGTGAGGCAGTAGGATTTCAATCCAGGCAATTTGCACAATTTGCCTGGATTGAGCCAAATAAATTTTCCACTGCATCCTGCTGTACCCGACGGGTTGACAGATATTTAATCCTGTTTTTCTTTAAGATTTTTAAATATTTGCAAAATACCTCTTAAAGTCCAGACCCACCTATCTTTCGAAGGTGGTGGGTGGTGGGCTCCGGCATCCAACAAACTCTACTTCCTCAAAAAATTTTTCATTAGTTCAAAATGTTTGAAATGCGGCGAGTTCATGGTTATGTTTGTTGAGTGTGGTTTGCCTCTCCTCAAAACAGCAGAGTCGCTATTTACGGCGACAATTTCCGCCGTTGTAATTGCACCTGCAGGCAGTACCCCTGAAAATGTAATAAAAACTAAATAATGAAAATTGTCAAAACTATAGAAATATATAAACTAGGAATTCAGGCAATATTTTCCTAGGAGCCATCCGACAGTCCAACACTACAACTCAATCGACTTATTTCTTCTAGCTGTTTTCCTTATTTTGCATTGTTATTCACCCTCACAATGACAAATCTTACATTGCAACATCTGGATGAAATATTTTTATAAATAATACTTTCAGTTAAAATCAGCTGCTGTTTGTTAATTTTTTATGAACTTTGTAGGAAATGTTTAAGTATGTCAAGGTATTAAACTTAACTAGAAAAAATTAATCAGGCCTGCCCCATAGCATGATCAACAAAACACACTATGATCAAACAGTTTAGTGCTTTATCATTCATATTGATTTATTGTTTTATCATAATTATTGTGTTTCAGTGTTCATGCTATGGGGGCTGGGGTAGGAATCGAACTCATGGCTTTTCTTAATCAGAACTCTTTGCTCTGAGCTATAAATTTTAGTGCAGACATTTTTAGGTATTCATATCAAATCTTTATAAATTTTCAGGTTCAGATTAATTGATATAACAATATAAATTATTACATAGGTAAGTTTACCTTGGGATATTTTTGCAAACATGCCTGCAGCCACCGAATGACTCAAAACCTGAGCTGCCTGAGCTGACTAACTTTCATCTTTTCTTTGCAATTAGGGTTAAGGTGATCCTTCCTCAGTGATGGAGCAAACACGAAATTTGGATTTACATTATCTTAGTCATAAAAGTCTTGAATGTGACTCCACTTGGCATTGCCTGTAAAGAAATAGAACTATTTTTAGAAACCAAGGATTTTTTTCTTATATTATTTATTTATTTAACAATTTTTGTACACATAAAACTAGACAGCACAAACAACACATAAGACACAATGTACAAAGGATCTGCTAATTTCATAAATGAAATTTCTTCCAGCAGACCCGCAATTTTCTATTAATATCTTCTAGACAAGTTTTTATTGTATATTGTTTAAATAATATCTAACTGGCTTATTCATATCTAACTGGAGTTCCAAATTTTTAATTTATAGTACAGTAAGGAGTAGAGTATGGATGCATTGGTGGTGCTGTGGACTCGGCACTGTCCTTTTTATCGGGAGGTCCGTAGTTCGATCCTGCCATGTACCAATGTGACTTTCGTTTTTCGAATTTCATATGTACATTTGTCGATGCTCCTATGGTGAAGGAAAACATCATGAGGCAACCTGCATTCATCTATAAAGAAATTCAAAGGTGTATATGAAGTCAACCAATCCGCACGAGGCCGGCATGGCTGACTTAGGCCTTACTACCCTAACCCTTGGGTAGCCTCAAGCGTGGACATATATTATGAGCTGTGATGATTGTAAGGAGTTGTAGTTTATTTACAGCTTGCATTGCAATTGAAATTGATAATACAGACTTTATCCATAGTGCTCAGACTCGGACATTTGGATGTTGATAAAGTATGCTGTCTCAATTTGAAATGTAAAAAATTTGGCATTATCAATCAATAAATGAACCATAGTCACACCACTGAACTGTCTAAATAATCATTATTAATATGCAACAAGAGCACTCTACAGGCGGCATATAACTATCACAAGTCTTAGGATGGAGTCCACTCTCAGGACTCAGCATCCACACATTGAATGCATAAAATACTAGAAATATTTATTTTAACACAGATATAAACAGGTAGGATATATACAAAAGTTATTTTTATTCACCTTGTCAAAACCAATCATATCTGGAACAGCATGTTTGGATAATCTCTTCTCTTCAACATTAATAAAGTCAATAGTATATATAATCTTATAATCCTTTGCTCAGCATATAATTTACGTTGGAAGTCCACAGATGACCAACTGTCATTTGGAAAACAATACTTGGCCCACATTTCACATCTGAAAAAGAAAATATTATGAGCGAAAGTTCATTTATCATTATGATATTTAATCTACGGAATTTAGAGACTAATATAATTTTATGTTCTTGCAGTAACGCTAATAGAACTCAAAGAAGTGTTATTTTTTTATTGTGAACATAACCGCTACCGCTTTAACAGGGGTCTTTTCTGTCTTTTTTTTTTATTGTAGCATTTAGTCGTTAGAGAGGATAACAACCATTACTGCTAGTGTCAAGTGCCAGGATAGACAGTTTCATAAAATAATTTCGCGAATATTTAAGAAAGTTTTCAACGTCGTTGTTTGACAACTGTGATGAAGGCTTGTTGAATAACAAAAAAAGGACGTGGCAATGTCAGAAGTATTTAAACTGGTCAATTTCAACACTTACCGTCGAATATTTGTTGTTCCTGGCTTTGGAAAGCGATATAGTATAATGTTTGCAATTGCATCATCTTGTGGTGAGATTCCACACTTGAGACATTTTCTCTTCAGGTTATCAGGCATGTTCCCTGACAAACTATTGTTCAAATTGACACGTTTTAGAGTCACTGTCTCAGGAAAAGCAATTAAATCTAAGTAACAACACGAAAAAGAACTCAAGTTTAACACAAAAATCAAAACAAGTCACTGTCTCCAAACGAGTCTATTTCTCATGTAAAAACACAAAAAGACACTATCAAGAAAAGTCGTTATCTCAAAAGCAAGCACACTTCGATATTATTGCGTAAATTCGCAATGGAGAAACAAAAGGAAAATAATTCATGCGCCAGAAATATAAATTCGGCCATATTTGTTGTGAATGTATGTTGCCAGTTCTAACATTGACTTTACATCCATTATCCATTTAATAAATAATCTTCAAACTCAAGTCTTTCTGGATAATTTTAAACAAAATATACTTAAAAATATTAACTTTAGTTAAATAACGCAAATTTATGTTTTAAAAGATGTTTATCATCAGAAAATATGGTTAACATCTATGAATCTTTTGTTATTATTTACTACCATTTTAGGATTTTTAGAAACATGTTTTTTGAGGTAACACTCGATGTATCCCTAGTAGGTATGTCTCATTGCGCCAATAGAAAAGTCGACCGCCCCTGCTCTGAACGCACGGCTGAGAGAAGGTATTTTCTTCCACGAAGGAAAGGCAATGGAACTACGCCATACAGCCTGATCTTAAGTAATTGGATTTCGAAAATTAAGGCAGGAATGAAGTGTTTCACATAGTACAAATAAAATTTAATATTTTCTGTTAATGGCTGTACCCAACTGGATTTCGCCAACCAAATTGTCTTTTTCTTATGTCGTACCGTGGTGGAAAGGCAAAAAGATCAAGCCATACAACCAATGTATAAAGCATTTTTTATGATAATACTTATCGAGTGACCATAAAATTGGTAGATTGGTTTAATTCTTGACTAATTTTCACAAAATCGGTACAATTTTTGAAATATTTGAAATGTTTAAAAATGAATATACTCTTTTCAAGGTATTTTGAAAGGTGTTATATGTTTTTACATTAGGACTAAGGAATCAAACTCTTTCATCCATCTAAAACTATTAAAAGTAATAGATTAATATTGATAATTAAAAAAAATATCTGACTGCAATGTTCTGGGTTACGCGTAGAGGGACGGGACGGGACTCTTGATCCTAATGTCTAAAATGACGAATCACATTTTTTTGGATCCACCCAAGGAACATGGATATCAAACGAAGAACCTAAAGAGTAGAACACATTGAACCTAGCCACGTTGACTTAATTTGACATGACTGCCGATAAAGTTCGTTTCCAAACCCAGCGATATGCGCATCAAATGAAAGGCCTTGATGAGTAGAGCACTATGAACCTAGCAACATTGACATAAATTCAACATGGCCGCCGCTCAAAAAAGGTGGAATAAAGTTAGTTTCCAAACCTAGCAATATGGGTATCAAATGAAAGGCCTTGAAGAGTAGAGCACTATGAACCTAGCAACATTGACATAAATTTAACATGGCCGCCGCTCAAAAAAGGTGGATAAAAGTTATTTTCCAAGCCTAGCAATATGGGTATCAAATGAAAGGCCTTGAAGAGTAGAGCACTATGAACCTAGCAACATTGACATAAAAACATGGCCGCCGCTCAAAAAAGGTGGATAAAAGTTATTTTCCAAGCCTAGCAATATGGGTATCAAATGAAAGGCCTTGAAGAGTAGAGCATTAGGTACCTAGGAAAATCGACCTAAATTCAACATGGCCGCCGCTCAAAAAAAAAGTATAAAAGTTCGTTTTCAAACCCAGCAATATGGGTATCAAATGAAAGGCCCTGATGAGTAGAGCACTATGAACCTAGCAACATTGACATAAATTCAACATAGCCGCCGCTCTAAAAAAAAGAATTATAGTTCGTTTCCAAACCTAGCAATATGGGTATCAACTGAAAGGCCTAAAAGAGTAGAGCATTATGAACTAAGGAAAATTGCCCTAAATTAAACATGGCCGCCGCTCAAAAAATGGATAAAAGTTCGTTTTCAAACCCAGCAATATGGGTATCAAATAAAAGGCTTTGATAAGTAGAGCACTATGAACCTAGCAACACTGAAATAAATTCAACATGGCCGCCGCTCAAAAAAGATAGATAAAAGTTCGTTTCCAAACCTAGCAATATGGGTATCTAATGAAAGGCCTTGAAGAGTAGAGCATTAGGAACCTAGCAAAATCGACCTAAATTCAACATGGCCGCCGCTCAAAAAAAAAGGATAAAAGTTCGTTTCCAAACCTAGCAATATGGGTATCAAATGAAAAGCCTAAAAGAGTAGAGCATTATGAACTTAGGAAAATTGCTATAAATTCAACATGGCCGCCGCTCAAAAAATGGATAATAGTTCGTTTCCAAACCCAGCAATATGGGTCTCAAATGAAAGGCCTTGATGAGTAGAGCACTATGAACCTAGCAACACATAAATAAATTCAACATGGCCGCCGCTCAATAAAGGTGGATAAAAGTTCGTTTTCTAATCTAGCAATATAGGTATCAAATGAAAGGTCTTCAAGAGTAGAGCACTATGGACCTAGCAATATTGACGTAAATTCGACATGGCCACCGCTCAAAAAGGGTGGATAAAAGTTCGTTTTCAAACCTAGCAATATAGGTATCAAATGAAAGGCCTTGAAGAGTAGAGCACTATGAACCTAGGAAAATAGCACAAAATACAATATGGCCGCTGCTCAAAAAAAAACTGATAAAAGTTCGTTTCTAAGCCAAGCAATATGGGTATCAAATGAAAGGCCTCGATCAGTAGAGCACTATGAACGTAGCAATATTGACGTAAATTCAACATGGCCGCCGCTCAAAAAAGACGGATAACAGTTGCTTTTTAAACCCAGAAATAGGGGTATTAAATGAAAGTAGGCCCTGAAGGGTACCTAGAGCAGCCATGCTCTACGTGTGTTCCGCGGAACCCTAGGGCTCCACAATACCCCTATAAGGGTTCCGCAATAATTTAGAAAAATCAAAACACCCTCTCTGGTCGTACTTTTATTATGCTTATTAATAAAGAATACACTTTTAAAATTTATTGTTTTATTTTAGGGTTCCGTCAAGTATTTCGCTTTCCAAAAGGGTTCCGTCACCAAAAAAGTTTGAGAACCGCTTCGGGGCCTTTTGGATGTTCGATGTTAGATGTTACCTGTGTTTTGTGTCCTTCGAGACTGTGATAATGCAACGATCGTGAAGTAACTACGATAACTCCAAGTTTGTGTGTTGGATGTTAGTCATCACGGTGAGTTTTTTATAACCGAACTATGCCAGCAACACTATATCGCACAGTACACGTTACAAAAACGGAAGTCTCAATACATTTTAAGGCTAACCGCATAAATACGTTTTTTCGCATTCGTTTTCTGAATGCGGGCATCCGAATGCATCAAATCTATAAAATACTCATTGACTGCCGCACACGTTCGTTTTTATTACGAACGGAACACGTTCTGTACGTACGTTTAGGTAGAATGGTAGAAATCCCGAATGAGAAGAAACGAACGTCTGCGCTACGTTCACGAAACTCCGTGTCTGTATTCCGTGATCGGATATCGAATATGGAAAACGTATTTGTACAGTAACCCCCCCATTCATACTATACATTAACTTTACGAAAACCGCCAGTATTACGAGCGACATAATAAGAACGGTTCAAAGGTCAAACAGTATAGCTTGACAAGGAGCTTACTGTACGACCAGTCAAAATTGGCCAAGTTGTCATATCCAAAAAATATATTTTGTTGGTGTTACCAACACCCACTATAAAATCTAAACTTTATTCGTATACAGTTCTAATTTATTAACAATTGTTTATTTTAATTCGTAATATGAATACGATAAAGATTATTCTTGCAACTGTGTAGTTCTTTCTACTGAAGAAGAATTTATTAATATCAATAATGTCTCTAAAACAATAATTATACTTAGTGTTTATAGTAATATGTAATGCATTTAATTTTGTGAACTGTTAGAAAAAGAGCATTACGATCCTACAAAAATTGTCCTAATTTCGAAATGGCCGATGCTCAAGAAAGGCAGAATAAAGTTGAATCATATGGAATAAAATGGAGGAAAAAACAAAAAACTCTGTGTTAAGTATTTTGATGGCGAAACGTAGTTCGCGGGCACAGCTAGTTAGTACCCAATAAACGTCTATTCAAGAAATAATTCATACTCGTAATTACTAAAGAACCGTGAATCGGCACTTTGAAACACGCCTTGTACACGTGTTTAAGTGTTATTATTTCTTTATATTTATAGAACAGTGTGCCTTGGAACTATGATGCGATTATAGTCACGCACAGTACTACGATGCGATTGTAGTCATGTTTTTTGGTCAGATTTATTGGTACCGTCACGCGATCACGGTCGCTATCCCAGCACTTCGTGTCATGATGCGATAATGACCTAGCTTATTTTTTCAACAGAATGTTATTATTTCTCTATATTTTATAGAACAGTGTGCCTTGGAACTATGATGCGATTATAGTCACACACAGTACTACAATGCGATTTTAGTCATGTTTTTTGGACATATTTATTAGTACCGTGACGCGATTACGGTCTCGATCACAGCACTTCCTGTCATGATGCGATCATGACCTAGCTTATTTTATGAACAGAATGTCATTATTTCTTTATATTTTATAGAACAGTGTGCCTTGGAACTATGATGCGATTATAGTCACGCACAGTACTACGATGCGATTGTAGTCATGTTTTTTGGTCATATTTATTAGTACCGTGACGCGATTACGGTCTCGATCACAGTACTTCTTGTCATGATGTGATCATGACCTAGCTTATTTTTTTCAACGGAATGTTATTATCTGTTTATTTTTTATAGAACCGTGTGCCTTTGTACTACGATGCGATCATAGTCGCGCACAGTACTACGATGCGATTGTAGTCATGTTTTTTGGTCATATATATTAGTACACAGGCTGTGGATAGCCTCGCGGAATATGACTCGCCTCGCATACTATTACTAATGTTACTCGCCGAGAAACTACTTCGTAATTTGGTGTTTATGTTTATAATGGTACATTTTGTTAAATAAAATAAAATAAAAAAATCTATGGAGAGGATGAATTGCCTTCAGTGTGTTCACATACATCCCATATGTTCAGTCAGTGGTTCATGTGACTGAAACTTGTAATGAGGGACAACCTAGTAATGTACAGGTGATGACATTAGAAGCACCAGCCGAGTGTCCCATACCATTCACTAGCTCTCAGGTACTTGTAAATGATGTTTACCCTCCAGCAACCAATTTACATGAGAATATTTTAGAGGTCTTAGGGACCTCAAAAAGGAAACACGAGCCTTTCGGAACAAAAATCCAGGATGAAATCTCTAAACTTTGGGGTCATATATTGTGCGGAGGCTTAAATAAGGATTAAAAGAAAGAGTTAGAGGGCAAGATCTTTATACCTAAAAACTTTCAATTGGTTAAAACACCCAAATCGAATCCAGAAATCATTGCTGTGTTACTCAAAGAAATCAGCTTATATTGGACCTTCATTATGAAAACACACTTAAACGAAGGAAATTAATAAATGTATTCATTAGATTAAAAGTTTAAAAAGATATTGCACGTGTACCAAGTGATGCATTTCTCTTTGGCATCGAAGTCGGCAAAATATCGGGACTCCAAATCAAGAAAGTTCCAGCTGGCGCGAGTACTTCTTCCTCTAATAGGCCTTCAGTCAGCCAGCAGGGAAACTGGAAAGCCCCACCGCGTCAAATGCCACGCACGCAGAGACGTGGTTGGGCGAGGAGTCACTCGTACCATTAGTCTGCGAGGAAAGCACCTGTAGTAGATCGATATCAGACAACGAAGTCTCGACCAAAGGCGCAGATCAAAACATAATAGAGGAAAAATTTAATAATTATTTTGGTAAATGAAAATATTTTATTCACACCTGAAAAAAAAATCGATCCAGTTCTCTTATGAGTTGTAACGGGTAAAACGGATTATAAATTTCTTTTTAAGAAACCGAATCTCAAAGATGTTTACCTATAAGTTCACGTTTTTCACAGTCAAATATTGTGACATTATGTTATGAAATTAAGAAGTTATACCAAATGAGAGCAGTAAGATGATGCAATGACGAATTAGATCAATTTATATCTAACATAATATTTCCTACCTGTAATGCTAATTGTCATAATTTAGTTGTAAATTTAAATTTGGGAAAAGAAAACAAATTTAATCTTTGACTTATTGAAATAATAAGCTTTATACAGGGGGCCGATTCTCAGTTTTTTAGAGATATCTCTAATTCGACATATCTCTATTACATTGAATCTCTACTAATAATCTCTCAAAAATGTCTATGATATGAAAAAATCGTATTCTCGCTGGCAATAGAGATGTATGTCGAATGATGGTCGAATGACTATGAGGGTGCGGTCCGAAATTTGATATCAGCGCTCGTGTGCGCGTTTTGCGTGCAAAAAGTCGGTTCAAAATTACTCATAATATGCACATTTGTAAGCGGTATGACAGAAAAGAGGAATGCACTGTCTCTAGAACTGTCAATGACAAAGTTAACGTTAGTTTCCCGCGGAATTTAATTTCTTCGAATTATTTTTTTCATTAGGTATATCTACAATAGATACAGAAGTGCTCTGTAAAGATACTGGAGGGACAATACACGTCGCCCTTAAATTTTTCTTTTCAAATAACATTGATTGATCAAATTGACATTTGACAGACTCAAAGATCGAAAGCTCGGTCAAAAATTGATCTTAATGCTTACGTCCGTGAGCAGTGCAAACGATTTGAATGGGTTTTTTTGTTTGCATGCACGCAACCACACCCATAAAAATGAATGGTTACGTATTGTTGATTTATACGATCAAAAAAAACAAAAAAAAGTAGCGTCCAAGCTGTCATCAAAGTTACTTTCTCAAAGCAGACTTTGAGCATGTCAACGCGGCTTTACGAAGCGTATCAATGTGAACCTTTTTCACATCCTTCGAAACGTTGAAATGTTTCAAAACGTCGTGTTTTGTATTTGTAACATTTTTGAATATTTTTAGAAAACAGAATTATTAGAGATGCAGTAATAAATCTATAATAGACTATAAAAAACAATACCCCACTTCAGCACAGAATTCGTGGCTTTGTCAGTTAAAGGTTGAAGAACTTTGTAAAGCCAAATTTTCGGGGACTTTTACAAAAAAAATCCGAACAAAAGTGGAAATGTATAGCAGAGGAATTAAATTATTTGGGAGAAGTCAATAAGACTTGGATTGACTAAATATATTACAATGTTAACTAATTCTTTAGATAAGCGAAAGTTCTTAAATGCATATAATGTAATGGTAATTCCACTAAAAACCGAGCTTCTTCTACTATACATTAACAACATTTATTAAATTCATCGATTATTCATATTAATTAAATGTGTTAGCAATTAAAATACATACATAAACTAAAATCGTAAAAAAAGTTCCAACAAATTATGTAAAACAGACACAGAAATAACCAATTACTGTAGCTCGTACTCGACTTTTCAAATGTCGATTGCTATCTACCACTCGTGACATGTCGAACGCTAGGCATAGACATATCTCTAACGTGACATTTTGAGAATACGGAAACTGAGAAATATTCGACATCCGCCATTTAATTTAGACATATGTCGAATTCGACATTATCTCTATGGCTTGAGAATCGGGTCCCAGATCTCTTATGCATAAGCATAAGAGAACAATACAATCAAGCCAGCCATCATAATAATAGTCAGATACAATCATATCCCCAGATGTGTAAGTTAAATTAAAGAGAATCAGGTACCTATATTATAATAGATACAGAAATCTATACAAAGGGCAGAATGGTTCGGATTTTTTTATCAATCTCGGTATCAAACTAATACAGCTAAAAATTGGGTACACAGCTGGGTAATGGAATACACCAAATGAAAATGTTTTGTTTCTTTTTTTTTAAGATTAGCCTGCCCCGTAACGATGGTTAGTGGATCGTACCTTCGACTTTAAATTCTTGAGATCACGGGTCAATGATACTGTACTCCAATTTCTTAGATTTTATGTTTTAGATATGTAATTCAACAGAATTCTTCCTTGTTATACTAGTTGTTTCTTAGTTCCTCCACTGAAAAACCAGACAGCCAAGCCTAATGGGAACTGCCCTGGAGATTCATAGTACAGTGTTGGGTTAATAAGTACATAGTAACATGCCTATGATTATAAATGGTCAGGGGCTCTCACACTGGGTTTTACAAACATAATTTTTATTAAATTGAAAAATTTTGTTATTTGTTGGATTATAAAAATAACATATAGAGGAGAGAGCACCTATTTTGTGTACAACTACTACCATTAATTCAAAGAAAATAGCCTTTGTGAGTTATTTGCCAAGGAGTGATCTGAAACTTTCTATGGTGAAAATCTACAATATTTATAACCTGAAATGTGTAAATATTGTTCATTAATCCACCAAGATGCCGCTTACTATCAGGTTTATTTTTATGAAATAGGGGATGTAAAAGACGGATTTTGGGAATATAATGTGTTTGACAAAACCCTACCTAACAAAAAAGTTAATAAATTTATCTGTTCTAAATCAAAAAGAAAATTCAAGTGATTTAGAAATACCTAAGGTACCTTGGTAATTAGCGTAAGTACTTAAATTATTATAACAAATTGATGAATCATTTGGAGAATCCTTATTATTTATAGCTAAGTATGTATTACGTGTCCTGAGCCTTGATTTCGAACTGGAAACAAAACCTCGAAGGTCGCGTGCACTTGATATATTCCAACGAAACTATTTCATATTTTTTCTTGAATAAAATGAAAAGCAGAAAATATGATATAGGTACTTCGATTATAACTAGGGATTGATTTTTCTAAGGTCAAGGTATTGGTAAAGGAATCACACCCATAATACCTCAACCAGTTGCACAACCTATGAAATTCTCATTGTGATTCAAGAAGTGCTAAGGACGGACTTATCGCTTATCACCGTCACCAGTAAACATATGAAAATTTTGAAGTTCTATAATATATAATCAGTGTTCTAAGTGAAAGTAATAAATGTTTGGTTAAAAAGGCAGAAGGTCATAATTAATTACATAATTAATTAACAATAAACAAAAATATAAAAGCTATTAAAAACTCCACTCGACGAAACTCTTGTTATAAACTATCAATTTATATATCTCGTGTTAAATGTCTTCATTTAATTTGATCTATTAATTTAAAATATGTTTTGTTAAATGTCTCTAAAAGTTATCAAAACAAACGGATTTAATGTCAAATTTAATCATTTTGAAATTGAAAAAAAAAATCTATCTTTGTAGACTATGCCAAGATAAACCCGAAATTTATTTTCTTTAATATTGTCTATGCACAAATTGCACAATGATCAAAGGTACTTGCAATTGTCACGTGCAAAAATGACGTTGAAATGGGTATTGTGAAACTAATTGACAAAGAATTATTGTAGTAAAAAAAAAATTGTGATTTTTTATGTAAAAACAACAGTAAACGAAAAAGTTTTTTTTTTGCAAAATTTGTGTTTAATTAAATTTTAAGAACAAACGGTGTTACAATTCGTAAAACTAATGGTTAGAATAGATTTATTCTCAATGTCAAACCTTTTAATGAATTTGTTCAGAGTTGCCTTTTAAAATGGAAGACATTCGAACGGCTATTAAGCTGATGTCTAAATTCTGTTATATGGCGTTCATCGATTTATAAGATGTCTATTTTTTAGTAACTATACGCATCAATCGTCAAAACATTATCTTAGATTTAAATTTAAGCAAATAACTTGTGATTTTTAATGTCTTCCCTTTGCAATTGCTTCAGCTTCATACATTTTCACTAAGCTATATTATCCCATAAACCCATATTATCTCATCTTAGAAGTCTTAGTTTACTATTATAAATTATTTAGTTGATTTTCTGTGCCTTGGAAATTCTTATCAAGATTCTATCAAGAGTCTATCATGCGTAATTAAACTCTTTAGTTTTCTGATTTAGATTTTGTTATAAATTATATAAAAAAAAGTCAACTTATACCGAATTAACGACAAACTTTCTTTTTTTTTTCTTCTAATTGAAAATTTCTCAAAATACTCTAAACATCCTACCTGGTTAATATATAAATCTCGAGGATGCAACGTCGTAGTATAATTAATGGTTAAACAAACTTACCTTTGTGATGTTTGACCATAATTATACGAGACGTTGCATCCGAAGAGATTTATACTCCCTCCCTACCCATTATTTGCTGCGTTGCAAATAAATACCCAATGTTTTTGAGAAATTTTGCTCTAAAGGAATGAGTCAAACGGCGTAACATCGCGCAAGCGGGTGAATAATACTAAAACTAC
Source organism: Schoenobius gigantellus (assembly GCA_963935595.1). Lineage (NCBI taxonomy): Eukaryota > Metazoa > Arthropoda > Insecta > Lepidoptera > Crambidae > Schoenobius > Schoenobius gigantellus. The sequence continues at coordinate 33,150,009 of OZ012542.1, forward strand.
CTACCTAACTTTTTATTTTTATGTCTTCGCTCTAAAATTGTGCTTGGTGCCCGGTACATTGGAAAGTGGACTACCTGGTTAATATATAAATCTCTTCGGATGCAACGTCTCGTATAATTATGGTCAAACATCACAAAGGTAAGTTTGTTTAACCATTAATTATTGTCAAATAAACATAGAACATTTTTTTTAGTAAAGAACATAATGTCTAATGTAGTACAAAAATTTATTATGTCATCGTTAGATGTTAGTTTTGTATAAAGTAAAAAAAAAATTCTTTATATTATTTATTTAATAAGAAGGGTCTTGTAAATTAGGAAGAGCACAGGGTGACAACACAGCAATCACATTTAATATATTTGTATACGGCTGTATGCGCGACTGGTTCGTGTGCTGAAGGGTGTAACAGGAGTAAAGGGATAAGTTATGATAAATGGAAAACTCACCAATTCACCAACATTCAGCTGCGTAATAGGTACCTCAGATTGATCGAGCACTTTCGCGATTTTTTTTATTACGAGTGGCCACTCTAAAAACACAGTTTTTCTTCAACACAGCACTTATACGATATGTGCAGCACGTACAGAGTACCTAGGGTTGTATTTTCACCCTTTTTTTGGACTTCGATGACGAATGTAATGTTAACCGTGCGATGATAGTTCAAACACTAACGGTGAGGCGAGTATCGGAGGGAATGCCAATTTTGGCCCAGGAGCAGGTAGGTGTGAAATAAGTGGACGGAGATTAAAGGATTTACCCTCCTCACACACATTAACAAAAATATACAAAATCCAGCTCGCAATCCCAAAAGAGGTCGAGCATTATAGTAATTTGGCCTAAACAACGGCTTTAAAATGGATAACTTGCATATTCTTGTGTAAGCTGTTCTGAAATTTACCAGCCATGGTGGCCAGCAGGTTTAATCAGTGAAGATATAACATCTTTCAGTTTTACCAAACTGGACCTATTTACTTCTATGGTGCTTTGGTAGGTATATGAATACTTCAGTTATTTTGTTGACATAATGTTGTACTAGTTGACGGGTCACATTTTGATGTTGTGGCTGAGCATGCACTGCTTTGTATTATGTTGCACAACTTTTACTGCCTTATCAATCTCGTTGACAAGAGGAGAACAAGTTAGTACACAATAGTTCTCATTAAGTAACCACTGAAAGCAACAAATTTTAATTAGGTACTCAGTAAATTCAAGTAAAAGTTGTTTAGATAAATATATTCATTATGAAACTTTGATATTTTTGTTTGTATTACATACTTTTTAATTGATATTCAATTACATCATTATTCAATTGGACATAAGTACATATTCTTTTCTTTGAAACATAATCTAGTGTCAGTGTATAACTTAGATTAAATCAAAAAGGCGTGAATGGTCAAGTTTTCTCTCAGTTTTCTGGTCAAGTTAAAATTTGGTTGGTCGGCTGCAGTCAGTTTTCATTCTAACTGAAAGATAAAAATTTAATTAATGATTTTACATACAACATAAAAACTTCTATTTTGTTTAAGTTGAAACTGAAGTATAATAGAAAGCATTGTTTTTGTGAGGTTATTTCGCCTCGGTGCTTTGTTTACTATAAGACTGACGTCATTTGACGTATGCCACAGATAATCAACAGACTATGATGGCTACCGTGTTTTCGGTCCAAAAATGAAAATCTTAATTTAAAATAGATTTATTGCACTTTTTAGCCATCGAAAAAAATAATATTCATGTGCTATGGTCTAATACAACAATTATGAACATTTTAAGCCCTACTTTAAAACAGGGTCAACTAGCCTATTTAGGAAAAATGTAGTATAGTTTCCAAAATGGCACTATTTGATCAATAAGTTTTTTGACATACAGAGTGTTAGAAATAGATAATATTATCACCTTTTGAGTGTTTTCAAAATTACATACTGCTAGCAACACAAAAGTATATAAGTTTTGCTTTAGCACAAAACATCTGCATCTATACTTGAGTTAATCATACTGTTCACAGTTTTCCGTCTTTGATAATTAACATTTTCTTCAGTAAAAGAGCATGACAATTTTGTATTAATCTAATTTTATGGATACCGTTTGTTGAATAGACTATTACAGGGTATTAATCAGAAATGAAGTCACATTTTGCAAATTTCAACCCAAATCTTCATCTTTCAACTTTTATCCACATTTCATTATACTCGTAGTTGTCTGCAAGATTTCCCAACAAAAGAACCATCATGTGTTATGCACTGGCTGACTTTATAGCACATGGAAGCTGCTATTGTTTATAACGAAGCTCGAACTAAAGAGCACTTCTGTATTGATGATTCGTGGTATAGTTTTCTATGCACTTTATTCTTTCTTCATTGAAGAGGTCTGTTATTTTTTAAGAAATATGTCACAATCTGTATCTGTGAATGTATATATATTTTTCCTCCCAGTAATTTTCTTCATGCTTGACAAATGAACAACTGCCAATATTTCTCTTTTTATGTTCATTTACAAATTCTTGCAGTACTTCACTGGTATTTGACACATGATCCTGATGTTTTCTTTTCAACATTTCTCTTGAAGTAAATACTTTTAGTGTTTATTTGACTTTTGAGAGATAGAATTCTATCCAATAGCATTCAACTGCTGTACAAAATAGCTCCTCACTGTGATGGTGCAACCACACCAAAAATGCATGTTTGCAACTCTCTTCTGCCGCGTGACAATCTTGAAAAGTACACTTGTAACCTGTTCTTCATTAAAACAGTATTGAAACTGTACTTTTATTGTTTAGAGCGATACACAAAGAATCTCCTGACCATCAATCTGTCTATTTTCGGAAGATTTGTACTATCTGCTCTCACAAATCAACATCAATGGTTGATTTTGCTATTAATACAAATAATTTACGATATTTACAAATATAATAACGGAGACTTGGACGATTTTTTGCCAGTTTTAGGAAAGAATAGTGCAAATCGAAGAGTTGTTGAATCAAATTTGACATTTCTTTGTTTACTATATGAGTGACGTCATGGCCCTGACCACAGGATATCAAAGCGTTTACGGCGTGAGATAAAAAAAGATTATTTCTAGCATTTTCAAATTAAAATTTTACAGTAATCATTCATTGTTATTTATTAAATCGGTATATTGTGGAACCTTATGCCAAATACTGTTAGAAATAAACAATATTTTAATAAATTTTGATATGAGTCAACTACCCTATTACGATCAAATCTTAAATATTATATTTATTATATTTCTGATAGTAAAATTAGTAGAATATTGCTGGTTTTAATGTTTCTAAATTATACCGGTTTTCTACAGCACTAGGTGTATTTATAATCTGTGTATTCAATTTAAGAAATTGTCAAATACAGTTTAAATTAAGAGAGTCCGGCGTTTCAGAATACGATTTTTTAACACTACAAAGACCAGAGTGGTCAAATGACCTCAATGAAGTTTTTGATCAATCATATTATCAAAACCATAGCATTGAAGTTATTGTCGTTTTATGACTTTTAATATTTCGTCATTGTTTACATTATTCTGATATGTGTATACCGATAGCAAAATAAATACTAATTAAAAATTATCACCTACCTAGAAAGACCGCAGTGGTCATTTGACACTGCGTGCGTGCTTTGTAAATATTTACATTTCGTTGAATATACTCGTGTTGTGGGTAGTTGAAATAAAATATTTCGTTTCTTTCTTGTTTTGTTCTTGTCGAAGCAAAGACGTATCACGGCTCGCCATAATAATGTAATGCCTCATTATCGTTCCCTTCGCTCTTCTGAAATATTGGAAGTGTTGCAAAATTTACCGGACGACCAATCAGATTGTGAACCGACTGAAGAGAGGCACATTTTGCATTTAGACTCAGAGAGTGAAGAAAGTGATTACAATATTACACAAAATAGTGATTCTTCTAGGGATGATGATCACACTCATAGCGATTCTGATGGTAGGTGTATATTATTTTATATATTGATGTAAATAAAATAAGAATGTTCATATTGAGAGAAAAGGAAACCTTTTATTATATTAGCGTTTACTCCACTTTCAGATTCAGTACCTCTCTCGACTTTACGTAGCGCAAACCTAAGAAGAGGAAGAGGTCGAGGTCGAGGTCGAGGTCGGGGTCGAGGGCATCGTGGCCGAGGTTCCAGAGTACAAACTGAAATTATTCACCACAACACTGAATATGTCGAGGTATCTTCTAGCGGTGTAAGTTGGACTCCTGGAAACTTATCAGTTTTGAATCAACCTGGTCGTCGTCCACGACAGAATATTCTAACAGAGGAAGCTGGACCAACTTCTTTTGCAAAAAGGTGTTACAAAGGAAGTATTTTATCTGCGTGGAAACTTATCATTGATGACTCCATGCTGCGGCATATTCAGAAATGTACTGAAACCGAAGCTCGCCGCCGACTTGAAGATAATACTTGGTCACTCCCATTGAATGAATTAGATACATTTATTGCAATTATCTACGCTCGAGGAGCCTGTGGGGCTAAAAATATTGCTGTGAATGACCTTTGGGACAAAAATTGGGGTATTCAGTTTTGTTCACAAAACATGGCTCGGAATCGTTTCAAAGAAATAATGCGTTTCCTGCGTTTTGATGTGCGAACAGAAAGGGCTGAACGTTTGCAAACAGATAAATTTGCAATGATTTCGGAAGTATGGAATAAGTTCATCCATAACAGTATTTCATGTTACAAGCCTGGTGAAAGCCTTACTGCTGACGAACAGCTTTTTTCCACAAAAGTTCGGTGTAGATTTTTGCAGTTTATGAGTAACAAACCAGACAAGTTTGGAATCAAGTTTTGGCTTTGCGTTGATGTTGATTCAAAGTACTTGTGTAATGGTTTCCCATATTTAGGAAGAGATGAAAGCCGTCCACAAAATCAAAGTTTAGGCGAGTGCGTTGTATTGCGACTAATGGACCCATACTTGAATACTGGTCGAAATATAACAACTGATAATTTTTTCACCAGTGTAAGTTTAGCTAAAAAGCTAATTGAAAAACGTACATCAATAGTTGGTACGGTAAACAAAACACGAAGAGATATTCCAGCTACTATAAAAAATGCATCCCTTAGTTTATATGAAACACATATTCACAACTCTGAAACCTGCACACTTACAGTTTATCAAGGAAAACCTTCAAAATCAGTTATGATTCTAAGTTCACTTCACTCTAATGTATTTGTTGATCCAGAAGAAGCAAAAAAGAAGCCGAACACGGTGAAGTTTTACAATGCTACGAAATTTGGAGTAGACGTTATTGATCAAATGGCCAAGAAATATAGTGTCAAAACACCTTCTCGTCGTTGGCCCGTGCAAGTGTTTTATAATATTTTGGATTTGGCAGCAATTAATTCTTGGATTTTGTACAAAAAACTATCCGAGAAAAAAATCAGTAGAAAAAAGTTCATTCTTGACTTGGCAAGGGAGTTAGTCGGCCAAGATACCCACTCCTTGATGATACCATCTACTTCACAGCCCGATAATAGCATACCCCCAGAGCCTGAAGAAGAACGTAGTGGAAAGAGAAAACGGTGTTACGTGCAAAAATGCAGGAACAAAACCAATAAATCTTGTATTAGTTGTAAAAAGCCTTTGTGTGGCTCTTGTAATGTAAACAAGGAGCTAAAATGTCAAAAATGTGCCTAATATTTTCATTTTTTTATCACGAGATAGATGTTTAATTACTATTAAGTTCTTTTATTTACTATTAGATGTTAATCAATAAAACTTAAAACCATAATACACGAATAAAACATTACAACCCATGAATGAGTCATTTGACCCCACTTAGTCTTTATAGGTAGTTCAAAATTTCGGTCTTGCTAGTGTTAAAACTAATTTAAAATTATATGTTTAATTTTAGTTTTAGTGCAGGTAACTTCAGAATTACCCCCATTTTTGCCCATTTCATGCATACAGGCGCACGAGCTTGAATACAGTCTCTATGATCTCAATTTAATTCGTTTTAAAATAATATACGTATTGCATAGTATCCTTTTCATAGTTTGTAAACGCAACCAGAAAAGTCTATAGATGGTCTATTCAAAGTTTAAATATTTCTAAAAGCACTAAGGCCCTAGACAAATGTCACACGCTAACTTTTCCGTAGTCGTTCCGCAGAAAAATGTATGGTAATGACATTAGCTTACGACAACCTCACGCTATTTTTTCCGCAGCTAATGTCATCGTGGCATTTGTCTAGGTGAGCAGAGAGGCAATCGCACTATTTACCAACGTTTGAACCAAAACCAAAACGTTACCGTTCCCATATGTTTTGACATCTGACTGCTGTCAAGGTGTTGTCAAAATGTATGGGAACGGAAACGTTTCTGATTTGGTTGAAACGTTATAATTAGTGCGATTGCCCCTCAGTACTAAGTTCTAGGCCATGTTTTATATGTTTTGTTTACTAGCTATGCCCGCGAACTACGTTTCGCCATAATTTATTTTTTCTCGACATCTTCAACAGATATCGTTAATGTACATACACAGAAATAAATACAAAAACTTAACAAATTATATGTATACTAAAACCTTCCTCGAGAATCATGCTATCGAGTGGTGAAAACCGCTTCAAAATCGGTGCAGTAATTTTTGAGTTTATCGCGAACAGACAGAGAGACGCGGCGGGGGACTTTGTTTTATAATATGTAAGGATAACAGTTCATGATCATTTCTTTTTCTGATACCGACAAGGCAGATCTTCGTCGTTTTTTATCAGGGATAGAGACTCTTTTCGCGTAGATGGACCAGCCGGCCTATTCGCTAACTTCGGTTGCTCACTAGAACTGTAATTTTTGAAAGGAACTTAACATCCATTACTGCTATCATGAACGCCTCCGTAATACAAGATCATTAAACCAAATGGATATAAAATTCCTTTCAAAAATGCACCAAAAATGACAGTTCTAGTTACCAACCGTAGTTAGCGAATAGGCCTGCTGGGTGAGGCTCCATTTTATGTCGCACAACAAGGATGCACAACAACAATAATAACAAAATCGAAACGACTTAGAATTTATCTGAACAAGTTGTTTGCAAAAATGTTGCAGGAATATAAAATAATAATAATTAACTTCTAAGCCATCAGAACAAGTACAGGCTATCCATTGATGCAAATGTCTAGAACAAATATTAAAATAAAAGAAAATTATGCGTAGCGCATGGGGACCCGACAGCGATGACCCACGCGGCCCCCGCATTAGAAAAAAACGGCTGGACGTTCTCGCAGACCGCGACGGACACTTGTATCTGCTATTTGATATCTCATAAAATAACGCAAAAAAAAAAACGATTTTTGGACGATTCTCGATTTATTAGTGCAGCCTCCGCGGGGTAGTATGCTTTCGGACATATAGCATGTCCGCCTTACTTAACTCCCTATTTGACCACACGGTGGCGCAACAGACTCTATTGATCAATGTTAAAAAGATGTTAAATGGGGCTGCCATATTGTAAAACAGTGCATCATGATGATTCATGACAGCTTGATACATATCAACGTGTGTTTCTCCTGCTGAAAAGTGTCGTAACCTTGTTAAACTTCGGTATTTCGGTAAAAAAAATTTATATACTTCGAAACATTGCTCCGACTTTTAAGTCGTAAAATTTCCGTTTGTTAACATATAAGTATTCGAAGAATATTGCTTTTTAGATTATTTAATCTACGTGAATGATCGGCAGCTGTAGGCAGCCCTATTTGTGTTCGAATAAATCAGCTGTTTTACTTCGAAAATCCTGCATTTTGCACCATAACAGCCATGACATGTCAGCTTTCTTGACATACGCGCTTCCAAGGAAACGCGGCGACGAGCAGTACTATATCGGATGGCAGTTTTGCAGTTTCCCTGGTAACCCCCGCTAACGCCTGCGCATCGCCTAATACCTGAGTTTTACCATATAACCGTTTGTACCTGAGTGACTATACAAGGATTTGTCAAGCTTCAAAATTTAAAACAGTGCTATTATTTGTGTTTATCTTATTTTTTATGAGTATGTATGTTTTATTGTAAGTATATTTTATGTGTATTTTATTATAAGTAGGCATATTTTTTAGATAGGTACCGTAGAATGGGGCGACTTTGAATAACGGGGCGACTTTGATGATAGCTTCTGTTTTTTACTTCTTAATTTCTAATTTAATAAGTTTTGAACGTATCCTTTTCGTTTTTGTTCTGTTGGTAGCCTTGAGTGACAGATCAGCCATTGTATGCAAAAGTATTGACCTCACAGTGCGCTACAGCCGCTAGGTACATCAATTTCGATGTTATGGCGAGGAATTTCCACGTGCAAGCCCATATGTTCCGCACTTCACACCGTTCATTTGTACATGACGTTAGCGAGGACGCGGCCACAGAGTTGCGTTCCGAGGGTCAGAGTAATGCAACCGAGAGTGTTTTTCACACTCGCTCCGAGGTTCAGAACGGGTCGGTTGCAATCTTTTTTTTTAGTTTGTATCTTGCTGATCAAGATCAAGCAAAGGGCAAAATATTACTAATCCTTACTATGAAATTAACAGTCAATATCCATTTTTCTGCTTAAAAATAATTACAACACATAGAAATCACTATATTTCCTTTGTATTAGGCTTAAAATAGTTCAAAGTAGTGTTATTTAATAAAATAATAAATAATTAGCTTATTTTTGACATCGACTTTGACATAAAATCTGTCAGAGTGTTTTTCACCCTACGCTTCAGTCGGTTGTTTGGTTGCATCACTCGAAGCTTCTGAACGGGCACAGAGTGTACTAACCGCCTGTCAGAGCGTTTTTTACCCCGAGGCTCTGAACGGGTCGGTTGCTGTCAGGGTGCACTCGGAGTGCACTCGAGCGTAGGTTCTGAACGCAGCTCTGAACAGGCGCCAACATCATGTGCCGCACAGTAAAAATATAACAGTACAACAAGGACGTTTTATATCGTATGCAATATACTTTTTGCTAGGTTACAAATAAGTATTGATTTATAAACTGAGGTAAGTACCTACAGTAATACAACCAATAAAGATACAGCTTTATGACTTCATTGCTATTTTTTATTGTATCTTTACTTGTATGTAAATATGGACACTTTTTAATTGTTACATTACATAGTATTTTTATTTGACAAACAACCACGTGATTTTTTTAATAACTTAAAAAATAACAAAGTTTAAAAAGCTTTTATTTGCTAGTGACGTCATTGTACTCGTCCACCATTATAATACCGATACAAACATATATTTTATAAGAAAGAGACGTAAAGCAATTATCAATAATTAGACTTTTCAAGATTCATCATAATTAGACCGTTTCTTCACAATTTCAAAGGTTTTAAATGTTTCTATGATGTATTATTAATAAAATGTAAATTCAAATTTTATGCATATTTCTTTTGTGCAGTATAGAATGCATCACTAGAATACAAGAAATGCTCGATTAGCTAGAACTGGCTAGAAGTAGTATTTAAAACAAAAGCTAAGAATATGACTGACGCGGCGGCATATACTTATAAAGCACTGTTAAATTTTTTTGTTTGACTTCGACGGCTATTCGTTTTGATTTAGAAATAGTAGATTGTTACACCGAGCGCTAAGTGACTTATTAATGCCCGCGGATGTTTGGTGCACGAGCACTTGCTCGAGGGCACTAATAACCCGAGGGCATTAATAGCTCACTTACGAGGTGTGTGATCTGCTTTTCCTTCAACTTATTAAAAAATAATAAAAAACTGAAGTTGACTGTAGAAAAGCTTATTTATTTATGACAAAAAAATGCAAATTGTTCTTATTAAGAAACCAAACCTTATCTTGACGGTGGTGACGGAAGTGGAAAATCCACAAAAAAAAACTCACTGTCATGTACACCACAAAACCCTTATTTCTTGCCGTCAACATGAATGTGCACCAAAAAACCACTTTCACTGCACAATATTCACTCGAATACAATTTTTAATTTATTAAAATAAAAGCTAATCTTCGCCATTAAAGCCAATTGCCTCTCTTTTTTAAATAAAATTGGCTTTGTAGGGTCCTATCTAACTTGTTTTGCGCATGTGTATTTTTTGTGACATGTTATACAACCACTCAAATCTCTTTGGAAAAATGCCTACATTTTGTATGAATTGTATGAATATGAATTGTAATTTCTTTTTAAATTAGAAAAACAAACAACAGGGCAATTATGTTGAACGGGTCATTAATGAAATTTCATACAATACTACTGCCGTTTTCCAGGGTAGTAATGTATTACTTAGTGTTGCCTTTTCCGATGATTAGAGTAAAATTAATGAGTAGTTTGAAGAAAAATATTTTAATAGATATATGTAGGTATTTTAATACATTACTGAATGAATAATTACTATAACTTATTTCGATTTGATTTGTTAACCGACTTCACTGACTTCACGAAGTTATGAGGTAACACATACCTCATAGCTTCGTCATTTATTAACTGATTTTCAAAATTCTTTTTGTATTCAGAAAAGTATACCCCCGAAGTGGTTTCATGCCATCAAGTCAGGATCTAGTATTAGAATCCCAAGAAAATCGAGAGAATAGGCACGTCCAACGTCTTTCCTGTTTTTTTTCTGAAGCTATTCAGGTATTTGCGTCTGAAAGATATCATCTCAAGGATTCTTCCACTATGCTGAGCTTACGATGGATCCTTAACTTTAAGGAGTTAGGGAGTTAGTCTTTAGATACAAAAGGTACGTATTGACTCTCAGTTAGGTATATTCTTTCAAGTTGACTTAGAGAGCTATTATTAATTTCACGAAAAAAATAAAAATATTTTTTTTACAAAAATACCGACACCACTTCAAAACAAAAACTACTTCAAAATAAAAATGTAATGTTGTGTGTTTTATTTTATTGCTACTAAGTTGGCAAACAAGCAAACTGCCCACCTGATGGTAAGTGGTAACAGTCACCTATAATACATGTGGTTCCTGTGCGATTCGCAGTAAAACTGCAAGCCCCACAAGAACCACAGTGTACGTTGCCAACTTGTGACATCAGATGTAAAGTCACGGTACCCAGTAATTTCAGTGCCATATCTTACCCTTCACACCGGAACACAGCAATGCAAGCACTGCTGATTTGCGGCAGAAATAGGTAAGACGGAGGTATTTTTATCCTTGCCTTAGCAAGCATCAAAAACGATAGTATTTTTGTTTTTAATTATATCCCAATTTTTGTGACAGGTATCTCTGGCAGGTATGTCATCCATCATATTATTATTAGAAGCATTCGAAACAAGCTCAAACCTGTTTTTGATGTGCTACCATCATCAACGCTGGCCAAGTGCGGGTTGGTCGACTTCACACACAACCTAAGAATTTCTTTACACGTGTGTGCAGCGGTCGGCGCGCCGGCGCGCTACTTAGTGGTAGGTATTTATAACGCTGCATTGCGCGAGTGACAGGGGCGTGCATGTACTAAACAAGATTATCAAGAAGAAAGCCACAAATCGCTATGAATATCAGGCAACCGTATTAGTCTCTAAGCAAACTGGTTTTAAAATATTAATTAATATTCTACCACCTTAGGCCTGTAAGAAAACTCAGGAAGTACTACACAGCTAGCGTTCTTTACCATGATGACTTTACATTTGACGACACGGTTAGCGCACAGAGTTCGAGTGATCGCCTACTACGCAACTGGTCGCGGGTTCGATTCCCAAATATTTTTAACCGACTTCAAAAAAGGAGGAGGTTATCAATTCGGTTGTATTTTTTATATTTGTTACCTCATAACTCTGTCATTTTTAAACCGATGTCCAAAATTATTTTTGTATTCGATAGAGTATAGAGCAAGGGTGGTCTCATGGTCACCAAAGTCAGGATCTGATGATGGGATCGCATAGAAAATCGAGGAAAGCACTAAAAACACACTTCTTTCACTAAAAAGATTTCATTCACTGAAAAGTTAAAAATAAAAAATATTTTACAAAAAATAAAAAACGACTTCAAAAACACTGAAAGCTTAAAAATAATATAAGAATAGGTACAGACAACATCACACTTCTATATTGAAGTCGGTGACAAATTTTAACACTTTCTAGGAGATTATCGTTTGGCGCTGACTTCAATACAGAAGTGTGATGTTGTCTGTACCTATTCTTATATTATTTTTAAGTTTTCAGTGTTTTTGAAGTCGGTTTTTATTTTGTGTAAAATATTTTTTTGTAGTTACGGGTCAAATATTATGTATGGAATACAGAAATATGTTCCGGTCTGGGCGTATGTGCATGTGATATGTAATATATTCTATGTTTGTAACTTTGATGACATGGTTAGCGCAGAAGTCGAATGTTCGCCTACTGCGCAACGGGTCGCGGGTTCGATTCCCGTACGGGACAAATATTTTGTATGGCCTACAGAATTTTTTCCGGTCTGGGCGTATGTACATGTGATATTCTATGTTCGTAACTGCACCCACAACACAGGAGAAAATCTTATTGTGGGGCGACGTTTTCAAAAAGAAAAAAACTGCACCTACGACACAGTTGAAAATCCTAGTGTGGGCCGACGTATTTATATAAAAACACTTTCATTACTGAGTGACTGACAGATTACGCACAGCCGTAATTAAAAGGCACAAAAAGCGGAAATTTGACATGTATGTTGGAAATTCGCCATCTAAGGGGGGTAAAACTAAAAAATAATAGTTTGTATGGAACCTCTATGACATTTATGCGGGCGAAGCAGCGGGCAAAAGCAAATATTTTATAAAGTTTCACAAAACTCCGCTGATCAGATATTTTCTTTTAATACAATGAAGTGATCTTTACATAAATCGAACGGAAATTTATGTTAATTATTTTTTACTTTTTTATAATCAACTCACGCTTGACCATAAATGTTACGAAATTTAAAAGATTCCTAAAATACTATTTTACTGTTCATAATCATATATTTAATACATAGGCTCGAATAAAACTCTATTATTTAGCTACATGTATAATGTGCTGTTGATTCTACCTTCTAAAGCTTTGATGCAAGGCGTTGTGAATAAAGGGGGTAACATTAAGTATTTAAAGGAATTCAGCAATAAAGTTTTATAGGAAACATTATTTTGAACCTATAAATCGTTGCATATTTACTTGAAGAAATTATCATACTGGTTTATTAACACTGCACTGTGTGTGCTATATGGCCGCGGCAATAAAATATAAACATTTGGGAAATAAATATTTACCACTTTTCTTTCAGCATTTTTTGTATGCATTTGATTTAACATTTCGTCTTTGACTTATTTTATTAGCGATTTTTACACATAAAATAACTTATAGAAAAAAATAACGAAAAACATATTTTTTCACACATAAAATAATTTAGGAAGAAGGATTAAAATAGTTTTCTCCTTTATAATACCTAATCCATTATTTACACTATTCACCATATTACTACACTAATCTATAATAATAATGAAAGTTAACAAAATAAACGCAAACTGCAAAATTGAAATTCGATCGTAAAGAAACACGTAATATATTTTTTTGCGCCCGCGACACGAAGCGACATGACCATACCAGCGGGCCTAGCACGGCACAAAGACAAAATCTCCCCAGGGGCCGGACAAATCTTTGTCTATTCCTTCATCTTTCTCCTATTAGCTAGCATGGCACCAGGGAAAGACTAGTTTGACTCCGGAGAAATGGTTTCTCCCAACAATGCTACCAATATACGGAAAAAAATTATAGAGAGTATAACCCAAACAAATTGAAAGAACTTGACAACACATTCATGTCACATAGGCACCGGTGAGTTTTGAAATTGTAGGTATAATCATAAAGTCAAGTAATTTCATAGTTTATGGTATGTTATCAGATTCAAAATTAATAACATACCTATGACCCACCCACCATTTCAATTATTTTATTTTCGTTTATTGTATAGGCGTGTTCAAGCAAGATAAGCACGGATTGCAATACTTTTAATATCAACGTTTTTCATTACATTTTTCGTGTTGACTTTTCATGCCAATTTCGTGTGTTCCATAAAAACATTTTCGCTTCGAAAAGCTACCATCAAATATACAGATTATTAGATGATAATACCACTATTTAATTTAATACTATATAGTATATCTAACACCCCTTTACAATGTTTTTTGGAGGATTTAAAAAATTAATTGAAAAAGAAAAATACATAATAATATGTTATAGTTTTAGCCGATTCAGATTTGTTCTACCGTTTCATTTGTAACAAGCGCAAAAATTAAAAAAAAAACACTTGCGACATGGTAATAGATGTTAAAAACGAAAAATGTTAAGTATAACCTTTTGTCTGCACCTCAATAGCTCGAAGAGTAATATCTCTTCTAAAAACGTCAAAAAGTGATTAATTTTCTCTATTTTATTAGCGCCGTGCTAAGCAAATGGAGAATTTGTCCACTACCAATGTCACTGAGAGAGATACAAATTTAAACCTTTGCCCCCATGCTAGATACAGGGGAGTAACTGATTTTCTCTCTTGTCAAAAAGACATAAGTGGTGGAGAGAGATCTTTTCCACGCCCCGTGCTAGGCCCGGTGGACCATACCCTGAGACGACTTGGCGAGTACTGTCTTATATGGAGCGCGATTGCAACCAAGCGAAATTATAGAATTTTCGTCATTTTCCTAAATATTTTATATGACATCAAAAAATCTGTCTTCACAGTTCACTAGATAATAACGAACTACATGTTTTGGTATAACTTTTATACTGTTTTATGTATATTTCGATTTCAAATCGTGGTTTTAGTTTTTGATTTAGACCTATGTTTGGATTTTTTTTCTATCGAGTGAAATGGAGTAAATCGTGTTTTTGCTTTCACAGTTCACTAGATTATATCTTCAAGTTTAAGGTGTGTGAATTTCAGAATTGTGGGTTCTAATATTATCCAGATCTAGACGTTCTAAGATCGGCAAATTTGGGAAATCCTCGCCTTAAATAAAATCCAGTGGGGTTAGCACGCAGGAGAATCGAAAATCGAATCGAAATCCGAATCGAGGAGTTTGTATGGCAATTTTATTAGCGCCACGGCGGTGAGTAGCAGAACTAATAAAATTGTCATACAAACTCCTCGATTCGGATTTCGATTCGATTTTCGATTCTCCTGCGTGCTAGCCCCACAGAACATGTTGTTTACGCTCGAGGAAGAGCGAGTGGCAACACTGCATATAGTCTGTGCATGTGAGAGCTTGTGGCGGCCGGCCGCATGTGACATGTCAGTCGAGTCGAATACGTAATGACATTGAAATAGGCATGGAATTATTACTCAAACAGGAATGAGCTCTTGCTTAAAAAAGTGTGCCGAGCGAGAGATAAATAACTGTACCGTTTGTCTCTTTCGTAAATTTGTGACAACAAATTTTACAAAATAGGATTTTTTTCTTAAAAACAATAACATTCAACCTGAAAGATGCTTTTGAAAATCATAATATGCTTAATAATCACGATTGTTAAGGAAGAGATCGCTTTTAACGACAAGGTCGCCCTTTGTACAATTAGTGTTAAGTGTATTATTTATACGTTGACTTTAAGCTGGTTGGTGTTGTACAACAAAGAAATATTATATTCTATTCTATTATTTCAAAATGGGTTGCGCAAAAGAATTTTATATCTGGTTTTCAATACAAGATAGGTTTTATTAATATTATAATTATTTAAATAATAATGAATGTCAATGATTGTCTTTCAATAGATGGGTCTTTCCAATCGGTATATTATGTTGAACCCACCGCCACATAACAGATAATCAAATATGTCAACTTGTCCAAAATGAGTCAACACTAAAATCTCTCTGTGATATTTAAATACATACCTAGTAAAAGAATGAGTTATATTTTAAGAAAAAAAGAATTAAAAACACATCAGTGTGAGTCGAATTGTGTCTACACCACATCATTCGTCGGTCATTCATCAATAGTTCATCTAATCCTTTCATTCAGTGTAAAGCAAATACTTATTCATTCATTCTCAAAAACTGTCATTCTTCTCCAAGCATTCAGCAAGTCAACTACTTAAGACCTACCATTGTAAACAATTAGTATTAAAATATACTCAAATTCCTACATATTCTGTTTCTTGTGTTCTTCGTGAACAAAAAGTGGCGACCGTGACAGGACTTGCAACACTATTATTCGGAAGAATCAACTCGTCAGATATTCGTTCCGGCTTTGTACAAGAACGCAATCGACACGACCACACTATTCCGCAGCCTATCTGGTGCCCCTGAAGGATAACAGTGAACATTTGTTGCGACTACATTGTGGCCGTGCATCCAACGCCTTGTCGAACGGAACACCTACCTGATCTGCACTTTTTGTTCACGAAGAACAAAAGAAACAGAATATGTAGGAATTTGAGTATATTTTAATACTAATTGTTTACAATGGTAGGTCTTAAGTAGTTGACTTGCTGAATGCTTGGAGAAGAATAACAGTTTTTGAGAATGAATGAATAAGTATTTGCTTTACACTGAATGAAAGGATTAGATGAACTATTGATGAATGACCGACGAATGATGTGGCGTAGACATCCTCCCAGGGTTGAGAGCTCCTGCTCTCAAATATCAATTTCTTCCTGTGGGTTAGGTAACATGCATAGCTTGTTAATGGCTCTGCGTACTATGCCAGTGCTTGTAGTGACATCGGCTACGCGTGGAACTCCGTCATTTCCTGGGAATATCTTCGAAACTCATCCGAGGCGCCAGCACAGAGGTGGGAGATTGTCTTCTTTGATTATGACTAAATCGTCGAGCTTTAGATCTCTGCACTTAGTTCGCCATTTGTGCAGAAAAAGTGCAGATCAGGTAGGTGTTCCGTTCGACAAGGCGTTGGATGCACGGCCACAATGTAGTCGCAACAAATGCTCACTGTTATCCTTCAGGGGCACCAGATAGGCTGCGGAATAGTGTGGTCGTGTCGATTGCGTTCTTGTACAAAGCCGGAACGAATATCTGACGAGTTGATTCTTCCGAATAATAGTGTTGCAAGTCCTGTCACGGTCGCCACTTTATGTTCACGAAGAACAAAAGAAACAGAATATGTAGGAATTTGAGTATATTTTAATACTAATTGTTTACAATGGTAGGTCTTAAGTAGTTGACTTGCTGAATGCTTGGAGAAGAATGACAGTTTTTGAGAATGAATGAATAAGTATTTGATTTACACTGAATGAAAGGATTAGATGAACTATTGATGAATGATCGACGAATGATGTGGCGTAGACAAATTGTTTCAACAATATTTAAAACTTTTGTGGTTTCGCCAATATCTTGAACAGAATGTTAATGCCAATTCTTTTTTCTAATAACTTAACATCGCATCGTGTAAGCTAAGCAATAAATAACTAATATAAATTACTTTTATTAAAAATGTAAAAAATTGCGATAATATTTATGTTATGTACATACCGTGTGGTCACCCTACTACAATGACAACGAAAATTACTGACATTGACATAGAATCGTTGTTGCAATATAACATTTTTGAATACTACCACTAGAATATTTCCTGGACGTAAAATCTTAGTGTTATAATTATTAATAGTAGGCTAACACGATAATTTAATTTATTTCATGTTATAATTATTACAAAAAAAAAACAATTTAGGTATTAAGGGCGTTAAAAGTAATTAAAATAAACAATAATAAAAAATCTTCATCTACCAATAGTTGTTTCATAACTACTAAATTATAAAATATATAACAGTAGCAACACTGTGGGAAAGGGATAAAAGGTACAGTTAGTGCTATCTCTCTCGGCACACTTTTGCACTTTCAAGTGTTTAGTCTTTATTCATATATAGAAATAAAGTCCAAATTTGAACAACAATATTTTGAAGAGCTCATTCCTGTTTGAGTAATAATTCCATGGAAATAGGTTACCGGGCGGCGCGTTTTCGAGAAATATATAATTGAACTAGTTTTGCGCGGCGCACCAAATAATTTTGGGTGCGAGGGTCCGCCAAGTTTTAGTGTCGGTGAATAGAGTGTGTGAGCCGTGGCGGCCTAATAGGCAAATGTACCATCCGGTTCGGTGGATTGACAGCAGCCCTTCAGGAGCCGCGACTTCCTTCGAGCTAGCTCAGGAAGTCCACCGGGCGGCGCGTTTTCGAGAAATATATAATTCATTGTTTTGCGCGGCGCACCTAATATCGGGGTGCGAAAGTCCGCTTTAAGTGTTGTCCAAAAGTTTTATCGTCGAGTTAGTGAGTATTGGTGGCCTAATAGGCAAGTGTACCATCAGGTTCGGTGGATTGACAGCAGCCCTTCAGGAGCCGCGACTTCCTTCGAGCTAGCTCAGGAAGTCCACCGGCTACATAAGGAGATCGAACCGGAGTCAAGGTAAGTATTATTATCTTGTATTCGTTTTTAAATTCAGCATCAAACCATCGGCGAAACGCCGACGTGGTGGCATCTACTTTAAGCGCCATCACTTGTAGTTAAATTTTCGTGAAAAAAGTGGTGTAAAAAACTTCTTAAGTGTGGCCGTAAGTATAAATTTCATAGTAATGATAATAAGGTCATGTTATATTGACATGCTTTGCATAATCGACAGGGTTTTTGTTTTTTACCTAAGTCGGTCATTTTGTATTGCACAACGAAATCTGTTACAAGGGGCTACTTTGACTAGAGTTACGGGGCGACATTGATAGTTATCAATATCGCCCCAATGAAAATTGTTCTACAGATATGCTTGAAATTGTATGGAATAACGTTTTCTTATCAATATAGGTGTGCATTCACACAAAAGTATCAAAAATGTTAAGCCTTAGTGGATCTAAGTATTTATAAAATTGAAATATAAAAAAATCTATAACATAAAAAATAATGATTATGCAACAACAGCTTTCGAAAAATTTAAGTTCTTTAACGTTCACGTCAGAAGGAAACTCATACTCATATATGTCGAAGAAGCAGCAAGAATAGAGAGATCACCATCGGTGATCTTCCCAAGGGCCTCTTCAAGTGCCTCGTCTGTATAATTTTTACAGTTGCGACATCCCGCAACTTTTTTGTATGTGCGAACCATCACTAGGTACCTAAAAAAAGTAGGGGTTACTTTGTAATTCAATACAATTTCAAGCATATCTCTAGAACAATTTTCATTGGGGCGATATTGATAACTATCAATGTCGCCCCGTAACTCTAGTGAAAGTGGGGCTACTTTGACTATTACTTAACTTTTATTCTCATATGACTCCGTGGCTGCCAACTCTGCAGAGACTTTGCAGGCACTCCGCGATAAGCACCCTACCGCGTCTCCTACTTCGCAGTTGCCACATCCACCGGATGTGTCCCATAACCACCTGCAGACCACCGAGGTAGATATCTAAATACTATTCAGTCGTTTCCTAATGGTTCTGCTGCTGGCTTGGACGGATTATCCCCTCAGCACCTAAAAGATTTGACTGGGCCAATTGTGGGTGACTCAGGGTAGGCTTTAGTCAAGGCCATCACAGGCTTGGTCAACTTGATGCTGGCGGGGCGGGTTCCAAACGAAATCACTCCCATAATCTATGGTGCCAATCTTATTGCACTTAGCAAAAAAGGTGGAGGGATCCGCCCCATCGCCATTGGCAGTACTTTCAGACGCCTGGCATCTAAAGTATGCTGCCGGGCCTTCCGCGTCAGGTTGACCAAGATGTTTGAACCAAAACAGCTAGGCTTTGGTACTAGAGGAGGCTGCGAGGCGGCAGTCCATGCAGCCAGAACATTCCTGCATTCCAATAATTTCTAAGTTTTTATCAAAATTGATGTAAAAAATGCGTTCAATTCGGTCGACAGGGGTGTCCTTTTGACAGAAATTTTGAACGAACTACCCGAAATATTTGATTATTTAAGGCAATGTTATGGCACTCCATCCAAATTAATGTTTGGCGAGCATGAAATTCTCTCCAGCGTGGGCTGCCAACAAGGGGATCCTCTTGGCCCTGCGATTTTCAGTCTGGCGATAAACCCAGTTATTTCGACATTATTATCAAAATTCAACGTCTGGTATTTAGACGACGGCTCCCTTGGGGGAATGGCGTCTACAGCCTTGTCTGACTTACAAACTATCATCGACCAGTTTGCTAAATTAGGATTGGACTTAAACTTTTCTAAGCGAATTTTTTTTTCCGGATCACATTTCCTCCTCACTGCAGTCAGACTTACTAAAACGGTTTAATGCTTTAACACCGAACATTTCAATACAATCAAAAACCTCCCTCACTTTACTCGGTGCCCCAATCTTCGAGGACGCCTTTAATACCTTCGTGAGCTCCAAAATTAACAATTTCAAAAACAAATCCGGCCGCCTTTTCCAAATTAAGCCACATATGGCAATCTGCATCCTACGGCTCTGTCTTTTTACTCCCAAATTCATGTACTTTCTTCGTTGTTGTCCCCTCTGGAAGTTACCTTTTTGTACCAAAGTGGGTAGACTCAACTTTAAAATCTACCGTTTCTCTCTCTCTCATCAGTAATATTCTTGCTACTCCCACAGCTGATGTTCGATTGAAGTGTCTGCCGGAGGCCACGACAGCCTGGAGCTCCCTCTACCCAGGTGAGATTATTCCTACAGAAGTAAAAAGACAGAGCTCATGGGATCAACCCCATATTAAACAGACTCACGGCTTTCTACTCAGCCTCTGCCAGGACGATATGGATAAAGCTAGACTTTTAGCTGTATCAGAGCGTGAGTCAGGTCACTGGCTTCACGCTCTACCTACAGACCATCTAGGTACTGTCTTGGATCCGGACTGCCTCAGAATAGCCGTGTGTCTACGTCTCGGTCTCAAAATATGCGAGCCTCACCAATGTCCGTGCGGCCGTGGCGTGGACCAATATGGACACCATGGTCTTTCGTGCATCAAGAGCGCCGGCCGCATCTTCCGTCATGCTGCCATTAATTACCTTGTCCGTCGAGCTTTGGCTACCGCGGGCGTGCCTGCCATCCTCGAACCCTGTGACATGTACAGGGATGACGGCAAACGTCCTGATGGTGCCACTCTGGTACCGTGGACATTGGGACGGTGTTTGGTATGGGATGCTACATGCGTCGATACTTTAGCACTTTAGTTTTTAATTAGTTTTATGTTATACAGGGTTTAGTTTAATTACTGATTTTTAATAGGTTTAATTAAATTTACATTTCGGTAAGTAATATACAAATATTTTTTTGTAAATAGTGTAAAAAACTAACACAATACTGTGTTATGACTGTTTTTTACAATTTTGGTCGTGTTATGATTTAAGTGTTTGCTAAAAAAGAGCCACAAACTGTATGATGCCTATTTTTTCCGTTATTTTGTATTGGCGTTAGCTGAAAGGTCACAAAAATTTTACATTACTTTTCTTTAAGACTGTTTACATGCTGTTGATTTTTTTAAAAACTTTTTAACAAAAAATTGAACCGCCGAAAAAACTAAAAAGCAAAAACACTGAAAAGTTAAAAATAATATAAGAATAGGTACAGACATCACACTTCTATATTGAAGTCGGTGACAAATTTTAACACTTCCTAGGAGATCATCGTTTGTCACCGACTTCAATATACGAGGTGTGATGTTGTCTGTACATATTCTTATATTATTTGTAACTTTTCAGTGTTTTTGCTTTTTAGTTTTTTCGGCGATTCAACTTTTTGTTAAAAAGTTTTTATTTTATATTTTTTTGTGACTTTCATCTATTAATTTTACAATCAGTGAGTGAATCATCAATTATCCCCCGTTTTTGTACCTTTAGGGTTGGAATTGTTGGAGAAAATTATAAATAAAAGATTGCGTAACTATTTAGAATCCAAAAACATATTGTCTAAAAAACAATTTGGTTTCAGAGCCAATAGATCAACAGATGACGCACTTCATACTTACACTAACTTTTTGGCCACCAAACTGGATGATAAAAAGAAATGTATAACATTTTTTTCTAGATTTGGCTAAGGCATTCGATGCAGTCTCTTTTCCTGTGCTGTATAGAAAGTTGGAGGATATTGGCATAAGAGGTGATCAACTTCTTTTGTTTCAAGATTATATGAATAATCGCACTCAGAGGGTTAGGATTAATGATTTGGTAAGCTGGGAGGGTTCAATTACGTATGGCGTACCTCAAGGCAGTGTCCGACACTTTTTCTTTGTTACATCAACGAACTCTGTAACCTTAAACTTGAAAATTGCAAAATCCTATCATACGCTGATGATACCACTCTCACTTTTTATGGTGATAATTGGGATGAAGTTTTCACTTCAGCTCAAAAAGGATTTGACAGGGTTTGCCACTGGCTCGCAGCACATTCGTTAACTCTAAATGCCTCTAAAACTAAGTACTTAGCCTTTTGCATCCGTGATCCCGTACCATATTCATCTGACCGTAATATTGTGGCACATTCCTGTTGTTCTTCATCTTGTTCTTGCCCCCCGATTAGACGCACTGATAGCATTAAATATTTGGGCATAATAATTGACGACAGACTTAATTTTAAGGAGCATAGAAAGTTAGGAAACTTGCTTTTGTACTTAAACAGTTAAGATCAGTTGCTGATAAGGACATAATAAAATATATTTACCTAGCCCTTTGGCAATCGGTTCTATCTTATTGTGTTTCGTCATTGGGGGGAGGGGGGAGGGGGGGGGGGTGCCACTAAAACTTTTATTCTGATGCTAGAAGGCTTATCCTAAAGTTAGGTTATAGCAAGCCAAGACTGTACCCCACTGAGCTGTATAAGGAGGTGAAAGTTCTGACCGTTAGGCAACTTCTTTTGCTAAGAAATTTTTTCCGACTCAGTGGAAAAATATATAATAAAATTAATAATATGCTATATTATATATCCATGGCCGTAGCTAGGGGGGGGCATTGTGGGGCAATGCCCTACCTTGAAATCACAATGCCCTACCTTAAAAATACCAAAAACTAAGATAAATTATTATAATTTAATTGTTTGTTCATAGTTTAAGATAAAAAAAATTGTAGCGATAGGTATCTAAACTTTTCGAACATACCACAGTTTGTGACATTCACTGCATATTATAAAAATTATTTGTTCTGTGTTGTAACACCGTTTTTTCTTAAAATTTCATAAAACACTAATTTTGCAAAAACATTTTGGTTTCACTGTAGTTTTAACACAAATTTCGCAACTAAAATCATAATTACAATAACTTTGTCAATTAATTTCACAATATCAATGTCAAGTGTCAACGTCAACGTCGTTTCACGTCACGTCAGTGACATTTGCAATTATCTTTGGTCATTATTCAATTTTTGCATAAACAAAATAAATCTCGCGTTTATCCTGGCCTTATTTACAAAGATAGTTTTTTTTCGCCCAAAATCCCGTGCTTCCCTTTAGGTGGGTTGATTTTCTCAAAATTCGGAATTTGACATTTAGACCGTTTGTTTTGATCATTTTTAGAGACATATCATAATAAAATACACTTAAAGCTACAGATCATATAATTATGGTTTCGTCGAATAGAATTTGGAAAGCATTCACAATTTGTTTATGGTTAATTTTTCATTACGTTTTGTTTTTCAACCAAACTTATAACTTTAGCTGGAAATACTTATTGCATATTGTAGAATTTCGAAAGATCCGTATGTTGACTTGACACATTTTGAAGCAAGTTAAGAGTCTTACGAGTGTTATGAAATGAATTTGGTTTTAGGAGAGGTTCCGTCGCCAATACGGCGCTTAACATTCAGCAAACGGACCTCGGCTCCGTCGCTTCCACATAAACGCAAATCTGTGCGCAAGTGGAGCGTTGGTTTAGGACGCGTCTATCGTCTATGTTATGATTAGTCTGTGAGACATCGACCGAATTAATTTAATATTGATTTCTTGCGAAATCTAAATTTCTACATTATCTTAATTTCTGCGAATAAAATTAATAGGTATTTCTCCCGTTTTCCGTGTGAATTTAATTTGAAAAGCTACAGTGAGACTACAAAAATCAGTTCTTTTTGTTTTCAGCTTGAAGAGTAAAGCTAAGGAAAAAATACTATATTTACTCGCCGGCACGCGATTAATTAAATTAAATGGATTTATTGTATCAATAAGTGCAAAAAATCAATAAGGTATCTAATTAACTTATTATATTTCATCATTTAAAACAGATTTTGTTAATTTTATTTTTATTTGTGGGTAAATTGATTATTAAATCAAACATATTACATTTCCAAAATTCGCCTTTTTCATCCCCTATTTCATTAAAAAACCCTGATAGTAAACGGCATCTTAGTGGGATTAAGGCATATATTGAGTAACACTTGCGAATTTCATGTTAAATTCTAAATTTTCACAATATTAAGTTTCACATCCTTCTTTGGCAGATAACTCACAAATGAAGCTGTTTTCTTTTTATTAATAGCAATAATTATACACAAAATAGGTGCTCTCCCCTCCATATGTCCTTTTATTAACTAACCAATAAGAAACTTTGACAATTCATTGAAAATTGTGTTTGGAATTAACTTGCAATGTTTATTACATGAAATTCAAATGTATTGACTGGGATTCCTTCAGAACTCAGTGTTAGACCCACTGACCCTAAGATTATAGGCATATTTAATTATATTTTGAACATAACACTGTGCTATGAATCTCCAGGGCAGTTCCCGGAGGCCATAGGGCTCCGCTGCTTAGCATAACAAAATAACCTGGTATCAAGGAGGAATTCTGTGGAATTACACCAGTAATAAATATATATACAGAAAGAATAAGTTAAGAAACTGGAATATCCTATCTCTGACCCGTGATCGCAGAAACTTAGCATCGAAGGTATGATCTACTAACAACCGCTCCGGGAAGGCTACTAATTTCTTTAGAAAAAAAAGGAAACCTATAACTATTTGTTCGTGTACTTTATTGCCCCTCATTTTGTAGTTTTGTACCCAATTTGTACCTGATTTTTACCTGCCGAGATTGATCAAACAAACCTGAACCATCCTGCCCTTGGCTTGTATTAATTAAACATTTAGTTAAGTGCTTTGCATTGAGGGATTTTGTTAACTTCAGTAACATTATGCATAAGTGAATTATAATTGTGTACCTACAAGAATAAAGCTTTTCATTTTGTATCGGACTAAAGGAATAAGTTTGTTTTTTTTTCTTTAACTTTAAGATTTCCCTATATTTCTACAATTCAGCAAGAAAAAGCACTACAATTTGGCGCCCGAATATACAGCAGGTTTTGTGGCATTATATGGCCCATTATTCTGGTCAAATGCTCAGATAGTGTTGATCCATCTCGGTATGTATCTTTAATAATTTTCTTTTTTTAACGTTGTGTGTTAGTTGAGCTAAAACTCAAAAACGGCTCGACCGATTCTTACGAAATGTTATGTGTATTTGAATAGGTCCAGGGAAGGTTTAAAAGTACAACTGGACCCAGTAGGTGGCGCTTGAATCGGACAGGAGAACGTCTGCCGGTCTCACTAGTTATAAGATAAATAAGAATTCTATGCAGGTTTGGTTCAGATAGGTATAAATAAAAAACAAATTTTAGTTACATTTGCAAAGGTGAATATATTTTAAGATTTTTTGTTCATAGTTTGAATATATAACATAAATAATATTGTAAAATTAACTTCTCATATAGAATAGAGCGTAGTATATTTTTACAAAAATGGAACAAAGACCAATTAGTTTTAATTTACTTAACAAAGATGAACTAGAATATGAGGTGAAAACCAGGGGTTCGAAACCAGCTGACACTGTGATGGCTCTGAGAGCACAGATCCGTACTCTCAATAAAGATCTGCCTTCTGATGAAATACTGACTTGTGATCTTGATGTGAATATTGAATTAAAAGTAATTCAAAAGAAATTAGATGATCTTGAGAAACTTATCACAAGTACTTCAAGTAAACCGTCATCACTTAAGGTGTTAAATAGAATTCAAACTCTTGCACACCACTTATTCCACAGAATTGGTCGCTTGTCTTTATCGGAGTATGATGATAATAATCTTACTTCTTTAATTACTTCTCTGAATAATAGATTAGATAGCATTCTTGTAAAAATAGATAATATTTGTCATAATTTTAAAAGTAGCTTGGCACCTGAACAACCGATTGAGCACTCCACTGCAACTACACACAATACAGCTAATGATTGCTCCGTGCATAAACTAAATTTACGCTTCAATGGCAAGACATGCATTAAAGCCTTCTTACAACGCCTCGAAGAGTTATGCTTGTCTCGTGGCCTTGCAGATTCAAAGCTTTTCTGTTCTGCGGCTGAACTTTTCACTGATGAAGCGCTATGCTGGTATCGAGGAGTAAAGTCAGACGTTCACAATTGGACTGAGCTGAAGACCTTGCTTCTCGATGAATATTTACCATCTGATTATGACCATCGCTTGATGCAGGAAATTAGAAGTCGTACTCAGGGCCCCGACGAAAGCATTGTGAATTATCTCAGCATTATGCAAAATTATTTTACTCGATTATCAAAACCAATCTCTGATGATGATAAATTGAACATAGTCATGTTTAATATTAGACCATTTTATACTACTCAGCTTGCTCTAGCCCCAGTGGAATCTTGGGCTGATTTAAAGAAAAAATGTAGGTTATTAGAAGGTGCAAAGGAGCGATCGGTGCATTTCAGTGAACCTCCTAGGGTCACCACTTCTTCTCTGGCTCCCGATTTGTGTTACAAAAATACTAGTGGTAATAGTGGTAGCAAGGCTCCACCAAAAGTCTCTTCAATTCAGCCAGTGAATAATACACAAAATAATCTTTTTTGTGTCCGCTGTCGTAAAAATGGCCACAGCTTGAGGTATTGCAAGGCGCCTTGGGTACTTATTTGTTATCGTTGTGGAGAAAAGGGGTTCAATGCAAATAATTGTCCAAGGTGCACTTCTTCAAAACCTTCAACCGCAGAGATTTCAAAAAACGCCAAGCAGTGAACCGATGGCATAAAACAGTATATTTTTATAATAAACATTGTAATTCTGAACAATCAAGGCAGAAATACAATGAATTCTATAGTAATGTAAATAAAGCTAGTAACATACATATGCATAAAGGTAAGGTTACATCGGTTCACGCTACTACTAACGCCACCTATAATGATACCAGAGCTTATCTGAAGATTAATATTTTTGGCTTGGAATTCAGAGGATTACTAGATTCAGGATCACAGATCTCCATTGTGGGAGGGCAAGCATACAAATATTTTAAAGATTTCGCTACTTTACATAAGTCTGAGGACTTAGACTTTATAAAAACTGCAAATGGTTCTACTTCACGAGTAACTGGGTATTTATTTTTACCTGTATCAATAGAGAATAAAACTCGTGTTATTAAATTTTACGTCGTCCCTGGAGTTGCTACAGAGTTGTTATTTGGCTTAAATTTCTGGAAGGAATTTAATATTGCGCCGGATATTTTATCATTGTTAGAGGATAGCGGACATTTATATAAAAATAATAATCAGGTGTACACAGTTATGTCAGGCAGCCGTGCTTTACATGATTTTGAAACTTTATCTAAGCTAGAGCGTAGGCTGGTCAATGACGTCATAAAGCAATTTGATGACATTTCCGCAGAAAAGATAGGCCTAGGTAGGACACACTTAGTGAGCCATAAAATTGATACCGGTGACCACCCACCTATTAAACAACGGTATTATGTAGTCTCACCCGCTAAACTGGCAGAATTAAATAAACACCTAGACCAAATGCTGAAGGATGATGTTGTGGAGCCTAGCGGCAGTGCATGGAACAACCCCGTTACTTTGGCGGTTAAATCAGATGGGTCATCACGTTTCTGCTTGGACAGCCGAAAACTTAACGCCATATCAAAGCATGACGCTTACCCTATGCCTTATATTAGCCATATTCTGGACCAGCTCAAAAACGCTAAGTACTTATCTTCTATTGACCTTAAGTCTTCATATTACCAAGTTCCTTTGGACTCTATTGAGTCCAGAGAGAAAACTGCTTTTACTATTCCCTGCAGAGGCTTGTTTCACTTTAAGGTCATGTGCTTTGGATTTACTGCAGCTCCAGCTACGCAGCAGCGGTTGATGGACCGCCTTTTTGGCCCCGAGTTTGACAATAAGGTGTTCGTATATATTGATGATTTAATTTTACTTACCCCTGAAGGCCCAATGGCCTTCCAGGATCACCTCCAACTCCTACTTAGGGTAAAGGAGAGACTTAAACTAGCCAACCTTACTGTCAACATGGGTAAATGCCAGTTCTTCAGGAGACAGCTGAAATTCTTGGGTCATGTGGTTGACGAATATGGTCTGCGCACGGATCCTGACAAAATTAAGGCTATAGTAGACTTTCCTATTCCCACCTGCAGGAAAGACGTCAAACGTTTCTTGGGAACTGCATCTTATTATAGGCGTTTCATAAAAAATTTTAGTCATAGAGCTGGTCCCCTTAATGCTCTTACTTCTACCCGTAAGAGCGCGCCCCCTTTCAAATGGACGACCGAGGCAGACGAGGCGTTCAACGACCTAAAACTCGCACTGTCTACTTCTCCGGTTCTGGTATGTCCTGACTTCTCGAAAGATTTTGCTGTCCACTGTGACGCTTCTGATTTCGGGTTAGGAGGTACCTTAACCCAGGTTGTAGATGGACAAGAACATCCTGTTGCGTACTGTAGCCGTTCACTAACACCCGCTGAACGTAACTATTCCGCTACAGAGCGAGAGGCATTGGCCGTGGTACATGTCGTTGAACACTTCCGCCCTTACCTTGAAGGTGGTCGACAATTTAAAATTATTACCGATCATGCTAGTCTAAAGTGGTTTTTAAACCTTAAGAATCCGACAGGACGACTAGCGCGTTGGGGGTGTAGGCTATCGCCTTATAATTTCATTATTGAGCATCGTAGTGGATCTCAAAACGTCGTACCGGATGCACTATCACGTTCTGTACCAGTGGCAGCCGTAGACGCATTTACTTCCAGCGATGCTTGGTATAACAATATATTAAAACGTTGCACGGATAGGCCGCGCGCGTGTCCCAATTTTCAAATTATTGATGGTAGGCTTTTTAGATTTACAAAAAGCACTAACAAACTCTGTGGTGACTACCAGTGGAAAGAGGTTGTACCAAAGGAGCTTAGGGAGGATATTATTAAAAGTAACCATTCTGAACCAATTGCTGCGCACTTAGGCGTTGCAAAAACATATAAAAGATTAAAATTACGGTATTTTTGGCCCGGTATGCATAAAGATACCGAGGAATTTATTAAAAATTGTGCCACTTGCAACTCATATAAACATAGCTCACTAGCGCCACCTGGCTTATGGGGGAACCCAAGGTCTGCTGTCGACCATTCCAGTGCATCAGCATTGATCTAGTTGGTCCACTGCCGATGTCTCGACAGCAAAACACCTTTTTACTAGTAGTTGTGTGTTGTTTTACAAAATATTGTTTATTATTTCCTTTACGGCGTGCAACGGGCAAAGTTATAGCGCAAAGGTTAGAAGACCATGTATTTCTGGTTCACGGAATACCACAGACTGTGATGTCTGATAATGGCTCGCAATTTATAAGTCATGAGGTTCAGGCATTATATGAAAAATACAATATTCCGCAAGTACATTTGGGTCCAGTATATTGTCCACAAGTTAATACGGTGGAACGTTATAACCGCACAATAATCACTGCAGTTTCCTCGTTTGTTGAGAACGATCATAGAACGTGGGATATTAACATACATAAAATACAATTTGCCATGAACACCTCAGTAAATGAGTCTACTTCTTATACTCCTTTCATGCTAGTACACGGTAGGGAAGCTGTCACAGATGGTAGTATTTATCGTGGTTTCGAAGATCTCCAAGAGTTGGTTGTGGTACCACGCGATACTCATGCGTCTAATATTGGCCACCTCGGTGACATTTTCATCAAAGTCCGAGAGTCATTGCGTAAGGCCCATGAAAGGAATATAAAATACTATAACAACAAACGCAGAGATATCTCTTTTAATGTTGGTGATTTTGTGTGGAAGCGTACGTACAAGCAGAGTTCTGCTAATAAATATTTCACTGCTAAACTTGCCCCTAAATATGAGCGTTGTAAAATTATACGTAAACTTTCCCGCCTCGTCTATGAGCTCGAGGACGAGAACGGAAAATACATAGGGAAGTGGCACATAAAAGATTTTAAAAATTTAGATACTTCGAGTGACTAAATTCCATGAGTCCATTACCTACTTATATATATTTACTCTTATAAGAATAAAAAAAAAATATATTTTTATAAGCATTTAAACTATTTAAGCACCGCGGGTGCGGCGGCCACAGAATACCCACCCCGCCATTCTTCCTGGCGTCTCGTAGAACCCGAGTGTAGGATAACGCGCCATATAACATCTGGCGGCGTTTTTGCATGTGTCTGTTCCTGTCGTTTTGTATTGATTTGCCTTGCTACTTAAGTTTCCATATACCTTACATCTTCAAAATTGATATTACCATTACATAAGTACATTAAGATCTAAAACACAAATATTATACGTGTCTTAGTTCATACCATTATACAGAGTGTCTCAGAAACAATGGATAAACCTTTAACTGTTGATAGGTTTCGTCGAGACCTCTCTAATCTCAAATTTTGACTTTAGTAAAAATATCTCGGTTTTCAAGATATTTGATAGTTTATGTTTTTTTTTTTAAATGCCACTTTTGGTTGGTTTTTAATGTGCCATTTTTACAAATACGGACTTTTTCTGATTCAGGTTTTTTTAGCTTCTAACGGAATAGTTCAGCTATCAATAACAGTAGTTAAAATTGAGCTAGCTAATCACGAAGTGCTTAGAAAATACAATGTTCCAAAAAAAATTAAACAAGAAATTATTTTTCTTCGTGTTTGGTCTGCTACCATGTAAAAAAAATGTATGACGCTCATCCTGCCCATTATCTTAAAAAAATGCTTAGTTATTCTAGTTTCAAAAAAGGTATGATAAACTTATGCTTAATGTATCTCTGAACTTTTATTACTGCTTGAATAGCAAATGGTATGAAAATTTTAAAAAGATTGTTTGTCGGATTAATTATTTTTCGGATTAATTTTATTCGGTTAATTTAGTTTTCCAGTATTAAGTTTATGCTTTCTTGACTTTCTGACTGGTTGAATAGCAAATAAAATGAAAATTTGAAAAAAAAAAGGTTTTTTTTCCACTAATAAGCACTTAAAGCTTATTTGTAAACATTCGTTTGCGAGTCACAGAGTTGAGAAACGTGTTTTTTTTTTGTGGCCCCTGCCTGCCACATGTCTCATCCACTATGCGCAATCAAAAAGGAGCCTTATCATTAACAGCACATGAGTCATAAGCATTTGCAACCTTACCTGCTATCGAATTTCCTGGAAGGACTTTTTTTACCTGCGTCTGATCATTGGGTTCTTTGTTACGATTGTTAGTGTCCTTCTGAACTCCGGTTGTGACCCACGCGTGTTTTCTGTATTCGAGAGATTCGATAGAGCTTCGATGATTTTAAACGACATTTTGCTGTGATTTTGGACTTGACTAGCTTTGCGATTCGGATATTGTTTGTGCTGTGAAACCTATTGACAACTGGTGATCATATGGACTTGGCTAGCTTTACGATTTGGATATTGTTTGTGCTGTGAAACCTAACTGACAACCAATACATAACACTGAACATGCCTAGACATCAGTACACGTCGCGCGAATATGCAAACATGCATTTCGTTTATGGCGAATGTCGAGGAAATGCTAACGCTGCTGCTCGTCTGTACGCAGAGAGGTAAGATTATTTATTTTCTCTTTAATTCAATCAATCTTATTTTTTTTAAATCACACACATTTATTGCATCTTTAGTTAAACGTATCAGGATGGGTCTTACATTATGTTATCCTTCTAAAAATAGTCACACGCCGTGTTTAATTAGATTTTAAAATTAAATGAATTAGTAAATTTAATAACGTCATTTTTTGTATTAGGTACCCCAACGCACGTCACCCGGACTATCGAGTTTTTGCTCGGGTACATAATTCGTACTGCGAAGGGAGGCTTCCAGGAAGAGGCATTGGTGGTGCAGGGCCAGGAAGACCAGAAAGAAACGACGATGAAGAAGTAGTAGTCCTCGACGAAATAGAAGAAGATTCAACACGTTCTGTGCGTGGAATTGCACGTCGAACCGGCATTAATAGAAGCAAAGTGCATCGCATATTGAAAAAATACCTTTTGCACCCTTTCCATATTCAAAGGGTCCAAACTCTACAGCCTGCTGACTATCCGCGCAGGATTGCATTCTGCAGAATCATGTTAAATAAAATAAGGGAGGACCCGCAATTTTTCAATAAAATTTTATGGACGGATGAATCCTCATGCCGGAGAGATGGATATTTCAACATCCACAATCTACATAGCTAGCAAGTTGAAAACCCACATTTGATGAGGGAAGATCGGTCCCAAGTTCAATTTAAAGTTAACTTGTGGACTGGGATTATTGACGGACAGGTGATCGGGCCATATGAACTTCCAGCTACACTGAATAGTGAATTTTACCTTAATTTTTTACAAAATGATTTACCCGGCATGCTAGAAGATGTCAATTTAGAAGTGAGGCGGAGAATGTGGCTTCAAAATGATGGGTGCCCAGCTCACTACGCAATAGTAGTAAGAAATTATTTAAATCAACACTTCCCACAAAGGTGGATAGGCCGGCTCGGCCCTATTTTATGGCCGCCCAGATCGCCGGATCTAAATCCCTTGGATTTTTTTTATTGGTCTGAAAGACCTTGTCTACGCGAGGCCAGTATCCTCAATAACAGAGTTGCGTACTCGCATACAAAATGCAGCTGCACACATAAAAACGTCTGGTTACGCGCGCCGCATCAAACTTTCTTTTATAAAAAGATGTAGGGCGTGTATCAGAGCGCAAGGACGCCAATTCGAACATTTATTGTAAATTTAATAAAAAATTAAAATTTCATGTTGTTTTATTTCAAATTCTTTATTCAAACTAAGAATTAATAACTATTCCGAAAAAAATCTTTTTAAAATTTCATACCATTTGCTATTCAAGCAGTAATAAAATTTAAGAGATACATTAAGCATAGGTTATCATACCTTTTTTGAAACTAGAATAACTAAGCATTTTTTTAAGATAATGGGCACGATGAGCGTCATACATTTTTTTTACATGGTAGCTGACCAAACACGAAGAAAAATAATTTCTTGTTTAATTTTTTTTGGAACATTGTTTTTTCCAAGCACTTCGTGATTATCTAGCTCAATTTTAACCACTGTTATTGATAGCTGAACTATTCCGTTAGAAGCTAAAAAAAACTGAATCAGAAAAAGTCCGTATTTGTAAAAATGGCACATTAAAAACCAACCAAAAGTGGCATTTTTTAAAAAAATCATAAACTATCAAATATCTTGAAAACCGAGATATTTTTACTAAAGTCAAAATTTGAGATTAGAGAGGTCTCGACGAAACCTATCAACAGTTAAAGGTTTATCCATTGTTTCTGAGACACCCTGTATAAATATATTATTACTACCATTATATAAAAGGGATATTACTTCTTTAGTATCTGATACCAGAATTAAAGAACAAGTATGTACTTATTATAACTGTTATGTGGTTAGATAGATGCATTTAGCACAAGATCACAAATATAAACGTGTCTTGTTCATTATTTTTATATGTATTCTACTCTAATCAACAAAATAAATTTGGAGTCCTCACAGGAGCGGTTTGCAACTCTAGAAATAAGCCTTTGCTATATTCTTATAATGGAGGAAGTTACATCTAGCTGGAAACGTAGGAAAATCAATATCGACGATCAGGGGCAACGACACATGCAACTCATTTTTTTATTATTCCCTTTTTATTGTTTTTTTTACTTATTATTTGACGATTAGAGTCAAAATGTCTGTAATAACGACATCTACCGGTGGTTGTTGACATTACATGCTATACTCTGTTAGTGTCAAGATATACTTATTTAACAACGCCATCTCGGCGTCAGTCCTGACACTACAGTTTTTTCTTTATTACTTACTTATATTTGATGGGCATAGGATATAATGCCTTTTACCTATTTATCACGGCCATATAGGTGCTAGCAGAAGTGGTTTCGCTAGATTTTGCCACCTTATGGGTGAATATTTTTTTACAACCATGTAGGTGCTAGCAGCAGTAGTTTCGCGCTAGATTTTGTCACCTTATTGGTGAATGTTGTTTTTTTTATTTCAATCTTTAACATACCATATTAATGGATTTACGTAGATTTAAGGTGCATGCATGTTAAATATTCTTTATTTACACACTTTTATATTTAAAGCTTTATTTTTTATCGTATACAAATAAATAAACTTATAAAAAAAAATAACGTTAGGCGTAATTGGGTACAGAGTTTATCACGAATGAATAGTTTTTAAGTACCTTGATTCTATTTATGATAATTCTGTTTGGTTGGTTAGGAGGTTTTGAGGCTGACGGGGCGTCAGACGAATTCCCTACGTCAATTCTATCGTGGTTGGGGGGATACTGTAACACCGTTTTTTCTTAAAATTTCATAAAACACTAATTTTGCAAAAAACATTTTGGTTTCACTGTAGTTTTAACACAAATTTCACAACTAAAATCATAATTACAATAACTTTGTCAATTAATTTCACAATATCAATGTCAAGTGTCAACGTCAACGTCGTTTCACGTCACGTCAGTGACATTTGCAATTATCTTTGGTCATTATTCAATTTTTGCATAAACAAAATAAATCTCGCGTTTATCCTGGCCTTATTTACAAAGATAGTTTTTTTTCGCCCAAAATCCCGTGCTTCCCTTTAGGTGGGTTGATTTTCTCAAAATTCGGAATTTGACATTTAGACCGTTTGTTTTGATCATTTTTAGAGACATATCATAATAAAATACACTTAAAGCTACAGATCATATAATTATGGTTTCGTCGAATAGAATTTGGAAAGCATTCACAATTTGTTTATGGTTAATTTTTCATTACGTTTTGTTTTTCAACCAAACTTATAACTTTAGCTGGAAATACTTATTGCATATTGTAGAATTTCGAAAGATCCGTATGTTGACTTGACACATTTTGAAGCAAGTTAAGAGTCTTACGAGTGTTATGAAATGAATTTGGTTTTAGGAGAGGTTCCGTCGCCAATACGGCGCTTAACATTCAGCAAACGGACCTCGGCTCCGTCGCTTCCACATAAACGCAAATCTGTGCGCAAGTGGAGCGTTGGTTTAGGACGCGTCTATCGTCTATGTTATGATTAGTCTGTGAGACATCGACCGAATTAATTTAATATTGATTTCTTGCGAAATCTAAATTTCTACATTATCTTAATTTCTGCGAATAAAATTAATAGGTATTTCTCCCGTTTTCCGTGTGAATTTAATTTGAAAAGCTACAGTGAGACTACAAAAATCAGTTCTTTTTGTTTTCAGCTTGAAGAGTAAAGCTAAGGAAAAAATACTATATTTACTCGCCGGCACGCGATTAATTAAATTAAATGGATTTATTGTATCAATAAGTGCAAAAAATCAATAAGGTATCTAATTAACTTATTATATTTCATCATTTAAAACAGATTTTGTTAATTTTATTTTTATTTGTGGGTAAATTGATTATTAAATCAAACATATTACATTTCCAAAATTCGCCTTTTTCATCCCCTATTTCATTAAAAAACCCTGATAGTAAACGGCATCTTAGTGGGATTAAGGCATATATTGAGTAACACTTGCGAATTTCATGTTAAATTCTAAATTTTCACAATATTAAGTTTCACATCCTTCTTTGGCAGATAACTCACAAATGAAGCTGTTTTCTTTTTATTAATAGCAATAATTATACACAAAATAGGTGCTCTCCCCTCCATATGTCCTTTTATTAACTAACCAATAAGAAACTTTGACAATTCATTGAAAATTGTGTTTGGAATTAACTTGCAATGTTTATTACATGAAATTCAAATGTATTGACTGGGATTCCTTCAGAACTCAGTGTTAGACCCACTGACCCTAAGATTATAGGCATATTTAATTATATTTTGAACATAACACTGTGCTATGAATCTCCAGGGCAGTTCCCGGAGGCCATAGGGCTCCGCTGCTTAGCATAACAAAATAACCTGGTATCAAGGAGGAATTCTGTGGAATTACACCAGTAATAAATATATATACAGAAAGAATAAGTTAAGAAACTGGAATATCCTATCTCTGACCCGTGATCGCAGAAACTTAGCATCGAAGGTATGATCTACTAACAACCGCTCCGGGAAGGCTACTAATTTCTTTAGAAAAAAAAGGAAACCTATAACTATTTGTTCGTGTACTTTATTGCCCCTCATTTTGTAGTTTTGTACCCAATTTGTACCTGATTTTTACCTGCCGAGATTGATCAAACAAACCTGAACCATCCTGCCCTTGGCTTGTATTAATTAAACATTTAGTTAAGTGCTTTGCATTGAGGGATTTTGTTAACTTCAGTAACATTATGCATAAGTGAATTATAATTGTGTACCTACAAGAATAAAGCTTTTCATTTTGTATCGGACTAAAGGAATAAGTTTGTTTTTTTTTCTTTAACTTTAAGATTTCCCTATATTTCTATAATTCAGCAAGAAAAAGCACTACAGTGTATAGATGGCATTTGAAGCGCCATCACATCGCTGGGTCTATTTAATTATACGAGAACCCGTCAGCCGCCAACCGGTCGCATCCGACCGGTGTGACTTTACGCCATGCAATAATTCAAATTGAAAAATACCCTCACGAAAGAAAATTTATAAATTAATACATTGCTTTTTGCAGAATGAAAAATATGCTTTAGTTGTAAAATATTTTTATTTGGTGAAAAAAAATGTTGAGGGTATTTATAAAAAAAATCATAGCGTGACGTCACACCGGTCGCATGCGACCTTAGACTATAGAAACCAATAGATATGAAATACCTACGAAAAAAGCGTGCCAACATTTGGGTTGGTGCTCTAAGATGGCGGAAAAAAAACTAGGGACGCTGCATCCAAGATTCCACACTTTATATTTTTCTTTATAGAATTCATTAAAAAAATCAATAAAAAACGTATAACTGTAAAATGCAGTCACAAATAATGCTCACCGACTGATATTTTAGCACAACAACAAACACGGTGCTTTGTAATGGCGGACTGAACTGGACGCAAATTTATTTGAGACTTATAATAACATTGCGAATCCATTGGTTTAGTTAATCTGAGCATGCGACCGCCAGGTAGGTGAGAGGTAATATCTGTGATCCAGAGGGGATTCCCCGTACCATAGATTGCAATATGGGCTATATTGCAATCTGATATATAGGGAATCCCCTTTTAAACTAAAATAAACATAAACTAGAGATTGGTTCAGGGTTGGATTTCGTAGTATAATATGTATGGCACCATCGAAACAGCCAGCGACAAGCTCCAGCCGGGGATTCCTTGCATAGTGTTTTACTATTTTTTTAGTTTAGTCGGCACTCGACGGGGGGGGGGGGGGGGGGGGGTTTACGCCACTGATTGAATCTCTCCATATTTCTCATTTCCATAGACAATAATTTTGTGAGGATCTGAATCCAACCCTGGATTGGTTATGTTTGTTTGTTGTTTGGTTAAGTGAAGTGTACGCTAAAGAGTGTTTTAGTCAAAAATCGATACAATTGTTATTTTTGTTGTTATAAATTGAAGATTCATTGATTGTGCGATGGATATACGGGCTTTCTTTGGAAAAAAAACGAAGAGTTGAAGAGCAAATTGACCACGAAGAATCTCACTGCTCAAAACAAGGTGGAAGCACAAAATACAATCGCTACTCCTAGTTCCATGGCAACCGGTTGTCAACTCATGTTGGTAATGTTAGCTATGGTATTCCTCATACCTCTACATCACTGACCTAGAGGTCAGGGATGTAGAGCATTGGTTACTGGTAGGGCGGAAATAAAAAAAATATAATAATATATTTACATATACATGGTGATGAATCAATCACCATGTATATGTAAATGTACATCGATGTACATTTACATATACATAGTGATTGATTTAGGAGCTCGTGATTTGAGGGCAGATCAATTATGATATTTTTTTTATTTCCGCCCTACCTGTAACCAATGCTGCCCTACCTCAGATTCGACTCTAGCTACAGCCCTGTATATATCCCATGACCAAACACAAATGTAAGGAGATTGTATCTAAATACCTCTTAACACTAAATTATGAAGAAACGGAAAATATATTAAAAACAATGATATGATAATAATAACAAAACATAAACACACACACGCACGATTGCACACATCCACCCACACACATACAAACTCACACATACTTCGACACCCACACACACACATTTTTAAATAATTTCACACATCATGTACTGTACGTGTTACTGGAGGGAGACTCTGTACTAGGTTCGTCTGCTTAGGTACCTTCGTCTTACCTATTTCTGCCGCAAAGCAGCAGTGCTTGCATTGCTGTGTTCCGGTTTGAAGGGTAAGATATGGCATTGAAAAACTGGGTACTGTGACTTTACATCTTGTGTCACAAGTTGGCAACGTACACTGTGGTTCTTGTGGGGTTTGCAGTTTGGCTGCGAATCTCACAAGAGCCACATGTATTATAGGTGACTGTTACCACTTACCATCAGGTGGGCAGTTTGCTAGTTTGCCAACTTTCTGCAATAAAAAAAATGTATTTATAAGTGGTAGGTACATTTCTTTTGTAATAAGGATAGATATAAAAATGTTACTTTCTTTGTCCTAAGGGGGTGGAGACCAGGAGATCCATAGCACGGGTTTACCTATTTGGATTCCTGTTATTCCACGTTATACTGCACTGTTAACATATTTGTTTAATGTGGAAGGAAAATAAATATTTTTATTAAATGATCAAACGAACTTACCTGAAGTGAAGTTCGATCTTAATTATCCTGTCTTCGCCGAAGAGATTTATTCCTTAACCATGTAGTAGCCCTGCTACGCGCTAACCCTATCGCACAAGTTTTAAAGTCAGAGAAAGAAAACCACTATATCTTCCTCTGTCTAATCACACCTGACAAGCCTCCGCAGTACCGACCTCATTCTTTTTAGAGAAATAGAGCAACATTGATATATAGGGGGATAAGATTCAGGGAGGGAGGGACCTTAAATCTCTTCGGCGAAGACAGGATAATTAAGATCGAACTTCACTTCAGGTAAGTTCGTTTGATCATTTAATTATCCTGTCTTCGCCTCCGAGATTTATTCCTTAACCATGTAGATGTTCAGAGAGTATAAAATCAATGTTGCGACAATAAAAAATAAACAACATTACAGTAAAACATCAAAACATAATTATTACGTATTTCAATTTTTTTTTTTTTTTTTTTTTTTGCGCCTCTAGCAAAAATTTCAAAACAACAAAATATTGTGAACAAAAAACTAATCAACCGACAGTATTGTTTTAAGTACTTAATAATAATTATAATTGTGACAAAGATTCAATAAAATTGGTTTCAGAACTAATATACCGGTCTGTTATAAAAATCAGCAAATACAGCTGATCTTTCCGAACATCCTGCGGTCTTTCTAATTACATCGACGTTGAGGCCAGCACGAGACGCCGCCTGATGTTGATGCGTGTCTCGCTCGCTCCGAATATTAAGATGTCAATGCCACTATCGCACATGATCTGCTTTATCCAGCGCCCAATGGGTTGAGATGAAGCAGGTCTACGTGGTTTCTTATGTGTGAGGATCAGGTTTGTTCTGAATCTGAGCGAATTGAAGATGATACAGCAATATATCTTAACTTAATACCACTGATGCTGGACAAATACCGGGATATTAAAGGGATAAAAAAAAGTAAGTTTAAAATCGGTTGAGCTTTGCCAATTGCTTATGTTTTAATTAAATTTGTAAGTGTTATAATTACTTGATCTTCATATGCTTTATTAATATTTCGTATTTTTGTTAGAGAAATTGTATGCGTCCTTGGTCCAGCTAATAACATGACTGACTTCTTACTCATTTTTTCAAGATTAATTGTATAATTCTCAAATCGTTTAATAGTCTAATACTATAATACCAGGGGGCTACTGCCTAACTAATAACGATCACTTGCTATCGTGACATTAGAACAATAGTTCTACCTAAACTTCAAAATTTCAAAACACATTAACAGAGATTCCAACAAAAATGTAGTATTTTACATTTAAAAAAATCTGTTGTATTCTTTTTACAAAATTCTCACCATATCTTTAGTACTTTATACTAGAATTATATTATGACCCGGTGTTATGTGATATCGAAGATAACAACATCTAAGGCTGTTTCTGGCACGTCATGAAAGCTTTCCCGGAAAATACACACGCTGGCAGGGAAAGGTGACGGCGCAGATGGTGTACCATCCTGAAAGGAAGTAAGTAGATCTTTCTTGGAGGAAATATCACAATCTCTGTGACACCCAGGGATATGAAAAGGGGATACCATGGTTAAGAGGGCTATAGTTGAACAACGATAATTCCGGTGGCTTAATCAGTAACTATTTTGTTTATAGTTTTAAAAATTAGTGCAAACGGTGTTAAAGCGTAAAAATAAAATTGCGACTAATCTACTGTTTAAACGCGTCAATATCATAGGCAAAGGGATCCCTTTTCCATGAAATATACGCGGGACATTTGCAATAAGTCAATAGATGGTTCACCAAAAAAATGTTTGCAAGACGAGATGCAAATAAGTCAATAGATGGTTCACCAAAAAAATGTTTTATTTTCAAAAGTTGTCTGATACCCAACTGCCACTCTGTGTCGAAGTTTATTTTTCTCGATTCACTGTTAGCTTCTATATTTAACGAGTAACGAATATAAGACGCGAAAATAAATATACCTACTTTTCTCACACCAGTCCCAAATCATTTTAGTAACTTGACTTAAGTGTTGGTATTACACTCTCCCCATTCTATTTATATAGAATATGGCAGTGGTGTTATCGACACTTAAAAGACTACCACAATTAGCGACATTTTTAGCAAATGAAATTAGCCCACAATATACAGCGAGTAGTTCCAGTCAGTTTATATGATTGGTTCGCTCGATGTTGGTCCAGAAACCACCAGTCTTTTCGTTGGCACAAGCTGCACCCTAGCCTGCTGTCGAAACGTCCGTAAAAATTCCGAAATTGTACCTATGACTTTTTATTCAATTGACTGCCAATGGAATATTGATCTGCCACCAACGGAGATCATCATATTATTATAAAATATCTGTAATTGTAATTAAAACGTCGTAATTGTTAGTATTTCTAAGAAGAGCACTTTTAGTGATTTTGTGTGTATATACTACAGCCGACATGCTGCCGTAGAAAACGTTCAAAGAACCTTATTCGAATTCTGTTAGATTTAAATATATATTTTTATGTGTATAATAAATTTTTGTGGCTTGAATCTGGTAATTGTATGTTATTTTATTAGAGTTTAAAATAAAACCTAAAAATTTACAAAGCTTTTCTGGTATTAGACTAGTTTTTTTTTTTTTTTTTTTTAAATTAATAACTAACCCTAATCGTGTCAGACATTAAATAGTTCTTTTTGTGTTCTCTAGGTACTCTCCAGCAGAGTTTGCTAAACACAACATATCATAGATATCTCACTGATAGCAGACCATAAGATCTTAAATGAGTAAGAGCTGGCTGTAATATTTTGTGAAATATATCGCGCGGA
Organism: Schoenobius gigantellus; assembly: GCA_963935595.1. NCBI lineage: Eukaryota > Metazoa > Arthropoda > Insecta > Lepidoptera > Crambidae > Schoenobius > Schoenobius gigantellus. Next base: position 33,191,659 of record OZ012542.1, read on the forward strand.
ACATAGGCTAAACGGGAGTGCTAGAAACTCGTACAAAATATCATGAAAATAAAAGCGTAAACATGTTTTCTTTTTTTTTTTTTTTGATTTGTGAATCGGCAGCAAAAATTAAGCTTCCTAAATATCAATATTAATCACGTATCAGTCTTCGATCATAAATCGAGTAGCCGTTCTGATATCTTCCATTTTGAAATGAGATACCTACTTCGACTTCGAATTCAGATTTTTAGATTTAATATATATAGAGCACACGCTTTTAGGAATAACGAAGATATCATAAACGAATTGTTTTGCTGTCGGGTTACATCTCCTAATAGCTTTTATTTCTAATAAATGATTTAATTCGAGAGAAATTGCTATTCACTAACTTTTTGAAAAAGAACGCCGCGCACGGCTGTATGGTATTTGATAAGGTTCCTCAATAAATGAAATCCTGGACACATTGTCTAATATAAACCTATCGCTAGTGATAGTTCACCACTCATTGACTAAATTAATATTTTAAGCGGCCGGCATGTACTTGCGGCTGCGCGCTCAGGTAGCGCGATTGTTCGATGACCGTTGTGATGCGACGCGACTGGCTGGTGCCTCGGCGGTGCCAGCGGCAGCGGCGGCGGCGGCGGGGCTGGCAGGCGACAAGCTGGCAGCGGTGCGAACGCGGCTGCTCGCCGTCGATTCGCTTGTTAGTATGACGTCTTTGACTGTCCCGGCCCACCGGCTCGATGAGGGTAGGATTGGCTGCTGCTTTGCTGTCGCTTTCGGGACGATGAGCCTTTCAAGTTTAAATGACTCTTAGATGAAATTGGTGTCTGCATCGTTCAACGTAACTACATCTGGAATATTAAGATTTTTCTTTAAAAGACACGATTGTGCCCTTCCCAGTGCTGAAAGTGCTTTACCGAGTTGATTCTGTTGTCTACCAACATAGCACTTACTTCCGAATTAGAGTTCGGCCCTTCGCCATAGGTACTATAGTATACATTGTTTTTTTTTTTTTTTTAAATGCTCGTCTTTGGTCACTTTTGGAAACCGTTTTGCAATAGGACTTGAAACCTGGCCGCTACATCGGTTTGTAAGTCATCAGTTATCACCATATTGGTTTGTATGTGAAAGATACTAATAAATATTTAATGAGAATTTAGGCAACACAAAAAATATTTTTAAATAATTCCGATGAATGCAACGGAAATTTTTAAAACAGCGGGGAAAAAAGGACAGCCCCTATATTTTCCATTAAGTACACTCGTTGAATGCAACGAGAACATAATAACAATATGATCCGAAGAATACAACGGACATAAAAGTGATTTCCGATGAATGCAACGGAAATTTTTAGGCAGCGGGGAAAAAAGGATACCCACATTTTCCATTACCAGTATTACTGCACGTGGTCGCGCCGCGCGCGTACTCGGCGGCCCAGGCGAGCGGTGTCCACCCGCTTACTCGTTCAATACAACGAGAACATAATAAAATATTATCCGAAGAATACAACGGACATAAAAATGATTCCTCGTTCAATACAACGAGAACATAATAAAATATTATCCGAAGAATACAACGGACATAAAAATGATTCCCGATGAATGCAACGGGAATGTAAAAAAGTATTCTTCTGGTTGCACATCATTTTCGCCATCATCTGAATACAAAATGTGCCTCCGGCTTGCCCCTACGTTTTTCCGAATTCAGTTTTTCTTCGTATCTCTTCATCTTCCTTAGCCATCTATCTTCTTCGGGTTCACTGTGTTTTCGTTTAGGCATACTTAACAAATAAGCAAATAACCGTAAATTTATACTTTTTTTTTTTTTTTTTTTTACGTAGGTTACCTACACTCATGCACAAATTATATTATTGTTACACTCGTGCGAGCGCCGCGCGCGCACGGACAAGAATGAGGCAGTGTTGCCACCTTGAAATATGTTAGGGCGCCAGATCCACTTTAAAATGTCGCCAGTTTCTTAAAATGTGGACAAGAAAGAAACCACCAAATTCCGCTAACTTTTTTTTAATTTAAATAAAATACTTATAAAGTATGTAATGTAGTTAAACAATAGCTAAGCAAAACTTTCCTCTATCTTTTATTAGTTCATCAACGAAATGGGGTGCCAAGACATTTAAATAACTTCAGTACATTTAGTCCGATGCATTTTTAAATCATCCGTTGCCTTGGAACCGGAGAAAGCCATAGACTTAGAATATACTGGCGTATAGACGTACTGACAGCTCATTATAAAATGAGACCAAAATATTTGAATTGTCAATTCCAATACTATGTGGCTGAATTCCAATATCCAATGTGGCTGATCTGTCCTTCAAAATCGGTTAAAAAGTAGCTAAATGCACTGTCTCTTTCAAACTCTAGAACTAGAGAACTTCATAAGACTATATACATTCTCGCTCGCACTGTCAGTTGGTCTATTTCATACGACAGTATATTTTAAGTCTATGGAGAAAATGATAAATACCTACAGGAAACGAAACTGCTGTTCTGTAATGTAAAGTGGGAGCATTCATAGACTAAGCTTATAACTAGGTATAGATTTTCGTGTCTATTCGGAACAGTAGGAAATTTTCTTCTCGAAGAAGTGTTGTCAGATTCTATTCCAGAAAACCGCTAACAACCACTAAAAAAAATAAATACGCTAAATGATGAAAAAATATCGCTAAAGGTCTTGAAAAACCACCAGATCTGGTGACAAAACCACCAAGGTGGCAACACTGGAATGAGGTCGGTACTGCGGAGGCTTGTCAGGTGTGATTAGACAGAGGAAGATATAGTGGTTTTCTTTCTCTGACTTTAAAACTTGTGCGATAGGGTTAGCGCGTAGCAGGGCTACTACATGGTTAAGGAATAAATCTCGGAGGCGAAGACAGGATAATTATTATTATTTATTAATATCATGTCACATTAGCAGTTTAAGGTCCACTTCCACATGATTCATGTGGACCTTAAGCTGGACCTGGACCTTAAGACGCACAGAGGCGAGAAACGGGGCGGTAGCAGAACTGCGGTAAGCGATTTACCGCGGCCGCACATTATTAGAAATTTCTAACAGAAAATTATGACGTTCGCCGTACGGAAGGCCTCGGTGCATACATTTTGTATTCGGTCCTGCACCCGTTTCTGATGCACACCGGATGGCACCTCAGCCGGAAGTAAGAATTTTACTGTTAGAAATGGCGGAAGGCGTGTTTGCCATAGTTTTTGTACTAGTGTCCGCACACTATCAAATATTCGCGTCAGTTCGTTTTTTTTCCGTTGTTGTTTCGTAGGTAGGTATGTTCTTGATGACAATGAGAAATTCAAGATTTAATTGCAGAGGTAGAAATATATCCATGACTGTGTCTGGAATTTTGAGGATGAAAATTATCAAAATAAATCTGAAGAAATCAAAAAATTTACTCGGAAAAAATCTCAATCTGGCACGTTTTAAAGTAAAATTGGCTTGGTCTTGTAATCTTGTCGTATCGAATAGACATTTTATATTTTGTTTTTAATTAAGAGGATTGTGAAGTAATCGTGCGCGGCGCGAGTAGGTATTTTCTAAAATGCTATCTGTTTCACACCGCTCGGCCACCCGTCTGGCGTTTACACCACAAATACAACACGCGCAAATTCTCACGCACACAACGACAGCAGCGCGCGACTCCTCGGCGCGAGAACTCGAGATCATTATTTTACCGTTTGTAATGTTTTGCGTTGCTTAGGTATTCCTGACTGCCTTTCCGCTCGCAACTTTGCCTTCGTTATTTTCGTTTTTCGTGAGGGAATTTTGTTTTCCCGTATGAAAAATTATTTTATAACCTTATATTACTCAGTGATGATGTAGCATTCTATAGTCAATAAGTTTTTTTATATCAGCCTAGTAGTTTTTAAAAATAAAAAATATAATAAATAAAAATAGCTTTATTTCTAAAAATCATTTTAACAATAATTACGCCGAGACTTCCCAGTGAGCTAGTTTTTGAGTTTATTCATTACAAACAAAAATACAAATCTTCCTTCTTTATAATATTTTAGTAGATAAGTTTCGTAAATTATTTCAGTATTCCTTTGAAATTTATAGTGTAGGCACTTACTTGGTATCCCTACCAAGTCCTACTTTATAGGACTGAGCTGTTATTTGTAATGAAAGTACCTATCTATCATACATTTACCTGTCTAAAGAAAATTACTTTTTGTAAGATGAGTGTTATACTGAAAAAAAATTATTTTCATTTGAGATGTGAATCAATAATGGATCCTTTTATGAAAAAAATAAACACTAAACATAAAATGACATTTACAATTGTTTAAACAAGAACAGACCTCTTGTTAACTTAAAAATAAATAACAAAAAATCTATTATTTTAGATAGATAAATTAATACTTCTACATACAAACTAAATAGGAGCAGGGATTTAAAAAATATAAAGTAATAATTATGCATCAAATAAAAAATACCTCTCATTTTTATACACTAATCTTGGGTAGTTATACTAATAGTCTTAGAATTCTAATTTTTACCACCTCCGTGGTCTAGTGGTTGAGGCCACCGGATGTTGATCGGGAGGTCCGACCGGCGGGGTTCGATCCGTCGGGTTCGTCAGGACTACAAAAACACTGAAAAGTTAGAAATAATATAAGAATAGGTACAGACAACATCACACATCATTATTGAAGACGGTGCCAAATTTTAAGACTTTCTAGGAGATCATCGTTTGGCACCGATTTCAATATATAAATGTAATGTTGTCTGTACCTATTCTTACACTATTTTTAACTTTTCAGTGTTTTTGAAGTCAGTTTTTATTTTTTGTAAAATATTTTTTTTGTTTAACTTTTTAGTGAAAGAAACCCTAATTAAATTAGGGTATCCCTCGATTTTCATAGGATCCCATCATCAGAACCTGACTTTGGTGACCTAGGGACCACCCTAGGAGTATACTTTACCGAATACAAAAAGAATTTTGAAAATCGGTCCACAATTGGCGGAGTAATCGCGTAACATACACAAAACGGTTGACACGGTTAGCGCAGAGGTCGAGCGATCGCCAAATGCGCAAAAGGTCGCGTGTTCGATTCCCGCACGGGACAGATGTTTTGTATGGCCTACAGAAATTTGTTCCGGTCTGGGCGTATGTGCATGTGATATTCTATGTTTGTAACTGCACCCACGACACAGGAGAAAATCCCAGTGTGGGCGACGTTTTTATTAAAAAAAACACGTTGGACGCACCTAAAAATTTAAGGATTTCCCTCCATTTTTATGGGATCCCATCATCAGATCCTAACTTTGGTAACCGTGGGACCACCATTGGAGTATAATCTTGACAATACAAAAAGAATTTTGAAATTCGGTCTGCAATTGGCGGCGTAATCGCGTAACATACACAAAAAAAAAACATACGCATCGAATTGAGAAACTCCTTTTTTGAAGTCGGTTAAAAAATACCTATTAGTATAGGTATGTAATCAGCTGCTTTAAATTTTATAGTTAAAATGAAAAAAAAAACTTCAAAACCGTACGAAGGGTGCCTTCTTCCCATATATGCCTACCCTGCCTACCCTACATACTCGTATATTATTTAGGTACTTTGTCGTTTGTATTTTTTATACAATCGTAGATACCATAACACGAGTAAAACCTTAGAGCCCAGCTTTAGAGGAATAAAATTCAAATAAAATAATATTAAAAATAACGCTACTTGCATAGTCTATTACACGTTTTTAGCTGCTCCAACTTCATACATTGCATAACAAATACCTATCACAAGAAACAAAATACGAATTTATTTTGAGTTGGTTTCTTTATGGCACATATTTATTATAACAAACAACTACTTACATACTTACATTTTTTTCCTTTTTTGGTTTTGGGAATTTACAGTAAAGTTAACAGGCTACAGGCTGCTAACCCTTAAATAAGGAAATTTGTATTGAAATAAAATCTTTAAAATAAAACACTAAAATCAATAAACGTATTTAAAAAGATATTTACTTTTTCACGTATAAGGTATTTGTGAAGATTAATAGTTCCGACTTGAGTAATAACTTTCACTATTGATCGATATATCGATATTACTTTCTCCTCCCTAGGCGACAATAACTACGATAACATTATGTCACATCACTATCACTACATTGTACCCCTGCCCCCGACCCGTATCGTGCGATAGAGAGAGTTGCAAGAAATGGTCGAAATTGCCTACAATTCCTGTTTGAAATATTGTTTCGGGCGATAACTGTTTTACCCCCTTAAACCTTTATGAAATTAGACGCTTTTGGTCTCATTAGATTCAGTATACCTTAATCTATGTTTGTACGTTTTGCTTTTTTTGTAATTCAGTATAATTTAGTCAAAAAAAGGCAAAAATGCTCAAGGTAGTTTTTAAGTCGAAAATATAGATATTTAGATGCTAATAACTTATATTCTGAGCAATATTTCTTCAAAATCAAAACGTACAAACCTAGTTTTTCATTATATCTACAAGATTTCCAAAAATTATGAAAATTGGACTATGTTTAGAGGGAGCAAAGCGTTATCGCTTTTTGTATGAAAATTTACAGCTTCACAATCCTCTTAAGTAACAAAACAATAGTGCTAAGAGCAATAGCGTATCTTTCTTCATGTTGGTCGATGTGCGTTTACATACATAAGTATACAGATGAAACACGACTGGGCTCAAAAGTTGCCGGATCAATATGTCTGATAGTATGCGTGGTGCGTCCGGCAAGTGTCAGAATTTTTCTGTTAGAAAGGACATGTCCTTTTTTGGGCCACATGTTTTAAACACAACAACTTAATATTTGTTGTATAGAGTTCTTAAAATCTTACACTTTTATGAAAAAATTAGACCGTTTTAGCCCTGCAAATGAGAGAAAAAATTAATTGTTTTCAAAACTAACGTTACGTGTAATGGAACAGAATTTGTCAAATAGTGTGTAAAGGAACAACAAAAAAAAGCTATGGCACTTATAATGTGCGGCCGCTTGCTGCTTCCGCGGGCGGTTTCTGTGTGGCATTGTTCATAGCAACACGAACATTATAAACAGTTTCGCTCCGCTACCGTCCAGCTTGCCGCCTCTGTGTGTTAAACGCTTTATTTCTCGCCCATAGAGCGCCTTTGTAATTTTTGACACTCACGGTACAACCAGCCAGAAGGCTTTTTGCCAAAAAAAAATTAATAAATAGGTATTTGAATTATCCGAGTTGAAAGAAAAACTTTGGTTTCTAGTATTTTGTGTTCCTGTTGCTACGCCACTAAGTGGAAAATTAAAAAAAGCAATAGGTACTAAATAAAAAATATATAATTACTTAAATATATTTAATACTGTTGCTAAACATCGCGGTTGTGGTTTCAGGATTTTCTTCAAAAACTTCATCGTGAGCGACAAGTGCATGCGGTGTTGTAGTTTGTTCGCTTCCTGGTTTTGATAAACTGACTCCATTGAATCCCATATCCATGCAGTCAAAATGTAAAATCTACAAAATATATTTAGATAGGTAGAATATTATTTTCATACCACCTGCTCGACAATGTTCAATTAGATCCCCCTTAACTTCAACGTAAAGCAAGACATTATATCCCAAGGGATATAATTTTGTTTGAAACTCCCAAGGGATTAAAGTGTTTTAAATATACAGTTCCACGCCCATACAGCAGTAGCGTGCATCCACTACAGACAAAGACATTCTACATGTGTAAATAATGTTTTTATAAAATCTAAATACATGATTTCTTTACCAAAATTATAAAATATTTATCTACATAATACTGCAAGCTAAAATAAACAATTACGTTTCACTTTATTTTTTATTGATAAAATACTTTTTATGCAAAAAGCGCTATCTTTTGACGGCCACCATTAACTATCGATAAAAACGAATAAAAAGCAGAGTAAAGCAAGAACACTAACGCTGCCGGCGGATAAACAGCATTTGGAAAAATTACGCGGCATATTTAAAAATGAAGAATGTTTGTACAATTTGTTCCATAATTTGCACCAACAACAGTATTCCATTGTATTGTTTTCATAGCTAAAACTTTGCCGCCAACGCCATTACGTATTTCAAAATTGTAATATCTTGTTGCTTACGTTAGTAAAGTGCTTAGTGGAATGTGTTTTGTGGCATCAATAATACAGTCTTTTTAGAAGTTTATTCAGTGTTTTATTGATAAATTTAAAAAACGTAAGTAAATGTCCAAGTGCTTCAGCATTTTTTTATTTGGGGTCAATAGGCTGTCTACTATTTGAGATTTATTTCGACAGTTGTGTGTAGTAATTAATTGCTGTTTCAAAAGTAAATATACAACGAAGTTGAAAAATAAAAGAAATTTATTTGATACCATTTTATTGTTAACAAATTAACATTCGTCCTGCGTGCTACTAAAGGTCATTGACAGGGTCCAGCAGCTGATCGTATCGTATTGTAAATCGATGGGTAGACTAAGTTCATACTTATTTTGTTATTATAAAATATGTTTTAAGTTTTGTGTAATGTTTTAAGCTTTACTTAAGATAAAATTATTGCGTGACTGTTCGTGCTTGAGAAAAATAAATCTCTTTTTTTGTATTTTATGGTTTTCATGATAATATCATAATTTTAACCATAGTTATAGTGATAGTGATAATGATAATGTGACAGTGTTTATGATGAAAACTACCACCTACGTAATTGGTTATAGAGCCCTGAGTTTTTATTGTCTCGCAGATGGTATGAAAAGTAGAGTATTCACCTCTGGAATAAAGCAGTGTCTTCGTCTTAGGCGACTTAAACCCCTCGCTTCACTTAGGATTCTACATAACTCCCTCGCTTCACTCAGGAGTTAAATTTTAACTCCCTCGCTACGCTCGGGAGTTAACTCTAGAGTCCCTCGTTGAGCTCGGGGTTCAAGTCGCCTAAGACGAAGACACTGCTTTATTCCAGAGGTGAATACTCTACTTTTCATACCATCTGCGAGACAATAAAAATGCCCGTGACGTTATACACTGCTTTAATCCCTTGGTGCATAATCTACTATTACAATACTTTGAGGCTTCTTATGAGAATATAGTTTAAAAATAAAAATATATCAAACGTATATAGATAGTCCCCTGTTTTCTCTCCTTTTTTTATTCAATTAATTCTTAAATGAGATTTAAACCTTCAAAAATCTACAAAAAATAGCCAGTTTATCTACTGAATTCAAATATCTAGCAAACTTTGACGAGATTATAAGCAGAAGCGAGATGAAAAAAGCAAAACATAGAAACACAGTCAAAGCCTTTTAATTAATTTTTGATGCAAAAATTAATAAGATCGGTGTAGTGGCACGGTAATCGTGGTAGTGGTGACTACGAAATGTCTATTTTGTGTACCTACTCTTCATAGGTATTTTCGGTCCGAGTTGCAGTTGTCTCTATCGCACTCAGCTTGTTTTTTTAGGGCATAACCACGATAGCAATACACTTTACAAATGCCTGTTTTTGAATTCACTCGACCTTAGTGTTCCTTCTCAAGTGCATGCGATCACTAGCATATGTACATTAAAATGGCAGTGGTTAGCTGCATGGTTACCTACCCACCACCGCTAGTGTATGTTCAATACAAAATGAAGTTATAGGCTATAGTTATATATTAATACTTATAGTCTTTACACATGAGAACCAATATAATTACCACAACAGGAGCTTTGTCGATCCTCGTGTCCATATCCATGCAGACATGCAGCATTTGGTTTACAACAGAAATATCGAAAAGCCTTATACAGAAGTCCACTAAACCAGGTGGCAGGTAGGGCACTACCACAGGTACGCAAAATGGTGGAGGGTTGCGGGCTGAAATACAAAGAATTTCACATAAGTCAACATTAAAAATATAAAATTTAAAATCTTATTATAACTATGCCCGCGACTTCGTCCGCGTGGAATAGTAGGTACTTAACTTTTGGCAGCATTTTGATTTTTATTGACATTTATTTTTAAGATCTTAATAAAAAGTAGCATAAGTTATCTTCATATAAAATTCTCGTGTCACAGTGTTTGTTACCGAGCTCCTCCGAAACGGCTTGACCGATCTTTATGAGATTTTTTGTGTATGTTCGGTAGGTCTAAGAATAGGTCGTAAACTATTTTTGATTATAGCGAAACGTAGTTCGCCGGCACAGCTAGTACCTTATATAATTAGCTATCTATTCGTAAAAGTCCCGTCAAACTCGGTCCAGCCGTTCCGGAGATTAGCGGGAACAAACAGTCAGACAGACAAAAAAAATATTGTGTTTTTGTTATTGGTACTCGATATACATTCATGCCCATTTAGTAAAAACTTGTTATTTTGACGTTACAAACAGACACTTCAATTTTATTTATTGGTATACTTAGATGTATTTACAACTACCTACAGTCTTATAATCAGTTCTTCTTGCAGACAACTCACACATTAGTCTACTGTTTGACTCTATTCAAACTTCAAAATAAACATTAAAAGACAATGTCCAAATTGTATAGACGAGTGACGCCTTTTATTTTGTTGACGAAAATTTCCAATTTTATTAGAATGTCGTACAGAATAATTAATAAACAAATCATATACGACAACATATTAGTTAGTTCAGTCGGGACCAACTTCAAAGAACCCAAATATTTGCAAATAAAAGTCAAATAAAAGAGAGTATTATTCTGACATTTATTGCATGAGAGTATGTAGGTATCTACTTCTTCTTATATTACATCAGTGGTAGAGTTAGACCTAAAGAATTGTATGGATAGATTGCTTAAAGGATATGCCCGCGAAACATGAACCTTAGTACTTACTAAAGTAACGTGAATAAAAACGAATTCAAAAAAAAAGGTATTGCATCAACCCCACATAATAGTTCTCCTTGTCACTATTGTGTGAGTTAATATGGTAAACAATAAATAGAGTAAAAAGACCTAGGTATAGGTAGGTTAATTTATCGACAAAAACTTATAAAAAAATTCAAGATTTCTAAGCGGTCTTAACAAAACGATGTAACTTTTAAAATAAACGCGGTCCATCACAACGAATCAACTCAATAATAATTGGAAGTAATTGTGCGTTTGCAAAAGGAAAATTGGACCCTTTTTTGTTAAAAATCTGTTTCTTTTTAGTCAATTTTTCCACAAAGTGTAAAATTACTCAATAAATCTGTTTCATCTAATTTTCAATATGATGTTAAATCATTGTATTGTATCTGTAAAAACATTTTGACACTAACAGTAATATAATTTGTGATTGTAACTATCTAATGGTAGAGAACAAAAATATTAAAATGCCATTAAAATTGAAAAAAAAACTTTTAGGTAAATATGATGGCATGCATGGTACATATTTTTTTCAAATAACCTTAAAAGTATTTTTATAAAATTCAAATATATATATAAAAATCTCGTGTCTAAGTGTTTGTTATCGAACTCCTCCGAAACGGCTTGACCTATTTTTATGTTTTTTTTATGATTTGGCATTAAAATACTTATAACCTAAAAACACTTCTACTTTTTTGTTTAGAAATTTTTTGAGTTAGGTCAAAATTCTCAAAAATTCAGAATAAAAAACATAATTCGTAAACTGTGAAAAATCTACAAAATTTGGCTCCTGATGGAAAAATAACCCGGTATATAATATAAAGGTACTTTTAATTAAGTTTTTAAATTATAACAATTACCAAAGCCGTTTCTTAAGATTCTATTGTGAATGACGAAGGTATTTATTTTTTTCATAAGCATTTGTTCTATTATCTTGTCTTATTTGATTATGTCGTATGTAAAAATGGATATTGAACCTGAATTTAGAATTTTAGAAAGAAAACGTGATTTAGTACTTTTATTCGATGGACATTGATACTATAAACAGAAAACGTATGCCAACAAAAGTATAATTTGGTCTTGTAGTAAAAAAAAACAGAGTTGCGTTGGATCTGTTACTACTTGCGTAAGTACATCTATGAAATTATGCACTAAGAGTCGGTTCCTATTTATTAATGCTATTTGTTGATTTCCCAGGATGCAAAAGTATTAAAGCATGTGGAGCATTCCTTAGAATGATGATGTTGGTAATGAAATATCCCACCAAAAACATTCTGTAAAAAACTAGCCAAGTCTCGATGAAGCTGCTTGTTTATCTCTAAAATGTAATGAAATCTAGACAAAGTCGTGCCAAGTCTAAGGTTCCTTACTGCGATTTCTTTATTATTATAGTTAATGTTGTGTGACTTGGCCGTTGACTTGTACCCACTAACGTATGAAGAATGTTCAATTTAAATGGGGTGAATTAATTTTATTGTAGGAAAACATGAGTGCGAATTACCTGAGAAAGTCCGTTGGTAGATACTGTCATTGTTCATTTTTACCACCAAGTCTATTGTCGATGGCGTTGGATCATATGTGAGTATAGCGCATGCTGTAAAACAACGTAAAAAATGATTAACTTCCACTCAATTTGCCCCTAATAAACTGAACTCATCTTATCCTTCTCCCACTTTCTGTTTTTCTGTGTTCCGCTCAATTTGTTTGTAACCTTTGTTAACTAAGTAGGTAATTAAAAGGACCAGCAACACCAGCACAATCCTTTTAAATGTTTTTAAAGTAAGTATTAAATGTAAAATAAAATTTTAAAAATATATTTAATATATCACAATACAAAGGGTTCAGCACTGTTTATAATTCTATTCAAAGATCACGAGCACTTTAAATATTTTTTCATCCCCCCATCTCGGAATAGTGCATTGTTACCCTAGGGGTGAAAGTAACTTATTTAGTCCCGAGACGATGTTTGGCGCCCGAGCGTAGCGAGGGCACCAATAGTTCGAGGGACTAAATAAGTCTTTAACCCGAGGTAAACACTGTGCTTTTCATTACGAATACAAGGAAAGTAAAAATAAAACAATGAATTAGCTAAAGAAAAAACGTTACATAAATCAATAACTTCTGCTTTAGCACGCTTTCTCTTATAAAATCAGGCGTTAACTCCATACCTGAATCAGATGAACTCATTGTGTTAATTATTAACACAGTGTTATACAAATATAATTAACAGTTAATACAAATGTCTATAAATGGAAAAACAAATGAAGATCGCATTGCCGCTTTCCCGCTTATTACAAGCTTTTATTTAACTTGCAATGTAAGTAAGTATGTAAGTATGTTCGGGTGGAATCTTGCAACTCAATTTTGAAGCACATATCTTTAACCGATTGAGCTGAAATTTTGTATACACGTTCAGTTTGGATGACAATGCATGGTTGACTTTGTGACGTCATTTTAAATCCAAGATGGCGGCATACCCAACATGGCGGACCAATTATTTTTAATACACCCCTACAATAAAAATCTCGCGATAAGCTTTTATGTCATATAAATTGTGTCAAATGTGAAATAACGTTATAAGTAAGTAAAAGTTTTAGTGTATAAGTTTATTTTTTCTTTTTAGCGCATTTAAATAAAAGCTTGTTTTTAAAAATATTTTTTTTACATTTTTTTGTTTTTTTTTCTGTGGCCGGCCAGCTATTCAGCTATTATTTTTCATTTTTATAATTTAAAAATGGTAAATATTTTGCCCAAATCTATGTTATTTTAAAGATATAGTTGAAAATAAATTATAATAAAGTCATTTAAAAAATATATTCTTTAAATACTTAACATTATGTTATTTCAATTTTACACCGCGCTGTAATTGAGTGGCTGTATAGAAAGTCGGAACATGGTTCAATAAAAATGTGAAAAAAGAACTAGTTTCATTTTTTAAATTTGACAGCAGCTGTCAGTTGAAAATAATTCTCCCTAGGGCTGAAAAGTATTACTTTCAACCCGCTCCTCAGGCAACTTCAGACCTACTTTCAGAGTATGAGTAATGAAAATAGTATTTTTGCTATTCGATATCTGACCGCCAAAGCCGTTTTTATCCGCTTGAGGTTAAAGTAAATTTGAATTTAGAATATCGCGTGCAGTATGTATGTGATTTTAAAACACCATTAAACCTATTTATTTATTTTATTTTTAATTTGCTTTGCGCGCCCCATTTTGTTTGACGTCGTCGTATTGTTATAAATAAGAAACTTGAAAACAAGTAAAAAAAAACGTATAATTTGTTATAAATAATATAAATAAATAATATAATATAATACTTACCTATCATAATGTTGTAGTAAATATGTACCTAAACTGAAATAAAATTATCTTGTGATTGTAAATGTTTTATTTTGCATGTAGTCATTTCCTCGCTGAGGGGGGGTGAACAGTAACGTGTTGCACTCGAGTGCAAAGATTTTTCACCTCGTGCTCTTTTGATTCCCTCGCTAACGCCGAGGATTCAAATTTTTTTTTTGAATTTTAGGATCCTTCGCTTGCTCGGTCATGAAATTTGAGCACGCGGTTAAAAAGCAACTTTGCACTCATGTATAACAAATAACTATTTATTCAGGAAAAAACTGAAATTTGCTTTCTAACTTGGTCCGACGCTGATAGTAACTACCTAATAGACGAGTATGTGGGACTCCTGGAATGGAAGTCGGTAACTATAACCTCCTGTGTTGCCTCCACCCCATAGGGTGCCGTTTAGAGTTATAATAACTTCAATTAGCTGAACAGACTCCTAGGCAACCTTTGAATTTTTAGACGGTTTTATTTAGCTTGCCCTGTTTGTTTGGGTCAGATCTTGCAAGTTGAATTTGATCCGCTTGCCAGTGTCCAATTGAGCTGAAATTTGGTATACACCTTTGGTTCCGATGACAATGCAATTATGTAGAATTATTATTTTCTTCACTTTCAATAAAACTGTATTTTACTTGTTATGTATTTATAATATAATGCATGATAGTTAATGCCAAAAATGTCAATCTTCAACATTTTGCCGCATAAGTATTCTGCTATGGATATAATCGATAATAACACTTCATAAGATAGCTAATAACACTCTTTCAACTATAGTAAAAAGTACAAAAAAAATAGTAAAAATTGCAAATAAGGCGCCGGCTTCATTACAAAACTTTGAATACATTATTGCACCCATTTACTCCGAAGAGCTTCGCAATGGTTAGCTATTTTTATTTACATAGTATCATAGGTCTTGATATCTATCATAAAGACAAGAATCTGTATACAATATGATGCAAAGATGCAAATTAACTGAGGAGGCAAAACAATCTATAAAATTAAATTTATTTAAATAAAGTATAAAAAAGTAAACTTACTCTTTCTGTCAAAGTTGAAAGCATTAATTCGGATTCCTGTGCAACACGTGCATTTCAGACTTTCGCAGTTGCACCGCCCACCGGAAAACGGAAGGCGAAGTCTCCAGCCCGGCGTATACCACGGCCGAGGCATTAATTTATGCACCGTCTGAAAGAAGTATAAATAATATTAATGTTGTCATCTCATTTAGTGTGTATTTTAGAAACTATGACAACAAAACATTACTCTCACTTTTATCTTTAAAAGATGCAAGACCGAGTCGCATTCTCATCTCTTACGTTTTGTGGCAAGAAGTATAAAAACTAGATATATCTCTATAAATTGATTTTCTTGAAATTGTCACAAGATGATTAATAACTAGGCAAAAAAACGAAGGAAACGTAAGTAAGAACTTGTAAAACTTATTTTTGTATTGGCATAACCATATAGAAATGATCGCTTCGATTTTTTAATCGTATGGTTGTATTGTTGTACCTATGTAAATTATATTTAATAATGCAGTGCACATCACTGATATATAGGCAAGAAAATTCAAGGCGGATATTAAAAATAAAAGGAAGCATAATATATATATTTTTAATTACCTCATTTGTTTCCATATCATAATAAACGGAGAAATCTTCTACATCCATCACATTATCGTAACGCAGTCCTTTCGATACACTTTTTCTAAAACCAATCGCTTCTAAAACACACCACACATAAAATGCACTCAAATATCTATAAAAAAGTAAAAGAAGAAACTAACACATACCTGCTTTATGTATCATATACCACAATAAGCAGATGCAAGT
This sequence comes from Schoenobius gigantellus, assembly GCA_963935595.1. Taxonomy (NCBI): domain Eukaryota; kingdom Metazoa; phylum Arthropoda; class Insecta; order Lepidoptera; family Crambidae; genus Schoenobius; species Schoenobius gigantellus. Next base: position 33,207,626 of record OZ012542.1, read on the forward strand.
TGCTTTCAATTTCATTTTGTCCATAAATACTACACTTCTACCTCAGGGGACACCATTCAATTGATTGCACCTTGTTAACTCCCCTAAACACAACCAAAGGTTTGACTAAGAACATTTGTATGCATGTTATGCGATGCGCAAACGCAACTGACTTGCGGTACTTTCTAAAGAAACTTGCGTATCGCTTCAATTGTGGTCAATAATGGTCACAAGTATTTATTGACGCTGACTGCAGTCTGAGACATGAACATGAAAGTGAGATTATTTCTTAAAGTATGATTGTGAGTTGTTAGGTATGCTAACTGACTGCTTAAATATGACAAATCGTTGGTTACATACGCTATTTTAGCCTTTTCCATTTCACTAGGAATCCATTTTAAAATAAAAGACACTAATTTGTATTTTTTTATGTTCTTATAGTAGTTGCAAAGTGATTGCAAAATATACGTTTTAATAATTTAAACTACATATTAAAAATCAAAGTATGATTTATTCTTTTGTTTTATAGAAATAATAAATATTGCAATAAATAAAAATAAGCAATCTTTCGTTTTAACTCAGTCTAAGAAGCCAAATATAGATCTAACTAAATTTTCATCATAATCTTCAATGTCATCATCCCCGGAATCGATTACAGCATCAACGCCACCTTGAGGATTGGCAACTGGTAAACCTCCACCATCTTCGGGTTTGACCATGGCAATGCCATTAGCTCCCATTCTTAAAAAAAAACACTATATTAAAATAGCTAAAAAATTATATTAATGATGTGAAATATTATTATTGTCACGATCCAGAAAAAAAGAGCCGTTCATTATTATTGCTTTTTAATGCATTGAAATTAAAAAGTCGTCGGATGTGTTCGTTGTTTTCATTTTATTTTTTTTACTTGCTTTAATAGTGAAATGAAGTAGTGACGTCAAAACTAATACATGACGTGACGTCAAATACTCGTACATAAAACATTAGCATGCACAAAGAATTTCCCTTACCGTAAACAGTCAAAAACCATGTCGAAGAGCTGAATAGATCGCCATTGTCCATTCATAGCTAAGCAAAAATGAATGTTTCTTCCGGGAAAAAATACATTGTAAAATTTTGCACACACTTTCAAATTAGGCATTCTCGGTGGGCTTATACATATTGGTTTCGGATTCTTTCCTGTAAAACAGAACGTGTATGACATTCCTTCAATTCCTATTGTACTAATTATTATGTACCTATATCTATGTTATTTAATTAAGAGCAACACACCTGACATAGAGTTTTCGTATAGGACCCTGTCATTAAATGACATAGCAACATCAAATGCAAAATCCCCCGGATGATAAGTAACCTTCATACATGCCTTCTGGTTGAAGAGGTCCATGATCAAGCCTGTGCAACATTTACATACACCCAACAAACACGAACATGGTCCCGAAGATACAGGCGATGAAGTTGAATTCGAGGTCTGTTTATTTTTTCTTCCATAATGTGCAACTGTAGAAAGTTTGTTTAATATAATTTCATCTAGCGCCGCTATTTCGCTTTCGGGTAATTCTAGATCAGTTAAACTGTGCAGTGACGCATTACTCTCGCTATCTACAAGTGAAACTATAATAACAATTCGGTATCACAGCTAAAGAAATTATTTGATAAATTACTCACCACGCACATCTTTTGTTACTGTTGATGTTAATAAAAATGTTAATGTGACTAAAGTAATAACTATTATTTTCATTATTTTACGCTTTGTTTTTATCGAAGACAGCCGCACGCCGGTCGTCTAGATATACAGTCACTTCGTTTTGCCTCTACAGAAGAAAACCGGTTCAGTGGTGACAGTAAAGCTCTTTATGCAAAATACTTTCACATGCTAATGAATGTTTCGCATAATAAGATCTAAAAATAAATCACAACAAACAAAAAAAATCGATGCTGTCAACTTAAATCTATTTATTTCAGTCTAAATGAATAAATAATATAAATAGCAGTTTAATTAGAAATTTCATCATTTTTCAAAAAAGTCTCCAACAGCGTCTCCAATTGCATCCAAAGGACCACCATCATCATCATCATCAGAGCTACCACCGAATAATTCTCCTACGCTTGTCCCGAAAACCGCTCCTGCGGCATTTTCTATAAAGCCGCCACCCTCATCGTCATCATCTTTATTGCCAAACAAACTTACAGGAGCTGGTCCCGAAGAAGCAGGTTTAGGTTTAAGACCCGTCTGGAGTCCTGATGCTCCTAAGCTGTAATAGGGTTACAACTCATGTTAACCAATTATGCATCATTACAAACTCTTTTTCCTAATCGCAAGTAATTGATTAAGTTTAAAAATTAGTGATATTAAATAATTACCCAAAACATCTAAATGAAGCTGAGTAAATAGGGAAACCTCCAATATCCGCATTTATATCTAGACAAGCAAATGCGTTTCTGTTGCGTATGCGGATGTTAGATATTTCTGCGCAAACTTCTACAAATGGTGCTCTTCTTGGATTGAAGCAGATAGGTGGTGGATCACTAGCTGAAATATAATATAAGATGTAGTAAAGTCTCGTGATCAAGGAAAAATAATATATATTTTCCGGCATCAATAGTACTTTTTTGCCAGGCGACCGCAAAGAATTTGCCATTTTTTTTTCTTTATACATATAATATTACTTTTTGAGTAGGTGCTTTAAAGCAAATATAATAAAATGAGCACATTCTTTACGTCACAATTAATTTTAATGTGCTGTAAGTATTATTGAAGATAGATTTCTGATATTTAATGAGTGTTAAAATAATTTTTGTAAATGAAATAAGTAAAACACTTAAATTAGTAATAATAGAAAGTTAAAAATTAAAGTTATTTATTTCATCATCATCATCACAGCTCATATACGTCCCCACCGAGGGGCTCGAGCCTACCCTATGTTAGGGCGATTAGGCCTTAGTCAACCACGCTGGCCCAGTGCGGATTGGTCGACTTCACATACATCATTGAATTTCTTCGCAAATGTATGCAGGTTGCCTCGTGATGTTTTCCTTCACCGTAGAAGTTTCAGACAAATGTACATATGAAATTCGAAACGAAAAACACATTGGTACATAGCGGTCTCGAACCCCGACCCCCCGATTGGAAGGCAAGTGCCGAATCCACAGCGCCTATGTTATAGCGTATATGTTTTTTATTAAAGATATATTTAAAAATTATTGCCTTACTTCTGAGTGAAATTTAATAATTACCTGACACTCTTCGGCGTACAACGGTATTCTCATTTATACTCAATCTGACATCAAAAATAAAATCTTCGGGAATAAAACTGATATTACCACAAACTTTAGTTTGGTATCGTTCTAATATAGCACCAGTACAACATCCACATTGTCCATCAACACATGAACAGGGATATCTAAATAAAGACCCATTCACTGGTTGGTTAGTTGGTGCAAGAGGTGCAATAGGCGCAGTTACTGATGCTATTGTTGTAGGAGATACTGCTGGAGCTTGAGTGACATCACTTGCCAATAAATCTGTCGCTTCAGTGACGTCTGCAGCTTGTAATATATCTTGGCCACTAACTGTAGTTAATTCCTCTTGATTTACCTCGTTGGCTACAACTTCATTTTCTGTTTCATCTTCTTCGTCTTGAGGTACATGGATCGGAACAACTATTGTTACAGATGATTTCAAAATTGGCGTTTTCTTCATAGCTTGTTTCCAAAGGTCTGAAGAAACTTCTATATTAACTACATCGTATGGTTTATCTTCATCAAAAAATACTTCGTCTAAAACACAATTTAGGTTTATTGTATTTTACTCGAGAATTAAAAATAAAGTCTTAAATTTCATGTCATATTACCTGATACTGCAAAAATCACGGAAAAGAAACTCATTAAACATAGCAATCTCAAATTACTATTCGAAATCATTATAGCACTATGAATTAACGATTCCTATTGACATCAGTAAATAAAATATCGATTAAAATTGTTTACTTCTCAAGTTAGCTCCAGACTTATAACTGTCTACTTACAACTCCCAATACTTAATTTAAGTTCTCACTTAATGACATGGAACAAGTTTTAAATTTTAATGTCAGTGAAGTGAAAGTGGTGCCAAGGAGCATTAACAATGCCGACTTTCCATACGTGATGAGAATTTTTGAGTGACATTTACGAATAAATTATGCTTACAAACAACAAGAAAAGATTTAGTAATAGAAAAGCATTATTAATTTTTAATATAAAGGAAGGTCTCGTTTAATTATTCAATAATTTAGTAATATTAAGGGCTATGGCACCACTTAAATGACGTAGCATTGATTTATCAATTTCATGTTATCCAACTCTTTTTGTTGGGTAGAATTATCAAATACATAAAATAAATATTTCGATTTAATTTAAACTGTTTTCAGAACAGAGTCTAAAACAAAGTATAATACAAACTTAGAAATAATATACTATACTAAAATTTTCACTACTAAGCACAGGTATCCCACGAGATGGGTATTTTAGTCTCATCCAGTTATAAGCAGGAGAAAGTGTAATGAGCGCTCCACATTCACGCGAGATTCTCGGCGAGAGTCTCGGCAAGAATCTACGCGAGAAGTACGCGAGAACCTCGGCAAGAACTTCTTGGGTACACACTTCTCGCGAGATTCTCGCGAGAACGTACAAGGCAGGGTTGGCACAAAATCAGTGATTAAATCAAATGTCTTTATTTTTGTGAATAAAAATGTATTTTTATGAATATCTATTTTCCGAGTAAATCTGATATTTCATATTTCAGTGTCATTATTGTAATTCTTGATTAAAACACTAATTTTCCAGCTTTTTGGTCCCTAGTCTGTTACGTAATTTCGAGTGAACAATGCCAAATGTAAAAAAAAACTTTCCACTGATGCTGAGGAGGCTATCGCTCCAAACAGTTGCCTCAGAACTGGGTAAATATTTAATTTTTCCTCTTCCTCTTTCGTTTCCGCAAAATAGTTGCTTACTTATTAAAATTAGGAAAGATAAAAACTAAAACATCAAAAAAATCATGATAAATTAGGATTTATTCAATAAATCATGATTAATTGGATTTTATTAAAAAATCATGATTTTTTCCAACCCTGGAACAAGGTTCTCAATATAGTTCTCGCGCCTTTGTCTCGCGCCAAAAAACCGACAAAAGTCGGAGAACACGCGAGAACTACGCGAGAATATGCGAATCGGATCCACATTCACGGTTCTCGTGTTGTTCTCGCGTTCTCGCGAGATTCTCGCGAGAATGTGGAGCGCTTATAAGGAGTAAGTAAGCTCTTTGGCAAGTGCAAGGAGCGTAGACCTAGCAGAAAATACCATCTCCAAACCTACTGGTGACACACGAAAGGCTTAACGGTAAGCCCGCCTGCAGTTTACGAGTACTTGTGAAGGTGGAAGCGACTATGGGATATGCGTATGCGATATGAGTCATCCGAGGATGACTTCTCATTCGCATGCAGCTGTTTTTCTGAATTTTTGAATCGTTCGCCATCAGTAATACCAACATAATAAGAAACATTGCACATATTCCATTCCACACAGAAAAAAGGTAAAAGCCTTAGCTATCGTAATCAAGTTCGATCGCGTTTGATATTTTATTTATTTTGTGGGGTGCAACTAATTTAGTGTAATTTATAAAGTTATATGACCGACATAATTTATTTAAATCGACCATGAAAATTACGAAATGACAGTGACGCATATAAATCTAACTTTTATCTATTACTCGTCACTATCATTCTCCCAGCTACCAGTGGTTAAGACCGGTCGTTGCAGTCGATTGATTGAAAAATAGAGAATTTCAGATGTCGCATAAAATCGTTCGAAATTTGGAGCTCGGCGTCAGACGATTCAAAAATAGAACCCCGTCGTCTCCTGTGCCTGTGCCTTCGGATTAAATTTGTGCCTCGGGCACAGAATAGATAATAGTACTACGTACAGAACGGTCACTCACCTCCTCGCACTCATTTCAAATACCTCACCCCACCCGGCACATCGTTGTAGACATCACTGACACATAAACAAGGGCGCACGCGATCGCTCGGGCATGGCGACACTTCACGTTCATCAAGTAGACGCGAGCGCCGGCTAATAACAGAGATAGCGCTATGCGGGTAAAAGAGAAGGCAGTTGCTGCACTTCTCGCGTCATTTCGATTGATAACCGCGCACTCAGCCCTACTAGATTCCACGCACACATTTGCGCGTGTACAAACGTCATTTGCTTTAGTAGTAGTAATAGGTAATTGATTTGCGAACGTTGTATGGAGTGTTCGGGGTGTGCCTCGGGGCTCAAGAGGGTGACTAGCGTTCAGTTCTAGGAAGTATACTTATTGCTTTCTAATAATTTTTTATTTTTATCTTTTTCGAGATTTAATTCCAGCTGGTATAAATTAACTTGACTTGACTTGTAGAATAAAGTACGTCACAAAAAAACTAAAAACGCCAAAATAAAGAATACCTAAGAAACATTATAAGTTAAACGGTTTTATTGAAAAGAAAGATAATGATCATGTAGATAGTGTATTAAAAGCTAAAAATAATTCGGTGTGTCCTAGGCACCAGTCAGATGCAAAAGTAAAATGGTAGTGTGGGGCGTAGCGTAACTTGAGTAAATATGTAAATAGCATTTAATAGTAGATTATGCACCAAGGGATTAAAGCAGTGTCTAACGTCACGGGCGCCATATTGAACCCTGAGCGTAAAGAGGGACTCTAGAGTTAACTCCTGAGCGAAGCGAGGGAGTTATGTAGAGTCCTAAGTGAAGCGAGGGGTTCAAGTCGCCTAAGACGAAGACGAAGCAACAAGATATAACAGTTTTGAAATACGTAATGGTGTTGGCGGCAAAGTTTTAGCTATGAACACAATACAACGGAATACTGTTGGTACAAATTACGGAACAAATTGTAGAAACATTCTTTATTTTTAAATATGCCGCGTAATTTTTCCAAATGCTGTTTATCTGCCGGCAGCGTTTTAGTGTTCTTGCTTTACTATGCTTTTTATTCGTTTTTATCGATAGTTAATGGTGGCCGTCAAAAGATGGCGCTTTTTGCATAAAATGTATTTTATCAATAAAGTGAAATGTAATTGTTTATTTTAGCTTGCAGTATTATGTAGATAAATATATTATAATTTTGGTAAAGAAATTATGTATTTAGATTTTATAAAAACATTATTTACACAGGTAGAATGTCTTTGTCATTAGTGGATGCACGCTACTGCTGCATGGGCGGAGAACCTTTGCCTTCCTAAGCTAGCATCTATGCTAAATTTTCATACGAATTTTATGTTCCATATTTAAAATACTTTAATCCCTTGGGAGTTTCATACAAAATTATATTCCTTGGGATATAATGTCTTGCTTTACGTTGAAGTTAAGGGGGATCTAATTGAACATTGTCGAGCAGGTGGTATGAAACATACATAAGTTTGATAGAAATTTCACCCGCCCTACCATTTTATTTTTGTGTTTGATCAATGCTCTAGATTGATAAGGAGAGTGGTGTGATGGCTGGTCTTAAGGAATCACCTAATCATTCTTAAAGTGAAACTTTTTTTACATCGTCGTTTTTTACATTTTTTTGTTCATCTATCGCATGTAGCATTACACATAAACATGATATCTTTAATTTCACAACTTCATACAGGTCAGGATTGGTCCGTGCATTTAGATCTTCGACTTTCAATCTGTGTGCGAGTGGTTTGATCCTGGTATGGAGCGTTATATTTTTGTTTTTTTTTTAATAGCTTGTTGGTTTATTTTATTAATTTGTTTTTTTATTTTTTATTACTTTTATTTTTTTTAATTAATTAGTTTTTTTATTTATAATTTTCTTTTCAGAAGAAAAAGATTTAAGTTAAGAATAAAAAATAATTTTCCGAAAATTTTCAGTTAAGTACCTACGATCCGAAAAAAAGTTTCACTTGCATCGTGATTTCATAAAACCACACATTTTTTTTTGTTTTTAGGACACTACATCATCATTTTCTTTCTTTTCAATAAAACCGTTGAAGTTAAAATGTTTTAATACATATTTTTCATAAAACAGAGATTTTGTCTTCAAATATGCGAAAGGGATCATTATTAGATCAAAGATTTTATTAAGTGGCGACTGTTAAGGGCGTAAGACTATTGTAATTGCCTATTTATTGTGCTGCCATATTCAAACTGACGAGTGGTCATTGGCTATAAACCGCTGTACTGGCCATAGAGACCATGCGCATGCACACATCGAACATGTTAGATGTGGTAAAAAGCAACGGCTAATCATCCCCTTTAGGTTCAGATACTCATTGATAATTCTAAGCATTAAAAAAGGTTTGATGTTCAATCAACATTCATTTATTATAATTGATCAAAGGCAATAATAAATTAAGTATTTTTACTATTTACAGACAATAAATAAGTTAAAGTTAAATAAATAGATAGGCACTTAAACAGTAACTAAAATAGAGGTCATACTTGAGTCCATACACCACGCATCATTTTATTTTGTCGTCTTCTGTCTTTTTTATTATTATTTCCTTTACTCGATTTTCTCATTAAAGCATCTAATAAGAATAAGTCGCTAAAATCATCATCCTCGTCATCTTTCTTTCCGTCGTGACCCTTAATATCTTTATTTTTATGTTGCCGTTTATGTCTACCAAATAAACCAAATTGATCACCAACTGTCTCACCAATTTCGGAGAGGTGGAGAACATCTAAGTCATCATAATTAAACCCGTCTCTGTGTTTCTTTTTCGGCAAAGTGAGTCCTTCATAAAAGTCATTTTGCACAGGCAATCCATGTCCTCTACTTTCTTCAGCAGCCATAGATTCTATGCTGCTATGCTCTGTAGAATGAGAGTCAAGGTTTTGAACAATTTGGACCAAATCATCATTCAGTTTTTCGTTCGTAGCAGCAGAAAAGGACGCAGTTGAAGGCATTTTAGGTGTTATTGTTTCAACTTTTTCGTAATTGATTATTTCTTTGTTTGTTATTTGTATATTTGATTCTTTTGCTGTGCTTGGAATAATTGGTGTAGCTGGCATTGCTGACAGCTGTCCTGTAATATGCGCAAGAGACATTTGAAGCCCAGAATCTTCAAAATTAGTGACAGGTTTCATTGTTGTACTCGGAAGTGGTTCAACTCTTTGGTTAATACCTATTATTGGCTCAAATGTTTGATCTGTCTCTATTTCAATAGCTTGTCGTTTTTCTGTACTAGTAACAATAGGTACTTTTGACGAAGGATTCACGGCTGGCATGGAAGCCATAGGAGCTGCTGTTGCTGGGCTATCCACTGCTACTGCCGTAGTTGGTTTATTAGATGGACGTCTTTTCGTTGGTCTTCTTGTTGGACGTCGGCTTGCAGGTCGTATTTTAACCGTTGTGGTACGGATTGGTTTTGGAGTAGTAGTTCTTGTGCTAGGTTTTCTACTTGGCCTACGAGAAGGCCTTGGTCGCCTCGTAGTAGTTGTGGAAGGTGCCGGTGCTTGTTTTTTCTTATTTTTGTTCGATTTCTTATTGCCAGAGGACCCAAACAGATCTCCTAATAAGTCTTCTCCTAAAAGACTGAATCCTGTATAGTCCGCACTTTCAACGTCGTTGATGGCATCTAATTCACCTGAAATAGAATAAATAAAAAATATTATTACATGTTATAATACAATACAGGCTTTAAACAATAGACATACATTTTCTACGTAGCAATTATACAATAACAAAGTTCAAATTCCAAGTTTACTTTAATCATTACACATGAATTTGATATTAATATGAAAACGATAATAGGATAAATAATCCTATTTTTATAAACATTTTGTGTCATTGATTACAAACATAAACTGTAACGTAAACGGAGAGGCAGAACGGTTACATATCTAATGTCGCCGGCACCTCTTGGCAGCATTTTAATGTAGATTGGAGATTTTGTTCATGAGCACTTAAAAATGGCCACTTGACTGTTATTTTATTTTCATTTTGTTTCCATTCGTTTCAATATCACTCGTATTATTCATATTAACAAGCCTTCTAGTCAATACGTCCCAGAAGCTGTATTTTTTTTTGATATAGTTACTAAATAACAAGTTAAACTTATTCTTAATGGAAATACATGTTTGCTACATATAAATAAATCATCTATATACTCGTACTATAAGGGTGGAAACGATAAGTAATCTCACTCGATTTTTTTCTAAACTATATGAGATACCGGAAAACTGATTACAGATCCTGGAAGTGTTTCACGATCTCTATCATATGATTTTAATGATTGTTCATAAAATAAACTGAATCTATCCAAATAATCTATATTTCTAGCTAAACTTTTGATATGGCCACCAGATCGCCATATAATACCGGTCCGTTCGAATATTGAAAAATACTCTTAAAAAGTAATTAAATAAATTAACTTTTGAGTTCCGTTTTTATTTAATTTTTTTATGAGAAATATTTAACTTGCTTTGATATTAATTTTAGACAAGTGCTATTTCTTTATTAATTCTTTTTGTTCGTTGTGTACAATGGCGGACTTAATGCCATAGATTAAGTCCACCATTGTAGACAATAGTATGCTACATTGTAGTAGATTTTTTTTATGGCAAGTCTTGATTTTAAAACTTTTTAAGGTAAAAAAAGCGGGACTCATTCGTCGAAAGCGGGACGTAGTAAAAAAAACGTATATAATCAGATGTTTTTAAATATTTATCTTTTTATTTGAGTTTTAAATTACGTTTGTGTTACAATAGATAGCAAAAATAGCCATAGAAAATGTATTTTAATAAAAATACACTTGTCTGTGCCACCCGGCCGTGCTTTCTCAGCACGCTGCACGCACAGCAGAGTTATCCCCGAAAAGCGGGACTGAGCCTGCCCGCGCGGGACATTTAATTTTGATTTAAAAATCGAGACGTCCCGCCAAAATCGGGACGTCTGGCAAAGCTGATTGTAGACATTATGGCCGTTGAAGACATTGTAGACAATATGCATTTATCAGTCAACTTTTAGGTGGTGCAGAGAGCAAATGTGGTAGATGCCCCCTTAATACAAAGAACAAGAAAACAAACTTTTTTTTTAATTCTAATACGAAAATATAACTACTCGTAAATAACCTTTTTATAAACCAAACTAATACATATTTTTGTTACTCACCAAACTAAACAAGTTGCTATACTAATAATGCCAACAAATAACCGACGACGTTACAAAATACAGTTCTGATGCACATGTTTCTATGGTTTTATTTTTAAACTGAAGTTCTGGTAGATTTCTTAATATTCAGAGGCAAAATGTTTCAGAGAAGAATGGATTTAATAAAAAAGGGTGAATGAAATATTTCAGAAATAGGAATTGGACATTTAAGGAGACAATTGAATGACCACCAAAGGGGCGTATTGTGATAAGAATATAAGTATTGGAAATGGGGTGTTAAGTAACTGGATGCGTTGAGACCTTTCAGAAAGGCGAAAAGACTATTTAAGGTTTTCACGTGTCTACGCTACTGATTAGGCAACTATGTTGTAATCAAACATAGCCGTTGCTCGGATATGTAGTCATATTTTCTCAAGTTGTAGACGAATCGAATGCTAACTGCATTTAGAAGCTGGTCTAATTTGTTGAGAACATCTGCATTTAGGTCGAGATAGAACACACCGTCATAATCGACGACAGGAAAGATCAAAGTCTAAACAAGCATTTTCTTTATGTCAGGAGGTAGAAAGTTTTTTAACTGGTACAGATACCGTAACATTCTAGTAGCTCGTTGGTAGATACTAGTAATCTTCGAGGAGCTTAGTGGCTCATTGGCGCGTGCGCTCAGCGAACGATTCCTAAGGTTAAGTAACGTTAGCTGTGGTCTGTCCTATGACGGGTGACCAAAATAAGAACTATCTCGAGCTCCTCCTTGCTTTGAAAGGCACGTTATATAGTGGGTCATCATCATCATCATCATCACAGCTTATATACGATCCCACTGAGGGGCACGAGCCTACCTTAACTAGTTATGTTAGGGCGATTAGGCCTTAGTCAAACCACGCTGGCCCAGTGCGGATTGGTTGACTTCGCATACACCTTTGAGTTACTTCGCAGGTGTATGCAGGTTACCTTACGATGTTTTCCTTCATCGTAGGAGCGTCAGATAAATGTACATATGAAATTCGTGAAACGAAAAACACATTGGTACATGGCAGGATCGATCGCGGGCCTCTCGATTCTAATCGGGGCACAGTCCAGTGCCGAGGCCACAGCGCCACCGACGTTCATACAGTGGGTCTTGCGCCTGACCTCGCCCCGGTCACAGTTTAACAATCATACAGTTACGAAACGAACGTGTTTGCGCAGAGCAACGGCGGGGAACTCACGGGGAAGCGGGCGGCGCGGTCCGTGGCCTACAAACTCGCCGAGTTTGTTTACTCGAACGCTGAGGATTGAAGGAAACGACTGTGTGATACGCGAGCGAAATTCGCATTGTTTTTTACGTGAATTGTTTATTACATTATTTATAATACAATACAATTCAATAATACAATAAGGAATTAAGATTCCATAGATTTCCCCGCGACGCGAGGTAAGTTTTTACTTAACTAAATTGGTATCGTCCAGCACTATTATTTATTTTGTATACACTATTTCTATCCATCGTATAGTGAAAGTATACTAGTAAAAAGGTTAAAGCATAACTTCAAGATTTCAAAAGTTACAATCTGCATCTATGGACTATGAGAGTTTAGTGCAATAATAATAAATACTTCCTAGTTAATTCTCTACGATATTTGAATAAACTCTAGAATAAATGTGTCGCCGCTACCTATCTTCCCGAGAATGTCGAAAAAAACGACTAAAATAGTTTAGTGTAATTTAAAATATAGTTTATAGTTCATTCTGAACTATGAATAAACTCTATAAATACATGTATCGCCGCTACCTAGGTATCTTCCCGTGGATGTCGTAAGAGACGACAAAAAAGTTTAATGTATTTTTTTTACATTGTAGACATTTTTATACCTTTAAAATATGGCAAACTTGGTAGGTATTCGATGTCTGTACTTTAATTCACCTACGAGCACCGATCACCTATCTAACATAGCCTTTGACAGTACTTTGATCTATCCGAATGCGAAAACATTAATAACAGAGAACTAAAAACATCTAAAAACAAAGTATTGAGGAAATATCTGGCAGTGCAACATTTATGTAAATGTAGTTAGGTATATAGGTACTTCTTGTAAATAAATTATGATCACATTAATAAATTATTTTTCTTTTTTGACAACCCTTACATATTTGCGAGTGACAGCGTAAGTTCCCACTGCCGGCGGCATCGTCCGACATCAAACGCGTTAATAAACTGTATGATTGTTAAACTGTGCCCCGGTCGTGTTGGCTAACCATCCCATCGGACTAGGCGAGTGAAGGAACAGAGAGTGCACTTGCGTTTGTGCAGTCACTTGTGCACTATAATATTTCCTGCGCAGATGTCTAGTCTCTGTTAAGTTTGGCCGCCGTGGTCGAATATCGGTTAGGAGGACATTACTAGTAATCTGAGACTGCCAGTTAAGCGTCGAGTCTACGTAAAGGCCAAAATCCTTTTTACCATCGACAAAGGGCTCGCTATTCTTGAAAAACAGTGCATAAAAAGCTCTTTGTTTCACTGAGTGAATAAAAAAAATGAATTTGGAACATGCACGAATATACGGATTATAGTAAGAAAAAAGGAAAACGTGCAAAGAGGTGGCACACTCTCGCTATAAAAACTTATTGAGTAATTATTTTCTCGCAGTCAATGATAAAAAGTAGAGTACCTAGCACGTGAAAAAAAATCATCTCGGCTCTTATATCCCTTGATCCGCTCAGGATACAACTTAGTGCCTCGAAAAGAATTGACCTTTTTTTCACTTGTTGTGTAATCTACTATTACACTACTACTGCTGTAAAATGGAGCAATATTTTGTCAAATATAACCGGATGCAAATTCATTGTGACCACTTTTGCTATAATCCTGGAACCGCCTACATAAATTGCTTGGCGTTTTGCCGGGTTGACGAAGATTCCAAAATTTTTAATAGCATTTATATTGACTTTAATAAAAAAGATATATTGTATATGTTCATTGACTTTATTAAAAAACTCATTTAAATGGTCTTCTTGTAAACCCAGCTAAATCTCAAGCCATGATTGTAGGCAGCAGTAGATTGAGAAGTAGGCTAACGCTGGATCATCTACCGCCGATCATTTTTAATGGGGTTGCTATTGCGTACGCTAACAAAGTTAAGAATCTTGGACTGATTATGGACTCTGAAATGTCATGGAAACCTCAAATTGACAACTTGAGTAAGCGTATGCATTACACCTTCCACTCTCTCAAGCGACTTCAATATTTTCTCCCATTTAACACCAAAATTATGCTTGCGCAAGCTCTATTGCTCCCCATTCTGGATTATGCAGATGTATGCTATTTGGATTTGACTGAAGAGCAGTTGGATAAACTCGAGCGTCTGCAGAATCTGGCCATACGGTTCGTGTACGGACTTCGGAAGTTTGACAGAATTTCCCAATATCGATCCGCATTAAAATGGCTTCCAATACGCGATCGAAGAAATATGCACATCCTTACACTCCTTTACAAAATCCTAAATGACCCCCATGCCCCTCCTTACCTGCGTTCCCGCTTCCATGTTCGTCCGTCTCCAACGCGTTCTATGCGTTCCTGTCGTTCCTTAGTCATTGTTCTCCCTAAAACCAATACCAAGTTTGCCTTTCGGGCATTTGGTTTTCGTGCCGCCCAACTTTGGAACAGGCTTCCGGATGGCATTCAGCGGAGTCAATCAATTGCTTCCTTCAAAAAACTTTTAAAGCAACACTATCTGTCCAAGCTGTCCACCTCTTCCTAATTTAAGTCATCGTCGTCTTCATTGATATGTAGGTTATTTATATTATAATATTTATGTATAAATATATATATATATACATATTTATATATTTGGGTATGCTATATGTATTATACTATATTCCTGTTTATTATGTATTTTTATTGTAGTGAAGTCTTTATTGTTTTGGTGCTTCGGTGTTACCTACAATTTTAATCTCTCCAATACGTTCACAGGTTGGCTGGAAGAGATCTCTCTAAGAGATAAGCCCACCTTTGCTCACAATTGTTTGTTTTAATGTTTTGTACCGTTTTTCTATGCAATAAAGAGTATTATATATTAAATTATCAGCATCATGCTTGTTATGTCGCCAAATTAAATGTAAGAAAGCTGGAAACATCGTATTTCGGATAGATCCAAACTAGATCTATCCGAAACACGATTTTGTAAAGTATTATTGATACCATTTGATAGATCTCGTAAACACTTTCAGGATCAGTAATCATCTGATGTTTTATATACTTAGTTTGGAAACAATCGAGTGAGATCACTTATTGTATTATATATACTTGTCGTAAAATCCTTGACTTATCGTACATACTCGTATATACACGTGTATACACATGTTTATATACTCGTATATACTTGTATATACTCGTAGTTAGACACAATTAAAATTAAACAGAACATTTAATTACCAATATTTTCGTTACCTTAAGAGTTTGTTACTGAGTTAAACATAATAATGTTTTCTATTTTCGTATCGCTAGTTTCACTAGCGCTTGACATAATTATTAAGTAACCTACTCATGTTCTACTTACCATCGTCATCATCATCGTCGTCATCGTCGTCATCATCATCGTCATCACCTAAGCCAAAATCATCATCGTCATCGTCGTCATCATCGTCATCACCAGCCTTCTCTCCTTGTGGAATCAACGGCAACGGATCCGCTGGCTCCGATGTTACTCCTCTAGGTCCAAACTTAAAGCATGATACTCTTACTGCAGCTTCTACGGCACTCTTTGATTGTAATTCTAAGCCAAGGCAAGCTCTGAATTCTTCGCCTGCTCGAGCTATGTTGTATACACGGCCACAGAATTTTGAAATTCCACCAGGCAATGGCAGACAAACTGGGCTAGGTTTGCGACCTGCAAAAATTTTATAAGAATATTTACAAAGACACATTTAAATAATTGCACTCACTTCGCCCTAAAAATTTAAATACAAAAATGTTTCATGTTCCTGATGGGCAGTAAATTTCGACTGAATGTTTTAGACTAGTAACCTTGACATGTTCAGTCGGAGATTACAGATATGGGACAAATTAATAATGTCTATTCGTTGATCAACAGAGCCAATTGCTTATGATGTTTTCTGAAACATAGTGAAGCTTGGGATATACTTATTTTAGACAAATATAAATTATGACATGAAATTATTACACTATTTATCTTCTAACCAAACATTTTCATAATCAAAATATTATTTATTCAAATATAACTTGTTAGAAAGCTTTTTTGAATCGTTCAAATTTTTTACCTACCACCCATTCTACCACATCTTTTAACTGATAAGAGGAATGCACGCAAGAAACTTATCAGCTGTATTAGAAGTAACAACGTTTTCAATAAATTATGTCGTTGCCATACACAGCAATATTTTTACATAAATAGGTATACACGACTACAACTCTTTACATTATAACGAGAAATGTCTACAAATTAACACCAGGTATTAGCATCATTCAAATAATCGTTGACTTTATAATAACCTTTACTCATAAGTCTTTTTACATGCACTTTAAACTTGCCTTATGAAAAGGCAAATCAGGAACACTTTGTGAAACTTTGTTGAAAAAAGTTATACATTTCCCCATAAACGAGCTTCTACTTTTTTGAAGCCTGTATGTTGGAACAGCAAGTTTATTTTTATTTCTTGTGTTTAAATGGTGAATTTGGAAATTTGTCTTAAATATATTTTAATTTTTATAATTTTATATATTATTTTATTATTTTATAATTTGTAAATATTATAAATCAAATTTTCATAAATGTTCAAAGACAATATATTAATTTCTTTAAATAAATCTCCTTGAGAACCTCTGGCTCGTAAATTATAAATAACGCAAACAGTTCTTTTTGAAAGTGCAAAAATATTTTCTATACAGCAGTATCACACTGTAAATAACTAAAGTAAATCGATCTAACTAATATAATTAACTAAAGTAATCAAAAATCGATGAATTACACAACTTGATTATTCATTTCTACAATAGTATTTCCTGTTATATTGTCCCTTTCTTTACCTTTAGCATTATACTTATACGTGTTCTGCTGCTTGCTACCTCTTTACTACTTTCAGCAAATTCATTTAAGCGACTTTACTCTTCAGTAAGTTGCTTTATATATCAAAATAAGTACCTACGTTATGGTTTTATATAGACGCAAATATGAGTCAATATTTAAAACCAACAAAGTCTCTTTTTAAGAAGCATGACATAGAATACCTAAACTGTATAATTTTTACTGCGGCTTCGTTGGAACATTATCATTCTAGTAGGTACTTTAAGCGTTATTGACATAGTGATGAATGTGAACTTGAAATATGATCCTAAATTTGAACAAGAAGAAATTAAACTTCCACTGCAGTGCATACAGAAAGTGGCTAAGCGGATATTCCTAGATTGGTAAACATTTATCATTTACTTACTAGAGAGTGTCCGGTTCGTGATGACCTTCTTTCCAAAGCTAAGAGACACCGACATTTTGTCACCACTCAAATACATCAAAGAGGCACATCCTGAAATCGAAATTATTACACTTTTAGATGGGAGCTTAAAGTCAAGTTTGTTTCAATTTGATATATTTAAATTCTGTTTAAAATTCCTCGGTAGATGATAAAAATGCTCTCTAGCGATGTATCTACGTGTAAGTTCTCATTTAACTAAACGAGAAGGAAAGAAAAAAAAGGAAATTAAAATTCCTATGATATCCATATCTCTAGATTAGATACCTAATAAACAATACAAGTATTTATGACAGTGATTTACGGATAACGTTACCTGGACCATTCAAATTTACAACGGGAACTTGAAAGTCTCTACAGCAGTTACAAAATGATTCAGAACATTTGCAATATTTATTTATGCTGTTATCTTCTAACTTGTCGCTGTCGTTTTGGTTCTGAACTGCCTTCTTATTGTTATCCTTCTGCTTTCCTGTAAAAAATAACAATGTTGTTTATATTCCTACTCTCACAATTATCTTTCAATGAAATAAGTTGGTCCACAAAGCAAACTGCTGGTGATAAGTGGCTGCAGTCACCTATAGTGCATACGATATGATTCTCGTAAAACCTACTTTACAACCCCTAAAAAATTACTACAATGTGTCTTGCCAACATTTAGCCCGTATTTTTATTGTCTATCGTACTTAATGCAAACTTCGCTGCTTTACACAGTAATGAAATAGTTAAGATAGAGATGCCTATAATAATTGTCTACAACTGATGTAGACAATTATTATTATTACTACGCTTTGCACACACGAATCATGTGTTGCAAAGAATTTTCACTATTGTCGTTTTCACACTTATTACAAGATAATTTATAAATTATACATTACTTCGAAATTCTTAAAGCGTAAGAGTATTGTTGGTTCGAATGTAGATAAATATATATATTTGTCTACGTCATTATTTTTTTAAATAAAAAATACGAGATAATAATTTTTAAAACATTCTATTTATTAATCAAAGTTAACATTCTATAATAATATGCAATCTCTTAAATTATAGATTCTTTAATATAAATATTGCAAATTTTTTGCTTTTTAATTTTTTTTTCGTCAGAGGAAAAATTATTGTTTATATTATATGATATTAGATTCGAACCATAAGAATATTCATAATAGGGCGACTGAATACTAGAGTCGCTGCGAGGAGGCTTCTATCTTACCTATTTCTGCCACTTAGCAGTGGTGCTCACACCACAGTTTCCGGCGTGAGGGTAAAACAGGCAGTAAAATTACTGAGTACTGTGACTTGTCATCTAAGTTGGCATCGCGCATTGAGGTCGTTGTAGGGGGTTTCAAATCGTGGATTTTCAAATGTTACAGGAACCACATTTACTGTTAGTCGACTGTAGCCTATCAAATTCAAATTCAAAAGTACTTTATTTCATAGGCCCTTGCAGGCACTTAAAATCGTCAATTTTACAAAATTATGAAACATGAAAAATATTCTATTAGAATCAAGATAACCCGTGTGCTAGTGGCAAGTACGAGTACATCCGTGGAGTTGATGCCGCGCATGTAATCGCCACGAGCGACCCGATTCAGAAAGTAGGGGTTAACATGAGAAGAACCGGGCAAGAAATTCATGTGCCAAAACTCTTTTAAAATCGCCAAATGTCTTACAAATTGTGAATATTACAAAACTATTCAGAGAACGAGCAATTCATTTCTTTTCACCGCCACGCTGCCTTATCATTGAAAAAATCTTTAACACAGTAATAAGTCTTTTTGCATAACTAAGTTTTAATTAAAATTTTAAATTTATTTACTGACAAGTAATGCATGTTACATGGCAGCGTGTTGTACATTCGTATACAGTGACCTGCAAAGGAGTTGCTTATTTTATGGAGCCTATACGTGGGCATCTGTAGACACTTTCCATCGGTTAACAGCCTATACTTCTTTGCCAACTTATTTGTATAAAAAAGCCTTAGCCCGAGCGGTAGAACGTTAACAGTTTTATTGCTATGTCAACCATTGCATTCGATACTGTTTTTGTCAATAAAAACTGTGGTAAATTGTAAATAACATGAGTTTAGCCCAACAGAGGGGCAATCGCGCTATTGGCAACATCATAAAACATCACAGCTAAATCGTGCAACGCTAGAACTTTGATTTCCTTGAAACTAGATTGACACACACGCATTGAGCGTACGACAAAAACTTAATGCATTAAACACGAATGAATTGGAACTGATTAAAAGGCATGAGCAGCCGACATAGTTGAATCGCAACTTTCACAAGATTGGTGAGTGTCATCAGGTTTATTGGACTTGATCTCACATCACTGTGTTTTGGAAAGCGCTAAATTATGTCATTGACTCCTGGTCTTGCTTGATTTAGTTAGACAACCTATCTATTTATGATCTACGTAGCTACCCACCTACAGTTGACACATTGTAATTAACATGAGGATATAGGTACTGCCCCCGTAGCATGAACAACGAAATCATCATCATCACAGCTCATATACGTCCCCACCGAGGGGTTCGAGCTTACCCTATGTTAGGGTGATTAGGCCTTAGTCAACCACGCTGGCCCAGCGCGGATTGGTCGACTTCACATACATCATTGAATTTCTTCACAGATGTATGCAGGTTGCCTCACGATGTTTTCCTTCACCCTAGGAGCGTCAGACAATTGTACATATGAAATTCGAAACGAAAAACACATTGGTACATGGCGGGTCTCGAACCCCAACCCCCCGATTGGAAGGCAACAACGAAATACGATATGATAAAACGATAAATCGATATGAACTGTCAAAATATATTTGATATAATGGCCAGCTTGAAATTTTATTAACATTAATATATTTAACACTGCCCAAAATAAGAATATCAATATCAAAAATATACAAAAAACTTGAAGGTACCTAGAAATCCAACTTTTACAGTGTATATCGATATGTTATATAATTTTATAATATCGTGTTTCGGTTTTCATGCTAGGGGGGCAGGTACGTCAAACCATTGCCCCCTGAAAGAGCAAGTATCCTATATACAGCGTGTAACAAAAACCCTGTGAAGCCTTTTACTTATAGGCTTACCAAAAAAGATGTTACAATAAAAATCGGTCAAGTACGAGTTGGACTCGTGTGCTGAGGGCTAAGTATATAAGTTTTTATCTAAGTATATAAGTTCCTAACTATGTACATATTTACGATGTTCAGAATTATTCCCAAGCAAGTGCTAGACCTTGCTTCGTGCCAAATTTCATGATATCTTGGTCAACGTGAGAAATCGCGAAATTCGCAAAAATATGCGACATAAACGGTCATATCTTTGATCGCGTTCTCGAGAAAAAGGTATTGACAGGCAGACGGACAAACATACAGACTGCACACAGACAACAAAGTGATGCTATGAGTGTTCGGTTTTTTCATTTTGAGGTACGGAGTCCTAAAAAAACAAGAAAAACACAATCTTTGACCAAATAATGTCCACTATTTGATTGTTTTTAAAATACATTTGAAAAAAAAAATGTTTCTAACATCAGTATTTACAAGTAATCAATACCGGCATAATCGAGGGGGCGCCACCGGCGTACAAAGAGGAGCAATCGGTGTAGCTTTTAAAATATTATTGAAAAAATATTTTTATTTTTAAAGTTTTTTTACGTCGTCTTAAATTTTTTTCGTCTATCGTATGTCGCATTACCCAAAAACATGAGGTCTTTAATTTCACTACTTCATATAGGTAAGGATTGGTCTATGATGCGCTACAACTTCAACTTTAAATCTGTGTGGCAATGGGTCGACGCTGATGTAGAGCGTTATTTTTACCATACATTTATTTATTTATTATTTTTGTTTTTTATAGCTTTTTTGTTTATTTTATTAATTCGTTTTTTTATTTTTTTATTAATTAGTTTTTATTTAGGATTTTCTTTTGAGAATTAAATGGTTTAAGTTAAGATTAAAAACGCGATTTTACTCATAATACCCTAAATCGAATAATTTTCCAAAAATTTTCAGTTAAATGCCTACGATCCGAAAAAAAGTTTCACTTGCATCGTGGTTTCATTAAATCACAAAATGATTTTTTATTGAAGTAAGGTAAGTAATATAAGTTTAAAATCAGCACAATACATTAATAATAATAATGAAATCATTCATGTAGGAAATACGCAAATGCTCTACAAAAGCTGCGACTCACACTGAGTTCGTTTTAAAAGGTGTTGCCCATCCATAGATCTTAAGCATCACTTCCTTATTGAGTCAATGTTTCCAGTATTCACTACTGAATTAAATAAAAGAATCAAAGCTACTCACTGACGCTCTTCGATGCTGCAAACGCCAGCAGCACGAAAATGAGCAGTAACTCGAACACCAGGGAGAGCTTCATAATGAAGGCTCCCTGTCTGTAAAAAATCAACATCAATTTTATAATACAAACGAAAATACTTAGTACCTATAAAAAAACAGTACCAATAACTGTTGAATCGTCTCTTATCTAGGAAGGAGCAGAATAGAGCAGATTACTGTACGAAGACTCTGTACTAGTGTCGCCTGCCTGGGTATCTCCGTCCTACCTATTTCTGCTGCAAAGCAGTAGTGCTTGCATTGCTGTGTTCCGTTTTGAAGGGTAAGATATGGCAGTGAAAAGACTAGGTGCTGTGACTTTACATCTTATGTCACAAGTTGACAACGTCTGTGGTTCTTGTGCGGGTGGCAAATTTGCTGCGAATCTCACAAGAACCACATTTACTTAACTTGAGATGGGAAGTATTCTTGTTTACTAACTTAGTTATATATAAAATAAGAATACAAACAGCAGGCCAATTATGGATCTTTCATCGTATGACATGGTATAAATTTGAGAAAAAGAAGTCATGAAATGCTGCATTTTGTATTACCGATCTCTAATGATATCATCACTATGGCATAATTTCAATGATGACATCATTAAATAAAGAAAGAATGTTCAAAAATCTGACCGGAAATCGTATTTTTCGTTTTGCACTATGATATCATATGATATCATTTGCAAAACCATGAGATCGGTAATAGGCCCTCTGATTTAGATAGTGGCAGAAAATATACTTAATGCTTGTTTCGAATGATGACTATAGCTCTTGCGCTCGCAGCTTCGCCCGCGTCATTTCCGCTTTTCCCGTAATCCCGTATTTTACCGTAAGTTAACCGTAACAAAAATACAAATTGTGTTGCTTTATAATATTAGTATAGATAACAATGTTATTTTCACAAAAAAGATATATAATATGTTGGTAGGAAATAGTTTATACGACATGTTTTGTACCGACACCTTATAACATATAAAAGTTTGGCGTCATTGAAAATACGACATTGTAACATTATTTTTGAAACCCAACAAGTAGTTGGGTCTGCAATAAATTATCTAATTGATGGTAAAAACTGCACTGAAATCCGTTGCGTAGCTTAAAAATGAAAGCATAAAAAAGCGGGAAGCGACAATTTTGATACCATGTAGATATGTTATATCACAGGTCAACAGAACATTGCTATATAAAAAAAAAGGCAAAATAAATTAAATTTATATTTTGAAATTAATTAATGAAATCAAAATCATATCACATTACAATCAATATATTCTAGACATAAAATTTGATTTAAATAGAATAAATATAATTGGAGGACATTCAACATTCATCGGTTATTTGTAGAAGTAAACATAATAGCTACCACATACCAGGTCCCTTGGTGTCATAGGAATTATAATTATTCCTGTGCAAGCTCTATTTACTTAGACACAAATAATATAAACTTAGATGTCGTTTATAGAATTTATAGAAGTCGTTTGTATATAATTATCGATAAATCATTGTCTTAATAAACATAATGAGCCTGCGTGTCTGCCTTTTGATATGGTTTTGGTACAAGGGGACAAATGCAATTGCACCTTAAAATTAAAACCACCTAATTAGTCATGCCATACAAATGGGTTGAAAACAAAAGTTTAATAATATGACATAGAGAATTGTACAAAAACATTGTAAACTCTTTTAGGAGCATGTTCGGAACGATTGACGATGTTTTTTTTATGTATGTTATTTTTAAAACTCTTCAATAAAAAAAATCAAAACAAATATTTAATTATTAATATTTTAGCGGCGACCCTTAAATCTACGCCGTAATGGATTACTTGTAAATACTGATATTTGAAACATTTTTTCAAACGTATATTAAAAAAAAGATAGTAAACATTATTTCGTCAGTTTTTCAATTTAATTATAACTTCTTTTTTGGTGAGCCTATAAGTAAACATATACGCTCCTTTAAGGGTTCACAGGGTTACACACTGTAAAATATATATTGAACAACTTATGCATATTAACAGACAGTCTTATTAAAAATCATAGTCTGTATTCAAATAAGTGGGTCGTGATAATCATATTGCCTTTGTTTTGAAACACTTAAGGGAAATCTCAGACACACAAAACTCCGTTCTATAAATATAAAAAATAGCTTGATCAGCCTTATTTGGCATTAATATGAAGTATTGTGTTCAGTATTTTAGGTGAATTTGTTATTCTTCGGATGTCGTTTAATATAAATATTGGGACTATTAGTGATATTTTAAATGGTTAAAAAAACGTTACATTTCTTTCCAAAAAAATCTTTAAAATAGCGTGTTAATTTATAAGCGTACTAATATTTCTAGCTGCCGTGAAAAGCATAATGTGAAGTCCTTTATTGCAAAGCTACACAATCATACATTTTGAATGGAATTTGTATGCAACATAATACTACGTTGAACTCTTTTCTATATAAACAAGTTCGACAAAACTTTTACTTCAAGATACAAATCTTATCTGATCAACCCTAACGTTGAGTTCCTTCTCGTGAAATCGAAAAGAAAGTTCTTATTTAGCATGAAAAATTGTCAAAAGCTATACAAAAAGTATAAAAAACATACCTCGCTTAAGAGACCTCTATAATATAAAGTTGCCAGTCGAACCAAACAAAATTTTCCGGAGTCACACCTCGAGGTGCGTTCACGAACAATTAAATATCATTAAAAGAAATCAGACAAGCCCTAAACGCAGACACGACGCCGGTAAAATCAACACTGGTTTGTTAACAGCAAGCACCAGAGAAATGGTGTGACGTGCAGGCGAGAAAGGAAAACTGCCGGTTTGTGTCCCTTTCACTTAACATAGAATAGACAGAGAGAGTCTACAACGGGGATGCACTTGGTCGCCTAAGTAGAATTCAGTGTCAAACACACAATTTGATTTTGTAATGTGGACGGTGCATAAATTTTAGCTAGAAAGTATCTAAGGATGATAGAGGAATGGTCGAGTTTCCTCTACAAACGTCCGTGTGACGTTCGACGTGATATGAAGTTCATATAATCTGAATAAGGTAACTTATAAATGAAATTAACATTAACATACATTTTAATTTGTTCCCAATTCACTACTTACAAATAAGATAGGCAATAAAAAACTATATTTGAAGTGAGTAAGATTAGAAGCTTTTCTCGCGCGCTTTCTGCTACCCAATTGCGAACAACCTTATTTTACCAGTGTGCAAAAAAAATATTTGTTTCAATATAAACAGGAATTTAGTTCAATATAAAAATATTTCAATGTGAGATGTATGATAAAAATATTTCAGTTTCAATGATAAAAATATTTCAATGCGAATGAAGAAATAAAAAGGTATATTGTCAAATTGTGTTGAATCATAATATACCGAATTCTCATTCCAAAAAAAAACTATGGTACAAAGTGTAAAAATGTTTAAAAAGACCTTAACTTTTGAATTAAATTAAATGAGTTTTTATCTCTTATGGTGAGCCAAATACCGACAAATTCGATACAAAAATCATTATTATCGATCATTCGAAAAAGCTTGAGCATGCACATTTTGTAAATCGACAAATGAAGATTGCAACATGTTTAATTCATGTGTTTTATTTTTTTAAATTACGTAGAAAGGTTGTAATTACAAAATAAATTTGACAAAGTCAATGAAGACTGAAATAACAGACTTCAATGTTGATGTTATTTTGATATTATTTATTAATATATACGCTATTAATCAATCTCTACGTTTTCGTGTAAATTCCCATACATAGTGCGTTGCTCTCGGATATACTGCTGCTCAGTTGAATTGGTCAACATTATTCTTTTATATTTATTAAACATTTTCTTCAATATACTCGTATTTACTCTAATGTTATTCTTTTAAAAACATTTTTCTACAACATTCCTCAACTTTGACACTGACAAACAATAAACCACACACTCGTAGAGTACACTCACTGCAATCTATATTACTAATAAGCCTGTTGTCTCTGTTTTTCACAAGTAACAAATTAATGAAGACAAGGAAACTGTGGCCAATATATAACAACTTATTTACGTGTTTAAAAAGGGCTTATTGGTTATTGGAAACAAGCGTTAGACCCACAACCACATGATGGTAAGGTAAGGTTACCAATGGCTTGCGCGTTACCGACCCATTTAAGAATTGTACTCTGTACCAGGGTAGTCTGCATGTGTACCTCCGTCTTACCCATTTCTGTCCCAAAGCAGCGGTGCTTGCATTGCTATATTCCGGTTTGAAGGGTAAGATATGGCAGTGAAATTACTGGGTACCGTGACATTACATCTGATGTCACAAGTTGGCAGCGTACACTGTGGTTCTTTTGGGGGTAGCTAGTTTTACTGCGAATCTCACAGGAGGCACATGTATTATAAGTGACTGTATGTTACCACTTACCATCAGGTGGGCAGTTTGCTTGTTTGCTAACTTAGTAGCAATAAAAAAACCCTTCTTGAAGAACTCCATGCTGTAGTCTCTCAACACAACCTCGCCAGAGAGTTCATTCTATAACCTGCGTGTGGAAAACGGAAACTCCTTCTACGATACGTACAGTATGCGACCATTTGGTTCTAAGGTGAGAGGGTGCATTGTGGTAGAATATGACCGTAGTTATAATGTCAAACAATTCCTCAGAACATACCCTATGTTGATCCATACTGTTTGACATTATACAATTTGTAGAACACACACAGGGAACCGAAATCTCCTTTGAGATGAAAGGGCTCAATACCGCTTTTGATGTCAAGGAATAAAGATGTCAATACTCTCTGCGATAATAAGGTGTAAATCGTGGAGCTACAGCGAATGGATTTAGCGGTCAACACACAGAACTGTGTCTTGGTGTATTTACATTAGACTAAAAATTGTTCCCAATTATAAACTTTCCGAATTAGAATACTATTGACTTCAGGCATAAGTCATAATAAATTAATAATATATAATTTATTTCAATGGTATTTCATCATTTAATAATGATACTGCAGTTATTAATTTTATAAATAATTATTAATTATTAGGTATGCTACACCAGTTTTTGAAAATGTCGTTATTGATTTCGATTCAGCAGCATTGTCTATAAGCTGGTCTTTACCGTGATCTTATCATAGCATGTTCTACGAGGTACGATTTTTTACGACAAAAAGCTCTTTTCCTTCATCTCACCTTATGGTAAGTGATGATAAGGATGAGGATCTCTCCACAACTGAGGAACTAGCTATCTTACTTTTAATTATTCAGAACACAACAATATTGGCTATATTGCTATTAAGGCACCAACCTAAGAAGGGTAACTAGCCCGACGGACCCAAAAGCTCTACCACCAACCAAACAAAGCAGAAAAATTTCTGCCTCCATTCCCTCAGCTGTCTACTACAACATAGAGACTGTTGAATGTATTGTATCAACTTTAGATAATCTGTTCATATCGCATTCTTAGTAACGACCCAATTTAAAAATTTGTCAAAACGAGTCACAGTGATATCGATCTAAAAAAGCAAGCTCTACCTACAATATAGCGAAAAAAATCAAACGTTTTTGTGACGGAATACACCTCATTTCGTCACGAAAACAGTTGTTTGTATTTCGCTATATTGTAGAGCTTTCTTTTTTAGATCGATATCTTACTCTTACTCGTTTTGACAAAATTTTGAATTCGGTCGTTACGTATCTTACTAAGAGTGCGATATCATACGCAGTTGCTTAAAGTGTTAAACAAAGTCCATTTCACGTAGCGGTGACTATAACAAGGTGGACCTACCGCCACCCAATCATCTCGGCGCATACGTAGCCGTGCGGTCACTTTCTACTCGGAGAAAGTCGTCGGAACCGAACAGTCTCGACTGTTTTGTTTGTTTTATCAATCCCACTTACATTCGTACTACTCTCACGAAAGATTTGTTAATATTACGACATGATTGCGTTCTAGAATAAAATGTTGCCTCCTAATTGTTGGACGCTCTATAAAAATTGCTAAGCAATGTTCAACTTCTTTCCCAGCAACGTAAGATATTTTGAATTAATTAAAATTGATATATTTTGCACTATGTTGAAAAAAATTAACGAATTTTTTTCTTAATTACAAGCTTCATGATTATTTCATTTTTAACTGTCGTCTTTTTCCCGCACAGCCATTTGAACCACCCATTCTTCGATTATGTCGCCTGAAAGGCGGAGGTTCTTACCTCACAGATTTTTGGACGCCAATGTCATTGCCAAGCCTGGGGTGTGTTTCGATGATTCCTGTTTTCTAATTGATTAGTTTATCATAAACTGATATTATGACCTGTTCATGGTTTCATTGGTTAGTCCACATAAGAGCGCTTTAAAACACGCTTATTCATTCCAGACTTCATTCCAGAACCCTTACTGTATTTAATGATTTAATGTCATAAAAATGTATAGATTCTGTCTAGTACGAATGTGGTGCGACGACCTTTATCTAGGGCAATGGCACTCGATGCACTTGGCCGCATACGCTGTGCACGATGCACTAGTGATGTTCTGTTAATGCTGTTATTATTAATCTTATCAAATGTAGGATCTATCACTTTTCATGGAAAACTTTTTGGCAGAAGTACTTAATGGCAGAAATGCTCTGAAGAGCTTTTTTCTTTATTTCCCTCCTCTCCATTCCTTTTAAGGACTATACGTGCTGGTCTGCGTTGTCACCGTCATACTGTGACTACCATTTACTGGAGGGAGACTCTGTACCAGGGTCGTCTGCTTAGGTACCTCCGTCTTACCTATTTCTGCCGCAAAGCAGCAGTGCTTGCATTGCTGTGTTCCGGTTTGAAGGGTAAGATATGGCAGTGAAATTACTGGGTACTGTGACTTTACATCTTGTGTCACAAGTTGGCAACGTACACTGTGGTTCTTGTGGGGGTTGCGGTTTTGCTGCGAATCTCACAAGAGCCACATGTATTATAGGTGACTGTTACCACTTACCATCAGGTGGGCAGTTTGCTTGTTTGCCAACTTTCTGCAATAAAAAAAACCATGCCAACGCGTCCAAAGTAATTTGGTAACTCATTTCTTTGTCGCACAATCAAAAAATGGAATCCACTGCCAGCACAGGTTTTCCCTTCCTCTTACAATCCCGGGTCCTTTAAAAGAGGTCAGCAAGGTGAGGGTGGCTAGTGCAGCGTGTATTCTCTCTGCTGCACTAGCTATCTTCGCATTTGGACCCCACTTCCACTTCCCATCAGGTGGAATGGAGTCATTTGCTAGGCCCACTATAAAAAAAAGTACTTAACAGTGGCAGCAACTGTCGATTCGTTCGGTATGACTCGTTGTTTGAGTTCCTACTTCGATTGATTGTTAAATTAGTTAACGATAGTTATTTTCCGTTAACGATAGTTATTTTCCGTTAACGATAGTTTTCAAATTGCAATAGGAAGAAAAGCTTACTCTGCGTTCAAAAGCTACTGTCTTATTTATAACTAGCTGTGCCCCGCGAACTGTTTTGCATTTATTTAAACTTACTTGTCTTACTTTGAACCAATGTTTTTCTCCATTGGAGATTTACGTCTGAAAGTAGCCTAGCTATATCCTTCTTCTTCGAAAATAGAGAAAGATGAATCTACTATATATTTATAAAAATCATTTTCTAACTAATGACTTGGTTAGAAGTTAAAAAATACATAAAATCTGTTTATAATACGTTAAAAATAAGTTGAAATACGTGAAGTAAAATCGACAGAGTTCCTTTCCAATACTATTTTCAGTATAGGAAATAGTTAGGATACTTTTACACACGAGGGGGAAACACTTCGCCTTTATCTTACTTGACGGTAGGTAAGTAACGATAAGCCCAAACGTGGAAGCGAGCTTCCACTGGACTCCTAAGCAACTGAGGAGCTGGCTATCCTGCCTCTAATGGTCAGAACACAACAATATTATTAACGTTGTTACTATAGCGACAAACTTAGTTACGCCTGTGGTAGCTTACCAGACGGGTTCAGAGGCCCAACTCCAGCCTAACCAAGCCAAAATTCTGCCACCATGGGGAATCGAACCTTTTCCGTGGCACATCGATCTGTTTTCCCTTTTTTAGGGTTCCATACCTTAAAAGGATGAAACGGCACACATATACGATCACTTTGTTGTCCGTCTATCCGTCTGTCTGTCAAGATAATAATAATAATAAACTGTAAATATGTACATAGTTAGAACTAATATAATTACATAAGTTTGTACGGAGCCCTCGGTGCACGAGTCCAAGTCGCACTTGGTTGGTTTCTGTATTTAAATATGTAGTGCCATTGAATAAACCTTCAACGGCACTACATACAATGACACATTTTAAAGTTTAAAGTAAAACTTTTTTTTACATCGCCTCAAATTTTTTCGTCCACCTATCGCATGTCGCATTACACAAAAACATTTGACCTTTAAGGCGCTATTACGAAAATGAATCAAACAATGGGAGGCGTGGTCTATACGTAAACGCGGGGCGCCCCCCGTGCTCAAGCAGCTAGTCTTTATATCTATGTCAACAAAGTCGTGAATGCGTTGCGCCCGCATGCAATCAGATCGTTTAGAAATTATCGACGTAAGCGACAAAATACAAATTATTTTATTAAAAAATAACTATAATGATTAGAAAAAAATGCTTCTGTACGATTCTGGATACTGATGATGGCTACTTATTTAAAGAAGTTTTTAATTAATACCTAACACCGTTTACTAGTAATCCTGAATATTCTTCAAAGGCAAAATCTTTAAATCGCGTTTTCGGTTCTGCTCGTGACTAGCTAAAGATATGAAGAAACACATATTTAACTTTGAGATCTGTAAGATCTCTCAGTTACCTATGACATTACATGAAAAATAACCAATATTTTCGATATAGCGCCTTAATTTTACTTTTTCATATAGGTCAGGATTGGACTATGCGTTAGACCTTCGGTTTTAAATCTGGGTGGCAGTAGTGGTTCGATCCTGGTGTAGAGCGTATTTTTTTTTCATACAATTGAATTTTTTACGTGAAACATATGTATGGGGGTTTTTTTCTTGTATTAATTTAGTATTTTTTATTTTTTTTCTATATTCTTATTTACTAAATATATCTACAGTGTTGTAGGCTTATTTTGTGCAATCAGTAACACGTCAAGCTTTAAATCTGCATGACGAGCGACATAAGACTGGTCTCAAGGTCATCATATAAAGTCTGGCCTGTTATTGTATGTGCGATCGGCTTCAGAAGTAGATGGAAATTTTAGTACCACGTCAAACCAACTATCCCTTTTATTTAGTATGATTACACCTATATTACATTGTTAATAATCGGTGTGACATGCAACTAAAATGTTTATCTACTTTTAAAGCTGATTGTACTGTACACGAGTGCTGTAAATGCTCGTTGATTGGAAATATAAAAAAATGTAATGTAAAACCTTTATCTGAAAAAATGTAATGTAAATATTTCTTGACATTGGTGCAATTTTCGCAAGTGTACCGGAAAACAAATGTGTCACCTGTGAATTTTAGATTGCCGTGTTTTGACTAATTTCTTCCTGGTGCTAGCGCAGCAGTTCATTAATTTACGATTTAATTTTGCGTTTCAACTATGATGTATTCGAGCGTGCAGTTAGGAAATGCTTAGCAATTACCTACGCATCGTAACCATGCATGATACACTGCCACATTTTCTATCGTAGTGTAACTATATTTTACATTAATTTACGAGCAACACTATTTAACATTCGTTTTCTTTATTAAACCATTTTGTCTCTAAGCTACCTTTGTTATGTTAAGCTTTATGTAGAGAATTCAATGTTGTAAAAATGTTTTGTCATTTTTAATTACAAATAATTTAAGTGAATAAATAATATTATAAATCTGTATGTACGTGCATAACTTCCGAACGACTGCACCATGTTGGAATTTTTTTTTTGTGTTCGTTATTATCAGAATAAGGTGAATATAACAAAAAAAACTTTAAAAATATCAAGAAAAAATCTTTAAAAATATCAATAATAATATAATAAAAAAAAATTATAAATAGGGAACCTAAAAATATATAATATAGGTACTAGCTGTGCTCACGAACTACGTTTTGCCGTAATAATTGTCAAAAAAAATTTTCAATGGGTATTCCTTATCACTAAGGGGTATAAAAATAGCCTACGACCTATTCTCATAAATTTTCATAAAAATAAGTCAAGCCGTTTTGGAGGAGTTCGATAACAAACATTGTGACACGAGATTTTTATATACCTATTAGATTAGATAAACGAAATAAAACAAAATTCCTATTGCTTTATCATAAAAATGCGACTTCAGTACCAATAATGCTGTAGAGCCTGTATTTATGTAGTGCTCTTTTGAATTGTCCAATTTATTTATTTATAAGAGAACCTTTATCAGCTATCTTACACAAACTAATGATACGCAGCGCCCCTTATTTCTAAACGTTTCCTGCTGATTATGAGTATTAATTCAATTCAAGCTGCGTATGTGTTCTTGCAAGAGAGTCCTCTTGCAAGAACACATACGCAGTTCTCGTGCTTCATTGATATGAATTTATAGATACAGCCCTCCGAGCATGGACTTGTCGATCGACAAAAGCATCTGTCCTTTTCACTCCTTAGGAATATCTTTCAAATTTATCGATTTTTGTCGAGTATATCGATCCTAGATGTCAAATTTTGTTTATCGAGAGTTCCATGCTCGCAGGGCTAATACGATAACCTTAGTGTCTACTTTATGTACCTACGAAAATTTTATAATATGTCGAGATTTAGCTGTTGGTCATATGCTGTGAAATCAATTTTTTCTGTTATTAGTTTACCAAACAGAAAACGGTTATCTTCCTGTTTTCTTCCTGACAATCGTTACCGCTATTAGAACAAAAACTGGAGATACTTGAAGTTCTATTGTGTTCATATACTGTTAAAGCTATTGCATGTGAAGAGAACAATGTTCGCATAGCATTTCATTATTAGCAAAAACTGAACGTATTCAAGGATTTTGCACGAAAACTGCCGATTTACCTAAAAGATATAAAAAATTCTCGAGTCAGTGTTTGTAACCAAACTCTTCCAAAGCGGCTTGACAGATTTTAATAAAAAAAATTGTGTATATTTAGTAGGTCTGAGAATAGGTTGTAAATTAATTTTGATTACCCCTAGGTAATAAAGTTTTCTGTGACAATTATTATGGCGAAATATAGTTCGTGGTGGCGCTGTGGACTCGGCACTTGCCTTTCAATCGGGAGGTCCAGGGTTTAAGACCGCCACGTAGCAATGTGTTTTTCGTTTTCGAATTTAATATGTACATTTATCTGACGCTCCTACAGTGAAGGAAAACATCGTGAGCCAACTTGCAAACATCTGTGAAGAAATTCAAAGGTGTATGTGAAGTCGACCAATCCGCATTGGGGCAGTATGGTTGACTAAGGCCTAAACATTTTGGGTAGGCTCGAGGTCCTCGGTGGGGACGTATATAAGCTGTTATAATGTAGTTCGCGGGCACAGCTAATATCCTATAAACGGCGCACATTAGTATACAACATCGTCTTGTATTACGTTAAGTTCGTTTGTTTATCTATCAATACCATGATAGACTAGAGCTATCTCAGTCCCATTATCTGAAAAATGGCACCAGCCCAATATGGCGGCCGTGATTGCGCGGCGAATAATCACCACTTAGAATAATATCACCAATTTTTCCTTTTTACTTTTTCCGAGCTTAGGACCGGCAATTCGGCATTATTCCATATTGGAAAAGAAAAATCATACTCGCACATATTCATAAGCGTATATTCTCTATTTGAATATTGAAGAGAATTGAACATTTTATAAAATCAATGACATACTTCGCGCCCGCACCGCGTAAATTAGCTGACAGACATGCCAGCTTATTAACGTTGCGCGTGCTCCCTACGGCTGTTCGCGAAATATTGACCTGGGCCAGCTGTGACAGGGTCATTTTTAAAACATCAACAACCTCCCAGGGGCTGATTCTAGTGCTCAGATGCAGCAACTTTTTGTATGGGATCAACATCGATATCTCAAAAAAAAAACACTTCTCCATACAAACTAGGTTAGCTGATCGAGACTTTAGTCAGGGGGTCTCACTCCATAGTTTAGGTACATTTGGCCGGGCGCCCCGGCCAGCCGCTATATGGCAGAGGGTTGCCACTCGACTCGCACGCTAGCCGCGTCGCACGTAATAGGTGGTAATAGTTAAGATTTTCTCGGTGATTTTTGTAACGAACAATGAATTCGAAATAATCACGTCATCTGTATGATAGGCACTGTTGTGTTTATGGGTGTATAACTAAACGGAAGAAAAAGGATCCAAAATTATCATTTTTTAATATACCAAAAGATATTGAAAGGAAAGCTATTTGACTATTTTTCACATCACATCCTAACTACTTTGTTATTATAGTAGGTACCTACCCACATGATAAGGATAAAATTGTTAAAAATAGGTAAGTGTTTTTGGGCGTTTAAATGAATGAATGCGAAATAAGTATAATAGTAAAAATACCTACTTAAAAAAATTACAATAGTTTTTATACTTGTTAAATTATGCTTATTATGATTACGCAGTCAAGTAGGTAGATGATATATATATGGACCATACTTGTTTTATTTTATTACTCACTATAAAGCTTATAATAAAAGAAAATCATTCTATGGAAGTTTAAAGATGAGAGAACGGAATGAGTATATTCAGAAATTAGAGACAGTATTTACACATAATTTTGAGCACCATTTACAAGGAAATCTTGGAAGTGAATTGTTTCAGTTACTACAAGAAATCCAATTACCTACATTGCCATGTTCGTCTTTTCCTGTGGACTATTTAATAAGATTGTTTGTAAGGATTCGAATATTTTCAACACTCAAATTTCATAATTTTAATTTAAATAAACTAAAAATACAAATATGGTGCCGCGTCGAAGCTCGTTCAACGGCAACTACGGCGACCGATGGTTCTCTTTGCTCCTCTAATTTTCTACCTGCGATAAAATTCTTTAATTGGTTCATCAAAAACAATTTTCTGAACTGACAAACATGGTATTCTTTTGACAATACAAAAATCTGAAACTAAGAACTTAGTAGATAGACAAGAAATATATTTTGTTGAATTAATTAATACACACTTTTATCTTTATTAATTAACTAGCTGTGCCCGCGAACTACGTTTCGCCATCAAAATACTTAATACAGTGTTTAGTTTTTTCCTCCATTTTATACCATAATGATTCAACTTTATTCTGCCTTTCTTGAGCATCGGCCATTTCGAAATTAGGACAATTTTCGTAGGTTCGTAATGCTCTTTTTCTAACAGTCCACAAAATTAAATACATTACATATTACTATAAACACTAAGTATAATTATTGTTTTAGAGACATTATTGATATTAATAAATTCTTCTTCAGTAGAAAGAACTACACAGTTGCAAGAATAATCTTTATCGCATTCATGAACTGTATACGAAAAAAGTTTAGATTTTTATAATGGGTGTTGGTAACACCAACAAAATATATTTTTTGGATATGACAACTTGGCAAATTTTGACTGGTCGTACAGTAAGCTCCTTGTCAAGCTATACTGTTTGACCTTTGAACCGTTCTTGTCGCTCGTAATACTGGCGGTTTTCGTAGAGTTAATGTATAGCATGAATGGGGGGGTTACTGTACAAATACGTTTTCCGTATTCGATATCCGATCACGGAATACAGACACGGAGTTTCGTGAACGTAGCGCAGACGTTCGTTTCTTCTCATTCGGGATTTCTATCATTCTACCTAAACGTACGTACAGAACGTGTTCCGTTCGTAATAAAAACGAACGTGTACGGCAGTCAATGAGTATTTTGTATAGATTTGATGCATTCGGATGCCCGCATTCACAAAACGAATGCGAAAAAACGTATTTATGCGGTTAGCCTTAAAATGTATTGAGACTTCCGTTTTTGTAACGTGTACTGTGCGATATAGTGTTGCTGGCATAGTTCGGTTAGCAAACTCGCCGTGATGACTAACATCCAACACAAACTTGGAGTTATCGTTAGTTAGTTCACGATCGTTGCATTATCACGGTCTCGAAGGACACTAAACACAGGTAACATCTAACATCGAACATCCAATAGGCCCCGAAGCGGTTCACAAACTTTTTTGGTGACGGAACCCTTTTGGAAAGCGAAATACTTGACGGAACCCTAAAATAAAACAATAGTTTTTAAAAGTGTATTCTTTATTAATAAGCATAATAAAAGTACGACCATAGAGGGTGTTTTGATTTTTCAAAATTATTGCGGAGCCCTTATAGGTGTATTGTGGAGCCCTAGGGTTCCGCGGAACACACTTAGAGCATGGCTGCTCTAGGTACCCTTCAGGGCCTACTTTCATTTAATACCCCTATTTTGAGCGGGGGCCATGTTGAATTTACGTCAATGTTGCTACGTTCATAGTGCTCTACTGATCAAGGCCTTTCATTTGATACCCATATTGCTGGGCTTAGAAACGAACTTTTATCAGTTTTTTTTGAGCAGCGGCCATATTGAATTTTGTGCTATTTTCCTAGGTTCATAGTGCTCTACTCTTCAAGGCCTTTCATTTGATACCTATATTGCTAGGCTTGGAAACGAACTTTTATCCACCTTTTTTGAGCGGTGGCCATGTCGAATTTACGTCAATATTCCTAGATCCATAGTGCTCTACTCTTGAAGACCTTTCATTTGATACCTATATTGCTAGATTAGAAAACGAACTTTTATCCACCTTTATTGAGCGGCGGCCATGTTGAATTTATTTATATGTTGCTAGATTCATAGTGCTCTACTCATCAAGGCCTTCCATTTGATACCCATATTGCTAGGTTTGGAAACGAACTTTTATCCTTTTTTTTTGAGCGGCGGCCATGTTGAATTTAGGTCGATTTTGCTAGGTTCCTAATGCTCTACTTTTCAAGGCCTTTCATTTGATACCCATATTGCTAGGTTTGGAAACGAACTTTTATCTATCTTTTTTGAGCGGCGATTTTCCTATGTTCATAGTGCTCTACTCATCAAGGCCTTTCATTTGATATGCATATCGCTGGGTTTGGAAACGAACTTTATCGGCAGTCATGTCAAATTAAGTCAACGTGGCTAGGTTCAATGTGTTCTACTCTTTAGGTTCTTCGTTCGATATCCATGTTCCTTGAGTGGATCCAAAAAAATGTGATCCGTCATTTTAGACATTAGGATCAAGAATCCCGTCCCGTCCCTCTACGCGTAACCCAGAACATTGCAGTCAGATATTTTTTATACTATCAATATTAATCTATTACTTTTAATAGTTTTAAATGGATGAAAGAGTTTGATTCCTTAGTCCTAATGTAAAAACATATAACACCTTTCAAAATACCTTGAAAAGAGTATCTTCATTTTTCAACATTTCAAATATTTCAAAAATTGTACTGATTTTGTGAAAATTAGTCAAGAATTAAACCACTCTACAAATTTTATGGTCACTCGATAAGTATTATCATAAAAAATGCTTTATACATTGGTTGTATGGCTTGATCTTTTTGCCTTACCACCACGGTACGACATAAGAAAAAGACAATTTGGTTGGCGAAATCCAGTTGGGCACAGCCATTAACAGAAACTATTAAATTTTATTTGTACTATGTGAAACACTTCATTCCTGCCTATCAATTTTCTAAATCCAATTACTTAAGATCAGGCTGTATGGCGTAGTTCCATTGCCTTTCCTTCGTGGAAGAAAATACCTTCTCTCTGTACTATGTGACAGACTTGTCAAAATAATTTCACGTGGGCCATGTTGTTTTTCTACCTAAAGGCAATTCGAAAACTTTATATGGTATTTTTTCACTAAAAATAAAAAGTGAATTTAAACAAACGAAATTATGCCTAAATGTTCTTCCGGAAAATTCTAAGCATTGTGGTGTAAGCCATATCAAATTCTGTCCAGTAGTTTCGGAGATCTTTCCGGACAAACAGACAAACAAACAAACAAACAAACCAACAAACAAATTTTTTTTTTTTAAACTATTCTATCGTGTTCTGCTAATGATTTTAAGGCGACCTGTGTATTTTTTTTCTTAATATTTTGCAATTACAGATTTTTGTACCCCTACGATTTTATTATATATAGAGATAGAGATAGAGATTAATATTTTCGTAAATAGATCGGTGAGTGGGAACCCTGCGCTCTTGTCGCCAACTCGGTATCGGGTCAGCGACTCGTAACGGAATTAGAACGCTCGTGTCCTGCAATAAATTTTAATTTCCCGTGAAGTCAGTTGAAGGTCGCAAGAGTAGGTACATTTTCATACCTTTTAATACTAAAGCACATACTAAAGCACAGAATAGATAATACTATTATCTATTCTGTGCTTTAGTATGGGAAAGTGGATTTTTTCTGCGATTTTGATTCATCTATTCTGTGCTTTAGTATGGGAAAGTGGATTTTTTTCTGCGATTTCGATGTTGGTCCCATACAAAAAATTGTTGCATCTGAGCACTAGAATCAGCCCCCTTTTTTTTTTTTTTTTAACGTTGGGAAATGCGTTACGCATACCTCGCGCTTGGGTAGGCGCGAGGTTATGTCGGACTCTCCGCGGCCACTGGGGGCAGAGCGCCAGCCAGAAACCGCGGCCTACCGACTAAAACCCAACGATGCCCCCTCACAAACGCCTTGGCACGAGAACGTCCATCACCGCCGCATCCTCCCCGTCATCTGACGAAGAGGATACGTCGGGGAGGGACGCCCCGTCGCCGGACAAGGCCATGGGAACCCTTTCGGACACTTCCATGACCTCGTCAGCGTCTGCTTGCCTACGGCGAGCCCCTCTCACCTCCCTAAAATGGGAAGGCCGGCGATGCTCCTGGGCATTAGGAGTATCGATGATTGGCGGTGGCCTGTGCAATGCAGGACTCGGGCTTCCCGGGCCCGCGCCCCGCTGGTCACCGTCAGGAGGAAGAAGGCCGGCGAACTGCCGCCTCCTCCGCCCCGTTCTTCTGCGGCGGCAGGGATCTGCCGCTGGGTCATCTTCTCTGGCCCGTTCTGCCACCTCCTTCTGTGTGATGACCTCCACACAAAAGGAGTTTGCTGCATTCCAGGCCTCCTCGCTCTCGACCATCTTGGACATCAGAGATGGGAGAGAAAGGTCAGGGCCAACACTTAAAACCAGACTGCCGCGCTGCGAGGAAAAGGCAGCGCACTCCTCGAGAGTATGCTGTGCTGAGTCCTCCGCAGCGCCACAGTGGTGGCACTCAGCGGTCGGCTCACGCCCAATCCGGTGCAGATAACGGCCAAAGCAGCCGTGACCACTGATGATCTGCACCAGATGGTACGTGAGCGACCCATGCTTCCTTTCCGCCCATGGTTTCAGCACGGGGAGCAACGCCTCAACGGTTCTCCTAAGAGTTCCGGAGACCGGCTCACCCAGGCTTTCTTGCCATAGGCGGAACATTTCCTCTCGTGCCCCTTCCAGGGCCGCGACCTGCTCTCTTGGAGCTATCCTGCGGTTCCCCTCCCTCACGTCAACCTGCACACGATAGGCCGCCGCCAGTACGTGCGCCACTAGCTCCCACGGGGGAGTGCCGGCGATAGCGCAGGCCGCCGCATGTGACACCGTACGGTATCCTCTGATGGCTCTCAGCGCCATGGCGCGTTGCGCTCGTCGCAGTGAAGATATTGCGCGGGCGCTGAGAGCGTCGGCCCAGACGGGGGCCCCGTACAGTG
Source organism: Schoenobius gigantellus (assembly GCA_963935595.1). Lineage (NCBI taxonomy): Eukaryota > Metazoa > Arthropoda > Insecta > Lepidoptera > Crambidae > Schoenobius > Schoenobius gigantellus. Next base: position 33,247,303 of record OZ012542.1, read on the forward strand.
CCATGCTGCGCACAATTCCGGTGTAAAGGCGTCGACAGGTGGCGCTCGGGCCTCCAACGTTTGGGAGGAGGCGCCCTAGTGCGTCGGCCGCACCTAGGAGTTTGGGCTCCAATGAACGAAAGTGTTCGTCGAAGCCCCACTTGCCATCAATGGTGAGCCCCAGGTATTTGAGGTGTGGCCTCAATTGAACAACCTCGCCGCCCACCGTAATGGATGTTCCGGCGAGGGGCCTCCTGCGGGGGCCATAGAAAGCTATAGCCTCGGTTTTACTAAGGGCGACCCTCAAGCCCAACATGGAAATTCGGTCAACGACCAGCGTGCTCGCCACCGAGGCTAGGCGTACCGCATCGGCCAGACTGGCCCCTCTTGCTGTGACGAGAGTGTCATCAGCATAACAAAAGAGACGCACCCCCTTCGGAAGGGCGCCTCTGAGGAGCCAGTCGTACCCGACGTTCCAGAGCAAGGGCCCAAGAACAGACCCCTGTGGAACGCCGCGGCACATAGGATGGCGCTCAATGCGCCCGCCCCTTTTGGGGCAGAGGATTTCTCGCCCGTTTAGATAATCTCCCAGGATTCGGCACAGGTACGGGGGAACGCCGTGGTGGTTGAGGGCCTCCATGATTGTGCCGAAGGGGAGACTATTAAACGCATTGGCTATGTCCAAGGACACCGCCAGCACTACATTTCCCCTTTCTGTGGCCTCCGCCACGTGACCCCGCAGGTCGGACAACGCATCAATCGTTGACCGACCAGAACGGAAACCATATTGAGCGTCCGAAATATTGGGGCCAGCCTCAGTTAGATGCTGGATGAGGCGGGAGGCTAAGATCTTCTCGAAGACCTTAGCAACCTCGTCCAGCAGGACAATCGGACGGTACGCCGCAGGAGAGTCTATGGGGCGACCAGGCTTTAGTAAGAGGCAGAGTGCCCCATCTTTCCAGAGCTTAGGGAATCTGCCGACGCGGAAACATGCGTCAAGCAGTTCCCTAAGTCTGTCGCTCAGTTGACCAATGGCCAGGTGAACAATCCTACCCGGTATCCCATCGGGTCCAGGTGCTGTTTTTTTGACCCTTAGGCGGGATACTGCAGCAACAAATTCATCGTCTCCGAGAGGTGGGCCGAGATCTGGCACAGGTGGAGTCGTGCGGGGCGGCGCCATGCGAGGAGGAGTAAAATCTACGTCCGGTGGGAACAGTTCGACCATCACACTTCTCAACAGCTCGGAGTCCATGGTCTCCGTGAGGGGTGCACCGCGCTGCTTCAGGTTGTTTCGAGCAGCTTTGTAAGGACGCCCCCACGGATCCTGGTCAAGGCCCTGCAGCATTTCCTCGCGGGCCAGTTCCTTGGCCTTAGCGATGGCCGTCTGCAGGGCCCTTTTCGACTGTCTATACGAGTCGTATAGCTGCTCCTCTATCGCCTCGTCGCGATTTCTCCTGCGACGGCACCGGGCATATGCTCTCCTCGCCGAGGTGCAGGCTGTCCTCAGGTCGGAAATTTCTTGCGACCACCAATACACCTCGCGGCGATCGCGCGGTGGGCGTGATCTCGGCATTGATGCGTCACAGATTTCTGTGAACGCATCACGGAGTCGATGTGCCGCGTCGTCAACGTCTGGCCCGTCCATAGGCGCAGAGCACCAGCGCTGGACAATGGTGGCCTCCGCAGCCAGCCCTCTGTCGAGGCGGCTGAGTGTCCAGCGTGGGAAGGGGCCATTAGCTCTAGGTGAGGGGAGGGAGTGCCGGGTGGAGGTCTCAAATCGGATGTACCGATGATCGGAGAGACTCTCCACGTTAGTCACTACCCTCCAGTTAGCGACTCTGCGTGCTAGGGCGGGGGATGCAAACGAAACGTCTACTATCGACCCACCCTGTCGTCGCACACAGGTGAGCTCTCGACCTCTGTTCAGGAGAGAAAGACCCACCGCTGCAGCCCACGCCTCGACGGCCTGTCCACGTACGTCAGTGGCCCGGTTACCCCACACCACCGACTTGGCGTTAAGATCGCCGAGGAAGATAACTTGAGATGGAGCGGCCCGCCTAATGGCAGCGCCCAAGATTCCCTGGAAGGCCTCGAAATCAACAAGAGGCCTATTCGGGGAGAAGTAGGCACCAACAACAGCAAGTCCGCTCCATCCTGCCACCACGTAGCCGGGCCCTCTCTCCCGAACAGAGGGAGGCCTAAAATTCGGGGATCGTCTAAAGACGATGGCAACAGAGCCCACATCGTCACCCACCCAGTTGAGCTGGTTGGGAACAAAGTAGGGCTCCGCAACAACTGCGGCATCTATGGACCATTCTGCCAGGACCTGTTGCAGCAGGTCTTGAGCCCTGGCAGAATGGTTCAGGTTCCCTTGTAAGAAACTGTGATGAAACCTTGGATCCATTAAGATTCCATCACAGTCTCCTCATGCTCGCCCAGAGCAGGCGTGTCTTCCGAGCTGGGCAAAGACCTGCCAGGTGGTTTCCCCTTAGTTTGGGGGGGACAGCACTTGCGTCCACCCATGACATGCCCTGCAGGCCTACGTGCTGCTGTGCATACGGCACAATGGGGCTCTGCGTTGCACTCAGAGCCCTTATGCCCAGCCTCCCCGCATCTAAAGCACAGCCCACTCCTATCCACACAGGAGGGGCAGAGCTTAGGAGTGTGTCCGGTCCCCATACACCGGAAGCATCTTATGGGGCGGGGCTCCAGCATTTTGACTTGCACTGAGCTCCACCCGATAAGAATTTGACCAGCCTCCAGTACTGCCTTTGCGGCAGCAACCGGGCACTGCACCAGGACAGTCCCCAGGCCGCCAGGTCCATCTCTTATGTCGCTGACTTTAATCTGATCTCTATGGCAATTGCCCTTTTTGGCAATTGCCAGGGCGACCTCCTCTGGTTCTACAGAGTCATCCAGCCCCGTGATTCGCAATGCAACGCATTTCAAGGGCCGGGTGACTTTAGCGTCACTCGAGAGTACCTCCTTGAGTTTGTTCGCAAGGAGGTCGGCCTTCTCGTTGGCTTCACTGCCCGGAATCTCGATTATCCGGGCACCGGCGGCCGTTTGCCGGCAAGTTATCTTGCCGAGCCCTAATTCATCCAATGGGATGTGCTTACGAGCACAGCTGAGCACATCTCCGTATGTGACCCCTTTTTCAGCGGCGCCTGGATCCAGGGAGATAATAACTGCCGCAGATTTTGGGGGGGTCAATTTTGGCTTTCTCGCCGCCTTCGCTCTCTGAGGTGTAGGTACAGGTGGTTTCTGCACCGGCTTCGGCATTGACTGCGAATTCGCAGTCGAAGCATACGACGGCTTAGTGGCTACTGCGGTTGCTTCAGCAGGATTCGTCGCCTTGGACTTCCGTCCCCTCCTCCGATTCCTCCTGACGGTGGTCCATTCGGACTCAACCAGGTCTACCTGCTGGGTCGGTGCTGACGCAGCAGGCTTGTCCCGGGAGCTACTTGGAGCCGCTGGAGGACTTGGTACCTCTTTCGGAGCCTCGGTAGTAGAGGCTTTATTAGGCTTCTTTGCCGGAGGGTTTTTGGTCGGCACTTTAGAGGGCCCAGCCTTCGAAGAAGACGCTGTTACGCTAGGGGCGTCAGCTAACTTCCTGTCCGCTGCGAGGGGAGGTCTTAATCTCTTCGCTGGGAGGAGACGGTCCTCGAGACCCTCAAAGCGGGCATTCAAAACTGCGCCAAGCCAACGTTTAAGATTGGCCTCCATGGCTTGGGAGTCCTCGCTGGGTTCCCGGTCCACCACAGGGGGAGACTGGGGAGGGTCAATATCCATCGATGGTTCTGTCTCTAGAGCACTTCGTCTTACAGCCACTGTGGACCTCTTACGAGGGGGGGAGATGATGACAGCCTCCTGTCGCAGCGGCGAGATAGTATCTCTCGGTTTTTTGAGGGCCTTAATTTCAGCCGTCAGCTCTGAAACGCATTTGCGGAGTTCAGACAGCTGTTGTTTAAGGCTCTCGTTCTCGGCCTTTAGGGCTCGGGTATCGTCCGAAATAGTTTTTTTGGTCACCTCACCAAAGGAATCCTCAATGGACTCAGCGGCTCGCTTGAGTGCCTTCTGGTAGGTGCCGCAGAGGTGAGATGACTTGCGAGCCACCTCTCTAACGAGGGCGCTCTTTGCAGATCCATTTGCATGGAAGACTATCTCCGGGTCGGAGCGGCTAGCGTAGTAGGCAGCACGCTTCTCATATGCCTTTCGCGCCATCAAGGCAACTTCGCGATCTCGGAGAAGTTGCTGCTCCTGCTTTTCGGCCTCGATAAGTGCGCGTTTGGCCTTTGCAAGCCCAACGTACTCGCCGGTAGTGGGAGGACGGCCACGTCCGCGTCTACTCGCACTATCAGGCACCGTCGGCTGCTTATCGATACCGTCCGTTGTAAGAGCGTCTGAGTCTGAGCTTCTAGACTCACGCTTCCGCCTCTTTTGCTTCTTGCGCGGCTTGGAGCTGCGCGAGACAGAACTATCAACTGAGGCGGCCACCGAAATGACCGAATCAGCCGACGAGATCGAGGAAGACTCCTCAACTGCCCTCTTTTCTCCCTTAAGATGTTCGGGAGTGCCGGTTCGGGGATTCCCACAAGGAATCGCAACCATAACAGGCTCCTTCGTCGCGGTCAAACTCTTGCCGCTTGTGCCATTAACACTGCACGATCCGCTACGCGATCCACTGCGCGACCTATTTCGGGTCCTCACTGCGTCCGTCCTGGTGGCATTGCTGCCCTCAACTCCTTCAATACGTGCCTTCGGCACCAGCCTCATACTTCTTCTTTGTCCGGAGGCATTCTTACACTCCGACGGCCCGGTAACCACCGTCGGAGGTTGAAAGTCGCCCACTAACGCCTCGGTCATATTACCGCCAACCGGCCCGGATACCGGCGACGGCCCGCTCTGAACGGGTTCGCATAGGGAAATGGTGGAACTCGGGTGAGCCAGCCCCAGATACGTCTGGCTGCCCGCAGCCGCCTCGCGCGGTCCTACGGGAGGGACTGATACCCCCTGGGGACGTTTTGTTTTGTTGCCGTGTTCCATGTTGAAAGTGCATTTAGGGATGCGTTCCCCTGCCCGCTTGGGACTGGTCTCCCACCAGCCACTCACCCCCTCAGCACGGACGACACCACCTTGGGGTTGGGGTAATTTTTGATGTGGTTTTCTTCCACGCGGCCCGACGCTCAGTGCGTCGGACCCCCGGCCCCGCTCAGTGCGGGGTAACGGGTTGCCCGACGAGGTCCTGTCATACAGGGGTTCTCGCCGCGCCAACGAGCCGAAGCTCCAAAGGCGCAAAGCACCGTGGCGACGAAACGCCACTCCCGCCGCAAAGCGGCCAATGGGGTGGCCACAGAAGAGTGGCCCGCCAGGTAACACCCGGCCATCCCCGACCCGCAAGCGGATCCACCGGCGACAGTCACACCCCTTCTTATACCAAGAAGGGGAAGATGTCGCCCACGGGGTAATTTTTTAGAGAGGTTGTCTTCCTCGCAGCCCGAGGGCCCCCGACCCCACTCAGTGTGGAGCCACGGGTTTGTGTGGCCGTGCAAAGCCCGCCCTGAAAAGGGCAGGCAGCCACACACCAGTTTTTGTCCGCGCCGGCAAGCCGGTACCCCCCATATCTGGGGGGCGTTCCCCTATCCGCAACCCGGGGACGCGTCCGATGGCAGACTGGAAACTGCACACGGAACTAGAATCAGCCCCTGGGAGGTTGTTGATGTTTTAAAAATTACCCTGTATAGACCTCTAAGGAATTGCACAATCATTGAGATAACTTGGATACATATTTAAAATTAAGTATGTATTTTAAAAGCTATGTTTTTTTTCAGAAATATAACCCAAATTGTTGCCTGAATGCACTAATAAATATTCTCGGGTAATTCCAAATTCACGGCATATGGTACAAGTACAACGATAATAATTATCATGTATATAATATGATACTGTATATAAAAGCCCAAACTACAGCAAATCTTAAGATTTTCAGGTAAAACTTAAGATTTACCAACTGTTAATGGTAAAAATTGTGTGATCTTTGTCCATTTCGAGCCTACCGAATATTCACAATAAATTTCATAAAAATCGCTCAAGCCGTTTCGGAGGATTTTGGTTACAAGAAAATGTGACAAGAAAATGTTATATATTAATATTTTGTAAACGTAATAAATCAATATTTTTGTATGGGGGTGTAGCTCGTTTACTGTTCATAACTGTTCTCACTTTTTTATTTATACAATATTTTAGTTTCTTGTGTAATTCGAAATTCACTGTGTATAAGCATTTATTAACAAATATTTGTGTTTTGGAATGGTATCGAAGGTTACCTATCATAAGTTAGAATTTTTTGACCGCATTTCAATTAATAGAAAACTTTGTGACTATTTTCGTTTCGTTTTTTTTTACTTTGTCGAAATCACTTTTGCCACTATATCAGTTTACCTATCAGCAATTCGATTTTTTTCGTTACTCCTGCGCTTCATTTGGTCGAAAACCTTTTTGCCGAAATTATGCTCAGCCGAATCAACATTTTTTCAAAGAATTGTGTTCCCGAACATTCACTGCACTACTGTTTTATTTCCCATATTTTCATTTCATCAAACGCCGCGAAAAATTTGAACACACTATTTCCAATCCTTAATCTATGCTGTTATTTTAAGAATGCAAGCAAACAACTTGCTGTCTATGGTCACAATATCTGACTTAGCTTGACCTACAGTTTTATCATTTAAGTTTTTTCCTTGCGGGGGGCTACCGCCGCAGTCACCTCCTGCAAAACGGCTGCACCGCTCATGCAGGCAATCAAATAGGCATGCATGCAAGGTGGCTAGCATGCAAGGAAACTAGCAATCGTGCAAGCCTGCAAGCAAACCTGCAGCATGCCAGCAAGCATAGATAGTCATAGTCATAAACTTTATTGCATCTATTGGTTTACTTTTAAGTGTTAAAGTATTATGAATAAAGAACGCAATATCAACCCTGCAAGGGCGTTGAAACTCTTAAAAAACTAGTTTTAAAATTTTAATTAGCATGCAGTTCTGACACCTCCTGCAAAGCGGCTTTATCCCCGTCGCCCATGCAGGCAATTAACAAAGCATGCATGCAAGATTGCTAGCATGCAAGGAAACAAGCAATCAAAGCCTTCAGCATGTAAGCAAGCCTGCTTCATGCCAGCTAGCATGGAAGCAAGCATAAAACATGCAGTTTGATACTCCGCTCACTTCGCTCGCTTCGCTGTGTATGGTCATTACGCCTGTACATGCAAGCAAGCATGCAAGCAATATGTAGTTTGATGTGTGATTACAATGTCTAAGTTATAACCTCCGTAACCTAATGGACCTATTACCCTAATTATGTTTGGCAAAATGTTATTTTGGTGAAGTGAAAAAGTTCAAAAGAGACTTCGGTCAACAGTAAAAAGATATGAAAATTGATGAAACGTAGTTCGGTAAAATGATACCTATGTCAGATGATGCTTTCGATGGTCTAAAAATATAGCAATAATAGGTTCTTGGTATCGAATAACAAAAAATTAAGCAACATTTAATTGATAAAGTTTTTGGTTTAATTAAAGTGTACAATGCACAAAACTTGTTGTTTCTACATATGTACTAGCAACAGCAAGGTTTTGTACTATCTATAGAACTAGCTTTGAGCAGGTGCAACTTTTAAACTCGTTTTGAACACAGCTTTGTAAAGCAAAAATACTCGCATAAAATGACGAAATGTAGAGAATAAAAAGGGTTTAAAAAGTTAAAATTTTTACCAAAGTCACTCCCTACCGTTAATTCAATAGCTGGCACACATTATTAAAGTAGAAACCTGGACTATTAAGACTCTGCAACTCGTCGCTGCAATTTTCATGTGAAAGTTTATGTTCATATTTCAATCAAGTAATTTTGTTTAAAACGTTTGCATATATCGCTATTATGTTGTTAACATATTGGCAAAAAAGTTTATAGGGTGGATAAGATCATGGAGTAGAGTAGGGGAGAGTTTGTAGACAAATGTTACGAAATAATATTTTTTGGATAGAGACTATAATAAGTACTTAATGTTGAGATTTTTTATCATATTTCGACTTTATCTTTTCATTATTCATAGAAAAAGACGGTCCTGATTCATCAAGCAGCAACTGCCACACCACTCTTTTAATTTCATTGTTTTTTTTTGTTATACACGCCAAATACGAACATAATATTATTAAGATGAGGAAATTATTAGAATTAAATTCCCCTTCAGCCATATTGATAACTGTTTGTTTGATAACTGGTTACTTAAAAACACTCCGCTACATTTTGTTCGTAGCGTAAACCAAGTGAGTTGTATTAAGTTCTTTCTGTCTTTACTTTGCGCTCTTGGAAAAAACACGAAAACGCAACCAGTCCCCTTATAACTTGCTTTCACGATGCATCTCACTGATGCATGTCATTATTGCTGCGTTATGTTTTATTTAAATTTCACCTTCTATTGTGAGTCGGGTGAAACGGGCTGAGTGAGATTGTTGGAAAGGAGCAGTATTCGCTCGGCGGCGACGACGTTCGTACCTGAGATACCGACTTGTCCTTCCTCGCGGAGATCGAAATTTGAAAATTCATATTCCGAAGGAGACATTTTTAATTTAGTTTCTTTGAATCGCCGACATGTCGGCGAAGCTGACAATTGCTCTGTTGCTCGCGGTGCTCACCGTGGCGCAATGTGCAAACATTTTAGGTAAGTACATGCATGATTGATGAACAGCACTTGATTCGAAAGTACCCGATTAATTGTGCACTGACTTTAACTGTAACGGGCTCACGCCTCGTTTTAGACAGTTATAATGCATCACGCATCGCAAATAGGTTATTAGAGGTGGTAGAATACTTTTTACTGATATAGAAAATTGATATATGAATATTAACTTGCCTGTCTCGTAACATGCTGGTAAACACGACGCGGTTGAAGTTTTGATTTTAGTATGTTGTCAATATGTCGAATACCTACTGACATTACTTAAGACACGTAGAAAATACGAGTAAAATCTTTACTTATTTTAAGTGAGATTTACAGATAAAAATAATTTTGAAAATACTGTTTACCATACTTAATGGGGAGGATTCAAAAATTCTATGTAAGATAACTTATAATACGAGAATAAATACAATAAACGGAGTACTAAGTACTTCATTGAAGTAATTTTCTTATGTCCATTATCCATTTTGACCTTACATTATATGAATTATAAATGAAAATTAGATGTCATGTGTCACATTACTTGTATTAGCAAAATTTTTTTAACTATAACGAATAATTAGAAACTTTTTTCAATTCTATTTTTTTATGAATGGACAATTTTCCCGTTATTCACGTTATTCATCAACCGGTTCCGAACATTACGACTAAAATCAATATTATTATGATTTTCGTCGAAATCAAAATAAAAATCAGTAAATCTCTAACATTGACGACGCTCAACTAGTACTCTACGCCTGACTGATTGATTTCAAAATAACCTGACTGAATGACAAAATAGAGCCCCTTGAAGTAGAAGCAAACCTCAGGGTGCGCTTCAGTATATATAAACAATAACATTCTCTACACTTGAATTCCGTACCTACGTTTAATTTACATCGAAAAGTTTATTATCGGTGTATTGAAAAGTCCTTATATCTAAATTAAAACTCAAAAAGCTTAATAAGATAATAAATTACTTATAAAACTTTTCGTAATTATTTTAATAAGAGAGAACGAATACTTTTGTTTTAATATGAATCTCGCAGTTTGCACATCCGTAGTGAAAGTAGAAACTCGAAAGTGGCGCGAAGGTTTGGTAATGTGATGATTACCATAAGAGACACATGACAGTGCAATATTACGTGAACCATTGTGTATTTGTTATGGCTATTGCGTGACCGAAAAGCGCGTGCTCCATGAAATCTTCTCTCCATACAGCTTAAAAAATATTTAGTTACGAGGTATCATTAAGTCTATATCTTTGTTTATTGCTCAAAATGTTATAGAAATATGTATAACTGTATTCTAATAAGTGTCGGAAAAGAAGTTAATTTAATAATCCTTAATTCAAAAGACTTGTAGACCTTACTTGGCATAATGTATTTAAACATTGGTGTTATTTTATAGAATCCTTGTTTACCAGACAAGTTTAGTACTTGTTTCAAAATCTATTACATACTGATTATTGATCCATGTAGTTATAAGTTACTAGTACTGTTAAGTGTTATTCTTGTTGAAAACATTTATTTTACATTTGGATTAAAATCGAACTATTTAGTATCAAACATATGAACCAGTCGTGCTAGAAGTACTCTTTTACCACAAGAACCAGAGTGGCGAACAATAGGGTGTCAACTCCTATAAAATAGAGTGCCTAGTAAATTAGCCAGTGTTTTAGCAGATCTATGTAACCAGAACTTAGTATTTACTGACCAATTCTTGTAATGTTTTCTTTTAAATTCAACGACAACAGTAATTATTATTGTTATACAGACTATTTCGACTTCGAAGATGCCAAGAAACTTATTGAAGTACCAGAAAAGCGGAACGATCCAAACGAGCGCAGCTGCGCTTGCAAGGGCCCTGCTTGCGTCTGCTGCGTTAATTTCAACATCACTTTCATTGACCTCGGAGGTCCAGGTAAGGCGAAGACATAAAATATTTCTAAGAGGTAGGGAATCATTATTGTTTAGGGTATTATTCCCAAAAAATCCTTTTTACAGCTCTTGATACCTAGAAGTGCAGTTTTCCGTCACCACCAACTCACAATTATAGTGATATGGTTTGTCGCTGTTATGAACCTGTTTGGGATTGTACCTGTCATACGAAACGTCGACCAACGATATATTTTTCTTGTAGTATGTTTCAATTGGGTAATTTATTTCATCTATATAAATAAAAATCAATGAATGTATGTTTGTCCTCTATGCGTTCCGAAGCCATTCATCAGATTGTAATGAAACTTTGGTAGGATGTTCTGGGGACGCCCGTGAGGGTTCCTAGCAAAAAAAAGGCATTTACGTGGCATTGCAACGCATGCCGATTTCGATAGTCTACTCGTAATTGTCAAATTCCAATTGCTAGACACAAGATAACACATAATCCGGGCGCGTGGGTAGTAGAGTCGCAGTGTGGACTAGCCAACGGTGGGTACGGTGCGGTTGCGCATTTCCCCGTGAAAAAAAAGGATAACACATAGTAGCAATAGCTTCGAGCTCTCACTCATTCATAACAAACTACCTCTTAAGATTGGTGCGTTATTAATTTTGTTGTTTTGAATAGTACATTAACATTGAAACTTCTAATATCTTCTAATATCGTGAGAAAATTACCTTTTATAAATTTCACTGGCGTTACTATTATGATGTGTTTATATTTGTATATTTTACCAATATAAACGGAGTCTTTGTATTATTCATGTATTCAAGAGTAAAATGCATCAGTTATACCAATTATTTCTGTACCTAGCTATTGATTGGATCTTGGAGAAACTAAGCATCACCTTTCTAGTGCTTTTGGTTGCAATACCGGTTCGTGAGCAACTAACCGGCGTAGAATGTGAAATGTGAGAATCAGTACGATATAAGTATTGCAAAAGTTAAAGCTTACCTTTTATTAAGTGTGTATGTTTGTTTGTGAGAAATACAAGACAACTAGTTCACGTTATTTTGTATCCTTTTCGGATCCAAATTTTTACAAGTTCATTTAAAAAACAAGTTAGGTACTGCCTTTTATTTTATGAAAAATATTTTCAGATTTTAAAACTACTTTATGGAAAATTTTTACTTTATTTTTCAGGTTGCGTCCATATGAAGTACGTGTCACCAGAAGAGGGGTTTTCTGTTAATGTATCATATGGCAAGAATCTTATCCACAGTGCCAAAATACAAGGTAATTTAACGACTATTCTAGACTAACTGACTATGGCCAAACTAAAATCAAACCGTAGAATTGCATAATGTCAAACATTGTTTGGTTGATTTCTGCATCTGCATGCATACTAGACTAAAGGGGCAGGCAAATTGGTTTGTTAGTAAGCTACGTATATAAAAATATTTCAAATTTAAAAGAAAGTAGTTTAGTTGTATGTACTCAGCTAGATTGGCTATTAAAATGAGGACTTAGGCGTATTTTATTCAATAAGAAAGTACGATTAAGAAGAGAGTGCACTTAATATACGTTGTTTGATTGTAATCTGACGGTTATCTGTCGGACGTCATTATACGGCTATTATTGTTTTGTACTACAAAAAATAATTACGTAATTGAACATATAACATTAAATCTGAAGATTATAACATAGCTTTAGATATTTTTAATGTCATAATTCGATAACAAATATACTCGTATATACTATATAAGCAATATCGTTAGTTCAAGTTAATGTAAATGTAACTTACATTACAGGTTTCTTTAGCTTTTCATGATGTATTAAAGACAGCTCTACTTTCTAGTTCAATCGTTGCTATAGCTATTTTCAATTAGGTACTTAATATCCTAGACATCAATTTTAATAAAAAATAAAAACTTACTACATTATTGATATCTGAGCTATACGTCTGCTTCTAACGCAGTAATCAGTCGTTAAGGTGATAGATATACTTTTTTTTTAATAAAACGTCGCCCCACACTAGGATTTTTCTCCTGTGTCGTGGGTGCAGTTACAAACATAGAATATCACATGCACAATTGTACATATACCCAGACCGAAACAAATTTCTGTAGGCCATACAAAACATTTGTCCCGTACGGGAATCGAACCCGCGACCCGTTGCGCAGTAGGCGATCACTCGACCTCTGCGCTAACCGTGTCGTCAAATACTGCTTACTGAAAGAAAGATGTGTTGGAAGTTGTGTGTGTTGCGTTCTTCGTCGAATTATAATTAATTCTTTGTCATTTTATTGTGTATATTCGATGTAAAGTCATGTTTCATTCGGATGTAAAGTTTTTACTTAAATATGCACACAAAAATATGACTCAGATCAGACCAAGTGTCCTAGTGATAGAAGTGTGTGTTTTCGTAGGAGAATTTGACGACTACGGTCCCCCTTTTTAATGAGGTGGAATGCTGTTGCGCACTGTGCATCTTGTCCACACTCAGGGCAATCCAGAGTCTGGGCAATCCCAATTCTCTAGATCAGACGCACCTATCTGCGTTGCGGAAGGATGCCAAAACCACGCTCGATGAGGAGAATACTCTCCGTCGGGCATACAGGGCGGCACATGAACCCCACGGAAAGAGATCCATAGAGCAAAAACGGAGGCCTGGACGCACTGATAGCTTAATGCTAATCCGTGGGGAAGACCATTAGGATTGTCAGGGGGACGTTCAAATCTGGCGCTACCTCAGTAGCTAATATAGATTCAAGGCTCTTGCAAGGGATACTGGGAGTACTATTCCCCGATTCGTTTCCATCGAGACCCCGAGAATGGTCCGCCCTGGTGCCTCTCTGGGGGTCCAGCCCGAAGGTCCTCCCGCGTCCGACTTCGAGTTCAGCGTGATGAGGAAGCGGTTAATGTGCAAAAATAAATAAGCGCCGTAACCGAACGGGGTCCCGTCCAAAGTATTATGCCTGGGATTGATACCTCTGGATGAGCGGTTTTGAGTATTGCTCGATACGTGCATTGCTATGGACTGCTCCCATGGAACTGGAAGTCTCACTGAGTTGTGCCTCATAATATCGGAAGGCCTCTCCACCGACTCCCCATTGGGCTACCTGTGGTGCTTCTCAATGAGCCCAGGATGTTCTTTGAGAGAATTCTCACATTTCGGATTATTGAGCAACTTCGGTTACTAACTAGAACTGTCATTTTTGAAAGACTCTTAACATCCATTACTACTATCATGAACGCCGCCGTAAGACATAAGATCACTAAATTAATAATGGATATAAAGTTTCTTCCAAAAACAACAGTTCTACTTACCAACCGTAGTTAGAGAAAAGGCCTGCAGAACTGGCAGATTGTCAGTACGGATTCCGCACCGGCTGGTCCAGTACGAATGCAATGGCCCACCTTAAGAGGTGGTCTGAGGAGGCTACAGCACAGGGGCAGGTAGTCGGTGTCTCAGGACATTTACAACCCATTCAACAGCTTCCCCCACAAATACATAGAGGAGGCGCTCATATTCCACCAGTCCCTTCCAGTCCGGTCAATAACTGCACCATGCGGTATGAAAGGCGGTCAGCCCGGTGCCCAAGCTACTCCTCCTACACCGGACGAATCGCATCAATCGTGACTGCGAGCCCCTAGTATTATTGATGTGTTGCTCTAACATTTTTTGTGTTTTATGCTGCTCATAATAAATATAACTTATTACAAACCCCTATTTTTATATTATTTATAATATTAATTTCATTTTTAAGTCTTACACTTTTCTTCACAAACGTTTAATGACCTGAGTAAACAATGCAGAATCAAACACGCTGAATATTTGCTATCTTTTATTCATCAGGCACCAATCCGGAGCCCATATGTCTCGAGGTCTTCAGTAAATTTGCACAAGTTTGCGCCAAGTTCAGCGAAATGGCGCCAACAGCCGACGGTCTGAGGGGCTGCCTCGAGCTGGAACCTAGGATTCTGGGAGAGAAGCAGTTGGAGTTCCCGATCGGCTGCTTCAGGTCCAAGTCAGGTGGAATGGAAATGGAGGACCCGCCAGCTGAGTCCGAATCGTAAGAATTACTATTTTTTAGTTGATGATCACTTAAACCTCAACACCCACTGCTGGGCACAGGCCTAGTATACCTACCATGCGAATTTTCTAACAAGCTTTGTATGATTGGAGATAAGAGACACGATTTTTTCTTATACAGGGCAAATACCGTAAAATTTTACTGAAAGAAGACATCATTTTGATTAATAACAATTCCAACTGCAATTAAAGAATGTTAAATAACAATCCGTCTGAACCGTGAATCGAACCCGTCAAATGTAGAAAATTGATATCCTGTATTTTTAATACCGATCGATAAATTCGATCACAGGGAAAAAATATCTCTAACAAACATTACCTCAAAGATTCGGAGATGACCATAACGATCGTGCCACCATAATGATGGCGTGATCGTTCCACTCAGACAGGTGATTATTTAAGTAAATAAATCGTAGTAAATTAAAAAAAACATTAATAAGTACTTTGCCTATGTTTAACGTAGGTAATTCTTAGTTTGTATTCCTTAGGATTTAGAGGTATATAATGTTTATTAGAGATATTTGTTCCCTATGATCTATCAAATCGATCGATCTTATGTCAAATCGCATACATTTTGCTTCTAGCGATTGCGTTAGCGATTATCGAAATGCCTCTTGTCTAGGGGGGCAGATGCATCGTTAAGTGCTGTACTAAATCGATTATATTTCAAACAATTAAAGTTATCGATTGTTGAAAAAACCAGAAGCACCTACTAACCATTCTAGGGCCAAGTTGCTGTCTCATTTTATCTTTTGGAATAACAATAAACTATATACATAATATACTTTTAAGAATATTTTATAAAATATTTACCATATGGAATTAAAGGTAAAAATAAATAAAACGATAAAGTATAAAATCGATACTAAATCATCGGACATCATAACATCTCTACAATGTATCATTTAACAACATGTCAATTTCATTCGCTATCGTACTTGTGCGTTTAGTGGTGATTTTGTTTGATTTTCTGATAGTTTTTATTTTTAACGACCTCTGCTCATACTTAGACTCTGACGAAACCGCTGCTCGACATTGGACAAAGTACCCTTTTAACCTGATCGATCTTTGTTTGAATACTGGATATCCGATTTTTGCGTTTGTGTTACTAGAAAAGTTTATTTCTGAGAATCTATAAACCTACTTAGCATTTCCCGAAAAAGGGGTAAAATTTGGCGAATGAATCTTAATAATCTATGCTAATATTATAAAGAGGAAAGATTTTATTGTTTGTTTGTATTGAATAGGCTTCGAAACTACTAAACCGATTTTGATGAAAGTTTGTATAGGGATAGTTCGAGACCAGGGAAAGAACATAGGGTATTTTTCCTACGGGAAAGTATAAAATTCCCACGGGAAAACTAAAATAACGCGGACGAAGTCGCGGGGATGTCCTTTGGCTCCTGTTTAAAAGTAACTTTATATACAGGATTACTTTTTTATCACCCCGAAAAATTTAAGCGATGGTTTAGGACACATCCATTATTATATAAATATATATATATATATATAATTTTTTTATAAAAATAAAATAAAAAATAAAAAAATCTTTGAAAATACTGCACTAAACTAGTGCAGTATTTTTTGGATATTTTAGAATATTAAAATAAAATTAAATAGGAGAGTTATATTTTTAATAATAATTAAGTCTCCTGAATCGACCCTTTAAATTTCCAAGGTGATAAAAAAGTAATCCTGTATAGGTGAAAGTCGCCGTCAGAGGTCTCTTTACTCCCATCAGATAAGTTGTATCTACAGAATATAGATACCCACTCATACGCTATTCAAATACCTATATCAACCGCTTATGCTATCTAATGTGGTTAATTTATCTACATACTAATTATTACATCGTATGTTAATTGATATGAATGTGTGTATACGTTACATCGTAATTAACAAAAGATAATTACAGCTTATACACAATAGGCTAGATGACTAAAAAAATTTCTTTGCTTTAATAGAAGCTAATTCATATAATAAACAGAATGATGAAATCGGTTTTCGAATAACTATAAAAACAACCAAGATATAAGGTATTAAAGATTTTTCTCCATCTCTTTCTAGCAAAACGGCAATTTACAAGGAGTTTATATGGCCGTACTCAACTATGACGTCACGGTTGATGTCGGATCTCTCTGTCTAATCGCCTTCAAATTAACAACTTAAAATGCTTGTATCTAATGTATTTCTTAGCCGATTTTAATTCTAATTTCACAGGACTGCATCTTTTTCCACAGTATTTTAATTTTGAATGACGAGAAGTAAAAATTAGAATTCAGTCATCATCCCAATTATACAATGTTCCCTTTACATTATGTTTAGATAATAACTCTCTATAAAATGATCTTGCAAAAAGTTTGAGAAAGAGGAAATCGTACAGTCCGTTTTTCCATACAAACGTAGTCCCCTGTTTCCTTCCTGGATAATGGCTCAATTTTTTCCAATATAATACATGGCCACTATAAGCATGTTCCTATGTTTTCCTTTTTTTGTTAAGTTAATTATTAAAAGAGATTTTAATACTTCAAAAACCTAAAAAATCGACCTAATTTTCTGCTGTATTCAAACGTCCAGCAAACGAATTGAAGAAGATTATATGAAAATAAAAGCAAAACATAGAAACACAGAAGAAGCCTTGCTTTAATTTTTAACGCAAAAAGTAATTAGATCGGTCAATTTTTCGCGGAGAAAACAGGGGACTACGAAACGTATATTTTGTGTACTTTTCATAGGTGTTTTCGGTCCCAGCTGCAGTTGTTCCTATCGCGCTCAGTTCAGATATTCGAACACAGCGCGACAGCAATACATATTTTACAAATACCTATTTTTGAATTCTCTCGACCTTGGTATTTCCTCTTAAAGATCTTGCAAATACATTGAGTTCTGCTACTTATTTAAGTTTATCCTTACGTTAAAATTCTATTAATTAAGGAAAAAAAAATTATTATTCTTGTTTCAGTACTGCTAAAATTACTACTTAAGTTTAAAGTATTATACCTATACATACCTCAACCGAAGTATGTAAAAATATTTATGAAATACCACTTGCCACTGGAAATATTTTAGTTTCATTTTTTTTATTTTACAGTAACACTGAAGAAGATGAAAGCGACAATTCTGAGGACAGTGGTTTTAACGCTGAATCGTTCTTGCTAGATATATACCAGACTGCTGAACAAGGCGTAGCATTCCTATCAAGCCTTTTGGATTTGCCCAACAAACTGAATTCGACAAAGCCAGTCACTGCCGAAACAACAACAGTAAAAGCTGATGAAATCAGCACTTCGACCAATACACAGAGAAGGGGACCAAAGAACCTTAAACATCCTAACCAATTGTGATATTCGTATGTTAAATAAGTTAAACTTAGTACAAACGTTACTCCCTAGATTTAAGGAAACTTGCCGTGCCCGTGAGAGTATTATCGCTATCGATCCTATTTATTGCTTTAAGTTTTATGTTACGAGTTTTTAATTTAGAAAATAATAAGCGAGAATTTTTGTAAAATGTTTTATTTCCTCGCATAAGTCTACATCTTTATGGCGTTGTCCTGGCTATTTGTCCTTGAGCAAATGGTGGAGAGGCGTTCGTTTCGACTAAGTATACCCCGGTTCGTCTGAATAACAAATCAATATACCATTTTAAAAGTTGTCATTTGAATACATAGAAAAAGCTAATGTTATTGTTTCGAAAGTTGACACATTATAACATTTTCAAAATGGTTATTTATAAAATCAGGTTATAGTACACTTCCGTGTACTCCATTTATTACCCATGTATCCTCCATTTATCCAGTTTTATCCATGTATACAACATACAAGCAACTTAACAATTTTAAATCTTCGACCCTTATGAAATGCAAATCCAAATATGAAACTGTCATTAATATAGAAAACATACCTACTATATTCAAATCAATTCTAAGACTTTTATATATTTAATAATAACATTTAACCTCAGTTTTCTACAATTATGGGTCATTAGTCGGGGCGTGAATAAACATCTTGAGTGCCTTTAGAGTGAAGATAACATGCAGTGACGCTTTGAGTTGCACTTATCTTGTCTGTGTCATAAACATCCTCTCGAGTCTCATCACTTTCCATCAAGTGGGTAAGAGATCATTCTTAGGATCACAAAAAAATCTCATACCAAAATTAGCACAAAGCAAATAATTACCCAGTCTTTGCGACCAGACCTCCCATGTGAAGCGTTCCGGGTAAATTGTTGCACATACTGAGAAGCGCTGCGTAATAGTTCAGACACCTCTTTCCAATAAACTCCAATCTGGTCAGCGATTCAGCAAAGTAATAGTAGCTTCTAGAATGATCACATTCATTGGAGTCGCACCCAGGCATCGATATGCCAGCGTTCGGGTAAAAGTCCACCTTGCCTAAGTCACCGGGATAACCGAAGACTGCGTAGTTGGTATGAATAACTTCAGTATAGAGACCATCATTGGGCTGGAAGCGGTAGAAGTTTGTCACCCACCCAATTAATGCTGGGTCTAAGCCTGCAAGAAGTAATTTAGTATAATATTTATTGACATAACATTTATCTTCGACAATTGTTATTAAATGAGAATTTGCATAATTTTTAATTTTACTGCTATAGAATCATTCATATTAAATGGTAACAATACAACACATCTATTATTTAAGCCGATTGCTGCATATGACATTAATACATTAACTGAACTCGGAGAGATTTTAATTTACACAACTTAATGTCTTTCGCTGAACATTACTTATTTACCAGGGAAATTAAAATCTCAATCATCACTGACACTGATTCAATTTGACATGCGATGGTGGGTTTCAAAACCATATAAATGAAAGAAAATGTTTCGAAACCCCTTAACATGGGTGTTGACGCGTGACCCATATTTGCGGATTTGCAATGATAAAAACAAATTGAAGAAGTTAAATAGGTGTGTGAATGTGAACCCTATGAAAAAATTTGAGGCAGCCTAGTAAAAAATATGGGCAAACTTATAAAATAATGGGGATTAGAAGTAAAAAAAAATAAGAATGGCTCACATTTTACGTTGTTCATAGATCTGTATAGAAAGAAACAATTTGAGAAGTGCAATAACTATGTGAGAATGGGGAAGCCTATATTTAAAATGTAGGGATGCCAGGTAGATCGCATTGGAAGAATTTGTGCCAGTAGAAACCACTGGGAAAACTAATGGATTTAGGGTAGGTACTAATGTCATTGTTTTCATACTCAGTCTCAAAAGACAAGTTCAACAAGGTGCTACAAGCCATATATTATAATTGGATGAATTTAGACTCAATGGCCTTAGTAGCATAACCTAGGATAAGGCACTGGGTGTTAGCATTAGTGTTTTCATATTCAGCATCAAAGGAGGAGTTCAACGAATTACCACAAGCCACAAATCAAATTTGGGCGAAATAAGGTACAGAAACCTAGTAGCATGACCTTGGGTGTCTTAGAGTACTAATATCAGTATTTCCATTATCAGCCTCCAAAATCCAGTTCAATGGGTTGCAATAAAATATAATATTGAATTAGTATATATTAAAATTAAGGGTTTTGGGCCCAGGTGGCATGGCACCCTACAGTGAGACCTAAATAATTTCCAAAATGGGCAAAACTAGAGTTCGTACTCTATAATAAAAAAACCGAACTCGCTAGCTGTTCCAGGAGCCGACCTCGATGGAACGGACTGACTGACAGACGGATGGATGGAAAGATGATACATAAGCGTTATCAAAAAAAGTTTGGATCTAAATCAACAGAATTACTAAATTCTTCCCCAATACTCATAAGCAGCCCATTCTGGTCAATCGAGTAAACGTGTGGTGATTTTATGTTTGGACAAATAACTTAGTAGGTTTTATGTTTTGTCGGGCTCCAAGTATGTATGCATAAATTGACAAATTCTTCAAGAGAAATTGTCAAGCCTCTGCACTCCAACCCTAATCTCACCTTCACGCGGTGGAGCCTATAAATGACTAATATATGTAGGTATCTACGACAGTGTACCAGAGGCCCTAGATAAATGCCACACGCTAACTTTTCCGCGGTCGTTCTGCAGGAAAATGTATGGAAATGACATTAGCTTACGATAACTCTTACACTATTTTTGCAGCAGCTAACTAATGTCATCTCCATACATTTTTTCTAAGGAATGACTATAGAAAAGTTAGCGTGTGGCATTTGTCTAGCGGGGCTGTGAACAAACAGTTATCAATATGGCTGAAGGTGTTACGTCAAGCAGCTCTACGGAAGATTGAGTGTAAGCCTCAGTGGAAATTGGGGCCCATAAACAGATGTGAGCATAAGGGGGGTCTAGGAGAGGAAAATCGGGCTCCAGATTAGGAAATCGTCAGCGACGAACAATTTTATATGATTAATACTAGCTGACCTAACTAACGGTAACAAACTTTTAATTTAATGGAGTACTTCACACTCACAAGGACACCTTGGGCAAGCAGGTGAGTTAAACTACCTGATCCCATCTTATTATGGGAAGCCTACACCCGAAGGGTCGAGTCAGGCTGAAGAAAGAGAAATAAAGAATCAGATCCTTAGTCAATTAAGTCAGTAGGTTTTATGTTTGGTTATGCATTTGAGTTAGCAGGTTTTTTGCAATAGCTTTTATACGGTAGTGAAAAGGCTACATCAAATCTGTCAATAGTAATAGTTTAATCATTGTCAATAAGGATTTGTTTACTATTATCAAGATGTGAGAAACTAACCAGTAATATAATTGATACGGCCGTCCAAATTCCTGCCAACGATGCCAGCTTGGTGACCGCCGAACCCATGACCGACCAAATGTAATTGATCGGGACTACTTCCACTGGCATCGGTTAGCCATTTGATGAACTCGGCTACTGCTTCTCCAGAAGTTATTGTGTTTAGAACTACTAATCTGTGAACGAGAGAGCTGGCGCCGGCGCTCCAATCTACCACTACAACATTTACGTCTGCTGCTGCCAGGAATGCTGTTCAAAAATGATAATTAATTAATAAACAACTATCAAATCTCGTATTTTCAAACGACATCATAACCATCTCTACTATTATTAAAGCATAAAGCACTACTACTACTACTATTAAAGCATAAATTATTAAAAAAAAACAAGTTACGGTAACTGTACTATGAGAATTCCTTTAACATCTGATTAGGGTTGCAGATCTTCGAATAATCCATTTATATTGAATATTAATAGTAGGCATGTATACTCGTATCACAGTTTATTATACCTTAATACAAAGTTCCATATTTTTTTTACCAACCACCCATTCAGAATGTCTATAATAGCTGATAGAAATAATGGGCATAGTTAACATACGTTTAAACCCTTTTTCAAAATGTTTACTAAAGAAAACAAATTAAAATAAATGGAACAATGAGATTCAAATTCTACTGAATTTTTTCTATATACTTACTATCATAACATTCTTACCTGGAACGAGCACGGTGTTCATTTCAGACAGTGCATCATCTCTCCAGCCATGTATTAAAAACACTGTCCTCTTATGACTATCGTAATTACTTTGCCTAAGTACTTCTTTATTGTTTACCAAAAGAGGTTGACTGACAGTGGGGTTACTCCTGTTGATTAGATGAAAAATATTAATGAAATAAAACTATAGCAACTGTTTGTAGTGTAGACTATGAACAGTATAGTGCTAACAAATTATTATTTTACGCCAGTCAACTATTATCTATTCTGTGGCCCAGTCACAACAACTAATCGCCAGTAAGAGACAGACATATTATAACTGTTGTTATTTTGTTACTGTTAAAAAAAAATACCTTAGCTACTGCACTGTAGTATACTGTAATAAACTCAAGTAATGATTAGGCACTCAGCGAGTCTATCAATAAAGTTTTTGCCGATTTTTACCACTAAAGACACAACGAAAAAATTAAAAAAATACCGACTGTAGAAGCACAAACAAAAGTAAAAAACAACATAGGAATACATACAACATCACAATTTCATATTGTATACATACAACCAGTTTTAACTTACTACATTGGTTAGTTCTTACATTTTTAAGAACTTCTTTTGCACCGATTTCAATATTAAAATGTGATGTTGTATTATATTCTTATATCACTTTTTGCAGATTGGTGATTTTGAAGTGGGTTTTATTTTTTGTGAAATATTTTTATTTAAGTCTTCCTTCATCAGCTCAGTAACATGAAATGGTGGCTAGGAGATGCGAATACCTGAATATCTTCGAAAAAACACAAACACGTTGGACGTGCCTATGAATTTTAAGGATTCTCCTCGATTTTTCTGAGATTCCATTATCAGATACTGATTTGGTGATAGTGAAACCACCTCTTTCAATTAAAAAAATTGAAAACCGTCCCACAAATAGCAGAGTAATCATACATAAAAAATAAATACAGTCGAACATAGAATGTCCTCCTTTTTTGTAGTCGGTTAAAATGAACTGTAGCGGTATTCTTAAGACAAATTTATTACGATATAAAATTAAAATAATTAAATATCTATTAATTAAATATAATAGTACTTCCTAACCCATTGTGTTAAAATTGTGTGTTAAAAAAATAGGATTTGAAAACGGATCTTTACAATTATCCTTACTAATAAAATAACTATCTAAACTTGACATTAAATGCCTATATTTTGTAAAAATAATCAAACCGTAGATACAAAAATACTACAGACAGAATGTACCTAAAATTTTCAAATATTCTGAAATTACCTACATTCCATTTTAAGTAGAGGATGGCGCTATACTAAGTCCAGGAACAATTCCAGAAACCGGTCAATTAATAGCAAATTATTCGTCGGATACATCCAATTAAAGATTCTTTAAACTAGACATTTAGGAAGATTATTACAGACCTGGTGAATAGATGATAGGAATTAGATACGGTTGGGTTGTATCTGGTTAATTGACTCATGTCATCAAGGGTCAACCACAAGTCTACTAGGTGGCTCTCTCCCTTTGAGTCTGTCGCATATTGGTACCGCAAACCAGGATCTAGTTTTCTTAGCACTGTATGTTCTGCTGGCAAAGCTGTAAATAAAACTATATTATGAATAGTCATCATATTTTTAGTCATTGACACTTATTTGGATGTATTTAATGAAGTATGTGGAACACGTTTATTTAATACTAGTTGTGCCCGCGAACTACGATGCTCAGCTCCTATTAGTCGTAGCGTGATGTTATATAGCTTAAAGCCTTCCTCGATAAATTGACTATCCAACACAAAAAGAATTTTTCAATTCGAATTAGTAGTTCCTGAGATCAATCAATTCGATGAGCGCGTTCAATCAAACAAACAAACAAACAAACTCTTCAGCTTCATAATATTAGTGTATAGATGTTATGTTTATGTATTTTATTGTCATTGTATTAGGTAATTATTATAAATGTTCGCCACATCCCGTCATTATATCGCATTTCGAAAATTACTTTCCTCTACCCATAGGTTGTCTAGTGATTGTTGCCTTTTGCAGTATGGCCGCCTTTTATTATATTCTCCATTTGCACAAAATAACGAATAAGCGCCTTTCGTTAACAATAAAGTATTAACTAATTCATTGGATAGTTATAGGTTTTTTGGAAACATAAAATGAAATTACATATGAAATCACAAAGTTTTATAAATGGTTAGAGTTAATTACTCGGTTGTTGAGGAATCCAGGTAAAACTCAATTACATTTTAGGCCTTATCATCAATAACCGTTAGGTGAGATAAAAGTCAATAACTTCCCCCTGATATTTACAAAAAACTGGCCAAGTGCGTGTCGGGCCACGCGCAGTGTAGAGTTCCGTAGCTGCAAATGCCAACTTTAAGTTCACACTCACACCTCACAACACGTTGCTATTAAATTAGGCATTATTAATTTGATTAAAGCTGCAATGATTTTATATTTCCTTAACTTCACGTGGTTCGTAAATTTATATTCAGTACTAATTTTCAATGAAATTTTACTTTTCCGAGTACATTTTATAAGTTGGTCGTCTATAACTTTTTAGTTTGTACTTAGATTTTCCAAAGTCCTTTTGTATTCGATAAAGTATACTCCAAGGGTGGTCCCATGGTCACCAAAGTTAGGATCTGATGATAGGATCCCATGAAAATCGAGGAAAACCCATAAATTGTCAGGTGTGTCCAACGTGTTTTGTGTGTAAGTTACACGATTAGTACACCGCCAATTGTGGACCGATTTTCAAAATTCATTTTGTATTTGATAGACTATACTCCTGGGGTGATCTCAAGGTTACCAAAGTCAGGATTTCATATGTAATTTCATTTTATGTTTCCAAAAAACCTATAACTATCCAATAAATTAGTTAATACTTTATTGTTAACGAAAGGCGCTTATTCGTTATCTTGTGCAAATGGAGAATATAATAAAAGGCGGCCATATTGCAAAAAGCAACAATCACTAGACAACCTATGGGTAGAGGAAAGTAATTTTCGAAATGCGAGATAATGACGGGATGTGGTGAACATTTATAATAATTACCTAATACAATGACAATAAAATACATAAACATAACATCTATACACTAATATTATAAAGCTGAAGAGTTTGTTTGTTTGTTTGGTTGAACGCGCTAATCTCAGGAACTACTAATTCGAATTGAAAAATCACACATCCACAAATGGCGGCGTAATCGCGAAACATACACACTGGAATAACGACACGCCGGAGCTCTACGAGTCTCCCAGACCATGACCTGCGAGCGGGTCCCCAGGCGACACACAACCCCATCTTCAAAAAGAAGGGGAGGTGACGCCCCACATGGCCACGTGAAGTGGCCCGCCGGGTTAAACCCGGCCACACCACGCCCCCTCCACGAGGCAGCTGTCAGACTCTTAAGCCCGCGGCGGAAAATCTGCCGGGTTGCCCAGTGTGCACCACGAGGAAGTATTCTGACATCGCACCCCAACAGCCGTCAGACATGTGAGCTACGAAGTTAATTCCCACCAAACTACCTTACTAAGGGAAAAAATAATTGATTATTTGTAGGATTTTTTGAAAAAGTAAATAAATATAAACTAAAAACTTGAACAGTTAAACTTATCTATTTTTTATGTACTTACGTACAGGAACATTTGAACAACATCGTACCTAAGTATTATGGATCTTAGAGACTAATAATACGTAAGTTAACACGGTATTTGTAACATTTAGATTAAAATTAATAAACCTCGTATAAACCCATGCATCATCATCTACATATCAACATACCAGCACACAAAGCGACGAATAATCCCAATAAAACACAAGTGTACGTTGACATTGTTGAAAGTTAAGTGTTCTGTTTGTGTGACCAAAAATCAATCAAAATAAATTTAAATACAAAATAATCCGTACTAATCGGATAATTCCATTTTAATCATACAAAATAATCTATCATAATTATTGTCCTTTGGACTTGCAGCAGTAAATAACCGATCTATTTCAAGTATGCGAAGAAGGAAATCGTTAATTTACTCGCACCAGAAAGAGCTCCGATTGCGTAGGAGGACTGAGGTAGGCAAATTGAATGATTGCTGCTAAGACAAAACGGTTCGCACTTTATCTTCGACATCAGACACTCATTTTGCAGGGGGCAGCGCTATTTATATACCACAGAGGTCCAGTGAGTTATATCTCCTGGTGGAGATCGGTGGGCAGTTGAGGGAGAAGTCCGCTAAATCTTTAGACAAACTCCGTGATCGCTTGCCTCGTATGCGGAACCCAGTTTTTCTATTGCCAACTTCAGGTGAACAATTTACATATTTTCCTATATTAGTGTTTAAGCACAGTACTACCCTCTTTTCTGTGACCTTGAAGAAACTACTCGAACCACTTGTTGACCAAATTTCTGTGAACATAAAAAATATAATATAGGTACCTGTACCGGGCGAGCCAAATTTACAAGCGCGACTCATTATCGGTAATATAGCCAGTTTACGTAAGAAACGATTTTGTGCTTTGCCAAATGTGATTACTTCTATGCGCCAGCCAGGAGCATAAATGAACTCGTAGATCTATACTTAATATTACAAAGCTGAAGAATTTGGTTGAACGCGCTAATCTCAGGAACGAAGGCTTTAAGCTGGATATATCATCACGCTACGATTAATAGGAGCTGAGCATCAATAAAAAATTTGCAAAAACGGGAAAAAATTATTATGGCGAAACGTAGTTCGCGGGCACAGCTAGTATTCTTATAAATGAAAAACCATCCAAGGGAGCGTTGGACTCGTGCACCGAGGGTTTCGTACAAGTTAATCTAAGTAATTAAGTTCCCAAGTACTCATATTAACGGTTTCAGATTCTGTCTATTATTGCTTCGTGC
Source organism: Schoenobius gigantellus (assembly GCA_963935595.1). Classification (NCBI taxonomy): domain Eukaryota; kingdom Metazoa; phylum Arthropoda; class Insecta; order Lepidoptera; family Crambidae; genus Schoenobius; species Schoenobius gigantellus. The sequence continues at coordinate 33,274,292 of OZ012542.1, forward strand.
CATATTTCATTATTCTGGGTAAAGAGGAAGTACCCTTAGGTTTATTCCCTAATGCGACATAAATGGGCATATTTTTCCGTTGATTTACAAGTTCGATCACTTGCATTTAAATTTCAGTTTTATATTTGACAAAAAGGGTCTTGACAGGCAGACGGACAGATGGACAACAAAGTGACCCTGTAATGGTTACGTTTTTGTCTTTTAAAGTACAGAGTCCTGAAAATACACTGGACTATGAAAAACTTTGCAACTACGCTAGTGCCTACAGAATTCAATTTACTTCCAAAAAATATCACGATTGAAAATAAAATTCAAGAAGTCAAATGTCAATGACTATAGAAAGTATAAGTCATACAAAAAACATCTAATAATCTAATCTTTAAAACGCCTTAATTCTTATAAACAACTACAAATAAATGCTGTCACTTCAGTTTATACGACCCACTACTGGACACGAATCTACTCGTATCTTAGAATAAAAAGAATTGCCCAATGCACCACACTGCTATAGTGGAAAGCGGGCTGCGGATTTTACTGCTCAACCGTCTACATCGGATCGGAGCGGCTTGAGGGTTATTTTCCCGCTCCCTCTCCGCTTCCTAGTTTCGCGATACACATCCTACCAATTAGAAGGCGATAGCATTCCATTCCCTCTCACCAATCAGAATCTTACTTTCGATGATTGGCAACGCGACGCCATCGCCAAGACGAGCACTCCATAGTTATGTGCTGTGTTCTCGGCTATGTCGTAGGGAGAGTCTTCTCCCGATGAGTGACCTAGTGCAAGTGGTAGCCGAAGCACCCATGTCCGGTCAATACCTGCACTAACCGGTATGAGAGGATGTCAAGCAAGCGGCCAACCCTCTTCTCCAACACCTTACGACCCATATGGTCAGGGTGCCAGCTCATGCTGATCTTACGATAAACGCACGCGAACCGGATCACCATGACCCTTTGTAGTCTCCACAGTAGGGCCATCGTGAGGGGGAGAGGTACTCCGCCCAAATCGAGCTCTCGTAAAGTGCCATCGACCATATCACCTCGTGATACAATCGCCACACCGAATCTGCAGGCCAATTATGGATCTTTCATCGTATGACATGGTATAAATTTGAGAAAAAGAAGTCATGAAATGTTGCATTTCGTATTACCGATCTCCAATGATTATCATCACTATGGCATAATTTCAATTATGTCATCATTAAATAATGAACAAATGATTAAAAATCTGAGCGGAAATCGTATTTTTCGTTTTGCACTATGATATCATATGATATCATTTGCAAAACCGTAAGATCGGTAATAGGCCCTCTGGTCCTCTCAGGTACGGGAGGAACCGTCCTTTTGTTTCCCTAGGTTCTATGAACGATTATAATAATATAATAAAAGAAGTTAATGAAGCTTTAGGTTTTATGAATAAATGTTATAATTTAATAATAGTCATTAATAAAAGCTTTGATTTCAGGGAAAACGAAAATGTCAGAGGATGAAAAAGTGGATGTGTTGACATTTAGGTCGTCCATACAACATTTCACAGGGTACGATTATGTGGTGTTTGTTATCATGCTGTCTATCTGCGGAGGCATCGGCGTGTACTTTGGCTTCGTGAAGAAGCAGAACTCAACCCAAGATTACTTGTTGGGTGGCAGAAACATGAAATTAGTACCAGTTTGTTTTTCTCTAGTGGCAAGGTAAGTGATAAGTATTATATAAAGTGAATATTTTTTTTATAGAGTTCAGCTCTTTTGTCAGATTATCTGCAATCTATATAAATATTACAAATGGTAAAGTGTATGTGTGTGTCTGTTTGTTTGTCCGTCTTTCACAGCAAAACGGAGCGACGAATTGACGTTATTTTTTAAGTGGAGATAGTTGAAGGGATGGAGAATGACATAGGCTACTTTTTGTCTCTTTCTAACCCCCTACTTCCCTAAAATGGGGAGTGGAAGTTTGTATGGAGCATTCCGCAATTTTCAAGGTAGAAAGCTAAAAATTGGTATGCGGACTATTTGTGACTAACAAAATAATCGTGCATAATTTTGTTTTGGAAATCTGCCCTCAACCCCTTAAAAGTGGGGGAGAGGGGGGGGGGGGAGGAATTTTATATGGGAATTTTCGCAGTTTTCAAGGTAGGAAGCTAAAAATCGGTACACAGACTCTGTGTTAACAACGAAAAATACCTGCTTTATTTTTTTTTTTTAATCTTTCGTGTTACCCCGAATTTAACTCAAGCGAAGCCGCGGGCAAAAGCTAGTATCTAATTAAAAGAAATGGTATAATAAAAAATAGCCAAACTGGCAATTTTTTTTATTATTCATATACCAAAGTATAAAAAGTTCCTCTAAAATGTTATCGCCTAGCTTTTTGCCCTCAATTTCCATAGAGAGGATGTCTGAATTTTAAAAAGAAGGAATTCCCATAGTACACCCATTCTAGTCAGAATTTATGGAGAAACTTTTATCTTTTGCTATGTATGGTTTCCATTCAATATTATTCAATCATATTTTGCTGTTAATAGTGATTGTCAAAAATTTCTACGGCCGGTTCAAATAAAGAAATCTATTTTTTTGATTCTAATACAAATATGACGATAGTTTCATTTCAGGAATATCGCTTTTAGGGACACCTACAGAACTCTACATTTATGGCACAGCATACCTTTTTTTTCTAACCGGCGCTGTATTGATGTCTTTTATTATTTTCAACACTTTTCTGCCGGTATTACATGAATTAAAGTTGACGTCTGCTTATGAGGTAAGAACCCATATTCGATAATCAATTTTTTCTCACATATTTTTTATATGTATACAACTGATAACAATAAAAAAATCTTATTTTCTATGCGATCATAAAATCATATTGCTTAGAATTAAACTAAACAATAAAACATCATAATAATATTAAAATTAACTGATAGATTCCAAACATTTTATTCTCCCGTTTATTTCATTACGGTTTATACAAATATAAGTGCTTTTCTAAGGTTGTATGTACTTTAATATAAATATTAATGTTTTCTAGTACCTGGAGCATCGATACGATAAGAGGTTACGCGTGTTCGGTTCTGTTCTATTTAGTGCGTACTTGGTAAGATTTATTTTATTTTATTTGATATGCTTTTTGTAAAATACATTAACATTTCTTCTTTAAAAAAGTATAGTAGAAAAGAAAACCAAAAACACTAAAACTAACCTCTATAACGAAAACAACTACAGCTAAGGCTACCTTATTCAAAATTTAAATTGTTTCAGATGGCATGGCTCCCTATAGTCATATATGTACCAGCATTGGCATTTAATCAAGGTAATTATTTTCTCTGTTTCGTGATTAATGATTGTTTTACTGACTAATGCATCAATTAGATTGTTAGATGGAGTTTCCAATTTTTTTTTATAAAAATGTATTCATTTTTATTGTTTTTGTGCCTAATTAGATACTATACCTATATCTACGTAACTACTTCACTTCTATAATAAATGTAATGTAATAATTCAAAAAACATATAATACTTATATCTTTTCTAATATAAAAATCTCGTGTCACAGTGTTGTTATGGAAATCCTCCGAGACAGCTTGATCGATTTTTTTTGTGTATATTTATTGGTAGGTCTGAGAATAGGTCGTAGGATATTTTTATACCCCTATGTGATAAGAGTGGCCCTCTCCAGGTATTTCTTTTTTGGTAAATTATTATGACGAAACGTAGTTCGCGGGCACAGCTAGTTTATTATAGATGTTACGGGTAATGCTAGAAGCATATGTAAACTAAGGTATACCTGGGTAAAGATGGTATTAAACGAGCATTTTGGGTAAAGTCCGAAACTCTTAGGTCTAATCAACACGGCTCAATCTTGGAATGGAAACTAAATTATAATATTTTATAGTGATCTCTCGTAGATGCCGTGTTGGCTCCTGATTAAAATTTGCCCCTGTATTTGCATTAAAAACCCCCTGTATCACCACACTTTATACTTAATATCATGGGTAATCACAATGGCATGTTAAAAATATTTGACAAAAATAATAATGCATGTAATCCAATAAATTTCTTTTATTTCAGTGACTGGTGTAAATATTCACATTATTACTCCAATAGTATGTTTCGTGTGTATATTTTACACGACACTGGTAAGTGTTTGTCACATGGAAAAAATATTCTATCATAGTCATATTTACATAACAGTATAATAAATAATGTAATATTATAATATTTTTAATGTGATTAAAATCAGTAACAACAGTTAAAAGCGTGTGCATATTATTATAACATAATATTTTATCTCATAATATTTTATCTCATAATTATGACCCGCACAATTTCTTGACTATAAATTGAAATGTATTAAAGCACAAATAACTGTTTATAAATAGCAGTGCACAACGCAAAATAGAATGTTTAATCTTTAACAAATTAATTTCTGTGTGTGGCTTTCAGGGTGGTCTTAAAGCAGTTGTATGGACTGACGTTATTCAAACAGTGCTTATGGTAGGTGCAATGATTTTAGTCAATGTCAAAGGCACTTTCAATGTTGGAGGATTTCTTGAAGTTATTAGGAGGAATTGGGAGACGGAGAGAATTGAATTTCCTTCGTATGTAAATAATAGCAATTTTAACTATCTATATGTCTAAAATCTATAATAATAAATTAATTTAAGGTGACATTGTAATTTTCTTCAAAATACGAATTTTGTTATTTTTAGGTTATCATTAGATTTCACCGAAAGGCATACACTGTTGTCAGTTTCAATAGGATCAACGTTTTATTGGATAGGAAACATTGCAGTCAATCAATCAATGATGCAGAGATTCTTATCGCTTCCAGACTTGAAATCTTCTAAAAGGTATACTCTGTTATTGTTGACAACATTATGGTAACTGTGCTCCAATCAACCGAATATTGTAGCTATTTGATTTTAATATTACTATATGATTTGGGTAGTTATTGTATACACTAACAGCCGGTTAGGTCTGGTCTTACGTTTACAATTTCGTAAAGAATGACGGAAAAAGTCAACATAATACATAAGAAATTTTTGTTCCACTATTAAATGTACGGTTTACGCCATAACGATACAATTTTAGTTTTGCTAAAGCAAATCATAAGAAGTAATAGATTTGGCGCAACCCAGGGTATAGGTACCTAGCTATTGATCGTGGCCAGGCGTTAAAAAGAACTCTTGAGTTAATAAAAGGTTGCCTGTACATCACACCGACTCTTTAGTTATATTGAAAAATTATCTCACAAGGGCGACAAAGAAAAAGTGGTAGAGTTATGTTTCACATGCGGTTGAGTGCAATTGCTAGTTCCACGTATATCTCTTACCAAAGTTTTGGGGTTTTTCTTACTCTAAAACTTTATTTAAAATGAATTTGTTCATAATGTAATATATGCGAAAGAACATATAATCGAACGTGAATTGTATAGCAAACTATCACAAATTCATTTACGATGTTTTTAACCCAGCAATAGCAGCTGTAAATTTTTAATTTACTTGCAGAGCTGTTTGGGGGTTCCTTGGAGGGGTGACGCTCATCGTCCTCATTTGCGCATACAGCGGGCTCTTGGCGTTCGCCAGATACTATGACTGCGACCCTTTGAACTCCAAACTGGCTTTGGCTAAAGACCAACTTCTGCCACTCCTGGTGATGGATGTGCTGGCTGAGTGGAAAGGCATGCCCGGTATTTTTGTAGCCGGTGTATTTAGTGCTGCATTGAGGTAGTATTATATATGAGATTATTTGTTACACTAAGACTTCGCCGAATGTTTTATATGTTTTATTCAATATTTTTGCTAAAATAGAGTTTTAACTGTCGTCAGTTTATTTCACTTGAAACTGTATAATCACTTACTTGACATTTCTTAACGGAAAAGTTATAGATAGCCTCTAATAGAGTTACTACAAAAAGTTGCCTCATGTTAGTATGGTGATAATATTATACTGTCACTGTCTATCCTATCAGTACAAATGAAATAACATCATTCTTAAATAATTACTAACATAACACAAATGTTACACTTGTCAATATATTGTGGTAAGCCCTAATTGGCGAAATATCAGGAATATCAATATTCTGAAATGGAAACAAACTCAGATAATTGAGTTGCCGATAAAATAGTGTGTGTAGTTATTTTGTATATATTGGGATGGCAAATAGTCTGCTGGGATTAGAAAAAAACTTTAGTAACTTAATTCAAAAAAGTTTACCTCTTAGAGAATCGAAACAGGCCTTGCAGGTGGTCTGAACCACCAAGGCCTAAGGCCTAATATTGGTTGACTAATTAAATAAACTGACCGCTAAAATAGCATTTTTAATTGCAGTTCATTGTCTACCGGCCTTAACTCCATGGCGGCAGTTGTATTGGAAGATTTTTGGAAACCTTTCTTCAAAAAGCTGACTCACAGACAGACTCAAATTTTGATTCGCGCCGTTGTTGTGATTTTAGGTGTCATATGTGTCGGTATGTCTTTATATTATCAAAATTCCGCGCAGATTTTCCGAATTAACAATAATACTATCTCCTTATTTCAGACCTTTTACAGTCCATAGCGGGTTAATAACAAAATATCTCAATACTATGTTAGTGACTAAAATTAATAATAAGTATCTCGGACGAAAGAAATAAGAAATAGAAACAGAAACGCTAATTGGTGAATTAAATAATTTTTTAACACACTGCTGCTTTAATTTTTCTTGCTCTCGTAGGGATATCGCAAAAATTTTGACAAAAAAAAACAAATAGCAAAGTGGATTACACAACTCCAAAAACGATGACTTTCCTTCACATAGGTACTCTAATTCCCTTTTCCACATACAAGGTGTTATGATTGCAAAAATGTGTATAAAGATTATTCCTCAGTGTAATTAATCAATAGCCAAAAAGTGGTCCGCGAATAAAAACTCACTTTAGTAATAGAATAAGGTCCGAGTCGACTGAGAGCATATTATGACTATTTGTTGGTTGCTTCGAGCAATAATATAAGTCTTACGAACTTGTGTACAAGATGAATGTCATAACACCATTAAAATATTTATAATAATATACTTTTCATACCACCTGCTCGACAATGTTCAATTATAACACGTTTAACTTCAACGTAAAGCAAGACATTATTTATCTCCGAAGCGACATAATGTGGTATGAAACTCCCAAGGAAGTAGTGTTTTAAATTTTTGAACATAAAATTGTTCTATGAAAATTTTTAAATTCATATTTTTTTTCTTTTTTGCCATGTAATGCTTTTTTGTTTAATTTTTCGGACATTTTCTTTTATAAAAACTCTCCTGACAATAACGAATACAACCAAATAAGATTTAACCAATTTGGTGCAGTTGTTTTGATGTTATGCGCGTACCTACCTACATACTTTTCGACGGTTCATTTTTATTTATACATATAGAACATATAGAAGATATTTCATTTGACAAATACAAACTAATTATTTTACTCTTTAGCTTTAGTGTTCGTCGTGGAAATGTTGGGATCAGTGCTACAGCTTACGATGAGCTTATCATCAGCTTCAATGGGACCCCTGGCTGGAGTGTTCTTAATGGGCATTTTCTTTCCGTTCATCGACTCGACGGTACGCTCCATTCATTTTTATTATTGGTTCATGACAATATTATCTGTGTTTTTTAAGATCAAGAATTGATTGTATTTTAACCTGCGTGCCACTTATAGCTATTGTCATTATTACGAGTATTTAATTAACTACCTACAGTAGGTAAAAGCATATGAAAGGTTGTTTTTATAAGGGACGGATTTGGTTTATGTTGATAATGTTTTATGTGGGTACCTCTGTTTACTTATACATTTTAAGTAAGGTGTTATTTTTATTTAAAGGACCTTCAAATCTACCTAGTCCTAAAGAAACAGAATGGCAATTCACGGAATTGATATGAATCACTTTGTTTGGTTATAATTTTGGTTATAATGTCTCACATATTATCATCTGGAAAATTTGGTTCTCGGGAACCAAATTGTGTAAAGTTATAGAAACGCCCCGCCAATGACACAACACAACGTACACGTGGGTTTGTTTAGTGAGTGGGAGTTCTAAATACATATTCTTATGTACTAGTCACTGACAGGTACTGCGTGTAGCATTTCAATTCGTCACAAAACAGGTATATTATAGAAAAACCGTTTTTTTGCGACAACGTTAGGTGACTCTCTTGTCGGTGGCTCCACTATCACTCGTCAGGAAGCGCCCTAAGCCGTGTGATATTTTTCTGTTTATTTTTTCAGAGTGCACTAGTCGGTGGTATTCTCGGTCTTTCATCATCATGGTGGCTGGCTGCGCAGTCTCAAATAGCACAGGCGCGGGGCCTCCTCAAATTCGAAGAAAAACCGAGGTTCACACTAAACTGTACTTATACGTTTACGCAAATTGTATACAGCGATGAAACAATAAAAAGGTACGACAATATTTTAAATATCAATTAGCTATTATTCATCCATATAAACTCTAGTGCTTGTCATAAGTTAACACCCTCTAAAATGGAAGGACACTGAAACGGTGACACAAATCTGGTCCTGCCAGGAGTGCGAGCATGGAACTCTCGATAAACCAAATTTGAGAGTAAATTTCGATATGATTGATATTATTCGACATTTTTTCGATGTCGGCAGCATGGAACTTTTTTTTACCGATCTAACCACAAAATCGACATAATTTATCATCTTTATCGATGAAGTTTTTTTTTTATAGAAGGCCAAGCAAATGACTCCATTCCACCTGGTGGTAAGTGGAAGTAGAGTCCAAATGCGCAGATAGTTAGTGCGGGAGAGAGGTTAAACGCCGCACTAGCCACCCTCACCTTGCCGACCTGCAAGGTGCTTCATCACGCCTCTTTTAAAGGAGCCGGGATTATAGGAAGAAGGAAACACATGCGCCGGCAGAGAGCTCCATTTCTTAATCGTGCGTCATAGAAATGAGTAACCGAATTTCTTGGTACGCGTTTGAATGGTAGTCACAGTTATACAGTGACAACGCAGGCCAGCACGTGTTGTTCTTAAATGGAAAGGAGAAGGTGGGATTAGTGAAAAAAGCTCTTCAGAGCACTCACCGTGGTATAGACGATAGAACGCGCTATGTAACGCTATATCGCGACGCAGCTGCAGAGGTTCCATAAACAGAAGTTCCATAAACTTAGCATTTAACTTTTTTTGACATACGAGTAGGTTATAGATAAATATCGTTTAATTTCACGATATATTTTTCGCGTCTTTCATTGGCATCGATAAACTTTTGTCGACATAATTTTGGGCTTTGAAAACGGATTTCGGCTTTATTGAAACTGAAAACAGTTCACTAGCTATGCTAATTGCTTACAAGGTAACACATATTAAGGGATTCGAATAATCCTTTTGAGGCGAAATATTCATCTTTCCATAACCACTTCCATACTAATAAGGACTTTTCGCTCAGCCTGGATTCGGAATCTATACATCCAACAAGTACCTACACAATTAGTATATTTAGGACTCATTCCAGATAAGCACAGATTTGCAACATTTCTAACATTTTTGGCATAAACGCGTTTCATTAGCCTTTGATGTTAGCTTTCCGCGCCGGTTTCATGTGTTGCCTAAAAACATTATTGCCACGAAAAGTAAGCATCAAATTAAAAAAAAAAACACAAAAATTGTTTATTTCATAAGCCTTAAATCTAATACAGCATTTTTCTGAGACCCTCCTAGTAGGTTTCCGTAAAATCCTGTGGTAGGGGATCCCGCTCTTCAAAATATTTTATTTTTAAGTAAAGGCCTAAACATGCGATGATCAATTCAAAATGAAAGTACTCAATTCTTGTGTGTGTTCGTGTGTGTGTGTGTGTGTGCGCGCGCGCACGTGTTGTGTGTATGTGTGTGTGTATATGAATGAGTGAGCTTAACTGTCCATATATATTGTATATACATTTACATTATTATGAACTTATAGAATTCTTATAAATTTCTCAATACCGTCATAATCCAGGGTCAGTAGCCATTCAGCTATTGCTGTCTTACATTTCGATATTTTAAGTTTGTGTATAAGGACATTAGATGACACTGCCAAAAAATAATTTAATTGCAGATTCTGATTTGCAAAATTTGTAATTTTAAGCTAATGGACTAAGTATGTAAGGTGTAAGGAAAAATAAGTAAAATTATAAAAAAAAACTTTTTCAAATACGTAAGCTTTCAATACTCGTCAATACGAATCAAAAGACCCCACGCTCGGTGGGGTTGTGTCATTTTATTGGGAAGTTCCTATAGTCACCTTTCAGCTCCAGTATTAGATCAGCTCCATATCATCGTAATATTGCATTGTCACGTGATATTCATATGCATGCAAAATTTAAGCTCAATCGGAAATCGGGAAGTGGGTCAAATGTAACTTGCAAGATTTCATTACAGACACCAGACAGATGAAAGTAAATAAAAGCTTGTAAAAATCAGTTCCTACCGTTTCATTGTTACAAGTAGTGCGGTAAGAAATGTTAACATTTCTGGAAAATAACATGAAACTTTTAACACCAAAAAATGGTGATGCATAAGTGGAGCGCGACATATAACTTTTTTTGACATATAACAATGAATGACGAAGTAATGATCAATATGTATAATGAATGATCTGAGATATACCGGGTGTAACTGAACACCCTAATAACATCCATTACTGTATAATGAATGAGTAATCGGTTAATGTTTATCAGCTCTACATAGTTATCAAGTCCGCTTTCATGCTACCGTTTGTCGAATTTAATTCGATAGATCGACAAAATATATTGATGATACTTATATAAAAATATCGATAGAGAAGTCGTTCGAAGATAAGTTGCACGCACTGCAGGTTATATAGACTTAAAACGGGACTGTTTTAACCAATATGAAATCGATAAATCTACTGTTCTTCAATAATTGACCAATGCCTTTAATTAATATCGACTTATATGTATACTTACTAAATTATTAAATATGTATGGGGTATTTTAACTACTGTAAGATACCTTAAACATTTAAAATATTAAATCGATTATTACACAAAAATAATCATTTTCATATTTTTCCGCTTTTGGTATTTTATATTGAAATAAATATATACATTAGAATATAAGGGCGGTATGTTGGTTATAACTCACGAGGCGGAATTTCAGCCCGAACCGTAGGCGAGGGCGAAATAGAGCCAAGTGTATACATATAACCAATATACGCACGTATATCGTACAACGTTTTTTAACACACTGTGAGAAAAATACCTGATAAACTGAATTTTTTGATTAAATAACACAAATCATTGTTAATTTGTTGACAAACTAAATAATGGTATAAAAATAATCATTTAAAAATCATATAGTTCGTTGATCTTTTATATTACCTCTAGCTTTATAAAAATAAAATAGTACATTGCTGGCGCGGCCGGCAAGTGCAGCATTGCTGGACTCTGTGATCAGTCTCGGCTATAATACACGCGTGTTTTATGAGCTGCTTTATGTATCCAAAACTGGTAAAATTAGATCCACTTTACGAGCAAGTGTGTTGAAAAATATTATATTATTTAGTATTTTATATTGTAAGTGATCACGTGTGTATAGAAATATTTATGTCTATACATACATGATTATTTTTTATTTGATTTGATATAAAAAATTGGATTTGTTCCTGATTCGTCACATTCCTGATTCGTCATATTCCTCACTCGTCATATCATGTACATTTGCCTGCACAAACTTATTATAGAAATCCTGGTAAGTAAATGCTAAGAACCTCTTTAGATATTAATAGATGAGTGAATGTTACTTGTCTATCATGAAGCTAATATCATTATCACTTTTGTATTTATATCAAGTCAATGTTATTGTAATATAATTTTAATCCAAGAAGATGGCCTTGCAGACTTGTAATAATGGCGCGGACGAAAAAAAGGAATTTTATCGAAAGTGAAAGATGAAAAAGTTACTGTTGCATTCTGGGTACCAATTCAAAATTTGGGGTAACGACCTGTCCTGATCCACTGGACTTTCCCACTGATGGGTGGGCAGGTAATTTACGATTACCCTTTCACCCACTACGGAGCTATATCGAGTTTGACAAATAATTATTTACATGGGACTCCGCCTTAAGTGAATTATTGTCTAGTAACCGTACTACAAAAAATAACTATGAAAAATGAAATCGCAAACACGTGCGTACGTGTTTGCGATTTCATTTGACTGTATAATGACGAATTAGGTATATGACGAATCAGGAATATGACGAGTTAGGAATATGACTAGTTAGGAAAGTGTCGAATAAGGAATATGACCAATCAGGAATATGACGAATCAGGAACAAATCAAAAATTGGACCAAATCCTCACTTATTGGCCAACATTTTCCATCTCCTTTGAATCTAAATACGTAGGTACAAATCAGCTTAGTGAGATATATTTTATTTATTTATTAATCTATTTTGGTGGTGCTTCTAATATTTTTTAATTAAGTATTATACCAACATCATTTCCATGATCATTAGACAATTTCGAACGCAAAGACTGCATGATTCTCTAGATATGGCTCCGTTAAAATTGAAAGTATTTAAATAAAAAACCTTGTATAGTTCTTTTGTTGTTGATATTGTACCTCGAATATACATATATTTATATTTTTTTTGCAGTGATGTGCCCTATTTGTACCGCATCTCGTATCTCTGGTTTACCGCTTTCGGGTGCATCATCACGATCATTGTAGCCTGTCTCTACAGCCTGGTGAGCTCAACGAAGCCTCGTAGGGACGAGAGGCTGTTTGCGCCAGTCGTCAGGAACTGGCTAGCGAAAAAGAAACGGGTATGTACCTCTTTGAGGGTGCTTTTCCTTCAATCATGAGCTAGGAAAGTGAGCGGTAATTGACAAACCCTTCATATCGTAGTTTTGCTCAGCGCAGCTCTGATAGAATAGTGAGTGGTAATTGACAAACCCTTCATATCGTAGTTTTGCTCAGCGCAGCTCTGATAGAATAGTGAGTGGTAATTGACAAACCCTTCATATTGTAGTTTTGCTCAGCGCAGCTCTGATAGAATAGTGAGTGGTAATTGACAAACCCTTCATATCGTAGTTTTGCTCAGCGCAGCTCTGATAGAATAGGATTTTGCATTCTAAAACAGGTGAAAGTGTGTTTGGCAGAACAATTGAAGAACGTGTACTACAGACCAGTACTAATTATGTGTCTACGATGTGTACCTAAAGGGATGTGTGCAATAGACAAAATACTCAAGCTGCCTCTGCACACTCTGCACCCTCGGCACCACCCCGCCTCATAATCCATACTTATTATTAATATTATAAATGCGAAAGTAACTCTGTCTGTCTGTCTGTCGCGCTTTCACGCCAAAACTACAAAACCGATTTAGATGAAATTTGGTATCGACATAGTTTGAGTCCCAGGAAAGGACATAGGATAGCTTTTATCGCAGAAATCACCTCTTAAGGTGGAGAAATGGGGGGTAGAAGTCGGGCATCAATATCGGATATAGATGAAATTTGGTATGGAGATAGTTTTAGTTGTGGGGACTCTTTGTACCGCTCATTTCCAAATCGTTTCATAGAATACGCATTTTCGCACTGCTCCGCTTCCACGTTGGTGTAACGCCCTTATATATCACTAGCTTTCCGCTCGCGACTCGCCTGCCTTATTTTTGTATTCCCGTGGGATTTTTTTTCCATAGGAAAATTATCCTTTGTCCTTCCCCTGGTCTCGAACTATCCCTATACCAACTTTCATCAAAATCGGTTCAGTAGTTTCGAAGCCTATTCAATACAAACAAACAATCAAATCTTTTCACTTTATAATATTAGTAAAGATATGTCACAGCTCAGCAACCTAGAACCTTCATAAAAAGAAGCCCTAATCGTGACAAAATATATTCATATATGATAATAGTTACTATTAACATCTTTTTATTTAAGAAATCGTGCCTTTTGATTATTTTATCTTTGCACCATGGGTACCTACTGCATAACATAAGCTCTGTACATTATTTTACAGCGCCACCTGATGTAAAGGTTAATCTTAAGGTTAACTTACAATTTAGATACAAATTGCTTTGGTAATTATAAGTGTTTACGCCAGGTGGCGTTTTAAACGATTAACACAATTCAGAAAATAGATACCTTTCAAAATATAATATAACTAGCTGTGCCCGCGAACTAGGTTCCGCTATATATTTTTTTCCCGTTTTTGCAACATTTTTCATTGATGCTAGTCTTGGCGTGATGTTATAAATAGCCTAAAGCCTTCCTCGATAAATGGACTATCCAACACAAAAATAATTTTTGAATTTGAGATTAGCGCGTTCAAGCAAACAAACAAACAAACAAACTCTTCAGCTTTATAATATTAGTATAGATTTACTCTGCCAATATTAGGTATTTCACATTGACATCTCTATTATAAGAAATAGTTATTTCTTAGACGTTATACTGCCAAAGATTCGCCTTTAATTATAATTTTTAATTTGGCTCGCTATGACGCGCGTGTATATTTTCGTTAAAGTTTTCATAGTAACACGTAGTGTTATTTTTGGGGGATTACTCTCTGTCACACCATTCTGTCACACCAGTGTGACACAGAAGAATTTTTTTCCTGACAGTCACACCAGTGTGACAGAGAAGAATTTTATTCCTCACAGTCACACATATTTTGACGACAAGGACAAGTATTGTTAACTTATTCAACCCCTTTCGACCCGTTAGATCCTATTACCGTTAGTTCCAGTCAGTTCATTACGTGGGCTTCCCTAAACGTCCACTAACCGGAATGTATACCTTCTTTAAACGTTCACGTCTCTGACCCCCCACTTAGGTGGAGCGTTAAAAATTCTATAAAAAATGAGATGGATCCACTCACTCTCTTGTGTGACATCACACGAGAGAATGAGTGGTTCCATCTCATTAAGAGTAAGTTAGATCGTCCAGTCTGCAGCCTGCGCACGGCAGCTTAAGTGAGCAGATATGCGCAACGATGGCGAATCTTAGCGTTACTACCAATTTTTTTCCTGCACTGATACTATTTCTAAGAATCGTGTCGTCCTTTTTAATAACCTTTCTTTTTACCAGAGGGAAAATCAGTACCAGAGTCGTCATGTACCCACTTGTAGGGGTAATAGATATGCAAGTCTTTCAGGAACCACTAGGTTTAGCCACTTACCATTAGGTGGGCATCCTGCTTATTTGCCAACTTAGTTGTATAAAAAAATAGAGAAGTAACTCAACAGAAAGTGAATCTCAGCCGCTCCTACTCTAAGGTAGTTTCTCAAATTCGATATTTCCAAGACATTCCAGATTTCCATACACGATCATTTCAAGCAAATGCTTTTACGAGAGAAATCATCAGAAGGTTTTAACTTTACCTTGCAAAACATCTTATGGCATTACGGAAGCACTTTACATTTCTGGGAGAATTATCAACCCCGAGAAAACATTTAGAAATTAATAAGTTTTTATGAAGATTTTTTCGGCAAGCGGCAATATCATATTTGCAGGCGAACGACTAGAGTTTAAAATTTGCAAGAAATGCAACAAAACAAAAATAAAAAGTGACTTCAAAAACACTGAAAAGTTAAAAATAATGGACCCGGTCACCGCACGGTGAATCCATGGAATGCTAAGTTATCGTCTCTCAATTTGTATATTGAAGTCGGTGCCAAATTTTGACTTTCTAGGAGATCATCGTATCGTATCGATAGTTGAAGTATTAGACAAAGTGCCAATACGTGCCTGTTGTATTTAAAAAACCTCTAACTCCTTAAAGTTAAGGATCCTTCCATCATCAGCGCGGTTCATGACTACCAGACGTAAATACTTGAATAGTCTGGGAAGAAATATGAAACACGTTGGACATACCTATAAAATTTAAGGGTTTCCCTCGATTTTCCTAGGATCCTATCATCAGATCCGTCTTTGGTGACAATGGGACCACCCCAGGAGTATACTCTATCGAATACAGAAAGAATTTCAAAATTCGGTCTACAATTGGCGGCGTGATCGCGTAGCAAAATAATAAACATACGCATGGAATTGATAACCCCCTCTTTTTTTGAAGTCTGTTAAATATATGGAAAAATCTTCATAAATAATCGGCGAAAATTTAATAATAAATTAAATAAACATAAGTTGGGGTGTCTGAGGGTTTGCGCTATTTCATTAACACGTTATTAACTCGTCTGGACTACGTTAAATAGTATACTTACGTTAAGACTTTTAATATTATTTTCCATTTTGTTTGAGTAATATATAATGATTTGTTTGAACTATTATTTTTGTTTAATCATACGAGTAAATAGTGTGACTCTTAGTCTCAATAGTTCTATTAGTTACTGCCTGTCACACCAGGCTACGCCAGGTAGTGTGGCTGTCAGGAAAAAAATTCTTCTGTGTCACACTGTTGTGACAAAATGGTGTGACAGAGAGTAATCCCCCTAATTTTTGTACTCCTACACTTTAATTTTTTCAGGTAAAAGAAATGAATATGAATAATGCACAAAAGTGATGTAGTCAAATGATTCTTATTTATTATAAACTTTTGAACGGTACTTATTAAGAATATCACGAAGATGCATTAAGTATTATACTATTATGTACAAGATACTACGAGTAAGTCTTCAGTAAGGATAGTCTTTGCCGGTGTCAACTCGGAATATGCCTTGCCTGAAAAAAAAGAGAATGCCATTGTAAAACTAAGAAAAGTATTATTTATTAATAAAAAGTTATCTTTTTGT
The DNA here is from genome assembly GCA_963935595.1 of Schoenobius gigantellus. Classification (NCBI taxonomy): domain Eukaryota; kingdom Metazoa; phylum Arthropoda; class Insecta; order Lepidoptera; family Crambidae; genus Schoenobius; species Schoenobius gigantellus. Next base: position 33,291,032 of record OZ012542.1, read on the forward strand.
TTAAGCTGTATCATTTTAATGCCTACAACAACCTCCTCACAGGAATTGAGCCATATCTCCTTCGTCGCTGCCTAAATCCGAAATTTAGTTGACCCAAAAGTTACGGTGATCTTTACAGAATTTTCTAAAACAGATACCTATATAAGTCAGCAGCGTTAAAATGGTTGATTTATTTTTATTAATAATAATAATATTTCTAAACCACAGAGAAAATCGCACTTCTACCTAATGATAATTGTAAGAACACAAGAATACTAATATAATAACATTATTGTTGTATGTGAATAAGTTGGTAATGATGTCTAGGTGGTCTCAAAGGTTATTAAACAAATAGAAATATTCGCCTCATAGGGGAATCAAGCCCCTGATCTCCACATCTCAACCCCAGAGGTGTTATATAGAAGTAACAACAAAAACAATACGTACTGATACTTGTTAATGTCGCCGTTTCCCATGGGGACTTTATCGCCCGAGCACCTGCCTCGTTGAGCGTCCCGTAAGCTGTCGCAACGGCTCGCCATCAAATGGTTGTATTTGACGGTAGACGCGAAGTAGGCGAACGCCCTGCCGTGGGAGCACTGGTTAATCCAGCAGCCGGGCATCCCGCTACCACCATTGGGATAAAAGTCCGCGTCGCCGCAGGGATCGGTGTAGCCCAGCAAGCCAGTGTTGGTGTGGATCACTTCGACGTATTGAGCGTCGGTAGCGACAACTCTTTCGTCGTCTCTTCCCCATAGTGGACCGGCAGGGTCAAGAGCTGGAAATAAACGTGCTCTAGAAGGTTATTGTATTTATTACTTAGAAAGAAGTTTGGTATTGAAAACATCAGCTCATCAAGTATATTTGAGATACCTGTTTTGTAATTTATATATCTCTAATACAAACAAACCACAAAACAATTCGCTACCTTGGCGTTTGAGCGGGGATCCACAACTCTCCATGCCGAATTCCACATAAAATATGGTACATATTGACCACTGAAACACGATATGATATAGCAGTATATCGTAAATATGTATTTTGACAGTTCACCGCGATAAACGGGGGGCTGGCAAATAAAGAAATGTACAACTATAACTTACCACTATACCTACGCGTTATACTGTAGGTATATACTATAGCTATATGCAACGGTACTGAAATTAAATTGTAAATGAATAAATTAATTATATTGTGAATGAATACTTTATTGCACACTGAATTTGACGACCTTATAGATCTAATCGTCTAAGAATCAAAACGCCTAAAATGAATGTCTACAAGGCATATTACCTAAGCCGTAAATCGTCTACAGATCAAAATGTCTGACGAAGCAAAATGCCTAAAATTTAAATTTCTAAGTAGTAATTCGTTTTTAGATCAAAATGTCAACCTAGGGTAACGCAGTAACGCATTTAGAAATAGCAGATACAGGATAGTGAATAAAAAAACTCAGAAAAAGGGAAAATTTTTATATACCTATTTACGAAAAATAATCTAAAATATTTTTTTAAATATTACCAGGACAAATAGTAATTGACACAAATAGAGAGGCCTCTAATAGTTAACACTGAATAGAATTCGAGAATTAAGATTCAACCCACTTATAATAATAAAAATTAAACTATTGCGATCGCTTTTCATAAAATGCTTTATAAAACACCAGTCATCATAATTATATTTACTTACTAAAGGGAAGCTCTTAGCCTTCATCTCACCTGATGGTAAGTGACGATAAGGCCGAACGTGGAAGTTAACTTTACCTGGACTCCTCAACTGGCTATCCTCTGATTGTCGGGACACAACAATGCTATTAACATTGTTGTTATGGCGACAAACTTAGGTAAGCCAGGCGGGCTCAGAAACTATACCACCAACCAAACCGAGCAGAAAAACTTCGGCACCCACGGGGAATTGAACCCCGGGCCTTCCGATCAACACTCAGTGATCTTAAGAGGAAATCGTACGTGTCGTTTTTCCATACAAACGTAATCCCCTGTTTCCTTCCCAGATAATGGCAATAGCTGTTCTATTTTTTCCAAAAAAAATCAATGGTCACAAAAGCATGTTTCTATGTTTTCCTTTTTTCATTAAGTTAATTAATAAATGAGATATATAAATCTTCAAAAACCTGAAAAACTGGCCTGATTTTTTCCTCTATTCAAACATTCTGCAAACAAATTTGACTAGATTATATGAAAAAAGCAAAAAAAAGAAACACAGCCAAAGTGTTTTTCTTTAATTTTTAACGCATAAAGTAATTAAATCGGTCTGGTTTTAGCAGATAACACAGGGGACTACGAAACGTATATTTTGTGTACTTTTTAAACGTGCTGCATTTGTCTCTGTCGCGCTCAGAACGATTGTTCGGGCACACAGCGCAACAGCCTCTCCGGACCCACCATACCCCTGCCCTGGCACTAACCCTGGGGGTAGGGTGGGACTTAACAATATATTTTACAAATACCTATTTCTGAATTCTCTTGACCTTAGTGTTCCCTCTTTACCACTAGACCACGGAGGCGGTAGTGATCATACTTCCAGCTGCACAAAGTTTCGAAAACGTGGCATAATAATCAACTATTATAACTTAATCCTAAGGAGGTACTAGTGAATTCCTAAGACGAAAGACATCCGCTTGTTAGAGTTAGGTTTGGTTACGCCGGAACCATTTTTGAACTGAAAGCAATTGTGACAGATTTATTTTAAGAAAAGGGCAGATTCGAGGTCACGATAACTAAACATACCTGTGATCCTTTTCACCCTGCCGCCAGTCTCCCTGCCCGCATTGCCGACAAGATGTCCACCAAGGCTGAAGCCGACCAGATGCACTGTCTCATACGACGCCGCGCCTATACTGACTAGCCAGTTAAGGAACTGACCGACTCCCCTGCCGACTGCCGGGACACCCCTCTTGGCAGTTGTGTACCCTTTGTTAGCAAGCTTGCTCCAATCAACCACGATGACGTTGATATCATGGTCTCGAAGGAAAGCTAAAATGACAAACGTAATGAATTAGGAATATGCCCCAGCAGTCCATCGATTAATATGACGTATTTTGAATGTCATTCAATCAAAATACGTTCATTAAACTATTGCATTAATTAAGCATGCGTAATTTTAATCGATGGATAGTAACATAAAGTTTAAAGTTTAACGTTTACAAACAATATTTAATCCGCAATAATTATTTATTATTGCTAATGAGATAACAACTATACCTGCTATCTTTTAAGTTAGACCAAATTACATACAGTAAGCCTCATCAAAATCGGATATTTCAAATTTTTCGAAATTTATCCCAGACAAACACCGTGATGATAGATTTTTAAATATATAGATAGCTTTCCGCTCGCGGCTTCGCCCGCATTCTTTTGTTTTCCCGTAGGAATTTTATTTTACAGCAGGAAAAATAGCCTACCGCTCGCGGCTTCGCCCGCGTTACTGTTTTCCCGTGAGAATTTTATATTTTCCCGTAAGAAAAATAATTTTGTAGTCTATATTAATTAAGGATAACGTAGCATTCTAATGGTGAGAGAGAAAATCGGTCCTCTAGTTTCGGAGCCTATGCAATACAAACATACAAAAATACAAATCTTTCCTCTAATACTCGTATTACTATAGATAATAAGAATAAAATAAGGTAATACGAGTTATGTCAATAATCTGGATATTTACTCGATATTGCAAAATTAACTGGATACTGTGGATACGAGTGAATTGGACATCTCGAATTTACTGCATATAGCAGAATTAAAAACCCAGAATAACCAATTCTAGGTTTCTGCAGATTTCTTCCTTTAAATATAACATTTAAAGGAAGAAATCTGCAGAAACCTAGAATTGGCAACAAAAAAGTTTTGATATAATTATGTATTTTCGTATACCTTCGGTGATCATCCGGTTCATCTCATTTTGTCCATACCCGTTCCATCCGTGAGTCAAGAAGACGATGCCACTATTTTTGTTATAATTAGAGTCATTGATACTGTTTTCATCGTCTTTACGAAGATATTGAGCGTCGAGAGGATTAGATCTGAAAAAAACGAGAAATTTTGATCAAGTTCATATCTATTTAAAAGAAAACAGAGGAAAATAATTTTACAATAGTATTTCTTATCGTAAGTAGTATGAAGCTGTCGTACTAATTTGCGCTAACTAATCTTAGCACTCTCTCAGGAGACCTCAAATACAACATTTATACTACTTTTTAGGCGAAAATCTTATAAAAAACGCTAATTACTACATTAATTATCTAACCGTTATTTAGACTGGATCTATATTAAATTTAGGATAGCAAAAAATTATTTCAATAAAATGCATTATTTTTGTTGACCCTTAATATCAATGTTTGAAATTGCTTCTATGTCGAGTACAGTTTCCTGTCAGTTCTTATTTACCTTTAAAAATTAAACAATTTAAAATACGTAGGTATATAGAGTATTGGAAAAATTACCTAATAATAAATACATCACATAGAATACTTGTAACACGACTTTCAGTGATAAATATCTAGAAACTCAGTAAACCTACGAGTTCCTTAATTGCAATATCGATCATTACCTTGTGTATAATTTGTAGATATTGTTATCTGCGTGTCTGACGTAGCTTCTGAGGAAATCATCATCAACCGGCTCCTGGGTGTCCACTAAGTGAAGAGTGTTGTCATTTTCGCCGAGGAAATAGAAAAATCTATCACCTGCCTTATAACCCGCATTTGGGTCTTTAATTACGCTCGCAGCAGAAGCTGGAAACGAACATATTCTATTATTGTCATGATACACGTCAGCCGAAAGACACCTTCTGCTAGGCATAAGTTTTTGAAACCGCACCGTATCCGCCGTTGGCTAAACGGTGAGCGTGTGTAGGGCTGGCCCGGCAGAGTGCCAGGCCTACCCACTAAAACTCCCCGGTATTCTCCCTGCCATTTAGGGCGCGTGGGGTAGACTCCACAATGCGACACCACTACTCACGCGCTCGGGCTAGCCCGACCTGATTAGTCAGGCTATCGCAGGGGGTGATTGTCCGAGAACACCAGAACAATTCTCATATGGAGGGCCTTACGACGGCGTGTATAGGGCCAACCGTGCGAATCCCTTGTGCGAATGGTATGTGCCTTCACCTACCTATCCGTCTGCGGTCGAGGAAAGCGGCTTGGGGATATTTCTCCTCCTTCTGCAAGATTACTTCTTCGCAAAAGGACGCGACAGCCTCCCATTCCGCCTCACCGCGGAGCATGGCCACGACCATGCTTGGCAGCGAGAGATCTCCTCCTCCCAGCGCAGCGTTAAGTTCGCTGCGCTAGGTTCACCAGGCCGGGCACACAAATAAGGTGTGCTCGGCAGTGTTGTCGGGAGCGTCGCAGTGGTGACACCGCGGCGTTTCCTCCCGACGCGCGACCCGGTGCAGGTAGTGACCGAAGCAGCCATGCCCAGTCAGGACCTGTACTATGCGGAACGTGAAGCTGCCCTGCCGGCGCCCAACCCACTCCTCCAACACCGGACGGATCGCTTCGATCGTCCGGATCCCGATCGTCCGGTGCCCGGCAGCTGAGAAGGCGCGAGCCTCACCCGACTGACTCAGAGCCTCCCTCTGCGCCAGGGTACGAGTCTCCCCGTTCACGGAACCTGTGATTTTAATCCTAGATCCTTGTCAGAATGTCCTCGTCTACCCAAATGGACTTGTGATTGTAACCCTAGCTCCGAGTAGGAACCTTAAATGACTTGAAATGACGACCTGGATTCACCCCTGATGACGTAATGATGTTGGCGATCTGATTGGTCGACCACAACCGTTAAATTGTTGCTCATTAGTATAATTAGCCCTATGTCCTCACTATTCGCATACAACATGTTTTTACGAGTTTCACCAGCCTTGTTGTTTTAAGCAATTTTGGCACCCCTACCATAAATACATCCAACGCTGCGTCTCGCAGTACGTATTCCCCTCTGAGGAACTTTCCGACCCCACTGCCTAAACGTTACAAAAATATAAAATAAATAAAAACTAACCTGCTATAACGATAGACAGGAGCAGGAACTGCTTCATTTTTCCTCCAAACTTATGAAAAATTTATGAATTCATGGAAGAGTATTTGTCAAATCTACGCAGGGCATGGTGGAATATGCTTTTATATGTAACTTTTACGATAGGATATCAAAAAGTTATCTTAATATTAATAAATTACCTACCAACAATATTGTTTTATCACGGTCGATCAACCTACAAAGTACATACGCACCTATAAGTATAGCTGAATCGTCTACGTGTTTGTTTAATTATTTTCTTCTTAATCTTAATCACTTCACATGCTTTGATTTGAATTATTTCGTCACGTAAGCCAAAATAATTGTAGGTAAAGACAATAGATTTATTTCATACATATGATTTCGTCATTGCTCCCGTATAGATAATGGATTTGTTAACAAGATCATTATTATTACTTCGTAAAATATATAGGTAAATTTTATAATAACAATCGCCCACGTGTCCACCTTCATCCGGTAGGGTTAAATATCAAATGTTCAAATTTTTTTAACCGACTTCACAAAAAGGAGGTTATTAATTCGACTGTTTGTTTCGTTGTTTTTTATATGTTCGACACCTTACCTATAACTCAGTCGATTTGGCAATTTCTTTTTTGTTTGAAAGGATTCCCGATTGGTCCTGTTGTCAATAGAATCAGGATCTGGTGATGGGTATTCAGGAAAATCGAGAGAATACCATAAATTTTATAGGCACGTCCAACGTATTAATTTTTTTTTCTGAAGCTACGAGTATTCAGATTTTTACGTCTGTAGTCATGAGCCGAGCTGACGATGGATCCTTGACTTTTAGGAGTTAGATAATAGTTTGTTTAATACTTAGAATACTCTCATTTGTATTCTTTCATATTACTTCGGTGAGCTAGTATGAGAATACAAACAACATTACATTTTTTATTTTGAAGTCGGTGCCAAATTTAAACTCATGATCATCGATCATCCGAAATAGAAAATGTAATGCTGTTTGTATTCCTATATTATTTTCAACTTTTTGCCCTTTTGAAGTCGTTTTATTAAATTAATTATTTTATCGAATCTGCGATTAGTATCACCACTACGTGAGAACATCTGTATCATTCAAGAATATTTACAATGTAAACTATTGTTATTGTTTAGAGTGTAATACATAAATTCTATTGTAAAATGTTAGTACCTACTTGCGATAAAACCGATAAGTTTCTTGCGTCCATTCTTCTTATCAGCTTAAAGACGCTCTGAATGGTAGGACTGGTATGTAAAAAGATTTTGTCGATTAAAAGAGCGTTTTATCAAGTCATATTTGAATAATGATTATTTTGATTTTGATTGATTTTGAACAATCGAACCCACATATTTACCTAAATATATCAAACTATGATTTAAGCAAGTGTGAAAATAGTAGATTATGTACCAAGGGATTAAAGCAGTGTCTAACGTCACGGGCGCCATATTGAACCCCGAGCGTAACGAGGGACTCAGAGTTAACTCCTGAGTGTAGCGAGGGAGTTAAAACTTAACTCCTGAGCGAAGCGAGGGAGTTAAAACTTAACTCCTGAGCGAAGCGAGGGAGTTATGTAGAGTCCTAAGTGAAGCGAGGGGTTCAAGTCGCCTAAGACGAAGACACTGCTTTATTCCAGAGGTGAATACTCTACTTTTCATACCTTCTGCGAGACAATAAAAACTCAGGGCTCTATAACCAATTACTTATATGGTAATTTGCATCATAAACACTGTCACATTATCATTATCACTATAACTATGGTTAAAATTATCTCATTATCATGAAAACCATTAAATACAAAAAAAAAGATTTGTTATTCTCGTCACGCAATAATTTTATCTTAAGTACTCTGCTACTGCTACTTAATGCTTGAAACATTATAAAAACTTAAAACATATTAATTATAATATAATAAGACTAAGTATGAACTTAGTCTACCAATCGATTTACAATACGATACGATCAGCTGCTGGACCCTGTCAATGACCTTTAGTAGCACGCAGGCCGAATGTTAATTTGTTAAAAATAAAATGTTATCTAATTTTCTTTTATTTGTCAACTTCGTGATATATTTACTTTTATAACACCAAATAATTACAAAAAAAATTGTAATATCTTGTTGCTTACGTTAATAAAGTGCTTAGTGGAATGTGTTTTGTGGCATCAATAATACAGTCTTTTTAGAAGTTTATTCAGTGTTTTATTGATAAAGTTAAAAAACGTAAGTAAATGTCCAGGTGCTTCAGCTTTTTTTTTATTTGGGTCAATAGGTTGTTGACTATTTGAGATTTATTTCGACAGTTGTGTGTAGTAATTAATTGCTGTTTCAAAAGTAAATATACAACAAAGTTGAAAAATAAAAGAATTTTATTTGATACCATTTTATTGTTAACAAATTAATATTCGTCCTACGTGTTACTAAAGGTCATTGACAGCTAATCGTATCGTATTGTAAATCGATATGTAGACTAAGTTCATACTTGTTATATTATTATTAAATATGTTTTAAGTTTTTGTAATATTTTAAGCTTTACTTAAGATATAATTATTGCGTGACGTGTTCGTGCTTGAGAAAAATAAATCTTTTTTTTTATGGTTTTCATGATAATATCATAATTTTAACCATAGTAATAGTGATAATGATAATGTGACAGTGTTTATGATGAAAATTACCACCTAAGTAATTGGTTATAGAGCCCTGAGTTTTTATTGTCTTACAGATGGTATGAAAAGTAGAGTATTTGTAGTGCTTTTTCTCACTGAATTGTTGAAATATTGGGGAATCTTAGTTGAAAGAAAAAAAAACAAACTTATTCCTTTAGTCCGATACAAAATGAAAAGCTTTATTGTTGTAGGTACATAATTATAATACACATATGCATATGTTAACACAATTCCTCAATGCAAAGCACTTAACTTAATGTTTAATCAATACAAGCCAAGGGCAGGATGGTTCAGGTTTGTTTGATCAATCTCGGCAGGTAAAAATCAGGTACTAATTGGGTACAAAACTACAAAATGAGGGGCAATAAAGTACACCAACAAATAGTTATAGGTTTCCTTTTTTTTTTTTAAAGAAGTTAGTAGCCTTCCCCGGAGCGGTTGTTAGTAGGGCGTACCTTCGATGCTAAGTTTCCGCGATCACGGTATCTTCGAATATTCCAATTCCTTAGATTATTCTCTCTATATATGTACAATTCCACAGAATTCCTCCTTGTGTTAGGTTAGTTTGTTATGGTTTCTAGCTGTAAGGTCAAGCAGCGGAGCCCTACGGCCTCCGGTGACTGCCCTGGAGATTCATAGCACAGTGCTAGGTTAAAAATATAATTAAATATGCCTATGATCTTAGGGTCAGTGGGTCTAACACTGAGTTCTGAAGGAATCCCAGTCAATACATTTGAACCTCATGTAATAAACATAGCAAATGAATTCTAAAACGTAATTTTTAATAAATTGACAAATGGTCTTATTGGTTAGTTAATAAAAAGGACATATGGAGGGGAGAGCACCTACTTTGTGTATAATTACTGCTATTAATAAAAAGAAAACAGCTTAATTTGTGAGTTATTTGCCAAAGAAGGATGTGAAACTTAATATTGTAAAAATTTAGAATTTAACAGGAAATTCGCAAGTGTTACTCAATATATGCCTTAATCCCACTAAGATGCCGCTTACTATCAGGTTTTTTTAATGAAATAGGGGATGGAAAAGGCGAATTTTGGAAATGTAACATGTTTGATTTAATAATCAATTTACCCACAAATAAAAATAACATTAACAAAATCTGCTTTAAATCATGAAATATAATAAGTTAATTAGATACCTTATTGATTTTTTGCACTTATTGATACAATAAATCCATTTAATTTAATGAATCGCGTGACGGCGAGTAAATATAGTATTTTTCCCCTTAGCTTTACTCTTCAAGCTGAAAACAAAAAGAACTGAATTTTGTAAATTCTTTTCAAATTAAATTCACACGGAAAACGAGAGAAATACCTATGGATTTTCTTCGCTGAAATTAATTTAAATACTTTATCATCTTCGAATCAATAACAAATTTCTTCAGTCGATGTCTCACAGACAAATCATAACATAGACGATAGACGCGTTCAAAGACTAAGGTGAAAAATGGGCGCGTTCCATCTACGCGCATACTAGAATCGAGGTCCGTTCACCGAATGTTAAGCGTCCTATTGGCGACGGAACCTTCCCTAAAACCAAATTCATTTCATAGCATGTGTGTCATGATGTGTCAAGTCAACGTACGGATCTATCGGAATTCTACAATATGCTATAAGTATTTCCAGCCCAAGTTATAAGCTTGGTTGAAAAACGAAACGTAATGAAAAAATTAACCATAAACAAACTGTGAATGCTTCCCAAATTCTATTCGACGAAACTATAATTATATGATCTATAAGCTTAAGTGTATTTTATTAAAATATGTCTATAGAAATGATCGAAACAAACGGTCTAAATGTCAAATTCCGAATTTTGAGAAAATCAACCCACCTAAATGGAAGCACGGGATTTTGGGCGAAAAAAAACTATCTTTGTAAATAAGGCCAGGATAAACGCGAGATTTATTTTGTTTATGCAAAAAGTGAATAATGACCAAAGATAATTGCAAATGTCACTGACGTGACGTGAAACGACGTTGACGTTGACACTTGACATTGATATTGTGAAATTAATTGACAAAGTTAATGTAATTGTGATTTTAGTTGTGAAATTTGTGTTAAAACTACAGTGAAACCAAAGTGTTTTTGCAAAATTAGTGTTTTATGAAATTTTAATAAAAAACGGTGTTACATATTCACCTCTGGAATAAAGCAGTGTCTTCGTCTTAGGCGACTTGAACCCCTCGCTTCACTTAGGACTCTACATAACTCCCTCGCTTCGCTCAGGAGTTAAATTTTCTAGAGTCTAGAGTCCCTCGTTGCGCTCGGGGTTCAATATGGCGCCCGTGACGTTAGACACTGCTTTAATCCCTTGGTGCATAATCTACTATTATCAAAACCAGTTCCTTTAATACGAGTTACTACGGCGACAAATATTTTGTATGGCCTACAGAAAGGGGTAAGGGTAACGTTGGCGTCGTTTTCAATTTTGGCGGCCATTCATGAAAGTTGTAAATAGTAGAACAATTCAAAAGAAATAAATTTTATTATGGGGTACATAGAGCTAAATAATATCGGAGCCACTTTGAAGTTTCTTCGTAAAACCAATAATTATTATTAAATGAATGAAAACTGCTACTAATTAGCTTATTATTAATACTAGTTAAGATAAACACCACGCAACATTGTATGCCCGAAACATGAAGCGACCCAAGTGGGATATTTTAGCTTGTTCAACCAATCACAGTGCACAGTTAGGTTAGGTGCCGGCTTTTTAATGCCCCCTCACCAAAATGTATAAAAACTAAACCATTTTAAAAATACATATTGAATTATCTCAATAATTGTGTTTTGAATTAAAATATAGGCTTCTGTCCCATTATACTCGTACCCGTCAGAATTAGGTATATTCACTTTTACAGTATCGCTACTGAAGTGCCCATAACTAAGCTCCGATATTACTTATGGCAAAACTTCTTTGTTGAATATGTTCACTTAAAATACAAATTAGTATAAAAATTAACGATGGCCGCTAAAAACAAAAATGACGCCACTTGTCTATACAAAGTTACCCATACCACAGATTAGATAATAGTTACTACGTCTCATACCCCTTTGTTCCGGTCTGGGCGTATGTGCAATGTGCATGTGATATTCTATGTTTGTAACTGCACTCACGACACAGGAGAAAAGCCTAGTGTGGGGCGACGTTTTTTATATAAAAAAACTTATGTGGAATTAAATCACCCAGAAGATTTACGGAAACAAAAAGTAGTTTTTATTTGTACATACCTAACTACTATTTCGGCGACCCATTCTATCGGTAAAAGGTAGGTACTGTACTGTCGCAAAAGCGACCCAATGCGAACGGCGTTTTCCACGAATAGTTCAATCGGTGAAGGATTTATTCGTAGAACCAACCTTCGACTAACCCTTTGGCTCATATGCGCCTATCGTCCCGAATCAATTCGTGTCGAAGCTTCGGACGTTTTGTACGTCCGTACGTACCGCCACATGCCCGATAACCCATACGAAGTCCGAATATTCGCGACGATAGCCGAATATGACTGGTCCCATCTGCGTGTATCGCGTCATAGCACGAAGCCTCGGGACGATAGGCGCATGTGGAGCCACGACATTAGAGTGATTTCGGTGAAACGTCCATAGGCGAAGGATGTTTTGGTATACCGGTCTGAGCTCCTTTTAATGCATGAATGAAAGAATGAATGATATCTTTATCTCTATACCGGGTGTAACGGAATACCGAAATAATATTTAAGGTTGTTGATTAACAAAAAAAAAATGTTTTATGAGTATTCTTTGTATTTTTATTACATGCCTACTTTCGATTTAATACGCTTAACAGTTAAACGTATCAAAACGAAAGTATTCATCTGTTAATGGCGGTGCCCATCTGGATTTCGCCAACCAAGAAGATAATTGTCTTTCTCTTATAAGTACGTATTACTAGGGGAATTTCACTCCGCAGTTTAGGTGTAGGTACGTTTGGCCGGCGCGGCGCACCGGCCGGGCCGGTGTATGGCCAAGGCAAAGGCCACACCGGAGGGATGTTGGCTAGGAGGCAGGCATAGCGGTCAAAATGCTTCGATAGATAGTGGCCATATTGGCAGCGCGCGCCTGGCGATCTAAAGTGTATTAATAGACATATATTTTGTTATAGTAAAATGTCTCTTTTAAATTTTTTCAGAAAATTACTTCTTAATTTCGAAGTAATCGAACATGTTGAGTACGTGATATTAATATATCGACGTCTACTAAATGAGAATTTGAAATTTGATACGAAAAAAAGTAAAACAACAATAATATCACTGTAAATCAATCGTAAAATATCGGGTACTTCTTGTCATAATTTTTTAACACACATAAATTTTTTACGTAACGTGTGGGAAGGAGTTCACAATGGCTCGTTTTTATAAACAGAGGGCTATTTTCAATCAATTCCTCCACAATGCATCCTAGTAATCTAAGCAAATAACCGACGCGTCCGTTCGCCTCGCTAACCGTTAAGTCGCTATCGAAGCGCCAAGCGTCCCACCAACCAAGCGAGCGGTGGGGCCGCGCGCATAGCGTGCAGTGTGTTGGTTTACTGGGATGAGTCATCGAAGCGACCAACTAACCTCTTGCCGCTATGCGTGCCGCCTACGATGTGGCTGTGGCCTGAGGGTTGCCGCTTGGCTCGCACACTGGCCGTAACTGCATATCGGTGAGTGGGAACCCTGCGCTCTTATCGCTAAATCGGTATCGGGTTGCGACGCGTAACGAAAATGGAACACTCGTGTTATGAGATAAATTTCAATTTCCCGTACAGTCAGATGAAGGTCGTAAGAGTAGGTAAATTTGCATACCTAAACTTGGCCTTTATTCGAGAGTGATCCTTCTGTACTTTAGTACTATTATTTATTTTGTGGTATTGCCGTGGTTGTAAGGCAAAAGGACCAAGCCATACCACCAATGTATAAAGCATTTTTCAAGACAATTAGGTTGATTTAATTCTTGATCAATTTTCACAAAATCGGCACAATTTTTGAAATATTGGAAAAGTGAAGCGAGAGCAATACCCTTTTCAAGGTATTTTGAAAGGTGTTATATGTTTTTTGCACATATATTATGAGGAATCAAACTCATTCATCCATTTAAAACTATTTAACTAATCGATTAATATTGATAATTTAAAAATATCTGACTTCAATGATTCTGTGTTACGCGTAGAAAATGATGGATCCTTCTTATGTCTTCCTTCACCGTAGGAGCGTCAGACAAATTTATATATGAAATTCGAAAACGAAAAACACATTGGTACATGGCGGTCTCTCACCCCGGGCCTCCTGATTGAAAGGCAAGTGACGAGTCCACAGCAGCGCCACCGAACGCATGACGACTAATTCGACTACTTCAAACAAGGCTTAAGAAGAGCACTTCTCTCCAGGTAGGCAGTGACTGAACTGTGCCCCTGGCATTGCAGATGTCCATAAGCGGCGGTTACCACTTAACATCAGGTGGGTCACTGGCTCATCTGCCACCGTTAGCAATAAAAAAACATAAAAACTATTGTTCTAATGTCACGATAGCGATAGCGAGTGATCGCTTTGAGATAGGCGCTAGGGCCGCAGCCGCAGGTGTCTTTGTATTATACGTAGAAAAAATTTACGAGCATAGATGGCGTTGAAACAAAAAAGGGCAAAGGAGATGGCTAAATACAGTATGGGCGACAGCCCTAACAATAAATCAATATTTTACCTAGTCACATGTGTGTCTGTCTGTGGCACCGTAGTTCCTGAATTAATGAATCGATTTGAGTGCGGTTTTTTTTAATCGAAAGCCTTGTTCATCGCGGCGGTTCTTATGAAAATCGGATTAGCAGTTCAAGAGCTACAAGCACGTTGCTAAGACGAGGTAGCTATTTTTATTAGCTGCGTTTTGGATCAATTGGTATCTATTGGAATTGGGTGTGGGTGGGTGGAATTAATTAGAAATTTGAAAAGAATGAAATAAAAAATAAAATAAAAAAAAACCCGACCCAAAAAATCACTCTAAAACGTATAAAAATAATATTTTCTCAAACATGCTCGGAAATGTAGGCATTATTGTACTAAAAAGAAGACACAAAGTTATTAATTCTTGGCTCATGCATTACTTTCCCGGCCTAGGCTAAGAAAGTAAGTATGAAAATTCATTTTTGGCCGCTGATCCAATGTTTTTTAATTTATCTATAACTTGAATTATGTAACTTGTCATACAGCCAATTGCTACCACATTATAAAAATGCACTCTTGGAGCATGTACAACGTGTCTTATATCTCCCCATTAAAATTATAATAGGTATATAATTGTATTTAAACTATCAAAAGTGCCAACCAAAAACTGTTCTAAAATTGAATTTTCAAAAATTTGACAATTAAATTCGATTGATATGACAAGTTATTAAAGTTGACACATTCTTTTCGGTTAAATAAATATTGTAATTTTTATGGGGAGTTATTATGAGACACGTTGTAAGCATTTTGAATATGACAACAATTTTATTAAAATGTTGGTATGAAATCACACAAAAATATGCTTAATTTTCGTTGCGAGAGAAAAAAGTCTTAATCAGCGGTATTACATTTTTTGCGTAAAATATGATGAGGGCTGTATGGGCTTTGTTTCCTTTGCACTAAGTAATTGAAAATTCAAAAGTATTATTAAATGCTAGGCTACTAGAAATTAATTAATTAATTAATTGCTTGATTTGTTTTTTTACTCATATTATACTCATTTGTTTCCAATTCAATTCAATTCAAAATCTTTTATGCATAGTATAATGTGTAAAATAGGTGGTTCACAAAAAATAAGATCATTATGGACCCGTTGAGAGAGGAAGCTTATTATTAGGTACCTACTATTGTCTTATTTACAGATCATAAAGCTAAATTATACGAAGATCACGGCAATTATAAATATTTCAATAAATAGACAACACTAAACAATAATTATTTTAATGATAGGTTTTTATTTATATGGTATTATTATTACACTGAATTTCATAATTAATTCCTATTACGTCTTTCATTATTTCCTCGCAATTATTGAGAAAAGCACTATATATACCTCGGCGGGAATAGGATTGCCGGACTCGTAATTATTGTCAAGGCCTCGCTCACGCTCGGCCTTGAAAGCATTACTCGTCCGGCAATCCCTAACTTCCCGGCCTCTGCAGTAATGTACTATTTTTTAGCTACTTTTATAACTTGATTAAAAGTACCTAGAGAATCGCCGCGACGGGGACCGCTATACAGAAGTAAAATTAATCACTCATCTATCAATTACTACGTTTAATGAACGGTTTCAAATTATACCTATATTTCTTTATTTGTATATCGGGTATATTAAACTTGATTGAGGTAAGAATTTAGCGGTCCCCCGACGCGGTGATTCTCATCTTAAAAATATAAATAGTCTTTTAATCAAGTTATAAAAGAAGCTAAAAAATAGTACATTACTGCAGAGGCCGGGAAGTTAGAGATTGCCGGACGAGTAATGCCTTGACAATTATTACGAGTCCGGCAATCCCATTCCCGCCGAGGTATGTATAGTGCTTTTCTCAATAATTACGAGGAAATAATGAAAGACGTAATACTGGAATTAATTATGAAATTCAGTGTAATAATAATACCATATAAATAAAAACCTTTCATATTAAAATATTGTTTAATGTTATCTATTTATTCGAATATTTATAATTGCCGTGATCTTCGTATAATTTAGCTTTATGATCTGTAAATAAAACAAAAGTAGGTACCTAATAATAATGAAGCTTATTATTATTAGGTACCTACTATACTCTACTACTCTCTCTTGTTCAACGATTGCGTGCCCAACGGGTCCTTAGTGATCTTATTTTTTGTGAACCACCTATTTTACACATTATGGTATGCATAAAAGATTTTGAATTAAATTGAATTGGAAACAAATGAGTATAATATGAATAAAAAACAAATCAAACAATAAATTAGGTAATTAATAGAGCAGCCTAGCACTTAGTTATACTTTTTAATTTTCAATTAATGCAAAGGAAACAAAGCCCATACAGCCCAATCATATTTTACGCAAAAAATGTCAAAAAATGTAATACTGCAGATTATGACTTTTTTCTCTCGCAACGAAAATTAAGCATATTTTCGTGTGATTTCATACCAACATTTTAATAAAATTGTTGTCATATTCATAAGTCAACGTGTCTCATAATAACTCCCCATAAAAATTATAATATTCATTTAACCGAAACGAATGTGTCAACTTTAATAACTTGTCATATCAATCGAATTTAATTGTCAATTTTTTGAAAATTCACTTTTAGAACAGTTTTAGTATTATAATTTTTATGGGGAGATATAAGACACGTTGTATATGCTCGAAGAGTGCATTTTTTATAATGTGGTAGCAATTGGCTGTATGACAAGTTACATAATTCAAGTTATAGATAAATTTAAAAACATTGGAGCAGCGGCCAATAATGAATTTTCATACTTACTTTCCTGGCCTAGGCCGGTAAAGTAATGCATGAGCCAAGAATTACAAACTTTGTGTCTTCTTTTTACTACAATAATGCCTACATTTCCGAGCATGTTTGAGAAAAGATTATTTTTATACTTTTTAGAGTGATTTTCGGTCGAGGTTTTTTTATTTTTTATTTTATTTTTTATTTCATATTTTTTCAAATTTCTAATTAATTCCAATAGATACCAATTGATCTAAAACGCAGCTAATAAAAATAGCTACCTCGTCTTGGCAAAGTGCTTGTAGCTCTTGAACTGCTAATCCGATTTTCATAAAACATACCTACCTAAGAACCACCGCGATGAACAAGGCTTTCAATTAAAAAAAATCGCACTCATATCGGTTTATTAATTCAGGAGCTACGGTGCCACAGACAGACACACAGACAGACACACAGAAAGACATAGGTTAAACTTACAACACCCCTCTTTTTGCTTCGGAGGTTAATAACACCCGAAAATACATTCTTTCTGCACGAAATTCAGTCACACAACAAATTTTCCGGATTTTTTCTTATTATCGGGGACACAATTAAATAATGTATGAATGCGTAAATGTATTTATAAAAAATACTAAAGCTATTTTATATTACAAAGAAAGTATAATTACGAAGAAATTCATCGAAATTCACGAAATGATCTGTCAGAAACTCGTTTAATAATGTTTTTTGTTTGGTGAAATGGACGAGGGACAGGTATAATTTACGTGTTTTAGAATTTTTAATAATTGAAATAAAATGCCTAGATACGTTATTTTATTATCACAATAATTACAATAAGAATAAAATATAATGCAAAAGTAACTTAATAACAATTATGCCCGTAAGTTAGATATATATTTAATTTATTCCTCTTTAAACTCGAGGGACATGCCAAAATCTAGGGGTACAAGTTCTTCACGAAATCTATATAAATAAAAATGGATCTTCGAAATGTATGTACGCCCATAACTTTTAAACGACTGCACCAAATTGGATAGTTCTTGGTTTTATGTATTCGTTATTGTTAGGACAAGGTTTGTGTAATATAAAAATTACAATAATTTTAAAATTAATTTCAGTAATTTAGTTAAAAAAACATGGCGATACAAAGTACGCCGGGTCAGCTAGTTTAATATAAAAACACTACTGTACATGACCGGAATGTGCCCTGCAAAATAAATAAATAAAAGCACGGTAATTTTAACAATTTACTTTTTCATTGAAACATCAACAATCATCAAATTGTTTCATACATAACGTATTTGTAATTCACTTAACATTATTTACATAATGTTGATATAAATACGGACTTAATGCCTGAGGTATTATCTTCCAGCAAAAGGTAGTGCACAAAATGGAAATGTGGTAGAATTTCTGTAAATAATAGGGTTTAGAAAAAAATCAGTGTATATATTTTTTCTTAACTACTTGGCAATGCAAAAAAGTAGTATCAGAAGTAACGAGTGTTTATAAAAAATATGTTTAATATACAAAAAAATTCAAACCTTAAAAAAATTAATAATTAACTGTTTTATTTCAAAATTTAAATCCATAATCCCTGTATCGCAAACCAGACCTTAAAGTAGGTACTCAAGGAAAAAATTATCGATATCGATATTTTCATTATTGCTCTTTTGGAAAGCCTAAAAATTTAAGGAAAGCAGGCGAACTTACCTCTCCCCCCGCCGTAAATAGGTGACTTTCTTTTAGAACTAATCCTACCTATACACGATGTTTCAAAAAAATTTCATGTAAATCATAGATATGATGATGCTTTTATAGTTTACATGAAAATTTTGGGTTGAATGACATTACGTGTAAACACATTTTATTAATGAGTTTTCGATAAAGAATTTATTATTAATTGGTTATTTCGAAACACCGTGTATATCAACCGAAACACCCATCATTTATATGATCGGTGTTTCGGTTGTTTTTCATTATATGAGTATAATAAAATCACGGAATTCTTAGTTAATTATAAATACCAAACAGCAAGTGTCTGTTTGTCAATTTGTCATATTTTAACTCAAAACCGCTAAACAAATTATAATTAAAAGGGATGAAAAAAATTGTTAAATGCGAGCTATACTTATATCAGAAATATTACGATAACAATATATGCAATATTATTGCATATTATTATTATCTGTAATATTGATTATATTGTATATACATAGTACCATTTACATATCTATAATT
Organism: Schoenobius gigantellus; assembly: GCA_963935595.1. Taxonomy (NCBI): domain Eukaryota; kingdom Metazoa; phylum Arthropoda; class Insecta; order Lepidoptera; family Crambidae; genus Schoenobius; species Schoenobius gigantellus. Next base: position 33,310,397 of record OZ012542.1, read on the forward strand.
GTTAAACAGGAAACGTATCTCAGATTAGATTAGAAGGATTTTAATTTTACCTAAATATTTGTCTTGTTTCTTAATAACAAATGTGGTTAATGAAACAAATACAGAATTATTCGTACAACTATCACGGAAGTACGTCATAAAATGGAGGGAAAGCCAAAAGCAATAATTAAATCTCAGCGGTCCAGCGAGCCCCGGCCAGGGTAGGTTACTAGGTTTGAGACATAATCGATACAGCTGCCTGCACTCCACCCATTACCTGGAATCCAGGATGCACTGAGTTTATTGAACGATCATTCATCTCACAATATGCCCATCTCGCTCGCACAGTCAGGGGATGGAAACATTTATTTAGTAGTGCATTATTCATACATAATGCGTTTTAGATATGCGTTCGTGAAAATATTTATGACATGAATATGTTGACTTACTTATTACCTTGGTTATTTTATTACCTTGGTTATTTTATTACCTTGCTTATGTTACAATTAGAAACTAATGAATGAAAGATGGATTCAAAATGTCATTCAGGATACACTTTTACAGGAGAGACCCAATACCAGTATCTAACGTAGCCGTTCTAAGTAAAAAGAAATTATTTTTTTATCTGTTTATTGTTTATTTCTTTATTTCTATGTACCATCTAAAATATAATGATTTTTTCTTATTGGGTTGTCAGTGTTATCATCATCATCATTTTAGCCAAGAAACGCCCACTGTTGGACATAGGCCTCCCCTAGGGATCTCCAAACTGATCGGTCCTGCGCCTCCCGTATCCAGCGACGTCCCGTGATGTTCACCAGATCGTCGATCCACCTTGTGGGGGGCCAACCAACGCTGCATCTCCCGGTACGCGGCCGCCACTCGAAGATCTTTCCGCCCCAACGGCCGTCAGTCCTGCGAGCTATGTGTCCTGCCCACTGCCACTTACGGTTTGCAATTCTTTGGGCTATGTCGGTGACTCTAGTTCTTCTACGGATCTCTTCGCATCAGATCTTCGGATCAGTGTTATCGCTCTATTAGATTACCATCTATTATGTACCATCTTATAAACACAGACGGATGCAGTACATTCTCTTATAACCTGCCACCTCAAGTAATTCACCCGTTATGTACAACCTCATCATCATTTTTTGTCATATTTAAATGTGTAACAAAAACTATATAAGTATACATGAAATGTATATGTATGTAATTTAAACATAATTAATTTTAAAAATTTAATTTAAACAATACCTACTCGAGATATTATGTCAATAGTAGACTTATTAAACACATAAAGTTTCAATTATACAACTCAGGCTCGTATAAATAGTCGTATCTCAAGTACGAGATCGATCTTGAGCTGTTGTGTTTGACAGATGTCCCATACATTAAACGTCAAAACTACTACTCAAGATCGATCTCATTCTTGAGTTGCAATTATTAATACGAGCCTAATACCTTAGATTTCATTGATATCTAAAAAAAACGATTTCTTCACTGACTGACTGATCTCTTAGAGCTGAGATTTGATACTAGTACAAAAACAACAAAAAAAAATTAAAACTTGGAAGTTTTACCCCCCAACTCTTTAAACTATAGGGAATGGAAATTTGTATGAGACTTCCGCAAATTTTGATGCTATAGAGGTCTGAAAATTGATATAGGGACTCCTTGAAATAAATAATAAAATACATATTTAAGGATTCTTAGCAAATCACCAACCGTTTTAGTTAGGGGATGGAATTAGGCGCGCGCAAAACGCCTAATATGTAACAGCTGTAATTGGTGATGAAGAAAACACAACGCGGCGCGAGGTTGCTGTTGGCCCTTAGACATAAACCACACGCTTATTTCACCGCAGCCATTCGGCATAAAATACGAGTATGTATGGTAATGATGACATTAGCCTGTGTGTGAAAACCGCACGCAATTTTTCCGCATACATCTCATATAGATAAAAGATTCCAACTCTACACTCCCTTACTCTACAAGCCCTAACTTTACGAACTCTACAGCTTAGTCACAGAATATATAATAGTATTTCATACCTTAGTCAAAACGTGTAACTTGGCCGTTTGGTTTAAAAGTGCCTAATGAAATGAATCCTACTAATATTATAAATGTGAAGGTGTGGATGTTTGGATGTTTGTTACTCAATCACGCAAAAATAGCTGAACGGATTTAGATGAAATTTGGCAGGCATGTAGCCTTTGACATGGAAAAAAACATAGGCTACATTTTATCCCGATTCCTTAAGTAGTTCCCGAGGGAAAATTGAAAATTGTTAAAAATTTAAGTCCACGTAGACGAAATCGCGGGCAGAAGCTAGTAGAAAATAAATTTTTCACCTTATTGTGACGTGAGCGAAACGGCCAAGCCACATATTTCGAGTAAGGTGTGTTTGTAAAGGGCTTGTAGAGTGAGAAGGTTTTCTCTACATGAGATCTAAAAACATTTTGACAGTGCGAGACATCAATATGATTTCGTCTTGGCAACATTTTACATGAAAATATTTTTGGTGGGATTGACAAGCAGCCCTATGTCAAAGAATGAACTCGAAAAGGGTTATGATGATGAGAACAGAACAATAAGGGTACTTACAGAATTTATTGTGTTTCTTAGCCAGAATTTACACGAAATAGTACATTGTTACCCCAGGGATGAAAGGGACTAAATACGTCTTTAACCCGAGGTAAACACTGTGCTTTTCATTACGAATACAAGGAAAGTAAAAACAAAACAATGAATTAGCTAAAGAATAAACGTGTACTTAAATTTTATTTTACATAAATCAAAATGTTCTGCTTTAGCCCGCTTTCTCTTATTAAATCAGTCGTTAACTCCATACCTGAACCAGATGAACTCATTGTGTTATTATTAACATAATGTTATACAAATATAATTAACAGTTGATACAAATCTCTGCTATACGGAAGTATTAACAAAACTATAGAAATGGAAAAAACAAATGAAGATCGCATTGCCGCTTTCCCGCACCTTTTCCGGTTATTTTGTTTTTTTTTCTGTGGCCGGTCAGCTATTCAGCCATTATTTTTTGTTTTCATAATTTAAAAAATGGTAAATATTTTTCCCAAATCTATGTTATTTCAAAGAAATATTTGAAAATAAATTATAATAAAGTTATTTCAAAAATATATTCTTTAAATACTTATCATTGTTATTTCAAGTTTACACCGCGCTGTAATTGAGTGGCTGTATAGAAAGTCGGAACAGGTTCAATAAAAATGTGAAAAAAGAACTAGTTTTTTTTTTAATTTAACAGCAGCTGTCAGTTGAAAGTGATTCTCCCTAGGGCTGAAAAGTATTACTTTCAACCCGCTCCTCAGGCAACTTCAGACCTACTTTCAGAATATGAGTAATGAAAAAATATTTTATTAAACATTAAAAATTGTAAAGTATACTTGGGTAAACTGACTTGATCCGCATTAACCATATATCATATTCTGATGTATAGTTTATCTTATCATTTCTATTTCGTTACAATAAATCAACGGATCTTTAGTGACGCACGCAATTAATTAATGTAGTTAAAATTATAAGGAAAGATGTACAAGATTTTGCATGATTTTTATGGAATGATGTGTTAAATAAGTAATATTTAATACTAGTAGGTATATTTTTAAGTTTTCAGCTAACTAAAAACTTTTCTTCGAATACATTGGAAAATAATTCATTAACGATAGTGATTTACTAAATCGCCGTCTAAATTTAAGCCGAAGGGCTTACAAACTATAAAAATAATGTGCACCTTAATAATTTCATATGCAAAAGTTTACGATAGCTGGCGAGACACGACCCATTCCTCTGCGTGCGCTGGGCGGGATGCGCGACGTAACGCCATAAATTGGTCAAACCCCACTCGGCGCAGCACAGATTGCATCTAATTCGTCTACCGTCAAGACTTAAGTTCGAAGATGAATAATTTTTCGTCGCCTCCGGACCCTCCGCCCCCGAGCCCGCTGTTCCAGCCGCTGCCGATGCCGCCGCTGCCATCCAACTTTGATCCGCGCCTGCCCCGCCGGGCACCGCTCGTCTACCTGCCGAACGTTATGCCCAACTGCCAACACTGGGCCAATCTTAAGCTGGAAGTCATCGCGGAAATACCACACCCACACGAATATCACATGGATCGTGTTCAAGTGAAGGTAGTTCGTGAGTGGGAGGAGCTGCGCTTCCTTCCAGAAGAAGTCGAACGTCAAGTATACCAATCTGTTAAGAACATATTGGTAATAATGGCTCCACGCCCGCGTCGTTAAATTCTTATCACAAAGATCTTCTTTATTATCATCCCCTCTTCCAAGTAACTCCATAATTATATTGAGTCATTATTATAACTTCATCGTTTTAAATAACTATATACCTACATATATTTTTTGATTCCCTTCTATGAATTAAAAATAATATTTCTACACCCTGAATGGTTTTTCCATTTACCTCTTCACAAATATTTCCCAGCCAGGGAGGCAGGTCTCATATTTTGGGGTTGCACCAATCAAAACAACAGCTGTGGCAGAAAAAGGGTTAAAACCATAAATAGTTTCTTTCGTTATGTTACGAGTATTGTTTATCATTTCGTGGCGTAAATAGGCACAACATATAACTGCAGCTAAAGTGGAACAGCTTAAGAATTAACTGGCATATTAGCTTAAGTTCCTTATTGTAATGGTTCCAAATTACCTGGGGATATTTGTAGGGCTACTTTGACACATCTTAATATTTAAAAAAAATCAGTTTAGTTAGCTTCGACAGTACCCTGTCGAATGCGATGAAATGAAACGAATTATGGTGTTGGTGTAGCGAAGTGAGACTTTAAAGTGTCGCGATTTTATTTATTTCTCCATGCGAATATATTATTTGATTCTAACACTATATTTTTAGTAAAGTCTTTAACATTTTTAAAATTTTATTATCAGCTATCAAGTATTTTTTTACCTTCATCCCAAGAAAATCGTGGTGTTCATTTCACTCACTGTTTTAATTCTTTGTGAACTAAATTTCTAAAATTATTTAATTTCCCTAAGCTACTGTAGTATTATATCATCTGTGCTTAGTTAAATGTATCCTTCAGTTATTTGTACTTAAAATGGCACGACCCGTAGCTTTGGTGCGACGCGAAAAACGAACAATGATACAGTAGATTTTTTCATTCGGGATTTATATTATCGGTAGTGTTTATGAAGTTTAATCACAAGTATGACTATTTGCTTTCCAATCGGGGGGTCGGGGTTCGAGACCCGCCATGTACCAATGTGTTTTTCGTTTCGAATTTCATATGTACATTTGTCTGACGCTCCTACGGTGAAGGAAAACATCGTGAGGCAACCTGCATACATCTGCGAAGAAATTCAATGATGTATGTGAAGTCGACCAATCCGCACTGGGCCAGCGTAGTTGACTAAGGCCTAATCACCCTAACATAGAGTAGGCTCGAACCCCTCGGTGGGGACGTATATGAGCTGTGATGATGATGATGGCTATTGAACAGGAGCAGGTGTAATAGAGCTAGTCATTTTTAAACCAGGGAAGTGTACGCAGCATTAGTATTATTGAGTCAAACGTGCGCGTGGCGAGTAACTTACTTTGCCTGCTTGATTGTAAGGTACGCAGCAAAGGCGCTAGTTTTTACAAGCTTTTATTTAACTTGCACTGTATGTATATAAAATGTATATTCGGGTCAAATCTTGCGAGTTAAATTTGACCCAGCCTCTGCGCGACCGCGCGCATCTTAAGATGCCATCGGAAATGTTCCTCTAACAACCGCGGGCATCTTAAAATGCCATATGGGCATCACCGCACTTTTATGCTTATAACTTTTGAAATACGTATTATTTTCGTATGCAGTTTTCGCTACTCTATAGAGAAATAAATTTCACGTTGGTCAATAACCAAAGACAATCTAAACCGATAGAAGAAAAAAGATAAACGATTTCAAATTTACTAATGCAAGACGTCAGCCCATATCGGGCCCCAACCGTCATGCGAGTGGTCTTTTGTGTGTTTTACGGGATTTTGTTTTAAAAAGGTGAGTAAGGTGTTCTAATTATCTTATTGTATTTTAACATTCCACTTATAACATGTTTTCCACTATAAATTGTCATTTTATATAAAAAGACGATTAAGCAATCATTATGTATACATATACCGGGTGTAACGGAATACCGCAATAATATTTAAGGTTGTTGATTAACAAAAAAAAATTATAAATATTCTTTGTATCTATACTATATAAAGCTATACAATATAACGCTTAACAGTTCAGCGTATTAAATCGAAAGTAGGCATATAATAAAAATACAAAGAATAGTCATAAAACATTTTTTAGGGTTCCGTAGCCAAATGGCAAAAAACGGAACCCTTATAGATTCGTCATGTCTGTCTGTCTGTCCGTCCGTATGTCACAGCCACTTTTCTCCAAACTATAAGAACTACACTGTTGAAACTTGGTAAGTAGATGTATTCTGTGAACCGCATTAAGATTTTCACACAAAAATAGAAAAAAAGCAATAAATTTTGGGGGTTCTCCATACAACTGAAACCCAAAAAAAATTTTTTCATCAAACCCATACGTGTTGGGTATCTATGGATAGTTCTTCAAAAGTTATATTGAGGTTTCTAATATCATTTTTTTCTAAACCGAATAGTTTGCGCGAGAGACACATCCAAAGTGATAAAATGTGTGTCCCCCGCCCTGTAACTTCTAAAATAGGCGAATGATAAAACTAAAAAAAATATATGATGAACATTACCATGTAAACTTCCACCGAAAATTGGTTTGAACGAGATCTAGTAAGTAGTTTTTTTTAATAGGGTGAGTGGGGGGAAGATTGAACGGTTTTTTGATGAAATAAGCAGTGTTGTATTTGAATTCACGTAGAACAGTACATATTGGACTGTATTTGGAGTAAGTAAAGTGCAAAGGTTTTATTCTTCTATCATATCGGTGATATCGTTCTAAATCTCTTTAAAATCAGAATAGAAAGTAAAACAAAATTAAATCCCACGAAAATGAAACAGGGGGAAGATCAAAGAGTGAGGGGGAAAGATCGAAATAGTTTCTAAAATCGTTCAAAAAAGTAATAGAGCTTATTAGCGGTCACTAGTCTATGGCGTAAAGTGCAATGAAAACGTGGATGATGTGTTTAGTGTCAAAATCCCTTTAAAAAACAGAGTTAAACCAAGTAACGTCTTTGACATATTTTAATCTTACCCCACCGGGGAAAGATTGAAGGTAAGGTTCTCAAACTTTTTTTTTTTTATTGGTTAAGGTTTCATTGAAAATAAAAAAATGAAATCGTCGTAAGACTAAAGTTATGATTTTTGAAAGAGAGGAAAATGTGTCAGTTTGTGCTATTTTAATAGAACGTGAAAAAGTGAATGAAATTGTACTTATATTTGTATCAAAGTTTTCAAGAGATGGAAAAATGTGATAGTGACATTGAAAGAAGAGTAAATGCTGGAAGTATGGTGAATAGCGCTTCTTTATGAAAAGTCAGAAAGTGTCTGAAAAGGGCACGTCTTGCAGTTCCTAGAGGGGTGCTGGCCCCGGCAATAATGAACGGCTCTGTAACAATACAGGGAGAAGAAAATAGCCCTTGCTGGTTTTCTTGCTGGTTCTTTTCAGTACAACGTCTCCCGCCGTAGACTTGTGAACCAATGGCGTAGCTGCTTTGACGTTCAAAAGAGATTGTAACAATCCAATTTGAATAAAAGATATTGAATTTTAATTGAATTTGAATTTGAATGTACAGAGTGAATGTTGGATACGACAAAACAGGCACAAAAGTAGAATAAATGTAGAATAAAGGTCGTATTAGGTTTTAGCGCGTCGCGCTGCAGATCGCGGAAGGGTTGGTGTCTGGTTCAGCTGAAAGGAGAATGACCAAAAGTGGGCTAAATTCTGTTTTTGTTTCACATTAACCATTTATACCTCAAAAATATGATTGACAACTACTTATTGACGCAAGGCAACCTTGCTGATCCACCATTTGGCAACTTTACAGGAAAGCGATTCAAAGTTTGAAAATTTAGAAAAAAAATCGGGTTTAATCTATTCATGGTTCGAATAGCCTATAATACCTAAAAATGGGTTTGTCACAGATTGGCTAAATAAAGAATTAAAAAGCATTAGAGGACAATGTTTAAGTGGCGGTTCAGCAATAAATGCTCAGAACTGCGGCAAGGCAAATTTTCTGATAGGACACATGTGGATCTCATATTGTTGCTGCACTTCTTGCTTACGCACTCCGCCTCCCAGCGCAGCGTTAAGTTCGCTGCGCTGGGGTCGCCAGGCCGGGCACACCAACAAGGTGTGCTCGGCAGTATCGTCGGGAGCATCGCAGTGGTGACACCGCGGCGTTTCCTTCCGACGCGCGACTCGGTGCAGGTAGTGACCGAAGCAGCCATGCCCGGTCAGTACCTGCACCATGCGGAACGTGAGGCTGTCCTGCCGGCGCCCAACCCACTCCTCCAACACCGGACGGATCGCGTCGGTCGTCCGGTGGCCGGGAGCTGGGGAGGCGAGTGCCACATCCCACTGACGCAGATCCGCCCTCTGCGCCAGGGTACGAATCCGCTCCACTTCCTGTGGAGCGGATCGCCCCCCCCCCCCCCCCCCCCCGTTCACGAGTAGCAACCCGATGTCGATACACCTCCGCGAGGACGCGTGCATCGACATGCCACGGCGTTTGGCCTGCTAGAACGCAGGCCGCGCCGTGACTGACCGTACGATAAGCTCGCACGGCCCGGGTCGCTATGACCCTCTGCGGACGTCGCAAGAGGGCCACCGTTCGGGAGGAGAGGCACTCTGCCCATACCGGGGCTCCATAGAGTGCCATCGACCGTATCACCCCGTGATACAGTCGACGGCACGCCGATCTTGGTCCTCCCACATTAGGGAGGACCGACCCTTTGCGACCTAGCCAACTGGGAACTAGCTCGTTGTGTAGCTCTACCACATAGAAAGTTTATCTAGAAAATAGACGATTGTTTACGCTCGAGGAAGAGCGAGTGGCAACACTGCATTATAGTCTGTGCAGTGAGAGCCTGTGGCGGCCGGCCGCATGTGACATGTCAGTCGAGTCGAATACGGAATGACATTGAAATAGGTTAGGTTACCGGGCGGCGCGTTTTCGTTTTCGAGAAAATATATAATTGAACTGTTTTGTGCGGCGCACCTAATTTGCGAGTGCGAAGATCCGCCAAGTTTTAGTGTCGGTGAATAGAGTGTGCCAAAGTTTTATTATCCGAGGGTGAAGTGAGTCGGCGGCCTAATAGGCCTATGTAGTGCTCCGGTCTCCATCGTTGGATTGACAGCAACCCTTCAGGAGCCGCGACTTCCTTCGAGCTAGCTCAGGAAGTCCACCGGCTACATACGGAGACCAAATGGAATAGGGGTAAGCCACAGTGTTTTCTAGGAGCTGGTAGTCGGTTTCAAATCATTATTCGGCGAAACGCCGACGTGGTGGAGCCTACTTTGGGCACCATCATATCTTGGTAGCAGAGCGTGTTGTTGTTAGATTTGATTGATTGATTAGTATTTTGATTAGTATTGTACAATTAATATTGTAATCTTGTTGGTTGTCCAAACGGGCAATACATATTAATTGGTTTTGATTGCTGATTTTAAACCGACTACAATCTCATTTGTGGACCGATCTCCCTAACTAGTTGTCATTGTCATTGTATATGAAAAATTGGGGTTAAATGCCTTTTGTTGTTCTAGTTAAGTTCTAGCATTTACCTATATTTGATTTTGGTTTGTTTTTCATATCTTTGTTTTGCCCTTGAATATTTTGTTTGTTAAGTTGTAAACTTATACTTGAATTTAATTTGTTTAAAAAATTTTGCTGCTAAATGACTTTGCTGTTGTTGTAATACACTATTTTGCTGTGTTAAGTTTTAGCATTTACATTTGATTTTGTTTTGTTTGCCTTTAAATATTATGTTTGTTAAGTTATTGACTTAATACTTGAATTTAATTTGTTTGAAAAATTCTGTTGTTAAATGCCTTTGTTGTTCTAGTTAAGTTCTAGCATTTACACTTGATTTTGGTTTGTTTATATATTTTGTTCTGCCTTTGAACTTCCTCCCGATCTGTTTTGTTGTCTGCGGTTGTCGGTCTGTTTGTCTGTATTATTATAGTGTATCTTAATTTTGGTGAAAAATGGTCCCGCCAGTCAGCCCGCTTAGTGGTGCCCGCGCGGGTGCACAAAAGATCTTGAGATGGTTTGCTAGTGCCGTCGCTTTGGTAGACCGACCAGACCGAGAACAGGCCTTGTTAATTCGGCATGAGGGAGTCGGCACCTGCTCGCTTGAAGGAATTGGAGCAGCTTTTCGTTGTTCATCAACAATATTTGCTCGACCACCCAGCCGAGGGTGCCGCTGAGTTGCGGGCAGTCGACCAATTTAATGCCGATTATGGTCAATGTTTTGAATAGGCGGATGTGATTATAAACAAGGCTCAGGCTATCCTACTCGCCCGGAGGGGTGAGTCATGCACGCCCGGGGAGGTCAAGCCTACCCCGGCCGGCTTGCTGGGCAGACTGCCCACCTTGGACATCCCAACCTTTGATGGGAACCTGGCTGCTTGGATGGGGTTCATTAACCTCTTTGATAGCCTGGTCCACTCGAGGGACGACCTGTTCCCTAGCCAGAAATTGGCCTATTTGCTCTCTGCCTTACGTGGAGAGGCTGGTGTGCTTGTCCAGCATCTACCTGTGAACGATGACAGTTATGACATTGCAAGGGCGCTGTTGACCGCCCGGTATCAGAATGTTCGCTTGCTAGCGGACACACATGTGGCTGCCATTTTAGGGCTGCCACGAGTATCGCGGGTCTCCTCAATGAGGAAGGAGATTTTGAACCCGCTGCTAAGCGCTATTAACGCGCTCAAACGACTTGACCTACCGGTGGACCAGTGGTCCTTCATATTGCTCCACCTCATCCTCAATAAGCTTCCCATGGAGATGAAAGGGCGCTTTGAACAAAGTTATGGGGGCAATAGTGCCTCGTACCTCCCCCCCTTTTCGGATCTCCTCAGATTTTTGGAGGATGAGTGTCGGATGACCGACCCCTTGGATCTGGCTCCTATACCGGGACCGAGTACAGGCCGCTATGAGGCGACCAGGGCAGCGCCACGGAGAGAGCGCCGCCCGTACAAGCAGTATACTGCAGTGCGGCAGAACTCTCCACACGGGGAGAGGCCGATGCCTTGCAAGTGTTGCAAGCGGGATGGCCATCGTTTGCCGGCCTGTCCCAAATTTGTTGGCCTACGCACCGAGGGGCGTAGGAATATGGCCAAGCAGCGGAATTGGTGCTACCGCTGCCTGGGGGCTCATATGGCATCGGCTTGCCCCCACCCACGAGATTGCCACTATTGTGGAGGGGCTCATCATCCCCTCTTGTGCTTTAATAATAAAGACACTCGTGAGGTGGTGAGAGCGAGGGACTCGCACACGGGCGGGGGCCCTCGTAGGTCACCCACATCTCCGAGGAGATCGGAGGGGCGTGCCACCCCTCCGCAGAGGTTGGACAGGCGCCCCCCCTCCCGTGAGAGGATTGGGCGCCCCACCCCCCCTACGGGCGGGGGGGATCGACGCGCCGTTTATGAGGCGCCACCGCGGGATTGGGCCGCGGTTATTAGGGAACCACGTCGGGAGCCGATACGCTTCTCTCCCCCTTTGATGGAGAGACCCCGTTTGTCACGGGCTCCCCCAACTTTCGCCCATCATGGGCACCGCCCGGCCCCCCGATGCAGCTTTGGTCGGGGTGTGTACGTGCCGGATTGGGACCCGCTCGAGCGCCTTGAGCGCCCTACTCCTCCGCCACGCACGCATTTTTCTTCGGACCCCCCTTCCCCCCCGTTGCGGGGAATGCGGGAGGATTTTCATTAAACCAACTGTCGGCTGCAACCCCCCCACAGGAGCAGGTGCTGTTACCAACAGCCTCCGTACAGGTGTGGGGCCGAGGGGCACCTTTGTTTTAGTTCGCGCCCTTTTGGATACGGGAGCTCAGGGTTGCTCGTTTTGCGTGTTTTTGGCTGCGCGGCGAGAAAAATGAGTTTTTTTAGAGGATTTTTACGAAATTTCCTGTATTTAATCGATGGGCCCTATGGTAGGTATCAGTGCTATTGTAAAAATTTATTACATGCTTGTTGAAGAAGTGTAAAACTAACGATTTCGGATTGCTTTTTAGCAGAATAATTTTGCATTTTAGAACTGTTGTAACTTTTGAAAAATGTGTCTGTTGGGGCAAAATGGTCGGGGTATAATGGGGTACTATCCCGTTTTGCCCCATATGTGTAGGCACATAAATAGTTCATACCTATTTAATAATAAATTTATGTTTTGTTTGCCGTAAAATGGTACAAAATTATAAACATAAAACAGATACAGGCTACAGCTGTGGTTTTTGAGACAATGGGATTTCTTCTAGCCTTAACTATATAAAACGTACCTAAAACGATTTTGAAACGACGAATGAGGTGGGCTCGAAGTGTGAAGATGAAACTGATTCAAATAATGACTATGGGAAAAGAAATTAGGTCGCTACAAAACAATTTTATATCATATCGTAAGTAACCCAAGATTGACCATGCATTCCAACACAATAAGATATTTCTGCTGATTCTGTATCTGCAGAACCATTGAGTGCTGAGTTCTTGCCTCAGGCCTTCAACTTCTGCACAGATTATTAAAGGCAGACAAAGTTTTCTATTTAAGACAGTTAAACAAAAAACCGTCAACCGTGACCTCGGAAAATATCATAGCTATACCCATTGAAGTAAGATCCCACGAAAGGAAAACAAGAAAACCCGGTAAAATTGCAATACTTACAGCTTCTCCGTACAAGAATGATCTCATTAGGAATATAAATAAAAAACAAAAAATAAATAAGATGACTGACAATAAAAATACCTGAAAAAATAACCTGGCTGGTCCGGCAGTTGAGTTTGAACACATCTCCATACCTTGAATCGGTACGGGGAATCGGAGACCTGCGGATCCCGGATCCGATCGGTCAGGTTTTGTTCTCCTTCTCCCCCCACTTCTCTTCAGCGCCCAAAATTGGCGCTACCGCGATTGTTTATGAGAAGGTCGTTGGTCAGCTTCCGCAACAGCACGTTTCGCGCGCTGTCGTTGATGCGACATCAGGATTGACCTTGGCTGACCCTTCCTTCCACCAAACCGGTCCGATTCACTTATTGCTCGGTGCCGATGTTCTAGGCCGCGTGTATTGTAGGAAGAGGAGAGAGTTACAGAAGGGTGGGCTGGTAGCCTTATCTACATCGCTTGGGTTTGTAGTGATGGGACCAGTTAGGCATAACCCACCATCTCCATCGGTGGACAGTTACATAACTGTTAGCTCCACCTTATCGGATGTCCTTCAACGGTTTTGGGAGGTGGAAGAGCCACCTACCGTGAAGCGAGTGAACCCCTTAGACGAGGAGTGTGAGTTGTTCTACCAGAACAATACAGGTCGCCTTCGCTCGGGACGGCTGATCAATCGTTTGCCCTTTTTGTCAGTTCGCCCCTCACTTGGCAGCTCCCGGCCGTTGGCCGAGAAGCGGCTGCTGTCCATGGAGCGTCGTATGAGTAGGAACTCCGACTTCAAACAGAAGTATGTCGACTTCATGCGAGAATATGAGCAACTGGGGCACATGTCGGTCTCGCGACTGGACTGGCGAAACGAGGAACATAATTTTCTTCCTCACCACGCGGTTTTGAAACCTTCCACCGGGAAGATACGCGTTGTTTTTGATGGGTCAGCTCCTACGTCTACCGGAGTTTCGCTGAATCAATGTCTGCATGCTGGACCGAAGTTGCACCACGAGGTGGGTGATGTATTGACCAACTTCCGTCGCCATGCCGTCGTCTTTGTGACCGATATCCGGATGATGTTTCGGCAGACTGTGATTCACCCAGACGATATCAGCTCATATTATGGAGGGAGGATCCCAGAGATCCCATGCTAGTCTACGAGCTGAAAACCAATACGGTTTGCGTTCGAGCCCCTTTGTGGCAATTCGCTCACTTGTGGAACTCGCTGAACGTGAGCGGTTACGATACCCTCGCGCATCCTTGGTTCTCAAGGAGGATGCATTTGTGGATGATATTTGTACGGGCTCCTCTAGTGTCGAGGAAGCCTTGATTTTGCGAGATGAACTAATTGCTCTTCTCGGGGCTGGTGGTTATGAACTGAGGAAGTGGATGTCCAACTCACCTCATCTTTTGTGTGACTTGCCAGACGACCACCAGCAGGAGCCTCATATTTTTGAGAATGCCAACAATCCAGATTTACTATCTGTTTTGGGAGTGCAATACAGACCCGTCCAAGACACGTTCACCTATCGATTGGAGCTGCCAAGCCCCAAGGTCTGGACGAAACGGTTGGTTTTGTCTACAGTAGCTCGTACCTTTGACCCAAATGGCTGGATTAGTCCCGTAGTGTTTTGGATGAAGTGCTTCCTACAGGAACTTTGGTCAGCCGAAGTGTCGTGGGATGAGCCCCTCTCGGGCCGTTTGCTGCGAGATTGGGAGTCCTTCATGTCGTCTCTCCCCGACATTAACCGTGTTAGTATCCCTAGACATATACTGCCTAAGGGACGGTTTACGGCCAGCCTTCATGGCTTTTGTGACGCGTCTGAGAGTGGATACGCAGCCGTCGTATATATCCGGACGGTCGATGATAGAGGAGCTGTTAAGCTCCACTTGCTAATTGCTAAGAGTAAGGTTGCTCCATTTCGGATTCGATTAACGATTCCGAAGTTAGAATTGTCTGGAGCTACTCTTCTGGTTCGTTTGATGAACCACGTTGTTGACACCCTGGGACGTAGTGTGGACTTTGAGTCGCTCTTTGCTTGGTCCGACAGTCAGGTTGTCCTGTGTTGGATTAAGAACTCCGTCCACTCCCTGGAAGTATTTGTGGCCAATCGGGTATCCCAAATACAGGCCTCGAAGGCCCCGTTGATTTGGCGCCACGTACCAGGTGAAATAAACCCTGCTGACTGTGCATCACGTGGCAGCGAAGCCTCTCAGCTTATTGACCACACTCTGTGGTGGGGTCCCGAATGTTTGTTACAG
Source organism: Schoenobius gigantellus (assembly GCA_963935595.1). Lineage (NCBI taxonomy): Eukaryota > Metazoa > Arthropoda > Insecta > Lepidoptera > Crambidae > Schoenobius > Schoenobius gigantellus. The sequence continues at coordinate 33,325,480 of OZ012542.1, forward strand.
CCGTCTTGGCCTTCCACACCAGCTGTGGTGAAGGTACCAAATCCGGGCTTGCGTGTTCACGCTGTCGAGACTATGGCGGCTCCAGAGCGGGAATTTTTATTAGACCGCTACAGTTCTCTGGACAAGTTGCTCGGCGTGACCGCTTGGATAAGAAGATTTATACGAAATTGTCGCCGGCCTCAGGACCAAGATTTGTGTCCGGTCCTCTCTCCGCAGGAGCGCCAAGATGCTCTTTTGCATTGGGTGCGTATGACCCAGTCTAGAGTGTTTGAACCGGAACTTAAGATTTTCTGTACCGGGACGTCCAAATTGAAGGGACCCTTGGTGCGTTTGACTCCCTTTCTGGATGATAAGGGATTGTTGCGTGTAGGAGGCCGATTGAGGCACGCTAACTTGCCTTATAGATCACGTCATCCCCTTTTGCTCCCCAAGGACGGACCATTGGTGCGATTGTTGATCATTGATCGCCATGTGAAGAATGCTCATGCCGGATGTAATGCATTGACCGCGCTCCTCCAACGGGAGTTTTGGATTTTGTCAGCGCGAAGAATAATCCGATCTGTTATCTTTCGATGTCTGCCCTGCTATCGTTTACGCCCCGAGACGATGCAGCCCCAAATGGGTGATTTGCCTGCTGATCGTGTGAACGAATCGATGACCTTCTTAGGAGTTGGAACAGATTTCGCGGGACCATTCACTATAAAAACGTCGCGACTCCGTAATGCTAAGACTGAAAAGGCTTATTTGTGTGTGTTTGTTTGTTTGGCCACTAAAGCCGTTCATTTGGAGGTGGTGAGTGCACTCACCATGGACGCTTTCTTAGCTGCGTTAGGCAGATTTGTCTCCCGCCGGGGACTGCCGTCTCTAATTCGGTCCGATTGTGGGACGAACTTCAAGGGCACTGATAGACATATAAAAGAAGTTTGTGAATTTTTAGATAAAAATAATATTGAGATCGGATCCACAATCTCCTCTAGGGGGGTAACATGGCGATACTCCCCGCCGTCTTGCCCTCACTGGGGAGGGATTTTTGAATCTGTTGTAAAGGCCGCCAAGACTCACCTTCGCCGCGTTATTGGGGAGACTATTCTCACGTTCGAGGAACTCGCGACGGTGTTTCATAAGATTAAGGCGGTTCTCAACTCCCGTCCGTTATGTCCGTTGTCTACCGACGCGAACGATTTGCAGACCCTCACGCCGGGCCATTTCTTGATAGGCAGACCACTTAACGCCCTGCCCGAGTATCCTTATAGAGATGTCAATCCAGGACGCCTTTCGCGGTTTGAGTTGCTCCAGCAGCTTACCCAGAGCTTCTGGCACCGCTGGCACTTTGAATACTTACACATTTTGTAACAGCGCGTTAAGTGGTCAGATAAGACAAACCCACCGAGGGTTGGAGACCTCGTGTTAGTGAAGGACCCAAACCTGCCACCCCTACGTTGGCGTCGCGGACGCATTGTCCAACTTACTCTAGGGTCTGATGGTGTGCCCAGGTTCGCCGAGGTCCTAGTTGGGGATTCTGTTTTGAAGCGCGCGGTCGCTACTCTTTCTCGCCTCCCCTTAGACTGATTTGGCGGACAGTCCGGAACTGTCCGGAGCGGGGGGATGTTTACGCTCGAGGAAGAGCGAGTGGCAACACTGCATTATACTCTGTGCAGTGAGAGCCTGTGGCGGCCGGCCGCATATGACATGTCAGTCGAGTCGAATACGGAATGACATTGAAATAGGTTAGGTTACCGGGCGGCGCGTTTTCGTTTTCGAGAAAATATATAATTGAACTGTTTTGCGCGGCGCACCTAATTTGTGAGTGCGAAGATGCGCCAAGTTTTAGTGTCGGTGAATAGAGTGTGCCAAAGTTTTATTATCCGAGGGTGAAGTGAGTCGGCGGCCTAATAGGCCTATGTAGTGCTCCGGTCTCCATCGTTGGATTGACAGCAACCCTTCAGGAGCCGCGACTTCCTTCGAGCTAGCTCAGGAAGTCCACCGGCTACATACGGAGACCAAATGGAATAGGGGTAAGCCACAGTGTTTTCTAGGAGCTGGTAGTCGGTTTCAAATCATTATTCGGCAAAACGCCGACGTGGTGGAGTCTACTTTGGGCACCACCAACGATATTAATGCGGATAATTGGAGATCATGGGTGGTTAACTGTGCCCATCATAAAGACGCTTTTTGCTGACAAGATTTTATCCGACGAAGAATGTCGGCTCCTATTCGCAATCCGTATAGTTCAATTAGCTTATGCTTTAGCGAAGATTATGCGCATACGTATATCTTTGAGTAAACGAAAATACTATAAGGCAATTATACGAAAGTTGTTAAATTGTACTATTTGTCGTGCTCTGATTTATACACCATTTGCCTTAATGCAAAGATTCACCCCACAGTTAGGGCTATACAGATTTCACGCCTCAGTAAAATCTGAGCTTATTTCCCAAAGTGAAGTATCACGTCTCCTCGAGGCCAAAATTGAAAAAGCACATTCCTTTTCGCTATCGACCTTCGATCATAGCAAATAACGCCAGCCTCTGTTATTAGAATTAATGATACGGGGATTGAACTAGATTCAGATATAATGAACCTCTTAAATTAAGGCACCAGTCTCAAATCAAGAGGAACACTTCTTTTTTATTTGGAGACGCAGAGGAATCACTGGTTAAGCACGAAATCCAAGTACATCGTTTGGAGGCTAAAAAATTACAAAAAAAAATTGTTATTCTGAAGTACAAAAATATCTTGCAGCTAACCTTGTGTTCACCTCCTTAAAATAGTAGCCTCACACCTGCATGGCAAACCGCTCAACTCTTGACAAAAAGTAGTCTAATGCCTAGGAGTAGTTCAGCAGGGGAGACATTTTATGGATGTTTATAAAGATGCATCCTTAGAGGTAAAATACATATTAGTAAGCACTTTCTGGAAGCTGATTCCATGTTTCTTAAAACTTCCGATATACTTATACAATAGTTGCGAGAAAAGCGCAAAAAATATAAAAACCAGATGTAACAATTATAAACCGCATAACAACAACTTTTGTAATTTAACAAACAAAAAATTATAATTCAACAACTTACCCTGAACTTTTCTGAACTTCAACAGTCAGATTTATTATATTATTATTTACAATTTATGTACACACAAAAAACAGCATCAAGAACATATACACATGGAAACACTGCACAAAGGCACTGCTTATTTCTGAGCGAAATGTCTTCCAGCAGCCCCGTCACTAACATAAAAGTATTTGATATGGTAGTTGTGTGTGTAAACACAAACAAAGGTAATAATAATATTAATAATAAAATACCTACTTTAATTAATTAAATAAAATACAATATACTAAAAAATACAGATATAAAATAAACTAATAAACTACATTGTTAAAAGGTAATAAGCTTTAACTCGTTTCTTAAGGCCCCTATAGCCGCCAATGGCCTTGAGCGTACGGGCGTGGCCTAGTGTTCGCGCCGCGCCACCCGCCGTTACCTCGCATCTAAATATCAATAGTAGGGTGTACGTCGGTGTTACACTTTTTGGGAATCAGTAATAAAAATTCTACTAATGGTCAAACATGTTTTTTTTAAAATACAGCCTCTTCTGGTGATGAAAATCGTTAATCGCGTAATTGGTTCTTGATTTTTGGGAACAGAAAAAAGTCACATGGTGCCAGGTCAGGAGACTAATAGCGATAAATAAATACGGGAGTGTTTGCTTCGCGCTCGATTTGGCGGGGGCACTGTCGTGCCCCCAGATGTAGTTGAATTGGAATTTAACTACGACTAAACTACAACTTTTATGATCGTTCGTATCGCGGTAATGTTTTGACAGGAGATTGAAACGCAACCCGATTGATATTGGTACGAAACTGCTGTCAAAATACAAAGTTCATGCGGCGCTCCTTTTTTGGATTGAAGTTTGGCTTTTATCAATGTTGAGTGTTTTTCTGTTCTCTTTCTCTCTGTTATCTCTAGAGCTCCAAATTAGATCCAGCTTCGCTTGCGGTTCAACTCTCATGTAGAAATTAGCGCGTTACCAATTTTGTCCAAAGTTGAATTGTAATTAGAACTGGATTAGAGTTGAACCTCAGCGGTCCGTTAGAACTGTAGCGCGATTGGCCCCCAGGACCGTATGCGGGATGACTCATCATAAGTTGTACGTTTTTCGCCTTCAAAAACTCATTTGTCTGTCTGGCCGTGTGGGAACTTGCATTGTCGTGGTGCAAGATGATACGGCGTTGAGCGTTATTTTCACGGAGCTTATAAATAATTTCCGGTAAACAAATGGTCGTGTACCAGTCACGGTACGACAATTTTTTTAAAGTAACAGTAGTCACGTGTCCAGTTTGAAGTCCAGTCCAGTCCGAACGCGTTTGAATTCTGCAAACAGCTATTAAAAGTCGTCTTACATGTTGCTTCTTCACCTAAAGCAGATTGAAGCCGAGCGAGGCTCTGCTGAGCTGTCAAATTACACATAAAATCGTTAAAAATCATGCCAATTTCCCGAGATAATCCATTTTATTGTAATCACGCAATTTTTAAAATGACGCCACAATGTGAAAACAATTGACAGTCAAATGAAGCAAATTGTATTCTTCAGCTAAAGCGTTCAATTTTCAAATGTAGTAATAACTTTTTAAATCTATACTTACTAATATTATAAAACTGAAGAGTTTGTTTGTTTAGTTGAACGCGCTAATCTCAAGAACTACTGATTCAAATTGAAAAATTATTTTTGTGTTGGATAGCCCTTTTATCGAGGAAGGCATCAACAACATCGCGCTATGACTAATAGGAGCTGAGCATCAATGAAAAATTTTGTAAAAGCAGGAAAAAAATATATGGCGAAACGTAGTTCGCGGACACAGCTAGTATTGTTTATGTAAGTGACCAATTTCGGAAACTTAGTGTGACATATGTAGATACAAGGTTATCTTGTTTTTTAATGTATATGTATACAATCCTGAGTAAAAATAGCACATTATTGATGTGTTACAGGTATAGTTATGAAAAAAGTAACTTCATTCAAGTTGTTCGCGGACACAGCTAGTATTGTTTATGTAAGTGACCAATTTCGGAAACTTAGTGTGACATATGTAGATACAAGATTATCTTGTTTTTTAATTTATATGTATACAATCCTGAGTAAAAATAGCACATTATTGATGTGTTACAGGTATAGTTATGAAAAAAGTAACTTCATTCAAGTTGTTCAGTCAGTCAGTTTGAATAATAAAATGGTCATGCTGATGAATCGAACCCAGCTTAGCCAAGGGGGCAGTCAAATGTATATTTAGCAAGGTGTTCATTGACATACAAGGAGACAGACAGACAAACATCATTAGTTTTATGACAAAATCGTGAGCTTGAACTATATTATACACCGTGTTTAGTCAATACCCTATCAACCCGAAACCTACCTATGTTAACGTAGTCATGTAAAGATATGGCGTCATTGAAAATTCGAAATTGTATAGAGGTAGACCTATTTGTATGCGGGATTTCAAAATTAATTTTACAATTTCGATTTTTCAATGCCGCCATAATTTTTTTATGACCTTGTTAACACGGGTAGGTTTCGGCTCAACTCACGATTTTCTCATAAAAGTAATGAAAATGTCTGTCTTTCTGTATGTCCATGAAAGAAAAATTCAAGAATAAAAAAATTCTTTATTCATTTAATTATCCACAAATATTAAAATTCCGAAAAACCTTTCACGTAAAGGACTAACAAATTCGGTATTGTGACTTTTTGCCTCTTCGTTTTCTACCCTTCGCTTTTTAGGGTTCCGTAGCCAAATGGAAAAAAACGGAATTCTTTTGGATTCGTCATGTCTGTCTGTCTGTCTGCCCGTCCGTATGTCACAGCCACTTTTTTCCAAAACTATAAGAACTATACTGCTGAAACTTGGTAAGTAGATGTATTCTGTGAACCGCATTAAGATTTTCACACAAAAATAAAAAAAACAATAAATTTTAAGGGTTCCCCATACTTAGAACTGAAACTCAATTTTTTTTTATCAAACCCATACGTGTGGGATATTTATGGATAGGTCTTCAAAAATAATATTGAGGTTTCTAACATCATTTTTTTCTAAACTGAATAGTTTACGCGAGAGACACTTCCGAAGTGGTAAAATGTGTCCCCCCCGTAACTTCTAAAATAAGAGAATGATAAAACTACAAAAAATATGTGATGTACATTACCATGCAAACTTCCACCGAAAATTGGTTTGAATGAGATCTCGTAAGTAGTTTTTTTAATACGTCAGAAATCGTAAACTGTAATTTACCTTTTATTCAATCAACTCAAATAAAAAAATAAAAAAAAACATTTAATTTCATAAACATAAACCTTATCAATAACTTAATTTAAAAAAATACACTATTATTTAAACATCCATCAAAGTTACAACGAACTACAAGAACTTTTATATTATGTTACTTGCTGCTACGGAACCCTTCATGGGCGAGCCCGACTCGCACTTGGCCGGTTTTCGTTTATTTATTTCTTCAGTGGCTTTATTGCTCATTTCCTGATTTTTTTCAATAGGTGTATTTTCGTCTTGATTATGCCTTCTCTTCGACGCAACTTTTTTTTTATTGCGATAAGTTAGCAAACAAGCAAACTGCCCACCTGTTGGTAAGTGGCAACAGTTACCTATACATGTGGCTCCTGTGAGATTCGCAGCAAAACTGCAACCCCCACAAGAACCACAGTGTACGTTGCCAATTTGTGAAATCAGATGTAAAGTCACTATTGTTTTTTTATAGCTTATTCTATTATATTCAGGATCTCTAATTCGCATACTTCTAGACTGCCTTAGACTAAATTGTTCTTATAATCACAAAAAGCGTAATTTCGCACACAAGAAGTAAATTACACGTCTTGCACTAAAGAAGCGCGTATCGTATTTACTATCGCATGTGAGAAGTGTAAGCACCCTAGCAATCGATTTTACGATTTCGCGTAACAAGTGGATGGCGGCAGCGCAGCGCGCAGCCTTCCTCCTTGAATGTCAGCGCTACACTGATTCTCGTCGCCCGTTCACGACGGTTTGCTGTGCAAGTGATAAAAAAATATTTTTGTAAAAACTAATAAATATTTTAAAATAAAAAATGTACAGATCCAAGAGTAATTAATTTACATTTAGGTCTATCAACAACCATAAACATATCATTTGTAGTTTAGGAGCAGTTCGGAAATTAAATTTGAAAACAGACTCATTTCAAAAATTTTTATTGCATACTATTTAATATACTTCAGACTTTTCAAATGTACAGTTTATAGGGCACATATCAAAGCGTAAAATATATTTTTTGTAGAATTTTTTACCGGCTAGTTTAAGAGTAGTTCGCCTCCAAAAACCACCATTTCAGGTCTCTAGTCGCCTTAAACAGATGTAAAGTTTGACAGTCGCGAATGTTGGCCGGTAGGGAATTCCACAGTTTAACTGCATGCACAGTGAAGGAGTGGGAGAAAAAGCCACTATTATGAGACGGGAAAGAAAGCAGGGAGCGAATATGGGATCGACAATGAGCATTAGGAGGACGTGCAGAGGAGAATCGTTCGCGTAGATAAACAGGATAAGACGGATTGTGAAGAATATTGTGTAGGAGACTAAGAATACGAGCATTTCGACGGAGTCTGATAGGAAGCCAATTCAGTTTTTTCCGGTACTCAGAAACATGATCGTATTTCCTAAGGTTAAATATGAACCTTATACAGTTGTTCTGCATGCGTTCCAGTTTGTTCAAAACTTCCTCAGTGGCATCAAGGAAACAGGCATCAGCGTAGTCAAAAATAGACTGAATAGGGGATTGGGCTAAAGAAATTTTCGTGTGTAAGGAGCATTTTGTTAATACAGCAAAACGCGACTCAAGCGGGAGATTCATTGTTCGATTCCCGTTTAAGTATGAATCATCACTGTTAGGCGAAACTCGCTCGCATGCTGAACGTCGTTTCTATGAGCTAGAAAAGAGACTAGAACGAAACGCTAATTATAAACGCATGTATAAAGAATTTATACATGAATATATTCAATTGGGTCATATGACTCTCGTACAAAATTACAAAACGCCACATTATTTTTTACCTCACCACGGAGTATTTCGCGAACATGCCACAACTACAAATTACGAGTAGTATTCGATGCTGGTATGAAATTTAGTACGGGGGTATCTTTGAATGACTTGCAGATGATAGGGCCGGCAATTCAAGGCGATTTAATTTCGATATTATTACGGTTTCGCGAAAATAAATACGTGGCTTGCGCGGACATTGAAAAAATGTACCGCCAAGTATTAATCGATCAAGATCAACGAGATCTTCAGCTTATTTTATGGCGGGATGATCCCTCTGAAGAATTACTCGTATATCAATTAAATACTGTAACGTACGGTACCGCATCTGTGCCTTTTTTAAGCTGTCGTTGTTTGAAACAAATAGCGAAAGAGTGTAACATTACGGAGGTTACAGATACAATAAATAATAATTTCTACGTCGGCGATTTAGTAGTTTCGGCTTATAGTAGTATTCAACAATTAACTGACATATGCGAAAAAACGAGTCAAACGTTAACCGCGGCAGGTTTTCCATTAAGAAAATGGGTGTACAATTTTGATTGGCAAAGCCAACTAGATAAACAAAACATCACAATGAATCTTTCTTTTAATGATAACGTCCCAAATAAAACATTAGGTATAGGTTGGAATAATAAATCGGATAAACTAATACTTTACTCTCAAATTAATCAAGATTCGAATCCAATTACTAAACGCACTATTTTATCGAAAACCGCCCAAATATTTGATCCTATGGGATTAATTAGTCCAGTAATCACGAACGCAAAAATATTATTGCAGAAATGTTGGTTGTTAAAGTTAGAATGGGACGAACCGGTTCCAAATGATATCGCGCAGTGTTGGCTTCGATTTATTAATAGCTTACCTTTACTCAAAACCCTAGACGTGCCCCGTTATGCAATGTGTGACAACCCTACGCTTATCGAGTTGCATGTGGTTACCGATGCCTCGCAGGTAGCATACGGCGCGTGCGCTTATCTACGCACGATAGATTCTTGTCACAACGTTACTGTTCGTTTGCTATTTTCAAAAAGTCGGGTTGCGCCAACTACACCTACAACTATACCTAGTTTGGGGCTGTGCGGTGCGTTGTTGGGTGCGAGATTACACGATAAATTAAGCAAATCGTTGCAGTCTAAATTGGATAAGGTAGTGTTCTGGACAGATTCTACAATTGTTATTGGTTGGTTAGGAACACCGATTAATTTACTTAAGCCCTATGTTCAAAATAGAGCGGTAGAAATTCACGAGTTAACTAAATCGTATCATTGGCGACATGTCTCCGGGAAAGAAAACCCAGCTGACTTAGTGTCGCGTGGTCAAAATTTAGACATGCTTTGTGGTTCATCATTATGGTGGAATGGCCCGCAATTCTTGCATGATTCTAATTTTCAATTACCAAATTTAGTAGATAGTAATATTTTAGAATACACTAACTTACCTGAGTTAAAATCGACTATTGTTTGCCAATTAGAAACGAAAGGGAACTACACTAATTTGTTTCCATTTTCTCGGTTTTCTCAATACAATAGATTGATACGAGCTAATGCTTATGTTTTACGTTTTATATTTAACACACGTAATAAACTTAATCGTAGGTCAGGTATGTTAACTGTAGATGAGCTTAGGGATTCGGAATTGACGTTGGCGCGATTAAGTCAACAGGAATTATTTCCGAATGTTTATGATTCCTTATTGAATAAAAATAAAATTAAAGGTGATGCGCAACTATTAAAATTATATGTATTTCTTGATGCTGATAAAAGATTAATACGCGTTGGGGGTCGCATACAAGATTCACCGAATTTTAACTTCGATAAAAAATATCCTATCTTACTATCATCTAAACATTATTTTGCAATTCTATTATTTCGATTTGAGCATATACGTACACTTCATTCAGCGCCGCAGCTTTTACTATTTACTATTAGAGAAAGATGGTGGCCGGTGGGAGGTCGCAATCTTTCAAAAAAGATAGTGCATGCTTGTGTTAAGTGTGCTCGACTGCGTCCGTCTACAGTCAATCCAGTGATGGGCAATCTGCCGAAAGAACGCTTAGAGCCTGGGTTTCCATTCTTGCGTTGCGGTGTAGATTACGCAGGTCCAGTGTACATTCTGAATCGCAAAGGTAGGGGCGCGAGAGTTATAAAGTCGTACATATGTCTGTTCATATGTTTTGTCACACGCGCGGTTCATCTGGAACTTGTTAGCGATTTGTCAACGGACGCCTATCTCCTAGCCCTGAAACGATTCATTTCTAAACGCGGAAAACCTATTGAAATATATTCAGATAATGATAGAAATTTTGTCGGGTTAAAAAATGAATTCACACGCTTTTTAAATACATGTTCTTCACATATTAAAGAGTATGCGACATCTCAAAATATTAAATTTAACATGATTCCATTTTACGCTAGCCATTTTGGAGTTTTGTGGGAAGCTGGTGTGAAAAGTTGTAAACATCATTTGCGACGTGTAGTGGGCAATGCACACTTAACATTTGAGGAGTTCAGTACAGTATTGGCGCAAATAGAAGCCGTCCTTAACTCCCGACCCCTTACGCCTATGTCCACAGATCCTCAAGACTTCCTTCCTTTGACACCTGCTCATTTTTTAATTGGCCGTCCACTGACTGCGCCTGTGACCGCAGAACTTCTCGATACTCCGATGAATAGACTTACACGCTACCAGAGGGTCGAGCAGATGCGACAGCAGTTTTGGAATCGTTGGTCAGTCGAATATGTGTCGGAGCTACAAACAAGAAGCAAATGGCATCAGCATAAGGATGACCTCAAGGAGAATATGCTGGTCCTAATTAAAGATGACAACTTACCACCGTTAAAATGGAGCTTGGGGCGCATAGTCAAGACTTACCCAGGCAAAGATGGCATATCTCGTGTGGCTGATATACGCAAGGCTGATGGCATCGTGAGACGCGCATTCACCAAGATTTGTCCACTTCCTATTCATGAAGACATCAAGCCAATTAAGGTCACGCATGAAACCTCGCATGAATAATTTGTTGGAATCTGAAGTTTCCAAGGCCGGGAGTATGTTTATGCGTTGAACTGATACCTACCACTCGTTCATTCATACCATAGACATATACAGCAACAGCAACTTCAACATTGACGTTCAATGACGTCATATATCTTGGAGGACTACCATTGGACGAAGCACTGAACTGAATAGCGGAACGATCGCCGGTTCAAATATTTAAAATATCATTGTCATTAACGCACAAGCTACGCAAGGACACGCTTACCAATTAAATTTATCTTGTATTTTATTATCGCATTAAATAGTAAAATTTGAAAGTCTACGCTTCTAATTTCTCCATCGCCACCTCAACTCATCACGCTTACGCATTGCCAACATATTTTTACCTTGGAGACACTTCAGAGAATGAAAAGTAAAGTGAACCTTCTTACGAGGTGAGTAAGAAGGTACACTTTACTGTGGCATGACATGTGGGAGCCAGGTCAGATTAGAAATAAGTATTACACCTAAGTTTTTGACAGTGTCAACGAAGGGAATAAGCGCACCGTCGAGAGGAATTGAGTGAAGTAAGGCAAAGTCCAGCGAGTTAAGTATAGGGCGACTTCCGACTAGCAAGGCTTGTGATTTATTAGGATTAATGAGCAAGCCAAATTGTGTAGCCCACTCATTAATACGAATTAGATCCTCATTGATAGCATCAATTGCAGCATTTGCATCTGCCACCGTAAAATGTCTGTATAACTGCAAATCGTCTGCATAGAGATGGAAATTGGCGGAAATAATAGCAGTAACTGTATTAATAAATACCGAGAATAGCAACGGAGACAGGACGCCACCCTGATGCACGCCCGCAGCAAGCTCGCACCAGTCAGAGTCGGACTCTTCAAGGCGAACACAATGTGAGCGTCCTCGAAGATAAGAAGTAAACGAGTTAATAGAAGGGAGAGAAACATTTAAAGATTTGAGAATAGCTAGAAGAATATCAAAGTCCACTGAATTAAAAGCACTGCTAAAATCAAGCAAGACAAGGACAGTAAGAAGCTTGTTATCCATAGCCCTGCGTATGTCATCAGTAACATTTACAAACGCAGTGACAGTGCTATGCCCTGGCCGGAAACCGGACTAAAAGGAGCTGATAAGATTATTAGAGTACAAAAAGGACGAAAATTACTTATGAACAATGTGCTCAAGAACTTTGGACAGAAAGGGAAGGATAGAAATGGGGCGGTAATGTGTGGGTAAGGTAGGCTTAGGGATTTTAGAAAGTGGGATTATACGTGCAATTTTCCACGCAGTGGGGAATTTGCAGGAAGATAATGAAAAATTTATAATGTGAGTGAGTACTGGGAGGATATGCGGGATTATAAGGTTTATCATTCTTGAGCACACGTCTGCCAACCGCTGAAGAAGTTATTGAAGTAATGGATTTTGATACATCATTCTCAGTAACGGGCAAAAGGATGAAAGTTAAGTTACTGTCTGGTAAACGCTGATGTGATAGATTGGTCAGTGTGCAGTTTTTAATTCTCGGGTCAATGGTAACAGGGGGAGAAGAAAAATACTTGTTACGGTCGTTCAGATTTACGTCTTTAGAAATTGCTGTGGTAAATTTTCCAATTCCTACAGACCTTAAAAATTTCCAGATCCAGATTTGTTTAAAGAACAAGGAGAATTTTGCAAGCTTTTTTCCAGAAAAAGTCAAAACTATTCAAACTCAAACAAATCCAAAACAGGCCGTTTGTCAAACGCCCAATCGAAATCAAAATAATCTTTGTTGATGTATGGCTTGATAATAGCGGTTTTGAATGCTCTATTTCTACCTCCACAACCGCTTACCTCCAATATGCATTAAAGGGTAGACCAAGGGCGGAAGAGGATAAATGATTAGTGCCAGAACGATTTTCATGAAGGCCAGCAAACTTTGGCGCCGTATCAGGGTCAGGAAAATTAAAATGAGGGAAGTTGGACAAAAGAAAATTATGATTTTTGGCGGGCCAAATAAAAAATAATATCCAGGTGTGGGAAGCTCTACTGTTCATATTATCTGGATAAACATAAATTGCCTTTCTCATGTCATGATCACCAATATCATCACAGCTCATGTGCGTCCCCATTGAGGGGCTCGAGCCAGCCCTATGTTAGAGTGATTAGGCCTTAGTCAACCACGCTGGCCCAGTGCGGATTGGATAAAATTAAAAAAAGATTTAGCTTAAATACTTTTGCAGTCGATTGTCTCTCTCTATCATGAAGGACATGGCAACAGAAATAAATAAAATGTTAAATGTAAAGCAATTGAAGTTTCTCAAAACTTTTCAGGATTTCTTCTAACGATAGTATTTTGTTACAACGATACAATCTATCAAATGACTTGACTTCCTTTTGGCCTCTCAACTTTGTTCTGCAGTCTCCACTTAGTGCAGTCATGGTCAAGCGAGAAGCGGAAGCTCTTCGAATCGTCATGGCGTTAATCCACTCTAAAGACACATTCCTGCTTCGGAAAGGCCAATAGTTGATAATCCTAAGTCAAATAATATTGCTGTATACATATATTTACTTCCTACAACATTATATACACATAGCAGCAAAAATATTCATAATTCAGTAGTAGCAGCTTTTGCTGACCTCAAAAGAAGTGAAGAACTTAGCTATCAATGAAATCCGGGCTTACACAAATTAAATACTTGGAATAGTTGGAATGTCTCACAGCTCATTAACTACTTGAAGTCCTTTGATATAAATAGTAAAAATTACCAAGTGTCACGAAATGTGGCTGCATTGATCCTCCTGTGCTCAGTTAGACGCATTCACGATTTGACTCTTCTTATCACACATCCCAAGGCATTCGCATCGAGTGATGATTATACTTTAGCCGAAATTTGGTTCCAAGAGCGATTCATCAAAATTAAAGCAATCCAGTTGGAAGCTTCATATTATTGAGAACGAAAGGCTAAATTTAGTATTTTGTATGAATAAACATAATAATATATATACAAGTACACAAATCAAGACGCAGAAGCAAAACAAATTTATCCTTATACCAGGGGGAAAGTCAAACCAGCCTCGCGAAGCGTCATTGCAGGTTAATTTCGATCTTTATTCAAAGATGCGGGAATCACTTCACTCGGCTGCAGTAACTGCAGCTCTACAGTCTGCTGCAGTTACCTTTTTCTGACAAGTGGATAAACAGCAACCTTAATCTAGATGTCTTAATTATAAGGGAAAATAATTGGTGATCTACAGAAACATTTTTTTTTTCTTCTCAGATATTATTTTAAAAGGAGGTCGCTAAAATCTGCCCAATTGATGTACCGAGGTAGTACGTTATAAAAATGAAAAAAATACGCTGAATAATATACCAAGCCTATTTTCCATGGTTAGGAAACGTAAAAATATTTTATATTTTTGTTTGAAAGAAAATACGTCGTTTTTGACCCTATAACCACAGATTACATAATTATGTATATAGGAATTAATCTTCGATATATATGTACTCTAAAATCTGTCAATCAATGTCAACTTGACAGCTATCATGTAAATGAAATGATAAGATTTTTATTGATAAGTGCTAAATTAATACTGCAGATACTATGATTATGTTGAATGAGGACACGTCTAGTGATGCGCGCGAGTTTACGTAAAGTAGTTACAAATTGCTATGTATATGCACTTTGTACGGTGACAATTAACACACGGTACTATACCGTGGTACTACCCTACCTGCCTGAGTGTTCTTACAAAGCAGTTTGTTCGTCTGTTTTAGTTGGGCGGTATGTGATGGGAACATGGAAAGCGTTTATTATAGCCCCTGCAATCCTAAAGTCAATCGTAAGATGGGTAGTATTGTTACTAAAGTTGTTTCTTACTAACTTGTAGTCACTTTGAACCACAGTTTTAAATCGTCCATTCAATAACTACCTTTTTTTTCTTTGTGATACTGACATTTGGTCACCATAGATCGTATTTTGACATTTTGTAGCGTTTTGTTATTGCGCAGAGACAGTTGATTTGCAAGCTACAATTTCTTTTTATATAACTTTGATGATTGTAATCCCATTAAGGTTGCTTTTTGATATAAGTGCACGATACATCAATACATAAACAAATATTAACTAAAAAAAGAAAAAAATAATAATATAAAAATACTACAGGTTTTGCAGAAGTCGAAACTAAACGCAATTGAACACTCAATGTTACCATATGATAAAATACGTATCGAGTAATTTACACTTTTATTTATTTATTACCTAGTTTTATCTTACTAAATAAATGATATCCTTTACGGAATCCTCGAATTTTTCTCTACGTTATTGTATACATGTACCTCAACGTACACACATGGGCAAAAATGTGTGGACTACTGGCGACCCTCAAGCTCTATTTACAGCTTAACTCAATCGTTTGTTCCGACTTGATTTATATCACTGATAGGTCTATTCCATGTCACTTCGCGCAATCGATTGAATCACATTACGACAATTTTGGGGGGCAAATGAGATGTCGAAAGCGGCAAAATTTCGCACAGATAGACGGTGAGCGTCCCGGCGTAGCACATTTTACCACCAATACACGTAAAAAATACCAGACACGCTCATATGCTTCCCAAAAGACTATCAACTAACTCAATTCCCCTCACGCAATTTAACAACTTACGCCAAAGAGAGGTAGGGCATAGCGTTTATCGCTCTAATGAGCCGCCCGACTGGGGAAGTACCTCCACCTCACAGAATACAGCAGCCAAGCAATCTTGTTGCTATGCTGCGTGTGAGTGAGGTAGCCAGCGCTCACTGGGGTTCGCTCTCAGTACGCTTGCGCTTGACTGTGCTGATAGCATGGGGTTATGGGGTTGGCATCACAAGTGGCTCTGGTCGTGGGCGTCCACTGGCTAAGGTGGCCGCCCAGCGTCAGGTATGCTTGTTGCCATTTATTTTATGTTTGTTGTGTATGTTAGTAGTAGCTTAAACGCACACAAAGCTACCTAATTTTCATTCTTTATTTTTTGAATATTTTTTTCGCTTGTTTATTTAGATATTACGCTTTATTTTATTTACTTTACTTACTCTCAAGAATTACACATCAAATATTCGATTGTATGTTATTTTTATTACCATTTTTTTCCTTGTATTGCTATTTTTTAAGGTCTGTGTAATTCGGGGCACACTGATTTGTATAATTATTGTTCGAATTAGTTTAATAATTGGAATTTCAAGTTAATCTCTGTCAATAGGGTATATTCTTTTTAACTTTCATCTACACATCCTTTCACTTTATTGCATTTTCGGCACGAACTTACACGCAATTTTAATGGCACTTTCATACAATCCATCGGGAGATCTATTGGCCTGTCGGTGGTGGATGTTTACAATTGTGTTGTTCTGGCGGTTTTGAAGCAGTAAACATACCTAAGGAATGATGACTTCTGATACATCTTTGTGAAGTGGACTAATGCACCGATTCAATGCTCATGCGCAACCGTGGGTGACAGCTGCGGAATGTTAGGTTTACCTTTCTCTAATGTATCACAACACACGCAGTGAACTTAGAACTGGTCAGTGACCTATCAATTCTGCATTTGCATCAACGTTTTTTAGCATTTAAATTTTTAAGAATATTATATACAATTTTTCTGTCGTTATTTTGTCCACTTCATGATAAACTTAAAAAGAATCTGGATAACTGCTCAACTGAAATTCAGGATCGCGCAATAGTTAGAAGCATCACCACTTCATTTCATCGTATGTGCCTCATTTTGGTGGTTTATGGAAGGCTGGTGTGAGCTTTGTACACGCGTATTTAACAGACGAGGAATTCAGCACGGTTTTATCATAAACAAAAGCTGTCCTGAATTTCTGTCCTTTAAGCCTTCTGTCCTCAGCCAAGCAAAACCTTACTCAGTCCAGTTCACCTCTTGGTTGGCCGCTCACTGACTTCATCTGTATGTGACGACATCGATGCAACAGCTTCACATTGACTTGTACGCAACCAACGCGCGCAGCAGCTTCAAGACCAAACCTCAGAAGTTACCAGAGTGACAAGTACTAACAAAACCTCTGGAATCAAATCAGGAATACCTTCTCACTGATGACAAGTTGCTGAGCAAGATATACATTGAAAGCCGGTGCTTTCAAGGCCGGGGGCATGTTCACGCATAGAAGACCCTTTCTCTCTCAACGCCTTGTCCACAGACAGCTCCACAGAGCTATATTATTTTTTATCTACCTCAGATTTTTAACCCTCCCAACACTAACCATTTATCTTATATGGCAACACGCATAATTGTTAAGATTTCGCCAAATTTCAAAAATTTGTACGACTAACGATCTTCGCTTTTGTAACGACTACACACGAAATATACTGTTAAGCACGAAGACTTCGCATTATTCAACTCTAAGTAGTAGCTCCTCATCTCAAGCATTTAAGTAAAGGCGTAAACAATAATTTAAAAAAATATCTGACTGCAATGTTCTGGGTTACGCGTAGAGGGATGGGACGGGACTCTTAATCCTAATGTCTAAAATGATGGATCACATTTTTTTGGATCCACCCAAGGAACATGGATATCGAACGAAGAACCTAAAGAGTAGAACACATTGAACCTAGCCATGTTGATTTAATTTGACATGACTGCCGATAAAGTTCGTTTCCAAACCCAGCGATATGCATATCAAATGAAAGGCCTTGATAAGTAGAGCACTATGAACTTAGGAAAATCGCCCTAAATTAAACATGGCCGCCGCTCAAATAAAACGGATAAAAGTTCGTTTCCAAACCCAGCAATATGGGTATCAAATGGAAGGCCTTGATGAGTAGAGTACTATGAACCTAGCAACATTGACGTAAATTCAGCATAGCTGCCGCTCAAAAAAGGTGGATAAAATTTCGTTTTCAAACCTAGCAATATAGGTATCAAATGAAAGGCATTGATGAGTAGAGCACTATGAACCTAGCAACATTGA
Source organism: Schoenobius gigantellus (assembly GCA_963935595.1). NCBI lineage: Eukaryota > Metazoa > Arthropoda > Insecta > Lepidoptera > Crambidae > Schoenobius > Schoenobius gigantellus. The sequence continues at coordinate 33,343,511 of OZ012542.1, forward strand.
CATAAATTCAACATGGCCGCCGCTCAAAAAAGGTGGATAAAAGTTAGTTTCCAAACCTAGCAATATGGGTATCAAATGAAAGGCATTGATGAGTAGAGCACTATGAACCTAGCAACATTGACATACATTCAACATGACCGCCGCTCAAAAAAGGTGGATAAAAGTTAGTTTCCAAACCTAGCAATATGGGTATCAAATGAAAGGCCTTGAAGAGTAGACCACTATGAACCTAGCAACATTGACATAAATTCAACATGGCCGCCGCTCAAAAAAGGTGGATAAAAGTTAGTTTCCAAGACTAGCAATATGGGTATCAAATGAAAGGCCTTGAAGAGTAGAGCATTAGGTAGCTAGGAAAATCGACCTAAATTCAACATGGCCGCCGCTCAAAAAAAAATGATAAAAGTTCGTTTTCAAACCCAGCAATATGGATATCAAATGAAAGGTCCTGATGAGTAGAGCACTATGAACCTAGCAACATTGACATAAATTCAACATAGCCGCCGCTCTAAAAAGAAGAATAATAGTTCTTTTCCAAACCTAGCAATATGGGTATTAACTGAAAGGCCTAAAAGAGTAGAGCGTTATGAACTAAGGAAAATTGCCCTAAATTAAACATGGCCGCCTCTCAAAAAATGGATAAAAGTTCGTTTTCAAACCCAGCAACATGGGTATCAAATAAAAGGCTTTGATGCGTAGAGCACTATTAACCTAGCAACATTGACATAAATTCAACATGGCCGCCACTCAAAAAAGGTGGATAAAAGTTAGTTTCCAAACCTTTGCTAGGTTGTTGTTATGGGTATCAAATGAAAGGCCTTGAAGAGTAGAGCATTAGATATCTACGAAAATCTACCTAAATTCAACATGGCCGCCGCTCAAAAAAAGGATTAAACGTTCGTTTTCAAACCGAGCAATGTGGGTACCAAATGAAAGGCCTTGATGAGTAGAGCACTATGAACCTAGCAACACATAAATAAATTCAACATGGCCGCCGCTCAACAAAGGTGGATAAAAGTTCGTTTTCTAATCTAGCAATATAGGTATCAAATGAAAGGTCTTCAAGAGTAGAGCACTATGGACCTAGACATAGCAATATTGACATAAATTTGACATGGCCACCGCTCAAAAAAGGTCGTTAAAAGTTCGTTTCCAAACCTAGCAATATAGGTATCAAATAAAAGGCCTTGAAGAGTAGAGCACTATGAACCTAGGAAAATAGCACAAAAATCAATATGGCCGCTGCTCAAAAAAAACGGATAAAAGTTCGTTTCTAAACCCAGTAATATGGGTATCAAATGAAAGGCCTTGATCAGTAGAGCACTATGAACGTAGCAACATTGACGTAAATTCAACATGGCCGCCGCTCAAAAAAGACGGATAACAGTTGCTTTTCAAACCCAGCAATAGGGGGTATTAAATGAAAGTACGCCCTGAAGGGTACCTAGAGCAGCCATGCTCTAAGTGTGTTCCGCGGAACCCTAGTGCTCCACAATACCCCTATAAGGGTTCCGCAATAATTTATAAAAATCAAAACACACTCTCTGGTCGTACTTTTATTATGCTTATTTATAAAGAATACACTTTTAAAACTATTGTTTTATTTTAGAGTTCCGTCAAGTATTTCGTTTTCCAAAAAGGTTTCGTCACCAAAAAAGTTTGAGAACCGCTTCGGGGCCTATTGGATGTTCGATGTTAGATGTTACCTGTGTTTAGTGTCCTTCGAGACCGTGATAATGTAACGATCGTGAACTAACTAACGATAACTCCAAGTTTGTGTGTTGGATGTTAGTCATCAGGGCGAGTTTGCTAACCGAACTATGCCAGCAACACTATATCGCACAGTACACGTTACAAAAACGGAAGTCGCAATACATTTTAAAGCTAACAGCATAAATACGTTTTTTCGCATTCGTTTTCTGAATGCGGGCATCCGAATGCATCAAATCTATACAAAATACACATTGACTGCCGCACACGTTCGTTTTTATTACGAACGGAACACGTTCTGTACTTACGTTTAGGTAGAATGGTAGAAATCCCGAATGAGAAGAAACGAACGTCTGCGCTACGTTCACGAAACTCCGTGTCTGTATTCCGTGATCGGAAATCAAATACGGAAAACGTATTTGTACAGTAACCCCCCCATTCATGCTATACATTAACTCTACGAAAACCGCCAGTATTACGAGAGACATAAGAACGGTCCAAAGGTCAAACAGTATAGCTTGACAAGGAGCTTATTGTACGACCAGTCTAAATTGGCCAAGTTGTCATATCCAAAAAATATATTTTGTTGGTGTTACCAACACCCATTATGAAATCTAAACTTTATTCGTATACAGTTCTAATTTATTTAACAATTGTTTATTTTAATTCTAAACATGAATACGATAAAGATTATTCTTGCAACTGTGTAGTTCTTTCTACTGAAGAAGAATTTATTAACATCAATAATGTCTTTAAAACAATAATAATACTTAGTCTTTATAATAATATGTAATGTATTTAATTTTGTGGACTGTTAGATAAAGAGCATTACGAACCTACGAAAATTGTCCTAATTTCGAAATAGCCGATGCTCAAGAAAGGCAGAATAAAGTTGAATCATTATGGAATAAAATGGAGGAAAAAACTAAACACTGTGTTAAGTATTTTGATGGCGAAACGTAGTTCGCGGGCATAGCTAGTCTCTATATATAATAAAATCGTAGGGGTACAAAAATCTGTAATTGCGAAATATTAAGAAAAAAAATACACAGGTCGCCTTAAAATCATTAGCAGAACACGATAGAATAGTTTTTAAAAAAATTGTTTGTTTGTTGGTTTGTTTGTTTGTTTGTTTGTTTGTTTGTTTGTTTGTTTGTCTGTTTGTCCGGAAAGATCTCCGAAACTACTGGACAGAATTTGATATGGCTTACACCACAATGCTTAGAATTTTCCGGAAGAACATTTAGGCATAATTTCGTTTGTTTAAATTCACTTTTTATTTTTAGTGAAAAAATACCATATAAAATTTTCGAATTGGCTTTAGGTAGAAAAACAACATGGCGCACGTGAAATTATTTTGACAAGTCTGTCACATAGTACCTACAGAGAGAAGGTATTTTCTTCCACGAAGGAAAGGCAATGGAACTACGCCATACAGCCTGATCTTAAGTAATTGGATTTCGAAAATTAAGGCAGGAATGAAGTGTTTCACATAGTACAAATAAAATTAAATATTTTCTGTTAATGGCTGTGCCCAACTGGATTTCGCCAACCAAATTGTCTTTTTTTTATGTCGTACCGTGGTGGTAAGGCAAAAAGATCAAGCCATATAACCAATGTATAAAGCATTTTTTATGATAATACTTATCGATTGACCATAAAATTTGTAGATTGGTTTAATTCTTGACTAATTTTCACAAAATCGGTACAATTTTTGAAATATTGAAAAATGAAGATACTCTTTTCAAGGTATTTTGAAAGGTGTTATAAGTTTTTACATTAGGACTAAGGAATCAAACTCCTTCATCCATTTAAAACTATTAAAAGTAATAGATTAATATTGATAATTTAAAAAAATATCTGACTGCAATGTTCTGGGTTACGCGCAGAGGGACGGGACGGGAGTCGGGACTCTTGATCCTAATGTCTAAAATGACGGATCACATTTTTTTGGATCCACCCAAGGAACATGGATATCGAACGAAGAACCTAAAGAGTAGAACACATTGAACCTAGCCACGTTGACTTAATTTGACATGACTGCCGATAAAGTTCGTTTCCAAACCCAGCGATATGCATATCAAATGAAAGGCCTTGATGAGTAGAGCACTATGAACATAGGAAAATCACCTTAAATTCAACATGGCCGCCGCTCAAATAAAACGGATAAAAGTTCGTTTCGAGCACTATGAACCTAGCAACATTGACATAAATTCAACATGGCCGCCGCTCAAAAAAGGTGGATAAAAGTTAGTTTCCAAACCTAGCAATATGGGTATCAAATGAAAGGCATTGATGAGTAGAGCACTATGAACCTAGCAACACTGACATAAATTCAACATGGCCGCCGCTCAAAAAAGGTGGATAAAAGTTAGTTTCCAAACCTAGCAATATGGGTATCAAATGAAAGGCATTGATGAGTAGAGCACTATGAACCTAGCAACATTAACATAAATTCAACATGGCCGCCGCTCAAAAAAGGTGGATAAAAGTTAGTTTCCAAACCTAGCAATATGGGTATCAAATGAAAGGCCTTGAAGAGTAGAGCATTAGGTACCTAGGAAAATCGACCTAAATTCAAAATGGCCGCCGCTCAAAAATAAGGATAAGAGTTCGTTTTCAAACCCAGCAATATGGGTATCAAATGAAAGGCCCTGATGAGTAGAGCACTATGAACCTAGCAACATTGACATAAATTTAACATAGCCGCCGCTCTAAAAAGAAGAATAATAGTTAGTTTCCAAGCCTAGCAATATGGGTATCAAATGAAAGGCCTTGAAGAGTAGAGCATTAGGTACCTAGGAAAATCGACCTAAATTCATAATGGCCGCCGCTCAAAAATAAGGATAAGAGTTCGTTTTCAAACCCAGCAATATGGGTATCAAATGAAAGGCCCTGATGAGAAGAGCACTATGAACCTAGCAACATTGACATAAATTCAACATAGCCGCCGCTCTAAAAAGAAGAATAATAGTTCGTTTCCAAACCTAGCAATATAGGTATCAACTGAAAGGCCTAAAAGAGTAGAGCATTATGAACTAAGGAAAATTGCCCTAAATTAAACATGGCCGCCGCTCAAAAAATGGATAAAAGTTCGTTTTCAAACCCAGCAATATGGGTATCAAATAAAAGGCTTTGATAAGTAGAGCACTATGAACCTAGCAACAATGATATAAATTCAACATGGCCGCCGCTCAAGAAAGATAGATAAAAGTTCGTTTCCAAACCTATCAATATGGGTATCAAATGAAAGGCCTTGAAGAGTAGAGCATTAGGAACCTAGCAAAATCGACCTAAATTCAATATGGCCGCCGCTCAAAAAAAAGGATAAAAGTTCGTTTCCAAACCTAGCAATATGGGTATCAAATGAAAAGCCTAAAAGAGTAAAGCATTATGAACTTAGGAAAATTGCTATAAATTCAAAATGGCCGCCACTCAAAAAATGGATAATAGTTCGTTTGCAAACCAAGCAATATGGGTCTCAAATGAAAGGCCTTGATGAGAAGAGCACTATGAACCTAGCAACATTTAGATAAATTCAACATGGCCGCCATAAAAAAAATGTGGATAAAAGTTAGTTTCCAAACCTAGCAATATGGGTATCAAATGAAAGGCCTTGAAGAGTAGAGCATTAGGTACCTACGAAAATCTACCTAAATTCAACATGGCCACCGCTCAGAAAAAGGATAAATGTTCGTTTTCAAACCGAGCAATGTGGGTACCAAATAAAAGGCCTTGATGAGTAGAGCACTATGAACCTAGCAACACATACATAAATTCAACATGGCCGCCGCTCAATAAAGGTGGATAAAAGTTCGTTTTCTAATCTAGCAATATGGTTATCAAATGAAAGGTCTTCAAGAGTAGAGCACTATGGACCTAGCAATATTGACGTAAATTCGACATGGCCACCGCTCAAAAAAGGTGGATAAAAGTTCGTTTCCAAACCTAGCAATATAGGTATCAAATGAAAGGCCTTGAAGAGTAGAGCACTATGAACCTAGAAAAAGAGTACAAAATTCAATATGGCCGCTGCTCAAAAAAAACTGATAAAAGTTCGTTTCTAAGCCCAGCATTATGGGTATCATATGAAAGGCTTTGATCAGTAGAGCACTATGAACGTAGCAACATTGACGTAAATTCAACATGGCCGCCGCTCAAAAAAGACGGATAACAGTTGCTTTTCAAACCCAGCAATAGGGGTATTAAATGAAAGTAGGCCCTGAAGGGTACCTAGAGCAGCCATGCTCTATGTGTGTTCCGCGGAACCCTAGGCCTTCACACTACCCCTATAAGGGGTTCCGCAATAATTTAGAAAAATCAAAACACCCTCTCTGGTCGTACTTTCATTATGCTTATTTATAAAGAATACACTTCGCTTCTTCAAGTATTTCGCTTTCCAAAAGGGTTCCGTCACCAAAAAAGTTTGAGAACCGCTTCGGGGCCTATTGGATGTTCGATGTTAGATGTTACCTGTGTTTAGTGTCCTTCGAGACCGTGATAATGCAACGATCGTGAACTAACTAACGATAACTCCAAGTTTGTGTGTTGGATGTTAGTCATCACGGCGAGTTTGCTAACCGAACTATGCCAGCAACACTATATCGCACAGTACACGTTACAAAAACGGAAGTCTCAATACATTTTAAGGCTAAGCGCATAAATACGTTTATTCGCATTCGTTTTCTGAATGCGGGCATCCGAATGCATCAAATCTATACAAAATACTCATTGACTGCCGCACACGTTCGTTTTTATTACGAACGGAACACGTTCTGTACGTACGTTTAGGTAGAATGGTAGAAATCCCGAATGAGAAGAAACGAACGTCTGCGCTACGTTCACGAAACTCCGTGTCTGTATTCCGTGATCGGATATCGAATACGGAAAACGTATTTGTACAGTAACCCCCCCATTCATGCTATACATTAACTCTACGAAAACCGCCAGTATTACGAGCGACATAAGAACAGTTCAAAGGTCAAACAGTATAGCTTGACAAGGAGCTTACTGCACGACCAGTCAAAATTGGCCAAGTTGTCATATCCAAAAAATATATTATGTTGGTGTTACCAACACCCATTATAAAATCTAAAATTTATTCGTATACAGTTCTAATTTATTAACAATTGTTTATTTTAATTCGAATCATGAATACGATAAAGATTATTCTTACAACTGTGTAGTTCTTTCTACTGAAGAAGAATTTATTAATATCAATAATGTCTCTAAAACAATAATAATACTTAGTGTTTATAGTAATATGTAATGTATTTAATTTTGTGGACTGTTAGAAAAAGAGCATTACGAACCTACGAAAATTGTCCTAATTTCGAAATGGCCGATGCTCAAGAAAGGCAGAATAAAGTTGAATCATTATGGAATAAAATGGAGGAAAAAACTAAACACAGTGTTAAGTATTTTGATGGCGAAACGTAGTTCGCGGGCACAGCTAGTATTAAATAAAATAGGTCCAAGTATTGAGCCCTGTGGAACACCACGTGTGACTCATCTAGAGTTCGAATTTTAATGTTTGGTATCAAATGGTACCAAATGAGTACCTACTAAATTGCAGTGGGTTTTTCAAAACAGGAAGTGATCCCGCTATCTTAACGTTTATAGCACAACCGTCTCAAACACGATCGAATACGAATAAGTGCGCAAACGCCAGGACGAAATTTCCCGTTCGATTTTTTCACGTATCAAACACGAACCGAATACGTGTAAGTGCGCAAGCGCCCTTATTTTTTAACCCCCGACGCAAAAAGAGGGGTGTTATAAGTTTGACCTGTCTGTCTGTGTGTGTGTGTGTCTGTCTGTGTGTCTATCTGTGGCACCGTAGCTCCTGAATTAATGAACCGATTTGAGTGCGGTTTTTTTTATCGAAAGTCTTGTTCATTACGGTGGTTCTTCAAGCACTTTGCCAAGATGAGGTATCTTTTTTTTATTAGCTGCGTTTTAGATCAATTGGTATCTATTAGAACTAATTAGAAATTTGAAAAGAATGAAATAAAAAATAAAATTTAAGAAAACCCCCGACTCAAAAAATCGCTCTAAAAAGTATAAAAATAATGTTTTTTAGCTCCTTTTATAATTTGATTAAAAGTACCTATTTATATTTTTAACTAGCTGTGCTGTTTCGCCGTATATTTTTTACCCGTTTTTGCAACATTTGTCATTGATGCTCAGCTCCTATTAGTCGTAGCGTGATGTTATATAGCCTAAAGCCTTCCTCGATAAATGGACTATCCAACACAAAAAGAATTTTTCAATTTGAATCAGTAGTTCCAGAGATTAGCGCATTCAAGCAAACAAACAAACAAACTCTTCAGCTTTATAATATTAGTATAGATATGAGAATCACCGCGTCGGGGACCGCTAAATTCTTACCTCAATCAAGTTTAATATGACGAAGCTAAGTTTAGGCGTAGGTACGAGGGTGGATCCAAAAGTTCGTGGCCTAACATAAATAAAGCAATGCATTTTTTTTAAATCTACCCTCTATCTGTACTATGGTTATGCAAGTGAGCAAAGTTTGGTTCAGTTAGTGCGCGCGAAATTTTTTTTGTGGATCGAACATCGCGCAGTTGTTAAGTACCTGCATAAAAAGGTCTATCACCAAAAGATATTCATGAACATATGGTGAACACATTAGGAGAATCTGCTCCATCCTATTCTGGTGTAAAAAAAAATGGGTAGCTGAGTTTAAGCGAGGTCGGGAGAGCGTTGAAGATGATCCTAGGTGTGGAAGGCCTTCAACGTCTACCACCAAGGAAAACATCGGTAAAATATGTGATCTTATACTAAATGACCGAAGATTGACCATCAATAAGATAGCTGAGATCACAGGCATCGGTTATGGTCGGGTTCAAAACATCATAACTCAAGAACTGGGGTTCCATAAGGTTTCTGCTCGTTGGGTGCCTAGGTTGCTTTCAGTCGAACAAAAACGCGTTCGCTTCACAATTTCGCGTGACTGTTTGGTGCTTTTTGAGGCAGATCCCGAGGATTTTTTATCCCGGTTTGTTGCTATGGATGAAAGCTGGGTTCACCACAATACTCCCGAATCCAAGCAACAATCGAAAGAATGGAAAAGATCCGGCTCACCCACTCCGAAGAAAGGTAAGGTCGTTTTGTCGAGTAACAAAATCATGGCTTCGGTATTCTGGGATGCGAAGGGAATCATTTTTGTGGATTATTTACCAAAAGGCCAAACTATAAATTCAAGTTATTATTCTAACCTTTTACGACGGCTTCGCGAAGAAATCAAAGAAAAACGGCCGGGTATGTTGCGTAAGAAACTTTTGTTCCATCAAGACAACGCGCGGGTTAACACTTCTGCCGAATCAATGGCTGAGATCCATAATTGTGGTTACGAATTATTGCCCCACCCACCTTATTCGCCGGATTTAGCCCCCTCGGAATATCATTTATTTCCGAATTTAGGTGGTTCGAAATTTTCAACCAAAGAAGAGGTCATAGATGCAGTAAATGGTTATTTTGACGACCTTCCGGCATCATTTTTTTTGAAGGTATAAATAAGTTGCAGTTCAGATGGAAGAAGTGCATTGAACTAGATGGTGACTATGTAGAAAAATAAAAAATAATTTACACCCAACGTGGGTGTAAATTATTTTTTATTTTTCTACATTCTTTGATTTTCATGGTCAGGCTACGAACTTTTGGAATTACCCTCGTATAATTTGAAACCGTTCATTAAACGTAGTAATTGATAGATAATTGATTAATTTTACTTCTTCATAATATATAGCGGTCCCTATCGCGGCGATTCTCATCTTTAAAATATAAATAGGTACTTTAAATCAAACTATAAAAGGAGCTAAAAAAGATTATTTTTATACTTTTTAGAGTGATAGATACTTTTCTAAATCTTAAAAAATGAAATAACGTCTACTTGTTTCTGATTTTGTTAACTTATTTTTGTATTGTGTTCGCTAATTTATTCCATATTTCAGCTCTTTTAATGAATGAGATAAGATTTTATATATTTTAACAGTACATAATGACCAAAAATCAAAAACTTTTGTCGTTCCTGTAAATAAATACCCTAAGCGTTATGTAAACCTATTTCATTTATGTGCAAGACAATAAAACGAAAATAACAAGAAATTTCAGTGTGGCCAGACTATATTTGTTACAAGATATTAAAATACTTTCAATATCTATTAATATCATATAATTACATACAATTTAAAAAATATATTACAACCAGGTACTTCAGTATGGGTATTTTTTGGCGGTGTCTACGCGGAATATGCCATTTCTGCAAATAAAAAAGATGTTATTAAAAATCTAGATAAAACAAGACAGAATTAAATAAAATTTATTCTTTGTTATTTTTAAAATCATTATGTTCTCTTTATTTTAAAAATTTTATTAATATATTGGATGTTATATAGTAAGTAATCTTCGAACCGAAATAATAGATACATATTTCAAAAGTTGCTGAAGTTATTCTTTAACATCCAAACGTTTGTAAATAAAGTCGATTCTGAAATATGTTTTCTTTCGTTCGTATCAACCTGTTGTTAAATTAATAATTTAAAAAAAACCAGGTACTTACTCAGATTTATTAACATCGCCATTTCCCATGGGGACTTCGTCGCCTGAACACCTGCCACGCCGAGCGTCCCTCAAGCCCCCGCAGCGTTTCGCTTTCAAATGGTTATACTTGACGGTGGACGCAAAGTAGGCAGGGGCCTTGCCGTGGGAGCACTGGTTCGTCCAGCAGCCGGGCATTCCGCTACCACCGTTAGGGTAGAAGTCCGCATCGCCACAGGGGTTAGTGTAGCCCAGCAGGCCAGTATTGGTATGGATCACTTCGACGTATTGCGCATCACTTGATCTGAGCTTTTGACTATCGCGACGCCACAGTGGACCGGCAGGGTCCAGAGCTGCAAATAAAATACCTATATAGTTTTTTTTTATTAGAGTTCTTTGATTGTTATTTAAATGCTCATCTTTTTTTTATTTTTTTATTTATTTATTTCATATAAAATTACAATGTTCCTTATTTTATTGTCTGCCAAACTGAAGGTTCAGTTTGTCGGCAGAGTTCCCGTAATCAGAATTACATACTGGCAAAACATTATAATATTATCCTTATTAAAAACTAGACCTAAATAGTACAATCATTATAATAATATTTTTTTTCAAAACACTTGCTCGTAAAGTGGATATAATCTCACCGGTTTTAGATACAAGACACTAGTTGAGTTGCAATGTTTTTTTTTTAAACTTGAGGTAATGTAAAAGACATCAACCAACTACATTGATTTAACATAGGAAAGTGGATACATTTTCTATCGAAAAGTGTTAGAGAAAACTAAAGGGCGACATTAAATTAGATCACAAAAACAATAGATATATATTTTTGTTACAAAATAAACTCTATTACTTAAAAAATAAAAATAAACAGACGTTCATGGTTTTATCTACAGCTTAACAATGACTTGTGCAATTTACTAAAAAAAAAACAAAATTTAGTCTATCGGGTATTTTTCCTAACAAGTGTGCCGAAAAACGTCACACGTTACACGCGCGCATACTGGCTACACACACTCGGCTTCATTTTGCCCTCACCTTCGGCTCGAGCTGAAATTCCGCCTCATGAGTTACATCCGCCACAACGCCTCCACATCGCAATGTACTATTTCAACACACTTGCTCGTAAAGTGGATCCAATTTCAACGGTTTTAGATACATCTTAACGATTTAATTTAAATTTAAAATTGGCGTGAATTGTAAGGGCAGTTTATTGAATTGTTCATGGGTAGGCATAGTATTTCCTCTAGGGCGTCTTAAACAGAGCAGAGCAGTACTTCACTCCAAGCCAAAATGCTTTTTAAAGCTACGCCGACTACACGTTAAGCGGAGAGGTCGAGTGATCGCCTAATGCGCAACGGGTCGCGGGTTCGATCCGTACCGGACAAATACTTTGTATGGCCTACATAAATTTGTTCCGATTTAGGCGTATGTACATGTGATAATCTATGTTTGTAACTGTACCTATGACACAGGAGAAAATCCTAGTGTAGGGCGACGTTTTTATAAAAAAGCACAAATTCGGTCGCTTAAGGAGTACTGCTCGCACCTGTGGGCAGGAGCTCCCACATATGACGACCCTCGACCTCTTGACTCTTGAAAGGCGTGCATTCCGCATCGTCAGTGACCGTTAGTTGTCTTTAACGGAGAGTGCTCCGAGGAACTGTTTGCAATGGTGCCCTCTTCACCTTTTTACCACCGCACCACCCGCCATCGCAGTTTCATACATATTACCTGGAACCGATCTCGTCTAGCACAGTTCGGTTTCAACGTTCATTCTTTCCACGTACGTGTAGGCTCTGGAACGAACTCCCGGATGTGGTGTTTTCTGAGCACTACGATATGTCCTACTTCAAACGAGGCTTAAGAAGAGCACTTCTCTCTAGGTAGGTAGTGAACTGAGTGGCTACCACTTAACATCATGTGGGCCACTGGCTTGTCTGCCACCGTTAGCAATAAAAAAATATAAATATGATATTTAAGGTAACATTAATAGTGGATCATTGTGAGTTGCCACCATTAAAGTGATTTTGGATTTGGTAGAATTCGGTTACAAGATGTTTTTCGATATTGACTTTCAAAAGATCCAAGTGTGCAATTTGAAGGCCTATTGAAGTCAAATAAATGGTACGCATTTTCTCACCTGTAATTCTTTTAACCCTGCCGCCGGTCTCCCTGCCCGCGTTGCCGACGAGATGTCCGCCAAGACTGAAGCCGACTAGATGTACTGTCTCATACGACGCAACACCACGTTCGACGAGCCAGTTAATGAATTGACCGACACCCCGGCCTGCTTCTGGAACGCCGTTCTTGGCAGTAATGTAGTTTCGATTAGCCAGTTTGCTCCAATCAACAACAATTACATTGACATCGTCGACTCGAAGAAAAGCTGGAATTAAAAACATCAATTTTTAACGTATCTATTGTTTTATGTTTTAAAGATGTTTTCCTTCTTCTTCTATCTTTCATTTTAGCTTATTATGAAACAATTAAAAATACTCTAGCTATTTCAGACAGTGAATGTTTACGTGCCTACTCCCCGGATCCGACCATTTGGATCCGAGTTGCAGTGTAGTGAATGCACAGGTGCTCTCCTCACCTGTGGCCAGTAACGCGACTATTGTTACGATAACTTACGTACGTACGTCTGTCAGCTTTTGCGTGTAATAATGTATACAAGTTTATTTTTTAGTTATGACAAAAATTTTGTGTGCTTGTTCAGACAAGCAAACTGAACAACTTTCACTATGAGACCAATTTCGAAATCGCAAAAAAAATCAGCTGTTCCATACAAATGTTCAACATTCACTGAACCTAAATGTAGTAACAAAGCAACAATAAACTAATTATAGATCTACACAAGTAAAGACAGAGTAATAATTTGGCGCTTAGTTAAACAGACACTAATCATATTATTATCATATTAAGCTTAAAAGAACATAAGATTTACATCAAACAAACAAAGAAAAACACACTAATATTATGTCAAGCTATTATTGTTAATACTTATTCAAACAGTTTGAGCAGTCTACCCATTGATTTACTACCAAACGTTTGGTAGTAAATCAATGAGTCTACCGCGTAACGAATTAAAGCATGGATCAAACACATCAATGTCAACCTTTTCACATAACTTATTGCAATTGCTACCAGTACGTAGAAAAAATGAATTTCTTCTGTAATGAGTATTCGAGCTAGGTTCATAAAATGCTTTTTGCTTTTGTTATTTAAGTATTATTGTAATTATTCTAAAATTTTCTTGTTTGCTACTGTTTCGGAGGAGGGCATTGATACACGCGACACAGTGTTCTACACTATTGCGGGTATCATCGTTTTTCTTATTGCAATGTAATGTCGTTAGTGTTAATAATATTAAATAAATAAATAAAAATAATAGCAGTTCAAAGGTAGTTGAAGTAATAAATACGGTTCGAAATTCATCCCCTCCCGCTTCTTATTCCTTTTTTTTTGGGAGGGGGGAAAATGCCTTTGCGCATTCCTCGTGGTCGAAACAAACCACGAGGATATGTGGGACTCCCCAGACCGTACCCAGCCCGGGCCTACCCACTAAAAACCCCCTCAGCAGCTCCTCCGTCCGTCACAAGACAGAGGGAAGGGGACAACAGCCAGGCCTTATTCCCGCTGACCCCCTGCCCGTGACATGTCCGTTGCCGGACTCTCCGCCTGGCTCTGCTGCTTTGTGGAGCAGCGCAGAATTGCGCCGCTCTACACCCCGCAATTGGTTTTTCACTGTGGTTGTCTTCCACGCGGCCCGACGCTCAGTGCGCCGGGCCCCCGGCCCGCTCAGTGCGGGTAACGGGTTGCCCGACGGCAGATCCCACTGGATCCACCGCCACGCGGGTGAGCCGAAGCTCGGGGAAATGCTCAACAGGCGCGAAGCACTATGGCGATAAGAATCGCCTCACCTCTGCCACCAACAAAGGTAGAAATCGGCTTCCAGCGAAAGCCACACCTCTTCTTAAGACAAGAAGAGGGGACTTCGCCCTTCGCCGCATAAAGAGGGTGGCCACACGAAGTGGCCCGCCAGGTTGAACCCGGCCATCCCACGCCTCCCCTCCATGGGGGTCCTCTCGTCAGACTATTAGCCCGCGGCAGAAAATTTGCCGGGTTGGCCAGGGTGCACCACAAGGAGGTTGTCTGACATCGCACCCCCCCGCTTCTTATTCCTAACCTAACCTAACCAACTGTGTTTCAAGCTCCTCAAGTCGGTTCTGTGTGGTCATAAAAAAATAACTTAGCCTATCCGCAACTGTGTTTGAGGTGCCCCGAGTTTGTTCTGGGTGATCTTAAAAAAAATTAACTTAACCTATCCAATTATATTTGAGGTAATCCGAGTCAGTTCAGGGTGGTCAAAAAAAATTACACCCATAATTAATATTTGCTGATTTTTTCTTACTTAATTTATTACTTTATCCAAGTCTTCCAAGATATTATATAAAAGCTGGTTATTGTCAAATATCACTATGTTCAAATTGAGTAGATATTATTTATAATAGCTGGATATTATGCATAATATCCGGATTTATTAATTTCGCTGTAACATATACGAGTACACTCACGTGCAATGAAATCGACCCACCTCATAGGTTTCGATTCGGAAATATCGGCATATTAAAAATTGAAATTAGACAAACAAAAACTGTAAACACAATTTGAAAGCTTCATTAGCTTTATTTTAACATGCTCTAAACATGCATAAAAGAAGTGTTGCTGACAATAGACTTATTTCTTAGAAAACCCCGTTTGTCATTTTTACGTGATACGCAATCTTTGTGACTGTGCAGAGTGTTAAAAGTTAATTGAATCAAGGTTTATTCATAAAATTGATTATTCCTACCTAGATTTATTGACCCTTTAAATTGAACTCATTTTGCCAAAAAGGGTCTAATGTAAGCTTAGGCTCTTGTTTAACAAACAGGGTTAAAAGATTTTACTCGTATGTATTGACTGATATTGATGGTAGATTTCGATTTGTCAACCTTTGAACCAAAGCGTAAATGTGGATCGATTTCATAGCAGGTAAGTGTAGTTATAGTGTTGTATCACTGTTGATTTTTAATATTTAATAATAAATCCAGTAGCTTCAATAAGTTATTGATTGTTAATAGTACTAATTTATTTGTAACTGTTGATATTTTATGCAGTTAAATTTAAAATATATAATTTACCTATGCATTCCTTTAGTTTGAATTAATAAACAATCGATTTACTAAGCAGTTTATAAAGGCAGTTGATACAGGTCGTGCTGCGCAGTTGTAATCCAATTATTTCTAAACATTATCGTAAAATAACATTGTGCCAACTAACAGGATTTTTATTATAAGCACTTGACAGTACACGTGTTGATAAACAAGTTGTTTTCTTTCTTCTTTTCGTATAAATTTCTAAAGAATTGTTACTCACTTTCCATACTTATATTATTATTATCATAAATGTTTCAAAAAGAAAATTCACTCTTTCGCTGAAAGGGCTGGTAGGGCTGAAAGTCGAACTGGAATTGTTTCTAGTTGGGATCCAAATCAGAGCGAGAAATATCACATGCTTAAATAAAAAAAATACCTAAGTCTGTGGGTAACCTCTGAGAACCATACGCCAAAAGGTACTGTTTCTGCAATCAATAATGTATTACTCTGGCTACTACCTATAGCTGATTTTTAACAATTGCAACACGGTAAGATTCATGCGCCTTTAACGCATATCACTACTCTTGAAGAACAAAACCAGGATGATTCCATCTACTGTCCCGTATACATATAATTTGTTGATAAAATCTGTTTACTTCTACTAGTTATAATTATTAATCGCCGCAGATAGCCTCTCTTACCTTCAGTGATCATTCGGTTCATTTCGTTTCGACCATAGCCATTCCAGCCATGAGCGATGAAGACAACGCCTTTTTCTTTGTCGTATGTCGAGTTGACGATACTTTCCTCATCGTTCGCACGGAGAAACTGGGCATCAAGTGGATTAGATCTGAAATTAAATGATTCAAAATATATTATAGGCATACTCTATACCCGAGTCTATAGCTATTTCTGCTGCAAAGAAACTGTTTACGTTGCTGTGTTTCGGTTAGAATGATAATGATGACAACGATACCGGCGGTGAAAGTACTGAGCACTGTTAATTCACTGGCCATGCATAAGCAATCCATCACAATAATAATGAGCACGAATCGAAAACGTACAGTATGGTGCGTGCCCCTACTTGCATATTACTCGTATTTGTGAATCTTACAGAAATCGCTGTAGGGGCCTAGACAAAGTGACAATTCATAAACGGTAACAAACAAAAGTGCCGTTTTCAAGTGATACCCACCCGACTACATAGCACGTCTAGTGACACCATGGCAACCTAAGCATTTTACGTGAATGAAACAGGTATGTTCTTGCTTTTTAAGACAGTTCATAGTAAGCACAAAGTAGCCGACTAAGCTATATAAAAATCTGATAATCATGGAGATGTTTAAATCAATAGATTTCTTCTTCAATCGATCGTTAAGCTCTTCAGTATAAATAATGAATTACCTTGTGTATAGCTTGTAGATATTATTATTAGCATTTCTGGCGTAGTTTCTGATGAACTCTTTATCTATCGGCTCCTGAGTGTCGACTAAGTGAAGAGTGTCATCGCCATCGCCAGGGAAATAGAAAAATCTGTCACCTGCCTTGTAACCTGCATTCAGGTCTTTGATTACGCTCGCAGCAGAAACTGAAAAAATTAAATAACATGATTCAAAACCAGAAAAGAATCTGTTCCTACTTATTAACAATATCCGAGGAAGGTACTTGGTTGTATGTAAAAATATTAAAAACTTGCACACAAGACGCAGATGGCCTTTGACCAGAGAGAGACCAGAACAACACAGCGGTCTCAGTTCTACTCCAAAATCGTATGTAAATAAGCGTATGTATATTTAATATAATTATTCAATATAAAAATGAGTTTTACGCTGCACAACTTCTTATGACAACCTAAATTAAGATGTAAAAAAGTTGTAACTAGATTAGATCTTATATTTATTAAAAGAGCACGGAAATAGAGTCCGTGGATAATAATAATTCAACAATAATCGATTGATTACTGCAAATTAATTTTTTTTTTTGAACAAACCTGCTATAACGATAGACAGGAGCAGGTATTGCTTCATTTTCCCTAAATCTTATGGAAATACATGAAAACTAATTGTCCACAATGACTTGAGAGCGGTAGCATTATTCTTTTATATGTTATATATGTGGGTGATAGATAACATATCAAATAATAATTCTCTAATCAATCGATTATTATTATTCCGTTAACAAGATTTGTTTTAGCTTACAGGAAGTGTAAACATATGTAGGGGAACCTGTTGTACCTAGGCCAGTTTTTTGAATGTTGATTTTTTTTGTATATTTTATACCACTATTTTTAAGTTATGACAAAAATTTTGTGTGCTTGTTCAGACAAGCAAACTGAACAACTTTCACTATGGGACCAACTTCGAAATCGCAAAAAAAAAAGTCAGCTGTTTCATACATTTAGGTTCAGTGAATGTTGAACATTTGTATGGAACAGCTGGTTTTTTTTGCGATTTCGAAGTTGATCCCATAGTGAAAGTTGTTCAGTTTGCTTGTCTGAACAAGCACACAAAATTTTTGTCATAACTAAAAAATAAACTTGTATATAGAATATTTTATATTTATTAGTAATATAATTAGTTAGTCATATGAGCATTTGCAATTAACAATAATTACAGTTATTAACAACAACATTTAAGGAAAAGTATTATAATAATATTAATAATAAACTTTTATTTCAGGTGACTAGACCCATACAAAATAAATTACAATTTTTGGAAAATAAAATTAAAATAACATTATAGATAAAATAAAATAAATACATTTTAAAATTCCTCATGTCAAAATTAATTTTATATAATAATAATAATAATAATAATGTCGTTATTAAAATAAATAATTAAATGGCCAGAATCTGATGTAAATAAGATACAAAACATACAAACAAATGAGACAGGTACCAAGCATGACATCCCAGCCGGGCATATCATGGGCAGGCGCAAGTGCCGCCCTCCCCTTACTAAAGGGAAATTTCCCGGCAAATCGCTGCCCCGTACCGATGACTCGTCTGCACCTGACGGGCAAGAGGGAGCTGTGATGGAAACTTAATGGATCCAGGTTCCCATTACAGCTTCTTATACGCGAATCTAAACCACTCTGCCAGAGCTCAGGACTTGCTGCAACAGGTCCTGGCAGTGTGGTCCATCGACATTGCGGTTCTGACGGAGCCCTACTTTGTGCCTCACCAATCACACTGGGTGGGCGATAGTGTCGGTTCAGTCACCATACTTGTCCGGAGAGCTCCAGGCTTCGCGCTTCCTTCTGTTCTGGAGCGGGGCTCTGGCTACGTGGTAGCGAAATGGAGCGGTCTTGCCATTGTCGGCGCCTATTTCTCCCCGAATAGGCCTCTCGTGGACTTCGAGGCCTTCCTTGGGACCCTGGGCGCTGCCATCAGACGGACCGCTCCATCACAGGTCCTCTTTCTCGGCGACCTGAACGCCAAGTCGGTGGTCTGGGGTAACCCTGCCACCGATGTACGCGGACAGGCTGTCGAGGCATGGGCTGCAGCAGCAGGTCTATTCCTGTTAAACAGAGGCAGGGAACATACCTGCGTAGGGATGTAGGGCGGCTGATGTGTGCTCAAGTGTGCGATGTTGAGCAGAGCATGTCTACCGTCAAGTGTTGCCCCTACGTCCACGCCGTACATCCTGGTAATACTTGGATCCTTAACAGGCATCGCACATTACCAACTACCCTGGGGTCCAAGTAGCTAAAGGAAGCAACGCTATCTCGCCAGTGCAGTCCAACACGGTGAGAGATTCCATTTCCCCTTACTCCCATGTTCCAGTATTCCCTCTACCCCTCCTACCTTACTCCTCAGTCCCTTCTAAATCCCTACTTTTACCCAAACCCAATCCAGTGGTGTTAGGCGAACCGTAGCCGATGGATGCGTGGCCAAGGGGGTGCTTGGTCCCTAACGGTGCCTCCTCAGGGAGATGGCAATCCTGGGGTAGTAATTTTGCCTTACCTAGGCACGTGGGGCTCTGCTTGGGTGGACTTTTTAGTTCCCTAGCTTCTCGTGGGACGTGTATGGAAAAACGAACCCAAAATTGCTTTGATCTGGGCGATGAACGACCAGAACCATCTAGCAGCTTGACTGCATCAATACCCGACTTATCGGAGTTGTTTCTCGGATCTGAGGGAGACTTACTAGCCACCACGGATCCCGATACAAGCGACCGTGGATCGATACCCGATGCCGAAGGCACGAGGCTGACTGAAACAGACTCACATGTGCCAGCGATATCGAGAGATCGTCCACGGAAGCGATTTAATTTAACCGGAGCGGCGCGAAAACGTCTGAAGCGACTCGTGGCGGAAGGAATGGACCCTTCAGAGGCCTACAAACTCTGCTACGAGCGGATGACGAAAACGCACGATCCGGAGAAAAATGTGGCAGGTGCATCTTCCTCAGATCGAAGACCGGTCAAACGGATTCGATCGGAGGAAGAATCACCTGGTGACCACATCAGAAAGACTTCGCGTACTGGCGAAGGCTCAGCCGCCGGGGCGCTCCAAACGACTGGTACTGGGACCTCTGCTGTTAGTACGCCAATGGCAGGTCCATCGACAGCGAAGTCTTTTAAAGACGCCCTCACGGACATCCGAGTGGGGATCCGTAACACGGAACCCATGTCGGATGATCAACTTGGGCTTGTTAAGCGTGGCATTCTTAGGGCGATAATAGACGACCCTGGGAATGAGGCGGGCCCAAGTTTTGAGGGCTGCACTTTTAAGCCGGGCTGGCTTCAAATCGTCGTTAAGGATGAATACAGCCGGGCTTGGCTAGAACGGAACATTGGGGCTATCAAGCCATGGCCAGAGGCTGATCTTTCACTCATGAGTGAAAAGGAACTGCCCAAGGCCAGGATTGGTATACTCTTTGTTCCTAAATCCGAGGCCGAATCTCCAAAAGACGCAATACGACTTCTGGAGAAGCAAAACGGACTAAGGACCAGTATGTGGAAGGTGCTAAGCGTCAAGACTGAACGGGACGGAATCACCATCGCCCTTTCGGTTGATGATGCTTCAGTTGAGGCCTTGCGCGCACTGGACTTTAGGCCGCGGCTCGGGTTTAAGAAAGTTCTTATTCGCATTCGAGGAGAAAACATCTCAACGAATGCGAATGAGAAAAGCAAACCTAGCTCCTCTGGAGCAAAGAAACTGCCGGCAGGTCATACTAGGCCACCGACATTACAAAAGGACCCAAACTCTGGGGCTGAGAGCCAACGCAATAGCGGAGAGCCTCAGCCCGGGAGTTCGGGAACTAATAAGCGTCCTAAAGGTCCACCTTCGGGGAAAAGGACCAAAATAGGACAGCCACAAGTGGCGAAAACCGCTAGCAAGGTCAAGGACGGTCCTAACGTCCAAAGACCTGGCAAACGGTCATAAAACGCCACTTACGAACACTTTACAAAACACCACACACCACACAACACACAATGGCACAACTACACAAAAACACAAATAACACACATGTGGTTCAAATTAATTTGCACCATGCTAGAGCCGCTACAGCGGTGCTAGAAAAAATCTTCACAGAGATGAACTTACACATCGCTCTAATCCAAGAACCGTGGCTGGCGAACAACAACACGGTATCCGGACTTGGTTCTGCTGGTAAGGTTGTATATAACGTCGGTGGAATCAAGCCAAGAGCGTGTATCTTATTCAATAATGACGTTGACTTTTTATGTATACCAGGGCTATGCACCGATGACCTGATTGCAGCTTTCGTGAATACCAAGAGCGGTAATAGACGCCTCATCGTCTGCTCCGCTTACCTGCCTGGTGAGAAGAACGACCCATCCGAAGGATTGGCGAAAGTGGTCGAGTACGCAAACGAACACAACGCCGAACTTCTGATTGGGTGCGACGCGAATGCGCATCACACCAACTGGGGCAGCTCAGGTATCAACGCAAGGGGTGAGTTATTATATGACTTTATCCTAGCTAACTGTCTTCAAATAGTTAACAAGGGCTGCGTGCCAACCTTTTTAACTAGATCAAGGCAGGAGGTTCTTGATTTAACTCTTGCTACTAACAATTTATCCAGGACGATTAACGACTGGCAAGTTAGTAACGAAGTTTCAATGTCCGATCACCGACACATTACTTTCGTATTGAACACATCAAACATGTACGAAACCATTACCTTTAGGGATGCAAAGGCCACAGACTGGAACCATTACAGGAGAAGTCTCCAAGACAGACTCCGCGATATCCCTAAAACCATACGATCTCTTGAATCGCTGGAGTATGTTGTGGATCAAGTTACTGAAGCCATAACAGCCTCGTATGAAGAGAGCTGTCCTCTAAAAACTAAGAGGAACAACAAAATACCATGGTGGAACGCAAAACTCAGTAAACTAAGAGATGAAGCACGCAGGCTGTTCAATAAGGCTAAGCTGACCAAAGACTGGAGCTCGTACTCTAAAGCCTTAACTGCCTACAATAAAGAAATACGGAGGGCGAAAAGACTTTCATGGAAAAAGTTCTGCGAGGAGATTACTAAACTCCCTCAAGGAGCTCGAATCCATAAGGTTCTAGCAAAATCGCCTACCAACCAACTGGGACTACTAAAGAAACCAGATGGAACATTCACTGAGACAGCGGAAGAGACCCTCGAACTATTGGCGTCAACGCACTTCCCTGGATCAGTACTAGCGTCTAACATCGCTATTAGGGCTGCTCCTCACAACTGCCTCTCCAGGCCTAGTAATGAAGACTGGAGAAGAGCAGCGATGAATATCAGACCTAACAAAGTTGAATGGGCTATAGATTCATTCAAACCTTTTAAATCCGCGGGTGAGGATGATATCTTTCCTGCTCTGCTACAACAGGGTAAGAATATCCTTACTCCGGTTCTGGTAAAGATCTTCAGAGCTAGTTATGCCTGGGGATATATACCAGAAAATTGGTAAAAGTTCGATTTATTCCCAAGGCTGGTAAAAAGGACTACGCGCAGCCAAAGTCCTTTAGACCCATAAGCCTCACCTCCTTCCTACTGAAAAGTATGGAAAAGGTCATTGACGTGTGCATTAGAGACGGACCACTAAGAAAACGTCCTCTGCATGCAAAGCAGCACGCTTATCTAAAAGGAAAATCTACAGAAACTGCCTTGCTCGAACTAACCGACAAGATAGAACGGGCTCTAGAAGATAAACAAATAGCCCTCTGTGCTTTCCTAGACATAGAAGGAGCCTTCGATAACGTAACCATTGAAACCCTTTCCAAGGCAATGGGCGACAAGGGGATTGATAAAACAACAACCCGTTGGATTGAATCGATGCTCCTTAACAGAATTATCAGTGTAAGTCTTCACGGAACCGTAAAAGGCTTCAAAACAACAAGAGGGTGTCCACAAGGAGGCGTCCTATCGCCACTACTGTGGTCACTTGTTATTGACCGCTTGTTAACTGAAGCCTCAGAAAAGGATTTAGATGTTCAGGGCTACGCAGATGACGTTGTAGCATGCGTCATTGGTCCCTGCCAAAGCACTGTCTCATCTATACTACAAAAATCTCTTAACATCATCGATAGATGGTGCATTGAGAACAAATTGTCGGTAAATCCAAACAAAACGATGATAGTTCCCTTTACCAGAAAGCGCAAGCTAAACAAGCTGGTAAATCCTGTTTTAAGGGGGACTCAAATACCTTTTTCCACAGAAGTCAAATATTTGGGCGTTACGATCGACCAAAAATTGACGTGGAATAGTCACATTTACAATGTAATCCAAAAGGCAAAAAGTGCTTTAGGAATATGTTGTCGTTTAGCAGGAGCGAAATGGGGCATAAACCCAAAAATCGCCCTGTGGATGTACACTGCGATCGTCAGGCCTATGGTAACATATGCCTGCGTGGTTTGGTGGAAAAAAGTCACGCAAGTGACAATTATCAACAAGCTAGGCGGTCTACAACGAACAGCTTGCCTTATGGTAACTGGCGCCATGTCTACAACCCCAGGAGCTGCGCTTAATGCCCTGCTGAACCTACCGCCCCTTCATCTATTTATAGTGAAGGAGGCGAAAGCTAGCATTTATAGAATAGAAAGCACTGGGAAGGTAAACTGGTACTCTCAAGCATTGAGGTCACTGCGACAAACAGTGCTTGAACAAAAACAACTAGCTATGACTACAGATGTCATGCTTCCACTCTGTAATTTTACTAAAAACTACTCAGTGGAACTACCAAGCAGAGAGGAGTGGGCGGAAGATCATAACCTCTGTAAGGCTGGAAGCCTAGTTTGGTTCACAGACGGCTCCAAAATGGGTCAAAATGTAGGATGCGGGGTATATGGTGTCAGACCGAGCTTTAACAAAAGCGTTAATCTTGGTCAGCACGCTACTATATTCCAGGCGGAGGTGTACGCCATCATAGAATGTGTAGAAGCTAATCGCCAACGAAACTACAAAAACCAAACCATTTATATCTTTTCAGATAGCCAAGCAGCTCTTAACGCTATTCAATCGAATGTTATATATTCGAAACTGGTGACAGACTGCGTAAATAAACTAAATGACCTGGGACAACAGAACAGAGTTATTCTGAAATGGGTACCAGGACATTCAGGTATCGTCGGTAATGAAAAGGCCGATGAACTTGCAAGGGCTGGAGCGGAGGGTCAACAGATAGGTCCAGAACCTTTCTGTGGCATCTCGAAACGTCATGCCATGCAACTCCTTAAGGAAAACCTTCTAAGCGAATCAAAAAAATACTGGCTAAACCAACCAGGATTAGTACACGCTAAAACCTTGATAGAAGGATACTCGCAAAAACGAACTATTGAACTTTTACAGTTCAGTAGGACGAACACCGGTGCGATTGTTAGGGCCTTAACTGGTCACTGCAAGCTAAACAGACACCAATTTCACATGAAATTAAGTGAATCTGATATTTGCAGATTTTGCGAACAGGAGCGTGAAACACCCCAACACCTCTTGTGCGATTGTGGACCTCTAAGTCACAAACGAAGTATCCACCTGGGAAGACACTTAATCAGCCCAGGGGAACTGAAAACTCTTAAAGCCAGAGCCATCTTGGATTTCCTGGTGGCGGCCAGGCTAAAAGAGATACTGTAACTTGGCGGCGAGTCACAATAGATCTTTTAGGTCGCAGTGACTACAGCTTCATTGAAGTTGCATAGCCCCAACAATAAGAATAATAATAATACCTGCATATGACAGCAGGGCGGGTCGATTGTGGACGTCTCCTACGCATCGCCCGCCCTAGCACGCAGAGTCACCAACTGGAGGGTGGTAACCGACGTGGAGAGTCTCTCGGATCATCGTTATATCCAATTTGAGACCTCCACCCGGCAACCTCCTCCCTCGCCCTGATCTGGTTCCTTTCCCCGCTGGACGCTTAGCCGTCTTGACAGGGAGCTGGCCGAAGAGGCCGCCATTGTCCAGCGCTGGTGCTCTGCACCCATGGACGGGCCAGACATTGACGACTCGGCACTCCGCCTCCGCGATGCGCTCACAGAAGTCTGTGACGCATCGATGCCGAGGGCGCACCCACCGCGCGATCGCCACGAGGTGTACTGGTGGTCCCAGGGTATTGCCGATCTGAGGACCGCCTGCACATCGGCGAGAAGGGCATATACACGCTGCCGCCGCAGAGGGAGACGCGACGAGGCAGCAGAAGAGCGGCTGTACGAGGAGTACAGGCGGACGAAGAAGGCCCTGCAGACGGCCATCGCCAAGGCCAAGGAATTGGCCCGCGAGGAAATGCTGCAGGGCCTTGACCAGGATCCGTGGGGGCGCCCGTACAAAACTGCACAAAATCACCTTAGGCAGCGTGGCGCACCCCTCACAGAGTCCATGGACCCTGTGCTGCTGGGCAGAGTAACATTGGAACTGTTCCCGTCAGACGCTGGATTCATTCCACCACGCATGGCGCCGCCTCGCACAATAACAACTGTGCCAGACCTCGGTCCACCCATCGGAGACGACGAGTTTGCTGCCGCAATAGCCCGTCTCAGGGCCAAGAAAACAGCTCCCGGTCCCGATGGGATTCCGGGCAGAGTAGTGCACCTGACCATCAATCAGCTAGGGGACAGACTTAGGGAACTGCTTGACGCGAGTCTCCGCGTCAGCAGATTCCCTAAGATCTGGAAAGATGGAGCACTTTGTCTGCTGCTAAAGCCTGGCCGCCCTGCTGACTCACCTGCGGCGTACCGTCCAATCGTCTTGCTGGACGAGGTTGCTAAGGTCTTCGAGAAGATCTTGGCCTCTCGCCTCGTCCAGCATCTAACCGAAGTTGGCCCAAATATCTCCAAAGCGCAATATGGCTTCCGCACTGGTCGGTCAACGATTGACGCGTTGTCCGACCTGCGGAGTCATGTGGCAGAGGCCACACAAAGTGGTCATGTGGTGTTGGCCGTGTCCTTGTACATCGCCAATGCGTTCAATAGTCTCCCGTTCGGCACAATCATGGAGGCCCTGAACCATCATGGGGTCCCGCCGTACCTGTGCCGAATTCTGGGGGACTATTTAAACGGCCGGGAAATTCTCTGTCCAAACAGAAGCGGGCGTATTGAGCGCCATCCTATGTGCCGCGGCGTTCCACAGGGGTCTGTTCTCGGGCCCTTGCTCTGGAACGTCGGGTACGACTGGCTCCTCAGGGGCGCACTGCCGACGGGGGTGCGTCTCTTTTGCTATGCAGACGATACCCTCGTCGCAGCAAGAGGAGCCAGTCTGAATGACGCTGTTCGTTTGGCCTCCGTCGCAGGCACATTAGTTGCGGACCGCATAGCCATGTTAGGTCTTAAGGTAGCCTTGCCCAAAACAGAGGCTCTAGCCTTTTACGGCCCTCGCAGGAGACCTCCCGCGGGAACATTTATTACGGTGGGTGGTGAAGTTATCCCATTGAAACCCCACATTAAATATCTGGGTCTGACAATCGACGGCAGATGGGGCTTCGACGAACATTTTCGTTCGTTGGAGCCCAAACTGCTAGGTGCTGCCGACGCACTTGGACGTCTCCTCCCCAACGTCGGGGGCCCGAGCGCCAGCTGCCGACGCCTCTACGCGGGAGTTGTTCGCAGCATGGCACTGTACGGGGCCCCAGTCTGGGCCGACGCTCTCAGCGCTCGCGCAGTAGCATCGCTGCGAAGAGCGCAGCGCGCCATGGCGCTGAGAGCTATCAGAGGACCGTACAGTATCACATGCGGCGGCCTGCGCTATCGCCGGCACTCCCCCGTGGGAGCTTGTGGCGCACGTCCTTGCAGCGGCTAACCGCGTGCGGGTCGAAGCACGGGAGGGGGCTCACAGGTTGGCTCCAAGAGAGCGGGTTGCTGCTCTGGAAGGGGCATGTGAGGAGATGTTCCGCCTATGGCAGGAGAGCCTGGGTGAGCCGGCCTCCGGAACTTTCAGGAGAACCGTTGAGGCATTGCTCCCCGTACTCAAGCCGTGGGCGGAAAGGAAGCACGGGTCGCTCACGTACCATCTGGTGCAGGTTATCAGTGGTCACGGCTGTTTTGGCCGCTACCTGCATCGGATTGGACGTGAGCCGACCGCTCAATGCCATCACTGTGGCGCTGCTGAGGACTCAGCACAGCACACTCTCGAGGAGTGTGCTGCCTTTTCCTCGCAGCGCACCAGTCTGGCTTCGTGTGTTGGCCCCGACCTCTCTCTACCATCTCTCATCTCAAAGATGGTCGAGAGCGAAGAGGCCTGGGATGCAGTAAACTCCTTCTGTGTGGAGGTCATCACACAGAAGGAGGTGGCAGAACGGGCCAGAGAGGATGATCCAGAGGCAGATCCCTGCCGTCGGAGGAGATTGGGGCGTAGGAGGCGGCAGTTTGCCCGCCTTCTTCATCCTGACGGTGACCAGCGGGACCCGGGCGTGGGAAGCCCGAGTCCTGCATTGCACAGGTCACCGCCAGTCGTCGATGCTTCTAATGCCCAGGAGCATCGCTGGCCTTCCCACTTTGGGGAGGTGAGAGGGGCTCGCCGTAGGCGAGCTGATGCTGACGAGGTCATGGAAGTGTCCGCAAGGGTTCCCATGGCCTTGTCCGGCAGCGGGGCGTCCTTCCCCGACGTATCCTCTTCGTCAGATGACGGGGAGGATGCGGCGGTGATGGGCGTTCTCGTGCCAAGGCGTCTCTGAGGGTGCATCGTTGGGTTTTAGTCGGTATGACGCGGTTTCTGGCTGGCACTCTGCCCCCAGGGGCCGCGGAGAGTCCGACATAACTCCGCGCCTTCCCGAGCGCGGGGTATGCGTAATGCATTTCCCAACGTAAAAAAAAAAAAAAAAGGTACCAAGCATGACCACATTACTTGCGGTTCGGGTCCCGGTGGAAGCGCCGCCATCGCTGCGGGAAGTCGCCGCTCTCCTCTGCGACTAACGCAAGAATCGAGTTCCCAGTGCTGCGGACCCTGTCCCAGAAGGACGCCACGCGTGACCTTATCACCGCAAAGAAGTCGGGCACCCGCGCTTCGGCGAACATTGCCGACGCGCTACAGTATCTAAGTTTTTTCATCACTATTCGAAAAGCGTCATTATTTTTCATGGTGATAGCTGGGAAGTGACGAATGAATTCGCACAGAAAGGTTTTGATATTGTAAACAATTGGCTCAGAAATAACGCTCTAACCCTCAATATAGATAAAAAAAAGTGCATACCCTTTTCTATTAGAACTCCACATCCAAGCGTTAAGAGCGGGTATAAAGCTAGAAAAATATCAGATTTCACCCGCGCGCCTCACACGTTCCGGTCTCGACCATCGCAGCGATAAGTTCGCTCCCTCTTCATGTTTTGTGTGATCGCGCACAGTATAACCTACCTTAGGCAGATAAAATTGGCTAAGTGCGAGTCGGACTATTTATCCGTACGTTGAACTGTGAATATAAAATACTTTTCACTTGTGATAAGTAAAACGAAAAGGTAGGTAATAAATATTATTATTTATTTAGATAGGTATTTAACATAATAAATGCTTTATTTACATTAACCTGCTAAGCACTCGTCGGATAAGCATAGGCGTAAACATATTTCAAACACCAAAAATACTTGGAGTACAGATTTAAATAATACGAAAAGGTAGTAATTAATATATTTATTTACCTCTCTTATAATGTCACTTTCAATTTTTGAAATTGTTAATCGTAAGAATCGCTTTAATTTACAATAATTAATGTTTGTATGTTAAAATTCTTTTTTTTTCAGAATACGGTCTATACCTTGGCTATGAATGATAAGTCGTTCACTTGCATCATAGATACTTTGGTCTTTTGCTTCCTTAGCTTTCCGTTTTTTTAAAGCCGTCTTTGTACGATTAACCGAATAACCCGTGGTTCGGTGTTACTGAAATCAAATAATTAGTGTTAAAATTGAGTGTGAATATGGTGGCACCATTTTATCATTAGATATAACTTTTAATATGGAGTCAAAACAAATCTAGCCCAATGTCAAAATCATGATGGCACTAAAATCAGAAAATCACTTATGTCGCTATAGTACAGTCGCGAAAGTTTATGCTCGACTACTGTTCGACTCTATCGCGTAGCAATAAGGACAAAAAGCAACCGATCATAAACTTTCGCGAATGCACCTACAATCTTAACTTTTCCACTGGGCAATAAAACTTCTCAGTGGTGACAAAATCTATATAAATCGCAATACTTTTTTTTTCCTAAATTGCTTTGTCCTTTAAAATTATCGTTTTTTTCTTTTGCTGATTTGTGTTTCATTTTCCAGGTATCGAGTG
Organism: Schoenobius gigantellus; assembly: GCA_963935595.1. NCBI lineage: Eukaryota > Metazoa > Arthropoda > Insecta > Lepidoptera > Crambidae > Schoenobius > Schoenobius gigantellus. Next base: position 33,372,640 of record OZ012542.1, read on the forward strand.
TCATTTCATCTACAAGTTAGATTGGATTGTACAGTCAGCCACGTCAATATTTGTAAATATCTATATTATGAATCCATACTCAAATTTTTATAAATATAAAAATACCAAGTGCTTTCAATATGTGCAAAAATATTAAGATCGTTATTCTAGATTTTGTTCATAGTTTAGAATGCACTATGAACTTTGAATGTACCTAATTGCAGTAAGCTCCCTAAGTCGTATCTTATGACATTCATGGGAAGGAAGATAGCGGCGACTTATGTACAATGAGTATTATAGTTTATTTATAATGAACTTTTAACTATAAATGTACATATGTAATTGCACTTAATTATCTTAGTTACTAATTTTTAGAACAAGTAAAACTGAAAATTTTCAACTGATTTTTGTATGGAGCCAGGCAATTTAAAAAATCAACGTATTTAGTATGGATGAGTTCAATTAATATTCGCTCCCCCTTTGCTACACTAGGTGGAATCTCTACTAAATTTTATATAAATATCAAAATTTAGGATGGAAAAAAAGTCAAACCCACACTTGACCATTTTTTAACTCTATTATGTATGTCCTCATTGGCTGTGGGAGTGTACGGGGGTCAAAAATTTCGTTATTTTTAACTTCGCTGCACCGTTTTCGAGATATAAGCATTTTTTAAAATATTTTTCTTGAAGTTATGCAGGGTTGAAATTCCTTACTTGTCTGACAAACTCCGACAAACTGCCGTCTATCTATATCAGAAAACAAATTTTCGCTATGCTATGTTTTTCCGTTTTCGATATTCGTGTGATTCAGGGTCAGGTAACATTGCCCAACCTGAGCCACACGTATCTCTGAAACGCGCAAGCGACAAACTCTGATGCCGACAAACTCAGACATACCATACCTATCTCTGGACATTATAGCGGCATACCCAAACAATCTATTTTCCAGTTTTTTTTTGTGGCCTAGCTGGGTTCAGCCACACCAAGACTAAGTAGTCTGGGTGTGGATGACACAGATAGTCGTCTCTTACGACATACACAGAAAGAAAGGTAGTGGCGTCTCATATATTCGAGAGTTTGTTCATAGTCAAGAATGAACTATACATAATATGTACTTGTGCATACCTAATCGCACTAAATTACCTTATTCGTCTCTTACAATATACACGGGAAGAAAGGTAGTGGCGACACATTTACGAGTATTCTAGAGTTTGTTCGTAGTTTAGAATGAACTATGAACTATCAATGTACTTAATTGCACTAAACTCCCTTAGTCGTCTCTTACGACATACATGGGAAGAAAGGTAGTGGTGACTCGTGTATTCTAGAGTTTGTTTATAGCTTAGAATGAACTATGAAATGAACTATAGAATGAAATATAAATGTATCTCATGGCACTAAACTCCCTTAGTCGTCGTCGCTACTTTTCTTCCTGTGGATGTCGTAAGACAAGAAAAGTAGCGACGACATAATTAGAGTTTATGCGTAGGTAGTTGAAAATTAACTATAAACGACACAAAATGAATGATTTCAGTTATAATACTGAAATCATTCATTTTGTGTCGTTCATAGTTCCATCTCTAAAAATAATTCTCATGTCAAATCAAAATAATCAAAGATTAGTAAATTTTCACTAACCTACGTTTCACAAACTCGAACTGATTTAACACTGCTGTCAAATGTTGCAGCATGTTAGTTGAATAATGATTTGATCAGCCTTTCGGAAATTGGGTGTAAGTAAGCAACATTTTGCTTTGCACAAGTTAGCAGTATACTTGTTTAATTTGCAAGTTTACGCAGTCTTTGGATTGCCTCGATAATATTAAACTGTATTTAAAATCATCGTTAAAACCAGTATGGAATAACAAAATTTTTAGGAGAGAAATTGGTACTAACTTTAGCTTCTCTTCTCCTGTTTCATCAACATAGTTACTAAGGTGATTTCATCTCACTATCATCTCTATGCAGATGATTTGCAGCTATATCGTCACTTTACTGCCGTTGAAGCCGTTAACAACATCCTAGCGATTAACCAGGATCTAAGAGGTGTATCGGAATGGGCTAAGGATTATGGGTTGCTGGTAAATCCCTTGAAGTCTAAAGCATTGATAATTAGCAGTAGGTACATGATAAACCAACTTGACTTAGATTCGTTGCCTCCTGTTATTATGGACGGAACTGTAATTCCTTTTGTTGATTCGGCTAAAAATCTTGGCGTGATATTTGATAAACATCTGAGCTGGAGGGATCAAGTGAATGAGGTTAGTCGGAAAGTGTTTCATAAACGCTGGTGTTCCACAAGGTTCGGTGCTCTCCCCAACCCTGTTCATTCTGCATATCAATGACATGTTGTCAATTGAGAACATACATTGCTATGCGGATGACAGTACGGGTGATGCGCGGTATACCGACCACCAGAATGTCCCTCGGAGTTCGTTGCTAGAAAGGCGGTTACAACTTGTGTCTGAAGTCGAAGACTCTCTAGGGCGAGTCTCCGAATGGGGTGCAAAGAACTTGGTTAAGTTCAACCCCACGAAGACACAAGTGTGCGCATTCACTGCGAAGAAGGACCCATTTATCGTAGTGCCTCAGTTCCAGGGAGTTACTCTTCGTATGTCCGATGGTATTGGAATCCTCGGTGTGGAAATTTCTGCTAAAGTGCAGTTTGGGAGTCATTTGGAGGACAAAGCCAAATTGGCGAGCAAAAAGCTGGGCGTCCTGAACAGAGCCAAGCGGTACTTCACTCCAAGCCAGCGGCTAATGCTCTATAAAGCACAAATTCGGCCGCATATGGAGTACTGTTCGCACCTCTGGGCGGGAGCTCCCAAATATCAGCTCGACCCTCTTGACTCCCTGCAAAGGCGTGCATTCCGCATCGTCAGTGATCCCAATATCACGGCCTCAATGGAGACGCTGGAGCAAAGGAGAGACTTTGGTTCTCTCTGCGTGCTCTATCGTCTCTTTAACGGAGAGTGCTCTGAGGAACTGTTTGCAATGGTGCCCTCTTCACCTTTTTACCATCGCACCACCCGCCATCGCAGTAGAGTTCATCCATATTACCTGGAACCAATCTCATCTAGTACAGTTCGGTTTCAGCGTTCATTCCTTCCACGTACGTGTAGGCTCTGGAACGAACTCCCAGCTGCGGTGTTTCCTGAGCGCTACGATATGTCCTTCTTCAAACGAGGCTTAAGAAGAGCATTTCTCTCCAGGTAGGCAGTGACAGAACTGTGCCCCTGGCATTGCAGATGTCCATGAGCGGTGGTTACCACTTAACATCAGGTGGGCCACTGGCTCGTCTGCCACCGTTAGCAATAAAAAAAAAAATTCTTTTCACACTCTTAAGTCACTGCAGTACTATCTACCAGTTCCGACAAGAATATCTCTGGCACAGACGTTAATTCTTCCAATTTTGGATTACGCTGATGCTTGTTATTTGGATATTACAGAGGAACTATTAGATAAGCTTGAAAGACTTCAAAACCTCTGTATTCGTTTTATTTTTGGGTTGCGTAAGTATGATCATATGTCCAAATTTCGTACACAACTCAAGTGGCTTCCTATCCGACTTCGTAGAAACTCTCGTATTCTCTTTCTTCTTTTTAATATCATACACAACCCTACATATCCACCTTATCTTCGTGAGCGCTTTGAGTATGCTCGTTCCCCTCATACGCTCTGTAGACCTCATTTACGCACACTCCTAAAGTATACCTGTCAGCCTTTTCAGACGAATTTTCTGAAATACTCTTTCACTGTTCACGCCTTCACTGTTGGACCTTCTGCTGACAAATCGCCCCGACGGATATCAGGTGGTGGTTCGAGCTCCACTAGGATCTTCAGATCACTGCCTGGTATCCGTCTCAGTGCCTCAGGCGTCGCGACCGTCGCCTGTGGTTGCAGCACGCCGTCTGTGGCACTATGCGTCAGCAGATTGGGACGGTATGCGGGATTATTACGCGTCTGTCCCTTGGTGGCAGCGCTGTTTCAGTGGGATGGATCCGAACTCCTGCGCTACCTCTGTTGCTGACGAGATCAGACTAGGAATGGAATATTATATTCCACATTCCAATCTCGTCAGTAGAGGGAGACGTAACCTCTGGTTCAATCGCGAGTGTGCCTCAGCTGTTGAAAACAAACAGCTAGCTTACCGCGCTTGGATCAGAGGTCGAGCTTCTAGGGATCCCAATACTAACCTACTGAAAACAGCCTATAATAATGCCACCAAGTTGTGTAAGAGGGCTTACATTAGAGCGGATGCTCAGCGCATTGCACAAGTGGGTCAGGAACTGCTAGCGCACCCTACGGGTAGCCGTTCTTTCTGGCGCCTGGCCAAAGCTGTGCAATCAAACTTCTGCCAACCCTCGCTGCCACCGCTGAGACATGCCGATGGCTCACTTGCTCATCAGCCGCAGGAGAAAGCCGACCTCCTGGCAAAACTCTTCGCGGCCCATTCCCGTATCGATGACTGTGGTGCACAACCTCCGACACTGTCCAATTGTGGCAGCACTATGCCCGATATCCGCATCAGACAGCGAGATGTGCGGGCGGAGCTACAGTCGATTGATATTCGAAAAGCAAGTGGACCAGACGGCATTCCTGCGATTGTACTTAAGAAGTGTGCAGCGGAGTTGACTCCGGTCCTGACGCGTCTATACTGTCTGTCGTTCTCTGCTGGTTGTGTGCCGAAATCTTGGAAAGAGGCCAATGTCCAGCCGGTTCCCAAAAAGGGAGATCGTTCTGATCCGGCTAACTATCGCCCTATAGCCGTCACTTCCATTTTGTGTAAAATCATGGAGAGGATCCTTAACACCCAGCTGATCCGTTACCTGGAAGGTCACTCGTTGCTTAATGACCGTCAGTATGGGTTTCGTCCTAAACGGTCAACAGGTGACCTTCTAGCGTTCCTTTTGCACAAATGGGGTGAATCTATCGATAAGCGCGGCGAGTCTGTGGCTATTAGTCTCGACATCGCCAAAGCTTTTGATAGAGTCTGGCACAAGGCTCTCCTTTCCAAGCTTCCGGCATACGGATTGCCCGCTCAGTTCTGTACGTGGATTGCCAGCTTCCTCCACGAGCGTAGAATTCGCGTTGTCGTTGACGGCTGCGCTTCGCGGTTCGTGGCAGTGAATGCTGGTGTTCCACAAGGCTCCGTTCTATCCCCAACATTGTTTCTTCTGCATATCAATGACATGCTTTCCTTGGGAAGTATACATTGCTATGCAGACGACAGTACAGTGCATGGGGGATATCACGGAAGCTCAGGGGCTGCTCGTGGCAATATTGATAGAGAGAGGCAGAATCTTATCATTGAGCTCAACAAGACGCTGGACCTCATCTCCAAATGGGGTTCCAACAATCTTGTCGAGTTCAATGCTAAGAAAACACAGGTGTGCGCGTTCTCGGCGAAAAGGTTACCTTTCCTCCCACCTCCTTCTCTTCAGGGCACAACCCTTCACACACAGAGTAACATCACCTTGCTCGGAATGAACATTCGCTGCGATCTGAACCCCAGAGACTACATCGAATCCGTTCTAACTGCTGCCTCACGGAAACTCGGTGTCCTAAACAAGGTGCGTAGGTATTTTGCGCCGGACCAACTATGCCTGTTGTATAAAACTCAGGTTAGGTCTTGCGTGGAATATTGCTCGCACCTTTGGGACGGCTTCGCTCAGTACCTCCTCGATGCTCTGGACAGATTGCAGCGTCGCGCTATTCGAATAATTGGCGATGTAGAGGCAACTAACACCCTCGAGCCTCTACAACTTCGTCGTGACATCGCCTCTCTTAGCGCCTTTTACCGAATGTTCCATGGGGAATGCTCTGAGGAGCTCTTTAACCTTATCCCTCCCTCTCCATTCCTTAACAGAAACACGCGTAAGGGCCTTCGGAGTCATCCTTACACTATATCTTCCTTTTCACACCGTACCAAGAAATTCCAAGATTCCTTCTTCTGTCGTTCATCCCACACTTGGAATTCTCTACCTGCGCACGTGTTTCTTTCATCCTACAACATGGGTTCCTTCAAAAGAGGTGTGAAAAAGCATCTTTTAGGCCGGCAAGGGGCGGGCAGGTAGGATAGTGGATGTCGTCCCTACTCTATCTGTCAACTCATTTGGGCCTCTTTCACCGCTTAACATCAGGCGGGAGGAGGACATCTGCCGGGCCTTACATAAAAAAAAAAAAAAAAAAACGCTGCTAGACTGTGGAACTCATTACCGTCTTCAGTGCGAGATGTGCAAACACTGATTTCGTTCAGAAGGCGTTTGAGGGAGCACTATCTGTCACAAATTTAAATCCGTTTATCCTGGTTATCCATAAGAAGCTATTTTATTCTTGGTGTTATATATATAGAACATATATATGTATATATAATATTTATACATTACAATATTTAGGTATGTATGCAGTTTATTTCATTACTAGTTTTTTTTATATTGTACGCGGACATCTTATATATCTATGCACTTCTCCCATTGCGGGTGAGTTGGAAGAGATTTCTATGTGAAATAAGCTCACCTTTTGTACTAACTAGACTTTAGACGGAATATTTAGTCGGAATATTGTCTAATGTTGAAGATGATCTGAAAAAAAAAACAATATAAATTTTACGTCCTATTCACTTAATTCACGTAAATTCATTCATTATTATATCATGGTGCTATTTACGTCTATAATATTAATCTCTATCTCTCTTATTCTCTCTCTCTTTCTCTATTAATCTATCTATAATTTTATAAAAAAAACAATAATTTGAACGTCTAAAGAAATGAAATGCCTCAAATTTTAACCGAAATTTTGATGCAATTTTAGTTAGAAATAGATTTTCACATCAAAGAATATTTTGACAGAAAATTAATTAGATTTCAGTCCCCAGAAAAATCTACACAACATATATTAATGTCCTAAGTTCAACAAACTTACAAATTTGATGAGAGCTTTCCGCTTACGGATTTGACTGGATCGTATTCGTCAGCTTGTGTGATATTTCGTGTTGCAGCAGCTCTGAAATACAAAATTACTATAAATAATTAACAATAATAAATAAACAAATATTTTTTCCCATTCACCCCAATTATATAACCCAATAAGTATCATTAAGAATTTGTGATATGGGCAAGTACTAGATAACGGATAAACGTACATAAATAAATAAAAAGGAATAAAGCACAAGTAAATATAAATAAACATACACGTCCATGGTTCGAGCACATATATATATTCATATTTATCACAAAAAATCTGCTCCGACCGGAATCGAATCCGGGACCGTTGGCGCCTAAGGCACCAAAGGTCCACGTTCTAACCACAGCGCCAGACGGTCGTCGCTTAATTTAAAGTGTTACAGTAAAGACACTTTTAATTACTTAACGAAGTATGATACGATAATTTCGCGTCTTTATATAATCAAAGTTTCGCGTCAAATTGATTTAATGTAAGTTAGCACTATAAAAAGTTTACATACTGTCACCTACGTCCAGCACGCGAGTAGTCAAAAGCATCAATTTGTTTTACATACACTACCCGCGCCTACGTTGCACCAGCGCTTGTGCATTGTATTGTGTTATTAAAAGTCAACGCGCAAGGGTCAATATTGTAAGGTGAAACTACTTATTAACGAAAAAATATTACGTAAACATAATAAAAGTAAAATAATAGGTACATACCTTCTGCAATACGCCATAAGTTGAATTTTTGACTTCTTAAGTTCTTTTAGACAATTTTTTTTGGTTTTTTCATTCGCCATAATTTGGTCGATGTATTTTTTCGGGCTGGAGCACAGAAGCACAGTTTACTCGTCTCAACGGAGCGATCAAGACTGATTGATGAAATAAAACATGCCTGTTACCTCGGGTCAGGTGCGACAGACGATAGCGTTCTGCGCGGAATAAGAACGTTGTAAGCGCCGAATTAGTTTTATTTTAATAGCTCGTAAAATATACATTATTTTTGAAAATCGCTAGTACAGTCCCTAGGTAATACAGTTTTATATTATATATTAAAAATTTGACGCAGTTATATGCATCACATTGAAAAGCAATCGATTTTGCTTGAAAATTAGACGTATCTTCGCGATTTTTTTCTATCGATAAAATAATTTAATTTTATGTTTTCACTCAGTGCGTTCACTTACAAAATTAGTTAAATATCTATTTTAAAAAAATTGGGTAGTTCATTATTCAATTTCAAGTGTTGATATCAAATCTACGATTAGCAATTTAGCTTTATACCCCCTCTTAACCTTGCTTTAATAGCTCATACATGCACTCAAAATCAACATTGTTACTGTCGCAATATTTCTGTTGTCGACAGCATCAAATATTTGGGTGTGGTGATTGATAGTACTCTCAGCTTTAACCATCACATAGATCTGCTCTCATCTAGAACTCGAAAACTTATACAGGGTGTCCCAAAAAATAGTGTCAAGCGTAAGTCCAGAGTTAGAGCACCTCTTGGAGTACCCGAATCACCCCCATGTATGTTCCGCGATTATTCGTAGTTTTCGAGTAATAATTTTTTTTCTGACTTTTTGAAAATTTTAATCCAAAGAACTTAAAAATTTTAAATAAAAAAAAGTAGAACATATTTTAATGTTTTTCTTTTTGCCACTGAATCATCTTTAGTGCTTCTTTTATGTCTAAAATAATCAGCTTCGTAACTTTAGTGGAAATTTAGAAAACAGGAGTGTAAAGTCAAAATTTGAATGTTAGTGAATAATTACTTAAAAATTCATCTTTAAATTAAAAATCTAAACAGGCGAATTCATAGTTTCTAAGTATATGTAAAAACTTCTCTAGACTCTCTGCTTTCATAATAATTAAAAAAAAGTACTTAATAGGGCTACTTTGGCTTAAATCGGCCATCAAAGACAGCAAGGTGAAAATTTCATAAAACTCGACTTCTGAATATTTTTTTTTTAAATTCCAATTATTTATTAATAAACCAAAAATGATTGTAGAAAAGCTAAAAATTTATTATTTGAAGGTCAAAAATAACTGTTCCTGCTGCCATCTTTAATAACCTTTGAAGGTTTTTTTTTTATTCATTTATTTAAGGTCGCTCAAACATCTAAGGTCATTAGCGACCACAGTAGGGTACAATTTAAATTTCTTTGTAATAGCTAGTTAACTTAAGAAACTTTAGGGTATTTTGAGGCTCATCTAGACATTTTTTTAGATTTCTAGTAAGGCTTACTTTAAGTCTATTTGCATTAAAGAATGAGCATTCTGTAAGAAGGTGCTTTACAGTCATATCGCTATTGCATTTTGTACATTTGTTCCTATTTTCTTTTGTTATGAGGTGTATGTGAGTTAAATTAGTGTGCCCTATTCTTAACCTATTTATTACAACTTGGTCTCTTCTATTGTCAATTTGTAAATTCTTTTTTTCAAATATTGATTTCCTAATTTTAAACAATACACTAGTGTTATCATTTACCCAATAGCTGTTCCAAAGCTTTTTGATGCTTACTTTAATGTGTTTCTTAAGGTCACTGATATTAGCTGTTAGGTAATTACAATTTTCTAGGTCAGTTGCTTTATTAGCCTCTTTATCCGCTCTTTCGTTCCCAGCGATCCCTTGGTGACTTGGTATCCAAACTATTTCTATATTGTATCCAAAGTTCATTAGTGATAGTAATTTATTTTGGATATTGTTTATAAGGGGATCATTATTTTTCCTGTTAGAAATAGCCATGAGACAAGATTTTGAATCGGTGTAAATGACATAAAATTTTGAAGTCGTATTTAGTCTTATCTTATCTATACACTCCAGGATAGCTACTGCTTCACAAGTAAAAATCTAGGAGTAGTTAGGTAGCCTGTAAATGTAATTATCATTAGCCGTAACTATAGCGCAACCAGTTCTATTCCCGGAAACAGAGCCATCGGTATAGTATGGTTCAAATTTTGAATATCGCTCGCTTATTTCATTAAACAAGTTTTTATAAATATATTTAGGAGTAGTTTCGCGTGGGTATTTAGCTATTTCTAGGTTAATTGGGATTTCAGTATTTTGCCAAGAAGGTTGATTTGACTGTGTACGTACAAATATAGGGGGAAGTTCAAATTGAATCTCTTTCAGGTATTTTTTTATTCGTAACCGTAAGGGAAGCGCTAATGAGGGACGTAGGCTATATTCAATATCTGATGGAAGAGAACTAGCTATTGTGGAATTCTTGTTGTTTGCTATATGACTTGCAGCAAACGACATACATAACTCTTTTCTTCTTAATCTTAGGGGTATTTCATCCGCTTCAACAAGCATACTGTTAACAGGGCTAGTTCTAAAGGCACCTAAACCTAATCTAATGCAGGTGTTGTGTATGGGCTCTAATATTTGTAGAATGTTGGGAGATGCAGAGTCATAAATAATTGAACCATAATCAAGTTTTGATCTTATTAATGCCTTATATGTATTTAATATGCATCTACTGTCAGATCCCCATTTATAAGAAGATAATATTTTAATGACGTTGAGTCTATTATAGCATTCAGACTTTAATTTTTTAATGTGTGTTACCCAATTAATTTTTGGATCAAACGTTAAGCCTAATATTTTTAGTGTTGTTGTTTCTTTTATAGTGTGATTATTTAATTTTAATTTAATTTTTTCTTTATTTTTCTTCTTTGTTAAAATCATGAATTTTGTTTTAGTTTCTGAAAATTTAAATCCGGTAAGATTGCACCAGTCGTTTAGTTTATCTAAGGTATTTTGTACAAGCTTTTGAGTGAGTGTAAGATTTTTACCACTACAAATTATGGTCAGGTCATCTGCAAATAAATACCCTTTCACTGGTTTATCTATAACATCAAGCACATTATTAATAGATATTAAAAATAGAATAACACTAAGAACTGATCCGGTTGGTAACCCATTTTCTGTAGAATGAGGGGTAGATATAGAATTTTCTAGTTTAACACATATAGTTCTATCGCTTAAAAAGTTTTTCACAAATGCTAGTAGATTTCCTTTTACATTGAGCTGTTCAAGAAGAGTCAGAACTCTATGCTTCCAAACCATTTCGTAGGCCTTTTCCAAATCCAGGGCAACTGCTATAACCTTATTTTTAGTAGCAAAAGACGTTAATATTTCGTTTTCGAGTTGTGATAAATGATCTAATGTTGAGCGAAATTGTCTAAAACCAAACTGATTTGTTGATATGAGTTGACGGGATTCTATATACCACCTTAGCCTATTAGAAATGATTTTTTCCAATAGTTTACAGAGATTACATGTCAAGGAAATAGGTCTATAGCTCGAAGTTAAGGTAGCTGGTTTCCCTGGTTTTGGAATAGGTATTACTGTGGCCATTCTCCACTTATGAGGAAACACTTGGTTGGTCCATATGAAGTTATATATATCTAAAAGATGTTCAAGAGCGTTAAGGGGTAGTTGTCTTATTAGAGTATTGGAGATATTATCTGGTCCTGGACTAGAGTTGCCTAATTGGTGTAGAATTGTAATAAGTTCGTTCATGTTAATGATACTATTAAATGCGGCGCTATTGTCTGTCAAGTCGAAGGTAGTTTTTTGGTTCTCTAATTGTCTTTTTTGTGGTAAAAAATTTAGGCTGTAGTTGTTAGAGCTAGAATTTGAAGCAAAGGCTGAAGCCAAGAGTTCAGAATTTATATTAGGATCACCAATTAGTTCATCTTCATCATTTTTTAAAATAATAGTTTGTCTTTTAGTTCGTCTGCCGTTTATGGAATTGATTTTCCGCCAAATATTTCCTAAAGGTGTAAAGCTATTGATAGAAGAAATAAATTTTTCCCAGTTACTTTTTCTACTTTCCTTAAATATTCGTCTTGTTTTAGCTCTATTTCTACGGAATTCTATCTTGTAGGTCTCTATATTCATCTGTTCATCTGTCATAGGCGTAGTATGTTGGTTCAATTGGCTATTTTCTTTTAACTGCTTACTTTTCTTTTTGTACAATCTGTAAACCCTTTTAGTGTCTTTTAGTGCCTTAGAACATTCTTCATTCCACCATGGAACTTGTGGTTTTTTAGATTTGCCTGAGGTTTTAGGTATATACTTTTCAGCGGCATTTATTATTATAAGGTTAAATTCGTTCACTATTTCATTAATACATCTATTAGAATCAAGGTTCAATTTATCAATATGTTTAATATTATTTTCTATTTCACAGCGATAATTTGGCCAATCCGCAAGTTGATATTTCCAATATTTTGCCGTGGTTATATTATTTAATGTTAGATCTATCTGAGACGTAAGTAGTATTGGAAAATGATCACTGTCATATAAATCGTCAAGAGCGTTCCAGTCAAAGTAAGTTGAGATACTTTGTGAAGCAAATGCTAAATCTATATTACTTGTGTGACCGTTTCTGACATTAAAATGGGTAGGCTGATGGGTGTTCAAAAGTATAATGTTGTCATGTGAGTCTAACCAGTTAGCCACGGTTCTACCCCTTTGATCACAATTGCTAGATCCCCAATAAAGATGATGGCTATTAAAATCTCCTAGTAATAGGAATGGCTTTGGAAGTTGGTTAATTAAATTATTTAAATCATTTTCAGTGAAGGGGCAGCTATTGGGTAAATAGATATTACATATCGTCAGAGTAATGGGAAATTTAATTCTTATCGCTAGTACCTCTAAGGAAGTATTTAAATTGATTAATTCCGGTAGGGTGTGTGGCTTAATATAGGTAGCTACTCTACCACTGGCTATGCTGCTATGGGTTCTATTTTTATTAAAAACTTCTTAATTTTTTAATTTAGCACAACAGTTATTTGAAAAATTTGTTTCCTGTATACAAAAGCAAAGTGGATCCATTTTATTCAAAATTATTTTTATGTTTTCGAATCGAGCAGAAAAACCATTAACGTTCCACTGTAATATATTCATAGGTATGAATTTGTTATTTAATGAATAGAGTTGATACTAATAATTAATTGCTTGTGTTACCTTTACGAATACTGATATCTTGAAGTTTACGAGAAAGCCGTGAGCACCTATTTTTTAACTTATTGTTTAGTTTAGGATGTAGGTATAAACACATATTTATTAACTTAGGAAGATTGTCAGTGTAGTCTTTGATTAATTCTTGAATATTTTGTTTACCACGGGAATTGTCTAATAGGCTTACAAATTGGTCAATCGTTAGGGGAAGGTCTAGTTGGGTGGATGAGTCACGTAGTTCAAACTTAATATCTTCCCATATTTGTTCTTCGGTCCTGCTGTCCAGAGTTTTCTGTCTCTTTTTTACTGTCCTGGTTTTCAGAGGTTCGTCGTCAAGTGAGCAGTCGCTGCCAGTACCACATGTACTGCTTGCGTCATCTGTATAATCACCCGCTGAGAAATTTTCTTCCACCATACTTTGAACCATTATTTGCTCGGACTGTGAGGGTTCTGTAGTGGTAGATGAACGCGCACGCTTGGTACCTTTGTTTGGTTCTTCTTTGTCTATGTAGGATTTCATCGTTTGGGTCTTAGGTTTCTTAAATTCAATTGGTGGGTAGTTTTGATTTTCGTAATTACTAGTAGGATCAGTTGTTGATTGTGAGACTTGAGTAAGGTCGGGGTTCTGTTTATTTTGGGGGCAGTGTTTTGCTGAGTGACCGTTTCCGTTGCAGACAAAGCATTTCATTGAGTCATTCGTTATGTATATCCAATAATTGGTATCTTCGTAGGTTAATTGTATCGATTCTGGAAGACGCTTTTCATCCTCTGGGGAAACATATAATTGTCGTCTGAAGCTCATGATATGTGAAAATCCAAGGTCGGAGATACCTACTTTCATAAAATTGATGGGAGACAATATTTTAATATTCATCTGTTCAAATTTTTCCTCAATTACTTCGTGGGGTATTACTGGGCATACGTTAGATAGTACGATTCTTTTGTTTCTAGAAATCAAGGGGCGAATGTCAAGGTAATAATCATTGACTTTCACTTTTTTTACTATATTTACAAGATCGTCAGCTGTTTGTTTTGAGTCCATGTAAATACATACTCTTGAGTTAGCAATTCGAGAAATAAAACGGATAGCAGATGATTTGGTAACTTTGGAGAGGCACACGAGGTAATCTTTTATCGTAACTCCATCGATGGATTCCAAGACTATGGCTTGATCTTTCTTTGGATGCATTGTTTTTGATGTTACGTTGGCGTAGCTTCCTGTGGGGTTAGAGTTTTCCATGTTGAGTTGGGGGTTCCTGTTGCCAGGAGAGCCCCTTACCGTGGGTTTGAACTATTAATAATATAAGGTACACAATAATCACTCGCGACCACAATTACTCGGGCGTAGTGCATCGACGAGACGCAGTAGTGACGGACGGCACGCGTGAACCGTTCGGCTGCCACCGAGCAACTGGAAGGTTTATTATAACTTAATAAATGAAACAAAACATTATTTTCAAAGTATTTATTATTCGATCGCTTAAAGAAAGTTTTCAAAATGACGACCTTCGTGCTCAATACATATTCTACATCGTCTAAAAAAGTTTTCTTTTAAATTTATAAATGCAATTCTGTTGTTTTTTATTGTTTCTTCCGCTTGTCTTAATTTTGTTCTTAACACTGTGACGTTTGTAATGTCCTTGGCGTATACTAATTCCTTGTAGTATCCCCAGACGAAAAAATCTATGGGGTTCAAGTCGGGGGACCGTGGCGGCCACTCAATGGGCTCTCCACGACCGATCCATCTGCCTGGAAATGTTTCAGACAAATGTTGTCTAACATTTCTAGTAAAATGGCATGGAGCGCCGTCGTTTTGAAAAATCATATTTCTCCGCGTTAATAGGTCTACATCTTCTAATAAGACGCCGAGATCACGTCGTAGAAATTGCAAGTAGGCCTCGCTGTTCAGTCGGTCCGGTAGTTCGAACGGACCAATCAGCTGTCCGTTTAGGATGCCTGACCACAAATTGATACTAAATTGTTCTTGGAAATTAGATTCCCTTGTGAGGTGTGGATTTTCAATACTCCACGAATGGTAGTTATGCGCATTAAACACCCCACATCGCTTAAAATGTGATTCATCAGTCCATAGAATATTTTTAAAGAAATTTTCGTTTTCAGCTTGTCTCCGTAACATTTCCTGACAAAATGCCACCCTTCTCGGGTAGTCTGCGGGCTTGAGCTGCTGAACTTTCTGGATGTGATATGGGTGAAAACGCTCTTGATTAAGTATTCGATGTGCTTGTGATTTCGGAATTCCGATTCGACGTTCTATTGTTCTTACACTAACTGATGGATCTCTCACCACTTCTTCGACCACTGATTGGACAGTATCTGGGTCACTTATTTCAGATGGGCGCCCCGATCTTCTACCTGGTAGGCGTCCTTCCAGGTAAGAGTTATGTACTCTTAAAATCATGCGATGATCAGGCCAAGTTTCAGGCTGAGGTCCACCTCCATTTTGTACTTGCTGCCGGAACAACCTGGCTGCTTCAGAAGCATTTCCTCTTGCATATCCATAAAAGTAATGCATAAGAGCATATTCTTGCGATGAAAAAGACATCACAAAATGAAGAGCTTGAAAAGTCCGTTAAGAATGCCAAATTTGTCAAAATCCCGTATTCACACAAAACCAAATCGTAATCGCACTCAAGGTCCGTAAAGAAAGCAAAGTTCGTCAAATAATCACAAATGAGCGTATCGTACGTAAGGCGCAAACAAAAGCAGGCAAACGACTGGCGCCAGAACACAATAGGCGCTCGGACTACACCCCCCGCCTCATCCCCTTGTCACAAAGAATAGCATTCCTCAGTTACAGTTATCCATTTCGCCAATGAGAGTGAGAGAGATAGCAATAATGCGGTCTCTTTCATATCCTCTCACTCGGGCAATTTTTTAGCAGGTAAGTACTGCGTTACATCCAACACTACAACCGATGTGATCCGCGAGAAAAATATTTAAATATGGGTTTCATGTAGTTAATTTTTGCTAAATTGTAATTAATCTGAACCTTAGAAATTATAAAAAGACCAGATATTTTTTTTTATCATCTGATAGGAATTTGGTAAATTTTATGAAATTTTCACCTCGCTGTCTTTGATGGCCGATTTAAGCCAAAGTAGCCCTATTAAGTATTTCTTTTTTTAAATGATCATGAAAGCAGAGAGTCTAGAGAAGTTTTTACACATACTTAGAAACTATGAATTCGCCTGTTTAGATTTTTAATTTAAAGATGAATTTTTAAGTAATTATTCACTAACATTCAAATTTTGACTTTACACTACTGTTTTCTAAATTTCCACTAAAGTTACGAAGCTGATTATTTTAGACATAAAAGAAGCACTTAAGATGATTCAGTGGCAAAAAGAAAAACATTAAAATATGTTCTACTTTTTTTTATTTAAAATTTTTAAGTTCTTTGGATCAAAATTTTCAAAAAGTCAGAAAAAAAATTATTACTCGAAAACTACGAATAATCGCGGAACATACATGGGGGTGATTCGGGTACTCCAAGAGATGCTCTAACCCTGGACTTACGCTTGACACTATTTTTTGGGACACCCTGTATACATTTTTAAAAATCTCCGCCAAATTGCTGAAAAAAAAGTTATAAAAATGGTATACCAGTCTCTCTGCCAATCCATCTTGACTTATTGTAGTGTGGGGAGGTGCGTGTAAGTCCAATCTCATAAAAATAGAAAGGGCTCAGCGTGCGGTATTGAAGGTTAGCTATTTCAAGCCATTTCTTTATCCCACTAATGAACTTTTCATTTTGGCTGATGTATTGAGTGTCCATCAACTATTTATAGTAAATACTGTGCTGAGATAGCATGCCATAACTAGTTATGATCCCTCCCTAAATACCAACAAACGACGCAAACATAACGTATGTAGCCCAAACACACAGTGGACTACTACTTTTTCAAGACGGTTTTTTGGCTTTATTGGTTGTTATTTATACAACAAAATAAATAAATCTATCCTTATATATCCACTTACTAAATATCACTGCAAAAATGCCACAGTTAAATGGTTAAAAAGTTTAGATTATAACGAAACTGAGAAATTGTTAACAGTACCCTGCTAAAACACTCTAACACAAACACAAACGCAAATACACACACACACACACATACACACACACACACACACATACACACACACACACACCTTTATTGTAGCTTCTCTACCTAGCATTTGCTTTATATAACTTCCAACCGGTCCGGTGTGGAGGGACTGGCAATCTGTCATACAGGTCTCCTAGTACAGTCGCCAGTCTCTCACATAGATGTTTCCTTCTGTAAGCTTAATAAATAACATTTAAGTAATTTGTTCTGTGTGAGAGAAGAAATAAAAATTATTATTATTATTATTATTGAACTCGAAATGAGTTTATAGCCTTTCGAGTATATTTGACCCACAGTTGACTCGTATAGAACCCTAAACAGTACGCGTTAAATAGTGTAATTTTTACTGCCTCTGTACAGCTGCTAAACTTACGAGCTATCATGTTACATCGAACCGCGAGTGCCCGGCGTTCTCGCTCGATGTCAGCGTCATCCCTTAGATCCTCAGTGAGGATGTGGCCAAGGTACTTGAACCGCTGCACCCTCCGAATCACTGCACCGTCCATAAAAACATCTGGTACTCTCTCGGGCCCTTCCCAGACCTAAATACCAAAAGTTCGGTCTTCGCTACATTATACTTAAGACCGTGCCTTGCTGCATATTTTTCGCAAATTAAAAGGAGTTTCCTAAGAGCGTTTATGGAGGGGCTGAGCAGCACCATGTCATCGGCATAGCTTAGGTTGTTCACTGCTACACCTCCTAGGTGGCAATCGATGCCAGAGCTACTCAGCTCCTCGATGAGGTCATTAATATATAGGTTGAAAAGGGTCGGAGAGCCCAGTCCTCCCTGGCGCACGCCGCATTCTAACCTGTAGACGTTAGAGGTCGAGTCGCCCCACCTAACAAAGTTAGTTTGGCGTTGGTACCAGTATCTCAACAGAGCCACTACCTCGCCAGGTACTGTAGTTGCTTCAAGTTTATCCCACATTATAGTTAACTAGATCGAATGCTTTGCTGAGGTCTAGGAAGCAGGCGTAAACCGAAGTGTCCCTACTGACGTAATAATTCACTATATGTTTCAAGCTGACGATGGCGGAATCTGTTGAGAGACCGGGACGAAAGCCAAACTGCGCGTCGTTTATATCAAAATTCAGCAACTCGGGTTGAATGAGCCGTTCAAGCACCTTGCCCAGTATTGTTCCCAGTGTGATCGGTCGATAGTTCCCCGTAGAACCAAGGTCACCCGTTTTATTTTTTATGATCGGCACAACTATCGCTTTCATTAATGATTCCGGCAAATAGCTGTATTTTAAACATAGGTTGTAGAAAATGCTAAGACGTTTATATAAGGGTTCGCCTGCGCAGAGAACGTGCTCGATGCTTAACCCGTCATGGCCAGGTGACTTACCCTTCTTCATCGCGGTCACCGCTTCCCGCACTTGCTCAGTTGTAAACTGCAAAGCCGGTCGCCTGCCCTCGGCAGTGAATGTTGGCGGCGGCTGTGGAGGTGACCGCGACGGCGGCGGAGTCCGTGTTGCATCAAGCACGGTCTCTGCCCCGGCCTCTACCACTTGAAGCGGGTCGACCTTGAATCTTTGAGAAAACATATTAGCTATGTCACTGGGATTTTTAGGCCCTCAACGGACACGGGTAGACTTTGCTTTCCATTCATCTTTTTAGTCTCGTTTCAGAATTTTGAGAAGTTTTTATTTTTTCTATGTGTTGCTAAAATGTTAAATTTAATACTATCTGCATTTTTTTGGCACCATTTAAGTCTACTTTTAAAAATATTCCGACTTGTTGTCATGTTATCATAGTCTACCCCAGCCCGTGGCTGGCCCGCAGTCATCCAGCACCGAAACCTCAGCCTCGCCTCCTGATGAGCCTCCCGCACATGAAAATTCCATCCAGGTACATTATTTCGTCTTCGGCGTCCACCCGAACCCGAACGCACGGTCAATTTAGCCGCCTTTTGTAAACAATCGACCAGGCCTAAATATAATTTATCGATATGCGATTTAAAGTAACCGTCATTACATTCACTCACACAATCACATTGATTATCACATACACACACACCTAATGAATTTAATAATATATTACCTACAATGTATAAAATGTTTCCATCTATTTTCTTACAATGATAATTGATAATATTTTGGCATGGAATCACGTGGAGGGTATTTAATTTGATTAACCTTTGCAAACTGGTACGCCGGTACTTTGACGTCTTCTAAAGTTAAACCTTGAAGCTAAAATTGAAGATTCTCTGCATCTATAATGTAGTTCACTAGCATTTTATCTTCATTAACTAGTTCATTATTAACTTGCAAGCAAGATTTTTACGTAAATCTTGCACTGAGGTGCTTTTTTTCATCATGTGGCGTTAGTATCCAATCCACTGTCATTAGTGCGGGGATTGCGAAATTGCACGCGGAAGCACCATGAAGCGTAAATTTCTCCGCCTTCACTAAATTTACTCCATTTTAAATAATTTTTGTGTTGAGCGAGTGTTTTTTCTTTGTTTCTCGGCATTCTTTCGAAAACACTGTAATATGTTTTTTAAATACAATACAATGATACTCATAAAAACGTATGCAAACAATTGTTAACCTATTTCCGATAAAATGGTATACCTTGGCCTGTGACCGAGGTACATCGCAAGTTAGGTGGCTAAGGTACAACATCGCGACAATTTTACTTAAGAGGATTGTGAAGTAATCGTGTGCGGCGCGAGTAGGTATTTTCTAAAATTCTATCTGTTTCACACCGCTCCGCCTCCGGTCTGGCGTTTACACCCATTGATTTACTACTAACCTATTTATTAACTAACCTATTTTACGGTTGGTAGTAAATCAATGTTTACACCACAAATACAACATGCGCAAATTTTCACGCACACTACGACACTCAGCGCGCGACTCGGCCACGATACTCGGCGGCCGGCCGGCGCGAGAGCTCGAGATTATTTTTCTATCGTTCGTAATGTTTTGCGTTGCTTATATTTCTGACTCCCTTTCCGCTCGCAACTTCGCCATCGTTACTTTCGTTTTTCGTGTGGGAATTTTATGTTTTCACATAGGAAAAATAATTTTAAAGTCTATATTACTCAGTGATAATGTAGCATTCTATTAGCCAAAGAATTTTTAAAATCAGTCTGGTAGTTTTTGAGTTTATTAATTACAAACAAAAATACAAACGTACTTAATCTTCTTTCTTCATAATATTTTAGTAGATAAGTTTCGGAATACAGAAATTATTTACATGTCGTAAATTATTTCTGTATTAAAATTTATTGTGAAGGCACTTACTTGGTATCCCTATACCTTATAGGATTGAGGGTGAGGACTAATTGTTATGAACGTATGTATCCTACATTTACCTGTCTAAGGAAAATGACATTTTTTAAGATGAGTGTTATACTGAATTAAAATGATTTGCATTTGAGATGTGAATCTTTTCAGAAAAAAAAACACTAAACATATAAAAATACTTTTATACTTACATACAAACTAAATAGGAACAGGGATACAAAAATAAAAAGTAATAATAAATATTAAAAATATTTTTTTCGATTGGGCTGGGCAGCTTTTGCAAAACTTGGCTTTGCTTTTAATATGAGTAGGTATTAGCATAAAACAGAAAGCGCGGATCTTCAACCAGTGTGTCCTACCAGTGCTTACGTATGGAGCCGAGATATGAGTAACAACTAAGGCCATCGTCCACAAACTAGAGGTGGCACAAAGAGCAATGGTAAGAAAATTGGTAGGAGTAACACTCCGGGACAGGAAAACGAATAGTTGGCTCCGAAAACGGAGTCAGGTCTCGGACATTACACACCGCGTAGCAAAGCTCAAGTGGCAATGGGCTGGACATAATAGCCAAATAGCCGAACTCGTGGTGCAGAACTGTCTTATAGTGGAGGCCATGGAATCGTAAAAGACCCAACTGGAGACCACAGATGCGGTAGAAAGACGACATCGTCAAGATGGTGGGCACGAACTGGATTAGAGTAGCCCAAAATAGAACGGAATGGAGAAAGTTGAAGGAGGCCTATACCGTCATGGTAGAAGAAAAGGCTTAGATGATGACAAATATTTTTTAATAATTATATGATTATTTTTGTTGGTGTTCACCTCAATTTCTTTAATAATAAGCCAAACGCAACATCATCTGCAACTAGCTCCATCTCCATCCATCTTTGAATTAGTCAGCAGCAAAACAGAAGCTACGTTTGGCTTATTATTAAAGCAATTAAGGTGAACACCAACAAAAATAATCATATAATTATTACAAAAATATTATTCATCATATAAGCCTTTTCTTCTACCATGGCGGTATAGGCCGCCTTAAGGAAAGATGACATTAAAAAAGAAGACTGGACTGACATATCCACAATTATAAAACGCAGCATAGGATCTCACACGTCAGCATAAGAGCAAGGGCGTTTTATTGAGTAAATAACTTTTTTCAGAAACATTGTACAAAGTTATTAACCAAAGAATTTGTAGTCAATCAGTCGATGAAAAGTCTATGCTGTCAGAAATACAGAAATAATACTGTATGAAAGTACCCCATGTGTGGGGTAGATTCCTACGAATTTCAATTGAGAGTTAAGTCATAATTATGTAACAAATATAAAATACCTCTCATTTTTATGCACTAATCTCGGGTACCTAGTTATACTAATAGTTTTTAAAATTTTTACTACCTCCGTGGTCTAGTGGGTGAGGCCACCGGGTATTGATCGGGAGGTCCGGGGTTCGATTCCCCACAGGGACAGAAGCTTTTCTGCTCGGTTTGGTTGGTGGTAGGGCTCCTCAGCCCACCTGGCTAGCTACCACCGTCTTACCTAAGTTTGTCGCCATAATAACATGTTAATAGCATTGCTGTGTTCCGATATAAGGCCAAGAGCTTCCCTGTCGTATGAAAAAAAATACCTATTAGTAGGATTATATGTAATCAGCTGCTTTAAATTATATTGCTAAAATGAAAAAAAAGCAACAAAACCGTACGAAGGGTACCTTCTCCACATATATGCCTACCCTGCCTACCCTACATATATTATTTACTTTGTCGTTTGTATTTTTTATACATTCGTAGATTCCATAACGTGAGTACAAATAAAATAATATTGAAAATAACGCTACTTGCATATAGTTTGTTACACGTTTTTTAGCAGCTCCAACTTGGTTATACGAAAAATAGTTTGTGAGCAACTTAGAATACGATAACGACCATACAATGCATAACAAATACCTATCACAAGAAACAAAAAACGAATTTCTTTTGAGTTTGTGTCTTTGTGGCACATATCTATTATAACAAACAACTACATACTTACAATTTATTTTCTTATTTTGATTTTGGAAATTTACAGTTAACTAACAGGCTACAGGCTGCTTACCCTTAAATAAGGTTTGTAGGTATTGAAATAACACCCTTAAAATAAAACACTAAAATCAATAAACGTATTCGAAAAAACATTTACTTTTTCATGTAGAAGGTATTTGTGTAGATTAATATTTCTGACTTGAGAAATACCTTTCAGTATTAATCGATATATCGATATTACTTTCTCCTCCCTAGGCAACAATAACTACGATAACATTGTCAAATCACTACATTATGCCCCATTATACCCCTGCCCCCGACCCGTATCGTGCGATAGAGAGAGTTGCAAGAACTGGTCGAAATTGCCTACAATTCCTGTTTGAAATATTGTTTCGGGCGATAACTGTTTTACCCCCCTAAACCTTTACGAAATTAGACACTTTTGGTCTCATTCGATTCAGTATACCTTAAACTATGTTTGTACGTTTTGCTTTTTTTGTAATTCAGTAAAATTTAGTAAAAAAAAAGATAAAAATGCTCGAGGTAGTTTTTAAGTCTAAAATATAAGATATTTAGATGCTAATACTTTATATTCTGAGCAATATTTCTTCAAAATCAAAACGTACAAACCTAGATCTTCATTATATCTACAACATTTCCAAAAATTATGAAAATTGGACTATGTTTAGTGGGAGAAAAGCGTTATCGCTTTTTGTATGAAAATTTACAGCTTCACAATCCTCTTAAGAAGCTTTAGAAACTTACTTCAGATTGAGGTTAGGATCTGAAAATTATGCCGCTTAGTAGCTAGATATACTTATATAAGATTTTGCATAAAAGAGTTTTCACAAACATGCATCACTTTAAATAAGTTGGTATGAAGTAAAGACCAAAAAATTAACTTTTTGGGTGTAAAACAATAATTTGCCTTTTTTAGACTGTGCTCACACGGCGCCGGCGAATCACAACTAACTTGACGTTAATGTTAACAAATAAAGATTCAAAAACAGAAGGACATAGTTTTGTAACGAATGGGACTTTTGAAAAATATATGATTGTTCTAGGTACAACTCTGTCCAAGGTACAACAGGTTTTTTCATCTAAAAATCATTTGATACCAAATGTTGAATAACTTATATAATATCTTAGCTTTGACCATAAATTATTTACGAAGTTATTAGGCATTATGGAGCGCAAAATAAAGACACTAATAAAGTAACTTAGTAGCTTCTGACATGTCAACTCTATCTCCACACGGTGAACTCCATTACGTTTAATAATCTAGAGGAATATAAGATATAAAACCCCAGTGGGAATAAACGTCAACAAACGACCGATAGTACAGGGGAAAGGCAATAGGAAAGATAATACGGTTTGTTAGTCTGTCAGTCTTCAGAGGAGGAAGAACCACCTGTAGCGGAAAATACGGATCCATCCAAAACCCTCAATAAATTCACATTCATCAAGAATCGCTAGGCCCACGGATGAGTTAAACGCCTTAACACTAATATAAAACATGAAAAAGTATAAAGTAAAAATAACCCAGGGTTCCCAATAGATGAGCAATACACAGTATTAGTAACAGAGCGTAGGTTCCAGGCAGTCAACGGATGCTTCCAAACATCGTACGTTGGATCATAAATCATTCACACGCTACCGAAAGAAAACCGGGAGAAAGGTGCATGCACATAGACCTGTATAGCTATGGTCGGGTCATACTTCCTGTCACAAGGGTCGCAATAATGGAAAAAAGCACACAATTGGGATTTTAATTATATAAATGCCAGAAACCCAAACAAAGGCCATAGAACCATTTTCAAACTGGTATATGCCACCTACAATGGCAAACAACATTATGGTCAAAGACATCGTAGCACGTGTAGCAACTTTCATTGAAAAATATGATACTTTCTATGAGGTCGTTACAAGAGTAATTACTTCACGATGGTTAATCGGGATTTTTACGCCAAGATTGGCAAAAAACAGAATACATCGGAAATATTTATAAATGATGGATATGACAGAAACTCTCGTGGAGAAATGCTTGTTCATTTACTCCAAACGAATAAACTCTTACATACATATGAGCCCTCTTTTCAGTAGACTTGGTTGTCTCCAGGAGCACGCACCAGAAATGAGATTGACTACATAATTTGCACTGGGAAAGAGTAACCCCAAAATTACAAATTTGGTAAAAAGCAAAACCAATTTTGTTAGTTCGCTTAGGTAAAACTGAACCCTATGACGTAGAAAACCCTGCTTAAAGAAGATGTGTCAGAAATCAAACCTTAGATATTAGATCTTGAATATCCCCTTTTTAATCAATTGTTTTTGTTTATGCTGAGAATTGTAATATAGATACTGTATTTCTAATTATGAATCTTGTAAAAGCTAGTAGTAGTATATTAAAACATTTTATGAGAACAGAAATCGAGGATTATAATGTATGTATGTATGTATACACACGGCAAATGATGAGAAAGTAACGTTCCGTCTTCCGAAAGATCTAAATACTTCACACAGATATGGAAAGGCTTTCATCAAAATAATATTTTTCTCCGGCTCTCACAGTAAACTAGAGGTCAAGTGAACTTGAGGCTGAGATCTTAATGGGATGGATGGACAGACGGATAAAAACATAAACACATAAGCATTATGAAGCGAAGTTTGGGTCACAATAAAAAGTTCAATACCTACTCGTATCATTACGCATGATTATTGATGACTTCGCAACTGCGCAAATAATGTACAATCCTTAGAATAATAACGCATAGAAACCCAATCGGCGCGCACAATTTGAAGCAACTAAAACTAAGCCAGAAATGGCTCACTACGCCGGACAGCTCCGCAGTGTTCAAGGTCAATGTGCTTCGAATGTATCTCTCGTAAAATAATAAATAATGATGACTTGTGCAGTTGAATGGTATCACAAGACATCTAAAAAGATTATAAAGTGTAAAAACATTATTATCACAGCAAAGATTTAAAAATTGTTTAGTATTTTATCCATATAAGATAAATTATACGAAACTTTTCATTTCAATCGTTGTGTTGCCAGTTTGGAAACAAATGTCCCAATTTAACCGACTAAACAGGTTATGATTAATATGAAAAATATTTAGGTATCTACTTATCTAGGCGACACTTATCCTGTTTATAATATAGGTTTAATTTGAAGTTAAAAAAACAACGCATCGAAGAGCGAGACGCGATGCGTATGATTTTTAGAGAATTTTCTAGAGAATCGATTGGGATTTTTAAATACAAGCCATATTGATCCTAAAAAAGAAAAAAGGTTAGGGTGTAGCAAAGGGAGTGCAGCACTTAGAATTTCACCGTATTTTGTAAGAAGCCCAGGACTTATTTTCGACTGTTTTTAGAAGGAACTAGCTTCTGCCCGCGACTTCGCCTGCGTGGACTTCAATTTTGAACAATTTTCTATTTTCCCGGGGAACTACTTAAGGAATCGTGATAAAAGTCAGCCTATGTTTGTTCCATGTCAAAGGCTACATGCATGCCAAATTTCATCCAAATTCGTTCAGCCGTTTTTGCGTGATTGAGTAACAAACATCCAAATATCCAAACATCCACAATTTCACATTTATAATATAAGTAGGATTTTCTATTTTCCCTCGGGAACTACTTAAAGAATCGGGATAAAAGGTAGCCTATGTTCTTTTTCATGTCAAAGGCTACATGCATGCCAAATTTCATCGAAATCCGTTCAGCCGTTTTTGCGTCATTGAGTAACAAACATCCAAATATCCAAACATCCACACTTTCACATTTATAATATTACTAGCTTCTGCCCGCGACTTCGTCTGCGTGGACTTCAGAATTGGGTCTAAAGCTTCGCTCGTTAACAATTTTTAATCTTCCCAAGGGAACTATTTGAGAGATCATTAAGGACATGTCCTTTTCCATAGCATAGGTGACATGCATACCAAATTTCAAAGCTGTCTACCCGCGGCTTAACTCGTAAACATTTTTCAATTTTCCCTCGGAAACTACTCAAGGAATTGGCATAAAAGGTAGCCTATGTTCTTTTCCATGTCAAAGTATACATGCATGCCAAATTTCATGCAAATCCATTAAGCCGTTTTTGCGTGATTGAGTAACAAACATCCAAACATCCAAACGTCCACACTTTCACATTTATAATATTAGTAGGATAGTAGGATATTAGTAGGATACGATTTCAAGTTTAATTATATTTCAAGAAAAGTATTAACAAAAACGCTTATATCTCGGAAACAGTGCATCGGAGCTAAAAAATTACGAAATTTTTGACCCCCTAATACTCCTCAGATAATTAAGACACGAATAATGGACTTATCAAAAAATGGTCAAGTGTGAGTTTGCCTTTTTTTCATATTACATTCGGATTTTTATATGGAGTTTAATCCAGCTCCTACCTTGTGTAGCAACTGGAGGGCTCGAGGGGAGAAGTCCCCGCCATCACAAAAGAAAACAGGTGACGGGGTTGCGTAGTCATGTTGTGAATTATTTTATTCGACATACTTTTCTATGAGAACAAAAAAAAATTCTTTATACACAATAAACTATTTATGATATGAGTCGAAAAAGGTAATGTGGACATACCTAACAGCATTATCAAAGTGACATTTGTTAAGAAAACAAATACAATTAACGGATTAATGAAGATTATTATACGCGGTAGGTACGTACCTCTTTCATTATTAGAAATAAGGAACTAACTATTTACATGACAAATATTTCATTTTAAAATATACGCTTTTTAGTACTTATTTATAAACAGAGATTTGGCAACTTTCATTTCATTTCTGTCTTTACATAAAGACGTAGATTAGGTACGATAATTGTGACATTCAGCAACATGAGCACAAGATGAGTTCCCTCATTTTGGGAAAACAACTCCTCGGTGGCGCGCACTGGCAGCCCCGTCATATCGTAGTGCGCGTGTGTCGCGCGTAAACAGCTTCACACAGCGGTGTCATTTTTGCTTCACTTTAATCATCGCGCTCAATACCGGACTATCCTTCTATGCGTTATTATTCTAAGGTACAATCATACCTTCAAAAGTTCAAAACATAAAATCTAAACATCCAATATTGGATATATTACGTGTTTTATCTGATCAACGCTAATTAATTACAGTGGAAGTATCAGAAATAATCTTAGATACCTACAACCTATATTTTGTACATTATAACGTCACTATTGAAATATCTACGTGGATTAAAACTTAATAATAAAAACAAAAACTTATCAAATTGTTAGGTGTATTGTCACTATGTCCGTTAGGTACCATCAGCAACTAGTTGCGTGACATAATTGAGCTTATGACAAAGTGGTCTAAAACCCAGACGTTTCAATAAGAAAACCAAAACGTAAATCCCCGTATCTATCTGTATTAAAACCGAGCGCGTCAATTTTCCTTTCCTGAATTTGACGCCAATAAAGGGCTAAAGGGCTTAAGGCATTAAAGTTACCACTATTTTGGTGTTCTTTTTATTTTTAAGTTTTTGAAACTCAATACGGCGCAATTAGGCGTTTTTTGAAATTTTGGCAAAGCCGATGCTAATAAGGGAACCCCTTAAATTTTAAAGGCATGTCCAACGTGTTTCATGTTTTTTCTGAAGCTATTCAGGTATTTGCATCTGATAGTCATGAGCCGTGCTGATGGTGGATGAATCCTTGACTTTTAGGTGTTAAAGTTTAATTTTTCAAATAGAATACTTATTGTCTCTCAGTTGTATATTTGATCAAGTTACTTTGGTGAGCTGGTATTAAATTAACTAAATATTGAACAAAAATTCAAACCGTCATCAAAAACACTAAAAATACCAACATCACATTTTTTATTTTGAAATCTTTCCAAAAATTTTACCGACTTTAAAAAAATGTGATATTGATATTCTTCTATTACTTTTAACTCTTTTTGTGTTAGAAGTCGGTTTTTATTTTTTGTTAAATATTTTTTATAAGAAGCGCAGTTTTAAACCTTAGTTGTCGCCATAATAAAATTGTTGTATTCCGATAATTAGATTTCCAGTTCATCAGTTGTTGAGGAATCCAGATGAAGCTCGCTTCCATCTTTGGCTTTATCGTCATTTACCATCAGGTGAGATCTTATCTTATCTTATGTTGCAGACTAAGCTTGCCTAAGTTGTTTTAAACATCTAAAGGGAGGGCGTTTTTTCCATTTATAAGAATGGATTGGAAAAAAATGATCGAATGAAATTTGAGTTTGAGA
This sequence comes from Schoenobius gigantellus, assembly GCA_963935595.1. Classification (NCBI taxonomy): domain Eukaryota; kingdom Metazoa; phylum Arthropoda; class Insecta; order Lepidoptera; family Crambidae; genus Schoenobius; species Schoenobius gigantellus. Next base: position 33,401,187 of record OZ012542.1, read on the forward strand.
ATACCATGCGAGGCAGATGGAAGGGTTCTATTATGGAAGGCACATAAGTACCCAGTTATAAAGTATAAAGTTATTGAGACTCTTATATCTCATACGCTGCCGAACAGTAATTATTTTTACTGTTATAACTTAAGCCAGCAAAAATTTACTACATAAAATGTTTGTGCTACCGAATTTCATAGACGCCTACTACGATACACAGACGTATAAACTTCCCTTTATACGTCTGTGCTACGATACGATATACTAGGGGGTTGTAATGCGAGTACAAATCTATCACGGTCGTTTTTGACATACTGACATAACAGTCATTACGGCGTCAATAATATTTCCAACCCACAAAACAAATTATCCAACGGAAATATAAAGCATAGAATCCACAAAAAAGGTGCTACGCAGTGTCACAAATATACCTACTATCTATCTATATACTACTATCTCATTACCCGCTGTGATTTGAGCTATGCTCACCGAGCGGGCGGCCTAGGATGCTGTTTCTCATTTTTGTGAAGTGTTCATAGAGATGAAGGAGCGCCACGAGAGATCTCGTGAGGCGGACCCCCTCGCCAGTGCGACTAGGCATCGAAGGTTAGGGTGGTGAAGACAACACCCTGATCCCGCCATCTCAGTGGGGACAGCGGGCAACACAGTTGGGCGCCGTGTTGCCTGTATTGCACTCGACCCCTGTGATGGTGGGAGCAGCTCTGGGACACAAGCTGCTCTCATGCCTCTGGCAGAGAGGATAGTCCACAGGCTAGGCCGAGCTGGCTCACGTGAGCGCAGCGCTATGCGCATGCTCGCAGTCGCTCTAAAATGGTCGGAGAGGTGTTCTCGCAGGGTTTAGTGGGTTAGTTGCGGCATGCTACCGTAGTCTCACACACCTTTGCCCCTACCCAAGGGCTTGGAGGTGTTTAAAAGCAATCCCCTCGTAAAAAAAGGTAATATATAAGTTGATAATAAAGAAATTTTCAAATAAATGATAAACACATGTTTCGTAGATTATCGCATTATTGTGATAATTTTCATACGTCACATGACGAGTTTCCGCATAAGACGAATAAGATACACGCATATACAAAATAATACCGCTGTACAGGCTGACTGACTAATGTATACTGACTAGCATATATCTATGAAAGTTGAAGATTAAAACATCTAATATTTTTGAAAATATTTGAAATATTAATCCAACGAAGTGTAATAGGGGTTGAAAGTTTGTATGGCAGGCATTTGAAAATATTAAGCAATTTCACTTCCTTTAAAATGTATTGATTAATTTAATTCGATATTAATTAATACAAATTATCACATGCTATAGAAAATGAGTAAAAATGAGTAAAATGCTATAGAAATGAGGCTCTCTGAAGAGCAAGTGTGCGATGGTCTCTAAGAATGAATGACAACTGTATCCGCGCCTATTACGGGGCTACAGAGGGAGGAACCTGCCTGACTGTGTATCGTGATAGAATGCTGCTTCTGTTTCAGACCCTTGAGCCGACCGTCGCAGTGTCTGCCCAACGACTTTAGGATCAAGTGCGAGCGATTCATCGGTGTAAGCTGTTAGATCAATCTGCACTTGATCGGCTTCGCTTGGAGACGTTTCCTGCTGCCACCGTCCTTTCCTCGACGCGTGGCCCGTCTGCCGCGCCCATTGCTCTGAGTGAAGTGCCGTATTCGGGTACGACAATAGCGACGCAGATTGACCCCAATGTTGATGAAGGGGATAACGCTGGCATGAATGTAGGTACTCAAACAAAAGAGCAACTGGAGGACGCTCTGGGGGACGTGATTCGTGAATATCGATACGCACTAAACTCCAGGCCACGAATACCACGTTTGCCGACGCATAGACGTAACCTAGCGCTGTTGGGAACACTGAATGCTTTGCTAGTTCCGTACCTACGGACTAGCAAAGATTTGGTTGATACGCATTCTATTCTGTACTGCGGTGCCCTTACCGCATGCCGTCTTGCTCGAGTGAGGTTTCCGAATGCTGATCGAGCACCATGGTCTGCGATACCTGCATGGCAAGTGAGAATGGAAAAGCGTATCAACTCGTTCAGGGTTCTCATTGGCAAGCTCATCTGCTTCAGTCGGGGTAATACTCGGCCCCGAGTCATGCGTTACGTGACCCGGGCCTATGCCAGAACCGGAATACGGCTTAAGGATTATATGGCGAATGTCACGGAACGCATAGACTATCTGAAGCAGAAGGTATATGCGTGGGCCAACCGTATTCGTCGCTACAGAGTACGTGTGGACAGATACTCTCAGAATCGCCTCTTCCAAAGTGATCAAAAGAAGGTATATCGAAAGTGGGAGAGAACCGATCACCGCGTGATCGACGGGTTGTTGCCTGATACCAATGCCATGGTCAGTTCCTGGCGTAATATCTGGTCGCTGCCTGTCTATCATGTAGAGGGTGATTGGATGGGGGATTAAATGTGCGGTCTTACATGTGCAGCGGGGGAAGTTGTAAATTCACCGAATGTACAACTTCTCGAGACTGTCTCTCCTTCTGTCGCCTAACAAAGATACTTAACAGTCTTTTGTCTGACAGCAATAAGGTGCGGGCGATGCCTCTATTGACATATTACTTTAAAATACTGAAATAGACTCAAACTGAGCTGGACGCCTTGGACAGAAGAGTCTGTCAACTGCTCACAAAACATCGCATGCTCCACCCTCGCTCGTCTGTTATGATAATCCCACGGAAGTTGGGAGGTCGTGGCTTTCTAAGCGCCAAGAACCTCCACAACCGTGAAGTGTGCAGCCTCAGAAATTACTTCCTTAACAACGAATGTGGGATGCATCGTGATGTTTTGGCAGTTGACAAAGGGCTTATCCCTCTATACGTCGCCCCTCACTAAGATTTTCTACTTTGTCGTGGGTGCAGTTACAAACATAAAATATCACATGCAATAAGCCTGATATCGTGGTGGTCGACCGGTCCCAACGCCGAGTAGTGCTCGTCGATATCACTATCCCTCATGATGAGACCACGCCTAACGGTGACACAGTAAGTCAAGAGAGATTGGCAAAGAGCAAAGTAAATTTTAGTGATAAGTTTAGGGTCAGCGGCATCTCTAAGGTTCCTAAAAATAGGAAAGAGTTTCCTAATTCTTTTGCTTAGCGCCACTATTTGGGGTTGCCAGTTTAGGTTCTTGTCAACTATTATTCTCAGATATTTATGGTTGTCAGTTTGTATTAGGATTTCACAATTACATTCACTTAATGAGTCACAAAAAGAAGAATGCGCTTTGATTGTGAAATCATTAGGCGAATTTGAAGCACCAGAGATTCTAAACTTTAGAATCTAAAGCAAATATATTTTGTTTTTCGAATATTAATGGTGAGGAGATTATCATCTAACCACTTGATAACCATCTTGAGACCATTCTCTGCAGATTTTGCAACTAATGGCCATGTTTTGTTTTTGAAAATTAATGGCGTATCATCGGCAAAGGACAAAACACTTCCATTGTCAACTGTCATGCTACAGAGTTCATTGACGTCGGCCAAGAAAAGAGTGGGACCAAGAGTACTTCCTTGAGGAATTCCATAAGTAATTGGTGAACTAGTGCTACAGTAATTACCCACTTTAATCAGCTGACTCCTATCCGTCAAATAGTCGGTTAGCCATTCCAATGGAGGGCCCACGTATTTCCATGTTCTCGAGTTTAGACAAGAGTAGCGGTATGGAGACAGTATCGAACGCTTTTTTGAGATCTAAAAATATACCAACACATCTATCCCCAACCAACATATCTAATGATTGAGTAACTGACTCTGACAACTTTGCCAAAGCATCTTTAGTGTTTCTGCCTAATCGAAAACCGTGTTGGGTATCAGCTAGTACACTTCTATTTAAAATATTTTATAAGTCTGTGTTAAAAGCCTTTTCAGTATTCTTACTTGTTGTACTTAGTAACGATATTGGTCTGCAGTCCGATACTGAATCCACCCCGCCACCCTTGTAAACGGGGATGACAACAGCTTTTTTAAAAATGACCGGAAAACTTCCAGTTCAGAAGCTCAAATTACATAAGTGTGCAATCATAGTACACAAAACGACGTGTAAGTTTTTGACAACCTTAGTCGGGACACAATCGATTCCTGGTGTACTGTTGCTTTTAAGATTAAGAATAATTTTGTCGATTTCTATATAATCTGTGGGAAAAAGGCTCATGAAGCTGTAACTTTTGGAAGAAACTGTTTTTAGTGCTAATTCGGAGGTATTCGTTTTCATTCTCATCAGTATATCCGAAGCTAGATTTTCAATAATGGGATATGCACATTAGCCAATCACTCGACGTCTGCGATAACCGTGTCGTCGAATATATTATTTTATGTGCCCAATGTTTGGACGAGAGCTTTCTAAATTTAATGGTACCCTGAGATACAGGCGTACCCCAATGAAGGAAAAACATATAAAAAAGAGGATTTAATAAGTTCAAGTTTTTATGAAATCCTATTTTTAAATCCTTTAATTTAATGAGTACTTAAATACAATAAGACAAAAATCTACAAAGCCCGCCAAAAAAAGTAAATTCTATCGCATTTAACAATTGGTTTTAAAAGAACCTTTTATCAGATACATGTTAATAAACAAAACAAAATCTATATAAAAAAGCAATTAACCAAAACATAATCAAATTACAATACTTACATTGAATGTACCTTGGAGTACTGGTGTGCCCCACAAGCAGTACGATGTTGGGGTGCGTTTCCCCACCCCAGATAAATAAAGAGACGTGCGAAATCAACCGCCGCGGCATAGCATAGTAAAGACGATTTTAATCTTTTTTGTTTCCTGTTGTATGGGTTACCTATTGAAACGCATAACGTTTTTCGTCATAAACTAAAAAGGCATAATGTTAATTGCCATAATCGTCACATGCCATAAGTCTTTATATCATAACTTCATAACGCATAATATTATAAGGCCGAAATATGTAAGGCATAACCATGAAAAGGCATAATTTGAATAAGCACAAGTAACAAAAGGCATAATTTATGTTTGCCATAATATTTTAAAGGCATAATATTCAAAAGACATACATTTGAAAAGCATAACTGACAAAATCCATAAATCCATATAGATACTCATTCACCATAATTTCAAACACAAATACTTGCTATGCATAACAGATTAAATTTATTGTCTTATGTTTAAATTATTTACTATTGTTTTTTTGTTTTTGAACGTTATTTATTAAGAAATAGTTTACTAAATAAAAAAACTCTAATTTACTATTAATGTTAAGAAATCACGTAATAATATTAATATATTATATCATGTTGCATGCATGCAGACGTGTACTATGCAGCATGCATGCAGCCGGCATGCAGTCATAAAGCAGGCATGCAGAATGCATACAGGCAAGCTGACATGCAAGCAGGCATGCAGCATGCAAGACTTCTGTCATAGCTCCGGCACTGCGGGGTTCTGGCAGTCCCACGCATGCTAATCGTCGCAGATGGCTTTCGCTCACCACCGCAGTCTCGGCTTGACGTCCGGCTTCACCGGCCAGCCTCAGCTGCGGCGGCTCGCTCATAGCCATCTGCTCCTCAGCATGCGGGCCGCCTCACCCCTTTGTGCCTTCGCGGTTCTCAATAACACTCTAGGGGTAGGGCAGACAAGACTACGTGAAGTCGGGGTTGACTGAGTCGGTTTTAAATAGCACTAGTTTTTTTAATAATTAGCGTGGAGAAAAATACATTCCAGATTATGTCAAAGAAGAATTATGAATACCTATTTACAGTTATTATTCTTTTTAAAATATGTCTTTAGTAACTTATGAATAGTTAAATTATGTCAAACAAAATGTTAGATATTAACAGTTATGCGTAGTAAAATTATGCGTTTTAAAGTATGCTTAATAAAATTATGGCAAACCAAATTATACCTTTCAAAGATTATGATTTTTAATATTATACCTTTCGACAATTCTGCATTATAATGATTATGCCTATTGATATGTTATGCCAAATATTACTATGCTTTTTGATTTTTATGCCATATGATGTATGCCAATCGAAATTATGATAATCAACAGCATTTCAAAGTGTCACCTGTTGTATGTACCCCAGTATACGGTTAAGCCCAAGTTGACTTTATTCTCTTACAAATCCTAACAGAATATTAGTATTGTAAGTATGCCTTATAATAATTATAAAGCATACTTACAAAATTATATATTTGTGACTTTACGTTCTTCTTAAAAATGCGAAATAATTTGAAAAAGAATAAATTAATAAAAGAAAAATGTTTGACTCGGGCGGGGTTTGAACCCGTGTCATCATCAACCCGTGTTGACGCTTTTACCAATTGGGCCACCGAGCACTTATAAATGTGTGTCACACGTGAGTACTTCATTAATTTAAAATATCAATACTTGATAAAAAAAGTACATAATATGTATTATAATTACTCTCGTTCTAAATTACTAAACAACAATTTCTTTAATTTATAAGCTGATTATACTGTAAGATAGTGATCTTAAATTGCTGGCTAAAGGAATTACAACGTAATATCCAGATTGAATAGGTACAACATATTTATTGATTTGTTTAGGTAATAAGCAAATAGACCACCTTGCTGCTAAAAAATGTTAATAGTCAATGAATTTACAATAGTCAACAGTTGGCAATTCGTATAATGGATAGAGTGCAATTTTTCCTATGCAATTATATTCTGTTTGACAGATTTGTATGAATATTCGTAAAATGGTCCTAATTGACACTTAACAATTCCTAATTTATGGACCTTTTTACGAATTTTCATACAAAGCTGTCAAATATTGGGGTTATTGATATAAAAGGTGACAATCTGACTACCTACTTTAGAATGATACAATGTACTATTTTTAGAAGTCCTTCTTCTAAAGGGAGTGAAATGGGTAATGAGAGAATTCTAGAATAATCTAGAACTATGCAAAAGTATCAATTAATGTTATGTATTGTAGTGGCAGTTTGTTATTAACTTTATTTTGTAAGTACTTAGATGTGTATATAAAAATTGGTATCTAGGCGAAACAGAAACTCTGTATTAATATTTTCATTTGTTAATTCCTATTCGGTGGTAAAAATGGAAATGAAAATTTTAAAAGAAGAATCGTCAGTTCGGGAGGTAAAATAACAATTTTTGCTTTTGGCTTTTCATTATTTTTTGTATTTTTGTTTATTCCCCTGGGGTGGCGAGGGTTTCATGGAAAGCGAATCGCACCTGTCGGAATTTTCGAACCAATTTAATTATGATCTTTCATTATGACAATGTGATCCTTTACCCGCATTGCTATGCTTTTTATGTAATCGCTTCCGTGGTCCAGTGGATTAGACCACCGAATATTGATCGGGAGGTCCGGGGCACTCCGGGGTTCGATTTCCCATGGGGAGAAAAAAAATTCTACTCGGTTTGGTTCATGGTAGGGCTTCTAAGCCCGCCTGGCTAACTATCACGGTTTTACTTGGTATGTTTGTCGCCATAACAGGGCCCCTGTCACTACGCGTTTAGGCACAAGATAAGTATAGGCACATAATAAGGGATTGCCGCGCTCTTAATGCATACCAAGGTGCGTTCCGAATGAGCTTATAGCAATGAGAGCAGTGTGAGCGCTCACAACTATTCTGAATGCTTAGACTATAGATACCAATAGACATGAAATACCTACGAAAAAAGCGTGCCAAAATTTGTGTTGGTATGTTTATTATGTTTTTCTTTATACAATTCATTTAAAAAAAATCAATAAAAAACATAGAACTGTAAAATTCACTCAGAAATAATGCTCACTGACTGATATTTTAGCACAACAACAAACACGGTGCTTTGTAATGGCGGACTGAATTTGAGACATATTAGTCCATTGCGCGTCCATTGGTGTACTTAGTCTGAGTCTGAATGGGATATCAGACATCGGCAAATAATAGATGACCATTCGGAACGATAGTTTGCACCCTTACGACGCTGACGTTTCCTTACACGTTAACATCCATTAGCTTGATAATTAACTTTCAGCGTTAGCATCTAATTTTTGCATCTAACCATTTAAAGAAAAATTAATCCATTACGATATCATTTTCCTCGTCCCTCACAATAAATGTAATCATGTCCATTCTTGTTTTCAATTGCTGACATTGACACTTAACAGTCGTATGTCAGAACAGAACACTCGCAACAATGACGATCTGAGTCATGGTCACCGTAAACGCAAGATGGTGAATGTAATGACGTCGTCGATGATGTCAGCACGCTCCCTATGATTCGAAACTACTTTTAGCGTGCTGACATTGATATTGTAACGGGTGAACAGTAGGTGAGGTCCAGCGACGCAGTGGTGCAGTGGTTAGGGAAGTAGGGCCGTTAATAAATAATGCACCAGAATTATGCCACTGAATATATTGTTCCACTATTACAAATATTAAAATAAAAAGGCACTCTGAAACAGATATATGGACTATTTTAGAACAATGGCAGATAAACATAATAATATAAAAACAGGAAGACTTTATATTTTGATTTCTATTATAATTACTGGGATATTTATGATAAATATATTAATATTAGTAATTTTTCGTGGTAGTTTTGCACTCACGACTTTTGGCGTTTTGATCAGTGATTTATTGAGTGACGGGAAAGACGAATTAAATTATGTCAAAGACACAAGATTTAAAATGCAGTCAGGTTAGGTGGAAATGCAACGAGTTACTATATCTACAATATGTAGCACCCCGTTACAATATCATCGCCATTAGGAACGCATCTCTAGTGTAATGTAAGGCAACGTTTCGCGTGCTTTCTTGCACGCGCTTGATTCAGCAATAGCCCCATCGCTTGAAAGAGCTCGCGTAGTGACGGCTTCAACACCCTTTTTTTACATTGGGAAATGCTTTACGCTCGCGTTTGAGAAGACGCGAGGCTATGTCAGACTCTACGCAGCCACTGGGGGCAAAGTGCCAGCCAGGGATCGCGGCCTACCGACTAAAACCCAACGATGCCCCCTCAAATACGCCTTAGCACGAGCACGCCCATCGCCGCCGCATCCTCCCTGTCATGGGACGAAGAGGATACGCCGGGAAGGGACGCCCCGTGACCGGACAAGGCAATAGGAACCCTTTCGGACACATCCATGACCTCGTCAGCGTCTGCTCGCCTACGGCGAACCCCTCTCGCCTCCCCGAGAACGGGGAGTTCGGCGATGCTCCTGGGCATTAGGAGCATCGATGACTGGCGGTGACCTGTGCAATGCAGGACTTGGGCTTCCCGGGCCCGCGTCCCGCTGGTCACCGTCAGGTAGAAGAAGGCGAGCGAACCGTCGCCTCCTTCGTCCTGGCCTCCTACGTCAGCAGGAATCTGCTGATGGGTCGTCTTCCTGGACCCGCTCTGCTGCCTCCTTCTGTGCGATGACCTCCACATAGAAGGAGTTTGCTGCGTCCCAGGCTTCTTCGCTTTCGACCATCCTTGTGATCAAAGAAGGGAGAGAGAGATCTGGGCCAACGCATAAGGCCAGCGTGTTACGCTGCAAGGAAAAGGCAGCGCACTCCTTAAGGGTGTGCTGTGCTGAGTCTTCGGTAGCACCACAATGGTGGCACTGAGCAGTCGGCTCACGCCCAATCCGATGCAGGTAACGGCCAAAGCAGCCGTGACCACTTATGATTTGCATTGCACCCATCTGGTACGTGAGCGACCCGTGCCTTCTTTCCGCCCATGGCTTCAGCACGGGGAGCAATGCCTCTACGGTTCTCATAAGAGTTCCGGAGGCCGGCTCACCCAGGCTCTCTTGCCATAGGCGGAACATCTCTGCGTGTGCCCCTTCCAGGACGGCTTCAACACCCTTAGGCAAAAGCCACACGCTTATTTTTCCGCAGTCATTCTGCAGAAAAAATGTATGGCAATGACATTAACCTGATGTGACAACCTCGCGCTATTTTTTCCGCAGCTTCCGGAGTACCATTGATAGTACCATCTAATGGTACCACGGTAAATAAAGGGAAAATAGTGTGGCTTTTGTATAATAAGGGCCCTAAATTACTAATAAGATATGCTAACGCGTGGCCTGAAGGTGTAATTCAGCTAGGATGCTCAAAGTTTAGTTATTTAAAATGTCGGCTTTTTACAAGGTCAAAGGAGTGTAACTTCTGTGTAGTACTACTAACTATTCTGTGGCCATAATAACAATGTTAATAATAGCTTTGTTGTGTTCCAACCGTTAGAAGTAAGATATAAGGACGTACGAGTAGTTCCTCAGTTGTAGTGCAGTCCTGGTGAAGCTCGTTTTCACCTTCGACCTTATCGTAACCAATCATCAGGTATAAAATGAAGGCCATGAGCTTTCCTGTAGTATGTAAAAAAAGTAATCATTTTGTTTGTATTTCATTGTGTACGAGCGTCGGTGGCGTTGTGGACTCGGCACTGGCCTTCTAATTGGCTGGTCCTGCTTCGATCCTGCCATGTTCCAATGTGTTTTTCGTTTTTCGAATTTCATATGTACCTACATTTGCCGACGCTCCTTCGGTGGAGGAAACATCATGAAGCAACCTGTATACATCTGCGAAGAAATTCAAAGGTGTACGTGAAGTCGACCAATCCGCACTGGGCCAGAGTGGTTGACTAAGGCCTAAATCACGTTAACTTAGGGTAGGCTCGAGCCCCTCGGTGGGGACGTAAATGAGGTGTGATAAATAAAGATTCGGCATATACCTACAAAATACAAAACTATGAAATGAAGACTGTTACAAATGTACAGGCGGCGTCTAAGTAAAGAGTATGTTTCTTATCTATAAGTTGCAAAACACTTGTATTTACAAAAGACAACCATAAATCGGTTTAATGCCGTTTAATCGCTTATTTCTTAACCGATAACATAAATTCATGAATAACAAAAACAAAGGCAAATGTATGTACTTACTGCGTGTAATTGCGTGTAATGCACGAAACATATGTAAATAGGTATTCGAAAAATATTACTCATTCTTTTTCTTGCATTAATAAATTTATCCAACAATAGTTCTCCATTAAAATGTGGATGATTAGAATACTCGTACAATTAAAAATACCAAAAATGTTCATAATCGTCATATTTATTCGTTCTTCATATTTTTTTGTGCTTCGTACCTCTAGTATGAAGGACTTTGGTTATAGTATAGTATAATCGTATTTACTTCTTCCATTTAATATCTCACTCGATAACGATTGAGATATTAAATGGACGGCTAGAAACTCTATCATAAGACTATCGTAAGCTCGTAACGTAACGATAATTCTCTCATTGTAAAATACTCGGTGAGAGATATTATGACAGCTAGCTGTCGAATAAAACTATACGACCGACATGTCAAAAGTGAGTTCGTGCTGACGATTCTCATACCTTAGCTCTCGTTGAATTACGATACCATTTAGCTCCTTAAACGACCGTAGCGGCGCTGCTATAGTTTTCATACAAAATAATAGGATTAGTACCATAAGTATAGTGGTTCCATAAGTAATTAAGGTGTAGTAGGAAATATCCTTCCCGTTTATGGAGAAACTCCTGAGTTCTGCCCGTAGGAACCTGTAACTTACCTATTTCTGCCGCAAAGCAGCAGTGCTCACATTGCTGTATCCTGATATAAAATTGCACCACAACAACGACAACGGCCACGACTCGGTACTTAGTCGTCTGTGTAGGTACCTCTAACTTAACTATTTCTGCCGTAATGCAGCAGTGTTTGTATTGTTGTATCCCGGTTTGAAATTATTTCACCACGACGACGTCTACCGAAAGGGGTACTCGGTACTTAGTTGTCTGTTTAAGAAACTCCAACTTTACTATTTCTGCCGCAAAACAGCAGTGCTTACATTGCTGTAAGTATCCTGATCTGAAATAGACCCACATCAACAACGGCGACCAAAGGGGGTACTCGGTACTTCTAAGTAAGCTATTTCTGCCGCATGCTTGCATTGCTGTATTCCGGTTTGAAAGCGTATCATGACGATAAGAGGATGAGTTCTGTGTCCAAGAGGGGTTCTGTGTCCTCAGTCTTCTTCTTCTTCTTTAAAAGTTATGGCAATCGGTTGTGGTCGACAACCATTTCTGCCAATCTCCAGTTTTGGGATAAAATACTGTTTTTAGAGTTGATCAGTTTCAATGTGGCCAAATGTGTCAATAAATTTGTTTTGGGTTACAAAACAAAACGTCACAGCATAGAACATAGAGGTAGCACATACAAAAAACCGGCCAAGCGCGAGTCGGACTCGGCCATGAAAGGTTCCGTAGGATTTATGACGTATTAAAAAACTACTTACTAGATCTCGTTCAAACCAATTTTCGGTGGAAGTTTGCATGGTAATGTACATCATATATATTATTTTATCATTCTCTTATTTTGGAAGTTACAGGGGGGGGAGACACATTTCACCACTTTGGACGTGTCTCTCGCACAAACTATTCAGTTTAGAAAAAAATTATATTAGAAACCTCAATATGATTTTTGAAGACCTATTTAAACCTACCTTTAAGACCTTGGGGAACCCCCAAAATTTATTGCTTTTTTCTATTTTTGTGTGAAAATCTTAATGCTGTTCACAGAATACATCTACTTATTAAGTTTCAACAGTGTAGTTCTTATAGTTTCGGAGAAAAGTGGCTGTGACATACGGACGGACAGACAGACAGACAGACAGACATGACGAATCTATAAGGGTTCCGTTTTTTGCCATTTGGCTACGGAACCCTAAAAAGCACAGTACGGTAATAGTTTGATGTCGCAAGTGGAGATATATTTACAAAGGATTTTAATAATGGCATAATTTGTACTCAGTCGTCTGCGTAGGTACCTCTAACTTCGCTATTTCTGCCGCAAATGTGCTTACGTTATTATCGGTTAAATGGGGGTAAGTAGTAAAATTACTGGGTATTACTGGTAAATTTGTGACACGAGATCTTGTGTCACAAGTTGGCAATGTTCATTCTCTTTGATGGGCAAATTTGTGAATCTTAAGAAACAAGAGACAAGTAACTAGAGTAACACCATGAGGTGAACAGTCTGCCTGTTTGCAATTGTTTATATGAAATATAACCAATTTAGATAGAAATATATTTGATTTATTGGTTATGCACAAGATTACTGTGCTATTTTAATTATTTGATTAAAATAAAACTTATATGGCAGCATTGATATTGGGGGTTACAAGTTGTTTCGATAAGGCCGTTTAACCATGAAATTCAATGTTAAGTATTATGATAAACACAGTTAAGTATTATCTATTACTCCATAGGCACTTTTTGTATAAAAATTACTACATTTAACTACGATAGTAGTAGTAAAGGCACATCCAATAATGAAGATACTTGCGGCTCTAATTAGCTTCACTTCATGTTAGTAAAATATACACTTTGTATTTAATGTTTTATTAGCTGTGATGTGATCTATTAAATTTCGATTAAATGTATTATGATGTGTTAGAACTATATAATATTTCATTGCCCATTTTAGTTTCGAGAAAAGTTTTGACTGAAATAATTATGTGCAGTGATTTAGAGTGTAAAAGGCTTCAGACGTTTTTTTCTGCATATTTATCGTAGCTATTGCAGTTTCTTAGATTTTTATGTTTCCCTCCCAGTAAGGAAGCTAATTGTTTATCCATCACTATGTTAATTATTTTACAAGCTATTTAACAATAAAATGAAATGTATTTGCCATTTTTATGTTCACATTGCTATATGATTATACACGTAGCACAGTGATCTTCAATCTCCCACTTGCGCAACAGCGAAAATAAACAAGTGCTGGAGATCTCGTCATTCGCCTTACATTATTGCATGCGCTATTTTCCTGTCACGAAAGAGCGTGCACTCCATCATCCTCCTAAATAAAGCGTATGATAGCATGACGCATTTTCGATAATAGATTATGAAATAGTCTCTATAATGCAAACTATTTAATAATTGTTATTTCAGTGTGCAGCAGCAGTATCATCACCCCATCGGCTCCTGGGGATAACAGCCAATACGTAGAGGGCAAGAGCCGCTACATCTGGATGATGGACAGAGACGGCGTGCCGCAGCTGGTGGACTTGCATGAACCAGTCGCTGACGCTTTCAAAGCCGCAGACAAGAACAGTAATCAGTATTGGCTTTTTACAAGGCACGTGATGAAAATCTTATGTTTGGTACTAATAATGCTTAATGTGATTTTCCATGAGGATATTACTTAAACAGCCAAGTAGATTTGAATTTTTGGAAAATTATATCAGCTTTAATTTTAATTAGGAGGCAAATTTACAGGAGTGGCTCAGTATCAGACATAGCCAATCTTCATAAAAAAAATACTTCCCGTTGCCGTTATTTAGAATTTTCGAAATATTTTTAAATTTTAAGTTAATTTAAAAATATCGTGATTTAAACGTCTAAATACATTGACGTCATACTTAATGTATCGTATTCAGATGGATACACGTCTGAATAACCCCTGGAAAAATAAGAAAACGTTACCAAACTTCTAGACAAGGTTATTAATGAAAAATAACTTAAAATTTTATTTTTCAGACAAAATCCAAACGCGCCCCAAATTCTCCTTAAAGGTTTCGAGGACTCCATCAAAAGCTCGAACTATAATGCCAGCCGACCACTAAAAGTTATAGTCCATGGCTGGAACAATGATAGAAATAGCAACTTGAATATAGCTATTACAGCAGCCATCCTAGAAGTACAAGAGGCAAATGTTATTGTTGTCGATTGGAGCTCCTTAGCGCAGTCCAGCTACGTCACGGCTGCAAATAGCGTTGTAGGCGTCGGAAAAAGTCTTGGAGAGTTCTTGATATGGGTCATTAAGATTGCAGGAGGTAGTTGGAATAACGTCCACTTGATTGGGTTTAGCTTAGGGGCTCACATCGTAGGAAACGCGGGCCGTGTAGCTGGTGGCAAGCCTGCTCGTGTCACTGGTAAAGAAATCTTATTTCTATGTGTTTTTCTTCTAAATAGTTATATAATAATCTGCGTTAATCTCTGTAGACATACCAAAATGGAGGAGTATTTGGGCAAACCCGCAGAATATGAACACAAACAGAACCAGTGGCTGGACGTAAGGAACGTACAAAACCAGTGTGTTGACGCACTGCTAAAGTTAAGTAGCCGTGGAGAGATCTGATAGAGCATTCTAAGCTAAATGCTCTAAGCTGAAAGGTGACCAAAAAATTGAAGCGTCCCGAGCTCCTGTATGACATAGTCCATCACATGCGTCTAATCATGCTAGTTCGTGCTGCCAAAACATCTTATGGAACCAAGAATCAGTTTCCCCATTTTTGTATTATACGTTTTGTCGAGCTTCTACCTATTTCTGCCGCAAAGCAGCAGTGCTTGCATTGCTGTGTTCCGGTTTGAAGGATACGATATGGCAGTGAAATTACTGGGTACCGTGACTTTACATCTTAAGTCACAAGTTGTACACTGTGGTTCTTGTGGGTATTGCAGATTTGCTGCGAATCTCACAAGAACCACGCATGTAGTATAGGGTGGTCTGGTGAATGTTACCACTTACCACCAGGCGGGCAGTATGCTTGTTTGCCAACTCAGTTGTATATAAAAAAACTTCGCTTGACCAACTCCAACATGATTAAGAGCTAGATCGCCCGTTATAATCGATCGCTTAAAACATTGAGTTTTCGATGTCGAATGATTTACCAGACAATTTTTTTTATATTGGTACATGTCAAAGTTACCAGACTAATTATTTCGCAAGACGAATGATTCTAAAATAGGATCCAATACTGGAGTTAACCAGTATTGACACAAACTTTTGCATTACAATTCCCCCTTTGGATTGACCACCGTGAACAAGAGTCAAGGATGGCGACGCGCGGCGTACAATTAAGAATTTTTTAAAATTAAGTCGTTCTAAACTTTTAGGTCTTGATCCCGCCGGTCCTTTATGGTCTGGTAGTGCCGATGGTCTGAACAAAACGTCTGCACAATATGTGGAAGTTATTCATACAGATGGCGGCCTACTTGGTATTTACGAGTCCATTGCCGACGCAGACTTTTACCCAAATGGAGGCAAAAACCCGCAGCCAGGCTGCTTGCTCAGCACTTGCTCGCACAGTCGAGCTCACGAGCTGTTTGCATCAAGCGTCCGCACCAACCATTTTGTTGGAAGGCTCTGCAAAAATCTCCATGACGCGAGGAATGGCACGTGTACTGGTCCTATACTGAAAATGGGAAATGGCATTCTAACAAAACGGGGGTGAGGAGTATGTTTATGTTGTCATGAGAATATGTAAAAATTCCAAAATCTAATAATAATAATAATAATTTATTTGCTTTCTAACAATTGTACAATCATTGTTGTTGACTAATGACAATGATTATAATATTTAAGTGACAGTAATTCAGACATGTACATTTTCCCGTTATTTTATTTATGCTATTACATTATACAATGAAGAATATATAAAATTCTCTGTGTGGGTTTCAAGTTAACCTTACTAATGCCCGGTTTTTATATTCAGAAACGATTCGTTTTTGCAACTAACAGTTAAATTTTGATATTTATTTTATGGATGATTATGTCAAAATATAACTGTCCGAAGCAAAACGAATCATTGTTGAAAATAGAAACCGGGCATAAATGATCATGCTCTTTTGTTTATTTGTTTACTACTTATGTACCCACAAAAAAAACATAGATACAACTCAACCAAGCTAAGTTTGCACCTGGCTGGAATGCGGCGCCCGCCCGCTTCCCCGCTGACCTTCCCGCGATCGCGATCTAATTATGCAAGTAAAATCAAACAAACATTTGTTTACTTTTTTAAAGTCATAGCGAAACCTTTTTTGCAGGCCGTACCTAAGCGTCAGTGTGACGTAATCGACGCGAGGTGCAAACTTAGCTGAGTTGTATATAGAAACACTGTTGTACCTCAACACTGTACAAAAAAAACTGCTTAAATATTAAATGGTAGATTGTTATATAAGAGGCTAAAATGACCCATTATGTGAGGGAGTAAATAGAAACCGAGTTATATGGGTCTTTAGCGCCAGATGTATCGTAATGATGAGTATACTCTACTCATCACTACGATCGCGAGAAAATAAAATAATGCTAATACTATACACAATAAATTTTATGTAGAATAGATACTAAAAGTAAATCTACCTCGTATATAAATGGGTCATTTTAGCCCCATGTATAACAATCTACTTTTGTTTTTGAAATGTTTTAAGCTCCAATACTTTTAAATGAATCTCTATAAAGTACTTTCAGCTTAGGTACTACACTACCACTTCCAAGAAAAAGAAAACTTGATAAGCGAATGTTTCTGCAACTTAGCTGTCTCACCTTAACCAATATATGTTTTTTTTTTACATTTCAGGGGCGGTATATACGGATTAGTAACGGAAAAAACTTGGCCGTTTTAAAAAGCGCTCAAGCACTGAATGTTTAAGTGTTATCTTGGTGTAACAAGAAATGTGGGTAGTGTTGACTCCTCGAGCTGTGAAGAGTCACTAACTGAATCCTTAACAAACACCTTGGTAAAAATTGGTGCATCTATCTTTTCAAATTGTCAATTAAACAGAACGATCATCTTCTGGACATGCGTGGAAAATAAAATATCGCTTCTCTTTTGGATAGCTTTGTGATGTAAATGTTCTGGGTTGATTAATTATGAATGTATCATAATAACTAGACGTCCGCAAAACTTTATGTTTTTTTGTTTTTATATTTACTATTTTAAAATATTTCCGGTTTTTTTAATAATGCTTTCAAAGAAGCTGTATTTCAAAATATCTATTAAAATTTTAAAAATGGCGTGTGTTATTATGAGTATAATTCAATTACATTGAGTTTTATATTTGCATTTAGAAATAATTCCTCTGGTCGTCTATAACCAGCAGAGTATTAAACAAAAGGATCAAAAGGACTACTGTCCCATTTCGACTAGCCTCAGTTTGACTAATATCCTGTAAGGTATTCTTTGTCTAGAGTCTAGTTTCATAATTTGTAATAGGTACGTCCTACAGAGGTTAAATCAAAACAAACGTTTTTATCAATAATCCCTTCCTCTTTAGTCAATAGAAAAATCGTTTCTCGTAACTTGGCTCTATTACTGATACTCAGTCTCTCCTATAAATCGGTTCCTTAATTCAATTTAACGAGGTTGACAAATGTTATTGATAAATTAATAACTATTTTTAATTATTTTTCTAATAATATTCTTTATTTTAAAAGATTTTACTAAGATATCTAATTTTTAGTTACAAAAAGCTAAGTACCCAATTTAAGTACCCGTTGTATATTTAGTACCTACGTCAATATGACTTAGAATAACTTTAACATGATATTATCATAGAAATATATTTGCACCGATGTATTTCGACGCAAAGCATAAATAACTTTTGACAAAATATATTGCTTGATGACAGCTATTATACATTCTGCAAAAATTGTATTGTTTCTCTGGAGATACATATGCGTGACTCTACATCCTTAATAAGGCCACGAAGAGCTTGTATTCAAACCATAGAGACCCCTCCTGAAAAACAAATATTTTGAGATTAATATATTATATTTGATTTTATGATTATCACTTTTTAAGTTGAATGAGCCCAATATATTTGAAGCAATTGGTAAGGGCCCAACACACATCGAGATATGTGTTGCTTTCAATATATACATGGTTATGTGTGTTAACTTTGATTATGCGTTAAATTCCCAACCCGTCATTGTTCACTACATAAAGATGAATTAAGATAATCATAATACCTACATTATACGCATAAAATACACTGACCTTCAAAAGTAAGTACCTACTACACTTTTAAAATTAATTTTTTCCCTAAACTACAAAAGATAAAGGATTCAAACAAAAAAACATTTTCAGCTCATTTCGTCAGATTTCTCGGAAGTTATAGTTTTGTATACATTAGTCTTTTTAATACTTTTTATTTTGAAAATATATTTTGCCTACTTTAAAAGTTATTGCAGTTTTAAAAGTGTGATATTTACTTTTGCAGGCCAGTGTATGTCATTTTCAGACAGATTACACACTATACACAATAAGCCGCTCCAGTTAAAGTTCCTGATTAAAGAAGTGAAACAGGTTCAAGAAGTGAACATCGTAGTAATACGTTAATTAATCTCCTTTTTCGCTGTTTTATTCATTACCAATGAATATGCAATAAATAGCACCAAGAACACTGTCAGTGTAGTTCAATGAACGCATATAACGTTCACCTATCCTTAACGTCTATGTATTATTCAAACAAAATAAACATTTTATAACGATACTAGCTTTCCGCTCGCGACTTCGCCCGCGTTTTTTTGTTTTCCCGTGGGATTTTTTTCCCGTAGGAAAATTACTCTTTGTCCTTCCCCTGGTCTCGAACTGTCCCTATACCAACTTTCATCAAAATCGGTTCAGTAGTTTCGAAGCCTATTCAATAGAAACAAACAAACAATCAAATCTTTCCTCTTTATAATATTACTAGCTGTGCCCGCGAACTACGTTTCGCCTTAATTTATTTTTCCCGATATCTTCAACAAATATCGTTAATGTACACAGAAATAAATACAAAAACTTGACAAATTATATACTAAAACCTTCCTCGAGAATCACGCTATCGAGTAGTGAAAACCGCTTGAAAATCGGTGCAGTAGTTTTAGAGTTTATCGCGAACAGACAGACAGACGCGGCGGGGGACTTTGTTGAATAATATGAAAGGATAGTATCTATAGATAAACATTTTATGTATCTATAGCCATAGGTAAGATATTTATCACACTAATATTAAAAAATATTATAAGTAGAGCTTTGTGGCAATGAGAATGTAATACATTTAGTTTAACTTGAATTTAATGATAAATTATTCATAGTGAACAAATGCAATACTTTAAAGAGAGTTCTATTTACAACGTCAGTATTTCCGTTTCCTCTATCAACCTTAAATATTAAAGAAGTATCATCTGCAAATAGTACTGTATCGCACAGATTGTTACTGACCTGTGGAAGGTCATTAATATAGATTAAGAAGTGCAAAGGTCCCAATATCGATCCTTGTGGCACGCTCATAATTAAAGGTATACCAGGAGAATCAGTTTTGTTAATAACAACTTTCTGAACTCTATTGAACAAATAAGACTCAATAAGTCTAATTGCTTCTTCAGATACACTATAATGCTTGAGTTTATTTAAAAGAGTTTGGTGACCAACGCAGTCAAAAGCCTTTGATAGGTCACAAAATACTATACCAATTACATCGTGTTTATACTCCCAAGCACCAAAAATGTGTTTCAGAAGTGCAACACCGGCATCAGTAGTGCAACGACCGTGGGTAAAACCAAACTGGTTCATATGTAAAATGTTGTTACTTGTGAAAATGATCAATAAACTGATTAGATATAATTTTTTCAACGATTTTACTAAGAGCTGGTAGAATGAAAATTGGTCTATAATTTGAAGAGTTATTTTTTTCAGATTTTAAATAGAGATATTAATTTGCTATTCTTCATAAGGTCGGGGAAGACACCTTCATGGACACAATTATTTAATATTAACGCATGTTGCGGGGCAAGCTTTTTAATTACAAATTTCATTATATGGGTCCAAAAAATACCCCAAAGGTCTTCAGTTTATTTAGTACTGATCATACGAAATGTTTTTAAAACAGTGTTAACATCAATGTGACAAAAGTTGACGAACATCTTGTTGCACTTCGCTATACTCTATTCCAAAGAGCCTCACTGGGACACGAGTTGAGACTACTAGTAGTTTCTATGGTTATATGAGAGAAAAAGTCCTCAAACGCATTAATGACTGCATTGTTTGATTTAATCGTTTTGTTATTGATTTCTAAAGATATTTCTTAACATATTTCCTAAACTTTTTCTAAGTGACTTTTTCTACAGCGAGTGCTTGTACTGCGTGAAACATAGAGCTACATGGCAACGAATCACAAGAGTAGTGATAGCACAAGAACCTACCGAGACATAACTACGACCACTCTGACATGAATGCACGACTAAGAAAAGAGAAACTTTTTCTTTAAATATTAAGATATTTTTATTTTCTTTTTATGTGTCATTTGCAACGCCACAAATTTTGTGCCACACCTTCACAGATGAATTGTAGAACATGCTTTAAGGCATTAAGTCTACCAAGTAATGTTTATTAACCGACTTCAAAAAAGGAGGTGGTTCTCAATTCGATGCGTATGTTTTTTTTTGTGTGTATGTTACGCGATTACGCCGCCAATTGTGGACCGATTTTCAAAATTTATTTTTGTATTTGATAGAATATACTCCTGGGGTGATCCCAAGGTCACCAAAGTCAGGATCTGATGATGGGATCCCATGAAAATCGAGGAAAACGCAAATTTAATACCAGCTCACCGAAGTTTAGCTAGAATTAAATTAGGGTTTCTTTCACTAAAAAGATTTCATTCACTAAAAAGTTAAAAATATTTTACAAAAATTAAAAACTGACTTCAAAAACACTGAAAGTTAAAAATAATATAAAAATAGGTACAAACAACATCACACTTCTATATTAAAGTCGGTGACAAATTTTAAGACTTTCTAGATCATCGTTTGGCACCGACTTCAATATAGAAGTGTGATGTTGTTTGTACCTATTCTTATATTATTTTTAACTTTTCAGTGTTTTTGAAGACGGATTTTAATTTTTGTAAAATATTTTTTTGTGCTATAGAGCTTAAATATAAAAAATAGCACCGCGAGTAGAGGCTGTCGTATCATAGTATCTAGATCAATGATAAAATCTATATAATTAGCTTTTTTCTTCATAAACATTTTTTATAAACTTAAGCTAGCAAAATTATAAATATTATATTTAAATGATCAATTTGCCTCAATACATACGCCATTAAATATTTGCCAGAAAACTAAATTAAAGTTCATCATCACAGCTCACATACGCTTCCACCGAGGGGCTCGAGCCTACATAGGGTAGGCTCGAGCTGTTAGAGTGATTAGGCCTTAGTCAACCACGCTTGCCCAGTGCGGATTGGTCGACTTCACATACACCTTTGAATTTCTTCGCACATGTATGCAGGTTGCCCCACGATGTTTTCTTAGACCGTAGGAGCATCGGCAAATGTACAATTTTTTTCACATCGGTACATGGTAGGATCGAACCACGGACCTCCCGATTAGAAGGCCAGTGCCGAGTCCACAGCGCCACCAACGAAATTTTAAAATGAACGTTATTCCTAAAAATAAAAAAATAATATGGTTGACTAAAAGCGCTATTGGCACCCACCCTCGTTTGTTAACATCAGCAGTACCCAGGACGAATTCAGTTCCTCGACACCGTCTGCTGACAGCTTGCGCAAAATTACCACATTGCCTTCCAACTAAGTGCTTGCTAGTGATGCTAGCGACAAAAAGCTGAACAGATCGATAGTGAGAACAGTTGCTATTTGAACATCCGGGCTGCATGGAAGTGCCTCCGTTAGCATAAAAATCTGCATGGGCGTATGGAGTTAACATGCCCTGAAGACCGCCATCAGTGTGTATTACTTCTACGTACTGCGCACAGTCACGCGTCAACCTATTTGGATTTACCCGCCAAAGTGGGCCAGCAGGGTCTAAGCCTGAAACAAAAATAACACCGAATTTTACGGGTAATAGTGAAACTTCAACATTGTAAAAAAATTCAAAGAAAAAGGTATGTTTTTGTTTCTTTATGCTCATGTGTGCAAGTACTATTATCTTCAAATGTTTAATTTATCTGATCAAACAAACCTGTGACTCTAGCGGCACGCCCACCAACCGCACGCCCAGCGGATGCAACTACATGCGCACCCAAACTATATCCGGCCATGTGGACGTTATTCAAATCACCGCCGGTCTCTTGTAATAGCCAGACAAGGAACTGACCGAGAGCAGCGCCTACATTTGGCACTTGTAAATTCGCTTGCGCGTAAGAGCCGCTTGCTACTTGTCGATAGTCGAGAACGATTACGTTACAGTCTTCGTTAGCTAGGAACGCGTTTTTTTGTACACCATTTGAAGGACTAGTCCCGTTGCTGGTCCAGCCATGGGTTATTACGTAGAGAGGTTTATCATTTCGATAATTGGAGTTCTCCACTGAACTGATATCGCCGTAGACGAGTAGTTGATAGTCATTTCGATTGTCCCTGAAATTTTCATAAATTTCAACTATAGTATTCGAACACGTTCCGTAATGATTAAATAACGTTTGTGAGCCATTTCAGAAGTACCTGTGCACACTTATGGTAATGACTTTATTAAATGGCTGAATTTATAGTTTCTGGAACATGAATAGCGTATACTAGATGACTTTCTGCTTATAAAGATAAGGAGGATACCAAAACTTTCTTTTATCATACTTCCTATAACAGATACCTACATAATTATTCTTTCAACAAAAGCAAAAAAAGATATAATAATAGTAAGTATATCGATAAATAATAATATGACGTAGGAGGAATACCGAAAACATCACCCACGTATTAAAATTATCGTTGATTGATTTTTTTAGTATCTCTGATAATAATTGTAAGGTGTTTAGGTATTTTTTAGCCACGCCATCTTAAAATCATGTATTGACTGTGAATAATACGTGTTTGTGAAACAAACTAATTATTGCGATAACCAAACGTTCGAGCTTCAAACGTTCGTGCCGTCAGCGAATTTTGCAACTTGCACAAGATACAATGGTTTGGTGTTTTCGCTTGCGATGGACAGCAATCAATTTGAGTTGCGCATCACATGCATACGAGTGTGGATTTGTTAAATATATCTATATTATTATTATAAAGAGGAAAGATTTGATTGTTTGTTTGTATTGAATAGGCTTAGAAACTACTGAACCGATTTTGATGTAAGTTGGTATAGGGATAGTTCGAGACCAGGGGATTCAGTCATAGGGTAATTTTCCTACTGGAAAAATCTGACGGGAAACGTTTTCTTACGGGAAAATTTAGTTATAATGCAAACAAAGTTGCTTAAGGTCAGCTAGTTTGTTTATAAAGGCACTGCTCCACTGTTGTGCACGGCAATGCTAGGACCGCTACGAGGCGCCCGCCCGAAGCCCGCCCGTTAAGAGGTAATCGTACAGTCCGTTTTTTCATACAAACGTAGTCCCCTGTTTCCTTCCTGGATAATGGCACTAGTTGCTTCATTTTTTTCAATAAAATCAATGGTCACTATAGGCATGTTCCTATGTTTTCCTTTTTTATTAAGTTAATTATTAAAAGAGATTTTAAACCTTCAAAAAGTTAAAAAATCGACCTAATTTTCTGTTGAATTCAAACGTCCAGCAAAAAAACTGAAGAAGATTATATGAAAAAAGCAAAACATAGAAACACAGAGACAGTCTTGCGCGGAGAAAACAGGGGTGTTTTCTCCGCGAAAAATTGACCGATTTAATTACTGTTTACGTTAAAAATTAAAGCAAGACTGTCTCTGTGTTTCTATGTTTTGCTTTTTTCATATAATCGTCTTCAGTTTGTTTGCTGGACGTTTGAATTCAACAGAAAATTAGGTCGATTTTTTAACTTTTTGAAGGTTTAAAATCTCTTTTAATAATTAACTTAATAAAAAAAGGAAAACATAGGAACATGCCTATAGTGACCATTGATTTTATTGAAAAAAATGAAGCAACTAGTGCCATTATTCAGGAAGGAAACAGGGGACTACGTTTGTATGAAAAATACGTTTCGTAGTCCCCACTTCGAAACGTATTTTTTGTGCACTTTTCATAGGTATTTTCGGTCCTAGCTGTAGTTGCCCCTATCGCGCTCAGTTCAGTTGTTTGGACACACAGCGAGACAGCAATACATTTTACAAATACCTATTTTTGAATTCTCTCGACCTTGGTGTTTCCTCATGTATGAAAATAGTAGTGATAATGTCCAGTGTAACCCGCGGACACGCTACGCATGAAATGACGTCATCGGTGCATACGAATCTTAACCCCTTAGAAAAAAGTCACACGCCTTTTTTTCCGCAGTCGTTCCGCAGGAAAGCTTATGGAGATGACATTAACTGCGGAAAAAATAGCTTGCGAGGTTATCACAAGCTAATGTCATTTCATAGGATAATGACAGATGACAGAGTGTACATTATTTCAACTTTTGGCCAACTGCGATAGATGTCTTTACCTCCACCTCGCACCCAGCGAATACCTTTTTTTTGCGGAATGACCGCGGTAAAAAAAGCGTGTGGTTTTTGTCTAAGAGGGCTGATCGGATATTTGTTACTCACGCAGCTCAACGCTGCGCACACTATACACGGTTACTGCGTAGGATATGTACGCAAAGGATATGCACGTTAGCAGCGTGGGTCCGTTGGTCTAGCTACGTATACCTATTTTGCTATAGCAGCACATGCAGGATCTACTGCAAGGGGTCCATGCATGTGTTCGTGACGTCATCATGCTCCGCATTCATATATAGCGTGCTACGTGGCCATGGCCATCAATTTTGTTAGTGGTGGAAACGTTGATACATCTGAGCTGCCCCCCTAGACTTGTATATAGTGAATACTAGACTTTATCGTAACTGATAAACAAAACTACGTTCGTTATCTAAATACTCTTAATAATGTTTTGATGTTGTCTAAATGAGAATTCTTCTTCAAAATAAAATTTCATTTTTGTTTTCCCGTAGGAATGTTATATTTTCACGTAGGAAAAATAATTTTGTAGCCTATGTTACTCAGTGATAATGTAGCATTCTAATGGTGATTTTTTTTTTTCAAATCGGTCCAGTAGTTTCGGAGCCTATTCCATACAAACATACAAAAATACAAATCTTTCCTCTTTATAACAGTATAGATATCGTTGAATTTATAAAAACATAACATGCAAATCAGCAAATGATAGAGAAAAAACCGGCCAAGTGCGTGTCGGTCCACGCGCAGTGTAGGGTTCCGTAGTTGCAAATGCCAACTTTGAGTTCACACTCACACCTCACAACACGTTGCTATTAAATTAGGCATTATTATTATTATAAAATCTGCAATGATTATATATTTAACTTCACGTGGTTCGTAAATTTATATTCAGTACTAATTTTCAATGAAATTTTACTTTTCCGAGTACATTTTATAAGTCGGTCGGCTATAACTTTTTAGTTTGTACTTAGTACTCAACTTTGATAGTTTTCCTTTAAACTTCGTTATATATGTATATTACTGTTGTATTTTTTTTCGCGTTTCCATATCAGGATGGAATTTTGTAATGCCACCTGAAGGGAAATTACTCTTAATACTATAGATAGAAAATTTTACTCAAAGGAAACATTCCTTTATTTTTGAAAAGAAACGAAACTGCATTCAAACATTTTCGAAAATTTGCTTGCCACACCCGGGAATCGAACCAACTTAAATCTGTAAAAATTACATCCTGTACTTTTATTTCATCGAACGTTAGGGTCAATTATAAAGACGAAGTCTCTCTAACAAACTTGATAAATTAAATGAAATGCAAGCCATGAAAATGGACTTATAAATTCAATGGGTCAAGTTAAAGCACTTTTACTCAAAGACCCATCTGCTGTCCATATTAGTAGTTAATAATTATCATTGACGTCATTTATCAGTACATTAAAATGACGATAGGTACTATTTAGATAAGACGATTGCAATTTGTCCGTGTTTGTAATGCAGACTTCTTTCTTAGATGCGACATAACTGCGTGTATTGTAACACCGTTTTTTCTTAAAATTCCATAGAACACTAATTTTGCAAAAACAGGTTTTTAGGTGGGTTGATTTTCTCAAAGTTCGGAATTTGACATTTGGACCGTTTGTTTTGATCATTTTTAGAGACATATTATAATAAAATACACTTAAAGCTACAGATCATAGAATTGTGGTTTCGTCGAATAGAATTTGGAAAGCATTCACAGTTTGTTTATGGTTGATTTTACATTACGTTTTGTTTTTCAACCAAACTTGTAACCTTAGCTGGAAATACTTATTGCATGTTGTGGAGTTTCGAGGGATCCGTATGTTGACTTGACGCATCTTGGAGTGTAATGAAATGAATTTGGTTTCGTCGCCAGTGCGACGCTTAACATTCGGCAAACGGACCTCGGTTCTAGTATCTGCATAAATGCAAATCTGTACTTAAATGGAACGCGCCCTATCTCACCGTAGTCTGTGAACGCGTCTATGCTATGATGGCTATGATCTCGGAACTGGGTACCTAGTCTGTGAGACATCGACCAAAGTAATTTGTTATTGATTTGCGAACAGTATTTATCTTAATGTCTGCGAATAAAATCCATAGGTATTTTTCACGTTTTCCGCGTGCCTTTAATTTAAAAATGGTTAGCTACAGTGAATTTTTAAAAGTCAGTTATTTTTGTTTTCAACTTGAAGATTAGAGGTCATGAAAATATATTTACTCGCCGGCTCGCGATTCATTAAATTAAATAGATAAATTGTATCAATAAGTGCAAAAAATCAATAAGGTATCTATAATTATCTTACTATATTTCATGATTTAAAACAGATTTTGTTAATTTTTTTTATTAGTGGGTAAATTGATTATAAAGTCAAACATATTACATTTCCAAAATTCGCCTTTTTCATCCCCTATTTCATTAAAAAAACCTAATAGTTGCTAATAGTAAGCGGCATCTTAGTGGGATTAATGAATGTATTGAATAACAATTACACATTTCATGATAAATTCTAGATTTTTACTATATTGAGTTTCACATCATACTTTGGCAAATAACTCACAAATTAAGCTGTTTTCTTTCTATTAATAGCAATAATTATACATAAAATATGTACTCTCCCCTCCACATGTCCTTTTTATAAATCAACTATTAAGACAATTTGTAAATTTTTTAAAAATTATGTTTTAGAATTCATTTGCTATGTTTATTACATGAAGTTCAAATGTATTGACTGGGGTTCCTTCAGAACTCAGTGTTACACCCACTGACCCTAAGATCATAGGCATATTTAATTATATTTTTTTAACCTAACACTGTGCTATGAATCTCCAGGGCAGTTACCGGAGGCCGTAGGGCTCCGCTGCTTGGCTTTACAGCTAGAAAACATAACAAAATAACCTGATATCAAGGAGGAATTCTGTGGAATTGTCCAAATATAATACATCAAATCTAAGGATCTGGAATATTATATCTCTGACCCGTGATCGCAGAAACTTAGCATCGAAGGTACGATCTACTAACAACCGCTCCGGGGAAGGCTACTAATTTAAAAAAAAAAGAAACCTATAACTATTTGTTGGTGTACTTTATTGCCCCTCATTTTATAGTTTTGTACCCAATTTGTACCTGATTTTTACCTGCCGAGATTGATCAAACAAACCTGAACCATCCTGCCCTTGGCTTGTATTGATTAAACATTAAGTTAAGTACTTTGCATTGAGGGATTTTGTTTACTTCAGTAACATATGCATAAGTGAATTATAATTATGTACCTACAAGAATAAAGCTTTTCATTTGTATCGGACTAAAGGAATAAGTTTGTTTTTTTCTTTCAACTAAGATTCCCCTATATTTCTACAATTTAGCAAGAAAAAGCACTACAGTATGAGGTAGGTAGTTTAAATTTGGAATGTTACATTTGAAAATAGGTTGTTATTTGTTATTCACATTTGATAATGTGATTATAAACCATATCATATTTGTAAAAATGGCTTCTTAAGAACAATTTGATTTAATGGAAGCTTATTTTTTAAATAACAAAAATGTGAATCAAGCTCTGCGGTGGAATGGAGAGAGATATCGAGACCGACAGGCACCAATTCGGTTTGTATTCAAAAGAATGGTGGAAAATTTAAAGAATATGGGTAGTTTCGATAAGTAACGGCAAACTCTTCAGCAGAACCATTTCTATTTTGATCTAGATGTTTTAACATATTTCGAAGTATTTCCAAAGTCTTCTAGCAGAGATGCTGCCGAAGTAATTGCGACAACCCACACTCGCGTACTTAAAGTGCTGAAAAAGTATAAGTACAGTAAGCTCCTTATCAAGTTATACTGTTTGACCTTTGACCGTTCTTATGCCGCTCGTAATAGTGGCGGTTTTCGTAGTGCAAATGTATAGCTTGAATGGGAGCTTGCTGTAGCAATGTTATCGTGATGGTCGGTTAGTGCAAAAATTGCATCCTGGGGATTGTGAGAGACGACTACAATTTTGTCAAAACATGCTGAGAGAAATTGACCTTAACCCTAATTTTTTGGAAAACATTGTATGGTCTGATGAAACCAACTTCAGCAATAACGGCATGTACAATCGCCGCAATAACCATTATTGGTCTCGAGTGAATCCGGTTTGGGTTCATGAAACTAACAATCAAGTAAGATTTTCTTTTAACGTTTGGTGCGGAATCATGAGAAATATGGTTGTATTAGTCTACGTGTACGAAGGACATTTAAACACTGTCAAGTATCTAGAAATACTGGATCTCTTAAGAAATGAGTTAAATGGTTTCCCTGAGGAAGAGCGAAACCAAATTATTCTATAGCAAGATGGTGCCCCCGCCCATAACAGCAGAATCACAACTGCCTATATTAATACCCATTTTAATACCTGGATAGGTACAAACGGCACAATCAGATGGCCTGCAATATCACCAGATCTCACCTCTTTAGATTTTTTTATTGGGATATGTAAAAAATCAAAATTACCTTAAATCTTATATTTGCATAAGATTTAAGGTAAATTTGATTTTTACGGTAAACGAGTTGAGGGTTGAAGTTCAGAATACGATTTATAATATATATCACAACACGTTATTAAAGGTGTTTGTTAGAAGAATAAATTTGTGTATTCCAGAAAATGGAGCCCATTTCGAGGAACTAATTAGTTAAGTAGTTTACCATTTTTTGTAAATAAATAAAATAATTAAGGGTTTCATGGCTTTCCTTTCATTTAATTTATCAAGTTTGTTAGAGAGATTTCGTCTTTATAATTGACCCTAACGATCAATGCAATAAAAGTAGAGGATGTAATTTTTACAGATTTAAGTTGGTTCGATTACTGGGTGTGGCAAGCAAATTTTCGAAAATGTTGAAATGCAGTTTCGTTTCTTTTCAAAAATAAAGGAATGTTTCCTTTGAGTAACATTTTCTATCTACAGTATTAAGAGTACTTTCCCTTCAGGTGGCATTACAAAATTCCACCCTGTATAACTGTTTAGCAGATAGAGGGGGGAACACTTACCTCTAACAAAAATTTTAAACCAAATATTTCAGAAACGGATCCCTAAATCGAAAAATGGTGTTATGAACCTTAAATTATTTTTTAAAGACCTGTTCAACAATACCCTACACGATGGGTTAGTTGAGAAAAAAAACTACCCCCACTTTACTTGTAGCTCCCATACAAAGTAAAGTAGGAGTAAATTTAAAAAAAAAATTCAAGATTTTTGTCTACCACTTATTTGCCATAATTAATATACATACCCATACCAAATTACAGCTTTCTAATACAAATAGTCTCTGAGTAAAACCGCGGACAGACAGACAGACAGACATGGTGAAACTATAAGGTTTACTACGTAACCCTAAAAAGTATCTCCAATACAAACAATAGACAAAAAATACAGTCTATGAATCTATTATCCCCTCGATTATAATACAGTTTATTTCTATATTTAACCTACCTTGTGTATAACCAATATTGATTAAGAGCTCCATTCCTCTTGAGCTGAGACTCTCGTACTGGCTCATGTAGATCTACTAGGACCAGCTCCCCATCATCCCGAGGAATCCATATATACCGGCTAACGCCCTCAACGTAGTGACTGTTGTCTTTGGGTATAATGGGCGTCCCCCTTATGTAGTGTACTGAATAAAACAAAATCGAAATATTTATTCAAGAAGTTTTGGTTAGAATAAGTACTGCACAAAAGAACGCTTCTGTGCCTCATCCCACTGACAAGTGGTGATAAGCAAGGAGACGTTGAATCACAATACTATTAAAATTTTCTATATTACCAACACTGTAATGGAAAACGTTTCCGCGCTTGTTAAATATCACGTTGCTCTTTTTATCAAAATAACTTTAATAAGCGACATTGGAATTTCATTTATCTACTTACTACCTATAAGAATATTCAGTAATCGTTGTCTAAATAAATTAAGTGTAATTTATCAAATTTATAGTATAATAAAATATAGGTACGTACACTGAATTATAACTAAAAAGACGACTGAAAACTTCATAGTGAACGGCGTTATTAGAAACACAATTAACACAAATTTATTCCGACTGTTTTATCAATAGGTACAAATGGTACAATAATCCTTTTACATTATCTTTATTGTCTTTATTTTCTTCGGAATACGCGACGTTTTAGGATTTATTACATATAAAATATAGTTACCACAACTGTAACTTATAATCCTGATAAAAATTAACAACATTCGCAATGACTTTGAAATTAATCCCTACGTATATGTGTGTATTTTTTTTTCTCTTTATTTAACTAGACAGAAAATTTTAATTGTACTATAGGTAACCTTTGTTTTTGAATATTAAATATAATGATACTTGAAGAGTGAAAACTAATAATGGAGATTTTTACTTAAATATTGAAAACAGGGAAGTAATAGACACTGAAGCAGCTGCAGAATTGGAAACTTATTTTCTAACATTCCAGCTTCAATAACATTAATATCTTTAAATTTCTCCTCCACTATTGCCGAATTTATTTTAAAAGATCATGTAAAAACTTGTGATGATGAATTTAAATTTGATCATGTTAGTGTTTATTAAACCTATTTGCTTTTGTTGGAGTATAAAAATAACTTCTATTGCATATTTACACAAATATAATAATTTAATTATTAACACACACAAAGATAATAATTATTAAGAAACCTACTTATAAGTTATTTATAGTTGTAAATTGTCATTTCTTCTTGAATAAATTCTATTCTATTCTAACTTTACAAAAGCAAATAACATTATTGTTTATTTTAAATTGATTTACTAGAGTTTTTTTTTCAACTAACCTCCACCATAATTATTCACACAAAACCTAAAAGTTCGTCTTTCTTGTTGTTATTTGTCTTGTTTTGTTAATAATTTCATATGTTGCATAGTGTTTTAGATCTTTTTTTTTTGTTTTTTTTTAAGTATACAAAATTTTTTTGCAAATTAATTTGACATTAATAATACAACGCCAAACTGCAGTGCAGTTTGTTGGCGTTAGCATGCACTCTTACAATAAATCTTTATACTGCTCTATGAGCTTGAGAAACACGTAACAAAATCTGTATACCTCCTAGCAAAAAATTACATTATTTACCAGTTAATACATTTGTTCCCATAAACTGCCTAATCCGTGTAAACAATATTTTTATTTTATTTGTAATTATTAATTATTCTTTACATATCAATCATTAAGCATAAAACAAACACCATCACTACCAAGTACTGCATAGTGTGGCTTATATTCATACTATTATATTATATCATATTAGTATATTCTCATTTATATATCTATTATATGAAAATATTAAGATGCTATCTAAAACCTAGTGCAATAGACAACTTTTCAATTTCCTTTTTAACATGTACTTACTAACTTTTCTATCTTCTCTTAACCAATCTATCTCATTGTATATTTTTGGAACAATATATTTACTACACCTTTTTCCATAGTAATTACATGCCCTTGCCTGGATCATCTTTCCCTGGACTACACTTCTAGTGTTGTACTTATTTTTTACTTTGACTTTAAATTCATCACCATAGTAATTTTGCATGGCTATAAGATACTTAGTTTTTAATTCTATAGGCATAATTTTGCATTTCAAAAATAGCTTATCATAATCCTCCTTAAACTGATCTTTGGTTTTTTTACTAACTAAACATTTAATCAATCTCTTTGTAAATTTTTGATTTCCTTGAGATATGTAACAAATGTTCGACCGTACACACTTAGTCCATAATTTATCAATGATTCGGCAAGGGAATAATAAACCATGTACAATGTTTTTTTTATCTAATATCTGTTTTAAATGAAAGAATTGTCCTAGCACTCTATTCAGTCTTATACAAACCTCACTTATGTGCATTTTCCAACTAAAGTGGCAGTCTATGGTAAGTCCTAAGTATTTAAATTTTTCAACAAAGTTTAGTTTATCGCAGTAACACCCCAATTTATTGCTAAGCAAACAGTTATAACTGTGTCCCACTATCCCAAACTCATCCCCCCAATTAACTTTTTTCGCTTTAGTGTTATAGGGTGAATATATATGTAAGCATTTAGTTTTTTCCATATTAATAATAATACTATTATCATGTGCCCATTTGGATACATTATCAAGGTCAGACTGTAATTTTTTTTTAATTTCAGATGGATTTTTTGAGGCATACCACAAACACATGTCATCTGCATACATTAATACCTGACAATTTTGAATAACATTTGTAACACTATTAACATGCATTATATAGCCTAAGGGGCCAAAAACAGAGCCAGTGGGTACCCCAAGAGTCACCTCAGCTTCTTCCCCTGTTACACCGTCCACAGCAGTGCGCAGTGTTTCTCCACTGAAATAACTTCTGAAAAAGTTATTAATAGGACCTCTTAACCCACAGTCCTCCATGGCTTTCAAAAGTACCTCATGATCCAAGGTATCAAAGGCTTTTTTATAGTCAATAAACAGAGCAACCACCTGCTTACCACTATTTAAATATTCATTAATTGAGTCATGTGATAGTACTTCTATTTTTCCTAAATCCATGTTGTGTGTCTGACAATATACCAAATTTTTCTAAATATTCACTTATTCTCTTGACTAGTACTTTTTCAACAATTTTATTTACAACCGAAAGAATAGCAATCGGCCTGTAATTAGTATATTGCAAATGGTTACCCTGTTTAAAGATTGGTCGAATTATGGCTTTTTTTAATAAGTCAGGATACTTCCCCTGCTTTACACACATGTTTATAAAGTTTGCCAGCACTGGACTTATTTTGGACTTGATGTATTTTAGATCTTGTGCCCTAATACCATCTAAGCCCGGAGACTTTCGAGATTTTAACCGATCAATGACTTTTAAAACTTCATCAGCTGTCACAGCCCTAAATCGAAATGACAAATTTTTTGACTTAACGTAAAGACTACGTTCCAAAAATTCAATTTTGCAACTGTGCTTTATATCTTTGATTTCTTTTGTGAAAGTTTTAGCAAAGTTTGAACATATATTGTAAATACTCTCGGTTGCTCCTAGGTATTTAAGAATCACACTGTATAGGTTACTTTTAGTTCTGCCTAACTATTTATTAATACAACTCCATACCTTACGAGAATCTCCAGAGCAGTCATACAATTCCTGTTGTCTATACTTATTCTTTGCCTTAAATATACATTTATTAACTTTATTTCGATATTTTGTGTACTCAAGCCTCTTCATCATGTTCATACGAGATGCTTTCCAGATTCTGAATAGCCGATCCCTTCTCGACATCATTTCGACAAGTTTTTTATCAACCCACGGTTGATTCACTCTTAAAGCGGACACAGTTTTAAGCATCTTACACTCGTTATACATATTATTCAATGCACTAGACAATGTCTGATACAATAATAGTGGGCAAGTCACAAGTAACAATGCACTCCAGTCAAAAACATCTAATTTTTTTCTAACTAAACTATCACAGATAACCTCTTTTTGCTTATTATGATCTGCACTAGCTATCTACTAGCAGACTACTAGCAGATCTAATGTATAATCATGATGATACGCAGAGTTTTGTCTCGTCAAGAGCAACGTGATATTTAACAACAAGCGCGGAAACGTTTTCCATTACAGTGTTGGTAATATAGAAAATTTCAATAGTATTGTGATTCAACGTCTCCTTGCTTATCACCACTTGTCAGTGGGATGAGGCGCAGAAGCGTTCTTTTGTGCAGTACTTATTCTAACCAAAACTTCTTGAATAAATATTTCGATTTTGTTTTATTCAGTACACTACATAAGGGGTACGCCCATTATACCCAAAGACAACAGTCACTACGTTGAGGGCGTCAGCCGGTATATATGGATTCCTCGGGATGATGGGGAGCTGGTCCTAGTAGATCTACATGAGCCAGTACGAGAGTCTCAGCTCAAGAGGAATGGAGCTCTTAATCAATATTGGTTATACACAAGGTAGGTTAAATATATAATCAAGGGGATAATAGATTCATAGACTATATTTTTTGTCTATTGTTTGTATTGGAGATGCTTTTTAGGGTTCCTTGTTTACTACGGAACCCTAAAAAGCATCTCCAATACAAACAATAGTAATACAAGACATATACAATCATTGCAGATTTAATAATAATAATAATGCCTAATTTAATAGCAACGTGTTGTGAGGTGTGAGTGTGAACTCAAAGTTGGCATTTGCAACTACGGAACCCTACACTGTACGTGGCCCGACACGCACTTGGCCGGTTTTTCCTTTATCATTTGCTGATTTACATGTTATGTTTTTATAATTCAACGATATCTATACTGTAATAAAGAGGAAAGATTTGTATTTTTGTACGTTTGTATGGAATAGGATACGAAACTACGGACCGATTTGAAAAAAAAAATCACAATTAGAATGCTACATTATCACTGAGTAACATAGAATACAAAATTATATTTCCTACGGGAAAATATAAAATTCCCATGGGAAAACAAAAATTAAATTTTATTTTGAAGACAAATTCTCATTTAGACAACATCAAAACATTATAAAGAGTATTTAGATAACGAACGTAGTTTTGTTTATCAGTTACGATAAAGTCTAGTATTCACTGAGCAACTTTCCAATACAAACTTTCCAATACAATACAATCTTTCCAAAATTGCAGCACAAAATCAGTCTGAATATAAGCAGCATTTCCCGGCAAAATGCTATACGACATCACACTATGAAAATAAGAAATGTAAACAAGTCGCGCTGTATCAACATAAATTTGCTGACGTAAGCAGTGATTTAAAGTGCCTTGCGCTTCCAAAAAGTGACTACATTTTATGCCTGTGTGCGTTACATGACAAATTCACACAACAACGCGACGCGCCATAAAACTTTGACACCTAAAATTGCTAACGGTGTATTATGCAAGGGGTCAAACTAATTTGGTTTAAACGACAAAGCAATGACACGTATATCGATCTCGCTCACGCACATATTGTTCGGTCTCGCTCGTACAAACACGTTAAGTAACCAAATTAAGTAAATGATTTATTTGGGAAATGATGAAAATAATTAATAAATAGGTAGTTACGCATAAAATGTAATTCCCTTAGATTTGTTGGTATTCCTCGAGTTATTAAAAGACTTTCTAAAGGCACAGGAAGGCATATTTTATTATTTTACACTTGAAATTAAGAAAAAGAAAAAACGCATTTGACGTCCAACGCTCGGTGCTTTCTGCCACAGACTACGACCGAATGAGTGAGCTCACTCTTCCCAACGTTGACACATTTTCGAGCGCCTTATGTATGGGAAGGGCGCATCTAACGATTTAAATCTCTGGACGTAAGTATTTTCCAGAACTTATTGTCTTCAAACTCAAAAATCTTTATTCAATATAGACATTTACAGGCACTTATTGACGTCAAACAAAACATAAAAATCTAATCAAACAAGAATCAACTTAACTAATTGTTTAATCCTTGTATGTGCATACACCCCAACCATTATTAAGATGTGTGCAAATACAAGTACCTGAAATGAAAAAAAGTTGACTCTACACCTGTTCGAAATTTGGAAGAGCCGTCTCGAGAAGACCCGGCAAGAAACTTGGAAGGTCATGTATTTTTTTTGTCTCCTCTTTTGAATTGCCAACATTACAAATATTATATTTCACAAACATTTTTATTTCATAAAAATAATTTCGAAATGCCAGTCGGAGTAAGTGGAACAGTTACTCAAGTGAATGACATTTATCCAATAATTATCACAAAGTGTTATACCCTTTGAACGTCAATTATCACATTTTTGTCAATTCCAAGCAGTTTTATCTGTCACATAATCAGATACTTTAAAATATGCTTTTTTCATAAGTACACCCTTGATTGTAACTTTCCATTTATTTAAGCCAAGTGCTTTAATATTATTTGGAATTTATTGTAGAAACGTACACAAAGGCCTTTGAAAGAATTATTAATTTTATTGAGCCTAGTATTTGGTAACGCTAACATATTCTTTTGTGTAGTATTAACTGAATGAGTATCACTGTTTTTATAAAATAAGTGAATGTTTTTATGGACATATATTATATTCTCGTAAATATATTGTGACGCAACTGTCATACATCGATTTCTTTAAAATATTCCCTCAAAGAGTCTATTATTTCAAGATTATAAATAGGACAAATATCCTTTTTCTGCAGCACAAAAACAGTCTGAATGTCGGCAGCATTTCCCCATATCAAAATTCCATACGACATCACACTATGAAAATAGGCAAAGTATACAGGTAATTCTCAACTGAGTTCAAATTTAATGGTCACACAGTTATATTTCTTAAACGGATTGAACATGTATTAAGCTACTAAACAAACCAATTTTATCCAAATTAGAGCAATAATACATTTTCAAAATTGATGAACTTTGTCATAATCGGGGTGATTTTTTACGTTCTCATCGTGTCACACTTCTCGTTTCAGTAAAACATTTAGTTATTTCATCCTAAAATTCACCGTATTTGTATGTAACATATACTAAAATCATCGTAATTAAATACACTTTACACATAATAGTCTAAAAAATGTGTTTGTCTTTATCTATATAAATAAAAATGGATCTTCAAAATGTATGTACGCCCATAACTTTCGAACGACTGCACCAAATTGGATGATTCTTGGTTTTATGTATTCATTATTGTTAGGACAAGGTTTGTGTAATATAAAAATTACAATAATTTAAACAAACATTTCAGTAATTTAGTTAAAAAACATGGCGATACAAAGTAGCGGCCTACTCTAGTTTTTTATAAAACACCCAATATGTGTCGGTCACACTTTTAGAAATGCTCTAAAGTCACATTATTTTAGATACTTAAAATTTGCGTAGTTATAAAGACTTGCTGTCGAACATAAAGGTACAAGTCCGAGATGGGCTGCAAACGTAGGAACTGTAGGAACAAGTCGTAGAGTTCGATTCGGTAAAATATCAGTCGTGTACGTATCATAGCATAATTCAGACGAGGGACTATCACTCCGAGAGATAAAATATTGGTAAGTTTTTATTTCTTCCTATGCATATCATGTGCATTCCAATCACTTGTGTGGACAATATTGTTCGCAATCTATTTTAGCAATTGATATTTTATTTTATTTTTATTTTATTTTAATGGCACAATAACAGACAACAGACAAAATAATATGGACAATAAATAAAATAACAATAACAAAATGAATGTCTGCGCCCATTTAAAATTGCGCACAACATTTAATTAGATACATGAAATTAATACGTGACACATCTATTAAAATAATGGAAAAAAGGTAACTAAATTAATTGACAGACCGATAACAACGGTCAACAAAAAAAATGAAATTTCTTGCGCATGGGTTATACTTAAGCAAAAATATATGAAAACTGCAATTGGACATCGAAAATATTTGCTTTTAAAAAAGTTATGGCGATTTCATCATTTTTGATTTTCGCGCCCAAGTAATGTCGGTCTTTGCGCACTGTCGCTGTCGAAAGAGAAGTAAGATGGCGGGGGCCACTGGAGGTAGTGTTTCTTGCGTCGCGCATGAGTATGTGTTTGCGTATTACAGAGGCATAACGTGCTTTACATATTTTTAGCCTTTATCCATCTGTATAAAATGGCTTCGCGAGTTTGTAAACGAGACGCTGACTTTGCGGCGATTTTATTAGAATAAGGGGGAAAACATATGATTTAAGTACAAATTTAAAGATTTGCGAAGCCTATCAAGCTAGAAGCTTGCGAAGCCTAGCAGGTAGATTGAAGTACAATCTACCTGTTAAAAATCGAGACAAAAAATGGGCTCCACATGTGTCATGAACTCTTGCAGATATATTCTGGAAGGTGAGTTAATTTGTTTTTTTTATAAATTTCATTCATTTGTTTACTTGTTGTTACATGTTGTTACGTTTTAATTTAGGCTGATACCGAGGTGAAAAAAGAGCAATGAAGTTTGCAGTGCCCAGAATTTGGTGGGAACCAAGTGACCATCTCACAGGTTGTTATTTTTGCCTTGTTTCTTAAAGGTGCACTCCAGGAAAATAATTTATCCTGATCTACCATCGATATCCGCTCCAATACATTCTACAGAAAATTTTCCTGTAGGTACCTGCTCCACCTGTGTTAGAAAATCAAGTAGGTACTCTCACAAGATCCATCACAGAATTCATCTGTGATGGATTTCGGTATTGAATGTGAACTAAACATACCAAACCTCATCAACTCTGAGGATCTTAATGATTTAATAAGACACTTAAATCTAACAAAAAAAGCAAGAGTTATTGGCATCGCGGTTAAAACAAGGAAGAACAAGGGGAACGCTTCCATCAAGATATCCTGGAATTTCAGAAGCGTTACCAAGGCCAGTGCACTGAAAGCATGATGGGGGATTAATTTTGGAGGTTCATAAGAGAAACCTCTGTATAATATGACAGAAAAAGCAAATCTGTTTTTTTTTTACATTTTTAATTATAAAATTATAAATGGGCACTCAATATCTTTTAATAAATAACTTCCATGTAAAAATTCTGTGTTTTTATTGAGTTGCTTTTTAGCATTTTTCACACATTAAATCAAATAAAGTACTTATTTTTGTTAATATTCTTACTTCTAGCTCTAAAAGCAATAAAAATAAGGTATAAATATCTCATGCGCAAAAAAGCTGTAGACCGGTGTAATGGCCAAGTACAATATTTTTATTTTGCTCTTTCTGATCACCAATTATTTTTTTAGTTAGTTCATTTTTCTTTTGCGAAGGCAAAGGGTGGTGTATACAATTATACATACAGTAAATTCTTCGGTCTCTTTTTTCTTTAATTTTTTTTTGAATAGTTCGCGTTGCAGTTATTTATTTAGGCGCTTAAGTTGTTAGTTAAGGTTTTTTTGTATTGTTCTTTTTAGTGTTATTTATTTATTTAAAATCATTATATCGTCCAAAATAGTCGCATCTGAAAACCAGCGCACCTGTTGCAATACGCAACAGAAGTTTTAAGCTGAGATGGGACCATTTGGCCAACCCTTCTTAATTTTTCAATACCTTTGTATGTACCTACTGGCCAATAAAAAGTTTCTTTCTTTCTTTCTATAAAATATCTCATTATATGACAGATAAAACAGCTTAGGATTGATAATAAGTTTTTTCTTTTACTTTTTTATTGAAAGTGATGAAAGTAATAATTATATAATTGCATTGTCATCGAAACTAAAGGTTTCAGCTCAATCGGACATTAGCGAGTGGGTCAAATTTAACTTTTTTTTATTTTTATGAATGCTGGATAAGCGTTTGGCCTCCATCTCACCTGATGGAAAGTGATGATGAGG
This sequence comes from Schoenobius gigantellus, assembly GCA_963935595.1. Lineage (NCBI taxonomy): Eukaryota > Metazoa > Arthropoda > Insecta > Lepidoptera > Crambidae > Schoenobius > Schoenobius gigantellus. The sequence goes on from OZ012542.1 coordinate 33,441,669, forward strand.
CCGAAGATGGGACACGCCTAGCCAGAAGGTGCCTATTCACTCTCATCTTGAATAACTCCAAGTTATATTGCTCAGGGAACAAATCCGCGGGCAAAGAGTTCCACTCCCTTGCCGTTCGCCATATGAATGAGGAAGCGCATCGCTTCGTGCGTTTAATTGGAATATCAATGACAAAAGGGTGGAACCCCAGCCGCCGTCTGGTTCCCCTGAGATGGAAAGGAGAAGCCGGAATTATTTCATGTAATTCCAAAGCACACTCCCCGTGATATATCCTATAAAATACCGATAAACATGCCACCTTACGACGATGTTCAAGGCTCTGTAGCTTGGCCCCCGTTAATTTGGCCCCGTTAACTTACAAGATTTCATCCAAACAAACAGGGGAACTAAATAAAACCGTTTAAAAATGTGACTGTTGACGTTCGTTTATAGTGAATATTGAAAATGAATATGATTTGAGGAACAGTTCCAATCACTCCGACAGGCCGTTCTATACATTATATTATATTGAATATTTTTTTATTATTGTGACTGCATTCTATTTAAAAATGCCAAGTTGAAAAATTAATACATAAGAGAAAAATAATAAACATACATAAGAGTAAAATTCGATTCCGGCAGAATTTCAACATACCTACCTACTGTCTTGATGGGTCGGTCTCAGGTTGTCTAGATAGCATTATGACTACACTACACTAATGACTGTATCATAAAAATGACTAGGTATCATTTCGCCTAGGTCTTTAATTGACTACATCCGTTTTATGACTAGGTCGCAAAATGACTAGTTACTTACCATTTAGTTACTGTCATGTCATTATAGTTACTTAATGTTGTGTGACTTGGTCGTTGAACATTCTTTATACGTTAGTGGGTACAAGTCAACGGCCAACATTAAGTAACTTTAATGATAAAGAAATCGCAGTAAGGAACCTTAGACTTGGCACGACTTTGTCTAGATTTCATTACTTTTTAGAGATAAACAAGCAGCTCCATCGAGATTTGGCTAGTTTTTTACAGAATGTTTTTGGTGGGTAAAATTAACAGAGATTAAGTTATATAATCTTTGTATGATATTTAAGGCCAATGAAACTAACCTTGTCTATGCTAAGGACAATCATAAGTAGTAAACAGTGGTAAACAGTCACTTTTTGTCTTTAATAAAAAGAATATGACAGCATGCCATGATTGTCCTAAGCTATGACAAGGTGAGTGAAATTGGCCATTAATGTCTCAAAAAAAATCAAACGCCCCGTTTTAATAATTTATTTCATAATTAATCTCCTTATTTTTCAAAATGGCCACGAACTGCCGGTTTGTAGTCCATATAACCCGTTTCTGAAATGGTGAAAAAAAAATTATTATGCTCGCTAAATGTTCATTAAACGCGTATCAGACATAGTTCTCTATCAACTTAAATACTGGAAGAGAACGATAAATGATTGTTATACTAGCTAGCTTTCCGCTCGCGACTTCGCCCGCATTATTTTTGTTTTTCCGTTGGATTTTTTTCCGTAGGAAAATTACCCCATGTCCTTCCCCTGGTCTCGAACTATCCCTATACCAACTTTCATCAAAATCGGTTCAGTAGTTTCGAAGCCCATTCAATACAAACAAACAAACAATCAAATCTTTCCTCTTTATAATATTGGTAAGTATAGAGTATAGATTTACCAAGAATGGTCTAGGTTAAATTTACAAAATGTGAACACGCGGCAATAACAGGCTCACTCACATACAGACGCGCGCGTATAGCGATTTTTTTTTTTTTTTTTTTATGTAAGGCCCGGCAAATGACCTCCTCCCGCCTGATGTTAAGCGGTGAAAGAGGCCCAAATGAGTTGACAGATAGAGTAGGGACGACATCCACTATCCTACCTGCCCGCCCCTTGCCGGCCTAAAAGATGCTTTTTCACACCTCTTTTGAAGGAACCCATGTTGTAGGATGAAGGAAACACGTGCGCCGGTAGAGAATTCCAAGTGTGGGATGAACGACAGAAGAAGGAATCTTGGAATTTCTTGGTACGGTGTGAAAAGGAAGATACAGTGTAAGGATGACTCCGAAGGCCCTTACGCGTGTTTCTGTTAAGGAATGGAGAGGGAGGGATAAGGTTAAAGAGCTCCTCAGAGCATTCCCCATGGAACATTCGGTAAAAGGCGCTAAAAGAGGCGATGTCACGACGAAGTTGTAGAGGCTCGAGGGTGTTAGTTGCCTCTACATCGCCAATTATTCGAATAGCGCGACGCTGCAATCTGTCCAGAGCATCGAGGAGGTACTCAGCGGAGCCGTCCCAAAGGTGCGAGCAATATTCCACGCAAGACCTAACCTGAGTTTTATACAACAGGCATAGTTGGTCCGGCGCAAAATACCTACGCACCTTGTTTAGGACACCGAGTTTCCGTGAGGCAGCAGTTATAACGGATTCGATGTAGTCTCTGGGGTTCAGATCGCAGCGAATGTTCATTCCGAGCAAGGTGATGTTACTCTGTGTGTGAAGGGTTGTGCCCTGAAGAGAAGGAGGTGGGAGGAAAGGTAACCTTTTCGCCGAGAACGCGCACACCTGTGTTTTCTTAGCATTGAACTCGACAAGATTGTTGGAACCCCATTCGGAGATGAGGTCCAGCGTCTTGTTGAGCTCAATGATAAGATTCTGCCTCTCCCTATCAATATTGCCACGAGCAGCCCCTGAGCTTCCGTGATATCCCCCATGCACTGTACTGTCGTCTGCATAGCAATGTATACTTCCCAAGGAAAGCATGTCATTGATATGCAGAAGAAACAATGTTGGGGATAGAACGGAGCCTTGTGGAACACCAGCATTTACTGCCACGAACCGCGAAGCGCAGCCGTCAACGACAACGCGAATTCTACGCTCGTGGAGGAAGCTGGCAATCCACGTACAGAACTGAGCGGGCAATCCGTATGCCGGAAGCTTGGAAAGGAGAGCCTTGTGCCAAACTCTATCAAAAGCTTTGGCGATGTCGAGACTAATAGCCACAGACTCGCCGCGCTTATCGATAGATTCACCCCATTTGTGCAAAAGGAACGCTAGAAGGTCACCTGTTGACCGTTTAGGACGAAACCCATACTGACGGTCATTAAGCAACGAGTGACCTTCCAGGTAACGGATCAGCTGGGTGTTAAGGATCCTCTCCATGATTTTACACAAAATGGAAGTGACGGCTATAGGGCGATAGTTAGCCGGATCAGAACGATCTCCCTTTTTGGGAACCGGCTGGACATTGGCCTCTTTCCAAGATTTCGGCACACAACCAGCAGAGAACGACAGACGGTATAGACGCGTCAGGACCGGAGTCAATTCCGCTGCACACTTCTTAAGTACAATCGCAGGAATGCCGTCTGGTCCACTTGCTTTTCGAATATCAATCGACTGTAGCTCCGCCCGCACATCTCGCTGTCTGATGCGGATATCGGGCATAGTGCTGCCACAATTGGACAGTGTCGGAGGTTGTGCATCACAGTCATCGATACGGGAATGGGCCGCGAAGAGTTTTGCCAGGAGGTCGGCTTTCTCCTGCGGCTGATGAGCAAGTGAGCCATCGGCATGTCTCAGCGGTGGCAGCGAGGGTTGGCAGAAGTTTGATTGCACAGCTTTGGCCAGGCGCCAGAAAGAACGGCTACCCGTAGGGTGCGCTAGCAGTTCATGACCCACTTGTGCAATGCGCTGAGCATTCGCTCTAATGTAAGCCCTCTTACACAACTTGGTGGCATTATTATAGGCTGTTTTCAGTAGGTTAGTATTGGGATCCCTAGAAGCTCGACCTCTGATCCAAGCGCGGTAAGCTAGCTGTTTGTTTTCAACAGCAGAGGTACACTCGCGATTGAACCAGAGGTTACGTCTCCCTCTACTGACGAGATTGGAATGTGGAATATAATATTCCATTCCTAGTCTGATCTCGTCAGCAACAGAGGTAGCGCAGGAGTTCGGATCCATCCCACTGAAACAGCGCTGCCACCAAGGGACAGACGCGTAATAATCCCGCATACCGTCCCAATCTGCTGACGCATAGTGCCACAGACGGCGTGCTGCAACCACAGGCGACGGTCGCGACGCCTGAGGCACTGAGACGGATACCAGGCAGTGATCTGAAGATCCTAGTGGAGCTCAAATCACCACCTGATATCCGTCGGGGCGATTTGTCAGCAGAAGGTCCAACAAAGAGGGCGCTTGACCGATAATATCTGGTACCCTGGTGTGCTGGGTAACCAATTGTGTCAGGTCGTGCGTGAGAGCGAATGCGTGGGCAGTCCTACCCGCATGGTCAGTTTTAGAGGAACTTTACCACAACTCGTGGTGAGCATTGAAGTCCCCTAAAAACACCAGCTCGGCGGAAGGAAATTGCTCCTGCGCGTCATCTGCCACCCGACTTAGGTGTTCAAAAAGTCGAGTTGTCTCCAAGTCACCACGGTGGGAACGATAGACGCACACGTAGACACTGCAATGTGTGCCAAAATCGACGTGTACCACAAGGAGGGAAAAGGAAGGTTCCTCCAAACAGCGCAGGCGACGACAACAAACGTCCGCCCGGACGAACAAGCAAACACCTGCCTTTGCCTTGAAGGACTCCTCAAGAGCGTAGCCGGGGTAATTAAGGTAGCTTGTATCGGCCGGGCAGATAATTTGCGTCTCTGTCAAAAACAGCATTGCTGGACGGGCTGTCTCGAGATGGTGGTGGACAGCCAAGAGGTTAGAATGGAGCCCGCGGATGTTAGCGAGCCCCACCTCGAATAGTGGTGTTTTGGTGGGATAGTGCACCGCTGTACGACCAGTCCTAATATTGTGCGCTGACATGTTTGTTGGAGTGAGAGGTGTGAAATTGAGGTGTCGTTGCAGCGATTAGCATAGTTAACGTGTGTAGGCCTGTTTCGCCAGGGAACAGCCGACAGCTGATTTGCGCTGACTCTCCGCACGAAAGGGCCCCCGAACCCCCCCGGAAGTGGTCGCTGGGACCCACCGTCCGGTCACCAACCGGCACGACGGACCACCCCGAGATTATGCGTGGCATGGTGGGGCAGCCTCACGGACTGGTTAGGTCCGCTTGGGCCCCTGTACTGTACCACGGGCGGCCAGCGGAACAGCCGTTTCTTCGGGTCTTCCTGGGCGGAGGGTCAACGCAGTCAACCTGGCACTGGGTCAAGGGAAGCCCACACAAACCACACGAATCGCAGCAACGACCCCTCAAGCTCTGGCTGTGCGATGACTGATCCCGAAACGCGGACACAAAATGCCCACTTGACGGGTTTTACGTCATGCGCACGGTGGTCGCTAGCCAGTCGGGTTTTTCAAGCCCTACCACCAGAAGTTGGTCACTCGATTAGCACCACCCGGGGATCACGTGTAGGGTCTCGAGGGTAAAACCTACGGACGTGAGCGACTCCAATCCCCAAAATTTGGGTACAGTTCGGAATGAACGATTCAAACCTATTTGTGAATTATGACTGCCAAGCTACTGTTGCTGCAGAGTATCCATCCGCCCATTCGTCTCACGAACGAGCAAATCAGATTCTGCAGTGGCCACATCACCACGCTCCAACTGGCGCGCGTACTCCAACACCTCGCGGCAGCCATGAGCAATAATAACTACAGCTTAGGGGTCTTCTTGGACATCTAGAAGACCTTCGACCATGTAAAGCATCCAAATTTCCTCTACAAGCTGGCCGCTAGCAGCATGCCGCCCGCCCATGTGAGACTGCTGGCTTTGTTTCTGGAGGGTCGGAGCTTAGTAGCCTCTTAGGAGGCCACCTCCCAGTCACGCTCCATCCTTGCAGAAATGCTCCAGGGCAGTTACCTCTCCGTGCTATCTACACCGAAGACATCCCTATCCTTCAGGACCAGCTTTAAGACCCCTCCTGGAGCTGGTAGGCCACCCCTAGCGGGTCGTGCTATTAGCCCTATAAAAGCGCCCACTTTCCCTCGTCGCGGAAGGTGAGCCTCGCAACCAGGCCGAAATAGAAGAGGCAGCTCACCTACGCGACCCTAAACTGGTATGCTTTGTGCTCTTCGTCCCAGCATACCTCACACGTCACGATCAAGGGTGCCAATTCCCGACACCCGCACCTATCCCTAGGCAGCAGAACCCACAACGACAAGGTATAATACGTAGTACCTACTTGTACTTCAGCTGACTCATTTTCAGCTTCCTTAAGGCAAACCAACGTAATGAACCAGCTGGACATTCCTGTAATAGGAGGGCCGAATTTTTAAAGAAAATGCAAAATCACAAATATAGAAACTTACCCTTCTTTCTTTGCGTTAGTGGTACCCATTACGAGTTCTTCCCCTGTACAGCGGTTGGTTTTAGCTTGGAGAAAACTATTACAACGCCTTCCTACTAAATGTTTTGACAGAACACTAGACGCTAGGAACTCGAATGCTCGGTTGTGCGAACACACACTGATGCTGCAGCCAGGTTGCATGGAATTGCCACCGTTGGGGTAGAAGTCAATGTGACCACTCGGATTGTAGATGCCCAAGCGTCCACCATCAGTATGGATGACTTCGACGAAACGGCCGTTGTCACTGCTCAATTTCTTCGGATTTGAGCGCCATAGAGGGCCGGCTGGGTCCAAACCTGAAAACAAGAGAGACTGAATCTTAACACTATGACTAAAATGTTTAAAACGCAAGAGCCGAGATTTCATTGTCTTCATTATTAAAATCGCTTGAGCGATCCGGGTCGTCCGATTACTATAAATTCTCCGGCTGTCTCATCGGACAGATCCGAAAAGTGTCCACGTCATTCGCTTAATCGGACGAAGATAATTTTTCAACTTTTACTTAGATTTTTAATTCATCCATACTGATATAAAATAGCTCATTACTTCGTCGGTGGCACTGTGGACTCGGCACTGGCCTTCTAATCGGGTGGTCCGTGGTTCGTACCTGCCTTGTACCAATGTGTTTTTCGTTTTTGAATTTCATATGTACATTTGCCGACACTCCTACGGTGTGTAGGAAAACATCGTTAGGCAACCTGCATACATCTGCCAAGAAAGTCGACCAATCCGCACTGGGCCAGCGTGGTTGGCCTTAACACCCTAACTTAGGGTAGGCTCAAGCCCCTCGGTGGGGACGTATATGAGCTGTGATGATAACCCTATTATTATCACTTATTGTATTGTTACTATTGTGATGTGCACAAAACCTCAAAAAATAAATAAAAATTAAACATCACGTTATACCTTATGTCTAAAAACGGGTTCGTGTTCAATCTCTGCAAAATACGAATTTATTTAACAGCGCGCATATTCCGTTGCAATAGTTTTAGTAGAAACTGCCAGCAGACAGTATTACTCCAGTTAAGCATAATACGACGAAATATTATTACAAATTAATATTAATAGTTTAAAATGGTTGAAAAGATTTGATTCCTTAGCCTTAACATATTTTAAAACAATCTATAAAGCAATATCACTTCACGTCCGAGACAAAGCAAGTGTAGGTAGTGCTTTTCCATCTTAAAACCAGCCCTAGTACCGCCCTAGTAACTTATAGCGATCACTCGCTATCGCTTTCGTGACATTAGAACAATAGTTTTAATATCACAGGCATGGACTTAAATTCAAACAATAAATCCATGGTCACAGGTGACATTTGAGCTATTGTTCTAATGTCACGAAAGCTATAACGCGTGATCGCTATGAGTCAAGGCGGTAGCCCCCCGGGACTCTTATCTTTAATTTTCTATTTTTTCTATGATAATGCTGAGAGGTAGAGGTGCAGTTATGAAATATTCTAAGCATTTTTGCGAATACCACATCAAAATCTGTCTAGTGACTATACAGATTTTGATGTGGTATTAAAATCTGTCTGCCATACGTCCCGGTACACCGGGACATGTCCCGGTTTGTAGCGTTATGTCCCGGTGTCCCCGTCAATGATTCATTTGTCCCGGTCTGGGGGCTAGTGGGCAGATATACACGAGTTAATCACTAAATACGCGCCGAGCGCTTCAAAAAGCCAGAACCTCGGAAAAATACACTAATCAACAAAGTCTAAAGACTCAAGCCTATTTTCGTAAATTACTAAAAACTTTGAAGTATTTTATATAAACAATGTTAGATGTATAAAAACGTAATTTTACGCTTGTTTATTTTTTAATAAACAAGCGTAAAATTACGCTTAACATAAAAAGTTTCAACAGTACAAAAAAGTTTTTTTAATAAAGAAAAGAATTGGTGCAAAAATCAATACAGATAGACATAAAAAAATGCTTCTTTATTAATTTTCGTGTTCGAAATCGTAAAAAAAATTGTACGTGATAAATCAATAATTAGTTGGACCTCCTAAAGCATTGGCTAAGGCTTTGCATCGTCTTGGCATGCTGAATATCAGAATATCAATAGTGGCCTGGGTTATTATGCTCCATGTCCGAGAAAGATGTAAAAAAGATCTTGGTCTGAGTGTAAATTCTGAGGAAGTTGTTCAAAAGCCATTCCCCCGAGCAAATCCCAGGCGTCCTCAATAGGATTCATATCGCAGGACTGGGGAGGCCAGTCTAAAAGTGCGATATCCCGTTCACGAAGAACGTTTATCACTGATCCTGCAGTATAGTATGTGCGCGAGCATTGTCTTGCATGAATATGAAATTCGCCCCCAATTGAATTCGGTGTGGAACGACAATAGGTTCCACCACCTCGTTGCGGTATTTTGCAGCATTCATGTTGCCTTGTATAAAAACGAGGTCCGTTGTACCGCCAACGCGAATAACGGCCTAAACCATAATTGTTCCGCCATGGTAGGGATGAATTTCCTGAGGGCAACAAAGCCGTTCATGACGTCCAGAAGCTCGCCACACGCGTATTCTTCTTGAGTCCGGGTGAAAACAAAAACTAGATTCGTCAGAAAACAGGAACATGAGCCCACTCTTCTTCCGGCCATTGCAGGTGAATACGAGCCCACTGCAAGCGCTGAGCACGATTACTACGTCGAAGCCCTACGACCCGTAAAGGCCTACGAGAATGCAAACCGATCTCGTGCAGTCTCCTCCTAGCAGTTTGAGTGCTGATAGCCACAGTTCCCAGTGAGCCTATAGCGTTCCCACAATCTCCGGATAACCGACTGGTTTCAGTCGATGGCATCCAAACTTCGCGTTGGGAACGCCCGGCTTCAAGCATACCTACTTAGAGCACGTAACATTTCATTTTGAGTTAAATGCCGACGACATGGCATGATGTCTAATAAACCAGTTAAGCCTCGTTTGAAGAAGGACATATCGTAGCGCTCAGGAAACACCGCAGCTGGGAGTTCGTTCCAGAGCCTACACGTACGTGGACACTTAACACAGGAAACTTGAAACAGGAAGAACGTTTGCCGCGAATTTATGCTAAAATAATCGAAAATTATGGAATAATGTCTTTGAAATTTTAAATTTTGAATATTAATTTATCACGCCTTTATTTTGTTCTTAAATTTATTAGTGGCCTATACTTTTTATTAAAGAGATTTTACAAAAAAGTTCGTCTTGGTGGTTGAGTCTAGACATTGTTGATTAGTGTATGAATGGGCAAAGAAAAGTGACATCGAGAACGCGACCATTGAATAAGAGAGATAACGCTAACAATAAGCATGTTGATTTTCTTGTTTTATTGTTGGATTTAGTTTTTAGTTTATTTAATTAAAAAAATATCCTACTAAAAATGAAACTTAAAAGTTCGTATCGAAGTACAAGTCCTGTTTTTTAAATGATTATTTAATAAAGTTTTTTATAATATCATTCATTGAGCTTTTGAATTTTCCATTGTATAGGTAACCTTTTTATGTTTCAGAACTTATGGCAGCCCTATAGAGTCTAGTACTAAAACAAACCAATAATTTTTAAAGATTTTATCATTGTGTTTTGGTACATGGTCATTTCAAGGCGTTCTGGTATAATTTTCTGGTTCTCACGCAAATACAGATTTTTTACCTTTTCGATTTTCTTCTAATTATAGATTGCTGTACATTTATTTGTTTTAAAACATTTTCTATTTTAAGCTATGGACTTTTTTTAACAGTACAGACTGTGAATTTGATATTTTTCAAAAGTAAGTCCCCCTTTCTTTTGTTGGTGTTTCCCTAACCTAAACCCAGTAATGGTAAAGATAAAAAACCGGTCAAGCGCGAGTTGGACTCGCCCATGAAAGTTTCCGTAGGATTTATGACGTATTAAGAAAACTACTTACTAGATCTCGTTCAAACCAATTTTCGGTGGAAGTTTGCATGGTAATGTACATCATATATTTTTTTTAGTTTTATCATTCTCTTATTTTAGAAGTTACAGGGGGGGGACACACATTTTACCACTTTGGACGTGTCTCTCGCGCAAACTATTCAGTTTAGAAAAAAATGATATTAAAAACCTCAATATGATTTTTGAATACCTATCCTACCTATAGATACCCCACATAGGGTTTGATGAAAAAAAAATTTGAGTTTCAGTTCTATGTATGGGGAACCCCCAAAATTTATTTCTTTTTTCTATTTTTGAATCTTAATGCAGTTCACAGAATACATCTACTTACCAAGTTTCAACAGTGTAGTTCTTATAGTTTCGGAGAAAAGTGGCTGTGACATACGGACGGACAGACAGACAGACAGACAGACATGACGAATCTATAAGGATGCCGTTTTTTGCCATTTGGCTACGGAACCCTAAAAAACGACCCTAACACTCCAGAAAATTCAGGGTTTCACAAGGTTTCAGCATTGTGTTTAAACTAAACATTCGAGTAATTAAAACCTGACCGTTCAATGCAGACCTCCACAAGTCTTTGTTTACCAAATTGAAATAATTTATATAAGATACTGTTACTATATGTATATAACACCAAAAATTTAATTTCACATACCAATCAACCTTGCTGGGCGTCCGTTAAGAACTCTTCCCGCGTTTCCAATCAAGTGAGCGCCTAAGCTGCAGCCAGCAAGTTGGACCTTATCCCAGTCTCCCCCCGTGGCCGTCACCAGCCAGTTAACAAAGCCTCCCAGAGCCTCGCCGACACCCGGCGCACCCCTCACGGCGCTCGAGTACAGACCCACGGCTATGTGACCCCAATCTAGCACGATGACGTTACAATCCTCGGCAGCGAGGAAGGCAGTTCTCAGAACGGTACCGCACTCTGAATGCCCGCCATTGCCCCACCCGTGCGCCACGACGTAGGTGGGTCTGCTAGCGCGATAATTCGATGCCGTTAGCACATTAACATCGCCCGCCACAAGCACCTGATACTCCTCAGGATTATTTCTGTAAATAGGGATGTTTGGAATATTTAAAATCATTATGTCACCTGTATTCGTATATGAGTCGACACTTTCTTGATTAAAGTTTTAACATTTTTATTACATTTGCTCTAAAAGTACACTTTTTCATGTGTGTTTAGCGTGCAGAAAGTTATTCTTTTCTCACTAGTGCTTTTTGTTTTCCTTCCGCATGTAACCTCCAAATGCATGAATGAGGTTTTTAATCAAAAAGATTTCTGTTCAATATTTTTGTATGATATTACTATAATGTACAGCGTAAATACTATTACCTGATTTACATTTAATTATTCCTGATACCTGATTTAAATTTAATTATAACTTGTCCAAGGATTAAACTGTTTTTCAATGATTTCCTTTCATTGTTTTATTTTTTCGCAAATGTAATAAAAACGTTGTTCGATGTACGTGCGTGAATTGTTATTTCAACTCGTCCCTTTTGTTGACCTGCGCCTTCGGCTTCGGCTTAAGAAATGACATACTTTCCGCACTTGTATCGAAATTTACAATTTTATATCAAAGCTTGGAAAATGAAGGTAAGTGACTACAGTTATCTATAGTAGATACAGTTATGTGGTTTCTATAATATTCGCAAAATACAACCCTTACAAAGACCCACAGTTTGTCAAACTTGTGATATGATAAACTGCTGCTAAATCTACAGCTGCTTTTCTGATTCAGGTACGGAGTTTCCCTCTAGGTCAGGGTTTCTTAAAGTGTGGTCCACGGACCCCTTAGGGGTCCGCAGCATGTGTATCTGGGGTCCGCAGTAGGTCAGTCTGTAAACATATTTACTAGTAAAGTGTGTAGTAAACTCGACGTAAACATGACATGCGCCTTGTCTTGTCGAAGATAATCCCACAATTTCACGTTCTCATTACGGCCAAACAGCAGCACCCTTCTCATTAACTTAATAGTAAGTGTAATGAAAGTACCAATATTTTTTTTTAATATATTTTCATTTCGAAAATATTTTTGACAGGGTCCGTGGAATTGTTTGGTCCGTGACTGCAAAAAGTTTAAGAAACCCTGCTCTAGGTAACAGTTTCTTGGTTGTGTTGAATAGGGATGCTTCTCTGCATTTTTTATTCAAATTTCTATTAGGTACATAATCTTTATTTGAATGATTCGAAGATTATTTTTGTCACATTTATAGATATTATTTTTGTTTGCACAATTCATAAAGGTGTCATATGGAAAACATGAACAAATTATGTTTATTTTATCACCATCATAACCACTTTGTTCAAATTCTTATAGTCAGAAAGTGTGTCTCTATCAATATACCAACCTTGTGTATAGCCAGTAACCATTGTTGTCACCGTTTCTTAGCATGGTGTCTTCTGGAACAGTTTCATGAAGATCTACCAGAACCACCTCTCCATCATCCCGGGGCATCCATATGTAGCGACTGACGCCCTCGACATAGTGACTATTGTCATTGGGAATGTGAGGTACCACGCTGCAGTTGCACACTAAAAAAATCATTTACTTACACCTAGTATTTCTTCATCACTAGTTCCAAAACATGCATAAAAATTTTAAATATAGTCTCGTCCAATGATAAAATATTATCAGCTATTAGTTATGCTCGCGAAATACGTTTCGCCACTAAAAATACTAATATCACTATTAAAAAATGGGCGTTGGTGATAGAAGGGTGAAAATTGAGGGTTATAACTATTTTCTTAATGTAAAATCATATAAAAATGAAAATGAAATGTTTGTCTAAAATATCTGGAGAGGGTGGCCCTTATCACCTAGGGTTATTAAAAATAGCCCATGACCTATTCTTAGGCCAAATATGCACAAAAAATTACATAAAAATCAGTCAAGAAAGTCGTTTCAGGGGAGTTGGATAACAAACACTATACTACGAGATTTTTATATCTCGTAGAAAATTAGTCACCTGCTTAGAAATAATATATCACATATCCGTCTTGATGCCAACCTGACGCTGACTGAAGACGAAAAGTCTCAACAATAAGCGTTTTCGAAGCTTTACTACGCGCGCCGTAGCAAAAAACGTCCATATTTCTAATTTGTATACATACTACGTTCTAATAGCGAATTAAAAGCTAACAGAGTTACAACAAAACGCTGTCTAACAGTTGTCTTAAATAAGTTATAGTTTAAAGGTGATGCTTTTGTATTTGTGTTTAGGATAGATAGAAACAGCATCAAGCTAAACTATGACTAACTTTAGACATCGTTTTGTAGTAACACCGTAAAGATCGAAAATTTAAGTCGTAATCGGTAGAATATAACTATAACGTAGAATATAACTTACACGCAGCAATAACAGCTAAAGCCACTAGCAGCTTCATATTTGCACCTACGTTTGGCAATTTTCACAACAAAATGTTAGTCTTTGAATTTTATCATTTCAATCAGGGGATTAATACTTGTATTAAATTTTATCTAAATCTGTTACATGTACAACTAAATGGCTTTATGTGCCTGACGTCACATAAACCGGTTAACAGTCACATGAACATAAAACCACAACTACATTTTGCAGTCCAAAGCTATGCTAGTGTAATCTCTAGATAAATCTAGGTGAACTGGTCTAATCAATATTTGGTTTTAAGTCATAAACGGTGTGGTTATTCAATTTTATAAATCTTCATTCGACACAGGCACATTTGACGTCACAATGTCTTACCATCGTTTCAATCACTTCATTCATTCGCGTTACGCCCACCGCCAGGCATAACCCTTCCCAAAAAGGTGGGACTTACACCGTACCCATTAAGCTGGCCTAGCGCGACTTGGTGGGGAGCGCCAGAACCTCGACCGTTGTTCTGCAGGGTTCAACTGGAGCAGTTAAAGTTCATTTGAGTCCCGTAAGGTGTAGGGGAAGTCAGCTCAATGCGGCCATAGGAGGCAAGGCGGTCACATTTAATTTTTGGATAACTAAAAATGATAATGCGACGTTGCCGTTCTGCCATATAGCCAGCAAGTAACCCGACCTGCATCGAGCAGTTTTCTGGCGATCGGAGTGAGTGAACGCGTAACCGAGACGACATGTGCAAGGTTTTTGTGCATTTGTCTGATAAAACCTCTTAAGAATTCCATTTTTAGGGTTCCGTAGCCAAATGGCAAAAAACGGAACTTATAGATTCGTCATGTCTGTCTGTCTGTCCGTCCGTATGTCACAACCACTTTTTACCGAAACTATAAGACCTATACTGTTGAAACTTGGTAAGTAGATGTATTTTGAGAACCGCATTAAAATTTCACACAAAAATAGAAAAAAAGCAATAAATTTTGGGGGTTCCCCTCCCCATACTTAGAACTGAAACTAAAAAAAAAATTTTTTTCATCAAACCCATATGTATGGGTTATCTATGTATAGGTCTTCAAAACTGATATTGAGGTTTCTAATATAATTTTTTTCTAAACTGATAGTTTGCGCGAGAGACACTTCCAAAGTGGTAAAATATGTGTCTCCTTCCCCTATAACTTCTAAAATAAGAGAATGATAAAACTAAAAAAATATATATGATGTACATTACCATGCAAACTTCCACTGAAAATTGGTTTGAACGAGATCTAGTAAGTAGTTTTTTTAATACGTCATAAATCGTACGGAACCCTTCATAGGCGAGTCCGACTCGCACTTGGACGGTTTTTTTTTATTAGAAGTCTTTTGTTACTTATCTATTTGGTTTTGTTTATGTAACATTTAGCTTATAATATTTATACATGGAATAAATATTATAAGCTAAGTTCATTTTTAAAACAAAATGGTGCAAAAGGGCAAAGCGGTCTGGGCAAAGCGGCCAAGTGACCGCTATGCCCGTACTTTCATTAGTAGCATCCGCGATAAATAAGTACGGACAAAGCAGGCAGCTAGCCGCTTCCAATAATTTATGTTTTATTTAATTATTTTACAACAACTACAAAAGAAAAACTACGCATTGGTCATGGTAGACGTGATGGAACGAGCCATCAAAGATATAAATGAAAAAAAAAGCAAGCCTATTAGGAAATAAGGTTTATGAAAATAGCAGCTAAGTATTGATTTTTTATTAATTTTGAAGACCGGAAGACTAAAGATTTAGTTGCTATCTAGCTATTGATTTTATTTTTAGAACTTTTGTTACTTAGATGTATGTAAGAAAACATTGTTGCATATGACATAATATTGAATACTGATATGATTCTTTCATTTGAAACTTTATTGTTAACTATTTCTGTTTATGAAAAATAAATATTTCTTAAATTTATTTTTGTGTTTTTGTATTTTAAAAATGCATTCCTGGTATATATTGGCATGACCACTTTGACCTTACCCCCCATTGGCGCTTTAGGCGCTCACTCGGGCAAAGCGGTTTTTTGACAAGTTTTAGTAATTTACAAATTATAATAAATTATTTATCCAAGTTTTCCCTAAATGCGATTCAATTTTATAAAACTTTATCAAATTCCCAATCAACTGACAAAAAATACTTTTTCATCCCCCCATCTCGGAAAGAGTATTTTTGCTATTCGATATCTGACCGCCAAAGCCGTTTAAATCCGCTTGAGGTTAAAGTAAATTTGAATTAAGAACATCGCGTGCAACTAGGTATGTGATTTCAAAGCATCATTAAACCTATTTACTTCCATCTCCATGGTGCCGAATTTATCATACAACTTTTTTAAATTTGTTAAAAACTCAGACTCTGAACCTCCTTGGTGTACTTTTGTTTTTGATTTACTTTGCGCGCGCCATTTTGTTTTGACGTCGTATTATTATAAATAATACACTTGAAAATAAGTAAAAAAACGTATTATTTGTTATACATAATATAAATATTTTTCTGTAATACTTACCTATCATAATGTTGTAGTAAATATGTAATAAAATTATCTTGTGATTGTAAATGTTTTATTTTGCATTTAGTCATTTCCTCGCTGAGGGGGGATGAAAAGTTACGTGTTGCACTCGAGTGCAAAGATTTTTCACCTTGTGCTCTTTTGATTCCCTCGCTAACGCTCAGGATTCTAAATTTTGAATCACTCGCTGCGCTCGTGATTCAAGTTTAGAATCCTTCGCTTGCTCGGTCATCAAAGTTGAGCACTCGGTTAAAAAGTAACTTTGCACTCATGTATAACAAATAACTATTTCATCCCCCCATCTCGGAAAGAGTATTTTTGCTATTCGATATCTGACCGCCAAAGCCGTTTTTATCCGCTTGAGGTTAAAGTAAATTTGAATTAAGAACATCGCGTGCAACTAGTTATGTGTTTTCAAAACATAATTAAACCTATTTACTTCCATCTCCATGGTGCCGAATTTATCATACAACTTTTTTAAATTTGTTAAAAACTCAGACTCTGAACCTCCTTGGTGTACTTTTGTTTTTGATTTGCTTTGCGCGCGCCATTTTGTTTTGACGTCGTATTATTATAAATAAGAAACTTGAAAATAAGTAAAATAAACTTATTATTTGTTATACATAATATAAATATTTTTCTGTAATACTTACCTATCATAATGTTGAAGTGAATATGTACCTAAACTAAAATAAAAGTGTATGTTTTATTTTGCATTTAGCCATTTTCTCGCTGAGGGGGGATGAAAAGTTACGTGTTGCACTCGAGTGCAAAAATTTTTCACCTTGTGCTCCTTTGATTCCCTCGCTAACGCTCAGGATTCTAAATTTTGAATCACTCGCTGCGCTCGTGATTCAATTTTTTAGAATCCTTCTCTTGCTCGGTCATCAAAGTTGAGCACGCGGTTAAAAGGCAACTTTGCACTCATGTATAGCAAATAACTATTCTAAAATGGATTCCATTGAAGCATTTTTCTAATGTCAAAATTAATTAATAAAACTATTAAGCCTATGTGTATTTATACATTCAAACCATAATCAAGATATCTGTTAATACGAGTGGAAGAAAAAAGTTGACTCTACATTTGTTGTATAATAACTTTCATCAGTTTTTAAAATGAAAAGCAATTCAGTGACACTTTCTGGAACTTTATATTTTCCCAAGACCAAAAACTTTTTACCTAAATAGAAAACCTTTTTACACAGATATATTCGTGGTTTTACTAATATGCTTTATTTTGCTTTGATTTGTATGAAGTTTGGTTAATGATCGACTAGTGGTTTTATTAGGATCTACGTTGCATCCGTTGATGTAACCCAAGATCTTTTCCAAGTGGATAGATAAAGAAATCCTTTTGCCTAAACTATTCCTGTACTTAATTCATTTTATCAGACGCGTATTATACTCGCTACCATAGTAACGAAATAACAATCTGTTCTTTTGAGTGAATTTTACGATCTCAGTAATGAGAAAACAAATGTTTTGATTTTTAAGTATGTTACCACCGCTGTCTTTACTTTCAGTAGAGAGTTATCCGTAGAGTGAAAAGGCCCCCTCAGAGACTGCAAAGACCTACAGGTCTCGTCCCAGATATGGTAAAACATCAACGGAATATAAGTGATAGCTATCCAACTGCTCCCTCTTCCCTATCCAGAATAACCTCTAGCCCATTATAATTTCCCCAAGTTGGTGCTTGTATAGTGTGTGAATTTGGCATTAGGGCAGCCTGTACCCTGCGTGTAGAGTATGGATTTTTGTAAATATTATAGTCCTAGACAAGATTTTATTTCAACTCGCCTAAGAACCTTATTTAACCTAACACCAAACAGTACAGAAATCCATTGTAGTATAGTGTCACCTGGTCAAGCAATCAATAAATAAGACCCAACACACGTTCTTACGTTAATATTAAAGCCATCATTCCATCCCACCTTAGTAAATTTCGAAACATCTTTCACAATGCAAAACCTAAACGCTCACTAGCCAAGTCAACTTAGCAATAGGGCTTGTGAACGATCGCAATATTATATTAATATAAGTGATGCAAATGTCAAAGAAAATAGCAACCAAAACACAAAGGGTTAAATCCTATCACTCGTTCAGGAGCTGCGTGTAAGCGATACTCCTCGTATACTCGAATTTCAAAGATTGTTATTGTCTCCATTGTCCCAACGTTACAGTATTATTATTTTTTTAAATACACAGAAATTCCTGTCGGAACGATCGAAAGAATTACTCGAAACCGAAAGAATAGCAAAAGATAAAGATATAGCTACATCAAATTGTAACTTCTAATAAACCCATATTAGATTTATACTAAAATCAATATAATTCCTACCCGTAAGTCTATCCACGATTGAAATCTTATATTTGGCCAAACAAAGCTCCTTAATAAAAATTAATACTGGGTTTTTATTGTAAAATCGTACGTATAGACTCCTCGTAAGGATTATCTTATTTGCACCTAGTACTGGATAACGCTCAACATACTATCCTGCCTAATGTGTTGACCGTACAAATATTATTGTTTTAAAACCTAGGTTTTCATTTCCGTATACATATCTTACATTAGCATGTCCGCAGCCCCGCTTACGCGAAACAGCATGATCACTGCGTGATGTTATATTGCCCGATTCATCGAGGATCATTTATCGAGGAATGTGTGGGCATGGTCTATCCAGCACTAAGGGAACTCCTCAAATCGAACCAGCAGTTCTGATGACTAAGCGCGTTCACCCTAACCAGCAAACTCAACAGCTTTAAAATTTCAGTGAGTTTAGTTTGACCCTCGAAAATATCGGCGACACAACCGTCATAATACCAATCTGTCTATAAAACTTTTTTAAAAGTCTTTATTTTTTCAAATCTATATTATATAAGGCCTGTGTATAATATTTATAATTTTTTGCCGTTGCCTAAAAATAAGACGTGTAATCTTTTATGCGCTGACAGGTTGACTGGCAGAAATTCCCCCTAAACTTAGGTCCACCCTTGCTACAATTTCAATATATTCCCCACTTTGTATAATATTTATAATTTTTTGCGTTTCCTAATAATAAAACGCACAACCTCTTACACACTGACAGGTTGACTGGCTGAAATTTCTACTATACATAAGTCCATAAATTCCCCAATTCATTACGCAATAGAGAGATTTTGCTGTTGTATATCTCTTTATTGCACATTTTATACATAGAAAAAGATAACTAAAGGCGTGGTAAAGGCGAACTTATGTCCGTACTGGATTACTTCCTTTTTTTCCTTCCTTCATATTTCTTTTTCATTTTTCTTTTCAATTTTTTTTCAAATCTTTCATAAATTACAAAAGAAGATACGTAATTTTTGCAGAGGTAAGTACGGATTCGTTAAGAGTATGATAATTCTATGGCTTGTTATATTAATCTTATTCTTTTAATTTCCAACTCAATGACAGCTCAGAATGATTTATTAAAAAAAATTTAAACGTTTTTTAAACATTCTTTTAAACGTTTTGCCTGCACATTTGTAAGTTATCACATGTTCCGTTTTCTTTTGGAAGTTAGTATTTATCAAGGTCATATTGTTGAACCCTAATTAGCGATCTCGTGCTACAAGTGATTGATGTGCTATGCTTACAAACAAGGAATGCAGTGTCTGGAACAAACGAGGTTGTGGTTGCTGTTGGCTGATGTTGCATTAGGTTAGTGGTGACTTCTTTCTGTCTTCCTTAGAGCACAAGAATCCATCATCTTATTACTCATAGCAATTATTTATTCGTCATCATTTTTCATTATACAGTCCATTTTAAGCTTATACTTTCTCACTGTCTAAGCCGAGGTAGCGTACAGTGCGAGTATGATTAATTTATTGCAATAAGAAAATTTTGTCATTCCTAAGCCTGGAAAAAGTATGGAAGAAAATTGGTAATCATTCGCCGCGCAATCGCAGCCGCCATATTGCGTTGTGGCCGTTTTTCAGAGTGCGAGACAGTGATAGCTCTAGCCTAGCAATTATTGGAATTTTTTAGGTGAAAAAATGGGAAAGCTACAATTCCTGCCCTATTATGTAATGAAACCCCGAAGTCTCTAGGTAGAACAGGGGCCGAGATCTCGATGGGACGGACATACAGACAGACGGAGGAACGGAAAGAAGAGCTCATAAGTGGAACCAAACAGTCTCTCACGATTAAAAAAACAGGAAATTTTTATTAAACATTTTCATTTTGATTAGAATGGCCAACTGCTTCCTGTGCTTAATCCATATAGTCCAGATCTGAAAAGAAATTATTGTTGTTAAAGAGTATTTATTTATTAAACTAAATAAAACATTTCAAACAAATTTTACGTTTTTACATCTTACCCTTTCTTAGTTAAAATGCTATTTCCCATGTGAAGTGTCGATCCTGTGCATTGGTTGTTCTGCGCCTGACTGAGGTTGGTACATTGTCTTCCGATGAAATGGTTGGTGTAGATACTAGAAGCGAAGAATTGGTAAGCTCGAGCATGTGAACACGCACTTCCATCACAACCGGGTTGTGAGCTTCTACCGCCATTAGGGTAGAAGTCGCTGTGGCCGACTGGGTTGAAAATTCCTTGCAGTCTGCCGTCTGTATGAATGCCCTCGACATATTGACCCGAACTGGTTGTCAACTTATTTGAGTTGGTGAGCCAAAGTGGGCCCGCTGGGTCTAATCCTGCCAGAATAAAAAATATATCTTTGAAGGTGTGTTTCGAACACTACTTAGGAACTAGGTTAGGAAGCTGAGCGGAGCGCGGAGCATGAAAGTGAACCAATAGTATTTCTTAACTTTCCTAATTTTGCTCAACGGAAATTCCTAGGTTTTATTCTATAAGACATTATTGTTGTAAACATACCCTAATAATTAGGTGCGTTGATTAAAACACGAATTATTACTAATTTTTTTCCCAAAAAATACAAAAGGAATCTTGGTTTCTTTGGGAAAGTTTATCCCACAAAAAGCTGATATTGAACGCTTTGTAACGTTACTTACTGACTATAGACACAGAGAGCTTTTGAACTCATAATGGAAATTCGTTGATATTTTGTGAATCATAAATTGCACTTCAACTTATGTTGTGTATATCCCACTACTGGGTGCGAGTCTTTCCTCAAACGAGAAGGAATTGTCATGCTACACCTACACCCAAATAATTTAAAATTAATTTATGGTTCTGTTTGGAGTTCCCCATCTCTTGTATTTTTACCAGGGGCATAGCTACCGCCATAACAGCGGTATTAATGATACGGAGCCCCGTGCCTTAAGGGGCCTCCGTCCGATTGTAAACAGAAATATGTCAAATTATATCCAAAATCTTATTTACAGCATAAGCTGAACACTAAAGCCTAAAGTCGTAGATACTACACTGAGGAAATCTTTGGTGAATGTTTAAAACAAAATGCTAAGGAAAAGTAGGACGACCTTTGCTAGTGCTATAATGGTATTTCCACCCCCAGCAGAGAAAGGGCCGTTTTGCAGCAATTTATTTACATCTCATGTCTTTCATTAACTGTGCTCATAATCTATATTTATAACTAGTCAATTCTACGATTACGAGGTGTCATTTTCTAAAGCACCTGTTTCAGGGACGAGTTTTTATATTTTTACCATTGTTAATTAATTGCATTAGTAAGAACCTTCGCTACAAAAACAAAAAAAAACGGCGTCCATTTTTTCAGCGCAATTAAATTTAAAATTGTCGCTGCCTAACATTATTTTTATTCTAGGACCTATAATATAGGTGAACGTGAAGCAAGATGTTTAAAAAAGATTCTATTTTACAAATGTAAATAAAATGTACCTAATTGTTTTACATTTTTATACAAAACGAATTATACGTGTACACTGCGCCGCAAAGAAAACGGGTCTGTTACAAAAACTTGAATATCTTCTAAGTTCTTTTTATTTATGGTACTCGTATTTTATAGAACGTGTAAATTATATTATACTAGCTGTGCCCGCGAACTTCGTTTCGCCTTACGATAGATTTCCCGTCATATTTTTCCCGTGGTATTCCCGTCATATTTTTCCCATGGGAAATATAGCCTATCTTACTCACGAAGGATGTAGCTTTCTAATGGTGAAAGAATTTTTAAAATCGGCCCAGTAGTTATCGAATTGCCCCATAGGAAAGAAATATTTTCCTAGCCTATAACCATCAGGGACAATGTAGCAATCTAATGGTAAAAGAGTTTCTCAATTCGAACCAGTAGTTTCTGAGATTTGCGCTTACCAACACATTTTGCGATTCATTTTTATATATAAGATTTCTCAAATACGATTTTGTTAAATTAATTTTAAGTGAGTTATTTCAAAAAACATGCTAAAAAAGTTTTAGAAAATGTAAAGTTTTCTGTAACTGACCCGTTATTTGTTTGATGACTTCAACGCAGACAGATAGAAAGGCCCCCGAAAAATGTCGTGAATATTACGTACCTGTCACTCTAGCAGGGCTTCCAGCAGCAGCTCTTCCGGCACTGCCTACGACATGAGCGCCCAAACTGAAGCCGATCAAATGGATGTTATTCCAATTCCCGCCAGTGATGTCAACGAGCCACGTCAAGAACTCGCCGAGAGAGTGGCCCACGCCTGGCACGTTGCCAACGGCACTGATGTATGAGCCTGCTGCAGCCTCACTCCAGTCTAGTACGATTACGTTACAGTCTTGCGTAGCCAGCAGTGCGTCCCTTACCATTGTATTCAACTTATAGTGACCACTATTCGTCCAGCCGTGTACGATAACACTAGTTGGTCGATTTGCTCGGTAGTTAGATGAAAACACTGAATTGCTATTTCCGTTTACGAGGACCTGGTGGTTTTCCGGGTTTTGTCTAAAAAACAAATATTTATTTTAACTGTTTATTCTTCATCATTGCATGTTAGGTCGTACACCACCTCATATGCAATGAGAAAGGCTTAAATATTAATGTCAATGGGATCTAGGGTGCGATTATGTAACTCGTCGAGAATCGTTAATCGCAATAAACCCAATGACTCGATAATAAGAAATAGAATTCTGTAACTTCTCGATTTCAATCAGATCGTAATCAATGAACAAATCATAAAGATATTAAGTTTATATTTTTTAAACTCTTCTGTCTGTACCTCCTGTTTTTCTCTTCTATTAAGTTAAAAAAATATTGAGAATATCGCCTAAAACCAGCCCACTGCTGTACAATCTTGCCCAACACCAGCCCACTGCTAGCAATCATGGCCAGCACCGGCCAGCTGCTGTAAAATCTCGCCCAGCACCAGCCCACTGCTGGGTGCTCTCGCGAAGGACCAGATAATGTAGAAAATAATTAAATAATAATACAAACAAAATGCTAAATTATCCTAATCGTATTAAATACAAACAAAAAATTTTACTCCCGATCCATTTCGTTGACATATTCTTAGACACTGATATGCTAATAATATACCGCTAATAGTATACCGTGACACTGACAATGCATTAAGGTCAGAAATCCTAATAGATATGTGAAATAATACCTAGTAAGTTACTTGTAATCAGTGTATCCAAAAGTCGTCTCGTCGTCTCTCATGGTGCCATATTTCTTTACAATATTCAACCGTAGGTGGGTCGCAATTTAAATTAATTGACTATACATCGGGAGTCACCTCTTTAAATTTTGACGATTGATTGCTAATGATTAGTTACAAAATTCCATCAAATATCATTTTTTATGGGGATTCATTCACTGTTTGAAGGTGATTGACTAGACGAAGATGCTGAGACCGCTCGCACGACGTTACAAAATATCAAACGTATTCGATTATCGGTTTCAGTGATTGCCGATGAGTTACAAATCGCACCTCAGATCAGCATTTATACAAAAAAATATTTTACAAAAAATAAAAACCGACTTCAAAACCACTGAAAAGTTAAAAATAATATAAGAATAGATACAGACATCACACTTCTATATTGAAGTCGGTGCCAAACGATGATCTCCTAGAAAGTCTTAAAATTTGGCACCGACTGCAATATAGAAGTGTGATGTCTGTACCTATTCTTATATTATTTTTAACTTTTCAGTGTTTTTGAAGTCGGTTTTTATTTTTTGTAAAATATTTTTTATTTTTAACTTTTTAGTGAATGAAATCTTTTTAGTGAAAGAAACCCTAATTTAATACGGTTTAATGGTATTAAAATAGCGTTTCCCTCGATTTTCATAGGATCCCATCATCAGATTCTGACTATGGTGACCTTGGGACCACCCTAGGAGTATAGTCTATCGAATACAAGAAGAATGTTGAAAATCGGTCCACAATTGGTGGAGTAATCTCGTAACATACACACAAAACACGTTGGAAACACCCTAAAATTTAAGGGTTTTCCTCGATTTTCATGGGATCCCATCATCAAATCCTGACTTTGGTGACCATGGGACCACCCTTGGAAAATACTCTATCGAACACAAAAAGAATTTTGAAAATCGGTCCACAATTGGTGGAGTAATCTCGTAACATACACACAAAACACGTTGGAAACACCCTAAAATTTAAGGGTTTTCCTCAATTTTCATGAGATACCATCATCAAATCCTGACTTTGGTGACCATGGGACCACCCTTGGAGTATACTCTATCGAACACAAAAAGAATTTTGAAAATCGGTCTCCAACTGACGGCGTAATCGCGTAACATACACACAAAAAAAAACATTAAAATTAAAAATAAGTTAAAAATAAGCGATGTGTACGAGTGTCTTTGTTACTTACCGGGTAAACAACCAATACTGGTTGTTTGCTTCATTTCTGTCGAGGTTGCTCTTGTCGACGCGTTCATGGAGATCCACCAGAACAAGGCGGCTGTCTTCCCGGGACAGCCATATGTAACGGCTTTCGCCTTCTATATAATGTCTGTTATCTTTAGGAATGGCGTTACCCGTGCAAACTGGAAAATAAAAAAACTAGAGAGAAGCGGCAATGCAACCATATAGTAGCTATTAAATTTGAAATATTTCAAAATGTTTTTTATTACTTTCATAACTCGGTAATCCAAATATAGACTAATGAAGTTATGTTATCTGTTTTACCCAAATGAATAAAATTGTTTACCATCATCATTACCAAATGGACGCCCACTGCTGGATATAGGCCTCCTCCACGGATCTCCAAACCGATCGGTTATCTATGCGCTGCCCGCATCCAACGGCTTCCAGCGATCTTAGGTATTTAATCAAATGTTTTTTTTCTTAGTTTCACTTATTGATAGCTTAACAACTACATGAATAATTATTCCATAAGTTCCGGCCTCCAAACTTCCAAAATTATGGATTTATGCATCAGTTCGGAAACCCAGAGAATACTCGTACACAGAGAATACAGAATATTTGTCGTGTTAAATAGTAGATTGTTACCCTAGGGGTGAAAGTAACTTATTTAGTCCTGAGACGGGTTTTGGCGCCCGAGCGTAGAGAGGACGCCTATAGTTCGAGGGACTAAATAAGTCTTTTACCCGAGGTAAACACTGTGCTTTTCATTACGAATACAAGGAAAGTAGAAATAAAAATATGAATCAGCAAAAGACCATATATGAGTGAATTTAATTTTATTAAATCAACAACTTCTGCTTTTGTCTCTTCTCTAATGTATGAAATCTCTGCTATACGGAGGAATAAACAACTAAAACTCGAAAAAACAAATGAAGATTGGATTGCCGATATCCCGCTTTTTTTCTGTGGCCAGCCAGCTATTCAGCCATTATTTTTTCATTTTCATCATTGAAGAAATGTTTAATATTTTGCCCAAATCTATTTATTTATTTATTTTTGTAAAACCAACAGCTTTTAACACAAAAGATTTCTTAGGTATATAATAATTAAAAGCCAATGACAGGTCTTCATCAAAAGAAATATATTAGTTATTTTTAAGAAATAGTTGAAAGTATATTATAATAAAGTCATTTAAAAAACATATTCTTTAAATTCTTAACATTATGTTATTTCAATTTTACACAGTGCTATAGGTAATTGAGTGGCTGTATAGAAAGTCAGAACATGGTTCAATAAAAATGTCAAAATAGAACTTGTTTCTTTTAAATTTGACAGCAGCTGTCAGTTGAAAGTGATTCTCCCTAGGGCTGAAAAGTATTACTTTAAACCCGCTCCGCAGGCAACTTCAGACCTACTTTCAGAGCATGAGTAATGAAAAATTTATTGCGATCCACCTCTTATATACCTAATAGATAGATTATTATAATTACAGATAGTGAATATAATGAATATTTATGTACTTACGCGCGGTTGCACCCAACAAAATCACTAGGACACGCATTACTGATGTTATATACAACGTCACACACATTTAATACCGCACATTATCGTTTTAATCTTATTAATATTCATCATCTCTTAATAAGATAAGAGTTAGTGCTTCTGCTCTTGGTGACAACTAGAAACATGTTCGCATATTTTCCGATTTCGCAAAAGAATCAAAACTTCAAGCGTACTTCCCGTTGACCGAAAATCATGCAATTTGGATCGAAGCAATCTCTTACAGCACAAAAAAAGTATTAAAACTGTTAATATGTAAGTAGTTAATTAAGTTTGTAAGGGACCCTCGGTACGCAAGTCCAACTTTTTATAGTAGAATAATCTGCCCTGCGAGCATGGACTTGTCGATCGACATATATCGATCGACAAAAGCATCTGTCCTTTTCACTCCCTAGGAATATCTGTCAAATTTATCGATTTTTGTCGAGTATGTCGATCTTAGCTGTCAAATTTTGTTTATCGAAAGTTCCATGCTCGCAGGGCTGTTTCGATACCAACAGGCTAACTTAACTTAACCACCTATTTAGGTACGCCGTAGGGCTCCAGTACACTGTAACGAACGGCGAACGAAACGAACTCTCCTGAGATAGGCCCAACAGTATTAATAAATTGGGACTTCATCTAAGAACTTTCGGCGTTATAATGGATAATAAAAAAATTACTGCAACCCTCAAATCGACGGGAACTTATTTTGATTTAAGCGCCTAAGAAATATCTCAGATAAATAATTAATTATGTACATTTTCAACATACTTGCTACTAAAGCAATGCAACTGTGGGGCTTGACGGGCTGCTTGACCATACCCGCTTATCCCTTATTTCTAATTATTCTATCTATTATTGTATTATATTAATGTTCTATTTATTAGTCTATTTATTATTGTATTGTCATTAGTTATTTTGTTGTGTTAATAAGCTTTTATCTAAACTTTTTTTTAGCTTGATTTGATTAAGATAATGTACCTTGGACAGCTCAGACCAAAATTCTACATATAAGTGAACACTTCACTGGTTTCTGTAACATAATTATGTACAAATCTATATGTATTAATATAAACTGTATGTGTTCCAAATAAATAAATAAATAAAGTGGATCTAATTTCACCGGCTTAAGATACATAAAACATATCATAAAACACGTGTGTGTTATAGCCGAGGCACGCATCAGAAAGTCTGGCAATGCTGCATTTGCCGGCCGCGGCTGTGATGTACCCACTATCTTTTAAAAGCTAGAGGTAATATAAAAGACATCAACGAACTACATTGTTTTTCAAACGATTATTTTCATACCATTATTTAGTTTTGTCTACAAATTAACAATGATTTGTGTTATTTCATCCAAAAATTCAGTTTATTAAGTATTTTTCCTCATAGGTGTGTTGAAAAACGTCGTACGATATACGTGCGTATATTGGTTATACACATTCGGCTCTGTTACACCCTCGCCTGCGGCTTGGGCTGAAATTCCGCCTTATGAGTTATATAACCACAATAGCGCACTTATATCGTAATGTACTATTATAAAACATTAGCACAAACAATTTTTTTATATTATACTATACACGCATGGGGAGGAATATTCAAAACAGAAAAGAGCTCAAAGATATATTTTAAAAATAACTTTATTAAAATAGAAATTGTACAGAACATCGATGTTACATCAAGATTTAAAGGTACTCACAGTTCGCCAATTGTTCATACAACAATACATACAATATCACCATTGGATCCTTAAATCCTTGATATTAATAAAACGTAATCCATATAATCTTATAGGGTATAATACTTCCCATTGGCCTAAAATCATGAATTTAGGTAAGAAGAAGGAAAATATCTGAAAACCTACCAAGATATTTTACAGCCACTAAAATGTGACTTGTCTGATTCGCCACTTCTTCAGTGTGGTGCTGGAGAAGTATGCTTAGCATTACCCGGACACAGTTCCGAACCAACGTCTCAATCGTCCAAGTACTTGGCATCAAACAGCGTCTTTCTTCCTTTATCCAAAGTCGTATTCTCAATTTCTTTGGACATATCACACGTCGAGATTACACATCTGTGGAACAGCTTGTCGTGCAGGGAAAAGTTGAAGGCACAAGAGTGCGCGGCAGGTCGCGTAGGACCGATTAAATCATAGCTGCATTGAATGGTCCACTCCACGATGTACGTGAAGGGCTGCAATACGGGAGGAGTGGCGACGGATTGTGAAGCTTGCCACCACACCAGCAGGCGTAGCACAGGCTGCCAAGGCTGGACTCGAGTCACGCATTATCTCACAATTTCAGTGACATAACCTCATGTCTTAAAGAGTAGCAAGGTGGCGCGTATTTAGTGTGACTGACGTGATAAATTTTCTTGACGTTCGTCAAGAAACACGTGTGACTGAGTTTTATCACAAAATTTTAGGCGTGCCTGTGCGCCGACTGCTATAGTTGTAGCACAGTTTTACATTCTTAAACTGTGGTTGTAGCAAGGGCTCTAATACTCTTAAAGACATAGCCGCAGTCGGAGAGCAAAAAATTTGTGATAAAACTCAGTCACACGTGTCCCTTGACGAACGTCAAGAAATTTTTATCACGTCAGTTCCACTTCATTAATACGCGCCACCGTGCTACTCTTTATGACATAGAGATTATGTCACTGAAATTGTGAGATAATGCGTGACTCGACTCCAGTCTTGACAGCCCGTGCTACGCCTGCTGATGTGACGACCACGAGCTCTCTGTCAAGAGTGTAACGCCCAAGAATGTTTTTACGGAACCCTCGATGCGCGAGTCCAACTCCCACTTGACCTGTTTTAAAATAACGTTAACCGCCTCCGTGGTCTAGTGGTTGAGACCACCGGGTGTAGATCGGGAGGTCCGGGTTCAATTCTTAACGGGGGCAGAAATTTTTTTGCTCGCTTTGGATAGTGGTAGGGCACCTAAGCCCGCCAGTCTAGCTACCAGCGTCTTACCTAAGTTTGTCGCCATAATAACAATGTTAATAGAATTGTTGTGTTCCGACAATTGGGATGATGACTGAATTCAAATTTTTACGTCTCGTCACTAAATATTGAAATACCGTAGAAAAAGACGCAGTCCTGTGAAATTAGAATTAAAATCGGCTTAGAAATACCTTAGATACAAGCATTTTAAGTTGTTGATTTGAAGGCGATTAGACAGAGAGATCCGACATCAACTGTGACGTCATTGTTGAGTACGGCCATATTGACTCCTTGTAAATTGCCGTTTTGCTAGAAAGAGATGGAGAAAAATCTTTAATACCTTATATCTTGGTTGTTTTTATAGTTATTCGAAAACCGATTTTATCTTTCTGTTTATTATATGAATTTGCTTCTATTAAAGCAAGAATTTTTTTTTTTCATCTAGCCAATTAGAGTAAGATATCCAGTTCCTCAGTTGTTGAGAAGTCCAGGTGAAGCTCGCTTCCACCTTTGACCTTATCGTCACTTACCATCAGGTGAGATGAGGGCCAAGAGCTTCTCTGCCGAAAGTATGTAAAAAAGTATCTACACATCTATGTTTTTGAAAGCATTCCCCAACGCAAACTCGTGGGAAAAGACCTCCTATATTATTATGTTGAGCCCTTATAACTCTAGTTAGAATTAAATGATCCCGCTCAATACACTGACTGACTTACTAAGCTCTAGCAATTATCGTCGTCATATTTGCTTTGTTGATGAATAGATCACTTTAAGCAACTTTGGCCAAACGTGACCTTACACCAGCAGTGGCAAAACACGCCATGGGTTAGTAATTAACAACAACAGAAAAAATATTTTTGCGATTGGTAATTTAACAAGTACGTATCTAATCATGACCTTGTCAATTACCTTATTAATCCCAGCGATTATTCTTATTTTATCACTGTGACTTATAACTCGTAGTAGTATTTAAGTTCGTATGTACCTACATAATACATTAGTGAATTATTTATCAGCACAATATCGCTACTGATAGAAGAACATCTATACAAATAAATAAAATTGAAGTGTCTGTTTGTAATGTGAAAATAACAAGTGTTTACTAAATGGGTATGAATGTATATCGGGTACCAATAACAAAAACACAATTAAAAAAATTTGTATGTCTGTCTGTTTGTTCCCGCTAATCTCCGGAACGGCTGGACCGATTTTGACGGGACTTTCACTAGTAGATAGCTAATTATATAAGGTATAATAACATATGCTTTTTATCAAGATCTTAAAAATTGCCTACAAAAATCAAAAAGTTATTATTACACGCAGATGAAGTCGCGGGCACAGCTAGTTTCTTAATAAACTCTGTTAGAAACATTTATTTATTTCATCTGTTCCTTATCCTGTAATGAAATCTTGCAAGTTAAATTTGACCCATTTCCTGGTTTCCGATTCAGCTGAAATTTTGCATGCATATTATGATGTATATCACCTGACAATGCAATATAATGATGACATGGAACTGATCCAATGCTAAAGCTGGAAAGTGGCCATAGGAACTCCACAATAAAACGACACAATCCCATCGAGTTTGGGCTCGTTTGATTCGTAGTAACGAGTACCTATTAAAAGCTTGTAATTTTAAAAGATTTTTTTAATAATTTATCTTGTTTTTACAAGCTTTTGTTTACTTTCACCTGTCCGGTATCAGTAATGAAATATTGCAAGTTAAATTTGACCCCCTTTCCGGTTTCTGATTGAGCTGAAATTTTGCATGCATATGTATATCACGTGACAATGCAATATTATAATGACATAAAGCTGATCTAATGCTGCAGCTAGAAGGTAGCCATAAGAACTCCACAATAAAACGAAACGCCATCGAGTTTGGGTTCCTTTGATTCTTATTGACGAGTAGTAAAAGATACATACATAATACTTTATTGCATAGCCAATAATAACAAAACATAGAGAAAAATATAAAAAAAAATAAAAGCGATAAGCGGCCTTATTGCTGCGCAGCAATCTCTTCCAGGCAACCATAGAAAAGGGATAATAAAAGATAGAAAAAACAGCAGAAAGGCGGAATAGTGCACAATTTTTTAAGATGGTAATAGAAGTTAGATAAAGACATTAAAATGAGAAATGTATAAGGAATAAATAAATGAAATGAGGCATGTAGAATATAAATATTATAAGTGAGACATATAGTGCTTCTTCACCAGTGCCTTGAAGAATGTTGACGTACGCGCCCTTCATATGTTGCCAGGCAAAGCATTCCACAATCGGACTGCATGTACAGTAAAGGAGTAAGAGAGGAACTGTGTTGAGTAGGAAGGTATAGCCAGGATAAGGTCGTGGCAGGAACGGGATGTTCTATTGGTTAAAGAGGAACGAAATGAAAAATACTCTTTCAGATATGGAGGGGAATTAGGACAGAAGAGGATAGTATATAAATGTGTCAGAACGTGTAAGTCTCTACGTTTGCGAATGGGAAGCCAGTTAAGTTTGGCGCGGATGTTGGAAACGTGATCCTACTTCCGAAGATTAGAAATGAACCGGATACAGAGATTCTGAAGACGCTGGAGCTGATTGAGAAGATCCTCAGTAAGATCAACGCAGCAGTTATCTGCATAGTCAAGGATGGATAGTAAAAGAGACTGAGCTAGCGTTATTTTGGTACTGCAGGCCAATTATGGATCTTTTGTCGTATGACATGGTATAAATTTGAGAAAAAGAAGTCATGAATTACTGCATTTCGTATTACCGATCTCCAATGATATCATCACTATGGCATAATTTCAATGATGTCACCATTAAATAATGAACAAATAATCACAAATCTAACCGGAAATCGTATTTTTCGTTTTGCACTATGATATCATATGATATCATTTGCAAAACCATGAGATCGGTAATAAGCCCTCTGGTCGGTAGAAAATTACGCAGTCTATTTAATGAGCTGTACGCTCATTAAACAGACGGGTTAAATAGTCATTACAAGATTGCATTAAAAAAGCTTTTTTTACAATCTTAATGCAAGCTTCTGATGATCTCAATTTGTTGGTGAGTCAATGTTTTCCAGGGATTATGACCGGCTAGTTCTCTCCTAGAGTATGAGCGTAAGCAGTAAAATGAGGAGGACTGCCCCACTTAGAATGTTTTTTCTAAAGAACCTATTACGTAATAATAAACGGAGTAAATGCATCTTGCCATTTAATGCTAAACAGCTGTTTGCCAATTCTGAGACTACTCTTCAATCAAGTTACGCTTTTGCTGCTTACCTACGTTTGTCTACTACGGGCTGTCTAATGAGCTGTAATTTGGATACTTGAAGAAAGTATCAATCATGATAGCAGATACATAATAAGTTTTTTCACTCCGGACCCATCATACCCCTGGGAAGCTCTTGGCCCTTATCTCACCTGATGTAAAGTGATGATAAGGCCAAAAATAAAAGCGAATGCTTAAAACTTTTACTGACAATATCCTAATATCCATATTCTAAATTCAAATAACTTTTTGTCCCTGAGGGATAAAAAAGCTATTGTGCTCCCTGTTTACGAGGAGCCGAGTAGCTCTTATCTTCGTGAGAAAAAGAGTATTGACAGACAGGCGGACAACAAAGTAATTCTATAAGTGTTCCGGATTTTCCTTTTGAGGCATGGAACCCTAAAAATTGGGAGTACACACAAAAGATGGACTGACGATTTTAAAGTCGTAGCTCGACCTAAATGGAGTGAAACAGACCGAAACAGACCATAATGGAAAGAGCTGGAGAAGGTTTATATCCTGAATATAGAATGCATAATATAATCATCATCCCAGTTCATATACATATTATATATATGAGCTGTGATGATGATTATATGTCCCAACTAGGAGCTCGAGCCTGCCTTAAGTTAGGGTGTTTAGGCCTTAGTCAACTACGCTGGCTCAATGCGGATTGATCGACTTCATATCGACGGAAGAAAACGTAAATGCTGTAAGTACCAAAATCCAAATTTTACACCAGAGCCAAAAAACCATTTGAAAATCGGAAAAAATTCATAACTTTTAAACTATTCGTAATAGAAAGATAATTTTTTGTGCACAATTTCACTAAATTTGTATAAATGCAAAGCAATACTCAATTTAGTTCTAAAGTTATGAGAAACAGGGTTTTTTACTACTTACAGCAATAGACTTTTCATTTGCTAACCTTAAGAATGCTGTAAGTAGTACATAGTATTCTATGAATTAGTTTATTTTTTTACATTTCCAGAAGTATAAAATGATGTATTTCAAGTATTGTCATAACTAAGTAGCACAAAAGAGATGTACAGCTAACTAAGGAATAGTTTTGATACCAAAATAAAGATTTAAGCAAAGATCACACTGGATGAGTTATAAAATAAAATGCTGTTAGTATTTAAATTGTTCATTTTTATCCAAAGACATTATAAGAGATAGACCGACAATACGCGCGGCCTCTAAGAAACCCCCTTCAACCACAACAGCGGTCAGGCGGCCGCTACCATACTGTATTTGTACTGCATTCGACTGTCGAGCGCGCGTCAAGTTATAAAAATACTTAAACATGCCCAAATAACTTCGTTTTGTAGTGTAAAAAACGAACAGTAATAAAAACTAAATCACATTGTAACATTATTTATTACCGATGAGTCTTAATTATGCTTATTTATTTAGCTATTATCATATCAAAATTGGTTGAAGGGGACTTCATACATTTCGTTTGCATTGTTGGTCTACTCTTATAATGTCTTTGTTTTTATCTATAAAAATTAATGTTTGCACCAATGAATGTAAATAAGATCAAGCTTAATCATAGAAAACATAACTATTAATTTTATTAACAATAAGAAGACAATGGTTCTTCTTCTTTTTCTTCTGGAATCAAACCTACGCCTCTCACGTGTCTCAATCCTTGAAACTTAATCATGCTTATGAACTGCTGCAGTTCCTATGAGGTTATAATATTCCTCTCAATCAGCTATAAGGTATGGCTATAATATCAAAAACGTTTTATCCTTAATTTAGTCTTCTTCGTCTGTATCTGGTAAGCAATCAACTGTATTTTTATTAGGTATGCTTCATAGCCAAATATTCTTGGGTACAGCTACTGCGTGGGTGTAACTTTCTTTTCTGCTTACTTTTTTAATTCTGTGTATTTTT
Organism: Schoenobius gigantellus; assembly: GCA_963935595.1. Lineage (NCBI taxonomy): Eukaryota > Metazoa > Arthropoda > Insecta > Lepidoptera > Crambidae > Schoenobius > Schoenobius gigantellus. The sequence goes on from OZ012542.1 coordinate 33,476,125, forward strand.
GTTTAGAAATTGGCAAATTAGTAGAAAACAAGTTGAGTCTTGGTTCTTTGTTGCCAATATTTCCAAGCTTGATCTCTATATATTGAGCATCTGGCAAAAATGCATGATTCAAGAGTGGGTGCTAAATGGGGATTGGACATAATTTTGGTTCATATTAAGACCCACTTGTTGGGAAACTCTACAGAGGTCTTCGAACATTGTGCCTAGATCTTTCACGATCTCAGCCATGACTACGATATCATCAGCAAATCAAAGGTGAGTGAGTCATGTACTCGCCGTTTATGTTGATGCCGAGTCCTCTCCAATCCAAACGCTTAAATACATCCTTCAACGCAGCTGTGAACAGTTTCGGCAATATGACGTCGCCCTGTCTCACACCGCGCTGAAGTCGTATTGGTTTCTAGTTTTGGTCCTGAAGGCGGACTGACATGGTGGCGTCTTCGTAGAATGACTGCAACACTTGGATGCACCGATGGTCTATTTGGCACCTCTAGATTGACCTAAGCATGGCCCAGGTCTCGACAGAATCGAAGGTTTTCTCATAGTCCACAAACGCCAAGCATAGTGGCAGATTATACTTCTCGGTTTGCTGCATAATCTGCCACAGCGTATGGATGTGGTCTATGGTACAATAGCCTTTTCGGAATTCGGCTTGTTCAGGAAGCTAGAAGTTGTGAAACCTGCGTGCAAGACGATTCGTGATGACCCTCGAGAACAGTTTGTAAATGACTCAGGAGCGTGATGGGTATATAGTTTTTCTACTTTTTCAAGAAATGTGCCTACACGCCCCTGTGCCATGCTTAAAACAGCAGCAGCGCCTTCCGGACTGGTAGTCCACCTACTTTTAGGAGTTCTGCTGTAACTCCATCATCATCCAGCGCCTTGTTTGAGAGAAACACCAATCTCGTACAGGCTGACGTCCGGGATGTCTTCGGCCAGGACAATTTGGCTCTAGAGCCTGTGGTCTGAATTACAGTTGTTTGCGATGTTGCGTAAAGCTGTCCATAGAAGTATTTAATCTCGGCCATAAGCTCAGCCCCCTAACCATGATCGCCCAAAACAATATTAAAAACTCACTGAGAGCGGGATGGCGCTATACGCAGCATGAGCGGTGCCTCTGTTTCAATATTGTTTTACCCTTGCTATAAGCGATCATGGTAAGGCCCCAGATCGGTATGTAATGACTCTGCTGTCTTCTGTTTTCAGCTTCGTCAGCGATCTCTTGCGAAGACTTTAGAGACATTGTTCCACTCGATTAATACGTTCCGTATTAAATCGGCTTATGACGCGAGTCAGAAACTTAAAGATCTGTTTGTTGAGTCGCTGACGAGCATCTTTAGAAAACTGCAGATCCGTTCCACAACTTTCCTCCATCAGTTGTACTGGCGTTTCAGAGATCTAACTTCTTTGCTTAGTACGTCATTAAATGTGTCCACAATTCGAGTTGAAAGCATTCGGGATTTTTGATCTGGATGGCTTTGGGACGGGTTTCGCCTTTTATGTTAAGATTCATTGTGTTGAACGAATTGATCACTTAGACGTTATTGAATATCCTGTCTTAGTGAACTTGATGAAGTCAATCTCATTTTTTTTTAGGCCATCCTGACATTTCCAGTTCCACTTTCGATGCAGCCGATTTTTGAAGAAAGATTTCATCATATAGAGTCCCTCTCTCTCTCTCTCCATGTCATCGGCTAGCATTTGACCTTGGTAATTCCGGATTTCAGCACCAAATTGCCCCGCTTTCAGCCTTTATGTACAGATGATGGCGACAGAGAAATTTTCTGAAACCATTGTTACAATTATTTATTGTCTATCCCCCCTACTACTGTAGAAGCAGCGGGGGCTTTGTCTAATGCAATTACTTGTTACGATATGATTATTAAACTACTATATTATAATCAACAAAAATCTTATTTATTTAAACAGTCTCGAAACTCTCGTTTTTCCCGGGAATTTCGAGACTGGACCGAGTCTCGATTTTTTAGTCCCGGGACTCAAAAATGTATCGAGACTGAAAGTGGTAAGTAGGGAGCGACCATAATCGCGGACTAGAAACTAACAGCGTAACACCTTTCGATATTATTAAAATATCACAAGAAGAGTGATTTAAATGTTAAGATAAATATTACGCATATCTTCAAATAAAGACATAATTGCCTTATCTTTTGTTTTTAAATAGCTGTTAAAAAGTGTTACTAATAGAATGTATTGAAAGCAATCACGTATGAGAATGATGTACCTTAACAATATTCACAAACCTAAAGCACAATATAGAGAACGAAACAGTAGCCCGACTCCATATAAAAGGACGAATCGGCGCACGCACACAATCAAACGTCGTTTACACGGCCGCCAAGCATGCTCTGAACGGCATAGCAACGCAGTGCCACGCCCGCCGCGCGCTGGCCGAGATTGTTCACGCGCGGCGAGTACGTATACGTTCACCGATTTTTCTGTAGGTACCCACCCTAGCGCCCAGTTCAGCTTTAGGTATAAATTCCAAAGACACGCCTGAGTCGGGCTACTCCGCTACTGTATCGTTCTCTATATTGTGCCTAAAGAATGGTGTAAGTAATCTAAATTTAATTGTTGGCTTCGAAAAGGATACTGTTAGTGTGTTAAGATTTTAAATAATAACCACGTAAATAACAGTAAACTTACAGCAAGTAAATTAGTGGCAAAAACAACGTTTTTTGGGAGACTTACGACAATTTAAACCTTGAAATTTTTCGAAAATTATCCGTCAGTGTGAAATTTTTATCGTCGTAGAAACACGAGACCCGGACCATTCGATGCAGTATTTTTTTTTTATTCCGACAGTGATTTAGCCTACTTACGCCATTTTTACTACTTACAGCATTAACGTTTTCTGCCGTCGATATACACCTTTAAACTTCTTTGCAGATGTATGCAGTTTGCCTCGCGATGTTTTCCTTCACCGTAAGAGCGTCGGATCAAATGTACATTATAAAATTCGAAAAGCGAAAAACATTGGTACATGGCAGGATCGAGCCGCAGACCTCCCGATACGTTCCACGCTCCTACGTTAAATAAAGTTATGCATGATGCACATAAGCCAGATTGTTCTTGTACCGAGCATAATTTTAGTATAAACTTTGTATGACAAATTTTTGATACTCCGTTGAAATAGTCATTCTTATGCATCCTAATAACTTATTTCGCAGGGTGATTTGATAACTACAATTTTGGCGACAATCCTAGGCATATCACGAAATCCCGGGCGCGTAGGTAGTGGAGTCGCAGTGTGGACCTTACCTAGCGCGCCCATAAGGGCAGGAAGAACACCGAGGGGTTTTAGTGGGTAGGCCTGGCACTCTGCCAGGTGAGCCCCACACACGCTCACCGTTTAGCCAACGGTGGGTACGGTGCGGTTGCGCATTTCCCCGCGATAAAAAAAAAAAAGGCATATCACGAAAACACAGATAATTAGACAATGGCGGAAACATTTTATCAATCTTACTGAAAGAAGTTAGGGTTGGCTCTTGTTGGCTTTGTTCTTGGCATTGTTTCGTGTGACTTGTGCGAACGTGTGATTTATAATTACAAAATGACAGTTAAGTCATTCCTATAAATCAGCAGAATCATTTCTTACCCTTCAACAATATATAAAATACCTCAAAAAGCATGGGGTAAATTCAGGAACAAATCAAAATAAGATTTGACCAGCAAATAATCATCTAGCCATTCTGAGATAAGGTTATTCAATGTTACTAAAGCGACTCGTGTTTTCGCGAAAACCCTAACTTCGTTCAGTAAGGTTGAGAAATATTATTTTTATGCTTATTTATTTAATATATTGAATATACAGTTGGTTGGTGATTGTTGATAATATTATGCTAATTACATCGCTTGGGACTATTGCTTCAACCCCTGCACTGCGAATGGGATACATTGCTGAGGTGTCCGCGTCCCCAGGTGTAGCAGCAATGTTTGCCGTCCGAGGAAGTCAAACACTACCGTTACTTAGAATACACGTGTTCGTTATCTTTATCTTATTCTACTGTCACAATTTATTTTATTGTAATATCACAATTGTAATATTTCAAGTTACGCTATTTCACGTCTTATTCTAGTTGTTGAATTTGTTATTTTATACATATCAGTTTGTGTCAGCATATGGAGTCGTCCTCTTATTTGCTATTAAAATTATTCTATTCTAATGGACTGTTTAGCATAGTGTCTCATTAAATGTTGGGTGTTTGTGCTGCTGGCACAGCAACAGTTCGGTGAGCTGGAGAGTGAGACTGTGATTGTGTGATGGTCTAATAAGATAAAGATAACGAACACGTGTATTCTAAGTAACGGTAGTGTTTGACTTCCTCGGACGGCAAACATTGCTGCTACACCTGGGGACGCGGACACCTCAGCAATGTATCCCATTCGCAGTGCAGGGGTTGAAGCAATAGTCCCAAGCGATGTAATTAGCATAATAGTATCAACAATCACCAACCAACTGTATATTCAATATATTAAATAAATAAGCATAAAAATAATATTTCTCAACCTTACTGAACGAAGTTAGGGTTTTCGCGAAAACACGAGTCGCTTTAGTAACATTGAATAACCTTATCTCAGAATGGCTAGATGATTATTTGCTGGTCAAATCTTATTTTGATTTGTTCCTGAATTTACCCCATGCTTTTTGAGGTATTTTATATATTGTTGAAGGGTAAGAAATGATTCTGCCGATTTATAGGAATGACTTAACTGTCATTTTGTAATTATAAATCACACGTTCGCACAAGTCACACGAAACAATGCCAAGAACAAAGCCAACAAGAGCCAACCCTAACTTCTTTCAGTAAGATTGATAAAATGTTTCCGCCATTGTCTAATTATCCGTGTTTTCGTGATATGCCTAGGATTGTCGCCAAAATTGTAGTTATCAAATCACCCTGCGAAATAAGTTATTAGGATGCATAACAATGACTATTTCAACGGAGTATCAAAAATTTGTCATACAAAGTTTATACTAAAATTATGCTCTGTACAGGAACAATCTGGCTTATGTGCATCATGCATAACTTTATTTAACGTAGGAGCGTGGAACGTATCGGGAGGTCTGCGGCTCGATCCTGCCATGTACCAATGTTTTTCGCTTTTCGAATTTTATAATGTAATAGTAGTAAGTCTCCCAAAAAACGTTGTTTTTGCCACTAATTTACTTACAGCAATATTTACGTGGTTATTATTTAAAATCTTAACACACTAACAGTATCCTTTTTGAAGCCAACAATTAAATTTAGATTACTTACACCATTCTTTAGGCACAATATAGAGAACGATACAGTAGCGGAGTAGCCCGACTCAGGCGTGTCTTTGGAATTTATACCTAAAGCTGAACTGGGCGCTAGGGTGGGTACCTACAGAAAAATCGGTGAACGTATACGTACTCGCCGCGCGTGAACAATCTCGGCCAGCGCGCGGCGGGCGTGGCACTGCGTTGCTATGCCGTTCAGAGCATGCTTGGCGGCCGTGTAAACGACGTTTGATTGTGTGCGTGCGCCGATTCGTCCTTTTATATGGAGTCGGGCTACTGTTTCGTTCTCTATATTGTGCTTTAGGTTTGTGAATATTGTTAAGGTACATCATTCTCATACGTGATTGCTTTCAATACATTCTATTAGTAACACTTTTTAACAGCTATTTAAAAACAAAAGATAAGGCAATTATGTCTTTATTTGAAGATATGCGTAATATTTATCTTAACATTTAAATCACTCTTCTTGTGATATTTTAATAATATCGAAAGGTGTTACGCTGTTAGTTTCTAGTCCGCGATTATGGTCGCTCCCTACTTACCACAAATCTAAACATTATCGCGCGATATGACGTGACCGTTGTGGCTAAGGCTTTCAGTCTCGATACATTTTTGAGTCCCGGGACTAAAAAATCGAGACTCGGTCCAGTCTCGAAATTCCCGGGAAAAACGACAGTTTCGAGACTGTTTAAAAAAATAAGATTTTTGTTGATTATAATATAGTAGTTTAATAATCATATCGTAACAAGTAATTGCATTAGACAAAGCCCCCGCTGCTTCTACAGTAGTAGGGGGGATAGACAATAAATAATTGTAACAATGGTTTAAGAAAATTCCTCTGTCGCCATCATCTGTACATAAAGGCTGAAAGTGGGGCAATTTGGTGCTGAAATCCAGAATTACCAAGGGCAAATGCTAGCCGATGACATGGAGAGAGAGAGAGAGGGACTCTATATGATGAACTCTTTCTTCAAAAATCGGCTGCATCGAAAGTGAAACTGGAAATGTCAGGATGGCCTAACAAAAAATGAGATTGACTTCATCAAGTTCACTAAGACAGGATATTCAATAACGTCTAAGTGATCAATTCGTTCAACACAGGGAGAGATCACCGAATGGTAAGAGGCGCATTGAATCTTAACATAAAAGGCGAAACCTGTCCCAAAGCCATCCAGATCAAAAATCCCGAATGCTTTCAACTCGAATTGTGGACACATTTAATGACGTACTAAGCAAAGAAGTGAGATCTCTGAGATGCCAGTTCAACTGATGGAGGAAAGGCGTGGAACGGATCTGCAGTTTTCTAAAGATGCTCGTCAGCGACTCAACAAACAGATCTTTAAGTCTCTGACTCGCGTCATAAGCCGATTTAATACGGAACGTATTAATCGAGTGGAACAATGTCTCTAAAGTCTTCGCAAGAGATCGCTGACGAAGCTGAAAACAGAGGTCAGCAGAGTCATTACATACCGACCTGGGGCCTTACCATGATCGCTTATAGCAAGGTTAAAACAATATTGAAACAGAGGCACCGCTCATGCTGCGTATAGCGCCATCACGCTCTCAGTGCGGTTTTAATATTATTTTGGGCGATCATGGTTAGGGGGCTGAGCTTATAGCCGAGATTAAACACTTCTATGGACAGCTTTACGCAACATCGCAAACTGTAATTCAAACCACAGGCTCTAGAGCCAAATTGTCCTGGCACTACACTGAAGACATCCCGGACGTAAGCCTGTACGAGATTGGTGTTTCTCTCAAACAAGGCGCTGGATGATGATGGAGTTACAGCAGAACTCCTAAAAGTAGGTGGACTACCAGTCCGGAAGGCGCTGCTGCTGTTTTAAGCATGGCACAGGGGTGTGTAGGCACATTTCTTCAAAAAGTAGAAAAACTATATACCCACCACGCTCCTGAGCCACTTACAACAAGCTGTTCTCGAGGGTCATCACGAATCGTCTTGCACGCAGGTTTCACAACTTCTAGCTTCCTGAACAAGCCGAATTCCGAAAAGGCTATTGTACCATAGACCACATCCATACGCTGTGGCAGATTATGCAGCAAACCGGGAAGTATAATCTGCCACTATGCTTGGCGTTTGTGGACTATGAGAAAACCTTCGATTCTGTCGAGACCTGGGCCATGCTTAGGTCACTCCAGAGGTGCTAAATAGACCATCGGTGCATCCAAGTGTTGCAGTCATTATACGAAGACGCCACCATGTCAGTCCGCCTTCAGGACCAAAACTCGAAACCAATACGACTTCAGCGCGGTGTGAGACAGGGCGACGTCATATTGCCGAAACTGTTCACAGCTGCGTTGAAGGATGTATTTAAGCGTTTGGATTGGAGAGGACTCGGCATCAACATAAACGGCGAGTACATGACTCACTCACCTTTGATTTGCTGATGATATCGTAGTCATGGCTGAGACCGTGAAAGATCTAGGCACAATGTTCGAAGACCTCTGTAGAGTTTCCCAACAAGTGGGTCTTAATATGTACCAAACTTATGTCAAATCCCCATTTAGCACCCACTCTTGAATCATGAATTTTTGCCAGATGCTCAATATATAGAGATCAAGCTTGGAAATATTGGCAACAAAGAACCAAGACTCAACTTGTTTTCTACTAATTTGCCAATTTCTAAACAAAAATACACAGAATTAAAAAAGTAAGCTGAAAAGAAAGTTACACCCACGCAGTAGTTGTACTCAAGAATATTTGGCTATGAAGCATACCTAATAAAAAGACAGATGATTGCTTATCAGATACAGACGAAGAGGACTAAATTAAGGATAAAACATTTTTGATATTATAGCCATACCTTATAGCTGATTGAGAGGAATATTATAACCTCATAGGAACTGCAGCAGTTCATAAGCATGATTAAGTTTCAAGGATTGAGACACTTGAGAGGCGTAGGTTTGATTCCAGAAGAAAAAGAAGAAGAATCATTGTCTTCTTATTGTTAATAAAATTAATAGTTATGTTTTCTATGATTAAGCTTGATTTTATTTACATTCATTGGTGCAAACATTAAATTTTATAGATAACAATGAACAAATTAAACACTAACAGCATTTTATTTTATAACCCATCCTCATCTTTGCTTAAATCTTTATTTTGGTATCAAAACTATTCCTTAGTTAGCTGTACATCTCTTTTGTGCTACTTAGTTATGACAATACTTGAAATACATCAATTTATACTTCTGGAAATGTAAAAAAATAAACTAATCCATAGAAAACTATGTACTACTTACAGCATTCTTAAGGTTAGCAAATGAAAAGTCTATTGCTGTAAGTAGTAAAAAACCCTGTTTCTCATAACTTTAGAACTAAATTGAGTATTGCTTTGCATTTATACTATTTTAGTGAAATTGTGCACAAAAAATTATCTTTCTATTACGAATAGTTTAAAAGTTATGAATTTTTTCCGATTTTCAAATGGTTTTTTGGCTCTGGTGTAAAATTTGGATTTTGGTACTTAAAGCATTTACGTTTTCTTCCGTCGATGTGAAGTAGATCAATCCGCATTGAGCCAGTGTAGTTGACTAAGGCCTAAACACCCTAACTTAAGGCAGGCTCGAGCTCCTAGTGGGGCATATAATCATCATCACAGCTCATATATATAATATGTATATGAACTGGGATGATGATTATATTATATATACATTCTATATTTCAGGATATAAACCTTCTCCAGCTCTTTCCATTATGGTCTGTTTCGGTCTGTTTCACTCCATTTAGGTCGAGCTACGACTTTAAAATCGTCAGCCCATCTTTTGCGTGTACTCCCAATTTTTAGGGTTCCATGCCTCAAAAGGAAAATCCGGAACACTTATAGAATTACTTTGTTGTCCGCCTGTCTGTCAATACTCTTTTTCTCACGAAGATAAGAGCTACTCGGCTCCTCGTAAACAGGGAGCACAATAGCTTTTTTATCCCTCAGGGACAAAAAGTTATTTGAATTTAGAATATGGATATAAGGATATTGTCAGTAAAAGTTTTAAGCATTCGCTTTTAAATAAAAGGAGCCTGCTGACTCAATTCCATATAATGAGCCGAGCCTAAGCTATTAAAGCTAGATATTATCTAGCTTAAATAGCTTAGGCTCGGCGACGATGAATCAGTCAGAACATCAGATCACATCGCAGGATGATTTGATAAATCAAATTTTTGCGAAAATACTAGGGATATCGCAAAATAATGTATAATTAGTCAATGATGTCGAAATATTTCTCAACCCAAACAGAAACAGCGCAGCACCTGCTAACAGAGTGTGACAGATTCGGAGCGGTAAGGCACGACCATGAAACCATCTGTAATGGCCTAAATATACCCCCTTACGATTTGCCAGCGATCGGACGCAAAAGTCGAGCCGAGAGTCTTTCATAAAACTGACTCATCACATAATCAACAGCCTAAAGAGCTTCAATAATAACTCATAGACCATCACACAATAACAGTCTCACTCTCCAGCTCACCGAACTGTTGCTGTGCCAGCAGCACAAACACCCAACATTAAATGAGACACTATGCTAAACAGTCCATTAGAATAGAATAATTTTAATCTCTATATATAATAAAATCGTAGGGGTACAAAAATCTGTAATTGCGAAATATTAAGAAAAAAAATACACAGGTCGCCTTAAAATCATTAGCAGAACACGATAGAATAGTTTTAAAAAAAATTTTTTGTTTGTTGGTTTGTTTGTTTGTTTGTTTGTTTGTTTGTTTGTCTGTTTGTCCGGAAAGATCTCCGAAACTACTGGACAGAATTTGATATGGCTTACACCACAATGCTCAGAATTTTCCGGAAGAACATTTAGGCATAATTTCGTTTGTTTAAATTCACTTTTTATTTTTAGTGAAAAAATACCATATAAAATTTTCGAATTGGCTTTAGGTAGAAAAACAACATGGCGCACGTGAAATTATTTTGACAAGTCTGTCACATAGTACAGAGAGAAGATATTTTCTTCTACGAAGGAAAGGCAATGGAACTACGCCATACAGCCTGATCTTAAGTAATTGGATTTGGAAAATTAAGGCAGGAATGAAGTGTTTCACATAGTACAAATAAAATTTAATATTTTCTGTTAATGGCTGTGCCCAACTGGATTTCGCCAACCAAATTGTCTTTATCTTATGTCGTACCGTGGTGGTAAGGCAAAAGGATCAAGCCATACAACCAATGTATAAAGCATTTTTATGATAATACTTATCGAGTCGCAATAAAATTTGTAGATTGGTTTAATTCTTGACTAATTTTCACAAAATCGGTACAATTTTTTAAATATTTGAAATGTTGAAAAGTGAAGATACCCTTTTCAAGGTATTTTGAAAGGTGTTATATGTTTTTACATTAGGACTACGGAATCAAACTCTTTCATCCATTTAAAACTATTAAAAGTAATAGATTAATATTGATAATTAAAAAAACATCTGACTGCAATGTTCTGGGTTACGCGTAGAGGGACGGGACGGGACTCTTGATCCTAATGGCTAAAATGACGAATCACATGTTTTTGGATCCACCCAAGGAACATGGATATCGAACGAAGAACCTAAAGAGTAGAACACATTGAACCTAGCCACGTTGACTTAATTCGACATAACTGCCGATAAAGTTCGTTTCCAAACCAAGCAATATGCATATCAAATGAAAGGCCTTGATGAGTAGAGCACTATGAACCTAGGAAAATCGCCCTAAATTCAACATGGCCGCCGCTCAAATAAAACGGATAAAAGTTCGTTTCCAAACCTAGCAATATGGGTATCAAATGAAAGGCATTGATGAGTAGAGCACTATGAACCTAGCAACATTGACATAAATTCAACATGGCCGCCGCTCAAAAAAGGTGGATAAAAGTTAGTTTCCAAACCTAGCAATATGGGTATCAAATGAAAGACCTTGAAGAGTAGAGCATTAGGTACCTAGGAAAATCGACCTAAATTCAAAATGGCCGCCGCTCAAAAAAAAGGATAATAGTTCGTTTTCATACCCAGCAATATGGGTATCAAATGAAAGGCCCTGATGTGTAGAGCACTATGAACCTAGCAACATTGACATAAATTCAACATGGCCGCTGCTATAAAAAGAAGAATAATAGTTCGTTTCCAAACCTAGCAATATGGGTATCAACTTAAAGGCCTAAAAGAGTAGAGCATTATGAACTAAGGAAAATTGCCATAAATTAAACATGGCCGCCGCTCAAAAAATGGATAAAAGTTCGTTTTCAAACCCAGCAATATGGGTATCAAATAAAAGGCTTTGATAAGTAGAGCACTATGAACCTAGCAATATTGACATAAATTCAACATGGCCGCCGCTCAAAAAAGATAGATTAAGTTCGATTCCAAACCTAGCAATATGGGTATCAAATGAAAGGCCCTTGAAGAGTAGAGCATTAGGAACCTGGCAAAATCGACCTAAATTCAACATGGCCGCCGCTCAAAAAAAAGGATAAAAGTTCGTTTCCAAACCTAGCAATATGGGTATCAAATGAAAAGCCTAAAAGAGTAGAGCATTATGAAGTTAGGAAAATTGCTATAAATTCAACATGGGCGCCGCTCAAAAAATGGATAATAGTTCGTTTCCAAACCCAGCAATATGGGTCTCAAATGAAAGGCCTTGATGAGTAGAGCACTATGAACCTAGCAACATTTACATAAATTCAACATGGCCGCCACTCAAAATAGGTGGATAAAAGTTAGTTTGCAAACCTAGCAATATGTGTATCAAATGAAAGGCCTTGAAGAGTAGAGTATTAGGTACCTACAAAAATCTACCTAAATTCAACATGGCCGCCGCTCAAAAAAGGATAAATGTTCGTTTTCAAACCGAGCAATGTGGGTACCAAATGAAAGGCCTTGATGAGTAGAGCACTATGAAGCTAGCAACACACAAATAAATTCAACATGGCCGCCGCTCAATAAAGGTGGATAAAAGTTCGTTTTCTAATCTAGCAATATAGGTATCAAATGAAAGGTCTTCAAGAGCACTATGGACCTAGGATAATAGCACAAAATTCAATATGGCCGCTGCTCAAAAAAAACTGATAAAAGTTCGTTTCTAAGCCCAGCAATATGGGTATCATATAAAAGGCCTTGATCAGTAGAGCACTATGAACGTAGCAACATTGACGTAAATTCAACATGGCCGCCGCTCAAAAAACACGGATAACAGACTTTTCAAACCCAGCAATAGGGGTATTAAATGAAAGTAGGCCCTGAAGGGTACCTAGAGCAGCCATGCTCTAAGTGTGTTCCGCGGAACCCTAGAGCTCCACACTACCCATATAAGGGGTTCCGCAATAATTTAGAAAAATCAAAACACCCTCTCTGGTCGTACTTTCATTATGCTTATTAATAAAGAATACACTTTTTAAAAACTATTGTTTTATTTTAGGGTTCCGTCAAGTGTTTCGCTTTCCAAAAGGGTTCCGTCACCAAAAAAGTTTGAGAACCGCTTCGGGGCCTATTGGATGTTCGATGTTAGATGTTACCTGTGTTTAGTGTCCTTCGAGACCGTGATAATGCAACGATCGTGAACTAACTAACGATAACTCCAAGTTTGTGTGTTGGATGTTAGTCATCACGGCGAGTTTGCTAACCGAACTATGCCAGTAACACTATATCGCACAGTACACGTTACAAAAACGGAAGTCTCAATACATTTTAAGGCTAACCGCATAAATACTTTTTTTGCATTCGTTTTCTGAATGCGGGCATCCGAATGCATCAAATCTATTCAAAATACTCATTGACTGCCGCACACGTTCGTTTTTATTACGAACGGAACACGTTCTGTACGTACGTTTAGGTAGAATAGTAGAAATCCCGAATGAGAAGAAACGAACGTCTGCGGTACATTCACGAAACTCTGTGTCTGTATTCCGTGATCGGATATCGAATACGGAAAACGTATTTGTACAGTAACCCCCCCATTCATGCTATACATTAACTCTACGAAAACCGCCAGTATTACGAGCGATATAATAACGGTTCAAAGGTCAAACAGTATAGCTTGACAAGGAGCTTACTGTACGACCAGTCAAAATTGGCCAAGTTGTCATATCCAAAAAATATATTTTGTTGGTGCTACCAACACCCATTATAAAATCTAAACTTTATTCGTATACAGTTCTAATTTATTAACAATTGTTTATTTTAATTCGAAACATGAATACGATAAAGATTATTCTTGCAACTGTGTAGTTCTTTCTACTGAAGAAGAATTTATTAATATCAATAATGTCTCTAAAACAATAATAAAACTTACGGTTTATAGTAATATGTAATGTATTTAATTTTGTGGACTGTTAGAAAAAGAGCATTACGAACCTACGAAAATTGTCCTAATTTCGAAATGGCCGATGCTCAAGAAAGGCAGAATAAAGTGGAATCATTATGGAATAAAATGGAGGAAAAAACTAAACACTGTGTTAAGTATTTTGATGGAGAAGCGTAGTTCGCGGGCACAGCTAGTAAATAAATAAAATTGAAGTGTCTGTTTGTAATATCAAAATAACAAGTTTTTACTAAATGGGTATGAATGTATATCGGGTACCAATAACAAAAATACAATTAATTTTTTTTGTCTGTCTGTCTGTTTGTTCCCGCTAATCTCCGGAATGGCTGGACCGCTTTTGACGGGACTTTCACTAATAGATAGCTAATTATATAAGGTATAACAAAGGCTACTTTTTATCAAGATTAAAAAAAACGTGGACGAAGTCGCGGGCACAGCTAGTAGCAAATAAGAGGACGACTCCATATGCTGACACAAACTGATATGTATAAAATAACAAATTCAACAACTAGAATAAGACGTGAAATAGCGTAACTTGAAATATTACAATTGTGATATTAGAATAAAATAAATTGTGACAGTAGAATAAGATAAAGATAACGAACACGTGTATTCTAAGTAACGGTAGTGTTTGACTTCCTCGGACGGCAAACATTGCTGCTACACCTGGGGACGCGGACACCCCTGCAATGTATCCCATTCGCAGTGCAGGGGTTGAAGCAATAGTCCCAAGCGATGTAATTAGCATAATATTATCAACAATCACCAACCAACTGTATATTCAATATATTAAATAAATAAGCATAAAAATAATATTTCTCAACCTTACTGAACGAAGTTAGGATTTTCGCGAAAACACGAGTCGCTTTAGTAACATTGAATAACCTTATCTCAGAATGGCTAGATGATTATTTGCTGGTCAAATCTTATTTTGATTTGTTCCTGAATTTACCCCATGCTTTTTGAGGTATTTTATATATTGTTGAAGGGTAAGAAATGATTCTGCTGATTTATAGGAATGACTTAACTGTCATTTTGTAATTATAAATCACACGTTCGCACAAGTCACACGAAACAATGCCAAGAACAAAGCCAACAAGAGCCAACCCTAACTTCTTTCAGTAAGATTGATAAAATGTTTCCGCCATTGTCTAATTAAAGTATACTCTACTCGCGAGTATACTCTTTCGATTACAAAAAGAATTTTGAAAATCCACCAATGGTCCACAAATGGCGGAGTAATCGGTGAACATACATAAAAAAATAGATACAGCCGAACATAGACCCCCTCATTTTTCGAAGTCGGTTAAAAACCAAGTAACTGAGAACGAAACACTTGACTCTACCTACAACTTTTTGTAAATTGGAAGAGACTTTTTGATAAGAACGTGCTAGAAACAGCAACAAAGTTGACGTATTTAACTTTTACTCTTGTCGTTGAGGGCCACCCGGTATTGGTCTGTAGGTCTCGGGTTTGATTTCACATGGAGGCAAAAGTTTTTCTGCTTGGTTGGTTGGTGGTAGGACTGCTGAGCCCACTTGGATAGCTACTGCCGTCCAACCTACGTTTGTCGACAAAGTAACAATGCTTATATTATACTTACATACCACTAGCTGTGCCCGCGACTTCGTCCGAGTGGAAGAGTAACTTTTATGAAGTTGATAAAAAGTAGCCTATGTTATACCTTATATAATTAGCTATCTACTAGTGCAAGTCCCGCTAAAATCGGTCCAGCCGTTCCGGATATTAGCGGGAACAAACAGACAGACAGATAAATTTATTTAAATTGTATTTTTGTTATATGTACCTGATATACATTCATACCCATTTAGTAAAAACTTGTTATTTTGACATTACAAACAGACACTTCAATTTTATTTATTTGAATAGATTATTGTGTTCCGAAAATTAGAATTGAAATGGCAAATGCCTTTGTTGCTGAAGAGTTTGGGTGAATCTCGCTTTTGGGTATTTTCGGCCTTATCATCACTTTACATCAGGTGAGATAAGGCCGAAAATAAAAACGAGCTTTTACCCGAACTCCTATAAACAATCTACTATTTCGCTCCACCTGCTCCAAAATGACATATTCTAGGTCATGTCAACCCAATTTTTTTTACATACGACAGGGAAACTCTTGGCCTTCACCTCACCTGATGGTAAGCTATGATAAGGCTGAAGGTGGAAGCGAGCTTCGCCTGGACTCCTCAACAACTGAGGAACTGGCTATCTTACCTCTAATTGTCGCAACACAACAATGCTATATAAACATTGTTATTATGGCGACAAACTTAAGTAAGACGGTGGTAGCTAAAGCATAAAGTAACTCATTTAAAACTTCTAAAAACTGAAAAAATATTGTACTGAATTTCATAATATCCCTAGTAATTTAAGTAATTTGTATTAGGAACATGAAAAGTACTTAAATTTTGATAAAAGCCCATCTTATATTGTTAAACGAAAAATGATTCTGAATCAACAACATAATATGCTCGCTCAAGAATCCATAAAGACACTAAAAAATCAAACAAAAATTTCATCTCACCGTGTTGTTTACATTTGTAGGTTTTAAATTTCGAAGTTCCAAGCCATTCCTTCTGTACATTTTTTCAATACAGAAGTTTCGTGACTTTTTCAACTAATTTAATAATTTATGATTTAATATAAATTAAATATGATTTTAATAAATGATGTATTTATTACTTATTTATTTATTTATAGTGGGGGGTGTGGGATGGCCGGGTTTAACCTGGCGGGCCACTTCGTGTGGCCACCCGCTTCATGCGGGGAAGGGCGAAGTCCCCTCTTCTTATGTTAAGAAGAGGTGTGGCTCTCGCTGGAAGCCGATTCCGGCGGCTACCTCTGGTGGTAGAGGCGAGTTTTCCGCCGTGGCGCTTCGCGCCCGTTGGGGTTCTCCCCGAGTTTCGACTCACCCGCGCGGCGGTGGATCCAGTGGAGTCCGCCGTCGGGCAACCCGTTACCCGCACTGAGCGGACCGGGGGCCCGGCGCACTGAGCGTCGGGCCGCGTGGAAGACAACCACAATAAAAAACCAGTTTCGGGGTGTAGAGCGGCGCAATCGCGCCGCTCCACAACGTAGCAGAGCCAGGAGGGGAGTCCGGCAACGGACATGTCACAAGCAGGGGGTCAGCGGGAATAAGGCCTGGCTGTTGTCCCCTTCTCCCTGTCTTGTGACCGACGGAGGAGCTGCTGGGGGGTTTTTAGTGGGTAGACCCGGGCCATGTAAGGTCTGGGGAGTCCCACATATTCTCGTGGTTTGGCTCGACCACGAGGAATGCGTATGCGTCAATGCATTTTCACCCCTCCCAAAAAAAAAAGTATTAGTATTGGTCGAACTTAAGTCCCTTACCTTACTACACTCGCGATTCATGTCTAAACCCGTGACATAAAACACTTCTTTATTTGTTTATTATTTATTTTCATATTATTGTTTATTATATGAGATCTGTTAACATTTCAAATTATAAACTCGTTAAAAATCTGCAACAGTAACTTGCAGCACTGCTCTGTTGCGCACCGCATACCTGTCTTATAAACTATCCCTCGGAGCGATCTGGAGACTGGGAAAGTTAAATTCTCCCAATTTTTCTTATAACCCCCGAACAGCCCGTTTAAACTTTATTGAAATGTGAGCCAAACTATTTCTTGAATACACACCAAATCTTGATCTTTTTTATTAAGTGGACAAAATTAAATATTATTATTGTTTTAGGACATTATATACCCATTCATCTTACGCGCGAGCATTTTCTTACAAATACCCACATTCGCGTGATACCACATTTGTGTGACCCACACTTGGTCACACACAAATTATTTAGTCCTGGACAATCGACCCAAAAGTTAATTAGCGTTTAGCCCTTTTGGCACTTTTTTAAAATTTTCAGTTTTGTATCTTTGCAAAAGAAATGTAATAAGTATTAATAAAGTTAGTAATATATTTAGAGATAAGGTAGAAGGCCCAGTACTCGTCAGGTTTTGAACTTTGCTGACTTTGGAGCTGTGTTACAGTAAACCTTGTAGACTTAATAATCTAAAACTTCGATAGCTTGCTAAAATATTTATTGTAGTTTTCAGAGGTAAAAGTGGTTTTTAGATAAACTAAATAAATAATTTATTGTAATATAAAAAAGTAAAAAGGAGGCAATTGTATCAGTAGTCGGCAAGTTTGTCCTAGTAACCGTCATGTTGACCCAAAAGTCGTCGATTTTTCACGCAACCTTGAACTTTATTGCTATACGTTAAAGATTACATTATAATCATTACGAAAAAAATATATAATTATATTCGTTTTATTTTTCATATAGGTACTTACGTTATAATAAAATAATGTAATATTTATTTGTATTTTATACATATTATAGTCATAAAGAAAGCAGATCCCAGACTAATAATTTACTTTAAATAAATTTCTTTAAAGGGTTTGCGAAAACCAAAGAGTATATTCAATATTATATAGAAATTTTCTTTTTTAAGTATGACAAACTGATTATCATTATAATGAATCATATACGGCCTTCCTCCATATTTGTTTTAAAGGCCGGAAAACTGCCACATCCATCGGTTGGAGTATTTGCAGCGGAGCGGGCGTGGTAGGAGGACTTTCAAGCCGCCCCGCTCCGTCGTAGGTGGTTAGGTAGGAAGAGGCGCGCCTTCTAAGGTGCGCACCTACTACCCTAAGCAGCCAGGAAGGATTCAGGTCCAACCAACCCACAACCGGCTGGGAGATATTACATCACCTTCCTGGTTGCCCGTCTGGGGGGTCACAACCGAGTAACCTCTTCCTTGGCAAGTCCCAGCTCGTTTATACCACTGGGCCTGTTCCCAAGGGGTGTGTTCGGGAAATGGCTAGTTCGATCCCGAACATGCCTTCTCCGGGGGTAGAGAGGTACCGCAGGGTGGTTTCGCCAGGTATGGGGTTGTTACCCGAGTCTTACGGCATATCCAAAGGACAGCCTTGTCAGCTACAGTCCCTTGTGAATTGTAAAGAGATTCCCTCGTCCTAAAAAAGTGTGTCGCATTAGGATAGAAGGGCCCATTAAGATATAGAGATCAGGGTGATGTTTTTTCCCGGCAAAATTACTCAGTGGTTGCCTATTAGAGCAGTGGCCATCCAAGAGATGTTATTTTTTACCCATGGGTAAAAAAGCATTCGTTACATATTAAAAAAAAACCTTCTGTCCAGTAGAATCCACCATCTCGATCCACCAGTTGATCAAATAGCACGCTGAAGTTCACTAAGATCCAACATTGATCTTGCTGGATCCTATGATACTTATTCTTTTTAATGCTCCACTAGTGGATCGAACAGCACACGTCAAACGGCCTCAGAAGGTCCAACTCCCCTCCCCCCCCCCCCAAATGGATCGGACTAGCCAAAGGCCCCAAGTGCCCGGCGGTCCCGGAGGCCGTGTCGGCAGTGACGATCGTCGACCCAGGGCTGGGACCTGGGGTGCGAAGAATCCCCGGGCGGCGAAAACCCCCATTCAAACGACCTTGGCCCTGGCAACGTATAACGCGCGTACACTGCGGACCGAGGAACAGCTGCTGGAATTACAGAAGGAATTGGGCAGGATTTGTTGGAGTATTGTGGGACTATTCGTAGTCCGATGAGATGGTGATAACACGATGGTCCTTAAATCTGGCAACCTGCTCTATTTCCGGGAGGGCGAAGACCTGTCCCAAGGTTGTGTCGGGTTCATTGTACATAAGTCTCTCGTGAACAACGAGGTACAGATCGAAAGTGTGTCGAATAGGATGGCATACCTTATACTCAGAATCACCAAACAGTATTCGCTGAAGGTACAAGTCTACGCCCCGACCTCAACCCACCCCGACGAGGAAGTGAAAGCTATATATGAGAACATTTCTCGAGCAATAGGTACATGCTTCCAACTCACTACACCGTTGTCATGGGAGACTTCACCGCAAGGCTAGGCAAGCGGGGCGATCATGAGTTGAAAGTGGGGCAATTTCGAGCTGGAATCCGGAAATACCGAGGTCAAATGCTAGCCGATTACATGGACAGAGAGGGACTCTATATCATGAAATCTTTCTTCAAAAAACGGCTGCATCGAAAGTGTACCTGGAAAAGTCCGGATGGCGTGACAAAAATGAGATTGACTTAATCATGTTGATTAAGACCAGTATATTCAATGACGTCTCAGTAATCAATTCGTTTAACATGGGGAGCGATCACCGAACGGTAAGAGGCGCATTGAATTTTAACATAAAAGCGGAAAGGTATCGCTCCGTGCCGAAGCCATCCAGATCCAAAACCCCGAGCGCTTTCAACTCGAATTGCAAAATCGCTTTGATTGTCTAGAGGACTGCACGGACGTGGACATTTAACATGACAGGATTCTGGAAGCTGTCTTTACGGCGGGTGCAAAGTTTTGAAAACAAAGCCGTACTTAGCAAAGAAGTAAGATCTCGGAGCCGAGAGCTAAGCTGATGGAGGAATGGCGTGTAATGGGTCTACAGTCCATCCATCCATCGAGGCCATCGAGCAGAACAAAGGCTCCAAAGTGTTCGCAAGAGATCTGTCACCCGGTCAGAGTCTGCTGAAGACAGAGGACGGTAGAGTCATTACACCCCGACCTGAACTTATGGTCGAGATCGAACGCTTCTATGGACAGCTTTACGCATCATCACAGGCACCTGTTATTCTGGCCACAGATCCTAGAGCCAAATTGACTCGGCACTACACCGAAGACATCCCGAACGTCAGCCTGTACGGGATTAGTGTAGCTCTCAAACAGCCTAAAAACAACAAGGCGCCGCGTGATGATAGAGTTACAGCCTAACTCCTAAAGCGGATGGACTATCAGTCCGGAAAGCGCTGCAGCGGCTATTCAACTCCGTCATACTCGAGGGCAAAACGCCTAAGGCATGGGGCATGGTGGCACTGTTCTTCATAAAGGGCGACAGGGCCCAGTTGAAGAACCATAGACCCATCACGCTCCTGAGTCATGTTTACAATCTGTTCTCGAGGGTCATTACGAATCATCTCGCAAGTAGGTTCGACGACTTCCAGCCTCCCGATAAAGCCGGATTCCGAAATGGCTATAGTACCATATATTAAAACCTATGACATTAATAAGGACACTGGCAGTTTTATACTTGTTTACTTGACATGTATTTCATACTTCTACTCTGAATTTTGATAGCTCGTGTATATTTATCCAATGAGACTCTTCCTCAAATATAATTTTCAACAAATAATCTGCGTTTTCACTGCACCATAGACCACATCCATACGCTGCGGCAGGTTATACAGAAGACCGAGGAGTATAATCTGCCACTATGCTTGGCTAAGAACTAGAGTTACAAGTCACTCCAAGGGCAATGGAGAGGGCTATGCTCGGGGTTTCTCTACGTGATCACATCACAAATGATGAAATCCGTAGAAGAACTAGAGTTACCGACATAGCCCAAAGAATTGCAAATCTTAAGTGGCAGTAGGCAGGACACATTGCTCGTAGAACTGACGGCCGTTGGGCCGAAAGGTCCTCGAGTGGCGGCCGCATACCGGGAGACGATCTGGTGAAGGTCGCGGGAAGCCGCTGGATGCGGGAGGCGCAGGACCAATCGGTATGGAGATCATTGGAAGAGGCCTATGTCCAACAGTGGGCTTCTCGTGGCTAAAATGATGATGATGATGAAGCAAACTGTCTATCTCACGAGTCATTAAAAAGTTCAATACCTGCTCGACCAAAGTGCTTAGGTCCTGTCGTAATTGGCCATCGCACGAGCGATGGCCAATTACGACAGGACCTAAGCCGACTCAATAATCTAGTGATCAACGCGTCCAACTCAACCGAGAGACATTTTTTAAATTAATATAATAAATCCAGACAAATGTGTGTATCATTGTTTTACATATTATTATAACATGATATCGATTTTTAATTAAATATTTTCTTTAATAACTCCTTTAGAAAGGCCATGATGAACCCGTCCTAAGTCCGAAAATTCCAGATCTGAAAAGGAAACATATTAGTGCTTTAGAAAATTATTGCATAGAACGCTTTATATCAAAATATTATCAATTGGAAAATGATAAATAAATCAATAAGGCAAAAAAATCATTGTGTGATTTTATGAAACCACTATATGCAAGTGAAACTTTTTTCAGATCGTAGGCATTTAACTGAATTTTTTTGGAAAATTATTCAATTTAGGGTATTAAAATCGCTTTTTTTAACTTAAATCTTTTCTTCTGAAAAGAAATTTATAAAAAATAATTAATAAAAAAGAACAAAAATAAAAAAAAAACAAATTTATGAAAAAATAAAGTTCTACACCAGGATCGAACCTCTGTCATACAGATTTTAAGTCGAAGATCTAACACATACATAGACCAATCCTGACTGACCTATCTACAGGAAGTAGGTAGTGAAAGATCTCATGTTTTTGTGTAATGCGACATGCAATAGATGGACGAAAAAATTTAAAGGCGATGTAAAAAAGTTTTATCGTCAAATTTCATCTAGGGCAGGCGAAATTTTATTTTTATTTTCTTACAACTTAATGAGTTACTTAGCTTGCCGTTTGGAGTATACGTCTTGCTACTTGTTGATTAAGAGGAAAATAATTAGGTAACTTACTACTTGCTTATTACCACTGTAACTATATACTTATGGTGGTGTAAATCGGACTCATATAGGCCCTGTTGGAATTGAATTATCACTCTTTGAAAACGTGGAAGCTAAGCGTGGAAGACTAAATAAGTTTGTTTACTTCTACCCTTTAATTTATTACTGAATATTCTGCCCCTCTCGGGGAAACTTTGAGAATGCCTATATGTGTCGGTGCTTCTGGCACCGTGCCAACCAGGGTCGTGTACTCATTTGCCAATCATAACAGTGATACCCGCGAAATTACATCCTGCGCACATTACCTTCACCATCACACCAAATCGGACTAGCCTCGTGGCTTACGGTAACGTACTTGTCACTCTTTAGTGAGTAAGGTGTTTAATGATTTGATAAAGATAGTCAGTTCTTTTGTGGCATAGGAATCTAAGTGAAACTCACTTCCGTTTTACGTATATAGATTGTCACTTACCACCAGGTAAAATGAAAATCAAGAGCATCCCAGTTCTGGTAAAGGGAATACTTACCCTCGTTTGCCAATGACCCCGTTACCCATGTTGAGAACAGACCCACCACATGAATTGTTTTGTGCCTGATCGTGATTTGAGCATTCTCTGCCCACTAAGTGGTTGGAGCGAACAGTTGATGCAAAATATTGGTATGCACGTGAGTGGGAACATGTGCTTAAACGGCATCCAGGCTGAGGGGTCCTGCCGCCATTCGGGTAGAAGTCTGCATTAGCCACACGGTTGAAAATACCGAGTAGGCCGCCATCGGTATGAATAGCTTCAACATATTGGCCAGCATTGTTACTCAAGGCGTTGGAACTTGAAGTCCAACCAGGGCCGGCAGGGTCCAAGCCTAAAAACAAAATGAAGCTTTAAGCAATAAATGTTATGGGAATTATCCAACTGCTGGTTAAGAAATGATTGTAAAGAAAATAGTAAGCAGTCTGTAGTAACTAACGCACCTAAAATTACAAAAAAGTGTCTAAGATTGCTTCAAGATTCTAAGATTGCTTTATACATATAGATTTATGCAAAAATATCAAATACGAGTAGATGACACTGCGGTCCAAAATTTGCTATTTGCATGCAAACAGTTGGTTCAAATTTACTCATATGAGCATTTGTAAACGGTATGACGCAATCGACATCACGTCACGCAGTTTCGTTAATATTTTAGTTTGTTCGAATTTATTTTTTCATTATAATGGCTACAATAAATACAGAATTGCTCTGTGAAAATACTGGAGAAAGGTACATGTCGCCTTGCAATTTTTCTTTTCAAATGATATTAACCGTCAACTTGACAGAATCACAGAACAGTAGGCTTACTCTTGAACCAAAACCAATCGATCGGCATTGAGATTGTGATTTTTCGTACGCTTATTTAGCAACACTAGCGACAAAGTGGATCCGTATTTTGAGAAAATTGGATAGCACCGAGTTTGGTTCACTCAAAATCACCACAATACGGTTCCAATTTTGTGCCAATGTGGAAAATCGAGCGTACAAAAAATCACAATCTCAATGTCGATCGATCGGAAATGGTTCGACAGTAAGCCTACTGTTCTGGTTCAAAATTGATTTGAGTGCTAATGTGCGTGAGCAGTACAAACGATTTAGATAGTTTGTTTGCATGCATGCATGCAGACATTTGCACTGTAATCTAATTAGGGACCGCACCCAACGAAAAGTAAATTGAATGTATACAATGAAACCTTTTAAGGTCGATTAATCTCATATGCTGACTAGTCCACCCACTTAAGTATGCCGAAGAGTCTACAAATAGCCATTGCATTCGCTTACATATACGCGACTAAACTTCACTCAGGGACCCTATGGTGAGCTCGATTAGGACCAGGAAGCATTGATTTACTATGAAACGTTTGGTAGTAAATCAATGCCAGGAAGACCCAAATTACCGAACAACCAATGCAACAATCCCTCCCCAACTACAATTAATTTTGACGATAAAACAACAAAATTCACAGCATTGTTACTTTCTAGCCATTAGAGGTACGCTAACCAGTTTTCATTTGGTCAAATCCAGATAAAACTTACTACCCTCGACCTTATCCGATTTAAAATCAGGAGGAATGTTAACGGGAAGCTATAATTTAAAAAAGAATACCATTCGAACCTGTAATACGAGCTGGACGTCCCCCAGTCTGACGACCAGCGTTGCCAGCGATGTGAGCGCCCAAGCTGAAGCCGACTATGTGTACTTGATTCCAGTTGCCGCCAGCGTTATTTATGAGCCAAACCAGAAAGCTGCCAAGGTGCTGGCCGACATTCGGCACGCCAGTCGCGGCAACGGTGTAAGCTGAGTTGGCCAGGGCGTTCCAGTCCACAACTATCACGTTGCAGTCCTGCACTGCGAGGAACGCATCCCTAATCATGGGGTTTATCTCCGAGTTGCCATTGCTGTTCCAGCCGTGAATAATTACTTTAGTTGGACGATTTGCTGCGTAGTTGGAGTTCCGAACTGAGTTAATGTTACCATTGATAAGGAGCTGGTGGTTCGTAGGATTTTGCCTGTAAAAATGTTTATAATAACTAGTGAAAAATTATTCCTAGTTTTACAGAGTTGAATCTAACATCCAAATTGGGCTGTTCTAGCCCCGTTCTATCCCTTGACTTGTTTATCAAAAAATAATTGCCTATTGTCTGCTCCTGAAACTCAGTCCAAATACTAGTGCGGACAGTTTTGTAGCAAATCAGCTGTAATTTATAATCAAACTAGCTTTTGCCCGCGACTTAACTCGCGTTAAATTTAAGGTACCTACTTCACGCCTTTAGAGGTGGAATTTCGAAAATGCCTAAACACGTATTTTCTTGTTTATTTACAGAAATACTTCTGTGCGCTTATTCAGTTAAAAACAGATTATGGTTTGGACAGATTCTTGATACGGCAGATTCTGTGATGTTTCGAATAAAAAAATATCTTATCTTGTTTTTCTTGTTTAGTGGTTTGGGCAGGGTATTGATAGATGAGTCAGTAGCACTAGGTATATAGCAGCAGCACAGCAGAAGATTAATAAAACTTTGAATATTTTTTCATTATACACGGTTATTTTTTATCATACTGGAAAATTTTAGAGGCAGCTCGGTAGACGCTAGACGACTCATATCAATAAAAAAAACATGTGGTTATATTTGTTAAAATTTATCCGCCAATAATATTAAATTATAGACATTGTTCTTGTTTACTACAAGATAAGGTAAGATTATGAATGAATAAAGCATTTACTATTACGGGCTTAGGAAAATGCGGCAACGTCGCATTATTAATTCAAGCAAGATCAATCTACAACTCGTTTGAAATAAGAGTTATTATTGCACTAGACACTACAATAGTGAAAGACAGAGACAGTCGGCGCCGGCGCCGAGCGCCAGCGGCGGCGTTTTGTTGTTTGCTGTCGCTTGTCGGCACGAGCTGGCCGGCTTTAGTTCGCCTTTTGACCCCAGCGTGTGTGAACGTATCGCGATGTCGCGCCCGCGCCTGACGCGCGGCAATCGGGCGCATTCGGAATTTTAGTTTCAAGTTATACACACACCTTAATACACAGACCTTACTCCGGTAGACCGTAGACTTTTACTTGTGAAGTGAAATTAAGTGTTTGGTGTAAGAAAGTGAAGCCACAAACGTAAGACTTGGAAGCGAAAACTGCATTTCGAGACGTTAAACACTAACCAAAGTGATATGTTGTTGTGGTCATGTATAGTTTTAAACGTGCACGACTATATATGAGTTAGAGGACTTCCTTTAAATTTAGAACTCTTTTGTTATTAGAACTAAAGTTGATTTAAATTGTTTCCTAGGTAGGTAAGTATTTAAAGTTGATTCCAATTTTTTAACTATGCCAAAACAACCTACCATAACCGTAATACCTACCTAGTACTGTTTGTTTTCTTTAAAAACTTTGTTTTGCCGGTCCTAAGTAAGCCCGTAAAGTAGGAAGGTGAAATTGTGATCAACTCAGTGATGACTTTGAATCGGCGACGTTGTTGCCAGTTCGCGTTCATTCAATGTTTTGCCTACAACTTCACTCAGTGTCCATACCAGTGCAGTATTTTTTGGATATTTTAGATAATAAATATCTAATTAAACAGGTGAGTAAATTTTATTATTAATGGTTAAATAATTCTTCTACCGTGTCCTGAAGCCACCCTTAAAATAACCAGGGTGATAAAAAAATAACCGTGTATAATTAGAATTACCATAAAACGGTGACAGAGTGGTCAAAACTAAGAACTATCATGATATTGAAACTATTCTACTTAGATAAGTAAAACTCTCTAAATTATAATAATGGTAATATCCTCATAACCGATATTCGGTTACGGCGGCTAATCTCCACAGAGACTAACCATCTGCGCAGGAGATATTAAAGTGCACCAGAAACTGCGCAAACGCAAGTGCACTTACTGTTCCTTCACTCGCCTAGTCTGATGGGACGGTTAGCCGACACGACCGGGGCGAGATCAGGCACAGGACCCACTGTTTAACGTGCCTAACGAAGCGCGGAGGAGTTGAGATGCTTTTTATTTTGGTCATCCATCTTAGGACTGACCACAGCGAACATTGCAATCGTTTGCTGAGCGCACGCGCCGATGCGCCACCTAGCCACCAATTAGATAATATCAAGTAAATATCACGTGCACGTATGTTACACACCCACGTTTATACATCCATACACATACATACATGTTAGGTTCATTAACTAAGACTAAAGATAGTAGTGTAAGTATAATATACTTACACTACTATATCTAGTTCTAGATGTATAATGTTATCTACATAATATTAGTCTAAATACATGTAAACATACTCGTACGTGTAAACTATAGTCAGAAGAGCAGTTCTTCCGAACACCGGCATAATATTGCTTAAACGGAAGTTCCAATGTAAGATATCATTATAGGTTTTCTTTTAAGGTTATTAAAAATACTTTGATTAATTTGATTGATTTTCCTTAACCGATTTGCTGCTGTTAATCAACTTCAGTGTCAAATTTCATATCCATTGGTCAAAATATTTTCAACATTTCGATCTCATAATTTCAGTCACAACGTTATCTGCTGGTCAAAGTCTCCACGGGAAGGGGTGGGGGGTTTCACCCGTCCCCATCCACCAAGCTGACTCGGTGCGGGTTGGTGGGGAGCGCAGAGCCGCGTCGTCCGCTGAAGATGGCTTGAACCCATAAATTGTTATTCGAACCCCCTATACCTGTATAGATCTAATTAATAACTATTCCTTGCCATTCTATTTAAACTCACCTTGTGTAGAGCCAGTATTGGTTGTTGGCACCATTTCTCATATTGAAGAACGCCGGGTTCACTGGTTCTTGCAGGTCTACCAGATTGGGAACACCGTTACCATCTGGCATCCAGATGTACCGACTTTCTCCCTCTACGTAGTGGCTGTTGTCCCCAGGGATGAGAGGAATAGCGCCACCAACGCATACTTAAACAATTAAACTTATTTTAATACTTAGCGGTTTCGTAGCCGATCGCAGACTACGAACGACGCGACATATAACGCAGCGATGGGACTATTCTGGCGTTATTTCGTTATTTATAGATAGTACTGCGAGTTTCTATATCATAGAAATACCATATCATATCATAGAAACCAGGGGCGAAAGTCTCGACGTATCTAAAGATAACGATCGTAAATTTTGGCGATTTTTGTCGATAAGTTGTAGTGCACTTGCCAGCTAATCTATCACGATATGGAAAGAATTTAAAATTGGGAAAAAAAAACAAAATTATTCCTTATATTAGTACAATATGCTTTATTCAGTTAGATGGTTGGAGATGAAGAGGATTTTGCCGACTACGCCGATTTCTAGCGACTGTTCGTCATAATACAATGTTCGGTGCTCAAGAGCAAACAGATCCCAAGCTAATTATGCTTCAGCCATCATAAAAAATATTAAATTTTATAAGTTAATAATGTTATTAATGGCATGAGCTTTTATTGCACAGCTAGTACAGCCTATGACACTTTTCTTATTTTTTAGGGTTCCGTACCTCGAAAGGAAAAAACCGAACCCTTATAGGATCACTTTGTTGTCCGTCCGTCCGTCTGTCTGTCTATCTGTCAAGAGCATTTTTCTCAGGAACGCGTGGAGTTATCAAGCTGAAATTTATATCAAATATTTAGGTCTACTGTCCCTTATGGAGCAGACAAAAAATCTAACTTCTAAGCCAACGAATCAAAAGATACAGCCGTTTATGCCGCAAATTTTCGACACTCGCAAGGGAATCAAAACCGACAGGGAACTCAGAATCTTGAAATTTGTTACGTCTTATATAATTGTGAAAACCGTAAATTTTTACTTTTTATTCCTACAGGTTTGTACGGAACCCTCGGTGCGCGAGTCCGACTCGCACTTGGCCGGTTTTTTTACAGTTAGCGACGAACATTTTAAGCTTTGCGAGCTATCAAAAAGGCTCGCTATGAAATCATTAATTTGACGGTTTTTTCGATAATCGATAGCTTTGCGATAATTTTCATGTCGAGACTTGCATTTATCGCTAAGTAAGTGTCGTTATGAATAAGCATATTGTTGTACTAATATAAGAAATAATTTTGTTTTCTTTTCCCAATTTTAAATTCTTACCATATTTTGATAGATTAGCTAGAAAGACACTACAACTTACCGACAAAAATCGCAAAGTTTACGATCATTATCTATGTCAAGACTTCCGCCCCAGTTATAGCAGTCGTCAGTGTGTCGCTACGAGACACAAATACACTTGATAATTATTTCTTATGTTTTATTTCTTAAGTAAAATTTCAATAATCTCTATTGTATAAGCTGTAGGTATGCAATATTTTATAATAAGTTATCCGTTTTAAAAGCAACTTACAACCGACACAAGCAACCAAGACCACGAACGTCTTCATCGTGAAACCGATATATCCAACCTTTTACCTTAAATGCAGCAGCTATATATGCAATTAAATTATCACTAATCTCATAATTACGCAGTGATTAAAAGAATTAACAAGTTATTATTACGTTTTACACAAATTTATCAAAATATATTTTTGGTTTGTTAATGCCAACGTCTACATCCTTAAGTCATAATAAAATTGCTACAGTGTTTCTACGCGGTGATTGTTTCTATGAACGACTAGCTTGGAATTTCTCAGTACGGTGTGAAAAAGATGATACAGTGTAAGGATGACTTCGAAGGCCCTTATGCGTGTTTCTGTTAAGAAATGGAGCTGAAGGGATTAGGTTAAATTGCCAATTATGCAAATAGCGCGACGCTGCAATCTGTCCAGAGCATCAAGGAGGTACTGAGCGGAGCCGTCCCAAAGGTGCGAGCAATATTCCACGCAAGACCTAACCTGAGTTTTATACAACAGGCACAGTTGGTCCGGCACAAAATACCTACGCACCTTGTTCAGGATACCGAGTTTCCGTGAGACAGTAGTTATAACGGATTCGATGTAGTCTCTGGGGTTCAGATCGCAGCGAATGTTCATTCCAAGCAAGGTGATGTTGCTCTGCGTGTGAAGGGTTGGGTCCTGAAGAGAAGAAAGGGGAAGCAAAGGTGACCTTTTCCTTATTTCGCAGAGAACGCGCACACCTGTGTTTTCTTAGCATTGAACTCAACAAGATTGTTGGAACCCCATTCGGAGACGAGGTCCAGCTTCCTGTTGAGCTGAATGATAAGATTCTGCCTCTCCCTACCAATATCACCGCGAGCAGCCTCTGAGCTTCCGTGATATCCCCCATGCACTGTACTGTCGTCTGCATAGCAATGAATAGTTCCCAAGGAAAGCATGTCATTGATATGCGAAAGAAACAATGTTGAGGATAGAATGGAGCCTTGTGGAACTCCAGCGTTCACAGCCACGAACCGCGAAGCGCAGCCGTCAATGACAACGCGAATTCTACGATCGCGGAGGAACCTGGCAATCCACATACAGAACTGCGCGGGTAATCCGTATGCCGGAAACTTGAAAAGGAGAGCCTTGTGCCAGACTCTATCAAAAGCTTTGGCGATATCGAGACTAATAGCCACTGACTCGCCGCGCCATCGATAGATAAGTTGAAAGTTTAGGACGAAATCCATACTGACGGTCATTAAGCAACGAGTGACCTTCCAGGTAACGGATCAGCTAGGTATTAAGAGTCCTCTCCATGATTTTACACAAAATGCAAGTGACAGCTAAAGGGCGATATTTAGCCGGATCAGAAAGATCTCCCTTTTAACCGACTTCAAAAAAAACCGAGTTCAAAACACTAAAAAGTTGAAAATAATATAAGAATAGGTACAGATGAACTCGGTGCCAAACGATGATCTCCTAGAAAGTCTATAAATCGCGTAACATACACACAAAAAAAACATAAGTTTTTTAAGTCAGTGGAAGTCGTTGTGAGTAGATCGCTGTTTGTTAGTCTATTGATTTAATTAACAAATATAAGTTTAAATCATACGAAACATTACTATTTTGCAGCTATTATCTTTTGGTGGTCTTTCTTTGTGCACTACTTTCACTTTATCACTAGTTATTCACTGCTGTGTTGAATCTAAACGAAACAATTTTTTATTGTGATAAATAGTGAAGTGTCTTCTATTAAAGTGAACCAAAAGTATTTAAAATTATACCCACATTTTAATTATTAAGAAGAGCATCTAACACGCAAATTCATCGGTCGTGTTATTGCGAGCCATAGCGCATTGCACCCAAGCGTGGAATTAATTCCTCGCCCCACAGGGACGCGGTTCAGGCCTCAACGTATACAAACTGTTTTTGTTTTTTCTTCGACTTTTCAAATTTTGTTTAAAAGAACAAGAATAAGGTACTCATGTTGTAAGTCAACTACAGGTGGCACCACTGATACAATAAATTGTTCGCTATGTCTAAGTAATTATCACATTAAATGTTTACCAATGTACAAGAAAAAAAGACATAACACCTGATTTTAGGAAATCATGGATTTGTCCTGAATGTACCAATCAACCTAAGCATCAAAATAATGATAACACGCCCGTTCGTAATAGCTCCACATCAGCTGATTCCAACGAAAACGTAACTGTTCGTCGAGGAGTGGTCGCTCAGACAATTGCGTCGGTATTGCCTCAGGATATTCAGCCGTGTGACGAAAATTTGCAGGAGTTTATACGAGTCACCATAGCATCGGAAATAGAAAAATTAAAGAATGCGTTACAGACAACGATTTTTGATATAATCTCATCACAAATAAAACCTTTGCGGGATCACATCTCGGATTTGAAACAATCTCAGAATTTTATTAGTTCGAAATTTGAAGATCTTGACCAAAGAGTTACTTGTCTTGAGCGTGATTTTAAAAAGCAATCGAATGTAATATCTGAACTGGAAATAATCAAAGCATCTTTGTCAAAAATGGAACGTGAAACTAATGACCGAGAACAGTGGACGAGAAGATCTAATGTGGAAATCTACGGCGTCCCAGAGAAGAATGACGAAAATTTAATACAACTCGTGAAAAAGATTTCTAATTGTTGTAATGGTGGACTTGATCCTGCTGCTGATATCGATTTTGTAACTAGAGTATCCCCGCGAAACAGTGATTCAAAACAGGTAAAGCCAATTGTAGTCCGTTTTATATCCCGATGGAAAAAAGATGAATTCTTAGCACAGGCAAGAAAATTAAAACTGAAATCATCTGATATTGGTTTTCTTGGGAGCTCTAGCCCATTGTATATTAATGATCACCTCACTAGCACTAATAAAACTTTGTTGTATGAGACAAAAAACTAGCAAAAGAAAAAGAATATACGTATGTATGGGTCAGACACTGTACAATAATGGTTCGTCGAGGAGATACTAGTCCTGTTTTGCATATTATAAATAGGGATGATTTAAAAAAAATTGTTTAAGAACTATTAATACATGTTTAATTGTATTCATTTGTTGTAGATTTTATTTTGCCAATTGTTTGTTATTTGGAGTTTACTTTATTGGGTTATTGTTTTCTTTTATGCGAGACGTTAAAAATGGAGTAATTTTCGTGGGCATCCTGACGATATACGTTATTACTTTATTAAGTTTCATATATTATAGCTATTATGTAACTGAAACACTTTTTCCGAACACGCTTTTAAATAATACGTAGTACCTTACAAAGTAGTAAGGTACTTTGTTTATTTAAAAAATATTTCATTTATAATGCACTATACTTTCCGAGTCAATAATGGATAAATATGATAATTTAAAATTTTACTACCAAAATGTTCGTGGATTGCGTACCAAAACAAATATTTTTTTCCGTAGTTTATCACAGTGTGACTATGATATTATTTGTCTGAGCGAGACATGGCTGCTTGACGGTATATACAGCAGTGAACTGTTTGACGAGAGATATAGGTAATGTGTATAGATGTGATCGTGATTATCAAACGCGAGGTAACCGCTTGGGTGGTGGTGTTTTGATTGCAGTTAAACGGAGCATCCCAGTACATTCCACCTCAGCAATAGCTACTCTCGGTACCTCTGCAGAAGTCATTAAACTGTCCTTGCTACGTGATTATAATAAAAGTTCCTCTAAATTGTTGCATATTTATTGCTGTTACTTTCCGCACTGTAGTCGGCATGGCGATGCACTTTATGATTTCTTCGAAGGTGTATCAAATAGTATTGTTACTAGCCCTGACGATCCTGTGGTGCTTTTGGGAGACTTTAATATTTCTTTTGCTAATTGGGCCATTAGAGGTGATGATTCGATGAATCTTTTAAACAGCAGTGATAGTAATGAGTTGATTCAGGCTTTGAACGGCTTCTTAAATTTTAATGATATTAATCAATATAATTCAATATTTAATAGTTACAACCGATTGCTTGATCTGATTCTGAGCAACATCAAATGTTCTGTTAAGCGTTGTCAATCACCATTGGTACCTGAGGATGTATATCACCCTTCTTTAACCATCACTTTGAGCACGAAATTGAAATCTATTCAGCCACCCTCTCGAACTGTTAAATTGTTTCATGCCGCGGACTATGATAAAATTAATAGTAAATTAGGTAACGTCGATTGTTATACTCAGTTTGATGGTTTGGGTTTAGATGAATCCGTAGATATATTTTATCGTATAGTCAATAGTGTGATTGACGACTATGTGCCCTGTAAGCATGTGTGTGGTAAATCATCATATCCGCGATGGTATTCTGGTGCGCTTATCAAAGTTATTTCTGAAAAGAGAAAATTTCACAAAAAGTGGAAAATTTACAATAGGCAGTGTGATTATGACTCATTTCGTTTTCTTAGGGAGCGGCAAAAACGCTTGCAGTTGCAATGTTATAATGACTTTATTCAAGACTCAGAAAAGAAAATTAAGTCTAACAGTAGACACTTCTGGTCTTTTGTGAAATCCAAGAAATCCACAAATGCCATTCCAGACTATGTTTTATGACAACGAAACTACTTCGGATGGCAATGTTATCAGTTCTATGTTTAATAATTATTTTCAATCTGTCTTTGAACCGGATTCGGATTCCTTTTGTGAAGGGTATTGATAATAATGGTTTGGGTGAAATAACAATAGGATCAATTGAAATTTCACGAGAAGTAGTCGAGAAGTATTTGAAAAAACTAGACGTTGGTAAAGGTTGCGGGCCTGATGATTTGCCACCCATATTTCTAAAAAAGTGCTACCAAAAACTAGCTTATCCCGTATTTTTATTATTTGGCCATTCATTACGAACTGGCACAATGCCTAAGCCTTGGAAAAGGTCATATATAGTACCAATTTACAAATCCGGAAATAGACATGATGTTCGTAATTATAGACCAATTTCTAAATTAAGTACACTTCCTAAAATGTTTGAAAAAATCATTTATGATATCATATTTCCAGTTTGCAGGCCAATTATCACTCAACAACAGCATGGTTTTGTAAATAAAAAGTCCACGGAAACTAATCTTTGCGAATTTGTCACGTTTGTAGTGAATACAATGGAGCAGGGTGCTCAGGTTGACGTCGTGTATACCGACTACTCCAAGGCATTTGACAAGATATCACATAGTCTACTTATTCGGCGGCTTGGGGAAGTTGGTATACACGGTGATCTTCTGAGATGGTTTACATCCTACCTCCGTGAGAGAAGCCAAGCTGTCACTGTTAAGGGTTTCTGTTCTTCATTTGTGCCCATAACTTCAGGGGTACCTCAGGGTTCTCATCTTGGTCCATTGTTGTTTAATTAATTTATTAATAATATCACTTCTATATTTAATAATTCAAACGTGCTTCTTTATGCCGATGATATGAAGATTTTTAAAGCTATAAAGACTAATGCTGATAGCATTCTCCTGCAGAATGATCTCGATGAGCTTTGTTCACATTGTAATAATAACTTGCTGCAACTCAACATCAAGAAATGTAGTGTCATATCTTTTACACGAAAAACTAAATCATTGAATTTTTCATATAAATTAAATGGTGTCACAATAGACAGGGTAAATGAGATAAGAGATTTGGGTATACATTTAGATTGTAAATTATCTTTTTCACTGCATTATGATACTATTATTTCTAGGGCGTATCGCATGCTCGGCTTTGTTCTCAGAATTGGAAGGGACTTCAAAAACACTTCCACTTTGATAATTCTCTATAACTCTTTTGTGCGCTCCATATTAGAATACGCGTCTACCGTTTGGAACCCTCAGTATAAGAAATATATTAATTTAATTGAGCGAATCCAGAATAAGTTCCAGAAACATGTTGCTTTCCGACACTATAAACAACGTAATGGTGGTGCGCTTCCTACTATGAGATCATTAGAAAATCGACGTGCGGAAAGGGACATATTGTTCTTATTTAAATTACTTAATAATTATTTGGATTCTCCATCTTTATTGAGTGATGTATCGTTCAGATGCCCCCGATCTTGTTCTAGGAATATGTCTTTGTTCACTCTCCCATTTAAGAAAACAAACTATTCAAAGAATAATGTTTTGCATAGGTCTTGTATTTCGTATAATAATAATTTTGTATCGGTTGATCTCTTTGGACAATCTTTAATTATGTTTAAGAATTGCATTCATGATATTTTTGATAAGTTATAAAATTTTTATATGTTTGTTTACAATCTTCTTGTTTAAATTTTGGTTCTAGTAGTCTGCTCATGTATTTATTTCTTCCAAATTGCGATCTACTTAAGCTGCGTATTAATAATTAAGTGGAAACTTTACTGGTGTATGATATAGTCTTAATGTGTTTATAATAAGCAAAATGTTAACTGTTTGTTTCCCAAATATAAATAAATAAATAAATAAATACGCATCGAATTGAGAACCTCCTCCTTTTTTATGTTGTATGTTTTTTTGTGTATGTTACGCGATTACGCCGCCAATTGTGGACCGATTTTCAAAATTATTTTTGTATTCGATAGAGTATACTCCAAGGGTGGTCCCATGGTCACCAAAGTTAGGATCTGATAATGGGATCCTATAAAAATCGAGGAAAACCCTTAAATTTTAAGGTGTGTCCAACGTGTTTTGTGTGTACTCGTATGTTACGCGATTACTCCACCAATTGTGGACCGATTTTCAAAATTCTTTTTGTATTCGATAGTGGAGTATACTCCTAGAGTGGTCCCAAGGTCATCAAAGTCTCCGGACTTTGATGACCTTGGGACCACTCTAGGAGTCTGATGATGGGATCTCATGAAAATCGAGGGAAACGCTAATTTAAATTAGGGTTTCTTTCACTAAAAAGATTTCATTCACTAAAAAGTTAAAAATAAAAAATATTTTCCAAAAAATAAAAAGCGACTTCAAAAACACTGAAAAGTTAAAAAATAATATAAGAATAGGTACAGACAACATCACACTTCTATATTGAAGTCGGTGACAAATTTTAACACTTTCTAGGAGATCATCGTTTGGCACCGACTTCAATATAGAAGTGTGATGTTGTCTGTACCTATTCTTATATTATTTTTATCTTTTCAGTGTTTTTGAAGTCGGTTTTTATTTTTTGTAAAATATTTTCGAACATCGATTGACTGTAGCGCCGCCCGCACATCACGCTGTCTGATGCAGATATCGGGCATAGTGCTGCCACAATGCGGGACAGTATCGGAGGTTGTGCACCACAGTCATCGACGCGAAGAATTTTGCCAGGAGGTCAGCTATATCCTGCGGCTGATGAGCAAGTGAGCCATTGGCATGTCTCAGCGGTGACGGTCGCGACGCCTGAGGCACTAAGACGGATACCAGGCAATGATCCGAAGATCCTAGTAGAGCTCAAATCACCACCTGATATCCGTCCAACAAAGAGGGCGCTTGACCTATAATTTTATTTTATTTTTATTTATTTATTTATTTGACACACCATCAACAATATCACAATATTTATACAACAAAAAGATATGAGCAAAATTATAAGATCATGTGAATTGCCTTTACAGGTGTATACAACACTCAATAATTTACATGGTACAACCCATCTCATTTACCACATTTACACTTAAACAATTACATTACAAATTAGAGAATTACAAAGTTGTGAAAACAAAAAAAAAGTTCTAAATAAAAAACGGTAAAATAAATTAGATTTGCACTACAATATTGACACTAATAACATTTTTTTCATTGTTTTATGTGAATGGAAGTAAATATCAACTTTCCGAGATTTAATTACATGATTCCATAAGACGATTCAATGGTGCCACCAATTTAGTACGATATACTGATCTAGTGAAGGGCTTTAGCATGGGGTGACGGGGAATCCTCCTTGGAATCCTACTTTAATATTTTTTTGAGCTAACATATCAGGTGCATCAATGTTTCCATTTAAAAGCTTATGCAATAAAAGGACGTCAGAATTTTTTCTACGTTTTTCCAGTGTGTCAATTTTGAAGTGTTTGAGACGTTTCTCGTACTCGTAACTCGCACGATAGTGACAGCCATGGGTTTTGTACGCCAAAAATCGGGTGAAGTTCCGTTGTACTTGCTCGAGCCTGTTTGCATGGGTTTGATATTGTGGATTCCATACCGATCTGGTATATCCGATAATATCTGGTACCCTGGTGTGCTGGGTATCCAATTGTGTCAGGTCGTGCGTGAGAGCGAATGCGTGGTCAGTCCTACCCGCATGGTCAGTTTTAGAGGAACTTAACCACAACTCATGATGAGCATAAAAACACCTAAAAACAAAACCTAAAACAAAAACAAAACCTAAAAACACCAGCTCGGCGGAAGGAAATCGCTCCTGCGTGTCATCTGCCACCCGACTTAGATGTTCAAAAAATCGAGTTGGAGACACCAAGTCACCACGATGGGAATGTTAGACGCAGACGTAGACACTACAATGAGTGCCAAAATCGTCGTGTACCGCAAGGAAGGTTCCTCCAAACAGCGCAGGCGACGACAGCAAACGTCCGCCCGGACGAACAGGCAAACACCTATACCTTCGCCTTGAAGGACTCCTCAAGAGTCAAGTGTATTGTTGCAGTTACTGTAATAATTCAACAACGCTTTTATGGACACTTTGTCAACCAATATTTTTCTCAATGTAGTTGCGTTAGTATTATTAGTTTTTTAACAAAAGCCCAGCAAATATAAAAAACCGGCCAAGTATAAGTTGGACTCGCGCACCGAAGGTTCCGTGTAAAAACGTATCTTCTATAATTAATAAGTATATAAAACTAGATGCATATTTAGGTTTCAGATAATTCCTTAATATGTGCTATTATAAGACCTTGCTTCTTGCCAAATTTTATGATTCCACTTCTAGGTCAATGGAAAGTAGGTTTTGATTCCCTTGTGAAATCGCAAATGTTACGAAAATATGTGACATCGGTCATATCTTTTGATAACGCTTACTTACAAGAATTATTTTTTCGCAGCTGCAAGAGACCGAAAGACCTAAATATTTGATATAAATGTCATCTTAATGTCTTTACGCATTCCCGAGAAAAAGGTCTTGACAGACAGATGGACAACAAAGTTATCCTATAGGGGTTCCGTGTTTTCCCTTTCTTCAAATTATTATTAGATAAATTATTTATTACTTACGCGCACAATGAAACAAACGACATGTAATTTTTCTAAGTCCAATCATGTATCAACTCAGCAAATTAATTTGAATTTAACAAACAGCGCTGTTTTATGTTTACCTCGGGCAAATAGTCCAGCTCGGTAAGTCCCAACTTCCAGAAAGAGGTAAATCGACGAATCCAACTCGGCTGGGCAGCGTTCGGGAAGCTACGCAGCATATTCTCGGCCCATTTACCGCAATGTCTCAAGACGAAAGTCTTCAATTCGTGCGTGTTGCTAGTGATGACATACGGAACTGAGACGTGGCCGCTTACAATGGGTCTCATAAGAAGACTCAAAGGGCAATGGAGAGGGCTATGCTCGGGGTTTCTCTACGTGATCACATCAGAAATGATGAGATCCGTAGAAGAACTAGAGCTACCGAAATAGCCCAAAGAATTGCAAACCTTAAGTGGTAGTGGGCAGGACACATCGCACGTAGGACTGACGGCCGTTGGGGCGGAAAGTTCCTCGAGTGGCGGCCGCGTACCGGGAGACGCAGTGTTGGTAGGCCCCCCACAAGGTGGACCCACGATCTGGTGAAGGTCGCGGGAAGCCGCTGGATGCGTGAGGCGCAGGACCGATCGGTATGGAGATTCTTGGGGGAGGCCTATGTCCAACATTGATTCATCATTTCAGCCAAGAGACGCCTCTCTTGGCTGAAATAATGACTCAGCGCTAATGTTCTATTGCATTCGGTGTAATGGAAACAGGCAGCAGACGCTGATCAATTCAAATTCAAATTCAAAAATCTTTATTCAACTTAGGCCTTTACAGGCACTTATTGACGTCAAAACAAAGCAAAACATTCTAATTTAAAGGAAACAAATTTAACCTTGTATGTGCATACATCCTGAATATACCTACTCAAGATTTCTGCAAATACAAGTAGTAATGAAAAAAAAAAGTTGAATCTACACCAAGCCAATCCAGTCAGCCTTGCACAAAAGGGCATACAATTAATCACTGATAAATATTAATAGTTCTAAATGTGTAAAAGGGTTTCATTGCATAAGGGTTGTAGCTTTGATTGCCCGACGGATACCGTTTCATAATAATAAATAACCAAAGCAACTGATCGATTAACCATGTCGTCCGGCTTGCCATCAGTTTCTTTCGAAATGTATTCAAAAGAGGACGCATTATTGTTGGCTAGTACTCGTACGCACGGCCCGTAAAGCTTGGTAAAATAGAGTAGAATGCGGTGACAGATGGAACTAAAAAGCGATTTCCGTAGTAAAACTTGTTTCACAACTAATGTTTAGTAATGAGACTGTCGTTACTTAATTTTCCCAATATTATTTAAACATTACTTAACTGTTTTGAAATAATCTCTTTAATTTCGTGTTTTTTATGCGAAACTGTACTAGTGGCGCCCTCATTTTTTGTCAACTCTTTTTTACCAAGCTGTACTCGTATGTTGCTCGTACTGTTATTAAAGAGACGCAACAAGCGCGGCTCTGGATGCGACTGTTTTAAATGATTCCTTTTAAAATTTCTCGGATAATAAAGCAGCAGCATCGATCGACGATTGACTGGTCTATGATCGATCGATCGTCGACATCGATCGACGTCGCCTAATCGATTCTACCATCGATCGATGCCATCGATTGACGATCGATCGATTGGTCTGGTAATACCCTTAACATGTTTAAAAAAACCTTAGAATTAATCAAAATCAAATCATTCATTATCGTTATCAAGCAGATTCTCTTTTTCAATCTTTATTTTTGTGGTGGAATTGTTGTTCCCATATTGATTTGAATTCAATTGAATCGTGTTACTTCGTCATCTTAGAGAGGAAATTATACGGGCCGTTTTCCCTTACGTAGTCCCCTGTTTCCTTTCTGAAACTCAAACTCAAAAATCTTTATTCAATATAAAATTTTACCAGGAAATTAATCAGAAATCTAATTTCCTAGGATACTTTGTTATTTACAACGAATACAGACTACTTTGGCTTAACAAAGTAGGTACAAAAGATATCAATAGTATAATTAAAAATTGCGTCGGGCGGGACTGGTAGGAGCTCGATGGACGAGTGCTCAACGCAGTGTGTTGAAAATGAAGGTTCAATCAATCCCCGCCCGAGAAGACGAAGTTTTTTCTTTATTGATTTATAATTTTTTTTAATAGGTTATTTAACAAATTACTTCATCCTCCTCAAACATAATTAAGATATAATATGCAAATACAAGTAACAACAAAATGAA
Source organism: Schoenobius gigantellus (assembly GCA_963935595.1). Classification (NCBI taxonomy): domain Eukaryota; kingdom Metazoa; phylum Arthropoda; class Insecta; order Lepidoptera; family Crambidae; genus Schoenobius; species Schoenobius gigantellus. The sequence goes on from OZ012542.1 coordinate 33,516,614, forward strand.
AAAAGTTGACTACAACTATTCGGAAATTGGGAGAACCTTTTCGAGAAGAACAGGCAGGAAACTCGGAAGGTCTATTTTTTTTGTTTCCTCTTTGAAACCGCCAACATTACAATATAGCATTTTATTATAATATTTACAATAAATGTATCATTTACATGATTTTAATAGAAAATCTTGTAGGAGTAGTTGGAACAAATATATAAATCACAAATAAGCCAAATTTTCAAATTTTTTTGCTAAGTAAGTTCTTAGTTTCTCAATTGCCACTGCAACGTATAGATGTGAATGTAAAAAATATAAAAAAGTATTTTTTATCAGCTGCAGGATATAGTCACCGTAAGAAATCAAAAACCAGTCTATGCTTACAAATAATACTTTTTTTAGAATTGTGAGTTCAAACCCAAGCTTTTTTGTCCATCATGTAATGAGATACTTTTTAATACGCTTATTTCATAAGTACATCTTTGATTGCAACTTTAAATGTGTTTAAGCTTAGTTCTTGAATATTAGTTGAAATTTTATTGTAGAAACTTATACAATGCTCTCTAAAAGAATTATAGTTTTTTTGTCCAGAGCGGCGTAACGCGTGGCATAACGGCAAAATTCCACGAGCCTCCAGCCTGAAGGGACTCCGGCCCAAGGAGGTCAGAAGCACAAGATCCCAGCATAAACCTATTCAGTATTTTATTGCATTTTTATATTCAATCAGGTAATTAGGATTGTAGTTCTCGTGGTGATTCATTTAAAAAAACTATAGCGCTTGTTTAAACTTATTTACATTGATGGAGAGCCCTATACAATACTTTGAAAAGACTAGTTTGTGCTATGGTTTTTGCAGTACAGATCTGGGTTGTATGGTTCCAGCCTTGCATATTAAGTAAATTATTTCGTCACCGCATACGAAACTGTAAAAGTGAAATTTGGTGTCACGGGCCGTTTATCTGAAATCGATTTTTGAACTTTATTTATTAAAATCTAAGAGGTAATAAAAACTGGACTAAGATACTTGTCTGAAAATATGAAAATATAAATAAAAAAACATGTACTTTAAAAATATTTTATTTACACAGATTCTATTATCACTTTGCAGTTTTAAAACTTGCTGCTACGAGCTAGTACGGCCACGAATTTAATGTGATGAGACCGAATAGTCCAGATCTGAAACAACAATATTATTTAAGTTAATTAACAGTTTTAACTATTAAACCTATCTAGAAATACCACGAAATAGCTGTTCCATAAGAATCACAGACAAGAATATCTACTTCCATTTTGGAAATTCGGCCTTTTCATCAATATTCATCAGCTGACAAAGAGCGTCGGAGGCGCTGCGGACTCCGCACTTGCCTTCCAATCGGGAGGTCCAGGGCTCGAGACTGTCATGTACTAATGTGTTTTTCGTTTTCGAATTTCATGTTCATTTTATCTGACTCTCCTACGATAGTACGGTGACGGAAAACATCGTGAGGCAACCTGCATAGATCTGCGAAGAAATTCAAAGGTGTATGTGAAGTCGACCCATCCGCATTCCGCACTGGGCCTGCGTGGTTGACTAAGGCCTAATAAACCCTAACTTAGGGTAGGCTTGAGCCCCTCGGTGGGAACCTATTTCTGAGCTGTGATGATGATGATGATGAAAAAAATAGTTTTACACATATGTGTAAAACTATTTTTTTTCATCATCATCACTGTAAAATTGTAATTTATTCATATGAATAAATTACAATTTTACCGGGTCGATTTGATAGCTGTTACGTTAATTCAAGTAGTACAACGCCCTAAACCTTCCCATTTTTGACGAGGTGGAACAGACGTGTGTAGAACTCGCCTTCTCTGCCTAATGCCTTCTTAGTATACTCACCCAAACCAACCTTGATGCCCAGTGCTGTGTCTGGCGAAGGGATCTAGATTCGGCAGGATCCAATTTGCCGGACTACCCCTGGACTGAACAAGCCAATTAAACCGGCCATGTTGTTGAAAACCTCAGAGGGGACATTGCAGGACTACTTTGGTAATCCAACGTTGGGAAACTAGTTCATGTGATGTAGCAATTCCAGAGTACACACTAACCCGTCTTCATCGTAGGGGAGCGACATAAGGATCGTCATACGGTACCTCCCTTTGCGACATCAATTCTTCGTAGAAGGAGGCGAAACCCTAATACTAGGGTATAGAAAGTGAACGTTCTCAGTCCATCGCAGCTGCGTTATAGTGAATCCATAATGTGTAACCCAGTGAATCAAAAAACTTAAAGCAACGAATAGAGATTAGGTTATTGAACGGGTATGGGTTATTAATTAAATAGACATTATTTTAAGAAAAATAAGAAAGTTCCTATTTATCATGAGATATTGCACTTACCCAGACTTATGAATAATCGAGTTCCCCATATGCAAAACATCACCATTGCAAGTAGCCAACTGCGCTTCCCAAATATTAATGCAGCGTCTTCCGGAGAATCTATTGTGTTGATAGACTGAGGCTGCAAACAGCTCGGTGGCGCGGCTATGTGAACATGTGTTAATTTTACATCCGGGTTGGGGATTTCTACCACCATTCGGATAAAAGTCAGCATCGCCGATATCATCCATAATGCCAAGGGAACGGCCATCGGTGTGGATGACCTCGACGTATCGCCCAGATTGTTTGTTTAGAGAGTTTCCATTACCTCCCCACTGAGGACCGGCAGGGTCCAATCCTGTGATAATTTAAAATTTTATTAGCTTTGAATACATTGTAAACTTGTAATTATTGAATTTTAATCATACACACATTCTATTCATTTTATGCACTTTTATCATGGCTAAGTAAAGTAGCAAATATTAAGTGTTTGTTTATATATTATATAAAACCTATTTGTTTATTTTACTCTTATGGATTATTTCAAGAAAAAACATCGAGCAGCAAATAGAAATTACCTGTTACCCTAGAGGGTCTTCCCCCAGCTTGGCGCCCTGCATTACCAACAACATGAGCCCCTAAGCTGAAGCCAACCAAGTGCATATTGCCCCAGTCTCCCCCCGCATTGTTAATAAGCCACACCAAAAAGTTGCCAAGCCATTGTCCGACATTGGGAACACCGGCTGCTGCGGTGTTATAAGATGAGCTGGCGAGCGCTCTCCAGTCCACCACGATGACGTTCATGTCCTGGGCGGTGAGGAAAGCGCCAGTAATAAGTGGATTCATGTGAGTGTCTCCATTGTTGTTCCAACCATGAACTACTACCGCCAGCGGCCTCGAAGACTGATAATTAGAATTCCGCACGCTCTGAATGTCATTGTGTATGAGCACCTGACGACTTGTAGGATTTTGTCTGCAATGTGTCAAACAAAAACATTCGTAAATGTTAAAATTGGCTTTAAATTTTTTTAAGTAGCTAGCTAGAGTGAATCATAAATCTGAAATTACTACAGCTGACCATGAATTTACCTTTTTTTATTGCAACTAAGTTGGCAAACAAGCAAACTGCCCACCTGATGGTAAGTGGTAACAGTCACCTATAATACATGCGGCCCCTATGAGATTCGCAGCTAAACTGCAACCCCCACAAGAACCACAATGTACGTTCCCAACTTGTGACTTTGGCTGTAAAGTCACGCTACCCAGTAATTTCACTGCAATATCTTACCCTTCAAACCAGAACACAGCAAGGCCAGCACTGCGTCTTTGCGGCAAAAATAGGTAAGACAGAGATACACGTCCCTGGTACAGAGTCTCACTCCGGTAAACCTTCAGAAACATCACACATGACGGCAAGTGCCGACTCCACAGCGCCACCGACGCTCCTGGACTGACAATAACAAAAGAATAATTGTTTATTACTACGAGTATTTAGACTTTAGAACATAAATTATACAAATTTCAGTTACGCATGATCTTCACTAGATCAACTTTAAATAAAAATATTTTACAAAAAATAAAAACCTTCTTTAAGAACACATTCAATAGTCAAAAATAATATTAGAATACGAATATTATTATTGACTGTTGCGTAGTTCATACTTGCACCAGCTGATACTGCAATATCACACAAGCAACAAAGGCTAATAGGGGGCGTTCTTGTTTCAAATTAATTAATGTATTAAAATATTTTTCAACACACTTCCTCATAAAGTGGCTCTAATCCCATGGCAATTAGGCACATAATGACACCTATAATCAAACTGTGACTTTTTCATTACTATTATTCACGAGTGAGTAATAGTTTTTTTTTAATATTATTGGTTGAGTTATGCTTACACTTGCGCTAAAATGCTATCCGCGAAAAGCCCAAAAAAAAGAAACCTCATTTTTTAGTCTATGGCCGATGCGCGCGCATAGGAAAACTGATTAATTTTTCCCGCCATTACGAAATTTATTAGTCTATGGCCGATGCGCGCGCATAGGAAAACTGATAAATTTTTCCCGCCATTACGAAACATTTTTCACAACTCGTCTCGTTTTCTCTTTTGAAGTTATTTAGTTAGTTATTAATTAAGATGTCTGCAAATACCATTTATGAAGAAAATGATTTATGTTGTACACCGCCCGATATAAGATGTGAAGCCCAGAACGTTATGGAAAGTTTACTACCAGAAAACAAAGGAAAAATATCTATTAGCGTACCAAAATTTCATACAATGGCAGAACAACAAGAATACGCAGTCTTTTTCAGAAAATGTGTTCATGGCGTACTTTAAAGAATTATTTTCTAAGTACAAACCTAGCTCTTTGTGGTGTATTTACTCAATGTTAAAAAGTACAGTCCGAACAAAGAATGGAGTGGACTTAAAAACATACTCGAATTTGTCAGCTTATCTAAAGAGACTATCTGATGGATTTAGAAGCAAAAAATCAAAGGTTTTATCATCTGATGATATTGAAAAATTTATTAAAGATGCTCCAGATAACCAATATTTGGCTACAAAGGTTAGTTAAATTAATTTTAATTAAATATTTAATAGCAGCTTGTGTTGTGTGTTGACCTTAATTATTGTTTCTTTTGTTTCAGGTTGCTTTAATATTTGGTGTAACTGGTGCCTGTAGGATACAAGAATTAACAAATATAACTGTAAAAGATATAGAGAACCATGGCCAGATGCTTTTAGTGAAGATACCTATCACGAAAAATAAAATACCTAGGTCATTCACCATACACGGTCCATTCTATGATATTGTTAAGAAGTATGAAAGTTTGCGTTCGCCAAAAACAAAAAAATGACCGTTTCTTTCTAAATTATCAGAATGGTAAATGCACCTGTCAGTCTATTGGTATAAACAAATTTGGTTCTATGCCTAAAGAAATCGCTAAGTTTTTGGGTTTAGTAGATGCTGAGAGTTACACTGGACATAGTTTCAGAAGAACTTCAGCTACATTGCTGGCAAATTCAGGAGCTGATATAATGACTTTGAAGCGACATGGCGGGTGGCGATCTAGCAATGTAGCAGAATCATACGTAGAAGATTCCATACAAAACAAGAAGGAAATTTGTGCAAAAATCACAAAAAGAATTAAACTTGATTCTGAGACGCATCCTACTGGCGAAATACCAAGTACGTCCAATGATTGGATTTCACCTACCTACACGAATAATGAACCATCACAAATAACAATAGAACATGAAAGTATTTCAATAAATAATCTATCTGATGAGACCGCTATGTCATCAAAAATAGTTAATTATAAGTTTACTAACTGCACATTTACTAATTGTTTCTCTAAGTAAACTTTTTATCTACTATGTAAAATGGTTTTTTATTTAAGTATTGTTTTATTCAGAAGTGTGTTGAAAAACGTTGTATGATACACGTGTGTATTGATGGTTACCGTCCTCGGCTTCTTAAGACCCTCGCCTGACGGCTCGGGCCTCAATGCGCCTCAGCGGTAATCACCAACATTACACACTTGTACCATAATGTACTATTATTTCGCAGCTATGAAGCTTACACTTGAAAACGTCAAAATTAGTTTGTATTTACCACTAGCTTGGCACGGACCTGAAAAAATGTAGGTCCGTATAGCTTGGATTGCTGACATCTGCGATAAGGGCAATCCAGAAACTCGAAAGTTTTTAAAATTAGTTACATATTTCAAGTCAATGTAAAGAAAAAAACAATAAACAGCCGGTCATCGAAACAAACAGATTATAATTATCCATGAATTACACTCCCGAACACCTAAATCGAGCCACCTTGCACTTTTGGATTATATCGTCCATAACGTTTAAAGAGTTTTTGGACAACCAAAAAGTTTTTATGCATTTTGTAGCTGACATATTCATGTTCAATCTGATGTGCTGATTATGAATATGCCAGCCAAAGACATTATAAGAGTAGACCAACAATGCAAACGAAATGTATGAAGTCCCCTTCAACCAATTTTGATATGATAATAGCTAAATAAATAAGCATAATTAAGACTCATCGGTAATAAATAATGTTACAATGTGATTTAGTTTTTATTACTGTTCGTTTTTTACACTACAAAACTAAGTTATTTGGGCATGTTTAAGTATTTTATAACTTGACGCGCGCTCGACAGTCGAATGCAGTACAAATACAGTATGAGTAGCGGCCGCCTGACCGCTGTTGTGGTTGAAGGGGGTTTCTTAGAGGCCGCGCGTATTGTCGGTCTATCTCTTATAATGTCTTTGATGCCAGCTATAAAATTGTATAACATATTATGGTCAACCAAACATTTTTCAAAAGTTAAGGACAATATAATCTAAAAGTGCAAGGTGGCTCGATTAAGGTGTCCCGGAGTGTATTATAGTTCAGATAATCCGTTACTTTTTAGTAAACCTTAGCACAAAATTTTTGTTGATGTACACAGATTGCATTCCGGTCATACGATCCGATCTAATTACAAATTGTTGCGCTCTATGCACTGTTTGGATTTCCATTCGGATCGCTCACCTTTTATTTGTTGATTTGTCGCCACGATCTCATAGATCAGATGTCTCTATCTGCGAATCGAACACCGAATCTCAGTCTTCGTGCTTGCAGAGAATCTTTCACATAGGAACGCAAGTGACCCTGGTTGCGCGTTCGTCCCTAAATATTTCTAATTTTTTGGCGTAATTTTTGATCACATCTAAATTATAACCAATTTCAGTACGACCAATCATAATATTATAATATATACTATTATTTGATAATGGACAGTAACAATACAACAATACATGTCATCTAGATACCAAAAAATAATGACCACACACCTCGTGTACAGCCAATATTGGTTGTTGGCGCCATTTCTGGAGTTAAGCACTTTGTGGTTGATGGGCTCGTGCAGATCTACTAGCTGCGGGACACCTTCGCCGTCCGGCATCCAGATGTATCGGCTCTTACCCTCTACATAGTGACTATTGTCACCAGGGACCAAGGGTATGGCGCTGCCACTGCATACTGAAATTAGGGTAATTTGTATTCAGTTAATCTTAATAATTTGTAGTCTTGTTTGAGGTTTGCTTAAATTTACTCGTACCGTCGATCGCACATTTCAAATTAGATGACCTCGTTTTGATATGCAAGTTATCGGACAAATTAAGAATGGACCTGCCTATGTTGAAGATCCTCTTATTATATACATGACAATTAAAAATGACGATCTGCAAGCCTATTACCGATCTCATGGTTTTCAATGATATCTCGTATGGTATATCTAACATGCAATAAACTACTACAATGACCTTTTATGTATGTTTGCCTCTTATTCAATATATACGTATTTTATTGCTAATGTCTGTTGCTTTTATATAATATATAAATATACTAACCTGCTGCGAACACTGTTAACACGAACACCACCTTCATGATTAGAGGTTTAATTTGTCCCTGAAAGAAATGCAGCGCTATTTATACGTAGAACAATGTTAATCGAGATTGGGTCGATAATCGGTTATTGTTTGCTATCAGATTGTATATACATGCTTAATATGATATTTTAAGATATATTAATTATGAGTGAATGGTTTAATTTTAATGTATTGATTTAAATTGTCTAATTTTATCTATCTATAGATACTTATTATCAACGAAATATGAAAAGTTAAGTTATTCTATATAAGGGGTAATGATAATACGTAGGTACTTTAACTTTGTACGTCATTTTATCGTCATCGTACGTCACTTAACGATTGATTGTCGCATGTATAACACGTTTGTTCGTTAGGAACGAAATTGCTAAGTCAACACAATGGTCAAGTAAAGCCATTCAGTGAATCTAAAATATTATGCTGTCCACACCATATTAGGGAGCGTCGGTGGCGCTGTGGACTCAGCATTTGCCGTCCAATCGGGAGGTCCGGGACTCGAGACCGCTATGTATCAATGTGTTTTAAATTTTTCGAATTTCATATGTACATTTGTCTAATGCTCCTACGGTAAAGGAAAATACCGTGAGGCGTGAGGCAACCTGCATACATCTGCGAAGAAATTCAAAGGTGTATGTGAAGACGACCAATGTGCACTGGGGCAGCGTGGTTGACTAAGGCCTAAACACCCTAACTTAGGGTAGGCTCGAGCCCCTCGGTGGGGACGTATATGAGCTGTTATGATGATGACACCATATTATATTAGTAGTAGGGAGGTGAGTGACAGTGATTTCGTATACTCCATCTTACAAATTCATAAGCGTTATAAATGACGTTGTTGACTCTAGTATAGGTTGCAAATACAAACTTGATCCTAAATATTAGATTACTTTACACCGGTTCTGTTTAAAAATAGCGAAACATTTTGAATTACGCGCCTACAAAGATATTTATCAATATGCGGTTTGTAGAAGACTGTTCCCCGTCATTTCCTTTATGTTCTTGGATTGTTGATATCTCGTTTATTTATATGTAAGTGCAAGCGCTATGTGTACATTGACTCAGTACAATTGCACTTGAGAGCTTCACTGCAATGCTGTGGCGAACCTCATTTATAGCCGGACGGAAATACAAAATGACGTTATTTAACTGCAAACATCTGTGACTGGGAGGTACTTTCCCTATAAAGTTTCACATTAAAGCAACAAATGCTATACACCCTACTTTACCTATACCTACTATACCTCGCGATAATAATTTAATTGACTGAAATAAAGTCATTGTGCGGTTTTATGAAACCACGATGCAAGTGAATCTTTTTTTCGGGTCGTAGGCACTGAACTGTAAATTTATTAAGGCCATATTGGCCTTGGCTGCTTTGCCAAGCGTCTTTCACTTGTCTTTACCCCTACTCCGCGGCCGGCTGTAATGCGACATGCGATAGATCAGTGGTTCTTAACCGGTGTTCCGCGGACCACTGGTAGTCCCTGGAAGCAGCCGAAGTGGTCCACGAAATCATATGAAAAATAATATTATAGATATATAAAATTTGAGACGATGGAATGTTGGCTAGACGGCGAGTGAGTGTGGGGCTCTCTCGACAGAATGCCGGGCCTACCCACTAAAACCCTGCCCTTTAGGGGGCGTGTGGTAGGGTCCTAATGCGACATCTCTACTCACACGCCCGAGAAGATATTTTATACCATACAATTTATCATGTCTTTTAATGAATCTCTTGCGTTACCTCAAAATTTGCCGAAATATCTTTTTCTACCAGTTAACTATGAAGGTTAACAGGTAGAAAAATATTTTTTTGCGCAAGTCAAATTCGTTTTGATTGTTATCGCTTGAGAACGATTTTTGGGTGGCTGTAACCACAACCTTAATAATTTTTTTTTTATTGCAGAAAGTTGGCAAACAAGCAAACTGCCCACCTGATGGTAAGTGGTAACAGTCACCTATAATACATGTGGCTCTTGTGAGATTCGCAGCAAAACTGCAACCCCCACAAGAACCACAGTGTACGTTGCCAACTTGTGACACAAGATATAAAGTCACAGTACCCAGTAATTTCACTGCCATATCTTACCCTTCAAACCGGAACACAGAAATGCAAGCACTGCTGCTTTGCGGCAGAATTAGGTAAGACGGAGGTACCTAAGCAGACGACCCTGGTACAGAGTCTCCCTCCAGTATGGACTGTATCCGCGCCTGCCGCTCGCAGCTTCTCGCCCGCATATTTTCGATTTCGCGTGAGAATTATACTCTTTTCCGTAAGAAAAAATTCTATAGCCCATGTTACTCACTAATAAAGCATTCTATTAGTGGAAGAATTTTCAAAATCAGATCAGTAGTACGAAGATTACCCCGAACATCCAAACTTACAAACTTCACCTCTTCATAATCTATACACGGTTACTTTTTTATCACTCCTGAAAATTTTAGGGGTAGCTCGGTAGACGCTGTACGCCTCATATAAATAAAAAAAACATGATTACATTTTTAATTTTATCCGCCAATATCATTAAATTATAGACATTGTTCTTGTTTACTACAAGATAAGCGCAGATTTTGAATGAATCAAGCATTTACGGGCTTAGGAAAATACGGCAACGTCGTATTAATAATTTAAGCAAGATCAATCTACAACTCGTCTGAAATAAGAGTTATTATTGTACTAGACACTACAATAGCGAATGACAGCCGGCGGGGGCGTCTTATAGCTTGCTGTCGCCTGTCGGCAGTGTCGGCACGGGCCGGCTGGCTTTAGTTCACCTTTGACCACAGAACACGTTTACCCTGCCTTTGACCACAATAAAGAGAACGATACAGTAGCCCGACTCCATATAAAGGGACGAATCGGCGTCGTTTACACGGCCGCCAAGCATGCTCTGAACGGCATAGCAACGCAGTGTCACGCCCGCCGCGCGCCGGCCGAGATTGTTGTGCTCCACGTACACACAGCGCCGCTCACGCGCGGCGGCGGCGTGTACGTATACGTTCACCAATTTTTTTGTAGGTACCAACCAACCCTAGCGCCCAGTTCAGCATTAGGTATAAATTTTAAAGACACGCCTGAGTCGGGCTACTGTATCGTTCTCTATATTGTGCTTTGACTTTGACCCCGGCGCGTGTGAACGTTTCGCGATGTCGCGAATCGCGATAAAAAAATAACCGTTAGTAATCAGATGATATAATTTTAAACGATATAACTTTATAATGCGTAACAAACTATTCGTATAAAATTGTTTTATATGACAATTACCTACTTAAAATAAAATTCTCTTCATATAACATTAAAAAGGACTAACATTGATTTCATCGAAAGTTGGTGGATATACAAGAACGTTTAGTATAACAATCAATTCAAATAAAAGTCATAAATCTATCTTTGTCTATAATAATAAAGTTTAATTCGGTTTTGCCGTTCCCCATTCGAAAGTGGCGCCAAGATGTATTTAACTTTTTTTTACATAAGAATTTTTATTCCAGGTATAGGGTATAGGGCGTTAGCCATTCTCCGAGTGCAAAACTATTTTTTGGTGATTCGTAGTCGTACAAACACGCGTACGAAGTGGCGGGAAAAAGCTAGTAAAAAAAATTCTGAGACTATTATTGTAATGAATAACAAATTTATTAAAAATAAACAGATTATTGCGTTAAAAATCACAGATTGCCTTCTCGGTACTTCTAGGTAAATAGTCGGTGATAATTTGATTGTCGGCTGATTATATTGTTCGTTTGATCCTTAAAGTAATTTAATTTTGAGCGAAAGGCGCTGTTGATCTCGTTCTGAAGAAATATACTCCATTTGCAGCTCTGAAAATAAAAAAAATATGTTGAGTTACCTCGAAAGCAATTAATTCCATATATTGCTATTTCTGCTGATTAAAATCGGCTTAGTAGATTTCTCGCAGCTTGCTCACAACCCACAAATCTCGACACTTAGGGATCTCACGCACTAGGCAGCTACAGGGTTACTTTTTTATCACCCCGGAAAATTTTAAGGAACCCTTCAGCACACGGTAGTAGCATGATTTAAATATGTATTAATAAAAAGAATAACTCACCTATTCAATTTTATATAAATTTTCTAAAATATCCAAAAAATACTGCACTAGCTTAGTGCTGTATATTTTAAGTTTTTTTTTATTTTTTGAAAATTATAGATGTATCCTGAAACGTCACTTAAATTTTTCGGGTGATAAATAGGTAAGCCTGTATATATAGCCCCGACCCCGACCAGTGGCCGCATGCGACCACCTTATTCTGCTCGCGTTGATACATTTATGGTGTGTCAGTAACGCTTCAATAGTACTTATTGCTTCTTTAAACAGTTATTGTCGGTTAACCGGTAACTAACTAAAACATTTGTCACTATTGACTAATCACTAAGTATTACAAATAAATTGCACCATAGGTACCTTTTAGGTATGAAAGTGACAACTGCAGTCCCAATGTTAAAATTAACAGAGAACCATAAATATGAACAGTCGCCCACCTGGTCATAAAAAATGAGCCATCACGACTGCTTATGTATGTGGCCGCCTCTTGTGAGGGACTCCTGACTCCTAGGAGGTTATTGTCAAAAAAAAATCTATCAGGATCAGAGGCGTCTTTACCTATGGAGCAGGGTGTGCGTTGCACCCGGGCGCCGCGGTCTCAGGGGTGTCGCAGGGCGCTACTCGGCGCTCAGCACGCTTACTAGAGGACGCTTATGCTAATGATTGCACCAGGGCGCTACGTGAGCTAGAGACGCCTCTGATCAGGATCGCATTGAAATGAGTAGTTATTGCGGCGTCGATACAAGACTGTGGTGACTGTCTGATATAAAACCGTAATGGATGCACGTTGAATGTCAGAATTGCAAGCGATCGCGAAAGATTTTCGTTACACAATCAATGGGCTGTTGTTGTTGTAGGAAGTTATTCAGATACAAATATTCCCACACATTGGTGAGTTTCCATTTGTAGGAATTATTGTCTGTAACTATAGCAGGCCCGACATACTTTCTTCTGTAAAAAGCCTTTGATTTGATGATGAATTTATATTAATCTTTTGGTTTTTGAATCATGTATTTAACATCTGTTAAAATATCTAAATTGGCAGCGAACTAAGATTAAGAACCTAGCTAGGAATGGTTTGACTTCGACCACAGACATTTATATTTATTACATGGTATTTTGTATACAGTGTCGGTGGCGAATAAGCATTAAGCCCACAGCAATTATTGTAAGAGAATATTCCAAATTTCATAATATTTTTGCATACAAGAATATAACTGAAAACATATCCCGACAAAATAATCAAATTCGAATTTTGCGGCTTCTTTGTCACAGATGTTCACTGTTAATAAAAACATGGAACTGTCTAAAACATCAACTTACGTCTTAGGTTTAGTTCCTCCGAAGATAGCGTTTCTGTCGCCAGTGCAAGCCTGTTTCATAGCGTCTTGGTAATTTTCGCAAGCAGTTCCAACAAACTTAGCGGCATCGGTGGAGCCGGCGGCAATGACTGACTCAGCATAATAGACATATGAGTAGCGCTGTGAGCAGGGTGCGTCGGAGCCGCAGGCTGGCTGCTGAATGCCGCCATTCGCATAGAAGTCGATGTGACCCAAGGGTCGATCGTAGCCCCGCACTCCGGCGGAGGTATGAAGAACCTCCACCACGGTGGCTGCGTCGGGCCCAAGCCGGTCTGGATGATGTGTCCACCCATGGAAAGATGGGTCCAATGCTGAAATTATCCAAAATAAATATATTTTTACGCCAGCTCAGAAGGATGCGTTTGCTGCTGAATTGGTTTTGTCTACATATATCATAATAAAGTAAATAAAATAAATCAGAACATCACTTTTTGGTATCACGTACATGCCTCAGATAATTTTTTAAATATCGTCCTTATACACCATGCTTGGCCAATACCTTATCAAACCGAAATCTATTTATGTTAACATAGGTTGTTATATAAAAGTTATGGCGTCTTTGAAAATTCGAAAATGTAAAATTAATTTTGCCAATAGTTAGGTCTGCCCTGCAAATAGTTAGTTCTGTGAAAAAAATGTATGAGGATTATGGGGAATGAAAAAATTAATTTTACAATTTCGAATTTTCAATGACGACATATTTTTATAGCATCTAAGCCTTTCAACTTTGGATAATTAAATACTGATGAAAGTGGTGTTACTAATGAAAGTCCCTGAGTTTCAAGAAGTTCTCTCGTGCGTTATGCCAATGAGGCTTTAAAAATGTTTGTACTCACCAACAATATGCGATATATTTCCATTTATCTGTCTAGCTGCAACACCAGCAACGTACGCTCCAAGGCCATATCCCACAATTCTTATCTGAGATGGCTGGTAAGAGAAGTAGCTTCTGAGAATGTTGACGAATTGACTGACGGCGCCTGCGCAGTCTTTGACTGCGGCCAAGCCCCCCGTATATGTGGCGGAAAGATACCTCCAGTCAACAGCCAAAACATTTACGTCCTCCGCTTGTAAATGTGCTGTAAAAATCAAAATCAAAATATTTTTTATTGTATAGAATCACACAGGATTACTTACAATCGTCACTTAAAAAATAAAGTTACCGTGACTTCGGAAAACGCGCCCAGTCTGAGAAGAAACCACAAGAAAGTCATAGGGGATTTTTTTATGTGATCGTATTCACAATCGTTTTGGTATAGTAAATACAATCATTTACAACTAGAACTGGAACCAGAGCGATTGGGTGTTTATATCCAAGGGTTTTTATCATTGAGGTAAGAAGCAGTATCATAATATGCCAGTATCATATATTATTGCCAGAACGCATGCGCCTTAGCAAAGCCATATCCAAGGCTAAAGCAAACCCACTCATAGCAGTGAGAGATGCAAATGGAAGACTGACAGAAACGGGAAACGAAACATTAGCTATTATGTTTGATGCACACTTTCCCGGTTCTACATCTATTAGCTCTAATGCAGACGAACAGACCCCTAGACAAAGACCAAGAACTCACACCACAAGGGAGAACTGGACGTCGGCTAAAAAGGTAGTAACAGAAGAGAGGGTTCGATGGGCGATAAGAAGCTTTCAACCATACAAATCACCCGGCCCCGTCGGGATATATCCCGTGTTACTACAACAAGGTGAAACAATACTGGTTCCTATCCTATGCAGACTCTTTAGACAGAGCATGCATAGCATTTGGATACATACCAGAAGTGTGGACACACATAAAGGTAAGCTTTATACCGAAGCCGGGCAAAGCTGACTATGAACATGCAAAGTCATTTAGACCGATAAGTCTCTCATCCTTTCTGCTGAAATCGATAGAGAAACTCATCGACAGGTGCATTCGGGACGGACGGCTTAGGAAACGGCCATTACAGGATATGCAATGTGCTTACCAAGCAGGAAAATCAACCGAGACTGCTCTTCACTATGTGATCAGCAGGATCTAAGAGGCACTGGGTTCAAAGGAGGTGTGCATGGGCGCCTTTCTTGATGTGGAAGGCGCCTTTGACAAGACTACATTTGATTCCATTAGTAGAGCGGCGAAACTACATGGCATCAAAGACACCATAATAAGATGGATTAATTGTATGCTAGAGAGCAGAATCATTTCTGCAAGAATATTAGGCGATACAATGAGCGTTACAACCACCAAGGGATGCCCACAGGGAGGAGTCCTGTCTCCTACACTTTGGTGTCTTGTGATAGATCCACTGATCGAAGAACTGAACAAAGGACCACTGATCACAGTAGGTTATGCTGATGACATAGTAATCTTCGCTAACGGCAAGGTGCCAAATGTGGTAGCCAGCCTGATGCAGGGGGCACTACAAAGGGTTGAGCACTGGTGCAGGGAGACACGTCTTAGTATCAATCCCAAAAAGACAGTGATCATCCCGTTCACAAAAAAGAGGAAGCTCAACGATATGAGAAATCTGAAAATATACGGCTCTGAGATACCATAGTCCACAAAGGTGAAATATCTAGGAGTTACCCTAGACAAAGAACTAACGTGGAAGGAACATGTAGACCTCACTGTTGAAAAATCCGGAAGGATACTCAATATGTGCCGGTCTACTTTTGGTAAAATCTGGGGTCTCAACCCTAAGATACTCTACTGGATTTACAAAATAATGATACTACCGATCATAACATATGACAGTATTGTGTGGTGGCCAAGAACGAAACTTGTCACATGCAGGGAACTACTAGGTAGATTCCAAAGGCTGTATGGCTATTACGGGGGCTTTCAAAACTACCCCTACAGCGGCTTTGGAGAGATTTTTGAATCTCGAACCATTCCACAGTGCCGTACAAAGAGAAGCCATGAGAGCACTCTACAGGCTCGGAACTTTGGGAATGTGGAATGCAAACCGGCCACCCACAAAACACACGGCATTCGCGTCTGAAGGAGACAATCTGCTGCTGAGCATGACCAGCGACAGAATGTTACCTAAATATATATTTAGACGACTTTTTGAGGTACACATTCCAACAAGGCAGGAATGGGACAAGGGGCTGGCATCCCCTCAAGGGAACAGCATGATCTGGTATACAGATGGATCGAAAATGAAATCTGGTACAGGGGTAGGAATACACTGCAACAAAACCGATATATCAATCAGCATGGGCGAGCTGGCAACTGTGTTTCAAGCTGAAACATATGCTATCCTAGCCTGTGCACAGGAGAATCTAGACAAGGGTCGCAAAGGCCTAAACATCTAGATTCTCAGTGATCAAGCGACTCTCAAAGCGCTCCTGTCATACAAAGTGGAATCCAAACTAGTGTTGAATGCCATCGAAGTACTGAACAAATTGGGTAAAACCAATACAGTACGTCTAGTTTGGATACCAGGTCACAAGGGTTTCGCCGGAAACGAGAAGGCTGACTACTTGGCAAGAAAGGGATCGGAAACATAATTGGTAGGACCGGAACTATTTGTCGGGATCACTTCAAAAACAGTCAGTACAGGTCTAAGAACTCAACTGCAAATGAGGCACCAAGAAGAATGGGCCAATCAAAAAGGAATGAATCACGCCAAGCTCTTCATGGGTATGGATAATTGGCTCAAATTTACACTGAGCTCAAGCAGATATACCAGATTCGCCTACTGTTGGGTGCTCTAACGGGACACTTCGGCACTAGGATCATGCCAACCAGGATGGTACACGCTAGTTCCAAAATCTGTAGGGCCTGCAAGGAGGGAGAAGAGAGAATGGAGCACCTGCTGTGCCACTGCGATACCCTAGCCTGCAGGAGATTAAGGCCGACGGGAATTGGATACCCAAAACCGGAGGATTACAGGGCCATACCACCGAAGGACATTGTCGAGCTCATGGGCACGATAGACTGGACCGTAGGTGGCGATGGCTTTACGGACTAAAGCTTGGGGAAGCACAAAAGATCCATGGTGGGTCGAAGTGCGAAGGCTCAATTTGATTGGGCCGCCCCAACCCGAAGATAAGATAAGATAAGATCATATATTTTTATGAGTTTTCATGTATGATAGTATTTTCATGAAAATCTTAAAGACCGCACCACCATTTATTTATTAATGCTTACACAAAAAATACACGATACCCCAAAGTGAGTGTACGCAAAATTGAATTGAGTACAAGACTGAAAAAAATAAGACACCTAATCAATTACCACATTATAAGCTATTATTATAAGCTTCTTAGCCAAGAAACAGACATTTAAGACAGAGATTTTACAGTTGAGCTTCTTTATTATACTCGTATACACAAATTAAAGTAATCAACTTTTCATTCTTACTTCGAATTTCATAACAGACACTTGTCAGGCCGGGCCCTCACTCTATATGAGGTCAGATTTTTGCTTTGGCAAGTCGTGATTTTGAAACTTTTTGAGGTAAAAAAGCGGTATTCTTTCGTCGAAAGCGGGACGTAGTAAAAAAACGTAAATAATCCGATTTTTTAAGTTTTAAATTACGTTTATGTAACAATAAAATTAATAGCAAAAATAGCCATAGAAAATGTATTTTAATAAAAATAAACTTGTCTGTGCTACCCACCCGGCCGTGCTTTCTCAGCACGCTGCACGCACGGCAGAGTTATCCCCGAAAAGCGGGACTGAGCCTGCCCCGCGCGGGACATTTAATTTTGATTAAAAAATCGGGACGTCTAGCAACACTGTGCTCTACCTACATCTAAATATGCGAAAATATGTGACATAAACTGTCATATCTTTTGATCGCGTTGACTTACAAATATTTAATTTTTATTTATTTTACGATTTTATTGTACACAATAAAACACAAATAACAGGCCAAACGGCATACATATGGGCACAAAAAGGTCTTGTGAAATCTATTCCAGTAAACCTACATTAGGAAAATTTTCGCAAATCAAAAATAGACGCGATGTGTACACAAAAATTAAATACTTATAACTCTAAGTCACCTCTAAGTATACAAAAAATATATACAACGTGTCTCATAACTCCCCATAAAAATTATAATATTTAATTTTATTTAAACTATCAAAAGTGATAACATAAAACTGTTCTAAAATTGAACTTTCATACATTTTCAGTGATATATGACAATAATATAATAATTATTATTATGAGACACGTTGTATACAAGAAAAAAAAATATCATTTGTTCACAGTTGAAACAAGTAAAATTATTTAAAAAAACTCTTTTGAATAAACTCTTTTAGTACTCGTCAATACGAATCAAATGAGCCCCAACTCGATGGGGTTATGTCATTTTATTGCGGAGTTCCTATGGCCACTTTCCAGCTCCAGCATAAGATCAGCTCCATATCATCATAATATTGCATTGTCACGCGATATACACATGCATGCAAAATTTCAGCTCAATCGGAAACCGGGAAGTGGGACAAATTTAACTTGCAAGCTTTCATTACAGACACTAGACAGATGAAAGTAAATAAAAGCTTGTAAAAGACCGTAGATCTGAGTATTCGATATAATCAATTTCAGTTTGATATGTCTACACCTTCCCGAGAAAATGGGTCTTGACAGACAGACGGACAACACACTGATCCTATAAGGGTTCCGCCTTTTCCTTTTGAGATAAGGAACCCTAAGTAGACGAAGCTTAGGATTCGGGAAACAATACACTAAATAATACTCGTACCCATACCATACACGTACACAGCGCTCAAGAATTATCTGTAGTCCTTAATGTGATCTTTTTATTTTTAAATGCATTTTTAATATCATTATCAATAGACATGCGATGGCATATTCACAACACTTACCTTGAACAACGTTGGAGTTGAATGCTTCAAAACTATCTTTTTCACTATGAATAGTGATGATAGTGCGAACTGTAGCCCCGAATGTGGATGACATGATAATGTTGGGATCGGCGACCAATACTTGACTAACTTGTGGGTTGGTTCTGAAAAACAGATGTGATGGATGACTTTTACAACGTTCCCAAAACACGTTTAGTGCCGAAGGTGCTTATCTATCGCTTTGTGTTTGAAATTGATAGAGGGAATTATTTTTAAACGCGTTTAGCGTAAAATATTTTTAATGAATATAATGCAAGTCACCCTTCATATCACCCTAATAAAAGTATACATACGTCGGGGGCTTAGTTTTGTACCACTGCGAAAAACAGACAATTATTCAGAGAGATAGCGATATGGAGGCATTTGAAATGTGTACCAACCATTTGAAATGCTTCTCTATAAGTATAAAAATTTAATAATAGAATTGCTAAACAGTGTTAGCTCAATCACTTCTACTCTCCTTAATTGACTACGCTGACGCCGCCTGGGCCGGTTTGTCGGAGGAGTTATTAGACAACTTGGAGCGTCTACAAAATGTAGCCATTAGGTTTATTTTTAATCTGCGTAAATATGACCATGCTTCTTACTATCGCTCTCAACTTAAATGGCTCCCAATTCGCCAGCGCAGAGATTAACATGTTCTATCCCTACTTTACAATGTTATGTTTCTTCCAACTTCCCCATCATATCTAAAGTCCCAGTTCTCTTTTAGGTCCACTTCTTCGTGTCGTATTTTACGATCGAATTTTAATTTAACTCTTGACATTCCACCCCATAGTACTGATTTTCTTTCATACTCTTTTCCCGCATATGCCGTTCGGCTATGAAACTCTCTCCCTGAGAGTATTAAAAGAGCTCGTACACTGGAGTCTTTTAAGAATCTAGTCCGAAATCACTTCCTATCCTTATATCTTTAGCTAAATCACTCCTTCATTGTCCATATTTAGCTACTACTGCACCCATCCCCGATTTAAATTCCTTTTTTATATTTCCTTGGCCCCTAGGTTGCCTGGAAGAGATTTCTTTTTAGCAATAAGTCCGCCTGTGTTGTACATATGTGCCGATTAAAAAAATCTTTTTCTATATTTTTGCGTGCAATAAAGTATTTATTATTATTATTATTAATTATCCTACACAAAAAGAATTTTATCTACACTCATGTTCTAATTCTAATATTAAGAACTCAACACTAATATTTTAAAGGCATAACTTAAAGCCCTTGGCCTTTTACAAATTACATTATAATACAGGTTCGCCATACAAAACCAGTACTTTAATGTAACTCGAATTCCAATAAAATACAGTTCGATTGACGAAGCCCGACCAAGGAGGTTTTGTCACAATTTTCTTTTGTGCCAGTACATTGTCTATGGCGGCGCGTGCAACAGCGCATGCGCGGTAGAACGTTGGTGTTGGCGCCATTTCTCTGAATTTTTCATTCATTATTTTGCTGTTATTGGTTAAAATAATATAAATGTATGTAGTTTTAGATTTCTGTATTAGTTTCACAATTGCACTGTGCAAAATGCAAATAATTATTAGAATAAATGAGTTTGATTTTGTTTTAATTTTGTGTCTTTTATTTAATTTAGGTAACCACTGATTGCATGAGTGTAGATAAAGTAGTGTATGAAATTGCACATAATTAGGTCTTAAAACACACTTAAAACATTAGGTGGTACTATTAAAATTCTCGGCAAGCCTCGAATTTTAAACACACACTAGTGTTTTAAGACCCCCTATTATGTGACTATTTCATAAACTACTATTTCAATTTGAATCAGTAGTTCCTGAGATTCAACCAAACAATCAAACAAACTCTTCAGGTTTATAATATTAGTACTTATACTTAAATATAATAAGTATAATAATTAGAATACTTCTACATAGGGCTTGTATCGAACTGTGGATGCAGTGTAGCTAACATGACAATGATGAAAAGTATTGCCATGCAATAAGCAACCCTTGTTAGGGAATTTCGTGAAATACCCCCTTACCATTGTGGCTTTGAGCAAGGTTGAAACAATATTGAAACAGAGACACCGCTCTTGCTGCGATATAGTGCCATCCCGCTCTCAGTGCGGCTATGATATTGTTTAAAGCGATCATGGTATGGGGGCTGGCCTGGCCTTAGTACCTACTAAATTACATCAACCTACCTTGTGTACAAATGAAAAGTCACATCACTACCAACATTTTGGCTGGAAGCTGAAAAAAAGAGCTGATGTTAGTACCGAAATATTGTTATTTATATAACATTTTAAAATATTACCATGCTATTCTGAATTTCTTATAAGCAATGAATACACCAAAAACATCGTTATGTTTAAATTTCTAGTAAACAAATTGTGAAAATACGCACCCGGCTGACTATAAAATGACGCCAGCCGCTGTAGCATGACCACAGATGACTACCAAAACACAATATGGTAAAGCGGTTTATCACGGTAAACTGTCAAAATACGATAAAAATGTATCGTATTCTGACAGTTCACCGCGATAAATTCTATTTATTTTCAGTGCCAATCCCAAAATATATTCAGTATTAAAATGCTACTCAGAAAAGGGATGGTTAAAATTTATAAATATCTTCGTGATTTCTTCCCGCGGCTGAAGCTGATTCAATAGTTTTATTACTAGAAATGTTATTGCTATTACAATAATAGATTCACTTATTCGTATTCGTAGAATATTCCAGTAGGTGATTTACGTAGCAATAATTCATAAGATTATCCTTATCGTAAAACAATAAAGAAAATCTCTTTATCAAATTATATTGCGTGCTAATTTCACAACGGAATTATTTAAATTGCTTCTTTGACGAAAATTTAGAATTTAAGTCTCTAACGGCTTCCTATGAGTAAAGAGAGTGCCGGGCCTTCATTTTTAGCCATCCCCTCCGTAATCCTAAATTGTAAATAGACTGGTAGGTACAGTCGGCAATACGCCAAGCGACGACTTTCGTAATGCAAATGTATACATTTGCATTACGAAAGTTGTCACTGCTACAAACGTCATAAAAGCGGTCTCAAAGTCTGACGTGTTCCTGTATGTACAAATCACTGAACGATCCAAACCAAATAAAATTAGAAGTTCGATACCTAGTCCGCAACCAGACCTTAACCTAGGCCCAAAAGGGCCATTACTCGGAGCGGATGAAGAACGACACAAACTTGAAATGCAATATTAGTCTTGTTCTTTTGTGTCTAACAGCTCTTTCTGTTAGGTATTAGGGTCATAATTATTTTCCAAAGATATAGTTGGCATGAACACGTGCACAAGAGATGAAAATATCCAAACATTTTACACTGATCCGGAAGGGTTAAAACATCTTTGAACTTTCAAATACTACACCGATGTTGCTAGACGTTATACTGTTATAAATCTTAAATAGACAGAACTATAACAAGGAAATAGGCATACCTGCAAATGCAGCTGTAAGCAATAGCAGGCACTTCGCGGGAGCGTACATTCTGATAGGAAAAATAACACTAAACCCAGCGAAACATACAACGTTTTATATACATATAACATGTAAATCGTACTGAAGGTAGATTACATACGTGGAAAACGAGTAATCTTATTCCGATAAATGTTAATCCTGAACATTATAAATATTTATCACATAATTATCTCTGCGATAAAGTTATAGTATATTTCAATACTTAATTTCAAAAATATGATATCACAGCTAAGACAGGTAGAGCGCCAAAGGAAATACCTAAATAATCAAAAGCCTCGAGTCTGCTCTAGTGTTGCCAACTCTACTTCTATTTACGTAAATCCACGTATTTTTTAGGTCTTAGCTAAAATCTTTTTACGTAGACTTTGTGTTATAAGAGTTTATTGCTATTTTTTTGAAAATGAGTTCTTCAGTTATAAATAATTTTAATTATAGTAACATTTTACACGAACTTTTTTAAAAGAGTAACTGCATAGTTTCTTTTTCTCTGTAGAAACTACATTCCGAACGCAGAGGTGATTTTAAAATGTTATATTTAAAATTGTTGAGCGATTTATAGTGCCTATAAAAATAAAAAAGTGTTTTTGAGTCGTTTCGGTCTACTCATACCCTCTTCATTTTACTCAAAAAAGTACGTAGATTTACTAGTTACTATTTCTTCGTAATTTTTTTATCCGGATCTATGCATTTTTCAAAATCCGAGTTGGCAATGTTGTCTACTCTAAAGAGGACTCGAATCCAAAATCTGACTCTAATTGTTTTTTCAACTAAGAGAGTGATTTTTTTAAATAATGTTTTTAAAGAAAAAATAATAATTAGGAATCATTATTATCACATCACACTTACCTCTAATCGTTGTATGGCTACAACGGCTAAATTTTCTGTATGTTTTCTGTAATTTACTTATACTACTACCACTAATACAAGTACTTTCACACGAGCTCTTGAAACCAGTTTAAAATAATTATAAAAAGAGCAATAAATATTTTATTATTACATTTTTTACTAAAAAAGTGAGACTAAGCAAACACTGCGCTTTTATTGGAGTTACACGCTTTACACGTATTAATAATACATTACTGCCGCGGTCTATATAATGACTACTTTGCTGGTCGCGCTGATGATGGCCGACAGCGCAGCGAAGCGCAGCTCCAGGCCGACACAGCGCGGTCAGCGTGCAGCACTTGATGGACGAGCTGAGAAAAAGGCCGAGACCGTAGGTCGAGGCCTTTACAGTGAGGACAGCAAGGGCTGCAATGATGGCCGGAAGCTGGAAGGCCTAGAGCGTAGCTAGGCTAGCTCGAGGCAATCATAGCGTGACCAGTCATTGTGAGCCAAGGCTTGTATAGTGCTTTACTCAAAAATGCAAGTACCTAATCTAAATAAAACCAGCAAGTAATTTAAATAAAAAATATATTAATTAACTAGAAGCAAAACTTTGCCGGCCGCTCCTTGAAACAGAACGGCAAGGTCGACTTTGCTCAAACAAGGTTTTCAAAATAATGATCACATTACATGCATTTTTGAGTAAAAACGTGTTACAGTATGTACATCACGATAAATTATGAGCATCGAAAAACATCAGAAACAAGCGTCTAAATTATCAAAGACAATTGAGAATAAATAAATAGGATTTTTTTTTTTAAAAAAAAGCTTTTATTATTGCATTGTCACGTGATATACATATGCATGCAAAATTTCAGCTCAATCGAAAACCGGGAGGTGGGACAAATTTAGCTTGCAAGATTTCATTAAAGACACGGGACAGGTGAAAGTAAATAAAAGCTTGTAAAAAGTAGTTTGGCCCTAAAAATTGTTTACAATCACAAGAGCAGCTCTATGTCATTATACTGCCTTTTTTTGGGGGGGAAATGCGAAAAACAGAACGGCAAGGTCGACTTTGCTCAAACAAGGTTTTCAAAATAATGATCACATTACATGCATTTTTGAGTAAAAACGTGTTACAGTATGTACATCACGATAAATTATGAGCATCGAAAAACATCAGAAACAAGCGTCTAAATTATCAAAGACAATTGAGAATAAATAAATAGTATTTTTTTAAAAAAAAAAAAGCTTTTATTATTGCATTGTCACGTGATATACATATGCATGCAAAATTTCAGCTCAATCGAAAACCGGGAGGTGGGACAAATTTAGCTTGCAAGATTTCATTAAAGACACGGGACAGGTGAAAGTAAATAAAAGCTTGTAAAAAGTAGTTTGGCCCTAAAAATTGTTTACAATCACAAGAGCAGCTCTATGTCATTATACTGCCTTTTTTTGGGGGGGAAATGCGTAACCGCACCGTACCCGTCGTTGGCTAGACGGCAAGCGTGTGTGGGGCTCTCCCGGCAGAGTGCCAGGCCTACCCACCAACACCCCTCGGTGTTCTCCCTGCCCTTATGGGCGCGCTAGGTAAGGTCCACACTGCGACTCCACTACGCACACGCCCAGGGGCCCAATTCCGCTAATCTTAACGTTGCTATCGTGTCTTGATAGCGTTTCAATAAAACTTCTTTTGTTGTTTTTATACGCTTTTCCTTGCACTGTTTATTAGTACTACAATTTCTTGATAAGTTAATAGTGACAAATACTTCAGTTAGTAATCGGTTAACTGTCTCAAAAAGCGATGCTATTGAAGCGTTATTGACACGCCACAAATGCGTTAACCCTAGCAGAATAAGGCCCCAGGATACCATTATAATGCCTAGATTGTGTCATCTTCGGAAACATGCAGTTAGCCGATGCCTATTATTTATCTTGAACTACTTGTACCTGACGTCATAAAAATATATTTTATTCCGACGTCATACTAGTTCTTTATCTCGATAAAGCTTAATAGATTTTATTGATAAGAACATTATATATTACGGGGGCCTTACCATGATCGTTTAGGGCAAGGTTAAATATAGAAACGGACACATTACTTGCAGCATATAACGCCATCTCGCCCTGAACGAAGGGAATGCCTTTCCGCACCATTCGAGCCCCTTGGTTAGGGATAGGACTGCCATACGTCCCGGTGTACCGGGACATGTCCCGGTACACCGGGACGTATGGCAATGGTAATCCCGGTTTGTAGCGTTATGTCCCGGTCAATAATTCAAGATAATATGGACGAGTCGTAATTCGTACTGTTATGCGGGATACGCGAATTTAGGTTTTAAAAATAGTACTTTCTTTTAACACTGAAAATAGTACTTTATTAATGGAATTATTTTTAAGAATTAAATAAAAATGACCCTTCGGCAGCCGGACCGGTCTTGTTGGGATTCGAGACGCAACTGACTGTCTGATGCAATACGACTGAGAGCCTATGTCGCTGAGTCGGCATTAGAGTGCATAATCCTGTACATGTGCCATGTATGACAATGCTTCGAAAAGTCAGAAACTCTGAAAAATAAGAATAGGCAAAGTGACACTGAGAACGCGAACATTGAATAAGAAAAATTAATGCTAAGATAATAAGGATGTTATTCTTTTGTTTTAATGTTGATTTTTAATCAATTACTTATATTTAATTTTAATAAAAACCCTAAAAATCAAAAATTAAACTTAAATTCATTCGTAACGAAGTAAAAGTCTGATTTTTTTACTATTTTATCTACACTCATGTTCTAATTCTAATATTAAGAACTCAACACTAATATTTTAAAGGCATAACTTAAAGCCCTTGGCCTTTTACAAATTACATTATAATACAGGTTCGCCATACAAAACCAGTACTTTAATGTAACTCGAATTCCAATAAAATACAGTTCGATTGACGAAGCCCGACCAAGGAGGTTTTGTCACAATTTTCTTTTGTGCCAGTACATTGTCTATGGCGCGGCGGCGCGTGCAACAGCGCATGCGCGGTAGAATGTTGGTGTTGGCGCCATTTCTCTGAATCTTTCATTCATTATTTTGCTGTTATTGGTTAAAATAATAAATAATATAAGCTAAACTATAATAAGCTAAGCTATAATATAGTTGGCAGCTTTCTCGCTCAACGTATTAGTTTAGCAATTCAGCGAGGAAACGCTGCCAGTATCTTCGGTACAATGCCGCAGGGGCCATTTTTAGATGTAATTTAGTTTTAACTAATGATTTTAATTTAGTTTATAATATTATTTTAGGTTCGTATATTAGGTATTTAGATTTAGTATTCCATTTATTGTTTTTGTATGCTGCTTGTTATCAAACTTCTATCCTAGATACTAAATAAATATAAATGTATGTAGTTTTAGATTTCTGTATTAGTTTCACAATTGCACTGTTCAAAATGCAAACAATTATTAGAATAAATGAGTTTGATTTTGTTTTAATTTTGTGTCTTTTATTTAATTTAGGTAACCACTGATTGCATGAGTGTAGATAAAGTAGTGTATGAAATTGCACATAATTAGGTCTTAAAACACTCGTGTGGGACTATTAAAATTCTCGGCAAGCCTCGAATTTTTAACACACACTAGTGTTTTAAGACCCCCTATTATGTGACTATTTCATAAACTACTATAATTAAAGTGTTCTATAATGTGCCTCGAGCTTTTGAATTGTTCATAGTTTACCATTTTCTATTCCAAATGTCCCGGTTGATAGTTCAGAACTTATGGCAGCCCTAGTTAAGGCGCATAGTGCTCCCAATGACCTTGCGTCGATCGTCCCGCACTGATTACATAGGAGTGAGTGAGTGAGAGTGAGGGGAATATTCAAGCAAACCTTTACGCGTAAGATGAATTATTTCAATAAAAAATTAATAAAGGCGAATAAAAAAAATCTAAAAAGACCATCCCCTAGAATATTGTTCACTTTATTTATTGAAATCGAAAGTATGTGATTTAACCCAATATTTACGAAGCGATTAGGTTTATAGTTTTAATATCGAGGCATGTTTGGGTCACATTTTAACCAAGTTTTAATTATTTTATCAAAAAATTAAAAAGACCTCTAAAGAATGCGTTGAATAATAACATATATTTTTTATAGATTTTTTATTCAATATTTATGAAGAGAACCGGTTTTTTCTGCAGTGATTTTTTATGATTGACGTTACTATGCGCCTTAAGGAGCATAGCTGTGTGGGACTCCACTTGTGGCAGAGTGCCCCGACTAATCACTAAACCCCTCTCAATCACCTCTCTAGCCATATTTACGGCTACAAGTCTGCGCAGAGCACTGTCTTGCGTCAGTCAACTCCAACGTAAAAGTTCTTTTTATTATCTTATCCAAAATGAATTTTTTCAAACTTTTTAAAAGGAACATAACGGCATTTAGTTATTTACATCAGTACACTCAAAATCGCTACGATTGTATGAGATTTTATTATAAAAATTAAATCGAAAATCGGTATACTGGACTGGACGATGCACTTTATTAGGACAAAGTATAGAATTTTAACTTTTATAATCTTGTAAATTAACTGATCTCTTCATATTCACTGATAGGCTTCATACTTATTGAGGTAGAGTTGATTTTGCACGATTCCTGTAAGAAAAAAAAAATTAAAACTGGCGAGATCTCTCTTAAGCATTTGGTGGTATTTCGAAATCATTTCTTTCAAATGGATATACAGTTATCTACTGTCTATTGATAACTGTGCATCCAATTGAAAAACTTTTGATGCAAAGAAAATTTAAAAACATTATTGGAAATTTTGCCTTCCTAAGATTAATTCGTTGAATTCTCCCCGTCCCTCTTTTCTATATTCCTTAAGAATTTATACATGGCTTGCTGAAATTTCTTCAAAGTGATTACCATGGAACACACAAAACACTGAAATTGCGATACATCAACATTACTTTTGCAACCCCTATCGCCAATTTCTCATACTTAAAACAAATGTACATACATATATTGCACCAATAGGAAACTTTTAAGCTATTGCATAGCTTTTATCGCGGGTATTGAGCGCGGCGACCGAATCAAGAAATTCCGTAACGAAAAAAACCTAACACCTCACACTCCGACCGGCAGGCCTATTCGCTAACTACGGTTGGTAACTAGAACTGTCCATTACTAGTTAAGTGATCTTATGTCTTACGGCAGCGTTCATGATAGCAGTAATGGATGATAAGTTCCTTTCAAAAATGACAGTACTAGTTGGCAACCGAAGTTAGAGAATAGGCCTGCGGCACAGCGGTGCGGCGTTGAAAGCCGTGCATCGTCTAACGTCGTTTCAGTTCGGCAGACTTCGGCACGGTATTTTGACGCGGTATTTTCCAGATATTTAGAGGATATCAAGTCTCAAACTTATGTTTCTTATTTCATACCATAAACCTATAGTTTCAATGATAAAAAATCCTGAATAACAACAACAAGTAAGATAATAAAAATATTTTAAAGAATATTAACTTCTCATTTATTCAATAAAAGAAAAAAATTTTTTGCTTATCGGTTACCACGCTCAAAAAGTGTAACTTGAATTATTATCAAAGAAAAAACTTGAATTAATATCAAAGAAAAAAAATACGGCATAAATAAAATAAATAAATAATTATAATTGCATAAGTTGATAAAAAATGCTATGCAATAGCTTTACCGCGGCAGTCCCCGAGTGCCACTTTAATTTTTTTTTTGGTTAGACTAGCCTTAACAAATAATAATGTAAAAACTATCACCAGACCTACGCATAATGCCTAAATGTTGCAATTCTTATCTATTAGCCATATTACGCTTACAGCAGTGCATATGGCCAAATTTCACCTTACGAAAGTAAGGTGAAATTTGGCCGTCTCCCATCACACTTCTCTACAGACGGCTTGAAGGAAAAGTTCCTTATCATAAATCTAATAGCCGCTGCAGCGTCAGTAAAATAAATTATTTCACTCCAAAGTAAATTAAATGGCTTCCCATTAGGTGTCGCAGAAAAGTCAGGACTTTAAGCACACTTTTTCCATTATTTTTGATCCCCGGTCTCCTACTTACTTAAAAAGTCGATTTCAGTTTGTGGAGGATATAACCTAACTCAACCTTCTCTCTTCTAGACGTCATATTATTGATATACTCGTACCTCTATTTCGCACTGGCTTTATGTCCGATTCCTTCACTCTACAAGCAATAAGGCTGTGGAATTCCCTACCGATTGATTTGAGATGTTTGACATCAAAGCCCCTCTTTAAGAAGAAAGTTCGAGAGCATTTCTTGAAAATTGCAAATAAATAACTTTTTCTCAAACATGCTCAGAAATGTAGGCATTATTGTAGGAAAAAGAAGACACAACGTTTGTAATTCTTGGCTCATGCATTACCTACTTTACCGGCCTAGGCCAGGAAAGTATGTATGAAAATTCATATTTGGCCGCTGCTCCAATGTTTTTCAATTTATCTATAACTTGAATTATTTAACTGTCATACAGCCAATTGCTACCACATTAAATGATAAAAATGCACTCTTCGAGCATATACAACGTGTCTCATATCTCCTCATAAAAATTATAATATTTAATTTTATTTAAACTATCAAAAGTGCCAACCTAAAACTGTTTTTACTGAATTTCCATAAATTTGACAATTATATGACAAGTTATTAAAGTTGACACATTCTTTTCGGTTAAATGAATGTTATAATTTTTATGGGGAGTTATTATGAGACACGTTGTATATGAATATGACAACAATTTTATTAAAATGTTGGTATAAAATCACACGAAAATATGCTTAATTTTCGTTGCGAGAGAACAAAGTCATAATCTGCAGTATTACATTTTTTGCGTAAAATATGATTGGGCTGTATTATGGGCTTTGTTTCCTTTGCACTAATTGAAAACTAAAAAGTACTAGTAAATCTGCTAATCAACATCTTAGTAACTAATTAACTAATCACTCATTAACTGCTTAATTACTGCTTAAATATTTCTCACTCATAAACGCTAATTAAGCGTTTCTTAGTTAAGCTACGGTTAATTGGCGTTATTTTAAATATTAAGCTAAATAACGGTTATTTATAGCGTTATTTTGACCAAAATGCTGTTACCCAATACGAAAATTTAAAAAATGTGAGCCACCATGGGACGCCTGGCAGATGTGAAACATCAAAATTATTCAGCTTTTGCCAATGGTACATACATAGTACATACTATCATTAAGCGTGGTGACGAGTCGCCACAGCATGCGTCGCCACGCCAACAGTCGGTCTGACCCGCTATAGATTTTTCACATCAAAAACAACCTATCCAAGTAAAGTCAAACTTGTCAAATCCAAATCGTGGTGTCCGTGTTGTGGTTGCGATAAAAATTATATCTATATTCTATATTGATACTTCTAAAATTCCTTATTTCTTCTAGGTCTTCCCGAAACGTAGGTACGTAACACATTATCGATTTCAAAAATATCCATTATTATAATTCACTACGCTACGTCACCAAATGTACGCAAATGCAAACTACAAAATACAAACAAATGCGCTGCGGTGTGACCAACGCTTCGTCTTTTGTGTTTGATAACGCTGCCCATGTGGATACCAGCTGTGAATTATTTCGAATTTGATCCGCCATTTTGGTAATTACGGCTCTAAATAAGGGTTCGACGCTGTTTAATTTGACAGCTATTTAAGTAGTCAATAAGACGTTGGTTAACACTAATTAATGTTTATAGGTAAACATTTTTATTAATTAACTGTTAAACTGTTATTTAATTTTAATCAACGTTTATAAGTAAGGCCGTAAATGTTCGGCTACTATAATTAATTAATTGCTTGATTTGTTTTTTATTCATATTATACTCATTTGTTTCCAATTCAATTCAAAGTCTTTATTGCATAGGTACCTACTATAATGTGTAAAATAGGTGGTTCACAAAAAATAACATCATTATGGACCCGTTGGGCACGCAATCGTTGAACGAGAGAGAGGAAGCTTATTATTATTAGGTATCTACTATTTTTTTTTTAAATAGACAACATTAAACAATATTTTAATATGAAAGGTTTTTATTTATATGGTATGATTATTACACTGAATTTTATAATTAATTCCAGTATTAAGTACGTCTTTCATTATTTCCTCGCAAATATTGAGAAAAGCACTATACATACCTCGGCGGGAATGGGATTGCCGGACTCGTAATTATTGTCTAGCATTACTCTTCCAGCAATCCCTAACTTCCCGGCCTCTGCAGTAATGTACTATATACAGATGATGAATGATGGTGCCTTGACAATAATTACGAGTCCGGCAATCCCATTCCCGCCGAGGTATGTATAGTGCTTTTCTCAATAATTGCGAGGAAATAATGAAAGACGTAAGACGAAATGACTTTTTCTCTCGCAACGAAAATTAAGCATAATATCGTGTGATTTTATACCAACATTTTAATAAAATTGTTGTCATATTCATATACGTGTCTCATAATAACTCCCCATAAAGATTATGATATTCATTTAACCGAAAAGAATATGTCAACTTTAATAACTTGTCATATCAATCGAATTTAATTGTCAAATTTATGAAAATTCAGTTTTAGAACAAATTTAGGTTGGCACATTTGATAGTTTAAATATTAAATATTAATAAAATTAAATATTATAATTTTTATAGGGAAATATGAGACACGTTGTATATGCTCGAAGAGTGCATTTTTTATAATGTGGTAGCAATTGGCTGTATGACAAGTTACATAACTCAAGTTATAGATAAATTAAAAAACATTGGAGCAGCGGCCAAAAATGAATTTTCATACTTACTTTCCTGGCCTAGGCCGGTAAAGTGATGCATGAGCCAAGAATTACAAACTTTGTGTCTTCTTTTTACTACAATAATGCCTTCATTTCCGAGCACGTTTGAGAAAAATATTTTTATTATTATATAGTTATAATATATATTTTATGTATCTGTATATATATATTTTGTATGTGTGAGTGTGTGAGTATGTGCGTGTATGTAAGTATTTTCTTTTAATATCACAATATTTTAATATTATTATTTTTTTCTTGTATGCCGCCATCTATTTTCTCTGCTTGGCCCAATGGTTGACTGGTAGAGAGCGATGTTCATCGCTAAGTCCGCCATATGTACAAACCTATTGTAACATGGAAGTATAAATAAATAAATGTTTGATAACAAAGTTGCAAAAAATATTCTTATTAAGAAACGACCAAAATAAATCATAGAGGAGGTATGGACCTTATTTCCACATGATCGCCCAACAATATTTAATTGTGGTTGTGATGACGTTGTAAAGTTCGTCGCAAAATATGGTGGCTACGTGTAGAGTCCTCGTAGCACAACTTAGGCTTGGGTATAGTGTGGCAAGCATGTATCCCGTAGAAATAACGTAGCGACCTGCATGGTTTATAGAAAATTGTAGCGACACACATAATATGAGTGTAATCGTATAGGAATCAATGTGAATGACGTTTTCGTACAAGGACTGCAACACTTGGATGTACCGATGGGCCATTTAGTACTGGGGCCCTACCATGATCACTTATAGCAAGGTTAAAACAATAATAAAATAGAGACACCGCTCTTACTGCGTATAGCGCCATCCCGCTCTCAGCGCGGTTTTAATATTGTTTTGGGCGATCATGGTTAGGGGGCTGTTCAGAAACTTCTTGTAGAGCTATTGCGCGAGTTGCGCGACTGATCTCAACGTACCTACTGTAAAAACCTGTATATTTGTTACAGTAAAACCCCGAACTACGGTAAATCTTAACATTTTCAAATTCCAGTAAAACTTAAGATTTACCAACTTTTAATGGTAACAGTCCGAACTATTCTGTGACTATTCATTACGGACTTTTACAATCATACACTCGGTAAATCTTGGAAGTTACCATCAAGTCGTGATAAATGTTGAAAATATTTTTAAGAGGAAATCAAACGGGCCGTTTTTCCATACAAACAGTCCCCTGTTTCCTGCCTGGATAATAATTATAGTTGCTCTATTTTAACAAAAAAAAAGCTATAGCCACTATTAGCATGTTTCTGTTTCCATTTTTTATTAAGTCAATTTGCTACACTAAAGAAATCACCGATATCCCGAGTGGTGATTCGTATTCGCTATACTTTGTAAACGACAGAAAGCAAATTTATTTTTAGATATCACGTCCCAAAACATAAATAACGAAAATCTTAGTTTATTTACTTTCCGCAACACTAGGTTGAGGGTTGCTATAAAATTATATCATTGATGTGTGTGTGTATCACAAAAGCCTTCAAAATATTTAGATTATTCATATTCAAAATGCAGCGTGTTTGTGTTAATTCTCCTAACTCATTTTCTTATTTTTGTGGTCATTCACTCCTAAAAGTGAAAAAAAACAATATTTTGCCTCTGTTTCGAAAGGTTTATGAAGCTTATTTTAAAATTGCCATTATTATTGGAAAAAGTCAATCAAGGAGAACACAAATGGCTTGTATGTGCAGATGGAAAGGTAGTGGCTTAAATTTTAGGGTTTCAAACTGGCTTTTCGAAATATTGTTTTCTCTGTGAATGGGATAGTAGACCGCGTTCAGATCACTTCATGAAACAAAACGGGCCTTTAAGATCCGTTTTCGTGCTTGGTCAGAAAAATGTAAAAAACGAACCATTAGTAAGTACCATGAGAGAATAGTACATTGTTACCCTAGGGGTGAAAGTAAATAATTTAGTCCCGAGACGGGGATTGGCGCACGAGCGTAGCGAGGGCGCCTATAGTTCGACTAAATAAGTCTTTAACCCGAGGTAAACACTGTGCTTTATATTACGATTACAAGGAAAGTAAAAATAAAAACATGAATTGGCTAAAAAAAATAAGAGAATTTCATTTTTAAAAATCAACAACTTCTGCTTTAGCCTCTTATGAAATCAGGCGTTCAATCCATATCTGAATCAGATGAACTCAAATCTCTGCTATACGGAGTATAAACAACAACTCGACAAAACAAGTGAAGATCGGATTGCCGCTTTTTCGCCTATTTTGTTTTTTTTGACAATCACAGATCACCGGATGAAATTGGATGCAGCTGGATGCGTATCACAAACTACGGTGCAATATGTTGTGGAAAATTCGTTCCTTACACTTCCATTTAAGTTTTTTTGCGGATAGCATGGGTTCAGTAAGTGATAAATACGGTGAAAGATTTATCAAGAAATTGCAGAGTATGATTTTCACTGTCCAATTTATGTCACTACTTCGTAAAATTTTAAGTAAAATCAATAAATGTGTTTCACTACTAAACTTGACGTGATATATATTTTTTTACAAGCTTTTATTTAACTTGCAATGTAAGTATGTAAGTATATACATAAGTATGTACGAGTATGTTCGTGTGAAATCTTGCAACTCAATTTTGAAGCAGATATCTTTAACCGATTGAGCTGAAATTTTGTATACAAATTCAGTTTGGGTGACAATGCATTTTTGACTGTATGACGTCATTCTAAATCCAAGATGGCGGCATACCCATGATGGCGGACCAATTATTATTAATGCACCCCTACAATATGGGTATCAAATAAAAGGTCTTGCTAAGAGTAACTCGAAAAATAACGTGACGGCACTATTAATCCAATATGGCGGACTTCTAAAGCTTGAAAATTAATTTTAAAGTAGATATCTTTAACCGATTGCGCTGAAATTTTGTATACACACACAGTTTGGATGAAAATGCATGGTTAACTGTGTGACGTCATTCTAAATCCAAGATGGCGGCATACTCAAGATGGTGGACCAATTATTTTATATGCACTCCTACAATATGGGTATCAAATAAGGGTCTTGCTAAGAATAACTTGAAAAATGAAGTGATGTCACTATTAATCCAATATGGCGTAGTTCTATGGCTAAAAAATCAATTTTGAAGGAGATAATATCTTTAACCGATTGAGCTGAAATTCTGTATAGACGTTCCGGCAAACGACCTTGCAACAATGATGCGTTGAATAAGATGAACAGACTGAGAAACGTGTCCAGAGATATCTAAAAAGTAAAAAATAAATTAAATGTAAAAAAACCTTTTTAAAAACAAGCTTTTTTTAAATGCGCTAAAAAGAAAAAATAACCTTTTACACTAAAACTTTTACTTATAACGTCATTTCACATTTGACACAATTTATATGACATACTCGTAAAAGCTTGTCGCGAGATTTACTTTTGTAATAGATAAACAAGTAAATTAAATAATTTGGTATAATCTAATAGTATTAAGGTAGCGAATCATAGTTACATACTGTGAACCCAGTGAAATAAAAAAGATTTCACTTTGTTTTCGGAAATAAAGATAATACATAAATAATAATATTTTGCTTTATTCCCAAAACCCACATTTACCAACCGTCATTAGTAAAACTTAACATGTCCCAATCTCTAATGGTAAAAGCCCTCAAAATCGTCTATTGTTTATAAAATCCTAAACATTTACTAACTTATGCTGGTTTATCCTAAGATTTACTAGTAAAACCTAACACTTACCGATATACGAGCTTTCACAGCAACATATTAGTAAATCATAGGATTTACCAACGTATTTTTTTATTATTTTAGTGTAATGTCCTCAAAAAACTCAAAAAGTGAGAATTGCATCAAAAGCTGTTCAAAAATGTTACGGCGCGATACGAGGGGGAGGTCAAAAATCTTCGCCTTGCTAAATTCTAAGATTTACCGAGTGTATGATGGTAAAAGTCCGAAATGAACAATGATCACAGAACACTTTTAGATTAAGAGTTAGTAAATCTTAAGTTTAACTGAAAAAATTAAGATTTACCGTAGTTCGGGCTTTTATAGTAACAAGTAGTTCGACAAGTAGTTTGCAATGGGTTCAAGACAGTAATTCAGTTAAATTTTGAAAACTTACAAAACAAGCTTCTACGTGAGCGGCATCAAAATCAACAAACACAGTCGATGGAGACTCGTGCAGCACTTATAATAATATGACGCAGGAGCAGTGCGGTTGTACGGGACGGGGTGTCTCCAGTCCACATCTAATCATACCATACATACATACCATACAATCGCGAACTAAAAATAACTCTAATATTAGGCTCATCCGTAAAGTAGGACGCGAGAGCTCCTTGTAGTATGTACCTACTTCCGCAGCAGTGGCGTGAGTAATTTCGATGTGGGAGACACGTGTGGTGTATAAAGCAATTCGGCAACACGTAGCACTGAATTCAATGTCTAATTAAAATGTACCTTATTATGTCCATAAGCTCTTATGTAGGGTTCGTCAGTGGGATGCGGTGGCTCCTTATAAAGCCTCCGTAGTTGCGGCGCGAGTAGCTGAGGCGGCGGCGGTAAGTGCGGTTTGCCACGTGCTCGGTTCACGCGAGAAACCGCTGCGCCCACGCACATAGTCACTACCGCCCCCGCCAATGTATACCACATGTATGAAACACGAAGCACTGGGTTCACAGCCTCACTGATAAAACAAATAAAATTGAATTAAAGTTAATTTAAGTAAATTTTTAATTAAGTTGACTTTACAGCATAATATAACATTGCGTTGTAATATAATAGTACATTACGACATAAATGCGTTATGGCGTAATAGAGACGAGTATGTATAAATAACCAATATACGTTTTTTAAACTCATTTGTGAGGAAACAGAATGAGAAGTCATAATATGTATGTTTGAATAAACAGAATTTTTTGATTATATAACACAAATCATTATTTTTTGTAGACAAAACTAAATAATGGTATAAAAATAAACGTTTATTAATTATATTTGAAATAATAGAGTTTATTAACAAACTTCTGTTTTAAAAAAATGAAATTATAACGAAAATAATGCGGTTATACATTATATAGCCTTATATATCTGCGTTAGTTGTAACGCATGCGTGTTTTATGAGCTGCTGTATGTATCTAAAACCCGTGGAATTAGATCCACTTTACAAGCAAGCGTGTTGAAAAATTAATTAGAGCTACGTGTAGATAATATTTCGTTGTAAGTTATTGAACGGAGCTTTGTTTTCATTGTATAGTTAATTTTATTTGGCTCTATTTTTTGTGTAATAGCACTCAATCTTAAATTAATTTAAAACATATTTACTTATATGAATTTATTGGCATTTTATTCTTTAAGATTAAAAGATAATTTTAACATAAAATGAGAGAAACAGAAACAGCAAAGAAGGCGACCTTATCGCCGAAGAGTAGTACAATTATAACAATGACTTTATTTCGTTATTCGGTGATTATTTTATTTCTGTAGAAATAAAATTGATTCTAAAACTTTATAATAGAAAAATTTAACTGACTAGTGACTCACAGTAATTCTGGAGCGACCGTAGTTGTCTCGACTAGCGTGTAGTTGTACTGACAACCATTCGTGGACAGCTCCTTGTGTGGATGCACTATTTGGCCTCGGGCAATAGCCATCTGCGCAGTGAGGCACCACCAAGCCATGGTTCCTAAGCCGCTTATACCGCCTACCAATGCGCCCTGGAAGGCAGGTACGTAGGTAGATTGTACTTTTAAATTGAAAGCACATGTTCACAAGTCAAGAAAAACAAAAAGGATTGTCAAGATTTTTAACCGACTTCAAAAAAGGAGGAGGTTGTCAACTCAACCCGTATGTTGTTTTGTTTTGTGTGTATGTTACGCGATTACGCCACCAAATTGTGGCCCGATTTCCATTTTTTTTGTATTCGATAGAGTCTACTCCTGGGGTGGTCTCAAGGTCACGAAAATCAGGATCTGATAATGGAATCCCATAAAAATCGAGGGAAACCCTTAAATTATATAGGTACGTCCAACGTGTTTCATGTTTGTTCCGAAGAGTCATGAACCGAGCTGATAAAGGAAGGATCCTTAACTTCTGCACTTGACCTTGCACATCAATTTAAATTTACATTAATCAAAAACTAAAAATAAAAACCGACTTCAACCGTGCCAAATTTTAAGACTTTCTCGGAGATCATCGTTTGGCACCGACTTCAATATACCGGGTGTAACTGAACACCCCAATAACATTTAAAGGGCATATAAATTAGATACTAAATGGACCTTCCGTGCTTGTCTGAGACCTAGAACCCCAATACTTTTAGAGTTATTTGATTTCAAACTGAAAGCAAAAACTTTCAAGTAACAACCATAATCAACTCTTAACACAAAAGAAATTTAAACACAAAATGACACGTGACAGACGTGAGCGTAGTATTTCTCGTACGCTTACGTAGGGCTGTCGGCACTTAATCCAAAAAATAATAATTTATTTAGTTTGTATGGGAAAAAAAAGTAGGTTTGTTAGCCCTAATATTTTTCCTACAGAATCTCTACTTCTGATAGATACATACCCTTAAATGTTATTGGGGTGTTCAGTTACACCCTGTAGAAGTGTGATGCTGTCTGTACCTATTCTTATATTATTTTTAACTTTGAGTGCTTTTGAAGTCTGTTTTTATTTTTTGAGAAATATTTTTTACTTCACCAGAGGGCACGCAGCTGCCTTACCTTAAAAATTCAAATCTAACTACGGCTATACTGGGACTTGGGGATCAAATATATTCAGATTATGTAATATTTTTAATTTATCCGGGTTAACAAACAATATCACAATTAAATCTTAGAGTAACAAATAATTTTACTTATTGCGAAATCCACATTGTTAACCACGCAATAGCTATTTTAAAAGTTTTTAAAATACCTACACCGAAATGGTCTATTGAAAGAGGCACAGAGAGTGAAATCGAAATTGCAATTCCATAAGTAAATTGCGCAACCAAAATCGAAAAATATTATGGCAACAATTAGTGACATTAAAAAACTTGCTGACATCAACCAAGAGGCCTCAGGCCACCCTCAGGCATTCAACGCAAGGGACCATAAATAACAGTTATATTCAATGTTAGTAATCTTACCGTTGCGTCAACCCATGGCATTAAAATTCCCATAGAAAACACGCCCAACTGAGGTCCCATCGTCATAGCCTCCAGTGTCATTGTAAGCTGTAAAATCGTACCCATTTTCTCGACAATAAACACCAAACCTAAAAAATATAAAAGGTGCATACTTTACTCACATTATAAATGCGAAAGCCATGTGTATATATATTAGATTAATCCTTTCAGAGATATCGTAGTTAAAAAGATTTCTTTTACATTATTACTACAGGAAAACTTTTGGCCTCTATCTCATCTGATGATAAGTGACAGGAAGTGACTAAAAACACGGTCGTGCTAAAATCTCATTCGAGATAATAATTAAATATTACCACCATTGATTGATACCAATCAATTTGATATTATATACTTAGATGCGATCAATTACTTTTTCGTAGTAATATAGTTCGCTACAGCGAGTTCTTATGAGAGTTATGACTATAATAGTTATGATGACTTAGTGCAAAACAAATATAGAAAATTTAATTGCTTGACAAATATAGAAAATTTGTTTAAGTTTAGTAGCAAACACCCCTATGTCCACTCAGATTTGTCAGCACCATCAATGGATCTTTTCTATGTACCCGTAGCTTAGTGGACATCATCGCAGATACGCAAATCACTCAAATTTTAGATATATAATTCATGTCCGCTCATTTACGTCTAATATAACTATTAACATTATTTACCTACACATAGTGTGCCCAGCAGTACGACGACGCCGCGCATGAGCCAATTCGCCTGGAAGTCCGAAAGCTGCCGCCTGAAGAACGGCTTATAAAAGTCCTCCAGCACCACGGCTGACATAGAGTTCAAGCTTGTCGATAATGAACTGCGACACATTGAATAATTTTTCAATACTGGATATTAAAATAGGTAAACATGTTTTAATACCAAAACAAGATGCTTAAAATAAAATAGTTTTTTCAAATCATAAATACCTTAGAGCGGCGCTGAAGATGCCAGCGACAAACACGCCAGGCAATCCCGGGATATCCCCGAGTACATCCATAACTAATAATGGCAGTAATTGGTCCTTCGCTTTAGCCAACTACAACAATAGTCTACTATTAATATATGTTTAGGAATTTTAGAATTTGTATTTCGCTTGTTATTGGATCAAGAGTCAAAAAGAAAACGAGTGAAGAATAAACAAACCTTTGTCAGTAAGTAGTGCCGATTACAATTATATTAAAATAAAATATATACAATTGATGTGTATAGTATTAACATAGAATAAAACTATGGATTAAAAAGTATAGAAACTAGCTTACTTTCGTTTGTAACGGGTCGCAATCGTAGAATCGTGCATATATAAGAAGTCCACAGTACAAACAAAGGCAATAAAGAATAGATATTCCAATACAAAATATTATCACAGCCCTGAAACATAAAAATATTGTTAAAAGTTTTTTCGAACACTTCATGTCGTCCCGCGATAATGTCATCCCTTTGATTATATACTTGTCATCCGATCTAAAGAATATTCAGCTCCTCAACATGAAAGGCGCCCTTAATAACATATGAATTGTATATTGAAATTCAAACTAGATTGCTATTCATAATATGAATAAGTAATAGACAGTAGATCAGAAACAAATGTTTAAAGATAGCCTCATTAATTTCTCTAAACTATAAAAAATATTAACTTGTTAAAACTATCGTGAGACATACTTAAAAATAATATCTACATACAGCTATACTCACGAAGTATGTCGGTTTCTGTCCGACTAGTTTCGGATCCATCGGGGACCCTTAAGAACCCTCACTCTCCCTGAAGAAGGGTCCCCGATGGATCCGAAACTAGTCGGACAGAAACCGACATACTTCGTGAGTATAGCTGTATGTAGATATTATTTATAAAAAATATGTTTTTTTATTACTTTTTAATAAAAAATACTGCACTGCACTAAATTAGGGCAGTATTTTTTGGATGTTTTAGAAAAGTCATATAAAGTTAAACAGGTGAGTTATTTTATTATTAATGTTTAATTAAATTATTTAACTACCGTGTCCTGAAGCGTCCTATTAATTATCCGGGGTGATAAGTAAGTAACCGTGTATACAGGGTGTCCCAAAAAATAGTGTCAAGCGAAAGTCCAGAGTTAGAGCACCTCTTGGAGTACCCGAATCACCCCCATGTATGTTCCGCGATTATTCGTAGTTTTAGAGTAATAATTTTTTTTCTGACTTTTTGAAAATTTCGATCTAAAGAACTTGAACATATTTTAATGTTTTTCTTTATGCCACTGAATTATCTTTAGTGCTTCTTTTATGTCTAAAATAATCAGCTTCGTAACTTTAGTGGAAATTTAGAAAACAGTAGTGTAAAGTCAAAATTTGAATGTTAGTGAATAATTACTTAAAAATTCATCTTTAAATTAAAAATTTAAACAGGCGAATTCATGGTTTCTAAGTATGTGTAAAAACTTCTCTAGACTCTGCTTTCATAATAATTTTAAAAAAAAGTACTTAATAGGGCTACTTTGGCTTAAATCGGCCATCAAAGACAGCAAGGTGAAAATTTCATAAAACTCGACTTCTGAATATTTTTTTTTAAATTCCAATTATTTATTAATAAACCAAAAATGATTGTAGAAAAGCTAAAAATTTATTATTTGAAGGTCAAAAATAACCCTGCTGCCATCTTTAATAACCTTTGAAGGTTTATTATAACTTAATAAATGAAACAAAACATTATTTTCAAAGTATTTATTATTCGATCGCTTAAAGAAAGTTTTCAAAATGACGACCTTCGTGCTCAATACATATTCTACATCGTCTAAAAAAGTTTTCTTTTAAATTTATAAATGCAATTCTGTTGTTTTTTATTGTTTCTTCCGCATGTCTTAATTTTGTTCTTAACACTGTGACGTTTGTAATGTCCTTGGCGTATACTAATTCCTTGTAGTATCCCCAGATGAAAAAATCTATGGGGTTCAAGTCGGGGGACCGTGGCGGCCACGCAATGGGCCCTCCACGACCGATCCATCTGCCTGGAAATGTTTCAGACAAATGTTGTCTAACATTTCTAGCAAAATGGCATGGAGCGCCGTCGTTTTGAAAAATCATATTTCTCCGCGTTAATAGGTCTACATCTTCTAATAAGACGCCGAGATCACGTCGTAGAAATTGCAAGTAGGCCTCGCTGTTCAGTCGGTCCGGTAGTTCGAACGGACCATCAGCTGTCCGTTTAGGATGCCTGACCACAAATTGATACTAAATTGTTCTTGGAAATTAGATTCCCTTGTGAGGTGTGGATTTTCAATACTCCACGAATGGTAGTTATGCGCATTAAACACCCCACATCGCTTAAAATGTGATTCATCAGTCCATAGAATATTTTTAAAGAAATTTTCGTTTTCAGCTTGTCTCCGTAACATTTCCTGACAAAATGCCACTCTTCTCGGGTAGTCTGCGGGCTTGAGCTGCTGAACTTTCTGGATGTGATATGGGTGAAAA
Organism: Schoenobius gigantellus; assembly: GCA_963935595.1. NCBI lineage: Eukaryota > Metazoa > Arthropoda > Insecta > Lepidoptera > Crambidae > Schoenobius > Schoenobius gigantellus. Next base: position 33,559,404 of record OZ012542.1, read on the forward strand.
CGCTCTTGATGAAGTATTCGATGTGCTTGTGATTTCGGAATTCCGATTCGACGTTCTATTGTTCTTACACTAACTGATGGATCTCTCACCACTCTGACTGATTGGACAGTATCTGGGTCACTCATTTCAGATGGGCGCCCCGATCTTCTACCTGGTAGGCGTCCTTCCATGTAAGAGTTATGTACTCTTAAAATCATGCGATGATCAGGCCAAGTTTCAGGCTGAGGTCCACCTCCATTTTGTACTTGCTGCCGGAACAACCTGGCTACTTCAGAAGCATTTCCTCTTGCATATCCATAAAAGTAATGCATAAGAGCATATTCTTGCGATGAAAAAGACATCACAAAATGAAGAGCTTGAAAAGTCCGTTAAGAATGCCAAATTTGTCAAAATCCCGTATTCACACAAAACCAAATCGTAATCGCACTCAAGGTCCGTAAAGAAAGCAAAGTTCGTCAAATAATCACAAATGAGCGTATCGTACGTAAGGCGCAAACAAAAGCAGGCAAACGACTGGCGCCAGAACATAATAGGCGCTCGGACTACACCCCCCGCCTCTTCCCCTTGTCACAAAGAATAGCATTCCTCAGTTACAGTTATCCATTTCGCCAATGAGAGTGAGAGAGATAGCAATAATGCGGTCTCTTTCATATCCTCTCACTCGGGCAATTTTTTAGCAGGTAAGTACTGCGTTACATCCAACACTACAACCGATGTGATCCGTGAGAAAAATATTTAAATATGGGTTTCATGTAGTTAATTTTTGCTAAATTGTAATTAATCTGAACCTTAGAAATTATAAAAAGACCAGATATTTTTTTTTATCATCTGATAGGAATTTGGTAAATTTTATGAAATTTTCACCTCGCTGTCTTTGATGGCCGATTTAAGCCAAAGTAGCCCTATTAAGTACTTCTTTTTTTAAATGATTATGAAAGCAGAGAATCTAGAGAAGTTTTTACACATACTTAGAAACCATGAATTCGCCTGTTTAGATTTTTAATTTAAAGATGAATTTTTAAGTAATTATTCACTAACATTCAAATTTTGACTTTACACTACTGTTTTCTAAATTTCCACTAAAGTTACGAAGCTGATTATTTTAGACATAAAAGAAGCACTAAAGATGATTCAGTGGCAAAAAGAAAAACATTAAAATATGTTCTACTTTTTTTTATTTAAAATTTTTAAGTTCTTTGGATCAAAATTTTCAAAAAGTCAGAAAAAAAATTATTACTCGAAAACTACGAATAATCGCGGAACATACATGGGGGTGATTCGGGTACTCCAAGAGGTGCTCTAACTCTGGACTTACGCTTGACACTATTTTTTGGGACACCCTGTATAAATATAGAAGACAAACATTTGATAATGATAGCATAAGCCCAAATTTTTTATTTAATAGAACTACTACACCAAACTGCCTCTCCAATTTCCTACAATGTATTTTACGCTATGCTTTAAGTAACTGTGGCTATAAGTAGCAACCTCACGACGCACACTGGGGCAAATACCCTCAGTGGCAAAAAATGCGAAAAATTAAACTCTTTTTTGAACTACCTACTACAGCCTTTTGATAAACCAGGGACCAATGCCTCATTTGACACTATCAACTCGACTGAAAACTTATACTGATTCCTGTTATAATTATCGTTTGTCAGTAGTTGTGAGAGTGCGACTGATTGTAGGTAAATAAAAGTGCCTGTTTTGATCGTAATTCTTCGCGTTATTTTAGAAAATTAGCATCGTTAAGCTATAAGTAAAGCATTTGACTTTGTTACGCATTCGTTATTACTCGATAAATTAGAAACTAAATAATAAATACATACTTGATGTCACTATTCTTGAAGTGCATTTATTTTATTTGACTGACACTTGTGTTGCATTCCTAATTCTATTGACACAGAACGATCTTCTGTAAGACAGACCAATCAGGGCCAGGCTTCGGACAGTTGACAATTTAACGCGCGAAAGATTGTGATTTAACAGATTCACTTCGATAGATAATAATCTATCGAAAAATAATGCGTTAAATTGTAAGCAGTATGTTACGGTTCACAATCTTTTAATAGTTTACAATCTCGCGAGATAGATTATAATCTAACGGTATTTGCAATCTTACGGTGACATCCTATATAAATAATTTGCCAAATTCTATTTATCTAAAATGCATTGTTTTCAGATGACATTACACTATTGATACATGATAAAAATTACATAAATATAGAAACAATTGCAAATGAATCTCTTGGCAAAATACTAAAATGGTTAGAAACAAACAACTTAAAAATAAATTTATATAATACAATTTAAAAACTATAATAGTAGAAATGAAACATCGCTGTAAGTCACAAGGGAGATAAAATTGAAGAAGTAAAAATGACAAAATTTTTAGGTGTAAATGTTGATCATATTGATGAATACCTAAACTGGAACAATCATATTATAGATACTATTGTTACAAAATTAGATATATTTGTGTACGCTCTAAATAGAATTAGACTAACCACGTCAAAAGAAGCAGCATTAACGGCATATCATGAATACGTTTCGTCTGTTTTAAGGTATGGTGTTATTTTATGGAGCAACTCAGTTGAGATAATAAGGGCATTTCGAATTTTAAAAAATGTATAAGATCAGTATGTGGCGCTAATTATTTAGATAGCTGCAAACCACTATTTGAGGCACTTAATATTCTTCCACTTCCTTGCCTATATACATATTTTTGAAATGGCAGTATTCGTAAAAAAGAATGGAGCTCTATTTTTTTTTTTGCTAGGAACCCTCACGGGTGTCCCCATAACACCCTACCAAAGTTTCATTACAATCAGATGAATGGTTTCGGAACGCATAGAGGACAAACAAACATAATAATACATTGATTTTTATTTATAGAGAAGATATTATGTTCCGGTACAACCATTAAAATTATTTACAAAAAATGTATACTGTATGGCAATAACAATTTATAAAAAAAACCAAAACATATTAAGCAATTGATTTTAAGCAAATTTGAGAATAAATTCTTCAATCATCTTTTAAACAAAATGTACCTATTACTCAATTAACAAATACTTAAATGATTCAATAAAATAAATGTTACCTAAGTATATCAATAAATTAATCATCTTTATTTATATCTTCACAATGGCTTCACAATGACATTATAGGTACATCTTATCTAACAACTATGTTTAATTTAAATGACAAGCCAGAGTGAGAGCGGAACTTGTACTAGGCAAGCCTGTGTGACAAAATTCCGGCCCTACACCCTCTAGGATTAAATCAAGACTAAGTATAGGTACATATTACATTATTATTTATAGAAAATTGTTGGAAGAAAAAAAAAAAAATAATAATAATAAAAATGTCCATGTGGTGTATGATATGTTTGTGTGAGTGAATATGAGTGAACGTGTGCGTGTATGTATATGTGTTTTATTGTAAGAGAGATTGTGTGTGTGTGTGTCAGTGTTTGCGCCTGTCAATGTTAGAAAACTGAAAAGTTGGGAAATGTTGGTCTAACTCTTCATCATCCCCTCTCCTCCCCTCCCTTAATCTGAAACATAAGAGTGCAGCGACAAAGAGAGGGAGGAAGGTGATAGAGAGAACTAAAAAAAAAAAGGGTTTATTGTAATTATATGCTATGAATGATAAGGAATTAGGTATATGATTTTAATTAGGATTTACGTTATTCTTTCTGCACCATGATTTATTGATGAGTTTTAAGTAAATTTTCTGTTTCTTCATATGATTGAGAGTGCAAGAATTGAGTTGTCGCTTCTTTGCATTTATAGCGAGATTTAGAATAAATGCTAATTTTGCTGTTAATTTTGTTATAAAGAAAAGGTCCAAGGAATATTTGGTGTCGTTTTGCGTAGGGTGAAGCTCAATCGCGATTTCGATATATAATACTATTATTTCTTCTGTCACTATGTGTGACAGGATTATATTCTGTTTTTGCATGAGTAAACAGTATTGACTTTAGTATGAACAATTGTCTCACAGATAGGACCTCAGCGTCTTTGTACAGTTGAGATTTTTTTTAAAATCCCTTCTTAGTGGGCGTCCGCATTTTGAATTGAAACAACTGTCGAAATTTCACGTTTCTACTAATGATCCAAGTGTTTCTACCATTAGCGGTAACGGCTGTGCGTGCGTCTATAGATGGGAACATCTCCCTTTATATACATATATATAGATTAGCGTTTGCAGTGGGATTCACATATTGATTCCGTGGCAAACAGACTAAGTTTTTGCGGTATAGATACGCAGTAAGAAAAAATAAGACAACTTACTGACGTTGAAAAGGCAAGATTGATCTAATACTTTAGTTATTTTGAGTGTCATGTCGTGGACTATTACTGTGGGGATCGGCTGCTAGTATAGAAAGTATTTTTGTACTTTAAAAAAGAAAAATTTAATAATATTAATGCAAATATGCCCATACTTAATATATGAAACGGATAACAGTGTGTCGCGTCACAACACAATAGTAATCTAGGCCTGTACCCAAAGTATCATTCGCACTGGTTTCATTAGAACGCATCCCAAGGTAATGCAAGAGATCATTCCCATACATTGCTGTTCAATACGTTTTAGCGAAACGAACACGAATGTGCTTTCGGTATAGACACAGAACCAATCTATACTATACTAATTTTATAAAGCTGAAGAGTTTGTTTTATTGTTTGGTTGTTTGGTTGAACGCGCTAATCTCAGGAACTACTGACTTAAATTGAAAAATTCTTTTTGTGTTAGATAGTCCATTTATCGAGAAAGGCTATAGGTATAGCATCACGCTACGACTAACAGGAGCTGAGCATCAATGAAAAATGCTGCAAAAACGGAAAAAATATATGGCAAAACGTAGTTCGCGGGCACAGCTAGTGGGCTTATAATGCTTGTAGCGTGCGCGTGAAAGTTTCAGTTCTCATCACGCGCAAGGCGGTGATAGGTTGCAGCAACGTGGATGGCAGTCTGTACGCAGGATTAACCCCGGTATACATTATTTACAATACAATATGGGAACATGCAATGCAACCTTTTCCATACATTTTGAAGTTTTTTTTATGTATGACCCGGCAAATGACCTCCTCCCGCCTGATGTTAAGCGGTGAAAGAGGCCCAAATGAGTTGACAGATAGAGTAGGGACGACATCCACTATCCTACCTGCCCGCCCCTTGCCGGCCCAAAAGATGCTTTTTCACACGCCTCTTTCGAAGGAACTCATGTTGTACGATGGAGGAAACAAGTACGCAGGTAGAGAATTCCAAGTGTGATATGAACGACAGAAGAAGGAATCTTGGAATTTCTTGGTACGGTGTGAAAAGGAGGACACCGTGTACGGATGACTCCGAAGGCCCATACGCGTGTTTCTGTTAAGGAATGGAGAGGGAGGGATAAGATTAAAGAGCTCCTCAGAGCATTCCCCGTGGAACATTCGGTAAAAGACGCTAAAAGAGGCGATGTCACGACGAAGTTATAGAGGCTCGAGAGTGTTAGTTACCTCTACATCGCCAATAATGCGAATAGCGCGACGCTGCAATCTGTCCAGAGCATCGAGCAGGTACTGAGTGGAGCCGTCCCAAAGGTGCGAGCAATATTCCACGCAAGACCTAACCTGAGTTTTATACAACAAGCATAGTTAGTCCGGCGCAAAATACCTACGCACCTTGTTCAGGACACCGAGTTTCAGTGAGGCAGTAGTTATGACGGATTCGATGTAGTCTCTGGGGTTCAGATCGCAGCGAATGTTCATTCCGAGCAAGGTGATGTTGCTCTGTGTGTGAAGGGTTGTGCCCTGAAGAAAAGGAAGGGGGAGGAAAGGTGACCTTTTCGCCGAGAACGCGCACACCTGTGTTTTCTTAGCATTGAACTCAACATGATTGTTGGAGCCCCATTCGGAGACGAGGTCTAGCGTCCTGTTGAGCATAATGATAAGATTCTGCCTTTCCCTACCAATATCACCACGAGCAGCCCCTGAGCTTCCTTGATATCCCCCATGCACTGTACTGTCGTCTGCATAGCAATGTATAGCTCCCAAGGAAAGCATGTCATTGATATGCAGAAGAAACAATGTTGGGGATAGAACGGAGCCTTGCGGAACTCCAGCGTTCACTGCCACGAACCGAGAAGCGCAGCCGTCAACGACAACGCGAATTCTACGCTCGTGGAGGAAGCTGGCAAATCCACGTACAGAACTACGCGGACTGTAATCCGTATGTCGGAAGCTTGGAAAGAAGAGCCTTGTGCCAGACTCTATCAAAAGCTTTGGCGATGTCGAGACTAATAGCCACCGATTCGCCGCGCTTATCGATAGATTCACCCCATTTGTGCAAAAGGAACGCTAGAAGGTCACCTGTTGACCGTTTAGGACGAAACCCATACTGTCGGTCATTAAGTAACGAGTAACCTTCCAGGTAACGGATCAGCTGAGTATTAAGGATCCTCTCCATGATTTTACACAAAATGGAAGTGACGGCTATAGGACGATAGTTAGCCGGATCAGAACGATCTCCCTTTTTGGGAACCGGCTGGACATTGGCCTCTTTCCAAGATTTCGGCACACAACCAGCAAAGAACGACAGACGGTATAGACGCGTAAGGACCGGAGTCAACTCCGTTGCACACTTCTTAAGAACAATCGCAGGAATGCCATCTGGTCCACTTCCTTTTCGAGTATCGATCGACTGGAGCTCCGCCCGCACATCACGCAAGTTGCGAGCGCTCTACTCGCCTACTGTGCTGTGTGCGCACGCGCACGCTGCATGCATTCGTAATCGTAAAACACTCGTTTTGTTGGTTCCTGCCGATTGTCAGCTGTTTCGGAGACCTCTCTTTTTTTATACAACGTATTTATAAAATAGCGCATAACCTGAAACACCTCAACTTATTCTATAAAATAAATTTCACGGAAAGATTAATTTAAGAAAGTATTTCCTGTTTACAACGTGTTATGTTTGTTTTCCGCCAACAATGGGATCCACGATCTTTTTTATACAAACCTGTTATTAAATTGAAATGAAACACTAATAATATCCATAAACACTAACGCTAATAATACTCGTAGTTATGAATACTTCAAAATTGATCGGCCCCATGATGTACGCGCTAAAAGGTGTGTTCCAAATAAGAATGACCACTTTGCTCATGCTAACATCTGATGTTAGCTTCGTTTAGCGTTTTTTTAAGAAATGTTAACAATTTTAGCCGCGCATGTTGCTACAAATACAACGGTAGAAAGTGATTTTTCGTGCTGAATTTTAATACCTGACTTAATTAGTACATTAACTTAAAATTTCAAATAGTACACATCAGAATCGGCTTAAACTATACATTTCGTACAATTTATTTTTTAAATTCTCTGAATAATCTTTTTGATTCATGAAAAAGGGTTTCAAATGTCAAATTTCAAAGCGATCAAAAGGTGTTCCACACACGAAACAAGCTGGAAAAGCTAAAAATCAAAAGCTAATGAAATGCGTTGATGCTAAAATCGTGAGAAATGCTGCAAATAGGTGCTTATCTGGAACGCCGCTCAAGACTGCCGGGAACAGAGGGGCAATCGCACTATTTACGAACGTCGTTGTTTGAAACAAATCGTTACCGTTCCATAAAAATTTGACATCTGACAGGTTTCAAGGTGCTGTCAAAATGTATGGGAACGGAAACATTTCTGATTTGGTTGAAACGTTATAAATAGTGCGATTGCCCCTCTGTTCGCAGTTGATTATTACTTCGATGCTTATTATATACTGTGTTGCATTACATGTCACGTTGCAAATAATCTGTACTCAGCTTTAAAAGGAGCTGGTCCTAAATCTGCTCCTAAGATTTGAACTGTTTGTAGTTCAAATGTTGCAAATTGAACGAATTTTTAATAAAAATATTAAGGTCAAAACATTTCAGTAGATACATACCTAGATCATATAGTAAACAAAAATTCCATACTTTAGTACTTACAATACTAAGAACATACCATTTCGCCCCTCGTAGTGTTGGAAGTGCTAAGTATCTTTGTACCATTGTTTGGTTGACAGAATTCGCTTGGAGCCAATATATCAAACCTCCTATAACCAAATTCCAAATCGTGTGACGAGCCAGTGGATTAGGATCCCAGCTGTTAAACATAAAAAAACTGGATTCAATTGATACAGTCATCAAAATACTTAGGTATCTCAATTTCAGCGCAAAAACATAAATGTGAAAATGGAAGCCGAGTACAATGTTATGATTATGGTGTAGTTGTCGTTTTCACCGACAAAAGAATATAAATCTAAATGGGTGCCAAATTCTTTACACAGTCCTGAAATTTATTTATAAGATATTTTTGATAAAATTGTTCTCCTAGGTGAGAATCGAACCTGCTGAATTTGAAAAAAGACACATTTTGTATTATTACACTACACCAACCAATGTCAAACGTTTAAATATAATTCCGAAAAAACATCATTTCACCAAGTAGGTACTTCGATTGTCAAATTTGCGATTTTAAAAAATGACAAGCAAGCATGAAAGAATGCATGCAAACGTGAAGTTTGATGTGCCAGGCAACTTGCATACATCTACGCAGTTTGCCTTACGATGGTTTCCTTCATCGTAAGAGCGTCAGACAAATGGTACACATATGGTCCACATGAAATTATAAAACACATTGGTAAGTATTGGTACATGGCAGGACCGAGCCCCGGACCTCCCGGTTAGAGGGCCCGAATCCAGAACACCACCGACAACGCTCCCATATTTATATGTATAACATATTAACATCTGCTATTTCATCGAAACCCAACGCAACAAGGGCTAACAGGTTTTGATATCTCTAAATTAAATTCTTGATTATATTATCCCAGCAATAAATAGGAAGTACCAAATTCTGCACGATAAAATGTTTTATTAAACATTTTCTAAGCAATTGTATAAACTAATATTGAGCAATTTTCCTATTAAAATAACAAACGTTAAGATATGTGGGCGTGGACTCTATGTGGCCTTAGAATACAATCTATTTTAATTGTCATGTAGGAATACGCAATAGCTCTGATAATCTACAACCGGTGAACTAAAATGCACAATTTAACTAAACATAATACTTATCAGCTTATCTTAAATTTGTTACCTTTTTAAAACTATCTTATCATGTATGTTAAGGCGAGGATTTCCCAAATTTGCCGATCTTAGAACGTCTAGATCTGGATAATATTAGAACCCACAATTCTGAAATTCACACACCTTAAACTTGAAGATATAATCTAGTGAACTGTGAAAGCAGAAACACGATTTACTCCATTTCACTCGATAGAAAAAAAATCCAAACATAGGTCTAAATCAAAAACTAAAACCACGATTTGAAATCGAAATATACATAAAACAGTATAAAAGTTATACCAAAACATGTAGTTCGTTATTATCTAGTGAACTGTAAAGACAGATTTTTTGATGTCATATAAAATATTTAGGAAAATGACGAAAATTCTATAATTTCGCTTGGTTGCAATCGCGCTCCATATAAGACAGTACTCGCCAAGTCGTCTCAGGGTATGGTCATGTCGCTTCGTGTCGCGGGCGCAAAAAAATATATTACGTGTTTCTTTACGATCGAATTTTAATTTTGCAGTTTGCGTTTATATTGTTAACTTTCATTATTATTATAGATTAGTGTAGTAATATGGTGAATAGTGTAAATAATGGATTAGGTATTATAAAGGAGAAAACTATTTTAATCCTTCTTCCTAAATTATTTTATGTGTGAAAAAATATGTTTTTCGTTCTTTTTTTCTATAAGTTATTTTATGTGTAAAAATCGCTAATAAAAGAAGTCAAAGACGAAATGTTAAATCAAATGCATACAAAAAATGCTGAAAGAAAAGTGGTAAATATTTATTTCCCAAATGTTTATATTTTATTTCCGCGGCCATATAGCACAGTGCAGTGTTAATAAACCAGTATGATAATTTCTTCAAGTAAATATGCAACGATTTATAGGTTCAAAATAATGTTTCCTATAAAACTTTATTGCTGAATTCCTTTAAATACTTAATGTTACCCCCTTTATTCACAACGCCTTGCATCAAAGCTTTAGAAGGTAGAATCAACAGCACATTACACATGTAGCTAAATAATAGAGTTTTATTCGAGCCTATGTATTATATATGATTATGAACAGTAAAACAGTATTTTAGGAATCTTTTAAATTTCGTAACATTTATGGTCAAGCGTGAGTTGATTATAAAAAAGTAAAAAATAATTAACATAAATTTCCGTTCGATTTATGTAAAGATCACTTCATTGTATTAAAAGAAAATATCTGATCAGCGGAATTTTGTGAAACTTTATAAAATATTTGCTTTTGCCCGCTGCTTCGCCCGCATAAATGTCATAGAGGTTCCATACAAACTATTATTTTTTAGTTTTACCCCCTTAGATGGCGAATTTCCAACATACATGTCAAATTTCCGCTTTTTGTGCCTTTTAATTACGGCTGTGCGTAATCTGTCAGTCACTCAGTAATGAAAGTGTTTTTATATAAATAAGTCGGCCCACACTAGGATTTTCAACTGTGTCGTAGGTGCAGCTTTTTTCTTTTTGAAAACGTCGCCCCACACTAAGATTTTCTCCTGTGTTGTGGGTGCAGTTACGAACATAGAATATCACATGTACATACGCCCAGACCGGAAAAAAATTCTGTAGGCCATACAAAATATTTGTCCCGTACGGGAATCGAACCCGCGACCCGTTGCGCAGTAGGCGATCATTCGACCTCTGCGCTAACCGTGTCATCAAAGTTACAAACATAGAATATATTACATATCACATGCACATACGCCCAGACCGGAACATATTTCTGTATTCCATACATAATATTTGTCCCGTAACTACAAAGCGCCAAACGATAATCTCCTAGAAAGTGTTAAAATTTGTCACCGAATTCAATATAGAAGTGTGATGTTGTCTGTACCTATTCTTATATTATTTTTAAGCTTTCAGTGTTTTTGAAGTCGTTTTTTATTTTTTGTAAAATATTTTTTATTTTTAACTTTTCAGTGAATGAAATCTTTTTAGTGAAAGAAGTGTGTTTTTAGTGCTTTCCTCGATTTTCTATGGGATCCCATCATCAGATCCTGACTTTGGTGACCATGAGACCACCCTTGCTCTATACTCTATCGAATACAAAAATAATTTTGGAAATCGGTTTAAAAATGACGGAGTTATGAGGTAACAAACATAAAAAATACAACCGAATTGATAACCTCCTCCTTTTTTGAAGTCGGTTAAAAATATTTGGGAATCGAACCCGCGACCAGTTGTGTAGTAGGCGATCACTTGAACTCTGTGCGCTAACCGTATCGTCAAATGTAAAGTCATCATGGTAAAGAACGCTAGCTGTGTAGTACTTCCCGAGTTTTCTTACAGGCCTAAGGTATAGAATATTAATTAATATTTTAAAACCAGTTTGCTTAGAAACTAATACGGTTGCCTGATATTCATAGCGATTTGTGGCTTTCTTCTTGATAATCTTGTTTAGTACATGCACGCCCCTGTCACTCACGCAATGCAGCGTTATAAATACCTACCACTAAGTAGCGCGCCGGCGCGCCGACCGCTGCACACACGTGTAAAGAAATTTTTAGGTTGTGTGTGAAGTCGACCAACCCGCACTTGGCCAGCGTTGATGATGGTAGCACATCAAAAACAGGTTTGAGCTTGTTTCGAATTCATCTAATAATAATATAATGGATGACATACCTGCCAGAGAGCTCAGCATAGTGGAAGAATCCTTGAGATGATGTCTTTCAGACGCAAATACCTGAATAGCTTCAGAAAAAAAACAGAAAAGACGTTGGACGTGCCTATTCTCTCGATTTTCTTGGGATTCTAATACTAGATCATGACTTGATGGCATGGAACCACTTCGGGGGTATACTTTTCTGAATACAAAAAGAATTTTGAAAATCAGTTAATAAATGACGAAGCTATGAGGTATGTGTTACCTCATAACTTCGTGAAGTCAGTGAAGTCGGTTAACAAATCAAATCGAAATAAGTTATAGTACTTATTTATTCAGTAATGTATTAAAATACCTACATATATATATATATATATATATATATATATATTAAAATATTTTTATTGACGAATAGTAAGCGAAATAAGTTAAGGTACTTATTTATTCAGTACTGTATTAAAATACCTACATATATCTATTAAAATATTTTTCTTCAAACTACTCATTAATTTTACTCTAATCATCGGAAAAGGTAACACTAAGTAATACATTACTACCCTGGAAAACGGCAGTAGTATTGTATGAAATTTCATTAATGACCCGTTCAACATAATTGCCCTGTTGTTTGTTTTTCTAATTTAAAAAGAAATTACAATTCATATTCATTCAATTCATACAAAATGTAGGCATTTTTCCAAAGAGATTTGAGTGGTTGTATAACATGTCACAAAAAATACACATGCGCAAAACAAGTTAGATAGGACCCTACAAAGCCAATTTTATTTAAAAAAGAGAGGCAATTGGCTTTAATGGCGAAGATTAGCTTTTATTTTAATAAATTAAAAATTGTATTCGAGTGAATATTGTGCAGTGAAAGTGGTGTTTTTGGTGCACATTCATGTTGACGGCAAGAAATAAGGGTTTTGTGGTGTACATGACAGTGAGTTTTTTTTGTGAATTTTCCACTTCCGTCACCACCGTCAAGATAAGGTTTGGTTTCTTAATAAGAACAATTTGCATTTTTTTTGACATATATAAATAAGTTTTTCTACAGTCAACTTCAGTTTTTTATTATTTTTTTATAAGTTGAAGGAAAAGCAGATTACACACCTCGTAAGTGAGCTATTAATGCCCTCGGGTTATTAGTGCCCTCGAGCAAGTGCTCGTGCACCAAACATCCGCGGGCATTAATAAGTCACTTAGCGCTCGGTGTAACAATCTACTATTTCTAAATCAAACCGAATAGCCGTCGAAGACAAACAAAAAAATTTAACAGTGCTTTATATATGCCGCCGCGTCAGTCATATTCTTAGCTTTTGTTTTAAATACTACTTCTAGCTAATCGAGCATTTCTTGTATTCTAGTGATGCATTCTATACTGCACAAAAGAAATATGCATAAAATTTGAATTTACATTTTATTAATAACACATCATAGAAACATTTAAAACCTTTGAAATTGTGAAGAAACGATCTAATTATGATGAATCTTGAAAAAGTCTAATTATTGATAATTGCTTTACGTCTCTTTCTTATAAAATATATGTTTGTATCGGTATTGTAATGGTGGACGAGTACAATGACGTCACTAGCAAATAAAAGCTTTTTAAACTTTGTTATTTTTTAAGTTATTAAAAAAATCACGTGGTTGTTTGTCAAATAAAAATACTATGTAATTAAAAAGTGTCCATATTTACATACAAGTAAAGATACAATAAAAAATAGCAATGAAGTCATAAAGCTGTATCTTTATTGGTTGTATTACTGTAGGTACTTAGCTCAGTTTATAAATCAATACTTATTTGTAACCTAGCAAAAAGTATATTGCATACGATATAAAACGTCCTTGTTGTACTGTTATATTTTTACTGTGCGGCACATGATGTTGGCGCCTGTTCAGTGGCCGCGTCCGCGCTAACGTCATGTACAAATGAACGGTGTGAACTGCGGAACATATGGGCTTGCACGTGGAAATTCCTCGCCTTAATACTTTTGAAGACACTTATGCCAACTGCCTTAGTTACATGGTCAACTTGATTGATTTTTCAGAACATCAAAAAAATTCGTGACAGTGTATACTTAGTATGTTTAACTTAGAAGAGAGCGTAACTTATAAAAAATTGCAATTGTAACCGATACATACTTCGGAGGCTCTATCCTTCCAGTGTTCATGTTTCGCTGCCATACTACGCTTATTCCGCCGATGTCTAAAGTTCCCTTTACTGCAACTAAGGCCATAGCTCCAAACATAGCTGTTATTTGTATCACGTCAGTCCATACTACGGCTTGTAAACCACCCTAAAACGCAGAAGAACGATTTCAGATAGCCAACCAACTAACATCAATGATCTTGAGTTGTTTTCATTTTGACCTACCTACGGTCGTAAATGTATACTGCCTGACTAATCAGGCAATTTTTAATAACTTAAAAAATAGCAAAGTCTATAGACTCCTTATAGAATCAATTTTAATCAGGAAAATAATAGACCTCAGTAATCAACATCCGTTGAATCTAAATTTACCATTTTTTTTCTAAAATAATGTTAAATGATGTTTCAGTGCAAATGTGTATAACAAAATAGATAAATGACCGAAAGTTTACAATGGGAGGACGTAGTATTTTGTCTTTTTCATAATTTGAACTTCCAAAAATTTTAAATCAATTTTGAAATTTCTATTGGTTCAGTTTAAAAATTTCAGAAAAAAATTAAATAATAGAGATATAGGTACTTTGGTTCAACCTTGGTACTTTAATAAGTATTCGTAATAATTAAGTCAAACTTACGGCACTTGTATAAAAAATGCAGACAACACATACGATTGGTGTTATTACATGAATATCCACTCCAGTAACTATAAATACAAAAAAAAACACAATAATAGTAGACATTTAAAGATATTAAAATTGATTTTAATTGTTTAATCTTAGCTTTTTACTGAGTTGCTGTTTACTGAGAAAGCTTACGTGTGGAGAGCCCCTTTAATTATGTTGTGAATTTGAAACTGAACGCCGGAATAATGAAGTTAGGTTAGATGCTTATCCTTTAACCGATTGCATTGACTTTAAATTGAAAGCAAAAACTTTCAATTGACAACCATAGTCCAACTGACTAAGAATTAACACAAAATAAATGTAAACACTGAATGAAGAAACAATATAAAGGTTAAAGTACGCTGATGTAATATAATGCAACCGATTTTAACTGAAAGTATACATTTTCTGTAGAAAAAGTAACTAAATAAATTGACATTGACAGGGCAAAAAATATTATGCTTTATTTTTTTCTATCATCTAGCTGATAAACTAATGAGATTTCGATTGTTCATACTCGGGCAGTCCATACGATTGTCGTATTTTGACTGTAATTCCTTTCGCATCCTTTACTCAAAACCACAATGTGCGTTTGCTTGTTTAATTGTGCGTATTAGTATTAATTCTTTGATTACTATTTTATTATTTATAACGCAACCAACATGTTAAGTAGCTTTCTTGTAATCTCGTAATCTTAACTAATAAATACCACACACCTTGATTGAACGCCAACGCAGGCACATAAATAACGATCGGGAGCCATCCTATCTGAAAATAAATTTAAAACATTCAAAAATATTTCTGTATTAGATTTTGAAAATTTATTACGTATTAATACTAGTATTAAATCTGGAAAATTAATAAGTAATACAGGCAAAAAATTCAACTACAGCAAGATTCCTAATGGTCATAGCATCAATACGGTTTGTTGGTTGGATCCTGCCCGCTGGTTCGGATCCTGCCCGAAGTGAGAAAATGTTAAGTATAAATATGAAATTTGTTTAGCTTTATTCTTAACGTTCACGAAATAAATAAAGATTTTTGAATTAGATATTGATAAGTAGTTATTAACACAGTATAAAGGCTACTTATTAGAGTTGGACTTGGAGCATCGGTGGCGCTGGGACTCAGCACTTGCCTTCCAATCGAGAGGTGCGGGGTTCGAGACCGCCATGTACTAATGTTTTTCGTTTTCGAATTTCATAATATGTACATTTGTCCAACGCTCCTACGGTGAAAGAAAAAATCGTGAGGCAACCTGCATACCTACATTTGAGAAGAAATTCAAAGGTGTGATGTGAAGTCGACCATTTCGCATTGGGCCAGCGTGGTGGACTAAGGCCTAAAGCCGAGCCCCTCGGTAGGGACCGATATGAGCTGGTGTGATGATGATGATGATGAAAAGCTACTTTGGCTTAACAAAGCAAATAGGTGATCAAAACACTTGAAATTCCGTTTGTTCGAAAGTTTTCCTGTAGCATATCTGTGGCCTTATATTTAACGTTAGTTATACGTTACGCATACCTCGCGTTTGCCAAAAAAATAAGGTTATATCGTACTCTCCGCGGCCACTAGAGAAGTGCCATCCAGAGACCGCGGCGTACCGACTAAACCCCGACTGTACCCTCACATACGCCCTGGCATTACCGCCGCATCCTCCCCATCAGTCAGTCAGTCAGGATTTCAACCATGAGCGGGTTCGGGCTTCGGGCATTTAAGGCATCCGCAGTCGTTCCTCAGAAAAAATGTATGGAAATGACATTAGCTTACGACAAACTCATGCTATTTTTTCCACAGCTAATGTCATCTCCACACATTTTTTCTGACGACTGTGGAAAAGTTAGCGTATGGCAGGGCATGGACTAGGGGGGCAGGTCGCCAACACGGTATATTGAAGACGCAGGTTCGAGTCCTGGCCGAGGTGAAACTTTATGTTCTAATGATTTATTCATCGATTTTCTTAGTATTTTTAGAGAGTATGCAAAGTCACAAATATAAAATATGTGTTATACTAGCTGTGCCCGCGACTTCGTCCGCGTGGAATAGTGACTTTCGACAGCATTTAATTTTTTTAGGCTAATTATTTTGCAAATAAAACACATACATAAATAAAAATGACGTTTTTAGTTTTTCTCATCTTTCCCCCATGCGGCGCTTAGCAGAGTTACTTACTTGAATTAATTTCAGTTTTAAATTTTGTAATGACTGATTTTACAGTATTTCTTCAATATTTTTATTTTTTGGGCCGTAAGCTTTTGCCGACCACAAAAACTTTCATCCCCTATTTCAACCCCCTTTGGTAAAATGTTTACAAACTTTGAATGTCATATTTATTTATATCTAATCAAAAGCCTAAAAAATAAGTTTTAAGCTTCTAGCTTTAAAAATGACGTAATTTCCATACCCTACGTAATATCTTTCATCCCCTATTTCAACCCCTGACAGCCCTTTTTTCGCATTAAAAAGTAGCCTATGTCCTTTTTCATGGTCTAGACTATCTCTGTACCAAATTTCATTTAAATCGGTTCAGTAGTTCAGGCGCGACTGCGTAACACACAGACAGACAGAGTTACTTTCGCATTTATAATATTAGTAAGTAAACTAATCAAAAGCCAAAAAAATAAGTTTCAAGCTCTTAGCTTTAAAAATTATGTAATTTCCATACAAAATTTCATCCACTATTTCAACCCCTGACTAACTACCTACAAAAGTAAGTACTACACTTTTAAAATTAAATTTTTCCCTAAACTACAAAATATAAAGGATTCAAACAAAAAAAATTGTCAGCTCATTTCGTCAGGTTTCTCGGAAGTTATAGTTATTTATACATTAGTCTTTTTAATACTTCTTATTTTGAAAATATATTTTGCCTACTTTAAAAGTTATTGCAGTTTGAAAAGTGTGATACTTACTTTTGCAGGCCAGTGTAGTTTAGGCGTGATTGCGTAACACACAGACAGACAGAGTTACTTTCACATGTTTAATATTAAGCAAGGCTTAAACTACTCGTATGCAATAATAGAAAGGTGACACTCACCAACGTAAATGCAAACAAGAAGGAACCGAATAACCGCACTCTGTTGTCGAAACGCATTGATAAGTACTGAAAACATTTACCAAAATTTATTATATTGGAATTTAATATAAAGTATCAGATCATTGAGCGGTAAGCTACAAATTCAACTTTGATTAAAGAGTCACCGGTAGACTAATGCTTCTCTGATGTTTTTACAAAACAGTAAGTCCTAATATAAGTTTAGATTGTTGGACATAAGTTTTAAGTAGTCTCATCTCTCACAAAGGTGTCAGACCCACCGTATGTATCACTGGCGATATGTACTTACCCCTCATGGAATTAATAAATATGGTAATGTGTAGTTTGTACGGAGTACGGACACAGCAGCGTATTTCATAAAATAGGTATATTTTATGTATACATTGTATTTTGTTCCAAAATATTAACTGATTAGTCAAAAGATCCTTACAAATATTATACACTTATATGTATGTCAATTTAGTATTCAATATAGGCCAAATGTAATAATAGACTGAACAGTGTCAATTACCTCGTAATTAGATGTAATCTTCAGTTCGTGGAAAACAGGAAGGTAAACTTGAGTCATCACTATCGACATTAAGAAAATTCCTACCATTATATAGGCGTACTGAGTTCCATACATATAAACCTCTGTCGGTGAACCCAGTAGCGTTATGCCAGAGACAAAACTGTAAAATTAAAAAATAATAATTAGCAACCAACAGTATTAGATAAATGATAACTCCCCGTCGTTTAGTTCAAGACAAGTCAGTAAA
The DNA here is from genome assembly GCA_963935595.1 of Schoenobius gigantellus. Taxonomy (NCBI): domain Eukaryota; kingdom Metazoa; phylum Arthropoda; class Insecta; order Lepidoptera; family Crambidae; genus Schoenobius; species Schoenobius gigantellus. The sequence continues at coordinate 33,577,754 of OZ012542.1, forward strand.
TAAGCATTTGACCCGTATACCTAACCCTAAAGAAGGGCAAGGTGAAACTCAAGGAGATTTTGGGAATATTTAATCACAAGTAAGCTTAGCCAGCGATAAGTGCGATAAGTTTAACGTCAAGAAATTCGGGAACAAAAATTCTTCAACCCTAAAAAAATGAAGAAACCCAGAAACGAGTATTTTAAATCCTTCTCGTGGATTAGGTCCTCCCGGTCCCGATCGCCCTGCCAGGAACATAATGGATAAGGGGGGCTGGCTAATTGGGTCAGGCCCTTCACTAGGCGGATTTAACCAGTATCTAGAAGAAGAGATTTGATCTTAAACGCGATCAGACAAAAGCCCGTCTACCCGCGACCATTTACTATAATTTTGTTAATGGCAAACTGACGGCAAACGTTTTGCGCACGAGAGTTTGTTGCACAGTTTAGCTATATCAGCCATTTTCGAGCGCATCAGCGCAGATCTGACTAGGAGTCGTAGTCGCCATGGTCGCTTGGCGCCAAGAGAGAGGGCCTCCGCCTTGCAGGAGGCCACAGTGGAGGCGTTTCGTCTGTGGTTTGAGGAGCGAATGGGTTCGGCCTCCGTCTCGAACACTCTGTCCAGGACCGTCGAGGCCATGCACCCGTTCCTCACCACATGAGCGAACCGGCACCACGGGTCGCTCTCGTACCACTTGGTGCAGATTCTTAGCAACCATGCTTTGGCCGCCATCTACACCGCATCGGACGTGAAGCGACCCCCGAGTGCCACCACTGTGGCACCGAAGAGGACACCGCGCAGCACACCTTAGCGGTGTGCCCCGCCTTCTCCTCGGAGCGCCGTGAGCTGTCCGCCGTCATCGGCGACGACCTCTTCCTCCAGAACGTGGTCTGTGCCATGCTGGAGGGAGAGAGGACGTGGGATGCGGTAAACTCCTTCTGCGTGGATGTGATGAAGCAGAAGGAGGCGGAGAGGGCCAGGAAGGAGGATCCCTCGGCCGATCCGTGCCGCCGTAGAAGGACGGGGCGGAGGAGGCGGAATTACGGCCGCCTTCTTCCTCCTGACGGCAACCAGCGAGACCCTGGGTTGGGAAGCCCGGGTCCTGCATTGCATCGGTTGCCGCCAGTCGCTGATCCCCTGGATGCCCCGGGGGATCACCGGCCTCCCCCTTGTGGGGGGTGAGAGGGGCTCGCCATAGACGAGCAGACGCCGACGAGGTCGTGGATGTGTTCATTCGAGTTCCCATGACCTTGTCCGGCAACGACGCGGCCTTCCTCGGCGTGTCTTCTTCTGATGAGGAGAACACGGCAATGATGGACGTGCTCGCTCGGTGGGTTTTAGTCGGTAAGCCGCGGTTCCTGGTTGGCATTCTGCCCCCAGGGGCCGCGAAAAGTTCGACATAACTCCGCGCCTTCCCAAGCGCGGAGTATGCGTAATGCATTTCCCACCGAAAAAAAAAGGAGTCGTAGTCGCCATGGCCGAAATCGGTCAGATGGTAGTAGAAAAAGAAGAGCTTATGAAGAGACTGATTACTAATGAATTACTTATATAAATATTTATTACTAGCTTTCCGCCCGCAGCTTCGTCTGCGTTATTTTTGATTTCCCGTGGGAATTTTATAGTTTCCAGTAGGAAAAATAATTTTTCATCCCCCCATCTCGGAAAGAGTATTTTTGCTATTCGATATCTGACCGCCAAAGCCGTTTTTATCCGCTTGAGGTTAAAGTAAATTTGAATTAAGAACATCGCGTGCAACTAGATAGGTATGTGATTTCAAAACATCATTAATCCTATTTACTTCCATCTCCATGGTGCCGAATTTATCATACAACTTTTTTAAATTTGTTAAAACTTAGACTCTGAACCTCCTTGGTGTACCTCCTTGGCTTGTTGGGAAAGGAAATCAGTGTCACGAAAGCAACTAAGGATTCAAGGATAGGAAGTGATCACGAACATGGTTTTTAAAAGACTCCAGCGTACGCGCACTTCGAATACTCTCTGGGAGAGAGTTCCATAGGCGGACAGCGTAGGATGGGAATGAGCATGACAAGACATGTGTCGAGTGGGCCGGGATATCAAGAATTAAGTTGAAATGAGATCGCAACATGCGATTTGAAGAAGTGAGCCGAAACGAAAAATGAGACTTAAGATATGGTGGAGACGTTGGATGAAACAAAACATTGTAAAGAAGGCACAGAACATGCATGTCTCTACGCTCTCGAATTGGGAGCCATTTGAGTATAGTATTATTTGTTATACATAATATAAATATTTTTCTGTAATACTTACCTATCATAATGTTTTAGTAAATATGTACCTAAACTGAAATAAAAGTATCTTGTGATTGTAATTGTTTTATTTTGCATTTAGTCATTTCCTCGCTGAGGAGGGATGAAAAGTTACGTGTTGCACTCGGGTGCAAAGATTTTTCACCTTGTTCTCTTTTGATTCCCTCGCTAACGCTCAAGACTCTAATTTTTGAATCACTCGCTGCGCTCGTGATTCAATTTTAGGATCCTTCGCTTGCTCGGTCATCAAAGTTGAGCACGCGGTTAAAAGGCAACTTTGCACTCATGTATAACAAATAACTATTATAGCCTATGTTCATCAAGGATAACGTAGGATTCTCAATGTGAAAGAATTTTTCAAATTGGTCCAGTAGTTTCGGAGCCTATTCAATACAAACAAACAAACAATCAAATCTTTTCTCTTTTTAATATTAGTATAGATTTATGTAACATTATACGTAAATTATACCAAATGACCCCGTACATCAGCTTTGGTTTGTTTTTACCGAATTTTACCCGAACTTTTTATTAAAAACGGTACAAGTGAATATTTCGTCAACAAAATACATAAACATGCTGAAGTTGGGAGAGCGGAGGCAAATAGAACTGTTACTAGAAGAAACATAACGAAACCCTCCTTCAATTTAAGCATCGACGATTTGGCTGGATGTTGAGATCAAATATAAGGCGCCTAAGTGGGGCAAAATAACTAGCCCACACAGCCAACACTACGTCTAGTATGAGTTTTGATAGTTTCTGATTCGAACGATCGAATAGTTTTGTTTCCATACATTTCACACCAGCGCCTCTATCGGAAACTATAATGAACTAGAATTGACAGTATGAGTTACAAAGTAATAAACTACTCGTTCAATAAGTACGTATTCGAGTAGTTTTTGAGTCTTTGGCAGTATGAGTTACATGCATGTTACATGTTTGACATTTGTTTGACAGTTTACTCGTAAACTATTGTAGTTTAAGTTCTCACCTTACATTTTTATGTGAGTTTGGTACATTAATACGTTTTTTTTGTGTTTTTAAACATTAAAATTATGTCTGCACGGGCGGTACTTTGCATGGAGGGCCATGCAAGACGAAATGGCGCATGAAGAGAGACGGAAGAATTCTAAGCTGCGACAGACAATCATTTTCTTTAAGCCGTATCTCCGACACACACTTTACTCAGCGCTACCGCCTAACAAAAGCTGTTTTCCATAATGTTTTCAGTACATTAAGGGAGTATAGTGACCTTCGGAGTTCTCAAAGAGTGTCTCTAGAGACTTTCCCATGGGCCCCATCAACCAATTTACTTAAATCACCATTCCTTAGAAAAGTGTTAAAAAATACACATAATTTAACCTAGATTTTTAATTCTATTTTCCTTCCTAAAGTGTTTTAACACAATTTTTTTTAACTTTCCATAAACTCTATCATTCAAATAAATTGCGACTGACTTGTCCGCGACATTATAAAATAACATAATTTACAACAAACAAAAATTTTAATGTTTTTCTTTCATTCAACTCGCTTTAAAAATAATAAAAACGGCTAAGAAAACGTCACAGTGCCAGAATCGCGTGTCTCTTTCCATTCACATGTGCGTAAGAGAGATATAAATATATAATGTGAAGTTCGTCTAATCGAGAAAAACTAACTCGCTATCGTTTAAACGTGAATTCGAAACGAGCAACTCATACTACCGTTTACATCGTAAACTGACAGTTTGGCGAGCTAACGAAAACTATTGTAGTTTACTCGATTTAAAAACTCGTACTAGACGTACACATCACTCTAAATGTTCACTAATCCTACGTTAAAAATAGCATTGGCTATATCTTACCTAGCAACGAGCGACATGGCGACTGGCACCACTTTCATGTTCCTACCTCCGAGAAGATAATCATTTTGAGTCGTCTGCTTTTTCATAAATCCCCAGTAAACGCCCACTACCGCACTGATGGCCAGCATGAACACAAACACCACATAGTCCACCCACGAGAACCGCTGCATATGCAACACCATATCGTTGACCTCCGTCTCCCTCATGTTTGAGAAATAGTAAAATCAATATGATATCATAACGGGTAAGGTGCACCTAGCACCCAACGTTCAAATGGCACACGGCCACGATGTCAGCTCAATCTGCTACAATGAAACAATTACGATAACTCGCAATTTAAAAGAGGATGTTGCGAGATCCCCCTCAAACGCGGTTCAAAACGTGTAGGTACTTGACAAATAGTAGGTACGAGTATATGCCGCTATCGTTTATGGACAGCTAAATAATGAACAAACACATTTACTTATATACTTTTTTTATATTTGAATCATATTTGAACATAAAACGTAGCTTTTAGTTTATCATCTAATTTAATAGTGAAATGATTTCAACAATTTTCATGCACAAAATTCAAAAGAACTTAGTAAACTTAATGTGACAGCGTAACTTATTAAATTTAATATGACAGTCAAAAATAATCAAATTACTATTAAAAAAAAATCATAACTTTCGTAGCCCTAATGTTTCCTGATAAAAATTTCTATCTTAGCAATAAGATCAAATGATAAAATTTGCAGCGCGCCAAAATATTTGTTGATTTTTTTGTTGTACTTATAATATTACAACGATATTACCAAATTTACGTTTTACGATTTCGTAAAAGCAAAAATATAAATACGTAAGAATTGCACCATAATCTAGTTTAAATTGTAGTTTTATTTTGTCCTTTACATTTAAAAACGTTAAATGTACGGCGCGAATCATACCGATTTTAGATATTAAGTTGTTACTTTTTACGAAATCGTATAACGTAAGAAACTTGGTGCGTTAAGGGCCCACCATCCGCGCGAGCCCGAGCTAGTATAGGTAAATTTCTCTAGTCTCTGTTTGTGTGCGTCGCACACGCACACAAGCGAACTCGGTCGCGCAATCGGCACCAATCGGTACGGCCGCCTAGCAAAATATCGTAGATGTTAATTTTGAATTTAATAGGTGTTTATTATTTACTGTGTTATACTATAGTAAATACAGGGATGTGATGTGTTTGATCAACTTTTATTTTTACAAGCTTTTATTTAGCTTGCACTGTATGTATAATGTAGATTTGACCACTTCTCGGTTTTCGATTGGGCTGAAATTTTGCACATAATAATATGTATATCGTGACAATGCAATATTATGATAACATGGAGCTGATCTGATGAAGGAACTGAACGGTGGCCATAAGAACTCCGTAATAAAACGACGCAACCCCATCGAGTTTAGGCTCGTTTGACTCGGATTGACGAGTACTTTGATCCTATATGCTAACCAGGATCTGATGCTGGAGCTGGAAGGTGGCCATAGGAACTCTGCAATAAAACGACAAAACCCCATCGAGTTTGGACTCGTTTGATTCGTATTGACGAGAACTTTGATCCTATATGGTAGCCAGGGTCTGATGCTGGAGCTGAAAGGTGGCCACAGGCACTCTTCAACAAAACGACACAACCCCATCGAGTTTGGGCTCGTTTGATTCGTATTGACCAGTACTTTGGTCCTATATGTTAACCAGGGTCTGATGCTGGAGCTGGGAGGTGGCCATAGGACCTCCGCCATAAAACGACATAACCCTATCGAGTTTGGGCTCGTTTGATTCGTAATGACGAGTACTTTGGTCCTATATGGTAACCAGGGTCTGATGCTGGAGCTGGAAGGTGGCCATAGGACCTCCGCAATATAACGACATAACCCTATCGAGTTTGGGCTCGTTTGATTCATATTGACGAGTACTTTGGTCCTATATGTTAACCAGGGTCTGATGTTGGAGCTGGAAGGTGGCCATAGGACCTCCGCAATAAAACGACATAACCCTATTGAGTTTGGGCTCGTTTGATTCGTAATGACGAGGACTTTGGTCCTATATGGTAACTAGGGTCTGATGCTGGAGCTGGAAGGTGGCCAGAGGAACTCCGCTATAAAATGACATAGCCCCATCGAGTTTGGGCTCGTTTGATTCGTATTGACGAGTACTTTCATCTTATATGGTAACCATGGTGTTATGCTGGAACTGGAAGGTGGCCATAGGAACTCCGCAATAAAACGACACAAGCCCATCGAGTTTTGGGCTCGTTTGTTTCGTTATGACGAGTACTTTGGTCGAGTTTCGTAATGGCGGCCATGCGGTTACAAAATGATAAAATATAAAATAACAGTAAAAAGATTTAAAAAAAACGTCGCCCCACACTAGGATTTTATTTTAAAGCCCTAATAAGACGAAAATAATTTTTAATTTATTACATGATACATCTAATATACATATAAAATTCTTGTATTACAGTGTTTGTTACCAAACTCCTCCGAAACGGCTTGACCGATCTTTATGAATTTTTTTGTGTATACTCAGTAGGTCTGAGAATAAGTCGTAAACTATTTTTTATTATGGCGAAACGTAAGTTCGCCGTTATTATGGCGAAACGTAGTTCGCCGGCACAGCTATTTTTTAATAAAATATAAAAGCTTGTGGCAAGATTTACCTATTTTATAAAAAACAAATATTTTTTTCTTAGAATTACCAATATTTATTTATTTAAGGCTTACCAAGTAAATACATACGGGCAAGGTACTTAAACAGTTTTTTTTTATGGAGGGCCTGGCAAATCACCTCCTCCCGCCTGATGTTAAGCGGTGAAAGAGGCCCAAATGAGTTGACAGATAGAGGAGGGAGGACATCCACTATCCAACCTGCCCGCCCCTTGCCGGCCTAAAAGATGTTTTTCACACCTCTTTTGAAGGAACCCATGTTGTAGGATGGAGGAAACACGTGCGCAGGTAGAGAATTCCAAGTGTGGGATGAACGACAGAAGACTTACCGGAGGGGGACTCTGTACCCAGGTCGTGTACTTGGGTACCTCCGTCTTACCTATTTCTGCCGCAAAGCAGTAGTGCTTGCATTGCTGTGTTCCGGTTTGAAGGATAAGATATGGCACTGAAATTACTGGGTACCGTGACTTTACTTCTTAAGTCACAAGTTGGCAACGTACACTGTGGCCTTTGTGGGGGTTGCAGTTTTACTGCGAATGACACAGGAGCCACATGTATTATAGGTGACTGTTACCACTTACCATCAGGTGGGCAGTTTGCTTTGATGCCAACTTAGTAGCAATAAAAAAAAAGAAGAAGGAATCTTGGAATTTCTTGGTACGGTGTGAAAAGGAGGATACAGTGTAAGGATGACTCCGTAGACCCTTACTCGTGTTTCTGTTAAGGAATGGAGAGGGAGGGATAAGGTTAAAGAGCTCCTCAGAGCATTCCCCGTGGAACATTCGGTAAAAAGCGCTAAGAGAGGCGATGTCACGACAAAGTTGTAGAGGCTCGAGGGTGTTAGTTGCCTTTACATCGCCAATTATTTGAATAGCGCGACGCTGCAATCTGTCCAGAGCATCGAGGAGGTACTGAGCGGAGCCGGAGTGCGAGCAATATTCCACGCAAGACCTAACCTGAGTTTTATACAACAGGCATAGTTGGTCCGGCGCAAAATACCTACGCACCTTGTTCAGGACACCGAGTTTCCGTGAGGCAGCAGTTATAACGGATTCGAGTTTTTCAAAAAAGGGATCATATATGCATTTAAATTTCAGGACTGCACAGCATTGTCATGTGTGTATGACAATGCTGTACAAAACGTTATTTATTACAAAAAAATAAATATAATAATCAAGTTAAATTGTTTTATTGTTTATCCTAATTCTCGGGACAAGCTTTTATATTTTTATAAGAAAATATATCTTGTAATTTAATAAAGTTTATTTTCCTCTTTTGAGGCATTATAATATAAGCTTGTTTTTAAAAAAACTTTTTTTAAACTAATTGCTCAAATAATACGAAATATTTTAATGACTACTGAGTTCTTTATTGTTAGTTGTATCGTATTGTATGTTGTACAATTATTTTATATAATATACATATGTATACAGGCCCATATTGTGGGGATTGTACATGTAAAAATAATCTGTCAATTTGTGACGGCGGCCATCTTGGATTAGATTGTCTTTCAGAATATACTATATTCTACAATTTATTCTACAATTCAAGTTCATTCATTTGACACCTAAAGGGGAAGGTCGCACAAAAGAAATTGATGGGTTTGCGTATGGATATTATCTAGGCTAGGCTCAAAAAACTCATCAAGAAAAATCATATAGGAGGACCAAAGTACTCGTCAATACGAATCAAGCAAGCCCAAACTCGATGGGGTTGCGTCGTTTTATTTCGAAGTTCCTTTGGCCACCTTCCAACTTCAGCATCAGACCCTGGTTACCATATAGGACCAAAGTACTCGTCAGTACGAATCAAACGAGCCCAAACTCGATGGGGTTGTGTCCTTTTATTGCGGAGTTCCTATGGCTATCTTCCAGCTCCAGCATCAGACCCTGGTTACCACATAGGTCCAAAGTACTCGTCAATACGAATCAAGCAAGCCCAAACTCGATGGGGTTGCATTGTTTGATTGCGGAGTTCCTATGGCAAACTTCCAGATCCAGCATCAGACCCTGGTTACCATATAGGACCAAAGTACTCGTCAGTACGAATCAAACGAGCCCAAACTCGATGGGGTTGTGTCCTTTTATTGCGGAGTTCCTATGGCTACCTTCCAGCTCCAGCATCAGACCCTGGTTACCACATAGGTCCAAAGTACTCGTCAATACGAATCAAACGAGCCCAAACTCGATGGGGTTGCGTTGTTTGATTGCGGAGTTCCTATGGCCACCTTCCAGTTCCAGGATCAGACCCTGGTTACCCTATAGGACCAAAGTACTCGTCAATACGAATCAAACGAGCCCAAATTCGATGGGCTTGTGCCCTTTTATTGCGGAGTTCCTATGGCTACCTTCCAGCTCCAGCATCAGACCCTGGTTACCACATAGGTCCAAAGTACTCGTCAATACGAATCAAACGAGCCCAAACTCGATGGGGTTGCGTTGTTTGATTGCGGAGTTCCTATGGCCACCTTCCAGTTCCAGGATCAGACCCTGGTTACCCTATAGGACCAAAGTACTCGTTAATACGAATCAAACGAGCCCAAACTCGACGGGGTTCTGTCGTTTTATTGCGGAGTTCCTTTGGCTACCTTCCAGCTCCAGCATCAGACCCTGGTTACCACATAGGACTAAATTACTCGTCAATACGAATCAAACGAGCCCAAACTCGATGGGGTTGCGTTGTTTGATTGCGGAGTTCCTATGGCCACCTTCCAGCTCCAGCATCAGACGCTGGTTACCACATAGGTCCAAAGTACTCGTCAATACGAATCAAACGAGCCCAAACTCGATGGGGTTCTGTCCTTTTATTGCGGAGTTCCTATGGCTACCTTCGAGCTCCAGCATCAGACCCTGGTTACCACATAGGTCCAAAGTACTCGTCAATACGAATCAAATGAGCTCAAACTCGATGGGGCTATGTCGTTTTATTGCGGAGTTCCTATGGCCACCCTACAGCTCCAACATCAGATCAGCTCCATGTCGTCATCATAATATATTTATACATATGCATGCAAAATTTCAGCTTTATCGGAAATCGGGAAGTGAGTCAAATTTAACTCGCAAGATTAGACCCGAACATGCAAAAGATAAATAAAAGCTTGTAAAAAGGTTGAATGTTTTTCGTACGGCAGCCACAAATAACAAAATTGTTAGTTATCAACTTCTCTGATTACTCCGTAGGACTTCGCGTCGTATACATACACAAATAATTACGCGACCGGGAGCTAGCTCAAAGCGACGTGCTCTCACTTCGAGTCTTGATTGCACACTGAATTTCGACGCGCCCGAACCATAAGAAAAGAATAAACAAGTATAGAAGCGAAACTCCCGGCCGTCGAGCGCTCAAGGCCACGTTATTCACCTACCGTTTGATTTCCGTTGAACGGAATCGCCAGTCAAGGCGCGCACCGCATCCCGCACGTACGTGACTCCTTCCCGCGCGCCGCTATCTACCTAGTCGCCGCGATGCCGACTTATTGTTGCGTTTATGGGTGCAAAAATAATGCCATAATAACCCCAAATTTAAAGTTTTACAATTTGCCCGAAGATAAAGAAAGGTAAGTACAAAGGTATATCTACTTGTTTTATTCAATCCTCTCTAAGCAACTGCGAAGATGACTTGGATATATTTCTTTTGAGCAAAGACGACGGCACAGAACCTTTTTTTGCAAACCATATGACATCGGAGATTTCGCCGCTTGCTGTTCCGACATGCGATTACAGGTCTGAGGGCCTATTACCGATCTCATGGTTTTGCAAATGATATCATATGATATCATAGTGCAAGACGAAAAATACGATTTCCGGTCAGATTTTTAATCATTTGTTTATTATTTAATGATGACATCATTAAAATTATGCCATAGTGATGATATCATTGGAGATCAGTAATACGAAATGCAGTATTTCATGACTTCTTTTTCTCAAATTTATACCATGTCATACGATGAAAGATCCATAATTGGCCCTCAGATTTGCCTACACAAAACGCACTTTCCTACGTTTGTGGGTATCTACTCAAAAAATGCTCGCTTAAACATGAATGCCCAGCTTTCAATAAATACAGAGATTACAAGGGAGAAAATACAGAAAATTCTCAACTATTTATTCATTTTAAAGCATTCAATCGGACAAAAATTTTCGGAAGTTTAACTGTTCCTCCGGCACATTTTGTAAACTATATTGAGAAACTCGAGAATATATTCGTAAATAGCTTCAAAAATTTTATTTTTACCGATGGTGCTGTTGCGATCTTGCTAGATACAATGAAAAAAATTGTGTTTCAGGTACCTACCTTGTGAATATTTTCCTATTGATTACCTGATTAAGCTTTTTATAAGAATGCGTATTTACTACGCGCTGAAGTTTAATAACCGAAACTTCAAATCATCTACAAAAACGCCATCTTTTATAAATATCAGACATTTGTAAATATTTCTGTTGAATTGAAACCTTTTAAATAAAAATGATTGAATATTTTAAAATTATTTTTATTATACCTACCCTAGATACAGATACAGTTTTATTCGTAATATTCATTACATGTCAAAGCTAATACAATATAATGTATCGAGTTTCTAAAGCTGTCATTGTAGTGCAATTTTGAAACTCTGTAAGTATGGGATTTTTTTTTGTCAAGTCGGGAATAATTTGAATTATGAGAAACTTTGGTACTGCTATATAGGTATATTTTTATCGACCTTTGTTACTGTTCCATATAAAATTTAAATACAATCAATACTTGATTAAAATTATGAAACAACAGATTTTTTTTCAAGTGAAAATGTTGGTCTGACAGTAAAAAGTGAGCTTAGGTTTTATCCATTAGTACATTCATAACTTCAGCTCTTGGACTATAAACGTAGGTACGATACCTAAATTACAAACCATTTTTGTACATCGAAATTCGAAACATTTTAATGATTTTGTTCTCTAAGTTGTAGGGATTAAGCTCAATTAATCAAAAATAGGCAGGTTCTTATAACTACGGAATCAAAAAAACTAAAAATGTGGGTACTATTGCTAAAGATAGTCGCTCGCTCGCTACACTTGAAGTACAAAATCAATAAGACTCGGTGTATACTCAGTTTCTCATTTAATGTAAAATATGGAGGTACCTATATAAAAAATATTGTAGTGGTCACCATACGTCCATGTGGTGACCCTAGCGGCGCCCGCAGACTACTGCGGGGCGTTACAGGAGGAAGGGCGCTGTAGGTATGCAAATAGCGGCATTTGGTGCACCCACAAAGGAGATTCGCTTCTATACTTGTTTATTCTTATGCCCGAACCAAGTATTTGTAAGAACATCGATAAATGTATTTTAAAAAATTCAAATAAAAATCAATGTACGATAATTTAAAAAAATACCACGGTGTCAGTGTTTTGCTTACCTTTGTTCTATATATTTGTTAAACTAAAATATAATAGGGTTAATTAATTAAGCTAAAAATCACGAACGGTATGTGGATGTAACCTAAATTTTAAGTAAAATTGATGCAATTTTTTAACGAAATGGTATGTCAATTTGACGACGGTGACGGTGATTGTGTAGACACATAATTTAAGAATTTAAATTTATTTTTTCCCGATCAGTTAACTGGAACGTTAACGTAAAATATCAAAAACGCCAACGGCCTTTTTGCTATTTTTCGCGCCATGGGCCCTTAAGAGGATTGTGAAGCTGTAAATTTTCATACAAAAAGCGATAACGCTTTTCTCCCACTAAACATAGTCCAATTTTCATAATTTTTGGAAATGTTGTAGATATAATGAAGATCTAGGTTTGTACGTTTTGATTTTGAAGAAATATTGCTCACAATATAAATTATTAGCATCTAAATATCTATATTTTAGACTTAAAAACTACCTCGAGCATTTTTTTCTTTTTTTGACTAAATTTTACTGAATTACGTAAAAAGCAAAACGTACAAACATAGCTTAAGGTATACTGAATCGAATGAGACCAAAAGTGTCTAATTTCGTAAAGGTTTAGGGGGGTAAAACAGTTATCGCCCGAAACAATATTTCAAACAGGAATTGTAGGAAATTTCGACCAATTCTTGCAACTCTCTCTATCGCACGATACCGAGTCGGGGGCAGGGGTATAATAGGGTATAATCGACTAGTGATGTGACATAATGTTATCGTAGTTATTGTCGACTAGGGAGGAGAAAGTAATATTGATATATCGATATATCGATCAATACTGAAAGGTATTACTCAAGTCTACACAAACACCTTCTACATCAAAAAGTAAATGACTTTTCGAATACGTATATTGATTATAGTGTTTTATTTTAATGATCTTATTTCAATACAAAGGGTGGTCCCATGGTCATCAAAGTTAGGATCTGATAATGGGATCCCATAAAAATCGAGAAAAACGAAACAAAACAAAAAGAGAAATATATTTTACCGACATTCAACAATACTTACATCTTCTTTTTAACTGGAAAAAACCCACTGTACATTCGGTAACTCGCAATAGGAGCACTTTACCTTAGTTTCTCTAAAAACAAAGGTATGTCCTTAGAATAATAACGCATAGAAACCCAATCGGCGCGCACAATTTGAAGCAACTAAAAGTAAGCCATAAATGGCTCACTACGCCGGACAGCTTCGCAGTGTTCAAGGTTTTCGTGCTTCGAAAGCATCTCTCGTAAAATAATTAATAATGATGACTTGTGCAGTTATATGGTGTCACAACACAACCGAAAAGATTAAAAAGTGTAATAACATTACTTATCACAGCTAAGATTTAAAAAATGTTTAGTATTTTATCCATATAAGATAAATTTTACGAAACTTTTCATTTTAATAGTTATGTTGCCAGTTTGGAAACATAATTGTCCCATTTTAACCGACTAAAAATGTTGTGATTAAAATGAAAAATATTAAGATCTACCTACTTACCCTGCGACAGGCATGCGACAGTTATCCCGTTTATAGTATAGGTTAAATTTAAAGTTAAAAAATAATAAAAAACAACGCATCGGAGATCGAGACGATGCGTATGATTTTAGAGAATTTTCTAGAAAATCGATTGACATTTTTAAATACAAGCCATATTCATCCTAAAAAAGAAAAAAGGTTAGGGTGTAGCAAAGGGAGCGCAGCACTTAGAAAAATTTCACCATATTTTGTAAAAAGCCAGGACTTATTATTACAACTTTGATTAATTTCAAGAAAAGTATTTACGAACACGCTTATATCTCTGAAACGGTGCATCGGAGCTAAAAAATAACGAAATATCTAAATCGTTTTACGTAATATGGGATCAAAAAAAAGAGAATTCAGCGACCATAATTTAAAAAAAAAGCACGGGAAGAGATTTGCAATTTATTTATTCAAGGCTTTACGGAAAAACAGTAAAGGAGAAAAATGAAGCAGATACGCGAGATAAAATAATATAAATATATAAAACAATATAAATATATAAAACAAACGATTAAAATTTCAAAGTATGATTTGAGCAATAAATAATGTAAATAAGGGTAAAATTTAATCTAAAATATAATAAATTGATTATTTTTTATTCCTTTGCAAAACAACAAAGTAATCACTCTCTTCCAGTCGATTAATTGATAATGGAAAACTTTGCGTATCCGCCACGCGTCCGCGATGTCCTCGCTGCGCAGCCGCGGCGGGTTCGCGACGTATTCGCTACGCGCCCGCGATGTCCTCGCTGCGCAGCCGCGGCGGGTTCGCGACGTATTCGCTACGCGCCCGCGATGTCCTCGCTGCGCAGCCGCGGCGGGTTCGCGACGTATTCGCTACGCGCCCGCGATGTCCTCGCTGCGCAGCCGCGGCGGGTTCGCGACGTATTCGCTACGCGCCCGCGATGTCCTCGCTGCGCAGCCGCGGCGGGTTCGCGACGTATTCGCTACGCGCCCGCGATGTCCTCGCTGCGCAGCCGCGGCGGGTTCGCGACGTATTCGCTACGCGCCCGCTCCGCCCCGAAGCCGCTCGCAAACCGTAGTACTATTATCTATTCTGTGCCGCTAGTATGATAAGGCCCAGTGGTTGCCATAGCACTCTTACCAACGCCGCACGAATTTCCTATAGTTCAATTGGTAATTGTTCTATCGGTGCCCCAGCAGAATCGAATTTTTCAGTAGAATCGTGAAATTCGAATACGAATTTACCATGCGGAAAAGTTCTATTACATGAGAATCGGGTCCCAGTAGTTGTATCTTTGCGGTATTTTAAGGCTGCTTTGAGCCCAACAATTGAAAAGCTATTGGTCAAATAAGAATTTTCATTGTGTCCTGTAGTGTTTGCTTATTACTAGCTGTATCAAGCAAGTGTATACTTATTGAGGCAGTTATGAATGACTAGCTTTTGCCCGCGGCTTCGCTCGCGTCAAATTCGGGGTAACACCGAAGATTTCAAAAAAAAATAAGGCAGGTATTTTTCGTTGGTAACAAAGAGTCTGTGTACCAACTTTTAGCTTCCTACCTTGAAAACTGCAAAAAGTCCCATATAAAAATTCACCCCCTCTTTTAAGGAGTTGGGGGCAAATTTCCAAAAAAAAATGATGCACGATTTTTTTGTGAGTTACAAATAGTTCGCATACCAATTTTTAGCTTTCTACC
Organism: Schoenobius gigantellus; assembly: GCA_963935595.1. Lineage (NCBI taxonomy): Eukaryota > Metazoa > Arthropoda > Insecta > Lepidoptera > Crambidae > Schoenobius > Schoenobius gigantellus. The sequence goes on from OZ012542.1 coordinate 33,593,139, forward strand.
TTGAAAATTGCGGAATGCTCCATACAAACTTCCACCCCCATTTAAGGGAAGTAGGGGGTTAGAAAGAGACAAAAAGTAGCCTATGTCACTCTCCATCCGTTCAACTATCTCCACTTAAAAAGTCACTTCAATCCGTCGCAATTTTCGCATTTTGGACCATATTAAACTCATGGGTCAATCTAGATTATGGAAGAAGAAAAATTTTCCCAAGATAGTCTTTATTCGGTCTTCAGAGTTCTTTTTTTTTAAGTTAGAGCTCGCTCAAAGTTAATGAAATTTTCGATAGTAGGACTAGATTTAAATTGAATATAGCTTATATTCAATTGCTTACATGAATCTACTGCTTTTGTGCATTTGTCGTTTCACCAAAATAGTGGATTTCTTTTTTTTTTATTGCTGAAAGTAGCAGACGAGCAGACGGTCCACCTGATGGTAAGCGGTATCCGTCGCCCAAAGACTTCGCTAATATCAGGGACATAGCTAGGTCGCTACCTACCTTGAGTATAATGCTCTCTTAATGTTACTCTTGAATAGGGACATGTTGTAGCGCTCAGGTAACACAGCGGCGGGAACTTCGTTCCAGAGCCGGCACGTTCGTGGTAAAAATGTGCGCTGAAAGCGAACCGTACTGGACGATATCGCTTCCAGGTGATAAGGATGAACCCCATTGCGGTGTCGAGTGGTACGATGAAAAAAAGGTGACGTCGGTACCAGGTTAAAGAGTTCCTCGAAGCGCTCACCGTTAAAGAGACGGTATAGAACACACAGAGGGCGCCGAAACTATATATGCTCAGGCTGATGTTGATAACATAAATCGTGCCATAGAAGAAGTCAGTCAAGACTTACGAGCCATCAAAATTTGGTCTGAGCAATTTGGCATCATAGTCAATCCTGAGAAATGCCAGGCTATTATCATCGGTAGTTCCAGGATTGTTTCAAGAACAAACTAACACTTTTGGCTAATCTGCATCCTATTTTGTTTGACAGCAAAATTATTCACTTAAGTAGTAATGTGAAGGATCTGGGACTGTATATTGATTCCACGTTCAATTGGCAATTTCAGGTGGCTAGTGTTTGTCAGTGAGTGACCGGCATGCTAAGATCTCTGTATCGATTGAAAAACTTTTTGCCTCCAGATATTAAGAAGATGCTTGTACAGACCTTAATTTTTCCTGTCATCGACTATGGTGACGTGTGCTATCTCGACCTGAATGCAGATCTACTCAACAAACTTGACCGCCTTCTGAATAACCGTATTCGATTCGTATTCAATTTACGAAAATTTGACCAAGGTGGGTGGACCATGGAAGGCCACTCTAACGAATAAACAGTTTTTATTAGTTCATTACCAGGATAAATAAAAGAAACTAATCATTAATTACGACTTTGTTTTATTGTGTATTATATACATTACTTTTTTTATTCTTACTAGGTGTAATCACTATTTCTTAAATTTAACTTTTATAAAGCTCTTCTAAACGGCCTTGTAAGGAACACGGCTCCATTCAAGGCCAATATTATAAATCAGGCGTTCAACTTAAAACTAGAATTGTAATAATCAAAATATCCGCTTTTACTAAAACCACAGAAAAAGCTTATTCATGTAAATGAAAAATTAAATGTTTAACATATTAAAATCTTTTTTTTAAATTCAACGAACATTCCTTGAACACCATTGTATAACTAAGGATATATTATTGGAAATTATATAAAAATATAGTAATAAGTATTATATCGATAACAAATAAGTTTCCAATGCGTTTTACAATGAAATTATAAATATTTTTTTTTTATTATAATGGCCTTCTTATGGATCCGTTCTTTGTAAGGCCAAAATAATTTTTTTGAAGGAATTATTTTGGCCTTACAAACGAGGCCTTACGAATAATTATTTTGTCTAAGTTAAAAAGTTAAATAATTCTTATAAATAATAAAATGGCATTAAGTCCACCTTTGTACACATTGTACATGAAGAATTAATAATAATAAATAAATAAATCCCTTCGTTAACCCAACGACTCCAATGAGTTTGATAGATTAGCATCACCGATTATTCGAGCGGCCCTTCTTTGCAGAGAGTCAAATGGATCAAGCTGGTATTGATTACTCCACGTGCGGACGAACTTCGGCCCTATAAAGCACAATACGTTGGTAGGGCGTGAAGTAACGCTTTGCTCTGCTAAGGACACCGAGCTTCCTGCTGGCCAGCTTAGCCTTGTTGTCCAAATGACTCCCGAATTGAACTTTGCTCGTGATCTCAACACCGAGGATACCAACACTATCGGAGATCTTAATGGTTACTCCTTGGAACTGAGGCGCCAATGTAAAATGATCTTTCTTGGCACTGAATGCGCAAACCTGTGTCTTTGAGGGGTTTTTCTTAATTAAGTGGTTGTTTGTTTGAACTTTCTTGTAACAAAAGCTGTTGTTATTACCACAATTGTTATTATATGTATGTTGATCTTTAGGTAATTTCATATTTTTTTAATTTTTTTATAAGAGACTAGTGGACCCGGCAGACGTTGTCCTGCCCGATTAAATACCGGGTCCAATTAAATTGCGTATATATAAACCTTCCTTGAACCTATTCAAATACACACAGAAAATTTCGTAAGAATCTGTCGAGCCGTTTCAGAGTTTTTGCGAGACAAACACACAGCGTTTCATTTTTATATATAAGAAAGAAGATTTATTGACAGCTTCTATAATGATTCTACAAAACGTGATATGGGATCTAAATCATCAATTACGAACTCAGCAGTTATCGATTCGTTGACATACTTTTGATATAAATACCAATCTACTAGTTTCAGATTAGCATGAGGGCAAATGTTAGAAGAATTCAGCGAAGAGTGTGATGACAAACCAACATTATATTTGGTGAGTATGGAAAGATGATAGCTGCCTAGTGGAGAAGAAAAAACGTGTCATTCACAATCAATAGCTAAGGATGCAGATACCATTGTTAATTACTAGAGAGCATTAGGTCTCCATATGTCTGACCCAACTGTCGTAGGCTGACAATTGTTAAGAAGAACATGACTTTCCTAACTTTCAAACTTTCGTGTTGCATTATCAATATAAACATATAAACGGGAATTAACACGAGTCCGCCTGCGACCACGGCTGGTGCAACCTAGCCGAAACGTCAGGCAATAAAATAGGTATGTAAATACCTCGTGTTTATCGTGTTAATTCCCGTTTATATGTTTATATTGAACATGACTTTCATCATCGATTGTATCCACAATATCTTTTCCACGGTGTCCGAGCGAGTACAACCCCAGGATGTATGGAGCGCATTGAAATCTCCTGAAATAATAAATGGTTTTGGAAGAGACTGCAACAAGTTGTTTAATTTCCTTTTTTCAAACCTCGGAGTACAATTCTAAGGACTGTATAAGTTGACTATTGAAATGACAATACCATTATTGATTTGTATTTGTACAGCTATGTTTTGTATTGAATCGTCAAAATTATGATCTAAGCTGTGGTGAATGATAATGGCGACTACACTGTGGTCATTTCCACAATCATTTCTTAAAATGTGATATCCTTTTATGGAAAATTGATGGTGAGGTCTCAGCCAAGTTTCTGAAATTAATGCTATGTGAACAAAATTATCATAAAGAAACTTTTAAACTCTTGTTGATTGCTTACAAACTTTGCGCATTCCACTGGAATATATTTAAGTATTGTGTGAATTTGTTAATTTATTATTTTTATGAGAACTGTTTCTTTTATATAAGTTAAACTTTCCGAATTAATTTTTATATTTTCGGTTTTATTTCGAGTTATAATTTTAGTGTTTAGTGAGTGCTGTAACTAAGCTAAATGCCTGTTCATTTGACAATACCATATTTATAAGTTGTTGACTGTCTTCAGCTTTATTTAATTTAGGAAAATGTTCATTATAATTGAATAAATTAGAGAAACTACATAGTTTGACTGAATTTATTTTTGTTTTACTGTATTTTTTTCATTTTAATAGGGAATTGTATTGAAATAGAGGTGTGATTGGTCGATCGCAACGGTTCAATTTCGATTCGGCTGTAACTTATTAGTAGAATTGAGCCACAGGCAGGGAAGTAGATGTAGCAAAAGTAATTGCAACAGTCTGTGTGGGTATCTAGTGGAATTTCGTCGACTCTTGTTTTACGCATTATGCATCTAACACAGACAATTTTTTTTAACTTGATATAGCCTTAAATATTTTTTTGTTTGACATGTCTGTGGGCACGGAATTGATAACACCAGTCAATTCCGTACTAACTGCGGGTATGGTAGCATGCTTGCAAGAATGTGGTGTTATCCAAAAAAGCATAGGTGAAGTTAGGCCGATCGAAAACTTTTTTTGAACTTCGTTTCCTTGATAAAACGTGTAAAGCAGCTGCTTAAATACATGATATCTCTTGATCCGAGTAGAGTATCATTGGAACTTTCGATGGAGACAATAAATTCACAGCCATTTGCGTTGTCTTCTGGATATCTTTGGCTATAATCGTTTACCCTATACGGCATATATTTATCGGGCTCGTCGTCGATAGTTGGTGACAAATACTCAGAGTCGCTGGTGTCTGACTCCACTAGTGTAGGGGTGCCAGCGGAGTCTGCTTATTTCCGTTTCATCGCCATTTTAGCTACAAAATATTACAGAACTTACCAAATATGTGGTTTGGTTCTATCTAAGCGTACAAACCCTCGATTACTATGCAATATAAAGCAATTTGATTTTATATTGTAATGAAATCAAGAAATATTATACAAGTAAAAAACCGCCTGACATCTCTCAATGCTCCCGCGCGACCTCCTCAATGAAACGACAACAATCAATTACACAAAAACATCAGTGATAATCATTTTCTTCTTCAGCTTGGCTATTTGATGCTAATTTTTCGTGGCAAAAATGTTTAAATGGAACACATTATCAAATTAGGCCATGCTGTTCCAAATATTACAATTGACATGTAAAAGGCGAGATGGATTTTTTAAACATTTTCATTCATCTTCATACGATAAAAAAAATACGTGGATGACAGGCAGTTGCAAACTGAATAAAATGTTTGTTTGTCTTCCATGATTTATTTATTTGTTTATTCTTTACGTATAAAAGAAGTACAAAGGCGTACTCAATGCCTTCATGATAATTTTTTTCGGATTCAAACTCAGCGGAGAGACACTGTTTAATTATCAGTGCTTTTTTGTATGATGAAAGTGGGAAGTGCATCTGAAGAACACATGACGTTACGTTTGATGTTACGTTACGGCTTACCATCGCCTAATCTCGACCACTCGCCACTAATAGGTACCTACTAATGTAGACGCACTCGACCAACATGGACGAAGATACGCTATTGCTCTTAAGTCGCATTTACACATGCGTGTTTGCCATTCGACGAAACATTCGTGTTGTCACATTTACACATTCGAGTCCGCTATTCGCCTCGTCATTCGACGAAACATTCGTATACGAGTGCCACCGCGAACTACTTGTTCACACAATCGCGGGTGATTCATTTTGGTATTCGCACACGAACATGGAGGATGTGAAAATAATGACGGCATAAGTGCTACATTTTATTTTAATGTTTAATAATTTAAGCTTTAATGTTACAAACTTTAACTAAGTACTTGGATTATGCAACAAATAAGGTGATCAATCAAAACGGAGGGGTAGTTATTTACGTCCGAGACATGTGGAGCGGTACAGTTTCAGAGCCTAACCTGGATGACGCAAACTGCTTACAGGTTGACATTCCACACGTAGCTACGATCTTGGGAATTTATCGTTCACCTTCCTTTAGTAATACCGACAACTTTATTTCGTCACTCGACAACATATTAAGGACATGCAAATGTAAACATAGTCTTTTCTTAGTTGGCGATATTAATATAAATATAATTTCTTCCACCGATACTAATGCTGGTCTTGAATATCTGTGCTTGCTGGCGGAACATGGCCTGAAACCGGCAATCACCCTCCCTACCAGAGGTGAAGCCTGCCTTGACCACATATTTGACAGGTCATCACTGCCTCTTACAGGTTTAGTATGCGCCTCAAATATAACTGATCATGACCTTGTGATGATAGGAATGTCTCTTACCAAAGTCCAACAGCACAGACCTCGCTTAAAAATAATAAAAAGGGATATCGATGCTATCAAAAGTGACCTTGGGTCAATAGCCTGGCAGGATCTTCTCAAAGATGATGATGCTAACGCTATGGTTAATGCTTTCATCCGGATTATTACAGAAACTATAAATAAGCACTCTCAAACCACAATTAAGAAACGCTCTCAGCGCATCCTAAAACCCTGGATTACCCCGGGTTTGATTAGATGCATGCGCCACAGAGATCGTCTACATACTTTATGTAGACGAGAACCAGAAAACCGTCAGACACGACATATATACACAAGGTACCGAAACTTTTGCAACAACTTGTTACGTAACTTAAAAAGACAATACGAGGCAAAAGAACTTGAAAGCAAAGGAAATCCAAAAAAGTTGTGGAAAACAATCAAAAGTATATGTCATCTCACCACCACAAAAAAAGAATCACTAGAACTTCTCTCCATTCGGGGTACGTATGATCCGATTTATTTTTATTTATTTATTTTTTACAAACATTGGAAAATAATAAGACAGCACTACATAAACTAATTCTAGTTTTTCTGAGTGATGCCGATTCGCACAGATAATATTTACAACTAGCTACGTGCTACGTAGCTACGTTTCGCCGTATATTTTTTACCCGTTTTTGCAACATTTGTCATTGATGCTCAGCTCCTATTAGTCGTAGCGTTATGTAGCCTAAAGCCTTCCTCGATAAATGGACTATCCAACACAAAAAGAATTTTTCAATTTGAATCAGTAGTTCCTGAGATTAGCGCGTTCAAGCAAACAAACAAACTCTTCAGCTTTATAATATTAGTATAGATTAAATAGTTTAACAGTAGGTACACACAAAAAAAAATACGTATAACTTAGTGGGTAGTTATGGATTACCATTATGTGAGCTCGCGCTAGCGATGTATTCGTGCGTGTGTGTGCACCAAAGAACCACCTAGTTCCCCACCTTAGCGTAATCGATGAAAAAAAAAGACAAGATACATCATGTTCTATTATGCAAACAAACGATACAATCATTAAATACCTGCAACTCATACTTTTCTACTGTAGGTCAAAAATTAGCGGACACCATACTTTCTGACTTAAACTCTACTCAAGAAAACCTGGCCGCTGCAGTGGTGTCCAAAACACATTTGCCTAACTCGTTTTTCATGGAACCTACCGACGTCTCTGAGGTTAATGATCTAATTGCCAACCTACATAGTGACAAGTCTCCTGGTTTAGACGGTTTCAATAACAGTTTAATAAAATCGATTAAAGAATGTATTGTTATACCGCTGACCGTTATTTTCAATAAGAGCATTTCCTCAGGAGTTTTTCCGGACGTGTGGAAAATAGCCTCTGTCATCCCTATTCACAAGGCCGGCTCCGGACGGTCTTCTGATAACTATCGCCCTATTTCACTTTTAAACACCTTTACAAAATACGCAGAATCACAAAACCTAATCTCTGCTAACCAATTTGGTTTCCCTCGGGGGTTGTCAACTGATAATGCAGTCTCTCAACTGGTCACTAAAGCGGCTCAATACCTAGATCGCAATAATAAATGCATTGGGGTATTTTTAGACCTCGCCAAGGCGGTTGATACTGTTTCCTCCCCAATTCTTTTAAGAATTTTTTTTACAAAAAATAAAACCGATTTCAAAAACACTAAAAACTTAAAAATAATATAAGAATAGGTACAGACAACATCACACTTCTATATTGAAGTCGGTGCCAAACGATGATCTCCTAGAAAGTGTTAAAATTTGTCACCGACTTCAATATAGAAGTGTGATGTTGTCTGTACCTATTCTTATATTATTTTAAAGATTTTAGTGTTTTTGAAGTCGGTTTTATTTTTTGTTAAAAAAAATTATTTTTAATTTTTTAGTGAATGAAATCTTTTCAGTTAAAGAAACCCTAATTTAATACCAGCTCAGCTGGTATTAAATTAGTGTTTTCCGCAACATGTTTCCTGAAAACACTAATTTAATACCATACCAGCTGGTATTAAATTAGTGTTTTCCTCTATTTTCTATGGGATCCTATCATCAGATCCTGACTTTGGTGACCATGGGACCACCCTTGCAGTATACTCTATCGAATACAAAAAGAATTTTGGAAATCGGTTTAAAAAATGACGGAGTTATGAGGTAACAAACATATAAAAAAAATACAACCGAATTGATAACCTCGCATCCGTGGCACCTCGCTTGCATGGTTTCAAAGCTACCTACAGGGACGTAAACAATGTGTCAGCGTTGGCGGCTTTTCTAGTTTTTTTCGCAAAATAGGCTTTGGGGTACCTTAAGGAAGTATCCTCGGCCCTACACTTTTTATCATATATATGAATAGTATACATGACCTTAACATCAGGCATGCCGATTTGATATGTTATGCAGACGATACAGCCATATTATTCCACGGCTCAAACTGGGAAGAAACTATTACTCGCGCAGAAAAAGGGATTTCCATAATTGCCGAATGGCTGCAGAAAAATCTTTAAACTCTGAACGCTAGTAAAACTAAATTTATTTATTTTCATAAAACACTAGCCTCAGCTCCTTCTAATCGTCTAGTTGCCCTACAAATTCACAGCTGCAGTAATCCCTCAGCATGTAACTGCTATAATATTCGGAGGTATGATAAAATTAAATATCTTGGTGTCACATTAGATCAAAATTTAAATTTTAAGGCTCATATTAGCAATATGTCAGACAGAGTCCGTAAAAGTATACATGTATTGAGAAAACTCCGCTATGTGGCTGACTTTAAACTACTTAGGTCGGTGTACCTTGCGTTGTGTCAGCCTCTCCTTTCTTACTGTATCATAGGTTGGGGTGGTTCCGCAAAGAGCGCCATGATAGAAATTGAAAGAGCTCAGAGATCTGTCCTAAAGACAATGTTACATAAACCTTTCAGATACCCCACTGTGGACCTCATGAAGCATTGTATTTGCTTCATGGTGGACCTGTACAAAGACAGCAAAGTTTTAACTGTTCGGCAACTTTTTCTTTTAAAGGCAACAATTCTCACACAAAACTTGCACGTTGCACTTCTCAAACACATTTTTGCCGCTTGGGAGTGTAAACAAGATGTGATTGGTATATTTTGTGACCTGTCGAAGGCTTTCGACTGCGTTAGTCACCAGACTCTTTTAAATAAACTTAAACATTATGGTGTCACCGAAAAAGCAATTAGCCTTATGGAGTCTTATTTGTCCAATAGGGTCCAGAAAGTTGTTATTAACAAAACTGAGTCTGTTGGTGCATGTATAACTATGGGTGTGCCTCAGGGATCGATATTGAGACCTTTGCTTTTTTTAATTTACATTAATGATCTCCCACACTTCACTAACAATCTGTGCGATACAGTACTATTTGCAGATGATACTTTTTTAATATTTAAGGTTGACAGAGGAAATGAAAATACTGACGTTGTAAATAGTACTCTTTCTAAAGTATTGCATTGGTTCACAATTAATAAGTTATCATTAAACTCAAATAAAACTAAATGTATAAAATTTTCATTGCCAAATGTAAGGAAAGTGGATACTATTGTGGAAATGAATAATCAAATTATTGAATTCATTGATTGTACCAAATTTTTGGGCATTACATTAGATTCACGTTTGCAGTGGGACCCATATATTGAGTCCTTGGCAAACAGACTTAGTTCTGCGGCATATGCCGTTAAAAAATAAGACAACTTACTAATGTTGAAACGGCAAGATTGATTTACTTTAGTTATTTTCACAGTGTTATGTCGTATGGACTACTACTGTGGGGATCGGCTGCTAGTACAGACAGTATTTTCGTACTTCAAAAAAGAGCAGTTCGCGCTATTTATAATTTACGAACAAGGGATTCTCTAAGAGATTTATTTAGAGAAATTAATATATTGACCTTAGCAGGTGTTACATGAATAAATACGACAAACCAAGAGAAACTTGGCTTTAATTAACTTAGAAGAAAACATGAATAGCAGAATTAACAGTAATCATAATGACATCGAATACTTGACACATTTGACAATAGAGCATGAATGTATAGGAGATTATATATCATTCACCCCCGCCCGTCTAAGATGTAGTCGTTCAAATAACCAGGAACTCTGCGATTTCTTGAGGGTCTTATTCGAGGTGACGAGCCATCATCGAGTGACGAATCTTGGAGCACTAATGGAGGCTCTGCATTTTCATTAATGTTGTCAACTCCGTTATTGGTCAAAGGGGTGTTCATTTGAGGCTCTTCGTTTTCATTCTGTGATATTTCCATTCTTTCAAAATCGTTTGAAGACGATGGACTATCGCCTGCTGGTAATGGTGCTAAGTATCTGTTAGACACCGTCGACTCTCGGCCATCACTCCTCCTCACATGTGAGTAAGTCGGGTTGCTGTGGAGGAGCTCTACCTCCTCAACTATAGGGTCGTTTTTGGAACGAACATTGTTTCTCATAAGAACTGGGCCCGGTACGAGCCACGATGGGATGGATTCACCATCTGGAGTTCGCCTCGGAAAGTTAAAGATCCTCTCATGAAGCGTTGTGTATATGGCGGTACACAGTAATGAGCGTATGCAATGTAACGTTGGTTTTAAGACAAGCTGCCAGTTATCGATCGAAAGATTTTTGGACTTGAGATTAAGCTGTATTGTGCGCCATAGCGTTCCATTTAATCTTTCCACTTGCCCATTTCCTTGTGGATTATACGGCGTTGTACGAGAAGAAGCGATGCCGTGATTTCTTAAAAATGACTGTAGTTCTTCTGACATAAAGGACGAGCCTCTGTCGCTGTGTACATACAAGGGTAGACCAAAAGTGAAAAAAATTTATTTCAGACATTCGATAACAGTTGCCGCTGTCATGTCCTTGCATGGGCCTTTCAAACGGGGCGATAGCCTTTATGAGGGTTCCTTTTGCTTTGGCGAAACGTGGTTTCACTTCTGCGCATACTCTGCATGAAGTTGTCATTTGTTTGATATCATTTAATGAGTAAGGTAAGTTCTTCGACTTTGTGTAGTGATACATGCGTGTAACGCCCGGATGCGATAAAGCGTCATGCAACCCCACCAGTGTATTGGTGTTCATGTATGCGCACACTCTTGATAGGGCATCTGCAGCAACATTCTCGACACCTGGCCTGTATATTATGTCGTATTTATAGCAGGATAGTTCGAGTCGCCATCTTTCAAATTTATCGTTTTTAATTTTGGATGAGTGCTTTTGGTCGAATATGTGGCTAACAGATTGTTGGTCTGTAATGAGAATAAAGTGCCGAGAAATCAACAAATGTCGCCATTTTCTTAAGCCTTCGACTATGGCGCATACCTCCTTTTCCACTGATGCATGTTTTCGCTCACAATCAGATAACGTTCTGGAGAAAAATGCAATTGGTCGACCTCTTTGGGAAAGCGTAGCGGCGATTGCGAAATCTGAAGCGTCCGTCTCAACCGTTAGGATTTCTTCATTGTCAATAGCAACTAGTGCTGCCTTTTGTATATCAGACTTTAAAATTTGGAAGCAGGATCGTGCTTCATCATTTAATGGAAAGCAGCGATAATTTACAAGTGGCTGTACCTTAGCTAAAAAATGTTGGACCCATTTTGCGTAGTGCGCGAATAGTCCGAGTGCTCGTTTGAGTTGGGCAGCATTAGTTGGGAATGGTAATTTTAGGAGTGGTTCAAGACGATCCTTGTCCGGTTCAATAACATTCTCACTGATGGTGTAGCCCAAGAGGCTCACGGACGTTTTGTTGAAATTGCATTTGTCTTTATTAAGCGTGAGCCTGTATTTAGTTACAGCTTTCATGAATTTGTTAAGATTGGCGTCATGTTCGCTTTGAGATTTTCCACATACAGTAACATCATCCAGATAAACGAATGTTCCATCGAGTTTCTCTCTATCAACTATGTATTCTAAGGTGCGTTGAAATGCAGCTACCCCATTTGTCACACCAAACGGGATTCTGGTAAATTGGAAGAGTTTTCCGTCTGCCTCGAACGCAGTGTATTTTTTTTCCTTTTCTAGGATAGGTACCTGGTGATAAGCGCTCTTGAGGTCAATTTGACTAAAAATGTTATATTTTGCAACCTTGGACACGATAGATTCAATATTCGGTAACGGATATGCATCAAGATAGGTAAATTTGTTTATAGTTCTTGAATAGTCAATCACCAGTCGCTTACGATGATTTTCGCCGCCAGCGACGAGTACCTGAGCCCGCCACGGAGAGATACTCGACTCGATAACTCCATCTTCTAGAAGTTTGGAAACTTCTTCTTTGATAAAAACCTCTTCGGCTTCGGTGTGCCTCCTTGATTTTATAGCGATAGGTGTAATGTCAGCAGACAGATGAGTAAATACAGACGCCGGTGGTACTGTAGCTTCCATCACACATACTTGCAGTGGTTCTTTCATTCCCCCAAATTGTAGTTCAAGCCTTGAATGGTCTTTCCAACTATGAGCAGGTCGTGACCAACTATGACGTCCGCACATAGGTTGTCTACCACTAGTAGGGGCCGCTGCTTATAGATATGTTTTCCAATAGTGAGGGTAGCAAAACAAATACCATCCACAAAGGATGTGTGGCTTAATGAAGCAAGAGATATAATTTGCTTCATCATCACAGCCCATATACGTCCCCACCGAGGGGCTCGAGCCTACCCTATATTAGGGTAATTAGGCCTTAGTCAACCACGCTGGCCCAGTGCGGATTGGTCGACTTCACATACATCATTGAATTTCTTCGCAGATGTATGCAGGTTGCCTCACGATATTTTCCTTCACCGTAGGAGCGTCAGACAAATGTACATATGAAATTCGAAACGAAAAACACATTGGTACATGGCGGGTCTCGAACCCCGACCCCCCGATTGGAAGGCAAGTGCCGAGTCCACTGCGCCACCGACGCTCTATAATATATATATATTCTCTCTATAACTCGCTCTAACGACGCTCTATAATTTGCTTATAGGGTTTCAATTTAAGTTTCATCATTTCGGTGATGTTCTTGTCGATAAAACTTACGGAGCTACCCGTGTCAATCAGAGCGTCAGCACGAATGTTGTTTACAGTTATTGAAACAGTCGCTGTCTTGAGACTTGACGGTGATGCAGCAGAAAAAATAGAGTTAGAAGGGAAGAAAACTGCATTGTTCGTAGCCCTTGTAGAAGTTTTGCTGGCAGATCGACAGACTTTGAAAAATGGCCTACTTTACCACAATTTTGACACTCCGAACGAAAAGCAGGACATTTGATTCTTCTATGTACTTTGCCTCCGCAGAAGAAGCATTTTAATGGCGACGGTGGGGCAGTTGCTACTAATTCAGGGTGACTTGACGAAGAACTTGGTTGTGGTTCACTTTCTTGCATTGGCATAGCGTTTAGGACATGATTGTTAGTATTGCTCCCCATTGTTTGAGAATCTTTCTGGGCTGTTTCAAGGATTTGAGCTTATTTGATTGCTTCAGCTAATGTCAGATTCGGAGTTTCGAGAAGGCGTTCTTTTATTTTAATTGAAATTAAACCCACTATAAAGGCACCTCGTATGGCTTGGCTCTCGTGATCAGCAGCTGTGACACTTTGATAATTACAGTTTTGTGCTAGGAGACGCAGTTCTCGACTGTAGTCTGCGATGGTCTCGTTGGGTTTTTGTTGTCTCGTAGCAAGTACGTGGCGAATTTCATTTTGAGGTTTAGAATATGTGTCTTTCAATACCTGGATAGCTTCAACATAAGTTTTGCAGTCTTTAATGTGAGCGTAAATACTTGCGGATTGATGATTGCCAGTAACCTCAGCTTTACCAAATCCTTTACAGACGTTTCTGGCGGGGCCTCCGCTTCAAGAAAATTTTCGAAAGTGTAAAACCAGTGCGTCCATTTTGCTTCAGCACCAACACTGCCCGGATCGACATCAAACTTGTCGGGCCGTAAATATCTAGCAAAAGAATTTGCCGAAAATTTTTCATCCGTCATTATCTAAGTTAATTAAATTGTTACATGAATAAATACGACAAACCACGAGAAACTTGGCTTTAATTAACTTAGAAGAAAACATGAATAGCAGAATTAACAGTAATCATAATGACATCGAATACTTGACACATTTGACAATAGAGCATGAATGTATAGAAGGAGATTATATATCAGCAGGACAATACATTTATGAAAATTTTATTTATGTCTATAAGAATTATAATACATTTGAAACCAATTTCCACGTTCACCGGTTAAACACAAGAAATAAAAATAAACTTGCCGTTCCAACGTACAGACTACAAAAAACTAGAGGCTCATTTATGGGGAAATGTATAACTTTTTACAACAAAGTTCCACATAGTGTAACCGACTTGCCTTTTCATAAGTTTAAAGCACATGTAAAAAAGACTCTAATGAGTAAAGGATATTATAAAGTTAACGATTATTTAAATGATGCCAATGCCTGGAGTTAATATGAAGTTATTATTATTTTATTCGTTATAATGTCAATAATCGTGTGTATAGCTACTGATGTTAACAAATATTGTTGTCAGGAAAAGAACTGAAACTGATTTTGAATCAGACCAAGTTATCATATTATGTTTGGTAACAACATAATGTATATATACTCTTTATTGCAAAAAAACACACATGGGGAAACACAAGTAATAAACAGAAGATGCAATGGTGGACTTATCTCTAAAGAGATCTCTACCAGCCAACCTGTAATTGTGTGGGAGATAATTTATTGTATTATGATGAGTGTATAAGTCTATAACTTATTTTTTTGACATTTTAAGCATACCGATTGTATTTTTTTGACATTTTAATCATACCGATTGTATTTTTTTTAACATTCAATGACTATGTAACAAAACCAAAATTGTAAATGGCGATTTAAAAGAGGGGATAAAAAATTTGACCTTTCGAGTTTCTTGCCTGTTCTTCTCGAGAAGGCTCTCCTAATTTCCGAACAGGTGTAGCTTTAACTTTTTTTTTATTGCTACTTGTATTTGCAGACATCTTGAGTAGGTATATTCAGGATGTATGCACATACAAGGTTTAATATGTTTCCTTTAAATTAGAATGTTTTGCTTTGTTTTGACGTCAATAAGTGCCTGTAAAGGCCTAAGTTGAATAAAGATTTTTGAATTTTGAATTTTGAAATTTGAAACAAAAATGTTGGTAGGTCCGGAGAGCTCGACCAAATGCTCTTAAAAAGGTTGTTTGGTGTCCCAGTTCCTCTTGTTCACACCTCTGACGCTAAACGTTTTCCTCCTTATATAAATTGTATAATCTATAACAAAGTTAACAGATTCTGTGATATAAAGCTCTGTTCAATACATAACGTTAAAGCAATTGTCACCAAATGGCTCGAAAATCTAACATATTGACACAGAAAATTTGCTCAAAACTCTATCCTAATGATTTGATAAAAATTGTAACAGTTATACTTACCAAATTACATAAATCTACGCGACACACATGCTTATATGTATTTACTTTTTTTTTATTATTATTATTATTTTATTATATTATGTATAATTTTGTTACATTAATGTATATTTATTATAATTTATTGTTTTTATTACTACTATTTTTTAATATTTTTTCCAATTAATACAGTTATCTAGTCTATATAACCTGCTTAAATTAACTTCCAAATTGTAACTTAAAAGATATTGCGTAAGTTGAGGCCACTTCTCATGTAAATCGAACAGCACCACCGATACAGACTTGTTCTAGTGTTGGTGTCGTAGGAAAACTAAAAGTTAAACACTCACAACAAACGTAGGCGGTAAATGATGTAAAATTTTTGTGATTATATCTGATAATTGTATCCTACTTGTTGAAATAAATGTTTTATTATTTTTTTACAAAAGGTTTGTACATATGGCGGACTTAGCGATAAACATCGCTCTCTACCAGTCAACCATTGGGCTAAGGAGAGAAAGTAAATGACGGCATAAGAAATGTAATAAATGACAATAATTGTTTTTGTTATGTACCAAACCGTGTCGGACATTTTCTTGCAAAGAAGTTTGTTTACGTTCATCGAACTGATGCTCAGTTTGGTGATTCCGCGAACCACCGTCTACAGCAAGCAATACCTCAGCGTGTGGCGCTAGCAGAGCAGCTGTACTGGCACACTGGAAGCGCGCCCTTTTTGAATTTAGAAAATGGAACGTCGAGAAAAAATGTGCATGCAGACGACACAATTTTAATGACGCCGTGCGTTGTTTATTGTTATTTTCAATATTATCATTTTAACACCGTGTGTTGAATACAAAATTATTACTTATAAAGAAAACAACAGAAAGACAAACACAATATAACTACGAAGATTAATTCGAAGATCGGATAGCCGGCTGCTGCAGAAGAACGGTGAGTCGTACTCAGATTTTCTTTTGTGGGTTTTGTCCGACACGGTCTTCAAATTGTATTCTTATATTTTCCTTTGTATACAGTCCACTCTGTCGATCCAACATCTGGTCCTTATCGAGCAGAATATTTCAATAATTTTACATAAGTGATATTATTTTGTTTGTTGATTTTAATTTCATACGATGGCGGAAGATTTGCAAATTAAAAGAATGTCTTTAAATTCAAAAAAAGAGTATCTTTTTACAAAATTACAAAAACTATATGATGTTTCTAAAAGAATTGGTTCCGACTTGAATATATTGCCAACTTTTTTATTACAATTATCTGAAATGGAGAGCGTCCGTACAAAATTTGAAAGTGTCATATTTGATTTATATGAAATAGATTTACAACTTAAGCCCACAACTAAATTCTCGCTGAGCGAGCTTGAAACCTTTGACGAAATGTATCAGTCATGCCGTTTAACTGCAAATAAATGCTCGCAGTCTTCAAATGTTTCGAGTTCAGATAAAAATGATCTAGTAGTACCATCATTACCAAAGTTAACACTTTTTGAATTCGATGGAAATATCGAGAACTGGGTAACATTCTATGACACATTCGTATCATTGGTACACAGTAGAAACTTTGCAGATATTGATAAGTTTCATTACTTACTTTCTTGTCTAAAAGGCAGTGCACTAAACATAGCAAAAAAGCTACCTATTACAGGTGCTAATTATTCATTAATATGGCATAGCTTGGTTGATAAATATCAAGATGATAGGACGTTGGCCTGTAGATATTTTGACAAAATGCTAAACTTTTCTCCTTTAAATAAAGACTTGATAAAAATTGTCTTTTATCAAGTCCGGTACAACATCATTTCCTAACAAAATATCTATTTTAGACTTCTTAAAGAATAATGGATCTGCTAGTAAATAACTACTGTATTTATCAATAATATTTTCAGAGAGACTAATATTAGGCATTTCATTAGAGACCATTAGAGAAGGTCTCAGTTCTCAAATTATTAGCTTCGATTTACGATCCAATGGGGTTTATTGCACCATGTACATTTATTGCAAAAACAATTATACAGGATCTGTGGAAGTTAGGCATCGGCTGGGACGACAAATTACCAGACCACATAAAGTCGATATGGCAAAATTATATTGCCGAACTCCCACTTTTATCCGATTTGCGTATTGAACGTCACATGCTCTTACCGAACGAAACTGAGTGCGAGCTGGTTGGGTTTTGTGATGCATCCACCCGTGGTTATGCTGCGTGTGTATACGTCATTAGTCGGAATGAAAATAAAGTTAAAGTGCGTTTAGTATATGCCAAATCTAAAGTAGCCCCTATTAAGCCTGTTACAGTTCCCCGGTTGGAGCTGATGGGTGCTGTCTTATTAAGCAAATTAATTAAATTTATTTGCGATTCAACTATGGAATCTGTTAAGATAAAAAATATTACTGCTCTATCCGACTCGACAATCGTATTGTCTTGGTTGCAAACAGAGCCGTATAAGCTAAAGACATTTGTGTGTCACCGTGTGACACAAATTATAGAAAACTTACCGCCTCATCACTGGCGACACATTAATAGTGAATTTAACTTAGCAGATATCTGTTCACGTGGCGTATCTCCTGCTAACCTTGTTAGTGATAGTTCAAGATGGCTAACAGGAGCCGAGTGGATGTACAATGATTATGAAAAATGGCCTATCTCGGTTTTCATAACTGAACAAAATAAAATTTTGCCGGAAATGAAAACTAATAATTTAAATTTATTCATAGAAAATAGTATCTTAATTAATGAAACAAAAAAGGAATTTTGTGAAAGAATTTTTGACCAGGAGAGCTATTTTTGAATTACGTATGCGACTTCGAAATCACCGATGTGACTAATAATCACCGATTTTCAATAATTCTTATTTTTGAATATCACTTGTGACTACCTTAGTCACGGATGTGATTTCATTACGAGTGCCCTCACCCACTCGTAAACAAGTCATACATAACTGTAGAAACGTTATCTGTGTTTTGTTTAGAGAACAAATTGACAAGTTTGAAGTTGATGTGTGTTGATTTTGAGTTGGATTTAAATTTTCTCAAATAAGTAAATTATACACGGTTATTTTTTTATCACCCTGGAAATTTTAAGGGACGCTTCACGACATGGTATTAGAATGATTTTAATATAAATAAAATAAATAACTCTTACTTAATTTAATTTTTTTAAAATTACAAAAAATGCTGCACTAGTTGAGAGCAGCATTTTTAGATATTTTTTTTATTTTTTTATTTCATTTTTATTTTTTGTATATAATATTGGATGTGTCCTGAAGCGTCCCTAACATTTTCCAGGGTGATAAAAAAATAACCGTGTATAAGTTTAAAATCTTTTAAATTTGTGTCACAAAACAAACTTAGACCATTTTTAGCCGTATAATAATCGGTATATACCGAAAACAGCTACATTCTGCGTGGAACCGAACCCTTACGTATGTGTGTACTTTATCTATGTTGGCAGCTCTGCGTTCGACTTTCAAAAATAGGATGTTTGGGAATTCGTGACTTCAAAGTCATCGCTGACTATTTAGTCAGCGGTGATTTCTAAATCGCATACGTAATTCAAAAATAGGTCTCCAGTTTTCATCATTTTCCAAACTACAAAGGTCTATTGCTTGGATATTAAGACTAAAAAATAAATGCAAGGCAAAAAAATTGTCAACAATTGAGTTAAATGAATCGTTAAATGTAATGATTAAATTAGTGCAGAATGCTTATTTTGAAACTGAAATTAAATTAATAAAACAAAAAGAATACGCACCTTCTTTAAAAAAGTTAAGTCCTTTTCTTGATACCGACGGTTTCCTCAGGGTAGGGGGTCGTTTAAATTATTCCCAGCTTCCTTATAATGCTAAACATCCACGTCTTCTTCCCAAAGATAGTGTGTTTACTAAGTTATTAATTGAGTATTTACATAAAAAATACTTACATATAGGTCCTCGTAATTTACAAAGTATTATTATCGAAAACTATTGGATACCGTCCGCTCGTAGTCTTATAAGATCGGTTTTATCCAAATGCTTAACGTGCTTTAAACATAAAGCTTCATTAATACAGCCTGAGATGGCGCCTTTGCCTCCGACTCGATCAATGCCTGATCAGATTTTTACTCACGTTGGTGAAGACGTAGGAGGTCCTTTTTTTATTAAAGAAAGCTTGAGACGTAATGCCAAAATATTTAAAGCGTATATGGCCCTATTTATCTGTTTCTCAACTAAAGCTGTCCACTTAGAAGTGTTATCTGCACTATCTGCTGATTGTTTTTTAGCTTGTTTAGATAGATTTGTTTCGCGCAGAGGTTTATGTTCAAATCTTTATTCGGACTGTGGTACTAATTTTATTGCCGCAAACAAACACCTTTCTGAAGTTCAAAAGTTCTTGCGAATGAGTGAAGATGATATTTCTGAAGGCTGTTCTAAAATACAATTAGTTTGGAGATTCAATGTTCCAAGTGCTCCGCACATGGGAGGACTTTGGGAAGCTGGCATCAAGGCCGCTAAGTATCATCTAGTACGGAGTATAGGGGAAAAAGCCTTAACATTTGAAGAACTTACTACAGTTTTTTACAAAGTAGAAGCAATTTTAAACTCGCGCCCTCTGTGCCCTTTACCCGCTAGTGATAATCCAAACGAGTTCAATGTGTTAACTGTTGGACATTTTCTTGTCAGTAAAAGCCTAGTTGCTCTACCGGAATACGACATTAAAGAAGTAAATATTAACAGACTATCACGTTGGCAATATGTTCAAAAGTGCACGCAAATCTTTTGGAAACGTTGGAACCGCGAATATTTAAATACATTACAACAGCGAGCAAAATGGTATACATCTAGCGCCAATTTGAAAGTTGGTGATATTGTTCTTATCAAAACGGATAATGTTCCATCTTGTCACTGGCCTTTAGGAAAGTTAGAACAGGTACATCCAGGCCAGGACGGTATAGTTCGCTGTGTAACTCTACGCACAGCAAAGAGTGTCCTACAGAGACCAGTCCATAAACTTAGTCCATTACCTTATAATAATTAATTATTAATTTATTTTTTTTATATTGATTGTTATTTCTATGCCTTCTCAAAGTTTTTTTTTAAATACAGAATTTCATTTATTTTTCCTTTTCGGCATGTACAGATTTGCCAAGATTTTTTTTCTCTTATTTTTGTGTAGAAACCATTACTATGGTTTCGGTAGGGGGTATGTTATGTACCAAACCGTGTCGGACATTTTCTTGCAAAGAAGTTTGTTTACGTTCATCGAACTGATGCTCAGTTTGGTGATTCCGCGAACCACCGTCTACAGCAAGCAATACCTCAGCGTGTGGCGCTAGCAGAGCAGCTGTACTGGCACACTGGAAGCGCGCCCTTTTTTGAATTTAGAAAATGGAACGTCGAGAAAAAATGTGCATGCAGACGACACAATTTTAATGACGCCGTGCGTTGTTTATTGTTATTTTCAATATTATCATTTTAACACCGTGTGTTGAATACAAAATTATTACTTATAAAGAAAACAACAGAAAGACAAACACAATATAACTACGAAGATTAATTCGAAGATCGGATAGCCGGCTGCTGCAGAAGAACGGTGAGTCGTACTCAGATTTTCTTTTGTGGGTTTTGTCCGACACGGTCTTCAAATTGTATTCTTATATTTTCCTTTGTATACAGTCCACTCTGTCGATCCAACAATTTTATTCAAATAATATGATATTAAGAAAAAAACACATACATACACGGTTACACGCACATAACACTCACATATACATACATATTGTATATGTGTGTTATGTAAGTATTGTGTGTGAATGTGTTTATATATTACACATACTTAAGACTTGCATATATGCATACATACACAGATACATAAATATATAATAATAATAATAATCTTTATTCATAGAGAAACACAAACATTGAAACATATAAGTTCTCTGATTCCTAAACTAGGTATATGATATACACCTGTATCTCAGGAAATCAGTGCCCTCTCCCAGATAATCTTACAAAATAACATTTTTTTTTGTAGTACAAATAATTAAGTAGGTTTTGTTAAAGTCTGGTTTTAGTATAATTGATAAAAACTATGTATGTGTGTAAATTAAGTTAAATGCCAGGAGCAGCTCCTCTGTGTTATGGTAATCTAGGGTAGATAGCCAGCTGGTAATTTTAGATTTACATTCCCGTATAGGGGAAGAATAAAAGTTAAGATTTTTGTTAACGCGGTTATATAAAAAAATGGATAGGTGGCAGCTCTGTCGTCTAGCTAGTGCGGTACGAAATATTGGTTGATCAATAACATTTTTATTACTCGCTTTCCACAAGTTACATTGGAGTTATATGGAGTATGTTGATGTTGCCGAATTATACTAAGTACGTAAAATAAATAATTGTCTAACTGTAAGGACAGAAGTTTTATTATACAAAGATACGGTAGGGAACCTAAATGGGCTGAATGTCATGGTCTTTAGTAATGATCTTTGTGCTCTTTCAATCTGGATCATATAAGATTTACACGTTCCTCCCCAAATCACGATACAGTATCCCAAGATTGATTGTACTAATGCATAGTACACTTTACGGAGATCTAAGTCAGCGACATACCGAAGTTTCTTAAAATGTCCATATCAGTTTCCGAGTACGAGATGTTAATAACTCAATATGCGGTAGCCATCTAAGTTTCCCATCTAAAAGTACACCCAAATACTTAACAGATGGAGATCTAACAATAGAGAGGCAGCTGCAGGAGCTAGCTGTTTCCAGCCCCCGTAGCACGTCCACCAAAACACGATATGATAAAGCAATTTATCGCGGTGAACTGTCAAAAAACGACGAAACCCTATTGTATTTTGACAGTTCACCGCCTTAAACCGCTTTATCATATCGTGTTTTGGTGGACGTGCTAGGGAGGCAGGTTACATACATGTGCTCTTATTTCAATCTCTGGTGTCAGTGTCTTTGAAGTTGTAAACTGCAGATATGTGGTTTTTGCTAAATTTAATGTCAATAAATTATGTTGGAGCCAACAACTTATTTTGTGTAACCCTTCTTCAGCCCTGCGACGCGCCTCCTGCCAGGTCGTACCGTGAAATACAAGTGCTGTATCATCAGCATAGGTAAATTTTTTTCCCGAATTTAGAGTCAGTTACATATATCATTTATGCAAATCAGGAATAGAGTAGGGCCAAGAATACTCCGAAAGTGACTGGTTCTAAGTCACTAATGTACTTCCCCACCCTGACATGCTGAACACGATCATAAAGAAAACTCGAGTAAATAGATAGAGCGGTACCTCTTATCCCAATCCTTTCCAGCTTGTCCACAAGAACAGGAATCGAGACAGTATCAAATGCTTTAGCAAGATCAAGAAAAACGCCAAGACATTTTTGCTTTGAGTCAATATTTTTAACGACAAAATTTGTTAGTTTTTCTACGGCATCTACAGTACTAATTTTGGGTCTAAATCCAAATTGATTATCTGACAAAATCTTGTAATCTTTTAAGAATGCAATAAGCCTGGTATTTAGTATTTTTTCTAAAAGTTTTGATAATGCTGTTAATACAGAGATCGGCCTGTAATTTGTTACACTGTCTCGACTCCCGCTCTTGTGAACTAGTGTTATGAGAGCTTTTTTAAACTCTTTAGAGAAAGTACCTTGTTGAAAACAAATTTTAAAAAGAATTTTTAGAGGTGGGACAATAATATCTTTTGCAGATTGTAGTAACTTACTAGGTATTGTATCATAACCTACAGCACAATCAGTCTTCAAGTTTTTGATAATGTTCTCTAGCGTCATCAGGCGGAAGAAGTACAATAGAATTCGATAAATAAGGTATTTTAGGCATTGGGGAAGTATTACTACTATTTTCCTTGATATTATTGGCCAACTGTTTGCCAATGTACGCAAAAAAATTGTTAACCTTGGTAACGGATTCAGAGGGATCAGCTGATAAATGTAAAAGTTCTTCAGGAGAAGATTTTCTATTAGGTGCATCAATAATTGTCTTTATGGCTGACCAAGTTTGCTTATTATTATTAGCATTCTGAATAAGAGATTTGTCATTTTGAATTTTGAGTTTTCTAATAAGGGAATTATACTTAGTAATTTTATAACAGATTTCTAATTCGATATTATTAGGATTTTCTCTGAACTTTTTGTGCAACTTATCTCAGTGGCGACTGCATCTTAGCAAACCAGGGGTGATCCAAGGCTTAATGGTTCTTTTTCTTCTTGGAATTTTTACTTCCCTAGTATTACTGGTTATAGCAGAAGAAAGTTTACTAACAAAAGAGGCAGCCGCGTCATTGGCATCTGATGTAGGTGTTAAAAAGAAAAATCTATTTTATGAATACAGTCTAATGCAGCATTCATGTCAGTTTTTAACCGACTTCAAAAAAGGAGGAGGTTCTCAATTCGATGCGTGTTTTTTTTTGTGTGTATGTTACGCGATTACGCCGCCAGTTGTGGACCGATTTTCAAAATTCTTTTTGTGTTCGATAGAGTATACTCCAAGGGTGGTCCCATGGTCACCAAAGTCAGAATCTGATGATGGGATCCCATGAAAATCGAGGAAAACCCTTAAATTTTAAGGTGTTTCCAACGTGTTTTGTGTGTACGAGTATGTTGCGCGTTTACTCCGCCAATTGTGGACCGATTTTCAAAATTATTTTTGTATTCGATAGATACTCCTAGGATGGTCCCAAGGTCACCAAAGTATATATTTACTATAGTATAACACAGTAAACTATTAACATTTTCCAAAATTAACATCTACGGTATTTTGCTAGGCGGCCGCACCGATTGCTCGACCGAGTGCACTTGTGTGCGTGAGCGACGCACACAAACGGAGACTAGAGAAATTTACCTAAACTAGCTCGGGCTCGCGCGGATGGTGGGCCCTTAACTCCTTAGATAATATTATTAGTCCTCTGAAATCTAATAATGTGATCCTTATAGGTGACGTAAATATTGACATTAAATCCAATAATATCGATAAAAAGGTTTATTCCATCTAGTCCTACCAAGCTCCCCTTATCTTAACGTAACTGCTGAATTAGGACTTGTCCCGGGTCACATCTATCCAACAAGATTAAATAACTGTTTAGATCACATACTACTTAAATCTACTTTGGCTGCGACAATTGTGGTGGTAGGCTCTATCATCACCGACCATTCTTCCATTTTGTTAACTTTATCAGTTAATAATCCTAAATCTAGCATAAGGAAAACTCATTTTACCTTTACAAAAAATAAAAACCGACTTCAAAAACACTGAAAAATAATATATAAAAATAATATAAGAATAGGTACAGACATCACACTTCTATATTGAAGTCGGTGCCAAACGATGATCTCCTAGATAGTCTTAAAAGATAGTCCTAGTCTTAAAATTTGGCACCGACTTCAATATAGAAGTGTGATGTTGTCAGTACCTATTCTTATATTATTTTTACCTTTCAGTGTTTTTGAAGTCGGTTTTTATTTTGTGTAATTATGACTGCGATGTTTTGAGTTCCAAATGAGCTTTTCTCTATAATAAAGTTCTAGGAATTCTAAAATTCGCACTTCACTCCACTCTATTTTATCTACACGTTCGGTTGGGTCGGGCGCTAGCTGTCAACTAAATGCATGCGAATGTGTAAACATTATGTCTGCACTACATTATCGGCGATGATCGTTGCTCGTGTGCTCGTCTATAATCGGCACGATCATCGTGCAAGCATCCACACGATCGTCCACGTTCGTCTGTTTATAAGCAACCACAGGCGATTCCCTTTGATGCGTGCCCGAAAACCGACAATTCACGGGTCGCAGGCGATCATAGACGATCATCGGCGCGCACAGCCGAGTACAGCCGAATATGCCCTCTACACTATCGTGCTCGCGCGTGATCGTCTGTGTTCGCCATTTGTGCCCTTTGATTCGCGTCCAAAAAACCGCTCCCAACGCGAACTCACGAATCGCGAGGCGAATAACGAACACGCATGTGTAAATTGTGTAAACTAGCACTAAGGCTATAGGCTATATTATAACATCACGCTATTGCTAATAGGGGCGGAGCATAAATGAATTTTTTCCTTTTTTGAACTTTCGTTGCGTGCGCTACGTAAACGGTTAAAGGTACGCAAAAATCATGTATGACAAAATTGTTCTTTATTAAAAATTCTAAAAACAGCCCACTAATGTTAGGTATTCTCGTGAAAATGTTACTTTTTGAGTTGTCTCCTATTACTTTTCACTATCTGTCACTGACAACACTGCTGGCAACTTTTGAGCTCAGTTGTGTTTCATCTGTAGGTATACGTAGACGCACATCGACCAACATGGACGAAGATACGCTATTGCTCTTAACACTATTGTTTTGTTTAATTAAAAACAGAAAAATAAAATGTCGATATTCGGTTCACCCTCTTAATATGACAAGACTAGCTTTCCGCTTGCGGCTTCGCCCGCGTTATTACTGTTTTCCCGTGGGAATTTATATTTTCTCGCAGGAAAATAATTTTGTAGCCTTTTTAAGCCCGGATAATAAATTTTGTAGAAATTGGAGCAGATTTTAAATATTTTCCATAGAAACTTTCAACCCCTATTTTGAACCCTAAGGGGGTGAATTCCAATTAGACATGGGCGCCGCGCCGGCGTCACGCCGCTGAGAGCCCTCCGCGCGCCGCAGCGCGCCGCAGCGCGCCGCCGGCACTCACCTCGCGGCGTGGGTTGCGAGAGAACATTGTTTCTGTAGTGTAGTTTTTTTTTATATTTACCGAGTCATCGGATACAAATACGAGGGGCATTCAATTATTACTTAGCCTCGCCGCCCGATGGCGCTGTTGTTACAAAAGAGTTTTACGAGTAAATACTTTTTTCATTACTCATACTCTGAAAGTAGATCTAAAGATGCCGGAGGAGCGGGTTGAAAGTAATACTTTTCAGCCCTAGGGAGAATCACTTTCAACTGACAGCTGCTGTCAAATTTTAAAAAGAAACTAGTTCTTTTTCACATTTTTATTGAACCATGTTTCGACTGTCTTTAGAGTCACACTCAATTACAGCGCGGTGTAAAATTGAAATAACATAATGTTAAGTATTTAAAGAATACATTTTTTAAATTACTTTATTATAATTTATTTTCAACTATTTCTTTGAAATAACATAGATTTGGGCAAAATATATACCATTTTTTGAATTATGAAAATGAAAATAATGGCTGAATAGCTGGCTGGCCACAGAAAAATAAACAAAATAAGCGGGAAAACGGCAATGCGATCTTCATTTGTTTTTTCCATTTATAGAGTTTTGTTAATACTTCCGTATAGCTGAGATTTGTATGAACTGTTAATTATATTTGTATAACATTGTGTTAATAATTAACACAATGAGTTCATCGGATTCAGGTATGGAGTTAACGCCTGATTTTAAAAAAGAAAGCGGGCTAAGGCAGAAGTTGTTGATTTATGTAAAATAAAATTTACACGTTTTTTCTTTAGCTAAAATTCATTGTTTTATTTTTACTTTCCTTGTATTCGTAATGCAAAGCACAGTGTTTACCTCGGGTTAAAGACTTATTTAGTTACTTTCACCCCTGGGGTAACAATGTACTATTGAAGTCTACTAAGAAGTTTTCAATCTTTTCCCTTCATTTGTTTTGTTTTGTCAGCCTTTGGAAGCGAGCGTGTCGGTCGGTTTTACAAAAATGGAACTAGAACAATATCGTTCAATGATTAGATTCTTGTTTTTGGAAGGGAAAACGCGCAGCGAAATCAAAGAGCGCTTGGATGCTGTGTACGGTGACTCTTCTCCTTCGATGGCGACCGTCAAAAATTGGTTCAACGAGTTTGCTCGTGGCCGCACGTCGGTTTTTGATGAGCCACGCCCAGGTGCACCGAAAACGGCTACTACGGAGGAAAACGTAAAAAAAAACGGCCCCATTTGGCAAAGAAAACAGTGCTGTTCCACCACGACAACGCGCCGGCTCACACCTCCGCCGTCGTTATGGCCAAATTGGTCGAATTGCGCTACGAATTGCTGCCCCATCCACCGTATTCTCCAGACTTGGCTCCCTGTGACTTCTTCTTGTTCCCAAATCTGAAAAAGTCACTCGCCGGCAAAAGATTTGGGTCGAATGATGAGGCCATCGCCGCCACAGAGACCTATTTTGAAGACATCGGGAAATCGTATTTTTTGGACGGGTTAAAAAAGCTGGAGCATCGCTGGGCCAAGTGTCTTGAATTGAAAAGGAGACTATGTTGAAAAATAAATCTCTACTTTCTTAAAATTTTCGTTTTTTTTGTAGGCTTAATTTTTGTTGAATCGCCCTCGTATATGCAAACAATCTGTTAATCCATTGTACGATGAAAAAAATCGAAGTAGTTTTTGCTGGAAATACCTACTTTGGAAACTTTATTTTGACTGATAGCAACCCAAAATAATCCAACTGATCAGAAACCTGCGACTGCACTCTACCGCGCTCAATGCTTGACTTCGTATGAAATGTCAGTTGTTGAAACTGAAATGTCTACCAGTCCAATCTCCCACTACTGCGTAAAACTGATGGTAGTCTGGCTCATAGTGCAGAAGATAAAGCCATTCTCGTAGCACATCTCTTTGCCTCAAACTCGACCTTGGATGACGGAAGAGCTATCCCACCATCAATCAAACGGTGTGAAAGCTTTGTATGTACCAGGAATCCACAAAACGTGCGGTCAGGCGAGAGCTAAGGCTTCTTTACGTCTATAAGTCGAGTGAGCTGGACGGCATCTTCGTAGTGGTGCTGAAGACGTTGCGCCCCAGAGTTGGCCCCAATCCTCACGTGCGTCTACTGTCTCTCCTTTAAATCCCATAGGATTCCGTCTTCCTGAAAGATACCTCTTGTCCACCCGATCCCCAAGGCTGACCAGTCAGACCCGTCAAACTACAGGCCCATAGCAGTAACATCCTTACTCTGCAAGACATTGTGTTATTAACGGCAAACTACCAATTAAAATACCTAGAGGACCACTACCTGATTAGCGACCGCCTGTACGGCTTCCGTCATAATCGCTCGGCTGGTGACTATGGTCCTGGTGACTATGATGCTGGTGTAGTGTATATTTAACACACCATTGGGTGGAGGCCAGCCAGCTTTCTGGGTGGTCACAGCAGTCATCGAGATCCTCCGAGACAATAACCATTAACACTGGTGTCCCACAAAGCGTGCTGTCCCCAACTTTATTAATTCTGCATATCAATGACTTGTTCTCTGAGAGCACATTCATAGCTATGGATGACTGCATGGGTGATGCGTAATATATCAGCTTTCAGAAAGTCTCCCGGAATTCCGTATTGGAGAGACGATTATAACTTGTGTCTGAAGTTGAGGATTTTTTTTGGGGCGGGCCTCAGAATGAGGGAGATTGAATTAAGTTAAGTTCAACGCCACACAGACAAAAGTCTGCGCTTTCACTGCCATGAAGGACCCTTTTACTATAGCGCTTAAGTTTCAAGAAGTACCCCTTTAAATCTCTGACAGTATCAGGATCCTCGGTGTCGATATTTTGAGCAAAGTCCAATTCGGGAGTTATTTGGGAGGCTAGGCTAAATAAGTTAGCAATAAGCTAGGTATCCCAAACAAGTGGGTAGTGGAGTCGCAGTGTGGACCTTACCTGGCGCGCTCATAAGGGCAGGGAGAACACCGGGGGGTTTTAGTGGGTAGGCCTGGCACTCTGCCGGGAGAGCCCCAGACACGCTCGCCGTCTAGCCAACGGCGGGTACGGTGCGTTTACGCATTTCCCCCTGAGAGAAAAAAAAAAAAGGTATCCCAAACAAAGCAGAGGTACTTCACGCCACATCAACGTCTTGTGCTTTACAAAGCTCAAGTTCCTTCCGCATGTGCAGTACTGCTCACATCTCTGGTCAGGAGCCCCAAAGTATCAATTAGAACTATTTGACTCCCTGCACAGACGGTCGAATCATCGATGATCCTGATTTGTTGGACTCATTAGAGATGCTGGAGTCACGAAGAGACTGAGAAATTCCAGTCGATTATGGGCCCCTTAGTCACCGACGAGTTGCAGAGACTGAAAGTTATTTACGGGTAGTAGGAAAATGACGAGATGGTCAAGTCGCCTATCTCAGGAAATGTCGGCAAACAAAACTTGAAAATTCCACGCCACCACCGCCATTTTTCCAGGCGGCGCCCATGTCTAATTCCAATAAACCATGAAACACGTGTTCAATTAAATATTTTTAAGAGCATGAATCTGAAGTTTTATCAAAATCGTTGCTAATTCAAAGATTTTCCATACAAACTTGCAACCCCTATTTCACATGTATGTTCCCCAGTCTTTTTGGCTAAAATACGTATTCTAGATCATTCCATATGTGAATGTGGTTTAGAGGAAGGCACCGTGGACCACATTTTCTTTAACTGTCCGCGACAAAAACTTCATTATACCACCTACTTCCTGATTTCATTCCACGACCTGTAAATATGAACTTTCTTTTAACACAAATAGACACCCATTTTAAACATTCTTTTTAAATATACCTATTGATAGATACCAAATCAAATTATAAGGTAGTAATTACCTTACTAACCCTATAACAACAACAAATTTACCCCACATTATACACTATCCCATACATCTTTTAACATAATGCAACTCCAACAATTTATTTCAAAACAAATTTTAATCATATCTTCTAATTGCTACTAACAATTTTATGTTCGCTTTGCTTTGTCCACAGGTAGCCCAACCGGCCAAGTATCTTAATATTATCGCTAGAACCTATTAAACTAAACCGTGTTTTCGCTACTCGACATTGGCAAAATTGTCAAATCTGACAGAAGCCACTTACACAAAAAATTGAACCCCTATTTTATCCCTCTAGGGTAAAAATTTTTTAAATCCCTTCTTAGTGTGCGTCCGCATTCTGAATTAAAATAACTGTCCAAAGGGTATTGTTCAATTTCGGCTTATCGTAAACAAGTAATTTCCAAAAAATATTTTTACTGTTCAGTATAATTAAATGTAAGAAAAATATTTTTCACGTCCTCGTCGCCGGAAAGTAAACTTAGAAATAATATATTTAAATTAAGTAGCACTATTGACAAAAGTGAAACCATCAATTTCTGTGTGACTTTTACGTAAAATATGCATTGAAAAATCATTAATTGCTAAGAAAAAATTGATACTTAGCTATTATCTGACTTTAAAATTAATCGTTTATTTATTTACCTTTTTTCAAACTAAAACACAAAAACACTACTTATGTATTAAATCGATCGATTTCAATTCAAATCGATTTTTTTTACTTTGGCAGCACCATTCGTTCTAAATAGATGCTTTAAAAAAGAATTAGCTTCGCCTTTGTATACAGTGTAGTACAGTACAGTGAAGTGAATGTTATTTTTTCGACTCTTTTACTGTGAACCCGATTTGCTTTTATAATGGATAACGATATTGCTCGAAATGAGGACCCGGCTATACCCTTGGACACAGGAGCTTCTTTTTTGATCCCTGGCACTGCTTTGGATACCTAACCTGCGTCTGTTGTTGATACTGGTTCCTCGGTATAGTACCCCAAGCATGTATAAAAATATATAATTTGATGAAAACAGTGGTTGGTAATGTACAAAATTATATTTTTTCATTACTAATAATATCATTTTAGACTAACATACGATTAAAGTCACAAACATTACAAATTCTTACTAGAATATAACGTTTGCCTATTTAGGCATATCACTAGACTTTCCCGCGATTATATTACTTGAATTACATATTTTTAAATACAAAGAATTAAAACTGTCAATTTTTAATAAGTTTGGTTGCTGTTCATGTTAAGCCAAAGCACCCATACAAACTGAACAATTCTCTTTCACGTTTCTACCATTACCGGTTACGGCTGTGCGTGCGTCTATAGACGGGAACATCTCCTTTTATATATATAGACTAGCTGTGCCCGCGAACTACGTTTCGCCATCAAAATGCTTAACACAGTGTTTAGTTTTTTCCTCCATTTTATTCCATAATGATTCAATGATTCAACTTTATTGTGCCTTTCTTGAGCAGCTGCCATTTCGAAATTAGGACAATTTTCGTAGGTTCGTAATACTCTAGGTACTCTTCAGGGCCTTTCATTTAATACCCATAGTGCTGGGTTTCAAAAGCAACTGTTATCCGCCCTTTTTGAGCTGCAGCCATGTTGAATTTACGTCAATACGTTTATAATGTACGTTCATAGTACTCTACTGATCAAGGCCTTTCATTTGATACCCATATTGCTGGGTTTGGAAATGAACTTTTATCCGTTATTTTTGAGCGGCGGCCGTATTGAATTTTGTGCGATTTTCCTAGGTTCATAGTGCTCTACTCTTTAAGGCCTTTCATTTGATACCCATATTGCTAGATTTGGAAACGAACTTTTATCCACCTTTTTTGAGCAGCGGCTATGTTAAATTTATGTCTATGTTGCTAGGTTCATAGTGCTCTACTCATTAAAGCTTTTCATTTGATACCAATATTTCTGGGTTTGAAAACAAACTTTTATCCTTTTTTTTGAGCGGCGGTCATGTTGAATTTAGGTCGATTTTCCTAGGTACCTAATGCTCTACTCTTCAAGGCCTTTAATTTGATACCCATATTGCTAGGTTTAGAAACGAACTCTTATCCATATTTTTTGAACGGCAGCCATGTTGAATTTATGTCAATGTCGCTAGGTTCATAGTGCTCTACTCATCAAGGCCTTTTATTTGATACCAATATTGCTGGGTTTGAAAACGAACTTTTCTCCTTTATTGAGCGGCGGCCATGTTGAATTTGGGTCGATTTTCCTAGGTACCTAATGCTCTACTCTTCAAAGCCTTTCATTTGATACCCATATTGCTAGGTTTGGAAACGAACTTTTATCCACCTTTTTTGGGCTGCGGCCATGTTGAATTTAGGTCCATTTTCCTAGTACCTAATGCTCTACTCTTTAAGGCCTTTAATTTGATACCCATATTGCTAGGTTTGGAAACGAACTTTAATCCACCTTTTTTGAGCGGCGGCCATGTTGAATTTATGTCAATGTTGCTAGGTTCATAGTGCTCTACTCATTAAGGCCTTTCATTTGATACCCACATTGCTGGGTTTGGAAACGAACTTTAACCGTTTTTTTTGGGCGGCGGCCATGTTGAATTTAGGGCGATTTTCCTAGATTCATAATGCTGTACTCTTCAAGGCCTTTCATTTGATACCTATATTGCTAGGTTTGGAAACGAACTTTTATCCGCCTTTTTGAGCGGCAGCTATGTTGAATTTACGTCAATGTTGCCAGGTTCATAGTGCTCTACTCATTAAGGCCTTTTATTTGATTCGATATCCATGTTCCTTAGGTGTATACAAATAAAATGTGATCCGTCATTTTAGATATTAGGATAAGAGTCCCGTACGTGTAACCCAGAATCATTGCAGTCAGATATTTTTTTAAATTATCAATATCAATCAATTACTTTTAATAGTTTTAAATGAACGAAAGAGTTTGATTCCTTATTCATAATATAAAAACATAATTAACACCTTTCAAAATACTTTTCAACATTTCAAAAATTGTACCGATTTTGAGAAAATTGGTCAAGAATTAAACTTTATAAAATGTTATATTTGTAACGTGATCTTGTCATAAAAAATGCTTTATTCATTACTTGTATGGCTTGATCCTTTTGCCTTACCACCAGGGTAATACATAAGAAAAAGACAAATTAAACTTCCTAAACTTGGTTGGCGAAATCCAGATGGGCACAGCCAATAACAGAAAAGATTAAGTTTTTCTTTGCACTATGTGACAGACTTGTCAAAATAATTTCACGTGCGCCATGTTGATTTTCTACATAAGCATTGTGCGGAAATTTTATATGGTATTTTTTCACGAAAAATAAAACGTGAATTTAAACAAATGAAATTATGCCTAAATGTTCTTCCGGAAAATTCTAAGCATTGTGGTGTAAGCCATATCAAATTCTGTCCAATAGTTTCGGAGATCTTTCCGGACAAACAGACAAACAAATATACAAACAAACAAATTTAAAAAAAATAAATTTAAAAACGTTTCTATCGTGTTCTGCTTATGATTTTAAGGCGACCTGTGTATTGTTTTTCTTAAGAGGATTGTGAAGCTGTAAATTTTCATACAAAAAGCGATAACGCTTTTCTCCCACTAAACATAGTCCAATTTTCATAATTTTTGGAAATGTTGTAGATATAATGAAGATCTAGGTTTGTACGTTTTGATTTTGAAGAAATATTGCTCAGAATACAAATTATTAGCATCTAAATATCTATATTTTAGACTTAAAAACTACCTCGAGCATTTTTATCTTTTTTTGACTAAATTTTACTGAATTACGAAAAAAGCAAAACGTACAAACATCGTTTAAGGTATACTGAATAGAATGAGAAAAGTGTCTAATTCCGTAAAGGTTTAGGGGGGTAAAACAGTTATCGCCCGAAACAATATTTCAAACAGGAATTGTAGGCAATTTCGACCAGTTCTTGCAACTCTCTCTATCGCACGATACGGGTCGGGGGCAGGGGTATAATGGGGTATAATCTACGAGTGATGTGACATAATGTTATCGTAGTTATTGTCGACTAGGGAGGAGAAAGTAATATCGATATATCGATGAATACTGAAAGGTATTACTCAAGTCTACACAAATACCTTCTACATCAAAAAGTAAATGTCTTTTCGAATACGTTTATTGATTTTAGTGTTTTATTTTAAGGATCTTATTTCAATACAAACCTCATTAAGGGTAAGCAGCCTGTAGCCTGTTAACTAACTGTAAATTCCCAAAATCAAATAAGAAAATAAATTGTAAGTAAGTATGTAGTTGTTTGATAACCGACTTCGAAAAAAGGAGGTTACTCAATTCGACCGTATATGCTTTTTTTGTTTGTTCGCGGATAACTTCGTCGTTTATGAACCGATTTTGATGATTCTTTTTGTATTCGATAGGATACTCCAAGGGTGGTCCCATGGTCATCAAAGTTAGGATCTGATAATGGGATCCCATAAAAATCTAGAAACACCATTAAATTTTTACGTGTGTCCAACGTGTTTTGTGTATATGTTACGCGATTACTCCGCCAATTGTTGACCGATTTTCAAAATTCTTTTTGTATTCGATAGAGTATGGTCTCAAGGTCACCAAAGTCAGGATCTGATGATGGGATCCCATGAAAATCGAGGGAAACCCTAATTTAATACTAGGGTTTCTTATTATATTAGGGTTTCTTTCACTAAAAAGACTTCATTCACTAAAAAGATAAAATTAAAAAATATTTTACAAAAAATAAAAACCGACTTCAAAAACACTGAAAAGTTAAAAATAATTATAAGAATAGGTAGGAGACAACATCACACTTCTATATTGAAGTCGGTGACAAATTTTAAGACTTTCTAGGAGATCATCGTTTGGCACCGACTTCAATATAAAAGTGTGATGTTGTCTGTACCTATTCTTATAATTATTTTTAACTTTTCAGTGTTTTTGAAGTGGGTTTTTATTTTTTATAATAGATATGTGCCACAAAGACACACAGTCAAAAGAAATTCGTTTTGTATTTCTTGTGATAGGTATTTGTTATGCATTGTATGTTCGTTATCGTATTCTAAGTTGCTCACAAACTATTTTTCGTATAACCAAGTTGGAGCAGCTAAAAAACGTGTAACAAACTATATGCAAGTAGCGTTATTTTCAATATTATTTTATTTGTACTCGCGTTATGGAATCTACGAATGTATAACAAATACAAACGACAAAGCAAATAATATGTGTAGGTTAGGCAGGGTAGGCATATATTTGGAGAAGGCACCCCTCGTACGGTTTTGACGTTTTTTTTTTCATTTTAACAATATAATTTAAAGCACCTGATTACATATAATCCTACTAATAGGTTTTTTTTTCATACGACAGGGAAGCTCTTGGCCTTATATCGGAACACAGTAATGCTATTAACATGTTATTATGGCGACAAACCTAGGTAAGACGGTGGTAGCTAGCCAGGTGGGCTTAGAAGCCCTACCACCAACCAAACCGATCAGAAAAGCTTCTGTCCCCGATGGGAATCGAACCCGGACCTCCCGATCAATACCCGGTGGCCACAACCACTAGACCACGGAGGTGGAAAAAAATAAATTCTAAAACTATTAGTATAACTAGTTATTTACTTAATAAAACGCCTGCGTTTTTTAATTGTGGATGTCAGTCCAGTCTACTTTTTTAATGTCATCTAGCCACCTTTTCCTTTGGTATTCCGGGCTTTTCGAGGAATCTTGGGTTTGAGGATCAATTATGGAAACTCATAGAGGGATCAGTGACAGAGCCCTGTTGTTAACCCTGATTCCACCGACGCACATCACTTCTGTTTTGCTGCTGACTAATTTCAAAGATGGATGGAGATGGAGCTAGTTGCAGATGATGTTACGTTTGGCTTATTAATAAAGAAATTGAGGTGAACATACCCAACAAAAATAATATCTTTTAATAATCATATAATTATTAAAAAATATTATTCATCATCTAAGCCTTTTCTTCTACCATGGCGGTATAGGCCTCCTTGCAACTTTCTCCATTCCGTTCTATTTTGGGCTACTCTAATCCAGTTCGTGCCCGCCATCTTGACGATTTCGTCCTTCTACCGCATCTGTGATCTCCCGTTGGGTCTTTTACGGTTCCATGGCCTCCACTCTAAGATAGTTCTGCACCACGAGTCCGGCTTTCTGGCTATATGTCCAGCCCATTGCCACTTGAGCTTTGCTACGCGGACGCCGTTTCCGGAGCCAACTATTCGTTTTCGTGTCCCGGAGTGTTACTCCTACCAATTTTCTTACCATTGCTCTTTGTGCCACCTCTAGTTTGTGAACGATGGCCTTAGTTGTTATCCATAACTCGGCTCCATAAGTAAGCACTGGTAGGACACACTAGTTGAAGATCCGCGCTTTCTGTTTTATGCTAATGCTCATATTAAAAGCAAAGCCAAGTTTTGCAAAAGCTGCCCAGCCCAATCAAAAAAATATTATTATTATTTATTATTACTTTTTATTTTTGTATCCCTGTTCCTATTTAGTTTGTATGTAAAAGTACCTATTATTATATGTTTAATGTTTTTTTTTTCAGAAAAGATTCACATCTCAAATGCAAGTTATTTTAATTCAGTATAACACTCATCTTAAAAAATGGCATTTTCCTTAGACGTAAATATAGGATACATACATTCCTAACAAAAAGTCCTCACCCTCAATCCTATAAGGTACCTATAGGGATACCAAATAAGTGCCTTCACAATAAATTTCAATACAGAAATAATTTACGAAATGTAAATAAATTCCGTATTCCGAACCTCATCTACTAAAATATTATGAAGAAAGAAGATTAAGTACGTTTGTATTTTTGTTTGTAATGAATAAACTCAAAAACTACCAGACTGATTTTAAAAATTCTTTGGCTAATAGAATGCTACATTATCACTGAGTAATATAGGCTATAAAATAATTTTTCCTGTGTGAAAACATAAAATTCCCACACGAAAAATGAAAGTAACGATGGCGAAGTTGCGAGCGGAAAGGGAGTCAGAAATATAAGCAACGCAAAACATTACGAACGATAGAATAATAATCTCGAGCTCTCGCGCCGGCCGCAGCCGCCGAGTATCGTGGCCGAGTCGCGCGCTGCTGTGTCGTAGTGTGCGTGAAAATTTGCGCATGTTGTATTTGTGGTGTAAACGCCAGACCGGAGGCCGAGCGATGTGAAACAGATAGCATTTTAGAAAATACCTACTCGCGCCGCGCACGGTTACTTCGCAATTACAGATTTTTGCACCCCTACGATTTTATTATATACACATTAAATACGATTAAGATAATTAATACAGAATCGTATCTCTTCAACTCCATTGGACCCCATCAAGGGATGATGGTATTTTGCGTCCACCATGTTGGATTTTGATATCGATGTTATTTTCGTAATCTACGACCCAAAAAACCTTGAAAACGACAATAATGTCGATATCACATTTTACCACCCCATTTCACCCTATTACGGGATGAATTTCAATGAAATACGAAACATGTTATCCATCGATTCTATTAACGAATGTTTATGCAAAATTTAAAGTAGATTGGACCAAGGAATCTAGTTGTCCCATACAAACTTTGCCCCCCTTTTTCACACCCTTAGGAGTAGAATTTCGGAAAAGCCTTTCTTAACGGACGCCTACGTCATACAAAGAACACACCCTCCAAGTTTCAAGTCTCTACGATCAGCGGTTTAGGCTGTGCGTTGATCCGTCAGTCAGTCAGTCATTCAGGACAAAGAATTTTATAGGTATAGATTACAAGACAGCCTATTTTAAAACATGCCAGATCGAGAGTCTACCCTAGTATATTTTTGCTTTCTACAGATTTATTCTGATAATTTTCATCCTAAAGATTCTACAAACATGGATATTTTTCCACCTCTGCAATTAAATCTTGAATTTCGCTCATTTTCATCAAGAACATACCTACGGAACAACAAACACGGATCTATACAGCTTGCGCCGGCGTGCCTGAACTTGACGCGAATATCTGACAGTGTGCGGGGACTAGTACAATAGTTATTTTCACTACAAGTGCGGGAAGCCTGTCATTGCAACGAGTTCCGACAAATGTCGTCCCGAGCCGAAGGCGAGGGTTGACAGTCGGAACGAGTGGAAATTACAGTCCCGCACGTGTATTGAACAACTATTTTTAATACAGTTGCGAAAAAATGAAACAATACGTAGCAACCATATGTAGTAATGTACCTGCTTTTGGACTTTACAGGTAAAATACTCACACTTGCATTTTCAGCAATTAAACATAATTCCGGTGGTGTTAAATCAATTAATATGTTATCAGAGTTACTCATTTTATAGAATTATTAAACTTTTAAGCAAATAACAACAATCAAATAATCAATCACGCAGAGAAAATTTTAGAAAAATGGCGCCAAATATGTCGTCGTACGTACACAGCAGTGACAAAGCAAATGCGTACTATGCTTTGCTTGCCGTGTTTTTAAAAGCAAGGTCCGGCCGTGCTTTTTGTTATGCTTTGCTTTTAGGCATGCTTTTACAATACAAAATCTGGTAGACCAGTCAGATTATTAAGCGCAATCTTAACTTAGCATGCTAGAAAAAAGCAGGAAAAAAGCAAAATGTGTGTCAGAATCTAGACATTTGACATTTTGTAAAGAAAAAGCACTAGTGCGCAGTGGCGGCGCTAGGCGTCGGCGACGTCGGCCACCGCCGACAGCCTCGCGCCTGAGGGGGCCTCGCAAAAAAGTTTTACAAGTTTCGTCAAATTTCAAATTATTTCGTCAAAATCAATAGCTTTATCTTTTACAAGTAGTAAATACTCGTGATATTAACCAAGAAATATGTACCTAAGGTAAGTACTAACATATAGGTAATCTATTTCTCCATAGAAACTGAAAGAGAAAAGTGAATAGATTAGGTACCTAGTTTTAAAGCTGCGCTAGTGTTTTTTATCGAGAACATAGAATTTTTTTGCCTTTCGATCAATGCCTTCGATTATGTTTGGTATGCGTCAAAATTCGTAACAATTAACAGGGTGTCCACTGCTAATGTTCAAAAAAATTCTGACTTTCCCTGACCATTTTTCAAAATTCCCTGACCAACTATATTCATTGTACAGAAAAATAAAATACAATACTTTTTTTCGAAAATCATTAAAGGCCTTACTAATAACCATTGTATAAACCTGATTTAGTTAAACAGTGTTTTGTCACGTTCACTCGAATGACATTTCAAATTCGAACAAAAGAGACAAAACACTGCTTAACTATACAAGGCTTATGGCCGATTTCACCAACCATAACTTAGCTTAGGAAGCCCCTAAGACGTATGCTGTCACTTTTTGTCTTTAATGAAAAGAATGTGACAGCATGCCACCTAAGAGTCCCCCTAAGCTAAGAAGAGGTTGGTGAAAACGGCCATTATACAATGGTTATAAGTATGGCCCTAAGTATTTTTTGTTACCATCTTCAGACCAAATGGTAGCTTAAATTTCTTTTTTTTAAGTACTTACATAATTTATATTTTTAGGTTCAGAATTTTTACACCTATAGGAAGTACACTGGCGAAAAAATAAACCGAGCCACCATTACCCTTGAGTTCAAATGCAATTTCCTTCAAATGTTTGTATGTTTGTTAAATCTATACTTGCTAATATTATAAAGCTGAAGAGTTTGTTTGTTTGCTTGAACGCGCTAATCTCAGGAACTACTGATTCAAATTGAAAAATTATTTTTGTGTTGGATAGTCCATTTATCGAGGAAGGCTTTAGGCTATATAACATCACGCTACGACTTATAGGAGCTGAGCATCAATGACAAATGTTGCAAAAACGGGTAAAAAATATACGGCGAAACGTAGTTCGCTGGCACAGCTAGTAAAAAATATATCGGCAAAAAGGCGCTACTAAGATAATAAACACAATCGCTTTTCATTAATCTTTTGAGGGTTGACTTCTTCTTCAACCCAGCTGCTGGGTATAGGTATAGGTTGGGCTTTTGTT
Source organism: Schoenobius gigantellus (assembly GCA_963935595.1). Taxonomy (NCBI): domain Eukaryota; kingdom Metazoa; phylum Arthropoda; class Insecta; order Lepidoptera; family Crambidae; genus Schoenobius; species Schoenobius gigantellus. The sequence goes on from OZ012542.1 coordinate 33,633,241, forward strand.
ATCCAGTTCTTGCCCGCTGTCTTTGTTATGTCGTCTGACCAACGACCAACATTCCTTCGTCCTATTCTGGGGAGCCACTCCCGTTCGATGATCTTATTGCTCCACCGGTTGTCGGTCCTACGGGCCACGTGCCCTGCCCATCGCCACTATCTACGGTGGCCACAACCACTAGACCACGGAGGTGGAAAAAAATAAATTCTAAAACTATTAGTATAACTAGTTATTTACTTAATAAAACGCCTGCGTTTTTTAATTGTGGATGTCAGTCCAGTCTACTTTTTTAATGTCATCTAGCCACCTTTTCCTTTGGTATTCCGGGCTTTTCGAGGAATCTTGGGTTTGAGGATCAATTATGGAAACTCATAGAGGGATCAGTGACAGAGCCCTGTTGTTAACCCTGATTCCACCGACGCACATCACTTCTGTTTTGCTGCTGACTAATTTCAAAGATGGATGGAGATGGAGCTAGTTGCAGATGATGTTACGTTTGGCTTATTAATAAAGAAATTGAGGTGAACATACCCAACAAAAATAATATCTTTTAATAATCATATAATTATTAAAAAATATTATTCATCATCTAAGCCTTTTCTTCTACCATGGCGGTATAGGCCTCCTTGCAACTTTCTCCATTCCGTTCTATTTTGGGCTACTCTAATACAGTTCGTGCCCGCCATCTTGACGATTTCGTCCTTCTACCGCATCTGTGATCTCCCGTTGGGTCTTTTACGGTTCCATGGCCTCCACTCTAAGATAGTTCTGCACCACGAGTCCGGCTTTCTGGCTATATGTCCAGCCCATTGCCACTTGAGCTTTGCTACGCGGACGCCGTTTCCGGAGCCAACTATTCGTTTTCGTGTCCCGGAGTGTTACTCCTACCAATTTTCTTACCATTGCTCTTTGTGCCACCTCTAGTTTGTGAACGATGGCCTTAGTTGTTATCCATAACTCGGCTCCATAAGTAAGCACTGGTAGGACACACTAGTTGAAGATCCGCGCTTTCTGTTTTATGCTAATGCTCATATTAAAAGCAAAGCCAAGTTTTGCAAAAGCTGCCCAGCCCAATCAAAAAAATATTATTATTATTTATTATTACTTTTTATTTTTGTATCCCTGTTCCTATTTAGTTTGTATGTAAAAGTACCTATTATTATATGTTTAATGTTTTTTTTTTCAGAAAAGATTCACATCTCAAATGCAAGTTATTTTAATTCAGTATAACACTCATCTTAAAAAATGGCATTTTCCTTAGACGTAAATATAGGATACATACATTCCTAACAAAAAGTCCTCACCCTCAATCCTATAAGGTACCTATAGGGATACCAAATAAGTGCCTTCACAATAAATTTCAATACAGAAATAATTTACGAAATGTAAATAAATTCCGTATTCCGAACCTCATCTACTAAAATATTATGAAGAAAGAAGATTAAGTACGTTTGTATTTTTGTTTGTAATGAATAAACTCAAAAACTACCAGACTGATTTTAAAAATTCTTTGGCTAATAGAATGCTACATTATCACTGAGTAATATAGGCTATAAAATAATTTTTCCTGTGTGAAAACATAAAATTCCCACACGAAAAATGAAAGTAACGATGGCGAAGTTGCGAGCGGAAAGGGAGTCAGAAATATAAGCAACGCAAAACATTACGAACGATAGAATAATAATCTCGAGCTCTCGCGCCGGCCGCAGCCGCCGAGTATCGTGGCCGAGTCGCGCGCTGCTGTGTCGTAGTGTGCGTGAAAATTTGCGCATGTTGTATTTGTGGTGTAAACGCCAGACCGGAGGCCGAGCGATGTGAAACAGATAGCATTTTAGAAAATACCTACTCGCGCCGCGCACGGTTACTTCGCAATTACAGATTTTTGCACCCCTACGATTTTATTATATACACATTAAATACGATTAAGATAATTAATACAGAATCGTATCTCTTCAACTCCATTGGACCCCATCAAGGGATGATGGTATTTTGCGTCCACCATGTTGGATTTTGATATCGATGTTATTTTCGTAATCTACGACCCAAAAAACCTTGAAAACGACAATAATGTCGATATCACATTTTACCACCCCATTTCACCCTATTACGGGATGAATTTCAATGAAATACGAAACATGTTATCCATCGATTCTATTAACGAATGTTTATGCAAAATTTAAAGTAGATTGGACCAAGGAATCTAGTTGTCCCATACAAACTTTGCCCCCCTTTTTCACACCCTTAGGAGTAGAATTTCGGAAAAGCCTTTCTTAACGGACGCCTACGTCATACAAAGAACACACCCTCCAAGTTTCAAGTCTCTACGATCAGCGGTTTAGGCTGTGCGTTGATCCGTCAGTCAGTCAGTCATTCAGGACAAAGAATTTTATAGGTATAGATTACAAGACAGCCTATTTTAAAACATGCCAGATCGAGAGTCTACCCTAGTATATTTTTGCTTTCTACAGATTTATTCTGATAATTTTCATCCTAAAGATTCTACAAACATGGATATTTTTCCACCTCTGCAATTAAATCTTGAATTTCGCTCATTTTCATCAAGAACATACCTACGGAACAACAAACACGGATCTATACAGCTTGCGCCGGCGTGCCTGAACTTGACGCGAATATCTGACAGTGTGCGGGGACTAGTACAATAGTTATTTTCACTACAAGTGCGGGAAGCCTGTCATTGCAACGAGTTCCGACAAATGTCGTCCCGAGCCGAAGGCGAGGGTTGACAGTCGGAACGAGTGGAAATTACAGTCCCGCACGTGTATTGAACAACTATTTTTAATACAGTTGCGAAAAAATGAAACAATACGTAGCAACCATATGTAGTAATGTACCTGCTTTTGGACTTTACAGGTAAAATACTCACACTTGCATTTTCAGCAATTAAACATAATTCCGGTGGTGTTAAATCAATTAATATGTTATCAGAGTTACTCATTTTATAGAATTATTAAACTTTTAAGCAAATAACAACAATCAAATAATCAATCACGCAGAGAAAATTTTAGAAAAATGGCGCCAAATATGTCGTCGTACGTACACAGCAGTGACAAAGCAAATGCGTACTATGCTTTGCTTGCCGTGTTTTTAAAAGCAAGGTCCGGCCGTGCTTTTTGTTATGCTTTGCTTTTAGGCATGCTTTTACAATACAAAATCTGGTAGACCAGTCAGATTATTAAGCGCAATCTTAACTTAGCATGCTAGAAAAAAGCAGGAAAAAAGCAAAATGTGTGTCAGAATCTAGACATTTGACATTTTGTAAAGAAAAAGCACTAGTGCGCAGTGGCGGCGCTAGGCGTCGGCGACGTCGGCCACCGCCGACAGCCTCGCGCCTGAGGGGGCCTCGCAAAAAAGTTTTACAAGTTTCGTCAAATTTCAAATTATTTCGTCAAAATCAATAGCTTTATCTTTTACAAGTAGTAAATACTCGTGATATTAACCAAGAAATATGTACCTAAGGTAAGTACTAACATATAGGTAATCTATTTCTCCATAGAAACTGAAAGAGAAAAGTGAATAGATTAGGTACCTAGTTTTAAAGCTGCGCTAGTGTTTTTTATCGAGAACATAGAATTTTTTTGCCTTTCGATCAATGCCTTCGATTATGTTTGGTATGCGTCAAAATTCGTAACAATTAACAGGGTGTCCACTGCTAATGTTCAAAAAAATTCTGACTTTCCCTGACCATTTTTCAAAATTCCCTGACCAACTATATTCATTGTACAGAAAAATAAAATACAATACTTTTTTTCGAAAATCATTAAAGGCCTTACTAATAACCATTGTATAAACCTGATTTAGTTAAACAGTGTTTTGTCACGTTCACTCGAATGACATTTCAAATTCGAACAAAAGAGACAAAACACTGCTTAACTATACAAGGCTTATGGCCGATTTCACCAACCATAACTTAGCTTAGGAAGCCCCTAAGACGTATGCTGTCACTTTTTGTCTTTAATGAAAAGAATGTGACAGCATGCCACCTAAGAGTCCCCCTAAGCTAAGAAGAGGTTGGTGAAAACGGCCATTATACAATGGTTATAAGTATGGCCCTAAGTATTTTTTGTTACCATCTTCAGACCAAATGGTAGCTTAAATTTCTTTTTTTTAAGTACTTACATAATTTATATTTTTAGGTTCAGAATTTTTACACCTATAGGAAGTACACTGGCGAAAAAATAAACCGAGCCACCATTACCCTTGAGTTCAAATGCAATTTCCTTCAAATGTTTGTATGTTTGTTAAATCTATACTTGCTAATATTATAAAGCTGAAGAGTTTGTTTGTTTGCTTGAACGCGCTAATCTCAGGAACTACTGATTCAAATTGAAAAATTATTTTTGTGTTGGATAGTCCATTTATCGAGGAAGGCTTTAGGCTATATAACATCACGCTACGACTTATAGGAGCTGAGCATCAATGACAAATGTTGCAAAAACGGGTAAAAAATATACGGCGAAACGTAGTTCGCTGGCACAGCTAGTAAAAAATATATCGGCAAAAAGGCGCTACTAAGATAATAAACACAATCGCTTTTCATTAATCTTTTGAGGGTTGACTTCTTCTTCAACCCAGCTGCTGGGTATAGGTATAGGTTGGGCTTTTGTTATCCAGTTCTTGCCCGCTGTCTTTGTTATGTCGTCTGACCAACGACCAACATTCCTTCGTCCTATTCTGGGGAGCCACTCCCGTTCGATGATCTTATTGCTCCACCGGTTGTCGGTCCTACGGGCCACGTGCCCTGCCCATCGCCACTATCTACACGCAACGATACGAGTCACGTTGATCAGTTTGGTGCGCTTGCGTATCTCCGTATTCCTGATCCGATCCCGCAGAGAAGCCCCAAGCATGGCTCGCTCCATTTTTCTTTGTGCTGCCTGTAGGGTGTGTATATTATGTTGTCTAGTCAGGGTCAAGGTCTCAGCCCCATACACGAGCACCAGTAGGATGCATGGCTCGAAAGCTCGGTGCATAAGAGATACAGGCATCTCACTCCTGAAAATGTGGGACATTTTGCTAAACGCGCCCCAGCCTAGTTTTATTCGGCGTTCTATTTCTTGTATTTGCCCACTTTTTTCAAGAGTAAGCAAGTGCCAAAGATATATGTAGTGGTCAACCTGCTAAACCGCGTTTCCCGCAATCATTATGGGGCCTGCCTATATTCGGATCCCAGGTCATGATTTTCATTTTTGGGGTATTCATGCGTAGGCCCACCGACAGTGACACGTAAAGTTCTTCCAACATAAGCTGAAGATCTGCAGCCATCTTAGCGAAAATGATAATTTTGTCTGCAAATTGCAGATGAGTTAATTGCTCTCCATTTATATTGACGCCCCTATCAAACCAGTCGAGGAGCTTAAATATATCTTCCAAGCACGCCGTAAACAACTTGGTGAGATTGTGTCACACACCTCTTTTAATAAGAACACAATCGGAAAGGTCGTGGAGTTTTACTTGATTTTAATGACTTTTCTGCGTTGTTGCTTACTTTGTCATTAGTATTAAGATTACGGTTGTTTTTATTAAAAATAGATAATCCGCTCCAGGAAGCTATACTCAAGCTGTCGCATTACCTTAATGGAGCCTTAGTCATCGTCGGGTTGCTCAAATGTTAAAGCCCATCACACACAGTGAAGATAATATATATTATAGCATCTAATATAAAAATATATTATCTTAAAGGACCACACACAGCTAAGATACGATAGTATATCGCAACTGCATCATTGTATTAGAGGCAGTCTTGCGAGTCGCCGGTTTCGTTCCTTATACAGTGTTTTTTTTTGCCATGAACCGCATACAAATCTGACTGCTGTTGCTAGAATCTAGATGTATAAGTACTTGACAGGTCGTCTGATGACGAATGGGACAGTGAATTTGATCATATATGTATTGCGTCGAGAAGAAAAAATTACATGTAAAAAACCTTTTTAAAAACAAGTTTTTACTTAAATGCGCTAAAAATAAAAAATAAACTTTTACACTAAAACTTTTACTTATAACTTCATTTCACATTTGACACAATTTATATGACATAAAAGCTTGTCGCGAGATTTACTTGTGTGTAGTAACTTAAAAGTTCTTAAAAGAGTACTTTTAAGTACCTACTCATATTTACTTCGTTTGAAAATTCTAATGGATAAAATTATTCACATCAAATTATTTAATTTAATTGTTTATCTACAAAAGTAAATCTCGCGACAAGATTTTATGTCATATAAATTGTGTCAAATGTGAAATGACATTATAAGTAAAAGTTTTAGTGTAAAAGTTTATTTTTTATTTTTAGCGCATTTAAGTAAAAGCTTGTTTTTGAAAAGGTTTTTTACATTTAATTTATTTTTTACTTTTTAGTTATCACTGGACACGTTTCTCAGTCTGTTCATCTCATTCAACGCATCAATGTTGCAAGGTCGTTTGCCGGTTAACTTGGAACAGTCTAGCTCTTCAATAAGAAGACCTCCTAATGATTTTACCCTATTTAAGGCCACGTATGCTTGACCAGCAGCGAAGAGCTTTAAGCCTATTTCAAGTTATTCTTAGTAAGACCTTTTATTTGATACCCATATTGTAGGAGTGCATTAAAAATAATTGGTCCGCCATCTTGGGTATGCCGCCATCTTGGATTTAGAATGACGTCACACAGTTAACCATGCATTTTCATCCAAACTGTATATGTATATACAAAATATCAGCTCAATCGGTTAAAGATATCTACTTCAAAATTGATTTTCAAGCTTTAGAACTCCGCCATATTGGATTATTAGTGACGCCACATTATTTTTCGAGTTACTCTTAGCAAGACCTTTCATTTGATACCCATATTGTAGGAGTGCGTTAAAAATAATTGGTCCGCCATCATGGGTATGCCGCCATCTTGAATTTAGAATAACTTACACAGTCAACCATGCATTGTCATCCAAACTGAACCTGTATACAAAATTTTCAGCTCAATCGGTTAAAGATATCTGCTTCAAAATTGAGTTGCAAGATTCCACCCGAACATACATAGGTACTTATATACTTACATACTTACATTGCAAGTTAAGTAAAAGCTTGTAAAAAGCGTAAAACCTGGGAAGAGGACCACTTAAGAACCAAAAAACAGCGCTAGATAGAACATACTGTAGTTTATCTTAAGATAAATATCGCCGAGTATATTAATATATATTTCAATATCTTAAGATATCGTTGCTAGGTTAAGATATCTTTCACATATCGCTCAGTATCTTAAGATACTGTAATGTAAAATATATATTATATTAACTGTGTGTGGTGCTCCATTGAAATGTAGGGTTAGCGATACGTCGCAGATAAGATATATTTTATAGTATCTTCATTGTGTGTGATGGGCTTAAGGCGTTTTTCTATGCATCGCGTCTTTAGAAGATACCTAAAGACTGGAGCCTTCGATCGATGCGCAGAAACTGACAGGCCACGGGCTACAGTCTCCGCAGATGATCAGTGATCAGTGCAGGTCCAACAACAGCTTCGTAACGAACGTGGAGTGGCCATAAGCGCGCGTACAGTCAGCCCCCGTAGCACGTCCACCAAAACACGATATGATAAAGCGATTTATAGCGGTGAACTGTCAAAATACGACGAAACCCTATTGTATTTTGACAGTTCACCGCGATAAACCGCTTTATCATATCGTGTTTTGGTGGACGTGCTAGGGGGGCAGGAGAAGGTTAGTCGAGCGTAATTTAACACCTCAAAGTGCTATAATAAGCTCAAAATTAACTGTAGCTCACCGCAGACTACGCCTTCAATTTGCTCGTGAGCATATAGAATGGACACTGGATGGGCGCATGTTCTTTTTTCTGGCGAAACAAGAGTGTCTTTACAGAAATGATCGAAGACAGAGACTGTACCGTTGCCTTAGAAAACGTTACGCTCAGTGCTGTATCGAAGAAACTGTTGCTTACGGTGGCTCCATTATAGCCTCCATAATGGTGTGTGGCGGCATTTCCCTAACAGCATGAACAGAGATGGTTTATATCGAATCCAATGCTCATTCACGCGGATTGCGGCTACAAAACGATATATCCGTGATGTTCTTGAAGATCATGTGGTACCTACCTTACTCAGGATGTGTTTAAGATTAGATGTTTCTAATGTGCATGATAATGCCAGACCCTATACAGCGAGAATTGTTACGCAATATTACGCTCAGGGACATTGGTATTCGTGCCATGGTCAGCACGGAGCCCTGATTTTACCTCCATCGAATATCTTTGGGTCGAATTAAAACACAGGGCTTAAGATAGGGTTCCGGCTTTTTCAATACCTTATGGGCTCAGAATGGCGATAGAGGAAGAATGGAACAACATCCTCCAAGTCATCAATGTAAGATTGGTAAGATTAATAGGTTCAAATATGCAAGCAGTTATCCAAGCTAGAGGCGGCAACACACTACTAATACATTGATTTTTATTGTTTTCTGATGTTTTTCATTGTAACATACCATACAATTTACTTTCAATATAAAGCCTATAAGAACACCAACATAAAGGTGCGTATAAACTATGCGCGGCAAACCCTCGAACATTGGCTCTCACGGCGACCGCGCGCTATGAGGATGGGGTCGCCACGCGCGACAGCTTCAGCTTTGCCGCGCTCGAGCATTGCCGCGCTCGAACGTGCCGCGCGACAAACCGCTTCTTGTCGGTTTTTGAGACCGCATCAAAGGAGCTCGAGTCGTCCCCTCGTACGCAGTTGGGACGCTGTTTTGTTTCGGGGATTTGACTCGCGCAGCACATAGGTACCTACGTAAAACGGACGACTCGTAGGTTTACAAGAATGAATCTGCCGCGGGCTGTTCGAGGTGGATCGCTTGCCGCGCGCGACAACTGCGTTCTGCTAAATTATTATCTAAAAATTGGCTCGCGCGGCAAATGAACGTCTACCTCGGTCGAACATTGGCTCGCGGGGCTGCCGCGCGTAGTTTATACGCACCTTAACGACACCATTTTTATCAAAATTGTGTTCATACATTTGAAGGAAATTGCATTTGAACTCAACGGTTAAGTGTGGCTCGGTTGATTTGTCTGGCAAAATTATATTATAATGTGCAAACCTGGACAAAAATAATTCGATAGTCAAGATTAAGAATTATTCTACCAAAATCATGAAGTAAACATATTCTTCATTTGACAATCTCTGGGAAATTTGGGGACCAAACAGTGTAAAATCCAAATTTTTCCGACTTTCCAGGTAGCCCCTCGATTTCACTGACTTTCCCTGACTGCTTTGAGCTTCCCTGACTTTTCCCTGACTTTCCCTGATTTTCCAGAATGTGGACACCCTGATTAAGTATTTAAAAGAGCCGAAGGGCCGAGGGCGAAGTAAAATATTTTATATTTGCATGCTTTTGACATATTAAGCGGAATTTGTGACACTTTATACATTTGTAAGATCATATTGTAACACCATGTTCTATAGCAAATAAATAATATTCTATTCTATTCTAATAGGCCTCGCGAACTTGATGTCGCCGACGTCCACATGTGGTCTAGCGCCGCCACTGCTAGTGCGTAATGGTGGTCATCCCGCACGCTAAACAGCCCTGCAATATACTACTTTTTGAGCAACTGTATTAAAAAATCTATTGCAAACACGCCTTCCGCCATTTCCGCATGATTGATGTGCACTAACCCGTACTGGGTTACGTTCACTTTGGGTGTGAATATCGCCGTGTATCTTTCGCCCGGCGATCACCGGTCTTATTGAACTAAGTTCTAAGTATTGAATGAAGTTTTAATAAATAAAAATAATAATAGAAATAGCTTGGGGAATGGACCCTGCTCATCAATTCGTTTTCGGGGGAGCAATACAAACATTGATTCACAGTATTGTGAATAGTATAGATAACGACGACAGCAGTGACGAAGAAATTTTAGCGAATATAACAAACAAAGTAAGAAATTTAAAACCAAGAAGGATATTAAATTATGTTGATTCTTTGGTCCCTAACTTTGATGATAAACAATTTCAATCTCATTTCCGGATGACTCCAACGACTTGAAAAATTATTAAACTTATTACTACCAGAAGTTACTTACATCAAATACTTTTAAAATCGCTCTATGATAGATTCCAGAAAGCAGGGGCCTAATTCCGCTAATCTTAACTTCGTTGTCGTGTCTTGATAGAGTTTCAATAAAACTGCTTTTATCGCTTTTATACATATTTCCTAGTGCAATTTATTCGTACTACAATTTCTTGATAAGTCAATAGTAACAAATGTTTTAGTTAGTAATCGTTTAACCAACAATAACTTGTCTCAAAAAGCAATGCTATTGAAGCGTTATTGACACGCCACAAATGCGTTAACGCTAGCAGAATAAGGCCCCAGTTGCTTGCAGTTTCATGGCTATTGACTAATTTTCGGTACCTACTACTCGGTAGCTGTCAAACTTGTCAAAGTGCGACTTTCACCCTCCTATTTTACGGTGTGATTAGTGCGTTCGCCCGACGATAATTACCAGCTTATTGAAGGATACAATGCCTACGCCGTGTGTGTCACTCGAACTTATTGAACGGCAAGTGTGTCGTCGTGCGATCACACGGCGTTGAAACTGAACGTACCCCAGCAGGCGTAGCACGGGCTGCCAAGACGGGACTTGAGTCACGCATTATCTCACAATTTCAGTGACATAATCTCTATGTCTTAAAGAGTAGCACGGCGGCGCGTATTGAGGCTGCGGTCCGATAACAGCGCTCACAGTGCTAACGATTATAATCGCCTTGTCCAAATTAAAGAGAACACTGAGAGTGCTATCAGCATGCTTGCGATTTCGGTCCGAAAGAACAGGTACATCCATTTTGAACCAAAAACATAATTATTGAATGTCAGACTGAGAGTTCGCATAAAGTGATTTCACTCCAGAGCATTAGCGCCGTAAGTTCTATATGACGTTAACTATGACGTCATGTGGCTCTTCATGCCGGCTAACATTAGCGCGCTCACAACATTTCGGGACGTGTTTGAGCGCGCTAATAGTGACTCTTATTGATTTTCGGAACGCAGCCTTAGTGTGACTGACATGATAAAATTTCTTGACGCTCCTCAAGGGATACGTGTCACTGAGTCTTATCCCAAATTTCTTGGCAGCCCGTGCTACGCCTGCTGGAGGTGATAAGTCATTCCAAATTTTCGCAGCGGGGAATTTAAAACAACCCATTCCACTGTGTTTTGTAAATACAGCAGGCGTAGCACGGACTGCCAAGAAATTTGTGATAAGACTCAGTTGATAAGGTACAGAACCTGGTGGTAATACCTTTTCATCTACAAATTTTACATTGGGATCAAGCGGCGTTCTGGCGGGCTTACAATCTAGCATGTTAAACCTTTTTAAAATACTACCAACATGCAATGACAGCCCCAGTCTAATAACACTGTTCTCTTTGTCGTAATTCACACTAACTCCTAAGACATGACGTACTGATCCAAGGTCCTTAATCTTAAATTCTCTTGATAAATGCGATTTTAGCATATCAGCTAGAACCTTGTCATTGTAAAAGAGTATAAAGTCATCTACATACAATGCTATATACAATACAGATTTACCTACGTTTTTCATAAGTATATATACATGGCTCTAGCTTACTTTGCTTAAATCCTATAGAAACAAGTGACTCCTTAACTTTTAAGTTCCATGCCCATTGATTTACTACCAACGTAGATAACGCATGAACGATCGAAAAGTAGGCCGGTGAAGAACTGCTCAATCGCGACTCGTGCAGTTCCTTTCCATAGTGAGTGATTAGCGGTCGGCACGTAAACATGCCAAAGTGCACATTCAAAAGTTGTGGTAACAATAGCCAGAAACGGCAGAAAAAAGACGGGATTTCATATTTTGCGTGAGTAAACTCATTACACATCTTATCATGTATTCAAATATTCGATTTATACGTAAAAACCAATCAAAAATAATTATTTTAATCATAAACATGTCGCTTCGGGTCAGTGTCAGTACATCACAATCGTCTCGCTCGCACGGGCGTCGTATCACAATGTGTTATCTCATTCATGCGTTGGAGCGACAACGCGATAAGCAATTTCAAGCATTATGTTTGAGAGTATAAAGTTGATATTTTCTTGTACTAATTACTAAAACATCGTTAGATCTGTGGCTAGGTATGAAATGATGTAACTTCCCACGGTTGTACTTAAAATAGTAGCCGTAATAATGAGGAATAAGGTTGAATTCGATAAATACGGTACTTTCTTTGTGGTAATTTTCATTCGGGCGTGCATATTCAAGTATATATCAGCGAGTACAAATGTATAGTCGATTATGTGACAGATTTCAAGCGCGTTTTTGTATGAAGCGCTCTATCTACGTTTGGTAGTAAATCAATGTCCATGCCCGAGGAGCTTGTTTTAAACCATATACAGCCTTTTTTAGCCTATACACTTTCTGCTCACTGCCAAGCTCAAGAAAACCTTCTGGCTGATGCATATAAATCTCCTCATCTAATTCCCCGTTTAAGAACGCCGTCTGGACGTCAAGGTGATCTATATCAAGTTCTTTTTCAACAGCAAGTGACAATAAAAGTCTCAACGAGCTATATCTTATTACCGGAGAAAAAGTTTCAAAATAATCCTCACCGTATCTCTGTGAGTATCCCTTAGCTACTAACCTAGCTTTATATCGTGTCACCTTCCCCTCAGAATCGCATTTAATCTTAAATATCCACTTGTTTTTCACAATATTTTTACCGAAAGGAAGATCAACGAGTTCCCATACATCATGTTCAGCAAATGAATTTAATTCCTCCTGCATTGCGCGGCGCCACAGATCTGAGGTAAGAGCATCAGACACACTTTGTGGCTCACCTGGTAATGTACATAGATAATTTCTTGGAAGGAGATTATAGCTATGCTGTGTAATTGTAGGTTGCTTACCAGACGACTGCTCTACGACTGAATACTCTACATTCTTCCACTCAGTCGTAGAAGACGACGTTGCCATTTGCTCAGCCTCATGACTTAACACTTCCCCTCCTTCACAGGAACTAGATGGTGAAGGTTGTTCATCCTGAAAACCCGGAAGAAACAAAGTAATATCATTGTTAGGACTCAATGAGGACTCCTTCCCAGGGAACACACACTCATTAAAAATAACATCGCGACTTCGCACAACACGATGTGTGTCAGGATCAAATAGCTTGTAGGCCTTGCTATTTTCTTCATTACCAATGAACACATACCTTTTGCGCTTCGGATCTAATTTATTTCGCTTAACGGATGGAACGTGTGCGAACGCTTCACACCCAAACACTCTAAGATGACCATAACTTAACTTTTGGCCAGACCATACCTCCTCGGGAATTTTTCCCGACAGCCTCCAAGATGGAGAACGATTTATGAGGTAAGCTGCCGTCATGGCTGCCTCTGCCCACATTTTATGCTCAAGCCCTGACTGCAACAATAAGCACCTCACTTTATCCATGAGCGACCTATTCAATCGTTCGGCAGAACCGTTCGCTTGCGGCGAATAAGGGTGTGCGTATGGATTGAGGAGCCACATCACGAAATCAATCGAAATCCCGCCCAGATTTAGTAGCAAATTAGATAATTTTGTAGGCGAAATCCTGGAATTTGTAGCAACACACATCAAGAGTTACATCAATTTAAAGGTGGCTCCTCAATTCAAACATCTGGATTGAGGAGCCACCTAGAACTCGGAAACTATTATATGTACATTTTTGAAAATTTAGTATCATTTAGTAGTAATTTTGTCTAGAACCTACAAAAAATTTGGTTCGGATACTGCTGAAACTCGAGAAGATACAATACAAAATGTGTGGCTCCTCAGTCCATACACGTACAAAACTTGTCAACGTGAATTTCCACGAAACTAATTGAGCAATTTTATTTTGGAGTGCATGATCATTTAGTAGTAATTTTGCTAGAATTTGTAGTATAAAAATAATGTTGGAGGACTTAGTGAAATTAAAAATATAAAGCAATATATGTGGCTCCTCAATCCAGACGTTTTGCATATAAATGATTGACTGTATCTTCGCGAAATCACAATGGAATCAAAAGCTTGGGGCGCCAACATTTAGTAGAAATTTCTACTAAATAACAACGTACAATTTATCAGTGTACATATTAAGGATCTGAAGAAAAACACACTTTCCGATATTCCATAAGAAATTGCTGTTAAGGGTGACCATAACGAGACTAAAATCTAGGACAAACAAAAAAAAACAAGTTATTATTTTTGTTTACATACAACAGGCAAGTTCTCGACCTTCATCTCACCTGATGGTAAGTAATGATAAAACCGAAGGTGGGAGCGAGCTTTATCTGGACTCCACAGCAACTGAGGAATTATAATGTGTATTAATATATGCTATTATGTTATATCTATCCACATAGCATAATAGCCGTATTTTTGGCAAAACATTCGACATTTTGGCTTACCGACGTTGTTATACCTATTGTGTACCATAATGTTGAAGAGGGAGATACTTCACGCGCTAAGTATTACTTATTTAAAAAAAAAAAAAAGAAACAAGTAAAACGTTATTTTATAGGTTAAGAACCAACTACCTACACAGGCAAACTTTAGATATAGCTTTTGCGTAACAGGTACTAATAGTAGGTGTATATTGGGCATTCTAAAACAATTTTCATCAAAACACCGAAAACGAACGGAGTGAGATTTGAGCTACGCTTCGCTGCGCTCTAGCGCCGCAAATCTCACTCCGTTCGTTTACGGTGATTTGATGAAAACAGTTTAAGATTGCCCATTATACATTATATAGGGTTAAATGGAAAAGGCGATTTTTTATTTCATTTCATTTCAATTCTTCCGTGTCGATTCAGATACAGTACTCCGCCACGGATATTATGTTGTCTGTTATCTTTGAAGGTTTTCGCGTGTGCAGGTATTGGAATACGCTTGGGATGGGCAGGAAGGCAAGTTTTTACTTGCCATCGAGCCGTGGTGAATGGATCAGCCAGTCTGCGTTACCGAGCCATCGTTCATTTTTTTTTATTTCTTTTCTTTTCAGTTCACTTTTATATGTATATCCTATTTCTATAATGAAAGCTCTTTTTTACCATACACTGCACATATAGCGATGGCTGCAATAGCAATCTTCACAGTTGGAGTCTCACTTACACTGACATAGGTGGGTGCCCACCACAGACCAGCATACTATGCTTATCTTCTTTCCTTTAATATCTCCTCCGAAGCGGCTTGACCGATTTTTATGATTTTCTTTGTGTATATTCGGTAAAGCCTGAGAATAGGTCGTAAACAATTTTTTAGAACCCTATGTAATAAAGGTGTTTTTTAATTATTATGGCGAAACGTTGTTCACTGGCATACATGTCAATGACTATAAAATAAAATGCATTTTATTTATTAAACGAAAATGTTTATTTATATCAGTACTTAGTGTGAAAGCTGTAGACATTTCATAATACGCCATCCAAATCCAAAGGAAACGTCATAAATAGGTGTCCGAAGCCTCCCAAGCAGCGGTTATAATGTGGCAAATGAAACAAAGGAGAAAAACTCTAACACAACATAACAATTGTTAGAACGTGGTCACGTAATAGCGGACCTACGACACAGTACAATTGCGATAAAAATTACGAATTACCATGTTCTCCATAGGTTTTATATTTTAAGAAGTATCAAAGTATCAGAGCGTCGGTGGCTCAGGGTTATCGACGCTCTGATTCTTCTGATACTTTTGGCCTTGGCACTGGACTGTGCTCCGAGGAGAATCGGGAGACCTGCGATCGATCCTGCCATGTACAAATGTGTTTTTCATTTCATGAATTTTATATGTACATTTATCTGACGCTCGTACGGTGAAGGAAAACATCGTGAGGACACCTGCAACCACCTGCGAAGTAGTTCAAAGGTTTTGTGAAGTCAACCAATCCGCACTGGGCGGGCGAGGTTTGACTAAGGCATAATCGCCCTAACTAGCTAAGGATGGCTCGTGTCCCTCGGTGGGGACGTATATGAGCTGTGATGATAAGTATCAAAATATTAAGTCCATCTCGTTTTCGAGCGGCTGCTCTTCCATGCCATAAAACAGGAAAAGACCAGATTTATCCTACTTCATCATGAAGAGTCATTATTGCAAAGAGAAAGTGGGGTTGAGAGATGGGTCACAACTCAACCACCGGAAATACTATCGATACACTAATCGAATGGCGACATATGTATAGGTAAAATACTCCAAGCATAGTATATGTAGCTGGAATTAATTAAGTATCAGACCCCCTAGAAAAATGCCACTCGCTAACTTTTCCGCAGTCGTTCCTCAGAAAAAATGTATGAAGATGACATTAGCTGCGGAAAAAATAGCGTGAGGTTGTCGTAAGCTAATGTCATTTCCATACATTTTTTCTGTGGAACGACTGCGGAAAAGTTAGCGTGTGGCATTTGTCTAGAGCCTCTGGGCCGATTTGCCACCTTGACGAGAAAAGGAAAATAAAATAAATCTTTTAATGAGAAGTTTTTAAAGCACATTAATGCACTTTTGATAACCGCCTACTCGATAAGACGCTATTTCTTGTAAATCTATACCGCGGCACTAATTCCACAGATGATCAAGACAATAACATCCTATCCACGGACTCAACATTAGCCAACAAGATTGTTCACAGAAAGAAACCAAATTAAAGGTTTTGTTCATTTAAGAATAAAATTATTAATAACTAAGTAAATATTCTGTTCTATTCTATACATAAAAACCGGATACAATCTACTTTAGTTCACCTAAAATATTTTCATGATTATATCAACTCGGAGCAAAGGGAAGGCATAAAATTATTATTAACTAAGTGAATATTCTGTTCTATTCTATACATAAAAACCGGATACAATCTATTTTAGTTCACCTAAAATGTTTACATGATTATATCAACTCGGAGCAAAGGGTAGGCTGTATGGCGGTGAACCTTTGCTCACAAAGAATGAGAAAGTTGCAAAAAAACCCACAACAGATGTCAGCGCTGTCATAACAATGATAAATAAAATTCTTCTGAGTTTTTGATGAGCTCAATGTTGAATACTTTCATTTCAGAATATTAAGAAAAGTGCTATAATGTCACTAATTAATTATAGCGAAATCAATGTTATTTTTATATGACTGATGTTAAAAGAAATAAACATGAAACAGTTATCCTGATTTCATTAATATTATGGTCACCCTTAACAGCAATTTCCTATGGAATATCGGAAAGTGTGTTTTTCTTCAGATCCTTAATATGTACACTGATAAATTGTACGTAGTTATTTAGTAGAAATTTCTACTAAATGTTGGCGCCCCAAGCTTTTGATTCCATTGTGATTTCGCGATGATACAGTCAATCATTTATATGCAAAACGTCTGGATTGAGGAGCCACATATATTGCTTTATATTTTTAATTTCACTAAGTCCTCCAACATTATTTCTATACTACAAATTCTAGCAAAATTACTACTAAATGATCATGCACTCCAAAATAAAATTGCTCAATTAGTTTCGTGGAAATTCCCGTTGACAAGTTTTGTACGTGTATGGACTGAGGAGCCACACATTTTGTATTGTATCTTCTCGAGTTTCAGCAGTATCCGAACCAAATTTTTTGTAGGTTCCAAACAAAATTACTACTAAATGATACTAAATTTTCAAAAATGTACATATAATAGTTTCCGAGTTCTAGGTGGCTCCTCAATCCAGATGTTTGAATTGAGGAGCCACCTTTAAATTGATGTAACTCTTGATGTGTGTTGCTACAAATTCCAGGATTTCGCCTACAAAATTATCTAATTTGCTACTAAATCTGGGCGGGATTTCGATTAATTTCGTGATGTGGCTCCTCAATCCATACGCACACGAATAAGGAGGTGTTACCTGATGCACAATCCCCTTATTTTTGAAAAACTTCGTTAAATCCACGTTTACGAATTCCGTCCCACCATCAGATCTGAATGTTTTAACCTTACTTTCACACTGGTTTTCGTCCAATGATACGAATTCCTTAATTGTAGACCCAACTTCGCTTTTATATTCTAAAAAGACAACAAATACCTTTCTCGAAAAATCATCAAGTATAGTAAGAATGTACCTTTTTCCAGAATACGATGCAATCGGCATTGGTCCGCACAAATCAGTATGCAGCAGCTCTAACCGTTTCTCCGCGCGTTTCTTAGTTTCGTTCAATTTAAATGGATTTCTGCAATGTTTACCTAAAATACAAATTGTACAAGAAACATTTCGCGATTTGTCAACAGTAAAGTCAATGTCTGTCATTTTTGCCAAAGTCTTCAAACGGTCATAGCCAATATGTCCCAGTCTGTCATGCCAACATTCTGACGTCACTTTGACAGTAGACAATGCCGAACCTCTTACAAAAATTTTGTACACTCCGCCTATACCATTCAGCGAAAACAAAACAGAGTTGGAATGACAATTATAAATATTACAATAATTATTTACAAATTCTACTCTAAAACCTTTTCTAGCCATACAATTAACCGAAAGTAAATTTACATTCAGTCCGGGAACGTACATTACATCTTTAACACACACATTTGTCTGCGAAATCTTCAGCGTCACTTCACCAACACCAATGCATTTCAAAATCTCACCACTTGCTACAGATATTTCCGAATCTCTGGCCTCAAAATTCTGTAACCACTCTCGGTGTCCCGTCATGTGAAAAGATGCTCCGCTATCTATATACCACGAAGTGTTTGACAACTCCGACGCCACCATAGCAACATTGTTTACATTATTATGATCCATCGCTACAGCACTCGTATTTCCATGAGCACCACTTGGTTTCTGTGGCTGCTTACAAAATTTCTTCGTGTGACCACCTTGACCACAGTTCCAGCACCGCATAAACCGCGCCCTTCCTTGAGAACTAGCGACAAGTTTCTTATTTTTCACAATCAAACAATCAGCATCTTGGTTGTTCCACTTCTTTTCTTGAAGTAACTTCGATTTGATAATATCAGTCGTAATGTCTCCGTCAAGGCTCTCTAAGGCCATTATCATAGGCTCGAATCTGGGAGGCGGTCCCTGGAGCATCACAGCTGCTAGAAACTCGTCATCTAACGGCTTCTCCATAGCTCTAAGCTGCTGTGCAAAGCTTAGGCACTTCCCAATGTACTCTTCCATGCTAGGATAGTCTTCAAGTTTTATCGAACAAAGACTTCTAAGTATGGATAGCCTTCTTCCAAGACCACGATCTTCATATGCTTTTTCCAGTTTCAACCAAGCATCTCTCGCTCCTACAGCGCTCAAAACATGAGAAACACAGCTATCTTCAATCATGAGACAAATTTTTGACAGCGCACACTCGTCTTTTCTTTTCTTGACTTCTACTGAAGTCTTATCATCAGCAGGATACCCATCGACAGCGCACCAAAGCCCATCATGCAAAAGAAGGTTTTTCATGTGGAACTTCCACAGCACGTAATTTTCTCTCCCGCATAGCTTCTTGAACGCAATCGAAAATGACGATGAGAGCGGATCTGCGCTTGCTTCGCTCATTTTTCTTGATTTCACTTTTCTGCTGGGCCCATAACCTGTTGCGAACAGCGATTAAGCAGCAAAAGGAAAAACAACCAGGAGATAAGCAGCGAATAAAATCATATAGCGTTGAAACCGTAATGTTTAATACAACATGACAACACACAATATACAGAGCTCAAAGACAATAAGTGTTATTACTATAGTAACATATATTCTATTCTAAATACAAATAAGGTACCGGTGGCAATTAAGGCCCACCTAAAAGAATATTGCTTTAAATCTGAGTATAACGTGTATAGGATGTCAAAAACATATTGTTTACATAGCTTGTACATGTTGCTGTAATACATGGTGTCAAACAATTAAGAAAAGCATATTTTTTTATAAGAAAATACACTTTTTAAAAGCCGTTCTCAGGGGCCTTATTATACTACGGTAGTATATTAAAGCCCATATAAAAATTTGCTTAGAAATAAGTTAAAATAAAAGTAAATTGTTGTTTTTTACTTATTTAATCATTTTCCTTTATTTATTAAACATTGCCCTCTTAATATTAATCGTAGACGATTTAGTTTCAATGAACTAGTGGTCCTAATTAAGGTACTTAGTACAATCACAACATGTTCTGTAACTTTGAAAACTTAAATAATCAGTTCTTTTCTTATTAAATAAAACAATATAATTACTTTTAAATTAATTTTTAAGACTTAAAATCAGACTTTAATTAAAGGTACCTAATTCAGTTCTTTAGTATCACAATCATATTCCTAGAATCAAAAAATAGACTCTCAAAACAAACAAAAAAATATCTATATGATTTCGAAGAGTTTGTCTTGGAATGTTGTAACGTTCAGCTGAAGCTCGTTGCGTCAGCTGCCCTCGTTCTAGTGCCGCCAAAGCGGCCCGTAAATTGTCTTCTGTCTACTGAGCTCTCTTTGGAGGCATTTTAATCAAAATCTGTAACAATGTTACACATATTGACAGTAAAATTCACATAGTACATTGACATAGAACACAAAAAAATCCAATCTGATACTCAAATATTAAGAGGCCAATAAGGCCAAAGTACCGTTATAATGGGCCTTATTAACCTCATGCCACGTTTTTACAAAATAACCTAATAAACCTAAAAAATCTTTCTCTGACTAGGGAAAACCATATCCATTGTATTGTACAAGACATACTTAAGATAATAAATACAGCGTTATTAGTCAATTATTGAATTAAACATAAAAATACTTACAGTTTCTTGGTATGAAAATTATAAAATTGCACAGTAGCCGGTCACTTCATCAACGCATCGCACGTGACTGGCAAGATGGCGGCGCTAGCGACTGCGGACCAATACGGAAACATTCACACCGAAATTGTGCACGTGTGCGCAAACAGTGAAGTGTCATAGAAATGTTTTTCCGCGAAATTTGAAATGTGGGCCTTATTACCCCCTGGGCCTTATTTACCTCAGGTACCTTAATCTAACAGAACTGTCAGTCTGACGTTCGATAATTGTGTTTTCGGTTCAAAATGAGTGTACATACCTGTTCTTCCGGACCGTAATCGTAAGCATGCTGATAGCATTTTCAGTGTTCTCTTTAATTTGGACAAGGCGATTATAATCGTTAGCACTGTGAACGCTGTTATCGGACCGCAGCCTCAATACGCGCCGCCGTGCTACTCTATAGGACATAGATATTATGTCACTGAAATTGTGAGATAATGCGTGACTCAAGTCGCGTCTTGGCAGCCCGTGCTACGCCTGCAGGAGGTGATAAGTCATTCCAAATTTTCGCAGCGGGGAATTTAAAACAACCCATTCCACTGTGTTTTGTAAATACAGGTCGAGCAAGCAAATAAATTGTCAAAAGGTTTGAACAAAATGCAATTCGTTATTTGACTGTACATCTGCCGTTTCAAAAATCCGCCATTTCCAGAATCTGCCGTTTACATAATCTGCCATTTCCAAAATCTGCCATTTAGCTCGGTCTGGCATAGAGCTCTTCTCACGTAGTTACCATCATATGGAATCCCCGAGGGACTCTGCAAATGGATAGCCAGCTTCCTGGATGGTAGGAGCATTAAGGTCGTCATCGACGGCTGCTGCTCCGAAACCATGCCCATAAACGCTGGTGTTCCACAAGGTTCGGTGCTCTCCCCAACCCTGTTCATTCTGCATATCAATGACATGTTGTCCATTGAGAACATACATTGCTATGCAGATGACAGTACGGGTGATGCGCGGTATACCGACCACCAAAATGTCCCTCGGAGTTCGTTGCTAGAAAGGCGGTTACAACTTGTGTCTGAAGTCGAAGACTCTCTAGGGCGAGTCTCCGAATGGGGTGCAAAGAACTTGGTTAAGTTCAACCCCACGAAGACACAAGTGTGAACATTCACTGCGAAGAAGGACCCATTTATCGTAGTGCCTCAGTTCCAGGGAGTTACTCTTCGTATGTCCGATGGTATTGGGATCCTCGGTGTGGAAATTTCTGCTAAAGTGCAGTTTGGGAGTCATTTGGAGGACAAAGCCAAATTGGCGAACAAAAAGCTGGGCGTCCTGAATAGAGCCAAGCGGTATTTCACTCCAAGCCAGCGGCTAATGCTCTATAAAGCACAAATTCGGCCGCATATGGAGTACTGTTCGCACCTCTGGGCTCCCGCCCAGAGGTGCGAACAGTACTGCTCCCAAATATCAGCTCGATCGGGATCTAATACAAAATGTATGCACCGAGCGCTTTCCGGCGAGTGTTAGAATTTTTCTGTTAGGAATTTCTTATAATGTGCGGCCGCGCTAAAAACAAACGTCTGTATATGGATTTATTAAACACATAAAAGGGTTACAAACGTTCGGTCTCTAACACCATACGAGTGTTACAAAAATTAGCGTGGGTTCAGGAAGGTTAAGACACTAACAGGACATTAATATTATAATTTGAAAGTCATTTACATTAACGAATTTGCGTCATTCAAACAAGTTTATAATGTAGTCTTATCTGGTTTGAACTAACCCAGCAACATGTAATTTAGAAGGTATTATTAACACAGTTTTTATTTATTACAGAGAAGCGGCACAATCTCTAGATCAGGCACTCGGTCATGCTCTGTTACGAAAACGCCGAGAAAATGTCGGAATGAAGAACTAATCCTATGGGTTCCTAAAATAAATATAATTCAATGAAACACGTCTTTTATTTCTACCAAGCCTTTATTAGATATATAATACTAAAACATTACATCTCTCTGTCATTCAAAATATCACATACGTACATTATCACTTGTAACCCATACAGTATGGATACCTACCATAAATGCTCATAGTTGAATTATGGATCTAAAGAAAGAAATAATGTCATGTCTAAGAGCTTCAGTACGGTTTTTAATTTTGTTTATTATTCAAATTCAAAAATCTTTATTCAACATAGGCCTTTACAGGCACTTATTAACGTCAAAACAAAGCAAAACATTCTAATTTAAAGGAAACATATTTAACCTTGTATGTGCATACATTCTGAATATACTCAGGATGTCTGCAAATACAAGTAGGAATGAAAAAAAGGCTGAATCTACACCTGTTCGGAAATTGGGAGAGCCTTCTCGAGAAGAACAGGCAAGAAACTCGAAAGGTCAAATTTATTAATTTGAAGGCCAAGTACTCTCTCTACATTATATTTCTATAATATACCTAATATATGAAAAATTCCTTATATCCCAATAGCAAATAATAATATAACCTAAAAGATATTCCTAACAATCGTATATATCTATTATAAATTCTTAATTTATTTTAAAAACTACAATTGCAGAACAAAATGTAAAATTTATGAACTATGAATAAGTATATTGTTTTACTGAGAACATGTAATATTTTTATATTTGCGTTAATTGTAAAGAACTCCATGTAGAAGAGAAGATCAGAGGTATATTAAATTAAAATAATAAAATTTATTGCAATAAAATGCAGTCTGTAACTAATAGTTTCAAATTCCGCGCTGAAATGGGCCTACAGTTCTGATGACGTCACTCCTGTCTGTCACTCATTCGTCGCCAACATTCAATTCAAATATCACAGGGAAAGTTCCATTAGTTTCGAATTAGTTATTCCATGGACTTTCCATCAACATCTTATAGTCAGAACAATGTTATTATTACTCTAAAAAGGCGTGTGGATTCATGTTTTGTACCAATGTGTCCATCAACTTCAAAGAAATTCCCAAATAAACTGTTTTTAGCTGGATCTTCTGATCTAAAGTTGAAAAAAATGTTTGTAACACGATAAACTTCGTTTCGTACTTTATGCTCTAAATCAAATCCAAACTACGGCTTGCGGGCCAAATTCGGCCAGTGCCATCAATCCGGCCCGCGACAGTATAAGTAATTGAAATGCAAAATAAACGTATGTTTGCTAAGGTCGCCCCTCTGCTCGGTACTAGTCTAGAAATATAGGTAATGGCAGAAAACTGTTCTGGCCCTTGGAACATACTGAAGTAAATATTATGGTCCTTAGGCTTCTAAGTTTGGAGACCCCTGCATTCAATGAAATACGAAAGCTTAACTGTGATTTATTACTTAACCTACCGTAGTAGTTTAGTTCCTTTCATTTCTACACTCGAAAACTCAGCACTTTCAACAAAAAAGGTACTACCATGTCTATACTAACTCTTGGTAGGTTATTTTTATAAAACCAACTACCATTTTTTACAGAAAACTGTAAATATTTTTCGTAAAAATAATGTTTACCTCTACATCTGTCTGGACATAAAACACAAGTGACGTCACCAATCGTTGATTTGCAGATTAAGATGCGTTCCATTTCACGTATTTTTATTTCGCAATTATAAAAAAAATAGTATTAACTAAAATAAAACGTTGCCATCATACTTGTTTTACGTTATTCTCACATTTTAATCACAAATCGTTAATAAAAATTACATTTGCATCTTCCCTATTATAAAAAAAATCTAATAGATACAGAAAGCGCCACGTTAAACTACATTTTTTCTCTACGGAAACCGCTGTTATTACGAGCGACATAAGGAGTGATCCAAAGGCCAAACAGTATAACTTGACGCGGCGCTTACTGTAAAAGTATACTAAAATATGTGAACTTATAGTAATAATTTCTGTATTTAGTGAAAAATAAACGTAAATATTTTCGCCACCACCTTATCAAAATAATTAAATTTATGTTGATTTATTTAGGTCTTACTGGAGTCAGTAAGTCCATGACAGCGGCTATGTTGCCGTTCGTGCTCTCGAGCAGCTGGGTCAACCAACCTTCTTCGTTTGTGAAGCCCATTGCCAACATTTGCTTCAAAGCTGCATCAATGTGGGGCTCTGTAACGAACGTGATAGTGAATTTCAAAGAATTACGTTATAAATTCTATCCAGTAAAAACGTTGAAAATTGTGTTGAAAGAATTAATAATTCCCCTAACATTTTAATCATACCTTCCTTCCACTAACATTAAAATCGTGTCTTTTTAAAATTACATCATAGAGATCCCGACTATGACTTTCAGGAAGTTGTACATAATGTAGTCCCAAGATCCTAGAAAACCCAGACTATCTTATTTTCTCATAATTAAAATTAATAAGTAATCAAGTCTTGATTTTTTTATATGATACTCGGGGAATTATTCCAATACTAGTAATAATCCAATAACTCCAATACAAGCAGCCAGACCAATTAGAGGGGCCAAACATCCAAGACATATATGAAATGTCGCTAGGTCGCAAGGTCATCAGGTATACGTCTGCTTGAGCATGAGAAACTCCTTCCTTTACTGTCTACTCTAGCCTACTCTATATGCGTGTGTGTCTTGATATTTAGAATATTAAACCTTTTATCAGTTTTCGTGGTCTAGTGGTCGAGACCAGTCAGTCTTCATCTGAAGGTCCGGGGTTCGATTCCCCATGGGGGCAAAAGTTTTTCTGTTTGGTTTGACTGGATAAGTCTTCCACGCTCGCATGGCTAGCTACCACTGTCTCATCTATATTTGTCGACACAAAATTGTCTTGCATGTCAATTTCGCCGCGAGCGAAAGAAATCGTGATCGTGACACGACCTTACAATCCACGTGTGATCTCTCTGTAATCGGTGAAAACAATGTGACTAAATTTTATTGAATAAAAAAAATCTCAAGACTCAGGACTTAAAACATGCAAAACTTACATTAAAATTTTATTAGCTTAGTCGCTTTTGAAAACAACTGTATACAATAACTTACTAGAGTGCAGTTTTTGGTTCTGAGGTTGAGCCGGCTGCGGAGATGTCTTGTCCGCCTCATGTGCGGAAGGTTTCGGCTGTGTAGGCATCGGCGCCGGCTTTGGCTTCAGCGGCTCTTGAAGTCCGCGCTCTGGCTCTTTGGGATTTAACACTAAATGAATGAACGAAATATATATTGATGATGACATGAAGTTACGGGACAATTAAGCAGATTGGCAAATTATTAAGCACATATGTCTGTACCAGGAAATTAGTTCACCAAAAAGGCATATCATTTACCTGCTGTTGCAACATTCAATGCCGGATAAATATTTTCTCCATTGTTTATAGTCACGCGCTGCTGAAACTCCATGGGCAAATTAAAACCAATTGGTTGGTTGGTTGACTCTGGAGCTATATCAGGTGTGTCCGAAAAATCTGAAACAAATACTAAATCTATCAAATACAAAAGATCCAATTGCATTAAAGTCGTTTGGTAAAGCATGGATAGAGAATTGTGAATGTGCAATGAATGGTATACCTTTTTCTTTGTTGATCATTGTCCATCCTTCTATTTTGTCAGGGGAAGCATCTCTTACAGGCTCTACGCTAGTTGAAGGTAGAAATTGACAAGCATCGGTCGAATTATCAGTTTCCTGTGGTTTAGGGTCAGGTGTCATTTCCACATCATTGTCATTGGTACTTGAGGCAGAAGAGGCTTGTGTTCCTTGATCCATCTGAGATTGTTGGGCAAATTGCTGAATGTACGGAGTGAAGCTACCACTAAGAAACATCTCTATTAGTTTAGAAATATTTTCCATTCCAGAAAAGACTGGACATTGATCCCTGTTTCCAGCAGCACCTTCAGCTTGGGCCGTAGGGGGAGAATCAGTGGTGTTTGTGGTGTTTTGTTCAGTGTTATTATTAGCGAGGACGTCTTTTTCAGGTTGCATCTGTCCATTGAGATGCATTTCAACAAGCTTTGGAATATTTTGTAGTCCAGAAGCAAATGGACATTTCGGCATTTCAGACTTATGTGGTTGTGGTTGATTATGTGGAGTCTGTGTATTATCAGAGCTAGCTGGAGCTTGGTCTGGTTTGCTTTCTTGCGATGTAGGCTTCGCAGATTCATTGTCTTCTTTATCGTGGTCAATATCACCCGCGAGGTTTGCAAATTCGTTCATGTAAGTAGCGAATGTGTCAAGCCAACCGGAGCGCGGTCTACGACAATGACGGTCTCCATGACCCTCGCCCCGATGGTGATGGCGGTCACCATGGTGCCTTCTCTCACCACTCCTATCATGTCTGTTTCTCTTGTGACCATTCTCTTCAGCTGCACTAGCTATGGTCTTCAGGAAATGACGAGATCTCTTGAAAGCTACTTTAATGACGTCGCGCTGTTTTGAAACAATAATTAAATCAAAAAATAGACCACAAAAACGGTATAAGAAAATAATATACTTAAATTATTATAAATGTTTCAAAGCTCCATAACCGTAGCTAAAAATATGATTGTGTAAAATTTGTAAATACTACTGTACGTCATGCCATGCTTTGAATATTTTTAATACTCAAATCAAGTACATATTCAGAGAAAAAAATATTAAAATCTCTTAACACGCATGACAAATGATGCAATTTAATTACCAAAGCTCGTTGATCAAATGATGCAATTAAATTAGCACTGTCATTTAGGACTATCGCTCCAAAGTTCTGACTATTTTCTTATAGTTAAAGGCAACTTACAGACATCATCGGTGATGGCACGCGCACCATGCAATGCTCGGGATGCATGCCTGCAGCTTCACACTTGGAGCACAGGTCAAAATCATCACAAGTGGTACACTTGTAACGGAAACCTGTTACCGCGCTATTGCATCCATCACACACCACGTTGACATGCATAGCAGGGCTGGATCCAACTCCTTAATAAGATACACGAAATATAAAATCATACATAATTCACTAGCTGCCCGCTCTGACTTTACATAGATACTAATAAATAAAATGAGTGCAAATTGTACCTTTAAGACCTTGTTTAATCCAGGTGGGTTATTATTTAAGAAAAAATCTATCACGATCGCTTATAATTTGACAGACATTGCGCCGTGGACATAAAGACTCTGTGCCGACTTCCTTTTATAAAGGAATAATGGATGGACTGCGACTGTCAAATTGTAAGCGATCGCGATGGATTTTTTCTTAGACAATGAATCACTATTGTTATTAATCAGTACCATATGTTGGTTACAAATGATAAGAATAATGAGCATGAATTGCGAACTATATTTTGTATAAGTACCTACTTATACCATTTTTCCAATAATAAAGCAACAACCTTCTCTTTTTAACCCCCGATGCATACGACGGGGTGTTATAAGTTTGACGTGTGTGTGTGTGTGTGTGTGTGCGTGTGTGCGTGCATGCGTACGTGCGTGGGTGGGTGCGTTCGTGCATGCGTGGATGCGTGCGTACGTGCGTGCGTGCGTTTAATTCTTTTTGTTTGAACACTCATGACTAATTCACCCTGAATTAGTCATGAGTGTTCTTAGCTATATTTGATGACTATCGGTCCATGATGGCCGCCGCCATAAAATAGCGGATTACATATTTTTTTACAACCATGAAGCAAATACAAAGAGGAGGTGCCCTATCGCGATTTCCGTATGAAATCAAGTGAAGCCGGAAATCGGGGTGCGGGGGGAGGGTGCGCGACGCCACTGTCACCGTGTAGCGAGTAGAATTACTAAAATGCCAGCATTATTGACGTTAACATAAAAGTTCCGCTATACATTACTAGGTGGCAGTAAAAGATACATTCGTAGGAGAAAGATAAATTATGTTAAAAGATACATTCCTAGGAGAAAGATAATTTATTAGGTGCTGTGTCAATATAATCTAAAAATAAAAATCGTTAAAACTGCTTATATTAATTCACGTGTTTTGTTTTCGCCCTTAATACATCCTACGTTTTCGTTAGTATTTTTACTCGCCACTAGAGGGCCTTTTGTGCTTTATCGGTACATTAACAGAAGCGTCCATGTGGCGTCGAACATTCTAGAAGCAATACGTCAAGTAATAAATTAATAATGCTTGTTTAATGTACTTACAAATGGAAAGATATTTTTTTTCGTTCACTTTGTTTCTGTCGTCTGTGTAACTTTTGCACGATAGAATACAACATTTCATTTTGTATTTAGGTAATTTAAAACTAAAATAACAGAAGAGCGTACGACGTACTAATCCGACAGATAAAAAGATCGACTGATGTCAGCGCCTCTGGCGTTAAGTAGCTAAAACTAAAAATGCGTGACGTCAGGACTCTGGTGATAGGAGCTGGACCTAGATGCTTATAACATCTCCTCTTTGTATTTGCTTCATGTTTACAACTCCCTCAATATGGGTATCAAATTCGGGTGCTTAGGCCTAGTGTTTAAAAAGTATGAAATAAAAATTAAAGTGAATATTTAAATAACCCCCGACAAAAAACCTCAAAAAATAAAATGTGTTGGTTGGCCCATGTCGAGGGATCGCAGTTAATATATCTAGTAACGCTCTACGTAATACGTATTCGGTAAGTGAGTAATTAAATAAATAGATATATTAATTGCGGTCTCCGACGTGACGACGCTTAAATCAAAAATAAATTGTGTTGGTTGGCCCCTTAACTTTGATATATATACAGGACGTAAAAAGACGTATACCGAAACTCGCGTCTACGCATTCAGACCATTAAATAAAGCAATATAACGAAAAATTAATGATGTGAAACAAAATTAATTTTTAGGCTTAAAAAACAACGACAATAAATACTACGCAATGTAACGCGTGCCCGCGCCTGGCTTGCGCGTCCGGATATCGCGTCGGTGTTAAGGTAGAAACAAACTATTATGTCGTGTTGTGGCGCGCGCAACGCCTTGTGACGTGACGGTGGGTGTGCACACTAGTGTGTCTCGTCAAAACGGCGGCCGTACCGCCTAACTCAAAGCGAGCACTCGCTATCGTTATCATGACATTAGAACAATAGTTTTTATGTCACAGATGACATTAGAGCTATTGTTCTAATGTCACGAAGCGATAGCGAGTGATCGCAATGAGTTAGGCGGTAGGCCCCCGGGTTATGACGTTTTTTCTCAATAGTGTCAATCGAAGCTTTGCAGCAGCGCTTGCACGTTCACAATGTTTTCTTCCGATTCTGAGAGTGATTTATTTATTTAATATTTATGTCTTCCATATAAATAAAAATGGATCGCCGAATGTGTTGCTAAGCGCAAAACTCGAGAACTGGTAAAATATTAAATTAAATATTAAATATGCCATATTAAATGCATGAAACCGATACGCTTCTGACGCGTCACAAGTCACAACACACCACGACACAATAGTTTGTTTCTACCTTTAGTGAGTCAGTGTGAGTGCGTGTAAAGCAAAACGAGTTTCCCGCGCAAGAGATTACTTTTCAGTCATAAATTTTGTAAAGAAATACTGATTTTTTCGTAGATGTTTCTTTGGACGAAAGTTATCAAATTACATTTCGAACAGTTTTGTATAAAAATCTCGAAAAAAAAAAATTGTAACTTTAACCTTGAATATCTCGGCAACGATTAGTTTCACAACCATGGTCTAGAAGACAAAAACTATAGTGATTAGTGATGATGGGAGCAATACTTGGGTTTGGGATTCGGTACCGGTCTTTTTACATCCTGTAAATATCAAAGTTAAAGGGCCAACCAACATAAATTATTTTTTTTAACTTTTTGGAGGTTTTTAAGTGTTAATTAGGTGTGTAATTAATCTATTTTTTTATTTATATTTGGGAAACAGTTAAAATTTTCTTACTAAATTATGTCTTATTTATTCAGTAATCAATATTTAAAATGTATTTTATATCTTTTCTGATGATGATTCAGTCCCTTATTTGGATGTGAAGTTACTTTTAATGACTTCAAATTATTACTAAAACTTTATATGGGTCCATATTGGCTGACATAATATTCTAAATCCTATTCTTTGTCTTACTACCGATTTGTGTTCATAATAATCACTCTTCATAATTTTATTTTTCATACATTTTTATTTCATACATTTTTATTACTACCAACGGAGCTCATAACAGTTAGTGATCATAATTTTTTCATTAATTCTGTTACCACCAAGAACCATTTTAAATACATATATTTTTTTCACATCTTTTTTCTTTATAACATTCAATGTTATGAAGAAAAAAGATGATGAAAAATTGAAATTCATATTGCTTTAATTTAATTAATAATGTTGTTACTAAGAACGTTTCCACGAGCAATAAGTATGCATAAAGTCGAGAATACACATAAAGTCGTTTCTGGCGCTTCGCCAGCCGCTGCCGCGGCTCGATCATTAGTATAGAAAAATATATGAAAACAAATATTAGTAAAAACTAAGTGTATTAATGTAATTTTGAATTTGCATGATTATGTTTTTAAATATGTAGTTTTTAAATTTTTTATGAAGAATGATCATTATGGTTTTAAACGGTATGAGAAATATTTTCGGACCTCCAATGATAGGAATTGAAAAGTTATGTAAGAAAATGCGCACCCACTTTATAATATATTAACCATATTTTTCATTAATTGTCCTATTGATAATCCACACCTTGTATAGATGATTAATTAAAGCTAACTGTTAATAAAATTTAAACTCCCTACAGACTCGCCTATTACTTGAATTAAAGTACTGACCTACTTAAGTAATCCTTCATTCATTATCTATCTGAAAACGCTCAATAAATCCCTGAACTATACTAAAATACATAAGTATTCTTTTTTAACTAATAAATAGAATTATGGCCAATTTCAACCAACCAACCATAGATACTCCTTAGTCACATTCTTTTCATTACTATTGGCCATTAGTCCCATTTTAAAACTTGTATAACAAATCGCATAGGTTCCTATTCCTAATCAACCTGACTTTAGAAATAAGAATTCATGATGAATTAATAAATTTATAAGTACTTATTAAAACGGACAACACGGTTAGCGCAGAGGTCGAGTGATCGCCTACTGTGCAACGGGTCGCGGGTTTGATTCCCGCACGGGACAGATATTTTGTATGGCCTACAGAAATTCGTTCCGGTCTGGGTGTATGTGCATGTGATTCTATGTTTGTAACTGCACCCACGACACAGGAGAAAATCCTAGTGTGGGGCGACTTTTTTTTTTTAAGTAAGTGGCTATTTCGGAATTGTAATTGGAATAGCTCACTTTCCGGAGGTGGGCGTTGACAACTGCAACGCAGTTTTAAACTTTCGCGGTCGTCATCGTTCATTATTTGTAATGTGTACCTAGTTTAAGATTCCAAATAAAGATTATTATTATTATTATTTATGAAAATATTTGCTGCAACAAAAAATTACCACAATGTAGGAAATATATATACCTGTAGGAAGGCCAGCAGTAATGACAAAATCACAGTCATCATCCTTAATGTTTGCACTCTTGACGTGGATATTGAGCTTCACAGGATTGCCAACTAAAGCTGTCAGAGCAACCATCAATTCTTCGTCAGACGAAATTGTAATGTTATCTGAATCTTCATCTATAAATAGAGATTTTCATTAGGGATCAGATATTCAGAGGTATGTTGCACTGTACAGTTTTTAGAAGCTAAATAGATAGATAATAGTTCTTTGCTCCAAAACACACACACACACATATTACAGTACATTCAAACAATGCTTAACTATCTTAATATATACGACGACTTAATATACAATACAATTCCATGTCAAATGTGTGTGTTGCAGCTCAGGACAAAAGGGCCATGACTCAGTGTGTACTTAGAGCTTCGCCCTTTCGAGCGAACACTGATCTTCTGTCTTCACCCATTGTTTACACTTAACCCTTAACTGGATTCGCAAAAAAGAGCAACTTAGTTGGTATCGGGGGTGAAATGTGACCCCATTGTGTAAATTAAGTTATCAAAATATGAATAGTAAATTTTTTTGTTAATTATTATTTTATTTAATAAAACAACTTTTAATCTAAGTATCAAACAACTTTACAATTTTAAACAAAAAATGAACTTATTTTTATAAACCTTTCATAACCTCTCATTTTTAACAATATATTTAAGAAGAGTCGAGATTAGGATACTTAAATTCTATAAAAATCTAACAATTATGGATAAATAACTCTTGGTACTATTTTCTTATACACGGTGTTTCATAATAACCAATAAATATTTTATCGTTATCTAAAACTAAATATTAAATTGTGTTTACCCGTAATGTCATTCAACCCAACATTTTCATGTAAATCATAGACATGATGATGATACTATGATATACATGAAAATTTTGGGTTGAATGACATTACGGGTAAACACAATTTAATAATTAGTTTTAGATAACGATAAAATATTTATTGGTTATTATGAAACACCGTGTATAATCATTATACCAAATATAGGAACATTATATGAGATCAATGAAATAATAAAAAAATTACAACCAAAATGTCTTGGTGTCGGGGTGATTTTTGACCCCAGTGTGTACGTTTTTTTGCTCCAAAACACACACACACACATATTACAGTACATTCAATTCATCAGTTGCTCGTGCACAGCGAACACGATCGTACGTACGTTAGTTGCGAATACCTTGCGCGTCAGTCGGAAAACATGAACAAAAATTGCGTTAAATGTACAAAAACTGTTAGTAAACGGTCACCCGGATTGCAGTGTAATAAGTGTACAAAGTGGTTTCACGCCAGTTGTGCCTCTCTTACTACAGAACAGCTTGCAACCCTGGGGTCCACGGACGCTGTGGACTGGAAATGCAGAAGTTGCCGAGGGAATGCCGCTAAGCCAAAGCGAATTTCATGCATTTTAGCCGACCAAGAAGGCGATGACACAGACACAGAACTCGAATACAACAAACACTTTAGCACCAGCGAAATTGCGAAAGAAAGCTTGTTACGTGAATGAATGGTGGACATTCGGCGTGAAGTACAGGCTACCCTACAACAAGAATTGCATACTACGCTGCAATTTTACTCCGACAAAATAGATGAATATGAGCGAAAAATGAAGACGTACGAATCAAATATGAAAATCATGGAAAATAAATACACTGATATGAAAAACAACTTTAAAAATCTCACGCTAAAAAATCAACTCAATGAACTGAAGATGCATAGTATTGAACAACAACTTATTTCAAACAAGCTCGAAATATGTGTGATTAAAGAGCAGGAAGGTGAAAATACCATGAAAATTGCAAATGCTGTATGTGCCGAAATTGGCCAAAATGAAAGCGACATTATTAAACTGTACAGGAAGTCAAAAACCCACGGAGCAGCCGGGAAGAAGGTTACAGTATCGACTATTAATGTGGTGTTGCGGGAAGGCTGTCGAGATCAATGGTTGCAAGCTTCTAAAAAGGTTACAATTAAAGCTGAAGAACTAGGAGTCAACGAAAACACTAAAGTATACCTACGAGAAGCACTATCTCCGCATACCTCCTATCTATTATGGAAAACAAAACTGGAGCTAAAGGAAAAAAAGCGTTACGAGTTTGTATGGTGCAAGAACGGCGTAATACTCGTAAAAAAGTCAGAAAAGTCAAAAACAATACCGATTAGATCTATGGAAGACCTGGAGAAATTGATACCTGAAGATATCGCGTCAAATGGCTGAAGGGGGGTCGTTGAGTATTGTTTTTATCTATTTCCCAAATTGTTATATTCTAGAAACAATTTTTTTAGTAATTAAAAATGGCCAATACATTATTTAACACCGACTTAAATAGTATAGTTGAAAACAACTACAGGACTTGGAATGATTTTACAACCTCCATTAAAAGTAAAAAAAAAATGAAGCATATTACACGTAAATATTAGGTCGTTAATAAAAAACTTTCCTCAACTAGAGATTTTAGTAACAGATAGTATCGACATAATTCAAATAATAATAGTGACCGAAGTCAATATAAAAAATTATGTGGTTAACATGTTTCAATTGCAGGGATATTGCATGTACTCATTACTAAGACATTCGAAAAGGGGTTCTCTCTTTTGACGGGCAAAATTGTTAATCTAAAAACATGCGAGTGCATGATTGGAGAAATAAATACAAAATCCAGATTATATATATGCGCCATATATAGGCCGCCTAGCTCTAACAAAGCAGTTTTTATTAATGAATTGTATGAAATGTTAAGTAGCTTATCACGTAATCATGACCTACTACTAATTGGTGATATTAACATTGACCTCCGGCAACAAACATCTATATCTGGAGAGTATCTCAATAGAATGAGTGAGTTGGGGCTGGAGAGTGGGATTACCCAGTACACCAGAATAGAAGTCTCGGCGAAAAAAAATTCAAAATCATGTATCGACCACATATTTGCGCGCTGCGCCGGCGCGCACTCTGTTCACACGGCTGTAGTAGACCTTGCAATTGCGGACCATTATATAATCGGGTGCATGATCGATAGTGAGACAGACGCACGAGACTCCGCCCGCGCCGTAGACGGTGCTGGTGGTTTGTCGTGCAATTACAATATGATTACGCGACTGGATAATAACACTCTCCAGCAACAAATCAGTCAAGTTGATTGGAGTCCTGCACTAAATTTCCAAGAACCAAATGAGGTATATAACTTTATACATAATAAATTTACTTCCGTGTACAAAAAATGCGAAAAAGTTACTAAATGTTTAAAACAAATAGGCAAACGTAAATCATGTACCTAAGTGGCTTAACCAAAAAATAATCCAAATGTGTAAAAAAAAAGACGAGTTGTATGACAGATGGAGGCGGGATGTAAATAACATTGAAAAAAGATTATTATTTAATAAATATAGAAATAAAACAAATAAATATATAACTAACACTAAAAATAATTATATTTCAAAAGAAATTTGTACAAATTTCAAAAATCCACGAAAAATGTGGGATATTATTAATACGCTCTGTGGAAAAATAACAAAAACAATTGAACAGACTATTTTAAAATTTTTCGGTAATGATCTTAATGCAGTAACAAATCAATTTGCAAATCAATTTGTGAATAAGATATGTATACCATGCAATAAAACTTTCCTTGATCCTAGTACATATGAAATTAAAACCGATCGATGTATGAAATTGTACAAAGCTAACCATGACGTGATATTTCGGATTATCCAGGGGGTGAATTCCAAGAAAAGCCCTGGAATCGATAAAATTAGAGCTTCTGATATAAAACAAATTCCAGATATGGTCCCGATTATTACGCACCTGGTGAATCGATGCATCGAGACAGGCAAATATCCTGATATTCTTAAAATCGGAACTATACGTCCTATCTACAAGAAAGGGTGTCATGTGGACACAAATAATTACCGGCCTATAACTATTTTATCCTGCATGGACAAGGTGATCGAAAGATTTTTGGGAAACGCGATAAGTAATTACATAGAAAAAAACTCCATAATAAATGCTCATCAGTTTGGCTTTCAAAGACACAAGAGTACATCCCAACTACTATCATTGTTCTCGAATAAAGTTAATACGCATCTCAATAATAAAAAACATGTTGTTGTTGTGTTTGTTGATTTTAGCCGGGCTTTCGATACTTTAAGACACAATATACTATTTAGAAAGTTGCAAAACAATGGTATTCAAGGACCAATATTAAAATTATTAATGGATTATCACAACAACAGATATAATACGGTAAAATTGTCAAATATGTATAGTGATAGGATTTTATCAGAGCAAGGCACGGCCCAGGGCTCAATAATAGGACCGTTAGAATATTTGCTGTACGTCAATGATATGTGCAATATTTTCGAAACAGGCTCGGTATACCAATTTGCTGATGATACGTGTCTGCTAACTGAATCGTGTGACTTAGTCGAGGCGCAACGCACTATGCAAAATAATTATAATCTATTGTCTAAATGGGCGCACGATAATGGATTAGTAATAAACGCACAAAAAACCAAATCGATGCATATCCATTCGGGAAAAAATAAATCGCACCACGTTCTGAAAATAGTCGCGCACGATCATAACTGTTTACACAATAACTTTATACAGTGTTCTTGCAAGCCGCTAGATGTAGTAGATACGCATACATATGTGGGTCTTATCATAGGCAGTAAGTTTAGCTGGAAACCACACATTGAGCATGTCTGTACTAAGTTACGAAGTATTCTAAGTAAATTGCCAATTCTAAAATACAAGCTGCCTTATAAAGTTTTGAGAATGTTGTATTTGTCAATGGCTGATTCTGTGATAAGTTATGGTGTAGGTGCGTATGGAAAAACATACAAAACATACTTAAAAAAATATATACACTGAAAATTAAATTGTTAAAATGTATTCTTAACGAAAATTATAGGAAAAAAAATAATATTACCAAAGAACATTTATTCAAACATTGTAAAGTAATGAGTATATGCAATAAAACTAAATTCATAATTCTTAAAGATGAAATAAATAATATAACAAGCTTAAATAAAACATCACGACCTGCCGGGTTGAGAAATTTAAATTACCTTGACACTTATGTTTTGCCGGGGTATAAAAACGTGTACGGAACTCGCGTGGGACAATACAAGCTGCCCAAAGTGCTCAACGGCCTCCCCGAAAAACTATGCCAATTATATACCTCTGGAGGAAAATTTAAGAATCTAATGAAGCGTCATTTTATAGAGCAAAATCCTGTTTTTTTGTAATTATAATTAAATAGTATCTGTATTGTGAATATATACTAGTATAATAGTATCGGTAGTATAAGCATATTAGAGCAACTCGACCAGGCCAGATAAACCAATAAGGTTTATGGCAAGGTCTCTGTGTGAGATACATGTATGTAGCCAATGCAAAGGAAATAAATAAAAAAAAAAAAAAACGTAACCACAGATTACTTAATTAAAGGACTTATTAAAGGTTTGAAGTGTGCAAACATTCGAGATTCTGATAAGTGCGGAATTTTATTTCATACGGAATTTTCTTGAATAAAACTAACGTTCAATAAGCATAAATTACTTAATTAGTTCGTATGACAATTAATCGATCGTAACATTTGTAACACAAATAATGCAACAGTGCGTGCCCGCGCATCCGACAACATGGTTGTTGGCAGCCTACTAATTTCGCACCGCCGTCGGTGCGGGCGAGAGTAGGCTATTAACGCGCGCAAGTACATCGAGTGACAGAGGCCTGACGTAACTCTGATCCCAGTAATATTAGAACGACCAACGTCCGTCACCCGCCGCACCCCGCGACATAATGAGATTAGCTCGATGCGCCGGAGGTTATAAAACTGCAAATTTATGTTATAAAATATGTTGCACTGGGGTGAATTTTGACCACCGATACCAGGTAAGGGTTAACTTCTTTTTAAGGAGTATAATTTTTTTAAATTGAAATTATTTCAAATTAATTTACTTAGTAATAAATTTTTTAAAGTGTATTCCTATTAAATTTGTTTAGCCTAAGCGCGCACTGGTGCGGCTAGGTCGCAGCGGCCGGCATTACGACCTATTTTTGAATCTTTCTTCCGGCATCAACTGCTAGTCATTGTTCGATTTCTACTTATTTTCGTTATGTTTTCGACGAAAATCAAAACAATATTGATCTTCGTCATAATGTTCTATCGATTTTCATCGGCTGTGACCTCGATTTCTTTTGATTTTCGTTTCGTATGCGATGAAAATCAATAGAATATTATGTCGAAAATCAATAATCATCGAAAACAAAACGAAAATCAGCAGAAAACAAAACGAAAATCAGTAGAAATGAAACGCAAACGGCGCTCGACGAGCACTCGACGCCTGACGAATGATTCACCAATAGAGCCCCAGAACTGCGACCAAAATTGTCAGTTCCGTGTACAGAGTGCTTCGAAATGGACGTCGAGGAAATTGCTGTGATGGTTTTTCTCGCAAAGAAGAAAAGATTCTGGATTCATCCATTACACTACACACAGTACCCGGCCTTGCCGCCAGCACAGGCCTTGAGACAACTTTTCTTCCACTTTTCCCCATTGACGCCTCATAGAGCTCATGATGGGGATTTGTTTTTATGTCTCGATTTGAATAGTCGTCGCACGTCATGTATAACGCCCTTCTAGTCTCGAGCTCGCAAATAAATCTCTCTGTGTCAAAAGATTTTATGAAGTAATTTGGACACCTGTAAACAAGTAACACGTCTGCACGCCGCGGCCAGTGCGCGTGGCGGCCGCTGGCCGCTTGCGACCAAGTGGGCGCTCTGCCGATACAATGCATACATTTCGCTGGCCGCCGCGGCCGGGCCGCTGCGGCCCCCAGTTCAATACGAGTATATGCAATATTAACATCAAAAAGTTTTACTGAGTTTCATTTAATCACGCGGATCAAATACATAAATGTATATTTGTATGGGATGGAAGCAGTGCCATCTAGTAAGTATTAAATGGGGTTGCCCCAATCCCATACAAAATCACACACACACACACGCATACATCATACATCGAACGAACGCGTTCGATGCATGTGTGTGATCAAGTAAAACTCGATAAAGCTCCCACTAGGCACTCACTGCAAACACCATGAACCAAATTTAATATGGTTCTTCCTATCCGGGGCGTAGCTAGTCATGTGGGGCCCCTGTATCAAACATTACGGGGGCCTTTCTATCTGACTGCATACTTAAGAAAATGACGTGTCAAAATCGTCTATGCCGTAACGTGTACCGACGTAGTTAAGAACTAATTTTAAATATAAATTGAGCACATTGCTAAGGGTAGAAATATATTTATATAACATCTAGTTTTAAACATCTACCAAAGATTCTTTATAAAAAAATATTTCCGAGCAATACGGTTTACTTCATTGTATTTCCTTTTTTATACAGTGTGTTGCTGCTTAAACTGAACATACGAGGCAGGGGCCAAAAGGGGGTCATTTAGCGATAAAAAAAAATCTAATTTTTTTGTATTTTAATTTTTTTACCTCTGTTACGAACCTAACGTGCATGAACCGTTATATCGTTATAACTCTTTAATGAACAGGTAGACAAATATCAATGAAATAAACGCCAAGTGATCCTTAAAGATCAATAATGCTGCCAAAACACAAATTTTGTTAATTTTATCACACAATTAATGACAGTGTTAAAGGAGAGAAAAGCGTATTTTTTTTATTAAATCCAATTTTTATACCAAAAATACCCCCTATTGTTTTGTAGTGCTTATATTAATCTGCATCATTTCGGCTATCAAACGCCACATAAATCGCGTCTCTAGGTCAATTGTAACAATAGCTATGATCGTTCGAAACGGGTTGTTAGAGACAGCAGTACCATTAACTTCGCAAATTTTTCTATCAAGAGTCGTGATCAGGGGACCAGATTTGTTCCTCATTCGCCCCACATAGTTTCGCCCTACATCAAAATTCCGTGTACGCCCCACATTTTATTCCTGTTTCGCCCCAAAAAGAAATATTATTCATATTATATTATATGAATTCTGTTTCGCCCCAGATTTTATTCCTGTTTCGCCTCACTTGTTTTTGATAACTCTTTTAAGTACAGCTATCAACAAAAAAGTATTTAAGTTTATTACAGAACACATTATTTTTTATGTATTTTCAATTAATATAATTAAATTTTATACTAACACAGTGTAATTTTTCAATAGAAAAACCTAACAAATTGAAGGATTGTAGTTGTATTATTATAAGTTCATTAGTACATAGTTTTCACGTAATTATTTAAATATACAGTCTATGTAGGTATATGTTAGCCTTTTTGACGATTTCTCAGTCATACTATAATGGGATATTATCACCACAAATAAAATGGACCTTTATACTCGTATAAAGCAAAGGCTGCTATTTTCGTTTTTCCAAGGCATTGTGTAAGAAAGCCAAGAAATTAAATTAATTAATAGGATATTTAAAAAACATATTAGACCTATGCCCTGCATTAGCTTTGCTGCCATCAAAGTACAAATCGGATAGTTGGTTATACATAATGGAGGACTGCCCTAGAAATGAAAATATTAATAAAATTTAATGATTATTTTGTATCAACCTGGCTTGACAATGATTACATGAAGAGCAAGTTGGATTTCTTTGGGGATATTTATAGAACAAATAACCCAGCAGAAAGCTGTAATGCTAAATTAAACAGAACATTTTCCGGAAAACTTAACATTACCAAGTTTCTGAAAACATATAAAAATGATGCTGATCTCAATCACACTCGAATCCGAGGGCGAGGAAACGCGAGATGAAGAGAAGATATTATTAAATGGTTCTATTTCATTAGGTCATTGCTTAGAAAAAATTTGTCCGTTTGTTTTTTAAGCAAAATCTTAAAATAATTTATATAAATATTTTTCGTTATACCTGTTTTGTTTTTAAATATTTTTTATTTACTTTGATTATAAAAATTACGTTTTTCGTAAAAAATATTTTGTTAACATTACACAGCCTACTTGATCATTTCCTTACACGAGGGAGAATTAATTGAAAATTACTACTGCAGTAACGAGATCTTTTTATGTACTTTTAGTCTCTTCTATAATGTGGGGCGAAACAGGAAATATTTTGTTTGTGGGGCGAATGCGGAAATTTCTGGAATGTGGGGCGAAAACTTGGGACGAACACGGAACAAATCGGGGACACGTTTCGTCGAATTTTATGTTCACTGCTGCGTGATGAACTGCCCTTATTATTAGACGATGTGCCGCTAGCTTTAGGCACGTAATGTTCGTACAGATGGATGGTTGTCAGGCCCACTACGCCAGTATTGTATGGACATATCTCCACGAGACATATCCAAACAGATGGATTTGCCGACAAGGTCCTATTAGGTGGCCGCGATCAGCAGATAAGATGCCTCTCGACTATTTCCTAAGGGCACAATGAAGCAACGTGTTTATAGCACTATAATAAACACAGAAGTTGAACTGCGAGACAAAATTTTGAGTTGCGCTGAAGAGCTGCGCAATGACCCTGGCATGATTCGACACGCAACACAGCAACTAGTTTTTCCGCAGCGCAAAGTGCCTACAACAAGGAAGGGATCATTTCGAGAATTTAATACAATAATAATTTCTAATGGTACTTTATGACGTAAATATTTCTTGATAAAAAAATTATGATGATGAGTTCTTTCATTACATCTAAATCAAGTCAGAATAATACGGGATTAATTATAATGACCACCAAAAAATACTTTGATACCCTAAGCTCTTTCACCAAAAATATACCGGGTGTAACGGAATACCGAAATAATATTTAAGGTTGTAGATTAACAAAAAAAATTGTTTATGGCTATTCTTTGTATTTTTATTTTATGGCTACTTTCGATTTAATACGCTGAACTGTTAAGCGTATTAAATCGAAAGCAGGCATATAATAAAAATACAAAGAATAGTCATAAGACATTTTTTTTGTTAATCAACAACCTTAAATATTATTTCCGTATTCCGTTACACCCGGTATACTTAACACCAAAAAAATAAAGTCTTAAATTACTATCGTTCTAGCTGTTTTAGTCACGACTGCACTTCAAATTGTATTTAAGGACCAAATGTAGTAAATGATCACCAAATCTTAGCGAGCAAACTAATGCGCTATTTCTGCCTAGATAAACCACTATAATTGTCATAAAATTATTACAGAAGTCTGATTATTCTTATGATTTTTAAAATGTTTATTATTAGTTTTAAGAGGACTGACTTGTTATGTTTTTTAAATTTTAGTAAAAAGATTATTGAAATTGTACGAGTTTTATTTTTTAACCTTAGGGATAGGCATTTGGTTGTTTAAACTGTCCATCAAAAATGAGGTATTTTTCTAAATTTATATTTCAAGTAGAATTTTAATACACATATTTTAAAAGGTAATCCTAGTATATCTTTGAGCTCCCAAAACCACCATACTCTGGCCATCAGACCAAATCCATTTGTAAAGAATAAGTCAAAAAGAATAATTATCCTTGTTTATAGTAGTGGTATGTATGTAAAATTATAAACTTGGTCTAAGTGTTGTCTTGTACAAGACAACACTTAGACCAAGTTTATAATTTTCAGCTGGCACATGATTTTATGAATCATTAGTAAATTTAAACTTCCTTTATTGCTTAAACCCAACTTCATCATTCCCAAACATTCCGTTTCCCTAACCTTGCTGTGGCTTAAGCACAAACCGGGCAGAGCCAAAAAAAACTTATGAATTGCATCATCTTACCTTCCCAGGTCACTGCATAAGTTCTCCCTTTCAAACCTGGACATACACATTGCAACTTAGTATTCAAGTAATTAAAGTTAGAAACCACAGCTGCATCAATGGTGAATCGTCGAACTTCAGGCTTGGAGTCCTCACTCCAGAATACAAAGACTTTAAATGGTACTTGTCCGTCCATTGTAGCTGTAAAAATGATTATATTACAGAAGCATTAGAACATCAGTAATCTTTAGTTTATTTGTAAGTCAGTTAAATAAACTATATTTATATAAAGAGGGAGAAAATATTAAATAGCAGATTTCACTTTGTTTATTCATTATAGCAACTAATAAATATCGTACTAAGGTTGATTTAGTATAGGTCCACGGTAAAGAAAACAGGTATTGTGATCACAAAAAACAATACTATCAGTCAATCATATAAGTCATACAAGTCAGTCATAAAATAGCAGTGTTATTTCTATTACTTACATACTTAGAATAATACATAAGAATTTCATATGAAAAAAAAATTAATACTTAGATACCGATATTAAACGTCTTGAATCTTTCGTAAATTTTCTAAATAATGTTTATTGTGTGACGTCTCTGCTCGCACCTCAATTAATAAATATTTATCTACGGTGATATACGTAGTATCTCCTACCTATTCTGGGATTTATATATATGATGCACAAAATAAATTGAGATTTTTATTGATGATTCACACTTGATTCACACGTAAACAAAACGAATGTTGGAGAACGACGAACAAACAGTTGTGCAATAATCAGTGTTGCCGCACAAATTATTACTGAGTGTTGTTGCCAGTGTTGCCACTTGCCGTTGCCGATAGACATATCGCACCTTCGGTAGAACAAGGGCACAATTGTAAAAAATTGCAAAAATGAGTTAAGGATGCAGAAATACTTTTAAAATGTATTTTCAACTGGAGAGACAAAGACACCCATATAGTTCGTTCAAATAACCGCCAGTGGCAAAAAGTGGCTTTGTCTTTTTGGCGCCTTTATTTTACTGTCCAGACCCTGTTCTCATCGGCGGGAAAAGAATAAACAAAATAGGTTATTGATATTCTTAATAATATTATTTTCTAAACTTTTATTTTTCAATTAACTACACTTGTGATTCTCATGAAAAAAAATTCTTGTGAAGTTTATAATGTTTTATGTAAAGCAATGACAGTGGAACGTTATGGATTGACGAATAAAAAATTATTACTTTTCTCGCCGATAAAAACGGGTTTAGTTTCACCCACATTTTCGTCGTATTTTGTCGGATTTCGTCGTATTTTGACAGTTCACAGCGATAAATCGCTTTATCATATCGTGTTTTGGTGAACGTGCTACAGGGACAGAGCCAAGTCGAGCAAAAAAGCGGTACGGCCGTACCATCCTTTTCTCGAAACAGTTCAGGCTATTTTCGACCCCCTTTAACTTCGTTGTAGATGAAAATAGAAGCCGGAATTTTCAGTAACCAAGCAGGCATTGAATAAACACGGTATATTTTAAATTTCATTTAATTTCAACAAATAGTTTAAGAATTATAACTACCTAGTCAAAGTTTCTTAATTTTGTCACTCACTGACTGACTGACCGATCATCAAAACTCTAAGACACTTCTAGCAGACA
This sequence comes from Schoenobius gigantellus, assembly GCA_963935595.1. NCBI lineage: Eukaryota > Metazoa > Arthropoda > Insecta > Lepidoptera > Crambidae > Schoenobius > Schoenobius gigantellus. The sequence goes on from OZ012542.1 coordinate 33,677,804, forward strand.
TAGAAACTTCAAGTTAGTGTTTAGTGTATAAATCAAGGAAAAACTAAAATATTTTGCAATTTTCGTCCGGTTTTCTATATACTCCAACTACATAAATAACTTTGTAATCTAATATAAATATATAGGATAACAAAGTTACATTTGCAGTTTGAATATATGTCAGAAGAAAAAAAAATAGATGAACTAGTTTTTATAAGGGAATCATCTGAGAATTCTGAAGGGATAAAGTACAAGATGTTTGTTTAGAAAAATGTTTAAATTATTTAGTATAATATATGTTTTGATAGCTTTGTAATGTTTGCAACTGGGGATGTTTATATATAAAGTAAAAATCTAAATGTGAAGAAAAATAAAAGAAAAAGTAATATGCTGTGAAGAATCAAGTTTCATTTTGTAAAGGCCCCTCCTCTCAGAGTTACACCAACAATAAGATTATCGTACAATCTGCGTACGATAGCAGTATGGTATCGTAAATCGTACGTAGGCATGAAATTATCGTATTTGTACGATAATTATCGTACGGTTCCGAACAGTGATCTGTACAAACGACATGGCTGCTACCTTGAACAAATTATAACAATTGAAGAAGAGAAGATAAGGAAGAAAGAAAAATGAAGAAAGGAAAAAAGAATAAAAATGAAGATTGAAAAAAGATACCACCGGAAGATACCTATAAGGAAAAGACCGATAAAAGAATGACCAAAGAATTGGCTGTATGGGCACAGTACCCTTTGCCTTCCCAGAATGGGAAGTGTTCTGTGGGACTGGTGGACAAAGTTTATTTTGTTTTGAGAACGCACGAAAAAGCGCGGGAACTTCACATAGTAAAGGCGGGCTCTTTAAAATATTTTATTTGTAATTTTTTAATTGTAGTCAGTTACTTAATAAAACACAAACAAAAGAGGTATATAACATATAGGCATTAAATAATATTATAAGCAGATATGGGGAACCGGAGTTCGAGAAAAAGAAAAAAAAAGGAGGATGAACCGGAGTCTGGTGATGCAGATAGGGAGACAGATGAGGTAAGGTTGGTAGAAACGGATATGTCCTCTTCGGACAGTGATGAAGAAATAAGCAATGCAGATAGGTACAAGCCTTATTATGTTACTGACTATATACGCAGATATCCGGAAGAAATTAGCGGCACTGAATTTGTGGTTTTTGTTGAGTCATCAGACATCCAGAAACCAATTGGAACAAGAGATCTTCTTTCTTTGTCAACTTGTTTAAAGCGCTTTAACAAAGGCGTCAAATTTTTAAGAAATATCAATAAGTTTAAGATAGGTATTTATTTTGAAAAACCAGACTTGGCGAATGCCTTTTTAAATAATAATACCTTCTTGAAAGAATACAAATTCAAAGCCAGTATTCCTGCTGCTACAACTGAGGTGTCCGGAGTTATAAGAAATGTACCTACCATTATATCAAACAAGAGAATATTTACTATGATAACAAGTACAAAAAAAATAATAACAATAAAAAGAATAATGAAAAAAATAAATGTGACTGAGGGTTTTATATTACAACCTACAACTACAGTAATAGTGACATTTGCCACTTCCATTTTGCCAAATCATATAGATATTGGTGGTTGGAGACATGATGTGTCTCAATATATACCACCAGTTAAGCAATGTTACAAATGTTTGAGATACGGACATTTGGCAAAATATTGTAAAAATTCTGAAAAATGTAGTATATGTAAAGAAAATCATAACTATAAGACTTGTACAGTTTCTATCGAAAAAGCTACTTGCATTCATTGTGATGGCAATCATACTAGTGTGTCTCCAATATGCCCAGTTAAAAAACAGAAAATCATTGAAAATAGAAATAAATATAAGCCTGCTTCTTATGCAGATATTACAAATCCTTTAAATTTTCCCAAATTAGAAAGTAAGACAAAAAATAATGTAGATTTGTTTACACTGCTCAATACTGACATGTTACGCGCCACACCGCCTCAGCCAATCGCAAGCCAGCCGAAGCCAGCCAATTAGAGCCAAGCACGTGTTGCCATGTGACAGCCAGCCCAAGCCAGCCAATCAGAGCCAAGCACGTGCAGCCATGTGCCAGCCAGCCCAAGCCAGCCAATCAGAGCCAAGCCAAGCTAGCGCCTTACTATCGGAGAAACTATAAAATGCCGCGCCATCTCATATTTAGATCACTTCTCTGTTTTACTGTTTCTAAGACGGAACTCTGCCCTATTGTAAATCGAAATTAAACCAGTGTGATTCTGCAACGTCTACTTTTTATTTTATCCCGTTACATATCAGAAGTGGGATAAATATTAAAAAAAACCTAAAACGTAGTTAATGCGTCGAGTGTATGCCGCCTGGTCCGTCCGCACGAATGGGGCAAATCTCCGCGTGAAGATTCATCCGAGACAACTAGTGAAAACGAAGACAAAGTTTCGCCACCAGCCTCGCCTTCAGCTCGAAAAATCCTACGCAAGCTTTTGAAATCAGAGGTACAAAAATGCCATGAGTTCTTTAAATTACGAAATACCCTCCGTCACTACAAGAAAAGAACCCCGTGCAGCCTTGCTAATCCCCGAGTTCGACCCGGATAGCGAAGAGTATACTACTGCGACAGCAAGGCTCAAAAAAAAATTTGATCAACTTGGCGAAATTCATATGGATGGTGCGAAAACATGAAGTCGTTTCATCTGCAAGATAGATTAAGGAGGTCAAGCAAGAAGATGGTACAACCGGCTGGATGAATACGATTACTCTTGGGAAGACTGGAAGCAAATGTTGATACGTGCATTCCCAGACATCGCAAATATGGATTCGATGACCAAATATTATCAGGACAAAGTCGCCATGTGTTTTCGGTGTAAGTTGTCAGACAGCGCAGTTGTCTCATGCATCATTCGCGGTCTACCACCAGAGCAGAGCCACCAGCTGCACTACTACACCGCCTTCGGAGGTTCAGGTTAGCCCACATTATTTTATTGCACTACCTTTGTAGCCAAAATAATCTATTGCACACTAGCCAAGCCAATATTAGCACAATCGGGACATCAAACACAGAAGAAATCAGTTCAGATCTATTGAATAAAAACCGATTATGATTATTTGATTGCTTTACTAATCAATTTCCCTGATTATTTTGCGAGTAAAACACAAGACTTAGGATGTACAGATTTATTAAACATAAAAATAAAGTTAACAAGTGAACAGCCTATATACCGTCAACCTTACAGCTTGTCGCACAATCAGTAGTTAGATCCAAAGTGTCTGAATTGCTCGACGTAGGTATAGTTCAAGAATCTGAATTATGTTTTGCTTCTCCCGTAATTCTTAAAAAAAAGAACGGCGATAGTAGACTTTGTGTTGACCCTTGCCTAATCTCGATGATTAGGTTTCCAAATTAGCCGTTAAGAATTTCTTTACGAGTCTTAATTTGGCACAAAGTTACAATCAGGTCAAAATCAACCCTGCAGATAACCACAAAACAGCCTTTATAACGCCACATTGGTATTTGAATATACGCGTGTTCCGTTTGGCTTAGATAACGCACCGTCTGTTGTTATACGAATAATGAATAAGGTTGTAGATTCAATACGAAATTCCAATTACAAAAGGCGGTAGTTCAAAAACCCACAATGACTTTCCCGATAAATATGAAATGTTAGCATTCTTAGACAATTTGTTGCTACCCTCTTTTGATGTTCAGTCAGGTTTAGATATTTTACAAAAAGTTCTTCATAAATGAAGATCGGAAAATTTAAAGTGAAATGTGAGTAAGTGTTCATTCTTATAAAACAAAATAACATACTTAGGACATGAGATATCTTCGAATGGCATTCAACCAGGTGAATCAAAATTGTTAGCAGTGTCGCAGTTTCCTACTCCTAGTAGTGTTCATGAAATACGTCAATTTATAGGGCTATGTAGCTATTTCCGTAAATTTATTAAAAGCTTCGCAATTTAATTGCTCGCCCTTTAACAGATTTAACAAAGAAAAACGCAGTTATGGAAATTGGGCACTGAACAAGTCGATAGTTTTCAACAATTAAAACTGTGTTTGTGTACAAGGCCAATACTGGCTTTATATGACCCTGTATTACCAACCGAGATTATCGCAGGTATTTTTTTTACAAAAATACACTGATAATTCCCTTAGGCCTGTGATGTATTTCAGTAGGACAACGAGTAAAGAAGAAAGTATATACCATAGTTACGAGCTTGAAACGCTTGCCGTAGTAGAATCTATGTGTAGGTTTAGAGTGTATTATAGTAGGGATACATGTAAAAGTGGTAACTGACTGTACTGCCGTTCGCGCCACCCTTACTAAACGTGACATTATCCCCACGTATTGCTAGGTGCTGGCTGTCAATACAAGATTTTGACATGAGTGTACAATATGGTGTGGGGAAAAAGTTAAGGCGTATCATTGTTCAGCTTAAAGATCGCTCTGCTGCCCCTGATATAAACAACAACTATGTGCTCTCAGATGATAGACTCTATAGGAAGACATTGTATGGTAATCGCCTCGTAGTGTCTGCATTGATCAGATAGACTAGTTCAGATGCACCAAAATGATAAGTCATGTAGGCTTTCAAAAATGTATAGATTTAATAAAGAGGGAGTAAATGGTACATTGTTCCCTATTCCGAAACCCACAGAACCCATGGTCATGGTTCATGTCGACCATATGCCCCTTTTGTAGAACAGCAAAAGGTTATCAATATATGTTGGTTATTACAGACTAGCTTCTGCCCGCGACTTCGTCTGCGTGGACTTAAATTTTGAACAATTTTTAATTTTCCCTCTGGAACTACTTAAGGAATCGGGATAAAAGGTAGCCTATGTCACGTTCTTTTCCATGTCAAAGGCTACATGCATGCCAAATTTCATCCAAATCCGTTCAGCCGTTTTTGAGTGATTGAGTAACAAACATCCAAATATCCAAACATCCACACTTTCACGTTTATAATATTAGTAGGAAGTAGGATAATTTCTCTAAATTTGTTATTGCCCGCCCACGGTCAATTCAGTAAAAAACAATAAGAATACTTTAAAAAATATTTAGTTTATTGGTTACCCTCATAAACTTGTCAGTGATCATGGCAAAGCTTTTAACAGCATTTATTAAAAAAATTCAACTGACAAGCAATTTAAGTACATTTTGACATCTTTTGCATGTCCACGAGCCAATGGTTAAGTGGAACCGGATCTTACTGAATGCGTTACGTGCGATTGATCCTAGCCAGACTTCTAATAATTGGGCCAATAGCTTACCTGACATTATTTGGGGTGTTAATAATACTGTAAATGAAAGTACAACATAGTCGTATAGCCCTATGATTTGATGTTATGAAAGTAATAATGAATCTGTTGAAATCAGACGTAATAATAGATCTAGTGCGCGATTAAAATTAGAAAGCCATAAGATGAAGCGTAACGTCGATAAAAAAAAGGAAAACTAGTCGAATTTACAGAAAGGGAGATTTAGTTCTTTGGCGGCAAGCACCCACAAGTAGTGTAACAAGAGTGAGCACTAAGCTTGATGATATTTACTCTGGCCCATATATCATTACTAAGGTGTAGGTAATGACATATACAGAATCCTCAGTATCAAGGGGTTCCGAGGCTACAAGGCCTTTACTAGCCTGGTTGCATCGGACTCTTGAGGCCCTATCACAAAATCACAGTACCCTATATCATACAGTGCCAGTAGCTCTGATGACCAGCTTGAAACCGAAGATCTCATTGACCTACTTGAAAGCTAACCACGTATTTTTCCATTGCGGGAGCAATGATTGTTTCAGGACGGCCGACTGTTACGCGCCACACCGCCTCAGCCAATCGCAAGCCAGCCGAAGCCAGCCAATTAGAGCCAAGCACGTGTTGCCATGTGACAGCCAGCCCAAGCCAGCCAATCAGAGCCAAGCACGTGCAGCCATGTGCCAGCCAGCCCAAGCCAGCCAATCAGAGCCAAGCCAAGCTAGCGCCTTACTATCGGAGAAACTATAAAATGCCGCGCCATCTCATATTTAGATCACTTCTCTGTTTTACTGTTTCTAAGACGGAACTCTGCCCTATTGTAAATCGAAATTAAACCAGTGTGATTCTGCAACGTCTACTTTTTATTTTATCCCGTTACAGACAGCAAGTGTCTCTCATTATTAGTTGAAACCATAACTAAATGTGTTTCTTTGCATAATACTCAAAATACTTCTATAAATTCTAAAAGTGTTTTAGAGGTCTTAAAAAATACTTTTGGTAAGCAATCAAATCCCCACAATTCACCCCCAATCAATTGAATATCGTACAGTGGAATGCTCAAAGCTTATTAAGCAATCAACTTATTTTTACGAAATTTCTTTATGACCATTTTATTCATATCGCAATTATATGTGAAACATGGCTAAAGCCTCAGAAGCAGTTTAAAATCAAAGGTTATCATATTGAACGTAATGACTGTGGCAACAAGCATAATGGTGTTGCTATTTTAATCCATACATCACTAAAATATCAAAAAGTAACATCTTATTTTGACAACTCTCTTCAAACAATTGTAATACATTTAGAACTAAATCAGAACACTATTTCAATAGCCAGTATATATTGTCCAACAAATTGTATTCCCAGTTTCTCTAAAAATAAGTTTAAACATTTCTTGAATTCTCTCCATAGGCCGACGATTATAGCTGGTGACTTCAATGCTCATCACTCAATTTGGGGATGTCCGTTATCGGATTCCAGAGGTAAGGATATTCTTGAGTGTTTAGATGAATGCAATTTAGTCCTGTTGAATGATGGTCAGGTCACAACTGTCGGTTCTCATTCTTGGAGACCCAATGGTTTGGACTTGACTATGGTATCTCCTTCATTAGCTCTTCGCTGCGAATGGTCAGTACACGACGATCCATTGGGCAGTTATCATTTGCCAACATTTACTAAGATTACATTCAATAGTAGTTCACAATGTTTTAACTCTCAAAACAATTTTCAGGATGAATTGAAAATGATTTTAACAATCGCATTAATCATAGATTAGTTGATTGGAAGTTGTATTCTTCAATTGTTAATAAGGATTTAGATAATTTTCAATGTAACTCTATTAGTAATCCAATAGATTCATACAACTCTTTTTGTTAAATCATTTTGACAGCTGCACAAAAGTCAATTCCCTCTCGTACCTCTCGGTCCGAATCACGTAACATTGCTACTCAAAACTTAAAATCAAAATATCGAACAGTTCCTTGGTGGAATAGTAATTGCGCTAAAGCTGTCCAGGAAAGCAAGCAAGCCTATCTTGATTTTAAGAATAATCCTTCTCAAGAAAAATATATTAATTTCAAAAGATTACAAGCTGCTAAAAAACTTACCATTAAGAGAGAAAGACTAAGTAGTTGGATAGAATTCTGTACAAAATTAAATCGATTGACACCAGTTTCAGTAGTATGGGGTAACATGAGAAAACTTACACATAAAACATATAAAAAGCAAAATAGTGATTTTTCGTGGGTCAGTGATTTTTTACGTAAATACACGCCTGACTTTGTGCAAAATAACAGGCCAATTGTGAAGGACAATAGTTTACCAGATAATCAGTCATTCCTCACTGATCCATTTTCTTTTGACGAATTAACTGCAGCTCTGAAATCTAGAAAAAACACTGCTTGTGGATTAGATAGTTTATCGTACAAGATGTTTCAGCTACTTAACACTGACAATCTTTATAAGCTTTTACAAATTTATAATATTTTATGGCAAGATTGCACAATTCCTCCTAATTGGAAAATGGACTGCTTGGTTCCTATTTTAAAACCTGGAAAAATTGCATCTCATCCCGATTCTTATCGTCCTATCGCTTTAACGTCTTGTGCTGGTAAATTATTTGAACAGCTAATCAAACAAAGATTGGAATTCTTCATAGAAAAGAACTCAATTTTACCTTTAAACCAGTTTGGGTTTAGGCGAGGACTTTCGGCTCAAGAAAGCTTAGCACATTTTTTTTTGGACGTCACTACAGCTCAAAAGAATATGGAGTATACAATAGCAGTGTTTTTTGATATAGAAGGTGCATTTAATAACGTTAATCATGGTATTTTGTTTGAATCTCTATTATCTTTCTTACCTGTAAAAATTGCTTATTGGATATATGCTTTTCTCACGGATAGAAAAGTGTATGTCAAAATAGATAATAAATTTTTAGGCCCTAGATTTTCGAGCAACGGTGTATGTCAAGGAGGCATCTTGAGTCCTATTCTGTATATTTTGTATATAAGAAAACTAAATTCCATTCTTAATAATAATTTAGTCAACAATCTTCAGTTTGCTGATGACCTTGTCATTTATTGTAAAGGTACTAATGTATTAGATATTCAATTAACATTAAATAATAATCTAGTGAAGCTGGCAGATTACTTCTCAGAACTTGATTTAAATGTTAGCCTTTTAAAAAGTAAAGTTGTAATATTTTGCCCAAAATACAGTTCTCTACCTCTAATTAATATTACATACAGCAATCATACTTTGCCTATTGATAATTCAGTTAAATTCTTGGGTGTTATTTTTCACGAAAATCTTACGTGGGATTTATATGTTGATTGCTTGGTGAGCAGAGCTTTAAAAGCCACTAATGTAATTAGGTCCGTTACTGGATTGAAATGGGGTGCTGATCCTAAAATTGTGTTAATGCTTTATAAAGCTTTGGTCAGAAGTCATTTTGAGTATGCTTTCTTTTGTTACGCTTCCGATCCAAAATACATAGATATTATTGATAAAATACAGAATAAGAACTTACGATTAATACTAGGTGCTATGAACACTTCCCCAATAAATTCTATGCAGGTCGAATGTCATTTACCACCAATGGTTATTCGCTTTGAATTTTTAAAACTTAAATTTCTTTTTAAACTCTTATCGCGTTCGAATAATGATCTTTTAAATAAATTAAATGTATGTTCCACTAACACTTTTCTTTCAAAGAATTTCTCACATTTTATAAGTTTAAAAGAACAATGTAATATATTTTGTAGTACTACTTTACATTGTTATAGTGGCTCATATGCTAGTAAATTCTGTGACATTCATATTGTCCTACATAAAGATTTTAAAGATAAATATGATGTTTACGAAAGTCTACAGGCTTATAATGATTATCGATCAATTTATACAGATGGTTCAAAGACGAATGTAAGTGTTGCAGTAGCTATGTATGATGCAGGTAGTAAAACTGGACATAGTTTTAAAATGTGCCAAAATGCCAGCATATTTTCTGCTGAGGCGAATGCTATAATTGTAGCTCTTAACTAAATTCAACAGTTCAGCCAATACAAAAAATGGATTATTATTACTGACAGCATGAGTGTGTTGATGGCTTTGAGAAATCCTTCCTTTTCATCAGTCACAAATCATTTAATATATAATATCCGAGATCAGATACATCATTTAAAAATAAATTATCAAATAGACATTATATTATTTTGGACTCCAGCTCATATCGGTGTATATGGAAACGAGGAAGTAGATAAACTGGCCAAAACTATGAACACTCTAGACGTACCTATAAAAAACATATCAATTTCATATACTGATTGTACAGCTCTAATCAAGAAAGAAATATTGAAGCTATGGGAAGAACACTGGAATAGTACTTTGCTCATAAAAGGGAAGTGGTATCGAGAAATAAATAATAAAATAAAACAACCCTGGTTCAATAGACACAATTACATAAACAGAAGATTTTTTACTATTATTTGCCGTTTGCGAATTGGGCACGGTCGATTCAATGACCATTTGTACCGGCTAGGCATGACTTCTTCCCCATCGTGCAACTGGTGCAACACCACCTTACCTCAATCTCTGCATCACCTTTTTTACGAATGTCCAATTTTTGCCCTGCAAAGAAACATTTTATTAGAAGAAATTTCAAAAATAATGAAACACCAGCAAGATCTACCGCGCTCTTTACAAAAACTTCTTTCCATTGAAAAATGCTTTGAAGCAATTTATGAATATGTGTTAGGGTTTGTCCAGAAGTGTGGGGCGAATTGAAGAAAACCAGCAGAGTAACACTAATAATGATTTTTATTTACACTTATCGACTGTCGAAGTACACAATTCTGCAGAATAACCACTCGTTCGAAGCAAAACTTACAATGCTGCACATTGGAAATGTGCCCGTTTTTAAGCACATGTTTTACATCTGCTTTACCAACCAAGATACAGGAAACACAGTTAAATGGATAATATAATCTTCTTGACTTACAAAACTATTTCTTATGCATAATTAGCATGATTTTATAAATTGAAACTATTTAAAAAATAACTATCCAAATTATAGAACCTACTTACAATATTTTAAAAATGTAAACTAATTTCAAGATGTTTGCCGGAAGCACAGATAATATAACACTCTGAAGTTAATACATTCTTTATCATTTATAACAGTTCGTCCATCCTGACTCTACTATCACGTCCTCGTGATTTACATACATAACATTATTATATGTATTTATTGTTTTTACAAAAAGTTCACTTAATTGTCAGTTAAAAAAATAACATGATACCTATACTTTAACAACAAAATAAACATCAGTTTAGTCGATAACAATAACTTCATTACAATTAAACTATAATTAATTATTATTTAAATTGTAATAATATACCTAAATGATGGAATGCATAAATTCAAACAATCCAATAAACAATTATTACAACTCTTGCATTCCACCATTTAAATTCCTAATCCTTGCATATCCTTCCTTGTCCTATCTTATCCTCCCTTGTCCTACCTTATCCTTCATTGTCTTACCTTATCCTTCATTATCCTTTATCCTTCCTGATCCTTCCTAATCCTTCCTTATTCCACAATCAATAAGCTAATGATCAAATTATTACGTCAAGATAAGATATTATTTATCATTATTTTCTACTAAATCCTTATTTCCATTATTTAAATCATCGTTGCCACTTTCACTATCCGAACTACCCATATCTATCCCCTTAAATACTAACCAAGGATGAATACGCTCTACCGGATGAATACCCTTATAGCTAGCTTTCCCTTTGTTTTTAGTTAATGGAGTATCCCCTACTAAATACCTATCGTTTTCAAAAACCTTTATCACTCTGTATGGACCCGAACATTTAGGCATTAACTTTTTACTTTTACCTGGACATTGAACATGTCTTTCTACTCTAACTAAGTCCCCGATTTTGAACTTGCGTGGCTTACATCTATTTTTGTCAAATCTTTCCTTTTGTTTAGTTTGGTAGTCTTGTATATTATTATTAACTTCATCTCTAATATTCCGAAATGAATCCTCATCGTAGTGATTATCACATTCTAACCCAGATCTTACTTTCCCTTCACTTATACCTGTTAGCTTTAGGCCAAATAAGACTTCTGCGGGTGTTTTACCTAAAGCTTTATTAACGGTATTGTTTATTCCCCACTGTACATCTGAAACCTTCTCATCCCAACGATTTTCCTCCCTACCGTGATTCATTGCGGTTAATGAATCGAGGATAGTGCGGTTGTACCGTTCAACTTGTCCATTTGCACGCGGTGTAGCTACCGCATTCATTATATGATTAATACCCAATTCGCTTAAAAATGATTTTAATTTCTTACCAGTAAAAGAAGAGTATCTGTCCGTGATAAGACGACGAGGTAAACCAAATGTTCCGAAATACTCTTTGAATATTTTAATAGTAGTACTAGCTTTAGTACTTTTAACGGGCCTTAGGACAATAAATTTTGTATATGAATCAATAATAACTAGTAAATATTTATTTTTATTTTTGCTTTCGTTAAAGGGACCTAAATGGTCCGCATGTATAGTATCAAATGGGACGGGTACTTTTGGTATTGGGTGCAAGAAACCAGACTTTTTACCAGCTGGTATTTTGCTATGAGCACACTCCAAACATGCTTTTACATATTTGGTAACGAACCTTTTCATCTTAGGGAACCAGTAATTTTCTTTTACTTTTTGTAATGTTTTCTCTACGGAGAAATGACCAATATCGTCATGGCAAGCTTTTAAAATTTGCCATCGTACACCTTTTGGTACTAACCACTTTGTTCCGTCATTAGTAAGCCTATAAACATTATTATTTTTAATGCAATAGTTGTTTTTTATTTCGATTATACGAGCTGACTGTGGATCAAGTAATATATCCTTCATACGTTTAATTTCACTGTCAGCGATTTGTACAGTATTTAACCAATCGTCAGAAATATGGAATATCGTTGGAATATCTAATGCTTCAATATTATCAGGTAGAGGATTCCTACTAAGCGCATCAACGTGTGCCATATATCTACCGGATTTATAAACCACGTCACAATCGAATTCTTGAATTAAGCTCCACCACCGAGCAATCCGCGGAATGATATCTCGTTTCAAAAACGTTGCTCGTAATGAATTGCAATCAGTCACAACAGTAAAAGTCATTCCTATCAAATATGGGCGAAATTTAATTAATGAAGACACTACTGCAAGTGTCTCTAGTTCATATGCTGAGAAGTGTTGCTCTTCAGGTGAGGTTTGACGACTATAATAGACAACTGGTTTTAAATCCCCATTACTCTGTTTTTGAAATAGTATCCCCCCTACACCCCATTTACTTGCATCTGTATGTATTTCCGTAGGTAGCAAAGGATTATATAAAGCTAGGACCGGCCGTGTCACTAATTTTGATTTCAGTAAATGAAACGATTCTTCCTGTTCTGTTCCCCACTCCCATGGACTGTTATTCTTCAAAAGTTTTGTTAACGGCTTGGCTAATATAGCAAAATTTTTAATGAATTTCCTAAAGAAACTGGCAAGTCCCAAAAACTGCCTTACACTGTGAACATTTTGCGGTGTCGGAAACTTATCAACTGCTTCTATTTTTTTTGAGCCTGGTCTGATGCCATTTGAAGACACCTCAAATCCCAAGAAGTCAACAGTATTTTGAAAGAAATAGCACTTCGATAGATTTAAGGTTAAATTTGCCGTTTTGAACTTTATGAGTATATTTTCAAGTTTTGTTAATCCCTCAGGTACACTTTTGGACGGTACTAAAATATCGTCCATATATGCGACCGCTGTATTAAATCTCAATGGTCCTAAAGCTTTGTTTACAGTCCTTTGAAACACTGCAGGAGCATTGGCTAAGCCAAACGGCATCCTGTTGAATTCCCATTGACCATCAGGTGTAATAAATGCAGTTTTAGGTTTTGATTCTTCCTCTAATTCTATTTGGTAATACCCACTTGCTAAATCTAAGGTAGTGTAAAAATTACTATCTGCTAACCTATTCATTTGATCCTCAATACACGGTAAAGGGTAATGTTGTTTCTTTGTCTTGCGGTTAAGTCGTCTATAATCAACACATAATCTTTTGTCTCCTGTCTTTTTCCTAACTAATATTATGGGGCTTGCATATGAAGAGTTCGATTCCCTAACGATACCAGTATCTACCATCTCATCCACCATAGTCTGCACTTCTTTACGCTCATTTTGTGATAGTCTATATGGCCTATAAACTATTGGGTCGTTATCTATTAAATCTATTTTCATTTTTTCTATATTAGTACAACCTAATTCTCTTAAAGAAGTTGCAAAACAATTTCTGTATTTATTTATTAAGTTTAAAAGCTCTAATTTTTCATCATATGTAATATCACCTACTCTAATATCATCTAATGTAAATGGTTGCAATTCATTCGAATATTTTTCTATTTTGTTGATAACATTAATTCCGTATGACTCTTCTATAATTTCCGCTCGAGCTAGTACCTTGTCTTCGATAAAAGTGCATGAAAAAGGTTTTATCGGAGTGATAATAATAAAACCTTTACCATTCACTAGTCTATAAACACCTTCTTCAATATAATATTTCATATTTTTGTCTTCCCTATAACTACTACGGACATAAATTGAACAATTTACATCACTATTACAATAAACATTGACTAAACTTGGTTCAGCAATAGTTAAGTCCTCGGAAATTCTTAGTTCTATTCGCTTATGTATGTCTTTGAATAATTTTGATGTAAGTCGCTTAATAATGAGTTCCTCGTGAGTTTTAATTATCTGAATATGAGGTTGTTCACTAAATGTCTGACCGATCAGGACTGGATACTGAAGATAAATATCGGGTACAACTATGCAACATACATTTGCTGTCACATCTTGTATTTGTAAATCAGCGAGACAAGATCCTAGCGACTTAACTACTGCCCCACCAAAACCACACATTGGTTTAATGTCACTTTTATTCCATTGTCCAAATAATTCTATTGCATCACTTTCTCTAATCAATGTTAGTTCGCTACCGAAATCAATGAAACATTGCTTAGGTTTTCCATTTACATAAACAGTTTGAAAGTACTTATTGTTCGTTTCATTGCCATTAATGTTTATTGTCAAAACCTTATTGTCTTTGGAGCTGGTATTTGAACGATAACATTCTGCATCAGTGTGACCTACTGTAGAACATTTAGAACACTTTTTTATTGGTTTTGAACATTTAGATACTGGATGACCTTCTTCTTTACAATTATAGCATCGAATAATCTTATTAAAGTTTTTAGTAGGATTATTAGGCTTAATTTGGTTAGGATTTTTCTTAACCATATGTGGAGCTCTCGTAACAGTAACATTTCGAAGGTATGCTAATAATTTGTCCGGGTTTTCAAACTGGGCCGCCTCCGCACCTAATCGCACAGATCTATCCTCTATACCGTGTAACAAACAATCTACTGCTCTTTTTCCTACTATTTCACATCGATTTATTAATGTCATTTTCTCATAGAAATAATTTTCCAAGGAATCACCAAACTTTGCCCTTTTTTCTATCATGTCAGCAAGCATTTGCCCGTAATTCTCATCGGCAGGAAACGCATTCCTAAGTTTTATTTGCCATTCCTGCCAATTATATAAAACTGATGGTAACCCTTCATACCACTTCTTAGCTACACCAACAAGTTTAGGTAGAGCGTAATGTACAGTTTGTCTGTCAGACCAATCATATAATATAGCACTCTCGTTAACTTTTGAAATCCATTTATTAATAGTTTGATTTTTTAATGTAGGATCAAATTCTGGTATTAAATTTGTATTTGTGAAGGATTCTTTATGACCAACACCCTTTTTTGTCAAGTTTTCTATTACGTCAGTAAATTTTGTCAACAACTCCCGAGTTTGTAAATCACCCTGCTGGCTGTTCCTACTGTATTCCCGTTGAGAGGATAAGTCACGTCTATAGTTCCTATGGCGACTCCTACTCCTTTCTTTACAATTATGGTTAGTGACCGTTGGGCGACTTCTACCTGACAACCTAATGCACGACTCCCTATTTGGTGAATTACTACGGCTTCGAGATGTTGAGTCACGTCTAGATTCCACACCTCGAAGTTGTAAATACCTGCTACGACTTCTGCGTTCTACAGATTGGACACTGGAACTTGAGTCTGTAGATTCCCTCCTTTGCGAACGCGTTCGTGATACCGCCAATCGATCTATGATGCGGTTGTGGTCTCCAGATCGCCGTGGCTGGTAACTGGAACTTGAAGCTATGGAGTCCCGTCTTCGGTGCTGCGCCCGTGATGGTCCAGATTGATCCATATCACTGACACAAAAATATTCAAACAGAACCACATTCCACTAACATATTTTAAGCTTATGTTTTTATAAAGTTACATACAAATCAATAAAATAGCGTCGAAAGAGCATTTTAATATGGCAGCTCATACCATTTTACACCTATACATAAAACACCGTCGGAACTTAGCACCGACGAAAAACTTTATAGTTGATGTACAGGGCGGTACTCAAATAAACGGGGTGACGCCCTCATCAAACAACATAATTATGTAAGTAGTAGGTATCCCTCGAACCACCACACGTCTACAAAAGGAATAATACCAAAGAGTTGCCTTGGCCCAATATTCCAATCCATAGACGCATAATTGCATTCGAAATATACTGTTTCGTTCTATTAATACTACACTAGACTTATACGGCACCAAAGGAGATGCTGCCGGAGAGTAGCCCCGGCCAAACATCCCCAAATGCTACCGCACAGTAAATGCAGCATATTATTAACACGTGTACGTAGTTACATGCAATTTAAGTCCATCTCGATTCGCTTCCAAAGTCAAATACTATCGAAGAGTTGCCTCGACCAAGCACTCGACTGTGGCAACGAGCATATGGTGATGATTCTAAATTAATATCACTAGCCGAATTTTAACCAAAATAATAAGAGTTATTTAAAACATACCTGTTCATCCCACTTCTGAAAATGTTAGGGTTTGTCCAGAAGTGTGGGGCGAATTGAAGAAAACCAGCAGAGTAACACTAATAATGATTTTTATTTACACTTATCGACTGTCGAAGTACACAATTCTGCAGAATAACCACTCGTTCGAAGCAAAACTTACAATGCTGCACATTGGAAATGTGCCCGTTTTTAAGCACATGTTTTACATCTGCTTTGCCAACCAAGATACAGGAAACACAGTTAAATGGATAATATAATCTTCTTGACTTACAAAACTATTTCTTATGCATAATTAGCATGATTTTATAAATTGAAACTATTTAAAAAATAACTATCCAAATTATAGAACCTACTTACAATATTTTAAAAATGTAAACTAATTTCAAGATGTTTGCCGGAAGCACAGATAATATAACACTCTGAAGTTAATACATTCTTTATCATTTATAACATATGTAACCTCTACGTTTGGCGATTTGTGAATTCAAAAGAAGAATGAATAACAATAGTTTATTGCATACAGACTAGGCTGTATGGTTGACGCCTTTGCCTTTCCCAAATGGGATAAACAAAATTAAAAAAAAAAAATTATTTTGTTTTTGTAGTTTTGATTATTCTTTTCCGAATTTTTAAGGCTTCACTTCATTATTGGCACATGTATAATGGCAAATCGATTACTTGGCCCTTTAGAAAAATTATACATTCTTCATGGCGTTCGGGTAATGACTCAAAACCTAGCCTATATCCTACAAGTAAAAAATATTTTTCCTCTTCTCAGCAACGCATATAGCTTTATGAATTCCAAAACCAATGATAACAATCTTAGACCAACAGTTAGTATTAAGGCTAAGTTTTATAAACAATTAAACGTCTTATTTTAGGATAATTACCGATCAGATGGAAGATCAAATATTGACTACAGGCCTATGGAACTCGAAACCGATGTTGTCAGTCATGCAAGTGGCTCTGCGAGACTCAGGCTGGCCAATACAGATATACTTGTTGGTGTTAAAACAGAAATTGACCTTCCAAAACTTGACCAACCTGACTGTGGCAAACTTGAATTTTTTGTTGATTGGTATGAGTTTTTGTAGTTAATGAATGCTTAATTATTTTTATTGCTTCATGTGCATTACATACAATAATTATTTATTTATTTGATTATAGACAATTAGATTATAGCTGATGTGTCTATTTCAGGCACCGTTGAAATTTCCTTGTCACTTCACATTTCACTGAATGTTCTTGCACTAACTATAAATGTTTAAGAGTCACATTATTTGTGCGTAGCCAATTATCCAGTCTATTTTTAAAAGAATTTATAGATGTGACAGACACTACTTCCTTAGGCAATCTATTCCAATTGTGAACCTCTCATTTGCTTAATAGTGATGTGCAATGTTGGTTTTGGCGAGTTCACGGTTTATTTGGTTGTGGTGGCCTCGTGTTGGTTTTAAGTTTGTCTTTAAATTACCTAGATATGATTGTGTTCAATTTCTAACCTTAAAAACATCATAATAATTATTACAGCTCAGCAAACGCCACACCAGAATTTGAAGGCAGAGGTGGTGAACAGCTTGCTAACAGCATTTCAAACATGATGCAGAAAGCATATCAATCATCAAATGCTTTAGACCTGAAGCAATTATGTATATTTGATGGAAAACAATGCTGGAAGTTATACATTGATATTTTGGTATAGTATAATGAAGCCTGTATGCATTCTTATTAACATCTCAAATACATGGTATTCTAATGTAAATAAGTAGGTGGCAACTTTAGATATGAGCTTGGTGATACACAATTAATTTTTGGTTCTGGTGATAAAAAATAAATGAATATTTCACTTGTAAGCTGCAAAAGATAGTATTGATTAGTAAACTTTGCGCTTGAATTTAAACAATTAAAAATGATAGGGTTTGGTTACATGACATTTGAAGACCTCGTCATGGTGAATTTGAACATTTTTTGAAGAAGTTGCAATAAGTTTCAATTATGTGGTGGTTTTCAAAAAGCAACCACTTTGAATTAAAACTATTCATTACAAGTAAGTGAAGTCACTTGGTAACTAGCAAAAATTGAGCAATTGGTTCCTTCACATCTTAACTCACTTGATGATTAATTAGCACCGAGCTTGGTGTGTCACTCATACTATGGCCAGCTGCCTTGGTGTGCAATGTTGGTTGGGTAGGATTTTTCACCAAGCAAGTTGCTTTGTTATTATAACAATAATAAAAGCTTTTTGTAGTGTGGCCATAACCTTCATAAACATTACTCATGTATCAAAAACATTACACCTTTAACTTCCTATTTCAGTGCATCAAAGAAAGAAAGGTCCTGATTCAGTATAACACACAGTAATTTGTAAACAACAGGTTCATTTATTTAAAATAAATTATTCATCAAAAATATGTATCTCCACAATTAGGCTTTTTAAGACATGTCAGCAATGTATGTGTGCCATGTGTGCTATACAGTGTGAATCTGCATAAAGTGCACATACGAGGCAGAGGGCAAAAGGGGGTCATTTCAGTGAAATAAAAAACCCACATTTTTTTAAATTTTAGGGGCCATTTTTACTTTTTTTAATTTATTTACCCTTCATTGCAAACCTGACATGCATAAAACATTATAACTCTTGAATGAATACACAAATATTTTTTTTTATTTATTAACACTAACAACATTACATTGCAATAAGAAAAACGATGATACCTGCAATAGAGAATATGCAATATGCATTTTATTTTTGTGTTTATTGTAAAGAATCCTATGTGGAATAGATCACAAGTATGTTAAAAGTAAAATAAATTTTATTGCAATAAAATGCAGTCTGAAACTAATAGTTTCAAATTTCGCGCCAAAACAGGCCTACACTTCTGATGGCGCCAGGGCCGGTTTTAGCACTACCAGCGCCCAGGGCGAGATTTTTACGGCGCCCCCTAACTGCAATCCAAACCCATACGAAAAAAGGCAAAATATATAATGAAATAACCATTTATTCAAGGAAATAACTAAAAAAACTAATAAATTTTTACTTTTCTTGCTTTTCTATCGGCGAACTCTTTTATAGGTTATCGAAGTCGATGTTTGTAGCAATCTCAATCAAGATTGACAAAATTATCAATCACTGATAGGTTTTCATAAGCTTAAGCCTAGGAAAACTCCTCTCCCCACTAGCAACCGTTACAGGTATAGTCAATAATATTCGCAATGCTATACATAAATTTGGAAATAGTTCTTGTTGATCTTCGATAAAATTTAAAAAAAAATTGCAGTTATAATATTCTGATCAGGCAAAAAAGACTTCAGACTTCTACATCTGATTTAGAGCCTATGGTTAAATTTTGATTACCACAGAGTTTGACAAGGTCAGGTTTATTCGGAATCTGTTTTATATTGTACAAAAAAAACAAGATTCCGAATGCTCTTTTAAGTTTTAATTGTTCAAATCTTTCATTGAGTGAAATTAATATAGTGTCCAAAAGACAGTTGAAAAATTCAACCTCAATTTTTTTCTGGTGAAGTTATAGGTTCATCTCGGGCAATTTCACCAACTTGACGCTTTTTCTGATTTCCCCACTCCAAACTTAAACAAATATGTAACCTTTTTACATACGATAGGGAAGCTCTGGGTTGGAGGAGTGGGTTGGGCGCCAGCAGGGCAGCCTCACGTTCCGCATGGTGCAGGTACTGACCGGGCATGGCTGCTTCGGTCACTACTTGCACCGGGTCGCGATCAAATTATGAACCGCACTCTAACATTCAATTCAAATATGTCAGGGAATGTTTCCATTAGTTTCGAATTAGTTATTTTAAATGGACTATCCATCAACATCTTTTAGTCAGAACAATATTATTATTGCTCTGAAAAAAAGGCGTGTAGATTCATTTTCTATCTTTGCAAACTCGGCGAAATCATAAGAATCAAATTCTATAATTTAAAATTATCAATAATGTCGTTGATCATTTCAATATTCAAAAACTCAGCACTTCCAACAAAAAAAGTTACTACCGTGTCGACACTAACTCTTGGTAGGTTTCTGGAGTCTATTTTTATAAAGCCAAGTACCATATTTTTAGAGAAAAATGTAAATAATTTTCGTTAAAAAAATGTTTCTTGCATCTGATAGGACATAAAACACGAGTGACGTCACTAGTCGTTGATTGGTAGAAGCGTTCCGTTTCGCGTTTTTTGTTTCATAATTATTCATGAAAAATAGTATTAAGGAAAATAAAAACGTTGCCATCATTCTCGTTTAACGTTTTTATATCAGTTTAATCACAAATTGTTTATAAATATTACATTTGCATCTTCCCTATTGTGTAGAACACTGTCACGTGCATCATCCATCATCAACACGACATCCTCCGAAACGGTGGCACACAAGAAAATTTTTAAAAAATTACAATAATACTTAAAATAACAAAAAGCCGTAGTGTGTGTATGTGTGTGTGTGTGCATGTGTGAGTATGTGTTTATTATACAATTTTTAGCAGGTCTTCAGTCTCATCATATAACAGTGATAGCAGCCATTGAATAAATTTTGTTTTGCATTTAAATAAAGAGATTGGATAAAATGTAACTGTCTGTTATATAATTTTGGGCTCAAATAGCAATAATGTCGAGCTACCAGAGCCTTACGGTGACATTCACTGGAACAAACAGATCTACCACTTTAAAGCTACTTATGAAGTTGCTAAAAAACTTCCGTATGAACCTAACTACAGAAGCCCTCAAAACCCTGTTGTTGACTTCCAAACAAATCCATCTAGTTTGGAAGAGATTTACAAGCAAATCAAAATGAAAGCAACTGCATCAGCTCCAGGTTCTGATGGCACTTCTTATATATTATTCCTTACATACTATATAAGAAGTGCCCCACGTACGGAAACACTTATTTAACACCTATAAGAAGACCTGGTTAAAGAAGCAGATACCCACGGCGTTTGGCAAGGCGGTTTTCGTTCTCATATGAAGTAACTAATCCAAAGGATACAAGACAAATAGCATTGACTAACACAATATCTAAGAACTCTTTCTCCATATTACAGACTAGAATGACGCATTTCATGAGTAACAAGTATTTTAGGCCAAACCACCAGAAAGGGTTTTTGCTCGGTATATCTGAATGTCTAGAACACAATACTTTGCTATCGGAAAGTTTGAAAGATGCCAGGCTACATGAGAGACAAATAACAGTGTGCTGGGTAGATCTGCAAAACGCTTTTGGTTCTATTTAGCAGGAACTTATGATGTTTGCATTGTGCTGGTATAACTTTCCCTCAGAGATCAGAGACATTGCATCATATTATGCACAACTCAAGTTTGTCATAACAATAAAAATATAAGTTATTTTTATTGTTATGACAAACGTTATTTTTATTATTACCTCTACATTACAATGTAGGTTTGTTTCAAGGTTGTTGTCTATCACTAATAATATTCAACATCGTTATAAACATATTAATAGACAACTTATTAAGTCATGAAAAGAAATGGGGAAATTTACATTTTATGACCCGGAACTTCTGATAGGAGGTCAGAGTATTTCCAAGGTTGCCGAAACAGTACCTTTTAAGTTTCTTAGAAGAAAAATAGATTGCAAGGGGTGTACACCGTCACTACAGGTAGTTGTAGATAGCTTTACAAATGACTAAAATTACGTAGATGAACTGCCCATAAGTAATTATGAAAAAGGTTTGGATATACGAAAACTATCTGACGTCGCGGCTTTCTATACGAATTTAATAAAACCCTTCTCTTGAAGATAGATACCAATGTCATTAATATATTGAAGTCTAGCGCATTCGGCTGATTCTTCAACACTATTTAGGGATCACAATAATTTCGGCTTAACGACCATCAGAGCTCTATAAAGACCTTAGAGTCACTAAAACACATATCTTAATCAAATCCAAAGACGATACGGTAAAATCTCTCCCGAACGACAATAACCTCTACGAACTAGTCTAGGCTTCAATTCCATAAAAAATTCATGATAAGCGCGCAATAAAATCAATTAGAGTAAGGTTCGATCAAAAAACCGGAAGACAGAGTAATACTGAAATTCTTTCTTCGCCAATATGAGAATGACAAATATAGGGTAATGCAATGAACTTGAAGATGCAAAATGACTGGACAACTATCGATGAATTCTGCATTCTGCCAGCTCTGAAGTGGAAAACTCTACTTTATGATTGGTCGCCTGCAATTCTGAAATTCTATCTTAACGCCTTCCAGATGACTCCCAGACCAATGTAATCTAACAAAATGGGGAATAGCTACAGAAAAAATATGCTATATGGGTGGCGAAGCACCTGGAACAGCTAGGCACATACTAGTGGGATGTACAGTTCTTTTCAAAAGAGTCATTACTCGCGACGTCATGATAAGGTTTTGGGAATCATACGGGAAGCAGTCAGTCAAGCGGTCGCGAGAGTCCAGAAAGGGATGACAATAACGACAAGCCTCATCCAATTCACCAGAGGGCTGTAAAACAAAACCAATAAATAAACCCTATTCGATCATACGCTCGGCACCGGATTGGACCTTTGTGATGGATACGTATGATAAACAATACAAGTTTATGTCTGCCAGGGATTACTGCATCCAGGCCAGACATTTTGCTTTTCTCTCAGATACTAAAGCGCGTGCAACTCATCAAACTCACCGTGCCGTGGGAAAATAGCATTCCCAAAGACCACATCCACACATTTAAATTGAATAGATCCTACGATCTTACCAATGATATTACAAAAAACGGTTATTATGTTCACTTATATGCGGTAGAAGTAGGCGCGAGAGGTACTCCAGCAAAATCCTCATACACATTGCTAAAAGATCTAGGCTTATCGAGAACGTCCTTGAGCTCAGTATTAAATCGCGTAACAAAAGCAGCACTGACCGAATCATATCAAATAATATATATAAGTTAGGCAGAGAAAGGAGCCGAAGTTGTGAAGGTGAATGTTGATGCATTGTAGCTACTTAAACCTGCACCAGGTCGTAAGCCCTAGGCACTACTTTTGGCTCTTTTCTCTGCAACGTGATGGATCCGGCACCCGCACAGTGAATCCATGGAATGCTAAGTTATCATCTCATATCGGACGACGTTTCGAGTATACAGTATGAGGGTCGAAATCAATTCCACTGGTGTTTCTTTAATAAGTACTGTTTAGAGAATAAAAAGCTGTTGAACTGTAAGGACCTGGCAAATAGGGTATAAGGGTGAGGACATAAAGAGGCGGGTTCCCAGTGCGGACAAACCGGTACGGATAGGTACCGATCCGTACAGGCATAATATCGCAATGTTATCATAATTATGCTCTCACTCATAAAGGAACAGGTTGGGACTTGTCGGTACCGACTACCCGGACTGGACATACGAACTTGAACCTTTGTCGGAGTAGGGTGTGTCCAAAGAGGATAGTTTAATTAGTATTTTTTTATATATCAGGCTATGGTTGCCATGGTAACGTAACGTGTCAAATTGTTAATAAGTACTACAAAAAATATTTTCTTGTGTTTCTTGATTAAAATTTAGTTATTGTCAAATCAGAATCATCTTGGTTTTATTTATTGTAAATTTGTCGCATCAAAGTTCATACAGTTCTTAATTTATTTAATACGTACCTAATCAAATGTTTCTTGTGTCAGCCTACCTATAGTATAATCATAAATTTCGTCTTTATCAAACTTTAACGGCCAAATACTCAAACGTTTCTTAAATAAAATCTTACTAAAGGTCTTCCTAATTTTAAGGTCTTAGATTTAAATGAAATACTGAAACAATTTTTATTCGTTGATAACGGCTGCTTTTGTAAGAGAGACATATATATTTGTACACTGCTAACAATAATAAATTTTTCGCATCTTCGATAGAAAACCATCTTATATTGTTAAGCGAAAAAAAATATTGATTCTGAATCGACAACATAATATGCTCAAAAATCCGCGAAGATTTAATATTAAATTAATATGGTTTTGAATAAATCATTACCTATCTTTTGTGTTGGCACCAACTTCAATATAAAACTGTGATGAAATCGGCACAACCCCATAGAGTTTGGCCTCGTTTGATTCGTATTGACGAGTACTTTAATCCTAAATGGTAACCATCAAGGTTTGATGCTGGAGCTGGAAGGTGGCCATAGGAACTCCGCCATAAAACTGCACAACCCCATCGAGTTTGAGCTCGTTTGATTCGTTGTGACGAGTACTTTGATCTTACATGGTAACCAGGATCTGATGCTGGAGCTGGAAGGTGGCCATAGGAACTCTGCAATAAAACGACACAACCCCATCGAGTTTGGCCTCATTTGATTCGTATTGTCGAGTACACACATATATATTATATAAAAAACACATCCCCATCGAGTTTGGGCTCGTTAGATTCGAAAATATAAAAGCTTGTCACAAGATTTGCCTATTTTATAAAAACGAATGTTTTTTTTTTCTTGAATTACCAATATCAAGATCAAGTTAAATAAGTATTGTATTATTGTTATATTTTCATAAAAAATGTAACATGTCAGTAATAAATTATTAAAGTTTATTTTCCTCTTTTTAGGGCATTAAAATAAAAGCTTGTTTTTAAAAATCTCTTTTTACTATTAGTTTTATAATTAAAAAAGTACCTACATATTGATAGGAAGGTACGATCAACTTTCTGGTCCATTTACTAAATAGGTTTGTAAAAACATGATTTTTATTAGTTTTAACATATTTAGAAAAATAGTAATAGTACCTATGTATAAGAAAATCCCGATCCCCAAGAACGAATCGGTTAAATACAATGTGCATTTAATATAGATCAATTTGGCCCTTTACAGCATGTAATATAAATGAATATTTTCGACGATATTAAAGATTTAAAATGTAGGGACGTTGCGGACCATGCGGTTTCATAGAAACCGCATAGTAAATATTTTTCATAGAAACTTTCAACCCCTATTTTGCACCCAAAGGGGGTGAACTCCAATAAACCATGAAACACGTGTTCAATTAAATATTTTTAAGAGCATGAAACTCAAGTTTTATCAAAATCGTTGCTAATTTAAATATTTTTCCATACAAACTTGCAACCCCTAGTTCATCCCTTCGGGGTTAATTTTTTTTAAGTGTGCGTCCGCATTTTGAATTAAAACAACTGTCCAAATTCGCGCTTTCCTCACGGACCAACTATGTATGCACAACTAGTGCCATTAGGAATTTCTTTGTTAAATCTTTCCCATAGGAACAACTAACCCTAAGGGGGTAAAATAAGTGTTGAAAGTTTGTATGAAAGTCCTTATTTAATGGACTATTGATTAATAATAAATAAATACGTTTAAAAACATGAATAAATTATTCATACATATTTATACAGTTTTTAAATCTGTAAATATAATCACCTGCCACGCGAGCAAAGCTGCGGGCAACAGCTAGTTTAATTATATAACGAATGTCTACAAGCAAAATACATACCATTAAAATGGCTCCAACGCTTTTAATAAATAAAAGCCTTTTTTTCTTTATAAAAGATAAAATTTAAAGATACTTTCGAGAAATTACGCAATTTATTTAAAAATATTAGAAAAAACTTCGGACTGTACTTAATACTCAAGTTCGAACTGTACTTGAGTATTCTCTTCATTTTCTTATTTTAAAGCATTTGAATCAATAAAATTAAAAAATCCATTATTAATTACAAATTATTAATTTATTTTAAAGCATTTGAATCAATAAAATAAAAAAATCCATAATTAATTAGAAATTATTCATTTATTAAATAATTAGTGCTATTTGAGTACCTACTTATTATTACCGTAAAGCCTAAATATTATGAACAATAATTGCAAAAATTCCAATGGAGTCAGAGATATTTTAATGATAGGAGTAAATTCAACATTGAATAAATTACGCTGCCCTTTTCGCTTTACGATAATTTCAACGATACTGACGATACCTCAATAGGTGTCGTTGAAATGTTCGTAAATTTTGCGAATGTTCGTCTGTCAAATGTATCAACGTTGTCACTAGATAGACGAACCTTCGATTTTAAGAGTAGCGTGATGACGCTCGCTTATGTCAATAGTTCGTTCGGTCGTTCCGTCGAGCGACAAGCGAAACAAATGCGAGTTAGAGGAGCAAACGACACGATGAAGCGCCGATATATCGTAAGTTCGATTTTAAGAGTAGCCGTACCCAGCACCGATCCGTACCGACCCGTACCGACAAGTCCGTACCGGAATACCCGCTTCTTTATATCTTCACCCTAAGTCAGAAGTCCGGAAACGAATAGATTTCCTCGTATATGAGGCATTTGCTGAACCTCCCCTTTTTTTTTTTTTTTTTTTTTTTTTTTTTGAGGCGGGGGAATCTCTTTACGATTCAACAAGGGGCTGAAAGCTGACAAAGCCGCCCCAAGGATATGCCATTGGACTCGGGTTACCTGGGTAACCCCATACCTGGCTAAACCACCCTCCAGAGCAACTTCTACCTCCGTAGAGACACACTCGGGATCGGCGTTAGCCATTCCCCGAGTGCGCCCCCTGGATTGTAGGCCTGACGCAAGCGCCAGGTCTTACCTCTACGGGGGGGTCGACAAGTGCAATAATTCGACCCCCCAGACGGGCAGGCCAGGGGTAGAAAAGTGTCTCCCGACCGGTTGTCGGCCGGCCGGGCCATTTCATCCCCAGCTTGCTTAGGGGAGTTGGTGGCGCGCGTCCAGGAACGCGCGCCTCCTCCTACCCAACCGCCTGCGCCGGAGCGGTGCGGCGAGAGGGTCAACCTCTCGCGCCCGCTCCGCTGCCTCCCACGCCGTCGCGCTGGTCAGCATCTCGCGTGCGACGTTGGCCAGCACGACGGGCGCACCCCTACCTAGGCCCAGCGCGAGGGTGCTGAACCTCCCCTGGATATAATGCATTACGAATAGCACTGATTGGGTGAGAGCAAAATAAATGGTTTTTAAATATTTGAAGTAGACAACCGATCGGAGACTCTCAAACTACGTATTAACATCATGTTTAAAAAATTAAAAGTAAAAAAACTAATAAAAAACAAGCTTGTTAAGACTTAGTCTTCATTTGCACAATACATTCGTCTGCCTACAACGCCATCTACCGTCGATGAGGCGCAACAATCTGTAAGAAGTATATAAGAAGCCTGGGCGTATTCGTTCTCACTTTACTTTCGACATTAACTAAGCGATTATAATACCTATAAACGATTTAATGTTAATTACTTCAAATAAACGTATAATTAAACGAATTAAATAAACGCATTTATTGGAGAAGACCCTGGAAACCTACCGGATCCTGTACATTTGGTCCATCTTCGCCGGATTTACGAAGAAAAATCGGAATACCTACCAGTGCCGTTGGAAAAACTCGAAAAACGAAGAAATTCAGCTGTGAACGGTCAGGAATCCTAGTTCTTTTTTCTTTTATCTTTGAATCGTGTTAAAACCGTAATATTTTGTGCTTTCTGTGTAGTAAAATTCGCGATCTTTTCTGAGCAATACCTAACTTATATTTCATACGTGAGTACTTACAATTTTGCTATAGTTTATCGAAATGAGTGAGGGTTCTAATGCCAAATTATCCGTACCATCACGTTCTCCAACTAGAAAAACCGAAGAGAACTTATCTGATCTAAAAAAAGCGAGAGGTAATTTGAAAGGTCGGTTGACCCAATTCAAAAAGTTTGTAGATTCTCTTTCAAGTACTAAGCTAACTAAATTACAAATAGCAGAGTTAAAATTAAGATTGCAATCGGCTAATGATATTTTTAACAGATACAATATATTGCAAAACGAAATAGAAATTCTTTCATCTGAAACAGACATCACTAGTAATTTAGAATACACTGAAATCTTTGAATCCTTATATTTTAGTACTGTGGCCAGTGCTAATTGTTTAATTGGGGGTGATGAGACTAGTGAAGGCTTGGGTAATACACTTACAAGTAATACGTTACATTCAAATGTCAAATTACCCGAAATTAAATTGCCTAACTTCGATGGGTTGTACGATCACTGGCTCGAATTCAAAAATTCTTATATAACCATGATTCATAAACGCTCAGACTTGGATGCTATACAGAAATTTCACTATCTGCGGTCATCTCTCAGTGGGAGTGCATTGCAGGTAATAAGTGCACTAGAATTTACAGCCGCCAACTACATACATGCTTGGCAACTATTAGAAAATCGCTATAATAATCACAGACTTCTAATTCATAATCACGTCAAAGCATTGTTTACGATGTCAAATATAAAACAGGAATCGCCTGTTCAAATTAGAAGATTGATAGATACAGTTCTAAGAAATTTGCGCGCGCTTAGCTCATTAGACGAGCCCACGGAGGCCTGGGACACGTTACTCATATACCTTATCGTTACGAGGCTCGATTCTTCAACTGAACGCGAGTGGGAGACCTACAAAGGTTCAATTGTTACCAGTACAACGCACAAATTGAAACTTGACGACTTATTATCGTTTTTAAGAAACCGAGCGGACATGTTGGAGATGATAAACGCGTCGCACGTAAAACCACAGCCTAAATCACATATTCACGAGAATAAGGGCACATCACATTCAAATAGTTATTTTGTGAATAGCAGTAACATTAATAAGCCTAGCAAACACACTAAAAAACGCATTGTGACTTGTACCTTATGTAACGATAATCATGCACTTTTCACGTGTATCAACTTTCTAAATATGTCAATCAAGGATAGATTTAACTTTGTAAACTCGCATAAATTGTGCCGTAACTGCTTACGGGCTGGGCATTCTCTAAATGAGTGTCTGTTCGGACCTTGTAAACAATGCAATGAAAAACAATAGTTTGCTTCACACGGAAAATAAAGAAGGTAGTTCGAATAATATGCAGTCGTCTACTGCGCGAAGTACCTGCCATACGTCAATAAATTCATTACATGTGTTATCTTCCAAGTGCAAGGTCAATGCGACGTCACTTGTAAACGATGCGAGCGTTGACATTCCAGTAGGGTTACTCTTGAACCATTTCCAATCGATCGACATTGAGATTGTGATTTTTTGTACGCTTGATTTTCCACATTGGCACAACATTGGAACCGTATTGTGGTGATTTTGAGTGAACCAAACTCGGTGCTATCTAATTTGCCCAAAATACGGATCCACTTTGTCGCTAGTGTTGCTAAATAAGCGTCCAAAAAATCACAATCTCAATGCCGATCGATTGGATTTGGTTCAAGAGTAACCCTACAGGTAGTTTAAATCGTGTGTTGCTTTGTACAGCAATTGTGGAAGTGGCCGATTCTAACAATGAATATCACTTAGTTCGTGCTTTGCTTGATAACGGAAGTCAACACAGTTTTATTTCTAAACGATTATGTAAAAAATTAAATACGTCTTATGTACAGTCCGCTATTCGAATATCAGGTGTGGGACAAAATGTCACACACTCGAACCCACTATGCGAAACAATTATTCGTTCGAAAACAAATAATTATGAAACGCGATTATTATGTGTAGTCTTGCCGCACATTACAGCATGTTTACCTTTGACACACATAGACTTGCATTGTTTACGTATTCCCGAGAACGTTCAACTAGCAGATCCTACCTTTTGTGAGCCGTCAGAAATCGACTTACTGATTGGCGCAGACAAATTTTGGGATCTCTTGATTGATAATAGGATTCGATTACCGGCCGGTCCTTATTTGCAAAATTCGAAATTGGGTTGGTTAGTGTCAGGTCCTATCTATTCGAAAAATAATAACTTAAACGATATACAGTGTAATTTTACACAAAGCATAGACACACAATTGAGGAAGTTTTGGGAACTCGAGGAAGTCTCTCCATTACCTAAGGTTCTTTCACACGAGGAAAAATTGTGCGAAGATCTATTTATTAATTCGACTGAACGTGATACGAAAGGGAGATTCTCGGTTCGAATTCCGCTAAAAGAATCGCCAGAAGCGTTAGGCGACTCTTATAAGTTAGCGGTAAGGCGATTTTTAAATTTAGAAAAACGATTAGAACGTTTACCTAAATACAAACAAATGTATTGCGATTTTATGCGCGAATATGTTGACTTAGGTCACATGACACGTTTAGATAGCTATAGTGAAAATAGCTATTTTTTACCACACCACGGTGTTTTTCGAGAAAGCAGTTCTACGACGAAACTGCGAGTGGTATTTGATGCTAGTGCAAAAACAACATCACAGAAGTCCTTAAACGATATACAACTGCCGGGGCCCGCGTTACAAAATGATATTTTTTCTATTTTATTGCGATTCCGTCAGTATACATACGTTGCTTGTGCGGATATAGAAAAAATGTTTCGACAAGTTCTTATACAATCAGACCAACGGTCGTTGCAACTGGGGCCGTACCATGATGGCTTATAGCAAGGTTAAAACAATATTGAAACAGAGACACCGCTCTTGCTGCGTATAGCGCCATCCCGCTCTCAGCGCGGTTTCAATATTGTTTTGATCGGTCATAGTCAGGGGGCTGATTGTATGGCGGGAAAATCCTACGGAACCTTTAGGCGTTTATCAGCTTAATACGGTGACTTACGGTACTGCGTCCGCGCCGTATTTGAGTATGAGATGTATAGGGTAAACCGTCCAATGAATGAACCCTTAAGACATTTTTCAACTTTGAAAATTCATTGCTGCCTTTTGTTATCTTCTGGAATATTCAAAATATTTTCAATAGCATCTTTGGTTATTAAACTTTCAACTTATTTCTGCGTTTTATGATATTTAGCTCAACTATATATTTTTTTAATTCTTTTGTGAAAAATGGCCCAAAATGCTAGTGAATGAACGATATTTCTAATGAACGAACACAGGAATAACCAGTTAATGAACATTATTTTAAATTTTATTCATCAGAAAATTTTTTTTTTTTTTCTTTTTTTTTTGTTTATTTTAATCGGAATATCAAAAATAGTGATCACAATGGTTTATATATTTATTTAAAGTTATAAATTGGAACAATAAAACTATTTTCAGTCATGTTGTTAATCGTTCAATTATCTACAGAAGAAATTTTAGAATCTAAATTGAATAACTGAGATACAAATATATAAATATCAACTGTATAAGTACCTGCCTATGGGCTTTGATAACATCAATATAAAGAAACAATATAAGCACATAACAGTAGTAATTGTAATTCCTTATAAAGATATCAACGTTTTTATTTTTAAATATATTATATAACCACAATACTTTAAAGCATATATTTTCTTTCTTTCCTACTTAAATCACACATAATTATTGAACATAATCATCTTGTGAATAAACCAACATATTAATTAAAAAATTTAATAACAAAACAACACTCACTAAACAAATAAACGTAATAATTATCACCTTGTAAAGAGATCAAAAAATTAGTTTATTTATCATTGTATAAATCACTCATTCAATATCCTTAAAATTTACATCTGCAAAAGAGATAAATTAGAAATATTAGGAGCACCTAGGACACGCTGATCTGTTAATACGCTATCCACATAATCAACTTCAGCGATGTCTGGCTTAACAAAGGTTACAACAATATTCTCTGATACACACTTTTTTCTTTAAATATCTACTTTGTACTTTTTTGTTCATCATTTGCCATGAGAATTTATCCAACAAAATATCTCATTCTGTTCTCAGTCTTAGAACCTACAGCAACGTATATTCCATAATATAATCCTCCTGACTCTAATAATGCTGCAGCATTATCCTTTGTGACAACATTGGCAGCAAATAGATTTTCGTTTTCATTTCCTTGACTTTTACGCGTTTCAATTGTATGCCCTTTTTTCGTGACGTTTGTTGTCCAAAAGTAGAAATTACAGCAGGAGAATTAGAAATTGGATTAGCTCTTATAATATCATCTTTGTCATTAGCACGCTCGGTATCAATAGAATTATCAGTATTAGTCGTATTGTCAATAGTAATTGAATTTGACTGAACTTCCTGATTGTCTAAATAAACAACAGTTTTATCAATAAAACAGATCTCCTCTCGAGTCATACATCCATCCGCTATCAGGGGGTTATTATGAGGTTTTAATTCCAGGCAGCCTTCCAAATTGTTATAATGCCATTTCTATCTCTTTATATAATGAGTAAAAGAAAGGCACTAATAGTAAAACAGAAAACTGTCTGAAGTCAAGATATCATACTACCCACGCTGATCTCCCTATTAACTATGTTTCTGAAAATTGATGTGCTACAGCTGGTGACATCCTTTTGTAAGGATCAAACACTAATAATGGTACATTATTCCCGTCGTCAGAAAAAGTGCAAAGGACTGTTTAAGACTCCTTTTCCTTTCTATATGCTTTTTAATAAGTACCTATTTTTGTAATTTTTTGGTCCCAAAATAATTCCCGTCTTTGGACAAAGCATTACTCCAGACTCATCAGTGTTAAAAATTCTATTTATCTAATGCATTTTCTGCTGTTAAATATTTTTCTAAATCTAAAAACTATTCTCGTATATCCTCTTCAGTAACTGATGCTCTTGCTATAGATATTACCTCAGCATTTCGCTTAGTGAACCCAGCAGGTCTGTTATTTAAAATTTAATTTTTCGACCATTTTTGTTCTCTTTTTCTACTGTATCAAAAACTTCATCCGGCTGCATAGGAAAACCTAACTTAGCTTTATGGATAATCCATTGTGCTAATTCTTCCTCTTCCTTGACTGTAAGTTCAGTCTGTGATCCCATTTTTCTCTCCCAAGGGACTTTGTTTGTAATTTTATTGTAAAGTGTAGATTTTGGTACTTATATCAAATTGTTTGCTGGCTTTGCTAAGCATGGTTTCGCCATATTTTATAGCTTGTAATTCTTATTCTAGAGTATTGTGTGTATATCGAAACCGTTTGTATTTTTTTAAACTCCATTGTGACTAGCCTCAAAATAAAATTATTATTATTATTTCGCACTTATCTAGTAAGTTAATTATACGTTAGTTTTATAAGTATTTATAGTAATTCATAGTATCAATAGCCATACACTGTTCAAGTAAACAGTTAAAGAACATGAACAAATACTTTATCGGACCAGTCAATGAACACTCAAATATTAATAGTACATTTACTGGATTTCTAATACCAATGAATGAACATGTGTGTTCCAATACTAGCTCAACTATTCAGAATCGTTTTTAGTACATATTGTCCAAAAATGCCCTTATTTTAACTAGCATAAAAGGTAAAAAATTCTAAGTTTCAATATGTGCTCAACACCAATGAATGAACACCCCGTTCATTCATTAGTTTTTATTGTTTTTATCAACCAGTAATGGAACATAGCAAAAATAAATCAATTTTGAAGAAAACTTATTTAGAATGACCTTAGATATAAAGTTTGATCCATAATCAAGTCAAATAAACTAAAACACTTAAATATCGGAGCTTAATCCACTAACTGGGCTGTAACAAAGTTGAGCTGTTCTTACCGTGAGTTCTAATTTTCTCATAGAAACTACGACACAGCAAAATACGTATTTTTTATAAAACGATCATGTTGAAACTGAACGATGACAGATGTTGTGAGTGTTACTAAACCAAAGAGAAAAATATTGTAAACCGAAAAAAAATAGCTGGCTTGGTAGAAATACTTAATTTTCTTATTATATAGGAAAAATGTCGTTTTGTTCATTTACTGGAGGCTGTTCATTCATTAGACGGTCTACCCTACGACAATTAGCTCATGAGTGCGACGATGACGTCATTAAGCGTGTTATCAATGACGATTTTTTCGTTGATGACTTAATTACAGGTCACGATGATTATAACACATTATTAAACATTTGTGAAAATGTTTCGAATATATTAAAGTCTGGCTGTTTCTCTCTTCGTAAGTGGACATTCAATTTTGATACGAAGCAAGACACTTCGGATATTTTTAATACTGAGTTTACACAAAACAAAACGTTAGGTTTAGGTTGGCTTAACGATAGTGATCAATTGCATTTTATTATACCAATAAATCGTTATGATTTAGAAAACTTAACTAAACGTAAGATACTGTCAATGGTTTCACAAATATACGATCCGCTAGGGCTTCTTGGACCAGCTATTATTGTTGCTAAAATTTTACTACAAAAGTTATGGCTTAACAAACTTGATTGGGATAATGTGGTACCTACTAACATCTCCGAGGAGTGGAAGTGTTTTGTGAGCTCATTGAACAGCTTAAATCACTTGCGAGTGCCTCGTCATATTAAAATAAAAATAGTAACTACATGGAATTACATATTTTTACTGATGCATCCCAGGACGCTTATGGCGCCTGTGCGTATGTACGGTCACGTGACGATGAGTCACAGTATAGTGTGCGACTTTTGTGTGCTAAAAGTAAGGTTGCTCCACTAAAAACAGTTAGCGTTCCTCGTCTTGAGTTATGTGGTACGCTCGTGGGTGCTAAACTTTACAAGAAAATAGTCACATCTATGAGATTAACATTCTCAAAGGTATTTTTCTGGACAGACTCTACTATCGTTATGGGTTGGATACGAATGTCCCCACATTTATTAAAAACATTTGTGCAAAATCGTGTAACCGAATTAAACGAGCTGACAGGAGATTCGCCTTGGCTACACGTACAAAGTAAAGAAAACCCAGCTGATCTTTTGTCACGCGGTGTCACTTTTGAAACGTTAACAAATTCGAAGATGTGGTGGCACGGCCCATTGTTTTTACACGATGCTAATTTTAATCCTTCCAATGAATTTTCAAATAATGATGTTAATAATATTACTTTACCCGATTTGCGAAATTTACAATTAAGTCACGTCTCTGTTTTACAAAATAATTTTATTGATTTTACAAAGTATTCGTCCTATAATAAATTAAGACGTAGTTTTGCCTATGTCCTCCGGTTCATTGAAAATATTCGATTACGTCATGACTGTAAACGTTTAACCGGACCGTTGTCTGTTGGTGAACTGGAAAAGTCAAATAATATTTTAGTTAGTTTTGCGCAAAGACAGTCGTTTCCAAATGTGTACAATTGTTTGGTGAATAATATACCTCTTGAGAAATGTAATAATAAGAATGAAATTAAACGTATTTTAGGTCTTAATGTATTTTTAGATGAATTTCATTTAATAAGAGTAGGAGGCAGACTAAGTAACTCGTCTACGTTTGATTACAATAAAAAACATCCAATTTTGCTATGTTCAAATCATCCATATACGGTTTTAATATTTCGTTATGAACATAATAAATTATTTCATGCTAACCCACTTCTTCTAATATCTCACATTCGCGAGTATTGGTGGCCTCTGAGAGCAAGAAATTTAGCTAAAAAGATTATTAGAGAGTGTGTGACATGCATTAGAATGAAAGGCAAAACTCTAACTCCTATTATGGGCAACTTACCAAGTGAACGTCTGGATCCTGGTTATCCATTTCTAAAAACAGGTGTAGACTATGCCGGGCCAGTGTTCGTGCTTAATCGAAAGGGGAGAGGTGCTTGTTTGTCGAAAGCATATATTTGTTTATTTGTATGTTTCATTACTCGCGCAATACACTTAGAGCTTGTCACTAGCCTCACCACAAATGATTACATTTTGGCACTGCAGCGTTTTATTAGTAGAAGAGGTAAACCACAAATAATATTTTCCGATAATGGAAAAAATTTCGTTGGTGCTGAAAGAGAATTTCAAACATTTTTGTCAAACAATTGCAACGATATTATTGGTTGCTCTTCGAATGATGGCATAGAATTTAGATTCATCCCTCCGTACTCTCCTCATTTCGGTGGTCTGTGGGAGATTGGTGTACGTTCATGTAAATACCATTTACGTCGTATTATAGGTAATGCTAGGTTGACATTTGAAGAATATTACACGGTTTTAACACGAGTCGAGGCGATCCTCAATTCACGTCCTCTGACACCTATGTCCTCTGATCCACATGACCTCACGCCTCTTACCGCTGCCCATTTCCTGATCGGACACTCGCTGATGTCCAATCCGAATAAGGACCTAAGAGTTGTTCCAGTTTCCAGCTTGACACGTTATGACCGACTTGAGCAATTGCGGCAGCATTTTTGGCAACGTTGGTCGCGCGAGTACGTGACTGAGCTGCAGCAGAGGACGAAGTGGAAGACGAAGCAGAAGGACGTTGCTTTAGACACTATAGTACTTATTAAGGAGGATAACCTGCCACCGCTCCGATGGAAGTTGGGTCGTATTACAAGCATTTACCCTGGTACTGATGGTGTCTCACGCGTAGCAGATATTCGTACCTCGACAGGCATTATTCGACGTGCGTTTTCAAAGATCTGCCCACTGCCTGCTGCTGAAGAAATCGAAATGGAGGCAACACTCGATGCGTAATACAAGGGAGTTAAGCGAATACCATACGTTAGAAGATGACAGAACGTAAGAATACATTTCGAAGGCTGGTGCCTTCAAGGCCGGCGATATGTTAAGACTTAGTCTTCATTTGCACAATACATTCGTCTGCCTACAACGCCATCTACCGTCGATGAGGCGCAACAATCTGTAAGAAGTATATAAGAAGCCTGGGCGTATTCGTTCTCACTTTACTTTCGACATTAACTAAGCGATTATAATACCTATAAACGATTTAATGTTAATTATCTCAAATAAACGTATAATTAAACGAATTAAATAAACGCATTTATTGGAGAAGACCCTGGAAACCTACCGGATCCTGTACAAGCTTTTATTTAAATACCCTAAAAAAAAAAAAAAATTTTTCGTTTAAAACTTTTACTATCAACTTATAATGTTATTACACAATATATCTGATAAGAAAGCTTGTCGCGAGATTTAAGGATCTACTCGTAAGTATTTAGTTTACTTGTTTATCTAGGACCTAGATAAACAAGTAAACTAAATACAATCTAGGTGCTCAGGTAAAACTCGCCACATGCCTTATTATCAGACTAGCTGTGCCCGCGACTTTGTCCGCGTGAAATAGTAACTTTTGTTGAAGTTGATAAAAAGTAGCCTATGTTATACCTTATATAATTAGCTATCTATTAGTGAAAGTCCCGTCAAAATCGATCTGGCCGTTCCGGAGATTACCGGAAACAAACAGACAGACAAAAAAAATTAAATTGTGTTTTTTTTTATTGGCACCTGATATACATACATACCCATTTAGTAAAAACTTGTTATTATGACATTACAAACAGACACTTCAATTTTATTTATTTGTATACATATGTATAGTGTAATAACATTATAAGTTGATAGTCAAAGTTTGAAACGAAAAATTTATTTTATTCTTTTTAGGGCATTTAAATAATAGCTTGCTTTTTTAAAAAAGTTTTTTACTTTTAATTTATTTTTTACTTTTTAGTCAGCCTTCAGACTTTTTTTTGGTTAATATTTAAGGGTATGTTTGCGTATTGTTACGTTACGTCATTGAGAGTCGATCCTGGGTGTACCATCAGGTCATTTCGATTATAATACTGCATTGCCATTAGAACTGTAGCCACGTGTAAAAAAATTTCAAGTCCGTAAGTACTGTTAACTATTGAGGAGTTCTTTCGTTGGGAGCCGATCCTGGGTGTACCATCAGGTCATTTCAATCATAATACTGCATTTCCATTAGCACTGTAGCCACGTGTAAAATTTCAAGTCCATACTGTTAACTATTGAGGAGTTCTTTCGTTGGGAGCCGATCCTAGGTGCACCATCAAGTCATGCTGAACATTATAATGTATTGTCACGTGAATCAAACACATATGGGCTTGTCTCAAAAAAGTGTACCGTTACGTACATGTAAAGGAATAGTTACGCACATGTTTGTAACGCACATGTACAAAAAATTACGCACATGTTGATATTAAGGCATGTTTGTAATAATGCCATGGCAAATTATATTTGTAAGTCACGACTTTCAGAGTTCAGGTCTCAAAGTAATACTTAGTTGCTCCTAGTGCTATTATTGTTATTACAAGAAACATGAGCTTAAATAACTTTAAAACGTTATTGCGTTTAATTTCCTAGAGATGATAGTGAAAGAAAATTCGAAACACTACAGAAAAAAATTCCATAGGCGGAATTTAGTTCTTAACTTTTCATTTTGTATTCAGTATCTTTATTTAAATGACAAAGTTGTTTATTAGGTATTTCAACAAACACAAAAATAAATAAAATACCTACTAAATACTTATTGAAATTACTTCATGTAAGCAAAAGTACAAGAAAAGGCTAGAATAGTAAGTATTATTTAGTAATATGCTAAATGAGTCCTTTTAAAATTAAGGATAAATAATATGCCTACATTTCTTTTTGCAATAAATAAACCACCGAGCGTAAGCCCGGGACCTCAACGTGGCAGACTAACTTTGTCGAAGTTTGTCGGACAAGTTTGAGTTTTCATCGGGCTCGCGTTTAAGGGGGCTGTGTGGCCCGGCTGGGGTAACGTTACCCCAGCCGGGCCACACAGATCTCCAAAACCAAACGACATAGCGAAAATCTGTTTGCTGATATAGATAGGCGGCAGTTTGTCGGAGTTTGTCGAACAAATTCCACAGTTTGAGACATGCGCATCTCATAAAACTTACTTTTTTAAAGAAAGTTGTACGCGACTGTACATTACTTCATATAGATAGACAAGGAGACCAAATGCCAAATGTTGCTTAAATAATACATTTAAAAAATATCAATCACTCATCGAGGATTTCCATAAATTTAAATATTAACGGTTACTGTTTTATCACTGAATTCAATTAACTATTTTACATTAACTTCTTATTGTAAGTAAGTACATAAAACATAAAAAATAACGAAACCTCGCACATTTGGGACTCCAGGCTCCTAGATTATTTACCCAAATAAAGAATTCTTTCGTTCTTTGGATTGAGGCGTCGACAAACTCTGAATCTTTGAAGAATGTATCGAAAAACTAACACCTAAGTATCTTTGTCAGTAAGCAGATTTTTGCTAGGTCGTTTCGTTTTCGAGATCCAGGTGGCCCGGCTGGGGTAACGTTTCTCCAGCCGGGCCACACATATCTCTAAAACGCGCAGGCGACAAACTCTGAAACTTGCCGACAAACTCTAGACATTATAGCGACATACTCAAACAATCTATTTTTCACAGTTTTTTTTTGTGGCCCGGCTGGGGTCAGCCACACGATCACACTACAATAAATTGGACTGCAGTTTTCCACGTTAGTGGATTTTCGGCGCATTACACACCTGCGGGGCAGTTCCCTCCCGCGGCCGCCTCCACTTTGATGATGGGGGCCCCGACGATGTCCTCTGTGACCTCCATCTCTGCGTCTGCTCTTGGGAGTTCGGAATGGTGGCTTCGCGCCGGCCTTCTCCTCCTATTTATGTGCGTTTTGGGGGCAGAGCACGTCTTACCCCCAAGGCGGTGGTCCACCGTTTTCCCAGATGCCGCACACAAAGGACATTTGGGCTTCAACGTACACGTCGATGCCTTGTGCCCTGCCTCTCCGCACTGGTAGAATAACGTGCTCCGGTCCTCCTCCGCCTTATAGTCCTCCCTTAGGTGCTCCGATTCGAGACACCTGAAACACCGCATTTCGCGGGGCTGGAGAAGCTTCACTTTAGCGACGGACCATCCCACCAGCAGCCTCTTGGCGGAGGATATCTTCTTGGCCGCTTCCACCGGGCAGCACACTCACACCGTGCCCAGGGTGTAGCGGCCCTGGCGGATCTCCCCCACCCGGACCACCTCCACCCGGCACTCGCCGGTCTTACCGAGTGCCTCCTTCAATTCCTCCGGCTGAACGGACTCGTATAGTCCGGAGACTAACAATTCCACAATCCTGGTGGGTACAGTGCGTGGGTCAC
Source organism: Schoenobius gigantellus (assembly GCA_963935595.1). Lineage (NCBI taxonomy): Eukaryota > Metazoa > Arthropoda > Insecta > Lepidoptera > Crambidae > Schoenobius > Schoenobius gigantellus. The sequence continues at coordinate 33,717,849 of OZ012542.1, forward strand.
TGTACCCACGATGGTCGTATCCACTACCCTCCTCAGCACGACGGCTAAGTCTGCCGCACTCGCCTCCTTCTCCTCACCCCTATTGAGAATTATGGCCAGTCAAAGACTGCGGAACTGGACTCCCTCTATGTCCAGCTCCGCGAGGCTTACCTTGGCCCTGGCGGTCGCACTCACCTGGGCGTAAGAGATAAACTTGTAGAATATGACACGCCAGTCTACCGGACTGGCGTGTCATATTCTACAAGTTTATCTACTTATTATATTTCATTAATATTTTCTACTCAATTGACTATTCACAATGGAAAGTAAAGATGCTGTGGAACTTTACATGAAAATTTTGGGTTGAATGACAATACGTGTAAACACATTTTAATAATGTGTTTTCGATAAAGAATTGATTATTTATTGCTTATTTTGAACACCGTGTATAATACAAAATAGAATCATAAAATAATAGTGGTTCTACACTGCGCTGGATTTTACATGTTTAGTTCAAAAAAAAAATGTGTGCAACCTACGCAAGATTTTAAAAAAATATTAGGTTAGGAAACTATTTTTTAAACTATTTTTTAAAGTCATTAAAATATTTCTTATTAATAAATTAAGGTGAAGCTGTAACAGCCATCTGCGGTAACAGCATAGGTCCCTCAAAAAAGAAATCTCTTCCCCCCGTGAAAAAAATGCAGTTCGTCCGGTAAAAGTTTTAAACTTTATCCAACAAGCATGGATAGAGTTTAAAACTTGTTTTTAATTAGTATTATACATAAATTTCAGTGAAATAAACAAAACTTGTTATAAACACGATTGTGGTGTGGTGTGAACGCTGTCAATGTATCAGACATGTACCTATCAGACTAGTTTGAATATGTCATGGATCTAAGTGTAAACGCAGATGTGGTTTATAGACTTGTTGGCAACACAGTATGAACGAAAGAATGTTTGAGACAGTCGCAATACATGTTTAGAACAAATAATTATGTTTTGATAAGTATTGTATGAAACTAGTATTTTACTTGTTTCTTGGTGAAAACGAGGGGTTAAAATACGATTACGAACATACAATACATAACAAAAACCTATCACAAGAAACGAAAACGAATTTCTTTTGAGTTTGTCTTTGTAGCACATATTTATTATAAAAAACAACTACATGCTTACAATGTTTTTTCTTATTTTGATTTTGGGAATTCACAGTTAATTAACAGGCTACAGACAGACTGCTTACCCTTAATAAGATCTTTAAATAAAACACTAAAATCAATAAACGTATTTAAAAAGACATTAACGTTTTCATGTATAAGGTATTTGTGTAGATTATAATTCTGACTTAAGTAATACCTTTCAGTATTGATCGATATATCGATATTACTTTCTCCTCCCTAGGTGACAATAACTACGATAACATTATGTCACATCACTACATTATACCCCTGCCCCCGACCCGTATCGTGCGATAGAGTTGCAAAAACTGGTCGAAATTGCCTACAATTCCTGGTTGAAATATTGTTTTGGGCGATAACTGTTTTACCCCCCTAAACCTTTACGAAAGTAGACACTTTTGGTCTCATTAGATTCAGTATAGCTTAATCTATGTTTGTACGTTTTGCTTTTTTTGTAATTCAGTATAATTTAGTCAAAAAAAGATAAAAATCCTCGAGGTAGTTTTTAAGTCTAAAATATAGATATTTAGATGCTAATAATTTATATTGAGCAATATTTCTTCAAAATCAATACGTACAAACCTAGATCTTCATTATATCTACAATATTTACAAAAAAATTATGAAAATTGGACTATGTTTAGGGGGAGAAAGGGGTTATCGCTTTTCGCTTTTTGTATGAAAATTTACAGCTTCACAATCCTCTAAAGGGTGTTTAATGTCTGTGATAAAGTCTGCCTTTGTACAAATAAATAAAATGAATAAGTAAAAGTAAAACTTCGTGCAAAATTGTGTTTATTTTTAATTGTTACCTACTCAATAAAATAATCGCAACTTCATGTCTATTAAAGGAATATAAATAATTTCATCATTTTATCTAACTACTATTCAAAGAGCTCCAGACCCTAATTACTTACAGACTACAGTGTCTCTAGAAAAGTTTATTACATAGGTAAAAACTTGTTAACAGATTTTAGAATGTGGAGGCAATCTTTGTGATGCAGTGTCATTGGCGGTAAAAGCAGCATTGTACAATACGAGATTACCATCAGTAAAAGCCGCAATGATGGATGGTGGCAATGTGGACTTGCAATTATCAGATGATCCTTATGACAACAAATTTTTGAATGTCGACTCAGCTCCATTATTGGTAACCACTATTTGAATATTTATTATTTATATACCTATTAATGTTTAAATCTCTGAATGATATTTTATAAATTACAATTAGAGTACACCCTGGTAATTATTTTATGATATAATTGCAACCTTTTGTTGTTCATAGTTCATTACAAACAGTGAATGTTGCACTGCAAAAGGTTACCCTTAATATTTACAGGTAACATTGTGTAAAATAGGTGATAAATGTGTAGTAGATCCTTCAGCAGAGGAAGAAAGCTGTAGTGTCATATCTCTAATTGTAGGAGTTACAGGCAACAAAAAATACTACTCCGCTGGCAGCACAAACAATCAATCTTGCACTGATAGCTTATGTACTACTATTGTCATGAATGGTTCAGGTAGTTTGGCACCAAAAACATTAAGAAACGCTGTCAAGCAGGGCATGTAAGTAAAATAAAATAAATACTTTTTAGTGATAAGTTTGTCAATTAACTGACTAAATATACTTCTCTGTATTTTGTTACTTCTTGCATATGTCTAGCTATTTATGAAGTAAGAATAAGTACTCCCATGCACTAGCGGTTGGCCGTCTAGGCGGTTCATTTGAGCGAACAGCCAGCTGACGCGATTGGAAGAACGGCTGACCCGTATGGTGACCAACCGCGATGTTACCGCGTCAAACGGTTGGACTACTCAAATACGTGCCATTATATTAAGGGCCCAGGGCGCGAAAAATAGCAAAAGGGAGTTGGCGTTTTTGATATTATAAGTTAATGTTCGAGTTAACTGCCCCCCTAGACAAGACGCATTTCGATAATCGCTAACGCAATCGCTAGAAGGAAAATGTATGAGATTTGACAATTGTGCTCGAAAGCTAAGCGAGAGCTTATGTCAAATCGCATACATTTTCCTTCTAGCGATTGCGTAAGCGATTATCGAAATGCGTCTTGTCTAGGGGGCCTAACCGGGAAAAAATAAATGAAAGTTCTTAAATTATGTGTTACACAATCACCCCCGCCATTTTTCAAATTTACATACCATTTCGTTAAAAATAACATCAATTTTACGTCAAATTTGGGTTAGTTGCACCCATATCGTGAATTTTAGCTTCATTAATTAAACCCATATATTTTTCTTTAACAAATAACTGACACCGTGGTGTTCTTTTAAATTATTGTACATTTTTATGTGAAATTTTTAACATACATTTATCGATTTTCTTACAAATACTTCGCTCGGGCGCGTCGATGTTCAGTGTGCAATCGAGACTTGAAGTGAGAGCATGTCGCTTTGTTTTCGCTCCCGGCCATGTAATTATTTGTGTGTGTATACGACGCGAAGTCCACCGGAGAAGTTGGTCACTAACAATTTCATTTTTTGTGGCTGTCGTATGAAAAATCTTCTTAAACCATCGTCCATTTTATAAGCTTTTATTTATCTTATGTATGTTCGGGTCTAATCTTGCGAGTTAAACACCCATTTCCGGTTTCCGATTAAGCTGAAATTTTGCATGCATATATGACGACATGGAGCTGAACTGATGCTGGAGCTGGAGGGTGGCCATAGGAAGTAAGGGAAAGCACTTTCCTGAGCCCGGCGCCGAGCTCCTTTGCGGCAAGACTGAAGAGCGCAAAGGCGCTGGTGGGGGTCGCACGCAAGTCCCGTAATATTAAAGGAACTTGCGTCAAAGAGATCAAGGACGCTTCCGACTCCCTTGTGGAAATCGTGCGCACATTTGCGTCAAGAAATACTTCGGAGGAGGTGCGTCGGCTTAAAGCCGATAACAAACCCCTCCGAGGTCAACTTGACGCTATTATGGGTGAATTGAAAGCCCTCCGTCGGACCTTCTCGGAACGAGGATCTGAGGGCCCTAGGGACCATGATGTGGCCTGTTATTGTTATCGTATTATTATCGTTATTAGCTACCCGGATTGATTGATTACGCCCCATAATTATTCCCATACCGAAAGGTATGAGATGGTGCGGTCCTCCTAGCTTCTCAGCGGACAAAGTTTATGTGGTGCGCAAAGACTTTATGATGGTGGAAAATTACTTGTTAATCACATGTTAAAAGTTTATTGTTTAAATGTTGCGCCTAAAAGCTCCAAGCCGTCACGTGATCTTGATGACGTCACAATGTGTTGTCAAACTGTCGGTCAAAGTGTATGGTAAACCCTTGGGTAAACCACACATACGGGACGCTGACGCTAACGCTAACGCTGAAGAGGTATGACTCCGAAGAGAACATTTTGAACCCAATAGTTGAACTAACATTTGAATGGGGATAACCATAGTGTGCACCTACGTTACTTTAATTCTTCAATTGGTAATTAAACAAATTCTTATAAGTTCTTTTATTTATTAAGTATCATAATCTAAAAATCACATATTGTTAATAAAATAATTATTTTTAAGCGTTACTCTTTTAAGCATAATCGTCAACAACTTCCAGTGTAGAGCCTCAATCTTCACCGGAGTGTGTACTACATGGGAATTCACCATGATTTTGGTCTTGTCCATGTTCATCTTAAGACCCACTTGTTGGGAAACTTTACAGAGATCTTCGAGCATTGTTCCTAGATCTTCCACGGTCTCAGCCATGATTACGATATCATCGGCAAAGCGATGGTGAGCTATGTACTCGGCGTTTATGTTGATGCCGAGTCCTCTCCAGTCCAAAAGCTCAAATACATCCTCCAGTGCAGCTGTGAACAGTTGCGGCCACATAACTTCGTCCTGTCTCACACCTCGCTGAAGTCGTATTGGTTTAGAGTTTTGGTCCTGAAGGTGGACTGACATGGTAGCGTTATCATACAATGACTTCAACACTTGGGTGTACCGGTAGTCTATTTAGCACCTATGAAGTGACCTAAGCATGGCCCAGAACTCCAAGGCTTTCTCATAGTCCACAAACGCTAAGCATAGTGGCAGATTATACTCCTTGGTCTGCTGTATATAACCTGCCGCAGCGTATGAATGTGGTCTATGGTATTATAGCCTTTACGGAATCCGGTTTGTTCAGGAGACTGGAAGTCGTCAAACCTGCGCGCGAGACGATTTGCAATGACTCTCGAAAACAGCTTGTATACATGACACAGGAGCGTGATGGGTCTGTAGTTCGTCAATTGGGCCCTGTCGCCCTTTTTGAAGTAAAGTGCCACCACGCCCCTGTGCCATGCTTTAGGCGTTTTGTCCTCGAGTATGACGGAGTTAAATAGCCTCTGCAGCGCTACCCGGACTGGTACTCTACCCGCTTTCAGAAGCTTAGCTGTAACTCCATCATCACCTGGCGCCTTGTTGTTGTTGAGCTGTTTGAGAGCCACACTTATCTCAAACAGGCTGACGTCTGGGATGTCTTCGGAGTAATTTGGCTCTAGGCTCTGTGGCCTGAATGACAGTACTTGTGAAGTTGCGTAAAGCTGTCCATAGAAGCGTTCGATCTTGGCCATAAGCTCAAGTCGGGATGTAATGACTCTGCCGTCTTGTCTTCAGCTTCGTCAGCAGACTCTGACCGAGTGACAGATCTCTTGCGAACATTTTGGAGCCCTCATTCCGCCCAATGGCCTCTTCAATAAGTTCCGTATTAAATCGGCATAGTCGAAAGACTTCGAGATCTGTTTGTTGAGTCGCCGACGAGCATCTTCAGAAGATTGCACATGCATTCTTCTGCCTTCCTCACGCCTTTCCTCCACCAGCTTAATTGTCGGCTCTAAGATCTTACTTCTTTGCTTGGTACGACTGGGTTTAAAAAACTTCGAACTCACCGTAAGGACAGTTTCTGAACCCTGTCATTATATGTGTCCACATCCGTGCAGTCCTCCAGGCAAGCGAAGCGATTATGCAATTCGAGTTGAAAGCGCTCGGGGTTTTAGATTTGGATGTTTTTGGTACGGAGCGTAGACTTCAACAGTCGATACTGTTCCGCTTTTATGTTGAGATTCAAGGCGCCTCTTACTAATCGGTGATCGCTTCCCGTGTTGAACGCATTGATCACTGAGACGTCATTGAATATGCGAGTCTCAGTCGACATAATGAAGTCAATCTCATTTCTTGTCACGCCATCCGGTCTTTTCCAAGTCCACTTTCGATGCAGCCGTTTTTTGAAGAAAGAGTCCATCATATTGAGCCCCTCTCTTTTCATGTAATCGTCTAGCATTAGACCACGGTAATTCCGGATTCCAGCTCCAAATTGCCCCACTTTCAACTCACTATCGCGGCGCTTGCCTAGCCTTGCGTTGAAGTCTCCCATGACAACGGTGTAGTGAATTTTGGAAGCATGTATTGCCCGAGAAATGTCCTCATACATAGCTTCTACTTCCTCGTCGGGGTGCGTCGAGGTCAGAGCGTATACCTGTATAACCTTCAGCGAATACCATTTGGCAATTCAACATACTGTATTTTGTACATCTATGCGTTCACATATTGAAACAAGACCCAAAACTTGAACTATATATTTTAGTTTGTTCAATTTTTAGATAAAGTCACCACAAAATGAACGACCAAATTCACTTGCGCGTTCAGCTTAAAAACCTATACCCATAAGTTGAACGCATAAAATTTGAACAGCATTATTTGGTTCAAGTTTTGGACATGAATCTTAAAGTTGAACAATAAACGGTTTCATACTAAAATGATAGTCGTAAAAATTAACAAAGGCCTATACAACTTATGTTCAACTTTTGGTAAATAACTTCATCATATTTTTTAAATCTAATTTAACCGCTTTTAGCTTGACTTTAAGAATAGTTTCATAGATTATTGATGTCTGTAAATATTTGGACTGTCTCCATTAGTTGAACGCCGTTCATTTATTGGATCCAACGTACAAAATTTAATCCTATACTTCAAACAGCTTATTTCTCGAAAACTATAGTAAATAATGTAAATCCGATACTACGTAGCGCAAACTAAACATATGAAGATTTTATTACATCCAAAACCATTCAAATATAGCTGCAATTATGTGTTTGATCTGACATTATGCTTAAACTTGGAGGCTACTAACCTTAAGTAGGTTTCCATACAAAACTGATTTTTTGCGGGACCAGCTTGCGCAGCAGCCGACTGACTGTGAACGCGTTCATGACGTTTGTGTCAATATTTTAATGGTGTCGGACAGAAAAAGCGTTACCATATTATAAGATAAAATATTGCACAAAAGTAAGCAGCAGATTTCTTATTTTCTAAATATTTCGATCGAACGTTCATCTATTGGGGGTCGTTCATCTTTTGGTGCCACTACCCTACTTAGTTATGTTAGGGCGATTCGGCCTTAGTCAAACCACGCTGGCCCAGTGCAGATTGGTTGACTTCACATTCATCATTGAATCATAATAAATATAATAATAAAAAGAAATACTTAATAGTATTTATTAACACAGTTTTTTATTACAGAGAAGCGGCACAATCTCTAGATCAGGCACTCGGTCATGCTTTGTTACGAGAACGCCGAGAAAATGTCGGAATGAAGAAATATTCCTATGGGTTCCTGAAATAAATATAATTCAATGAAAGACGTCTTTTATTTCTACTGAGCCTTTATTAGATATATATATTACTAAAACATTACAACTCTTTCAGTCATTGAAAATATCACATACGTAGATACATTATCACTTGTAACCATACAGTATGAATACCTACCATAAATGCTCATAGTTGAACTATGGATCTAAAGAAAGAAATAATGTCATGTTTGAGAGCTTCAGTACTGTTTTTAATTTTGTTGTATTGTTAGAATAATAACACATAGAAACCTAATCGGCGCGCACAATTTAAGCAACTAAATTGGAGCCATATATGGCGCAATATTAACAACTTCATCAAATAAGTAATATAAATAAAAATGATGGAGACCCGATATCCTGATGCACACCTAAAAACGATTCGAAGTGAGAATTTACGAATCGAATACGAACCGAATACGTATGAGTGCGCAAGCGTCCATACAATCACTAGGTCGGCCAAACCGGATCAAAACCGAACACGAATCGAATGTATTAAGTCCGCAAGCGCCCTTATACTTCGATCAGCCCCCTATTTACAAATGTAGGATTGCGGATTCGGTTAGGAACAAGTCAGCAATTGTAGAGTAGGTACATTTCAAATACTAAGCAGGCGAAACCGTGAGCAAAGCGAGGAAATACGGCAAATGATATTTTCTTGGCGGTGAACGCGCAAACCTGTCTTTGTAGGGTGGAAATGGAATGGTGGAAGTGGAAACTAAATTAAGTCAACTCCAGTTAGAGACTTTCTCCAATAAAGATTCAATTTCAGACACAAGGTTATTCCGGCACTCAATGACGTTTTCCCGAGAAATGTTTCCACGGCCGTTATAAACGGTGTCATTCGTGCTGTCATCTGCATAACAATGAATGCCGCTGACTTGCAGCATATCACTAATATACAGAAGGAATAGTGTAGGTGAGAACACACATCCTTGGGGGACACCAGCATTTATTATAGACAGCGAGTCAGCATACACCATTAATTAGAACCTTTATGCTTCTGTCTGTTTAAAAGCTAGTGACCCATCCACATAATTTCTCGGGTAGCCCATACGAAGGAAGTTTTGAGAGAAGCGCTTTGCGCCACACGACACCCGATCGAAGGCCTTCGCAATGTCCAAACTAACTACCAGTGCCTCCCCCTTCGCTTCAATTGCCTTTGCCCAGTGATGTGTCAAGTAAAAGATCACCAGCAAAGCGACCTCTACGAAAGCCGTATTGTTGGTCACTAAGTAGCTAGAGTGTGGATGACCCCATTGCAGCCGGGCCACAAAAAAAACTGAAAAATAGATTGTTTGAGTTTGACGCTATAATGTAGCATCGGGCTCTTCCTAATGGACCAACTATGTATGCACAACTAGTTTGTGTCCCCCAGCTAAGCCACAACGGATCTCGAAAACAGAACGACATAGCAAAAATCTGTTTACTGATATAGATAAGCGGCAGTTTGTCGGACAAGTTTCAGAGTTTGTCGATCTACCGTTTCAGAGCTCACCTGCAGCAAAGTTCTTGCAACTGAGCCAGCTGGATCTCCAAAACGAAGCGACGCAGCGAAAATCTGTTTGCTCGAATAGTAAAGCAGTAATTTGACGGAGTTTGTCGGCTAAATTCGTAGTTTGTCGCTTGCGCGTTTCGGAGATATGTGTGGCCCAGCTGGGGTAACGTTATCCCAGCTGAGCCACACAGCTCTCGAAAACGAAAAGACATGGCAAAAATCTGTTTACTGATATGTAGATAGGTGGTAGTTTGTCTATACTTTATTTAAAGATTCAGAGTTTGTCGACGCCCCAATCCAGAGAATGAAAGATTTTTTTATTTGGGTAGGTACGGAGCTAGGAGTCCAGAATGCACGAGGTTTCGTTTTTTTTTAAATATTTTGTCTACTTTCATACAATAAGAATTTGATTTTAAATGATCGATGAAACAGTAACCGTTTTAATTTGATTTTATGAAAATCCTCGATGAATGATTGATATATTGTCAAGGTATTATTTAGGCAACATTTTGTATCTGGTCTCCTAGTCTATCTACACGAAGTAATGTACAATCGCCTACAATTTTTGGATTGGGGCTCTACAAACTCTGAATTTTTGAGTAAAGTATCGACAAACTACCACCTACCTATATCAATAAACAGATTGTCGCTGTCTTCGTTTTCGAGATCCTTGTGGCTCAGCTGGGGTAACGTAACCCCAGCTGGGCGGCTCTACAACGTGTAGTTGTAAGCATTTATGTAGGCTGTCAAGGTTTGTCCCGGACAAACATTTGGATGCTGGGAAAAGAAAGGTAGTTCCAAAACCGGTTGACGTCGACCAATACCAGATGTTTTTACAATATCTGTGGTGGTAATTTTTTAATTATTTGTCACTATGTTAATTTTTTTAAATAACCGTAAGTGTTTGACATCTTTCTCTTATAGCCAAAGTTAAAAGGGAAACTAACTTTTTTAGTTAACTGTTCTAATGAAAAAGACGTATTATTGGGATACATGTCCTCAAGATAATTAAGTACGATGTCAGGGTTGCCACGTAATATACGTTGGTGGCGCTGTGGTCTCGGCACTGGCCTTCCAATCGGGAGGACGGGGTTCGAGACCCGCCATGTACCAATGTGTTTTCCGTTTTGAATTTCATATGTACATTTGTCTGATGCTCCTACGGTGAAGGAAAACATCGTGAGGCAACCTGCATACATCTGCGAAGAGATTCAATGGTGTATGTGAAGTCGACCAATCCGCACTGGGCCAGCGTGGTTGACTAAGGCCTAATCACCCTAACATAGGGTAGGCTCGAGCCCCTCAGTGGGGACTTATATGAGCTGTGATGATACCTTGGAAATGAAGGTTTAATTTTAAAAACTCCGCAAAAGAAACGTCTAAATAAAATGCTTGTAAATATATGTATTTATTGACTGTTGGTTGTTGCTATATTCAAAAATTGTTGGTTGTTGTGTTGCACAAATAAGCCTTTTATTTCGTTCCCTTATTCGCAGTAGTTCGGTTGTTAGTCCGGTTGACCGAACTAGTGCTACTTTTTAGTAGCAGTAGTAGGGGAACCTGTTGTACCTAGGCCAGTTTTTTGAATTTCATTTTTTTTTTGAAAAAATGATGCAAGCAACTCCTGTCCAATGTGCATATATGCTAAGATCATACAATTAACTACATAACTCATTCATAAAACTGTGCCTATTTTCATAAAACCTGAGACCACTAGGCACTTGAAAAAAAATGGGAAATCTGTGTCCTAGGTCCAACAAACCAGATGTACCTTGGACCGTGTCCGTTGTACCTCGGACAGAGCAGAGGGCCTAATACCGATCTCATGGTTTTGCAAATGATATCATATGATATCATAGTGCAAAACGAAAAATACGATTTCCGGTCAGATTTTTGATCATTTCTTCATTATTTAATGATGACATCATTGAAATTATGCCATAGTGATGATATCATTGGAGATCGGTAATACGAAATGCAGCATTTCATTACTTGTTTTTCTCAAATTTATACCATGTCATACGATGAAAGATCCATAATTGGCCCGCTGGTTAGAATCGAGATAAAAAAATATTAGCTACATATGTACTTATACTTATTAGTAATATAATTAGTAAGTGAAATGAGCATTTGTAATTAACAATAATTACAGTTATTAACAACAACATTTAAGGAAAACTATTGTTTCTTAAAAAAGCCTCATCCATCTATTTTCTTACAATGATAATTGATAATATTTTTGGCATCGAATCACGTGGAGGAGGGTATTTAATTTGATTAACCTTTGCAAACTGGTACGCCGGTACTTTGACGTCTTCTAAAGTTAAACCTTGAAGCTAAAATTGAAGATTCTCTGCATCCATAATGTAGTTCACTAGCATTTTCTAACAGGCGTTTCTAACACCACATGATGAAAAAGGTGATGAAAAAATCCACTGTCTTAATTAGTGCGGGAATTGCGAAATTGCACGGAAGCACCATGAAGCGTAAATTTCGTCGAGCGAGTGTTTATTCTTTGTTTCTCGGCATTCTTTCGAAAACACTGTAATATGTTTTTTTAATACAATACAACGATACTCATAAAAACGTATGTAAACAATTGTTAACCTATTTCCGATAGAATGATATACCTTAGCCTGTGACCGAGGTACATCGCAAGTTAGGTGGTTAGTGGTTAAGGTACAACATCGTGACAATTTTACCTAAGAAGCTTTATAAACTTACTTCAGATTGAGGTAAGGATCTGACAATCATGCCGCTTAGTAGCTAGATATACTAATATAAGATTCTGCATAAAAGAGTTTTCACAAACATGCATCACTTTAAATAAATTGGTATGAAGTATAGACCAAAAAATTTACTTTTTGGGTGTAAAACAATAATTTGCCTTTTTTGACTGTGCTCACACGGCACCGGCGAATCACCACTAACTTGACGTTAATGGTAACAAATAAAGATTCAAATACAATAGGAAATAGTTTTGTAGCGAGTGAGACTTTTGAAAAAAATATGATTGTTCTAGGTACAACTCTGTCCAAGGTACAACACTTTCGCTATTTGTTGATATTTTGAACCTTTTATGTAGGTATACCAGTGGTATTTTGATTCATTGAAATATTAAAGTGTTGATTAAATGCACTGAGCTAGTGAAAGTCACACTATTTACCAAAATAATTGTAAAGCATACTGCCAGTCTTTTTATTCATGTAGTCTATGGGTTAACTTTACGCAGAAGGCATACGGCGACCTGCGAGTCCAATATAACAACGCGTACAGAGCTTTGCTGCGGCTGCCGCGCTATTGCAGCGCATCCGCGATGTTCGCGGACACTAACACGGCGGGATTCGCCGCCATCATGCGCGCGCGCACCGCTTCCATGTTGCGACCTCAGCCCCCCTAGCACGTCCACCAATACACGATATGATAAAGCGGTTTATCGCGGTGAACTGTCAAAATACAATAGGGTTTCGTCGTATTTTAACAGTTCACCGCGATAAATCGCTTTATCATATCGTGTTTTGGTGGACGTGCTACGGGGGCAGATTAATTATTTATTTATTTTATTTATGGATGGCCCGGCAAATGACCTCCTCCCGCCTGATGTTAAGCGGTGAAAGAGGCCCAAATGAGTTGACAGATAGAGTAGGGACGACATCCACTCTCCTACCTGCCCGCCCCTTGCCGGCCCAAAAGATGCTTTTTCACGCCTCTTTTGAAGGAACCCATGTTGTAGGATGGAGGAAACACGTGCGCAGGTAGAGAATTCCAAGTGTGGGATGAACGACAGAAGAAGGAATCTTGGAATTTCTTGGTACGGTGTGAAAAGGAGGACACAGTGTACGGATGACTCCGAAGGCCCTTACGCGTGTTTCTGTTAAGGAATGGAGAGGGAGGGATAAGGTTAAAGAGCTCCTCAGAGCATTCCCCATGGAACATTCGGTAAAAGGCGCTAAGAGAGGCGATGTCACGACGAAGTTGTAGAGGCTCGAGGGTGTTAGTTGCCTCTACATCGCCAATTATGCGAATAGCGCGACGCTGCAATCTGTCCAGAGCATCGAGGAGGTACTGAGCGGAGCCGTCCCAAAGGTGCGAGCAATATTCCACGCAAGACCTAACCTGAGTTTTATACAACAAGCATAGTTGGTCCGGCGCAAAATACCTACGCACCTTGTTCAGGACACCGAGTTTCCGTGAGGCAGTAGTTATAACGGATTCGATGTAGTCTCTGGGGTTCAGATCGCAGCGAATGTTCATTCCGAGCAAGGTGATGTTGCTCTGTGTGTGAAGGGTTGTGCCCTGAAGAGAAGGAAGGGGGAGGAAGGGCGACCTTTTCGCCGAGAACACGCACACCTGTGTTTTCTTAGCATTGAACTCAACAAGATTGTTGGAGCCCCATTCGGAGACGAGGTCCAGCGTCCTGTTGAGCTCAATGATAAGATTCTGCCTTTCCCTACCAATATCACCACGAGCAGCCCCCGAGGCTCCGTGATATCCCCCATGCACTGTACTGTCGTCTGCATAGCAATGTATAGCTCCCAAGGAAAGCATATCATTGATATGCAGAAGAAACAATGTGGGGGATAGAACGGAGCCTTGCGGAACTCCAGCGTTCACTGCCACGAACCTATGGAAGATTAACTAAATCAATGGATTCGCAGTGTTATTATATGTCTCAAATAAATTTGCGTCCAGTTCAATCCGCCATTACAAAGCACCGTGTTTGTTGTTGTGCTAAAATATCAGTCGGTGAGCATTATTTGTGAGTGAATTTTACAGTTATACGTTTTTTATTGATTTTTTAAATGAATTCTATAAAGAAAAACATAAAAAGTGTGGAATCTTGGATGTGGCGTCCCTAGTTTTTTTCCGCCATCTTAGAGCACCAACCCAAATGCTGGCACGCTTTTTTCGTAGGTATTTCATGTCTATTGGTTTCTATTGTCTAAGGTTGCGACGCACGCACGGCAGCCCCAGCACGCTCTTGCGCGCAGTTATAGATAGATGGGACCACAGAACACAGAAAGAGGTTAGAAAGGCAATCATGCACCGTTTGTACGGGAACCGCTGTCGCCAGTTTTGCTCCCACTTCTTTTCCTTGCACCGCCCATGCAAAGTCGCGCGAAATCGGGCTGAACCAATCACAACGCTCACTGGGCTCCTCATTCACAGAAATTCACTGACGTCAAGAGCCGCGTGTACAAATAACATTATTTTAGTGATTGACATCAATGAATAGTTATCGATATTAAATATTGCCAGCTATTTAACCATTTGAAATATTTAGAAAACCAAAAAATAATTATTACTTTCATTATACGTTTATAATTAATAATATTCAAGTAATATTTTGTTTCTATGAAACAAAATTATAGCTTTTTAGCTCAAAAATGTTGTAGGTTAGACGTAAAATAAAAGAAAAACTATAATACTATAATGCACCGGTCCGAAAGCATAAACTAGAATGGATAATCTGACAAACGGACGTGCGGTAGTTTAGTTTTTAGGATATTTTGGTTGGATGGAGAAGTAAATATTTGTAAAGTAAATATTTACCTGTAAATTTGTGTTTTTAACTAACGTAGGAATAAGAACAAGACTAACACAAACATTTGTTCCCGCCAGGATTTGAACCTGGACTGCTTGATGTAAAGCTCCGTTACTGACCACTTTACCACGGCGGCGCGGCGTCCTAACGGCGTGTCTAGTATTCATGATATAACAAGCTGGCCACCTACCTATGCTAAAATAGTCATATAAATATTATGGTGATATTAAAAATTCTAAATTGTAAAATTAGTTTAGAATTTGCCCATAATTTTTTTACTAATCGAACTTATTGTATCGTGAAAATTGAAATTAATTTTACAATTTTAATCTTTGATTACATCGCCGTACTTATATGAATAGGATGTTCGAAAGGGTAGGTGTTAGCTTCGCCAAACATTCTGTATTATCGAAAAGTAATAATTATTATTATGGCATTTTAAGTGACAAATAATATGTTATTTTTACTTTATACAAATATTTTAAAATATACATTTATCGATAAAATGTAATGCGTGCGTTTTTTGATTAGCACGGCACTATCCCTTGTACTGCGACTACTGCGTTAATGCTCATTAAGCCCAATGCGTCACTACCGAAAGCAGTGTACTACATTACGCGCTCTAAGTAATATGGCAAAAATCGCGTGCGTGCATTGCCGGTAATGTATATTTTTTAGAAAAATATTATGTAACTTATCGTTATGATCAGTTTTGGTGGATTTTGACATTATGATGTATGGAATATGGTCATTATGATCAATTTACTACTTACCGATGAAAAGAAATTCCTTCTTTAGCTACACTTGACACCTGACTTCTTGTTTTACAAGTAATTATAGCACAAGAAGGCATTTTTTTATATTTATAGCGCCGCGCTTGACGATACACTCACTGTTGTTGTCCGTCAGTGATTAAACAACGCGTTCGCGGTGCGGGGCCACAAGTATGAGCATTTAGTCATAGTTGTGGCTACGCGTGCCCCGCCCACATAGCCCTTCTAACCTCTTTCTGTGTTCTGTGGATGGGACTCACCATTTCTGGCGCGGTGAATAGGGCTAAGTTTTATGTTTACTACATTGATTTACTACCAAACGTAGATAGAGCACTTCATACAAAAACGCGCTTGAAATCTGTCACCTAATCGACTATACATTTGTACGCTGTTAAATAGGTAGTTGAATATGCACACCCGAATTAAAATTACCATAAAGAAAGTACCGTATTTATCGAATGCAAATCAATCAATCAATCAAATCATTTCATACCTAGCCACATTAAATTTGACGTTTTAGTAATTGCTACAAGAAAATATCAACTTTATACTCTCAAACATAATGCTCAAAATTGCTTATCCAACGCATGGAAAAGAACTGCACGAGGCCCGATTGGGCAGTTCTTCACCGGCCCACTTTTCGAACGTTCATGCGTTATCTACGTTTGGTAGTAAATCAATGGTTTACTAACACTAGTTTTAAGCTTTTATAAACTGTTACTAACAAAAATATGGATCTGTGGTCTGAAATAAATTATTTTTATTATTAAAAGTTTGTCATTTTTACTGTTGACATTTTGCTTGTTGACATTGAGTAGGTAACCCCTCGGAATCGGAGTAGCCATTCTCAGAACGCACCTCCTTGGAACAGGCATAGCAGTGTTAATGAGCTGGGACCTGACTCGCTAAGGGAGGGTTACCTGGTGTCGCAGTGTGGACCTTACCTAGCGCGCCCATAAGGGCAGGGAGAACACCGGGGGTTTTAGTGGGTAGGCCTGGCACCTGCCGGGAGAGTCCCACACACGCTCGCTGCTTTGCCAACCGCGGGTACGGTGCGGTTACGCATTTCCCCCCGAGAAAAAAAAGGGAAGGTTACCAGGTTAACTTGGTTGTGACCTCCCAGTGGTTCGATCCTGCCATGTACCAATGTGTTTTTCGTTTTTCGAATTTCATATGTATATTTGCCAACGGTAAAGGAAAATATCGTGAGGCAACCTACATACATCTGCGAAGAAATTTAAAGGTGTACTATGTGAAGTCGACCAATCCGCACTGGGTCAGAGTGGTTGACTAAGGCCTAACACCCTAACATAGTACCTATATGAGCTGAGGAGCTTGGTGGCGCATTGGCGCGTGCGCTCAGCAAACGATTGGTAAGGTAACGTTCGCTGAGGTCAGTCCTAGGATGAGTGACCAAAATAAGAAACATCTCAAGCTCCTCCGGATCGGAAGGCACGTTAAACAGTGGGTCCTGCGCCTGATCTCGCCCCGGTCGTGTCGGCTAACCGTCCCATCGGACTAGGCGAGTGAAGGAACAGAGAGTGCACTTGCGTTTGCGCAGTCACTTGTGCACTATAACATCTCCTGCGCAGATGGCTAGTCTCTGTAGAGATTGGCCGCCGTAACCGAATAACGGTTAGGAGGACATTATTATATGTTGTGACGACGAAGCTTAGTTTTTGATTATTTGTAACCACAGAAGACTGAGTATTTGTGAATTTAAAAATTTGCTCTTCTACTTGTGATATTACGGTTAAAGTCTCGGTATTCGTGGTGTTTTATTGCGATAGCTAAGTTCGTATCTTAAATCTTACAAATAGTGGTGTTAGGTGGTTACAGGTCAGATTATGTTTCAGTGCCATCAGGGGTACCCCAGTAGGGCTTGCAGCATCTTGGCCCTGTTGTAAAACGCATATATAAATGATATTGCTGACTACCTCATAGATGCCCGACACTTATATGATGACAAGAAGGTATTCTTGCGAGTGCGCTCTGTGGCTGATTGCGAAATTTTGCAACAGGACTTAAATAGGCTGTTCGATTACTACGATCGCAATAAAATCACTATTAGCATCGGAAAATGTTAATGCATAAGGCGCATAACACATTGCACCGGACACCGCTCCGGTGTGCGGTGCTGCGGTTATTAATTTTGACTGGAGAATCTTAATTTGTATACAAAAACCGCAGGGTATAACACACTCGCACCGCATCACCGTGCGGTTGTGCGGCGCGCGCGACGGCACCGCACTCCCGGACGGTGATGCGGTGCGGTCCGCGGAGTATGCCACGCTGTGCCGCAGTATCGTACGGCTTTTTGCGTAGAAAGGACGTGCATACGCGTAATAGATCTCAACATAGATAATGCGGTGATGCGGGGCGTCGTCGTGCACCGCAGCTCCGGACGGTGATACGGAGCAAACCGTACGGTGGCACGGTCCCGTGCCGCCGCAGCCGAATGCGGTTTTCGTCCCTTCGTACACCGCAGCGGTGTCCGGTGCAATGTGTTATGCGCCTAAGTGTCACCCATAAGAAAAACCCAATATTATTTCCTTACAGCCTCGACGGTGTGGCTGTCCAGATTCAATATCATTCGAGACCTCGGAGTGATGTTGGACTCTAGAATGCATGCATCATTGACAGTAGAAAGAGCATATCGTAATCTTGGATTTGTTCTGTGACCTTGCCCGATTTGGTATCCCTCATACGTAGTTCACGACAACAGGATTGAAAACATACAAAAAAGTTTCTGAAGCACCTCAATTTTAAATGTAACATAACACCCACTTCTTGCTTAGAGGGTTACGTAGTCATAATCTTCTCACAATGCATGAACGTCGTGACATGTTAGTTATGGGACTTTTGTATGATATATTTAACGGACGTCGTGATTCCTCAGAACTCTAGCATTAATTCCCTTTAATATACCATCACGACGGATAAGACAAACGAGATTGTTCAATATCCCACATCCATCACACCACTAGGTATAGCAGTAACGCAGTGCTCACACGGATATCAAAGAAATTTAATGTGAAATTCCGCGCATTGGACCCATTTGTGAATTCAAAAGTAACATTTAGACGCAAGGTGAAGTTGCCTTTGCTGGAATAACCATTTGTAGTCCCTTCTTTTTTAAGATTGCAACTAGGGCATCGGAACCGGTTTTTCCCGGTTCCAAAAGAACCGGGAATTCCCGGTTCTGAGGGTCCCTGAAAGAACCGGTTCTGTAAATCAGAGAACCGGTCTTTTCGGTTCTTTCTTAAAATAAATTTTGAAATACATCTCTTCGAGCTAAATATCAAGTTTTGAATGTTATTTTATCTTAGAAGTGGGGTGGCCCAAGTAGTGAGCCTTCGCATTTCGACCCACTTTGGATATATTGTTCTTCCCCAGGTGTTAGACCCTTAAGCCATCACCAACTACGGTCCTGTTCACCGTCCTTTGATGTCATGACCCTGTAATCTTCTGGTTTTGGATAACCAATCCCCGTCAGCATTAGCCTCCTGCAGGTTAGAGCATTGCAATGGCACAGCAAATGTTCCATGCTTTCCTCTTTATCCTTGCAGGCTCTACAGATTTTGGAACTGGCAAGTCCCATCCTGGTTAGGATGATCCTAGTGCCAAAATGTCCGGTGAGAGCACCGAGCATTAGGGGAGTTTGGGATCTGCTAGAGCTCACTGTAAATTTGAGCCAATTATCCGTGCCCATAAAGAGCTTGGCGTGCTTCATTCCATTCTGTTTGGCCCATTCTTACTTGTGCCTACTTTATGATTGAGCTCTTAGGCCTGTACTAACTGTTTTTGCGGTGATTCCGACAGACGGTTCCGGTCCCACTTTCCCATTTTCCGATCCCTTTCTTGCCAGACAGTCAGCCTTTTCGTTACCATCGAAACCCTTAGTGCTTCAATTGTGTTCATTACTAGTTTGGATACCACCTTGTATGACAGGAGCGCTTTGAGAGTCACTTTTCTGTCACTGAGAATGTCAAGGCTATTGCGACCTTTGTCTAGATTCTCCTGTGCACAGGCAAGGGTGGCGTATAGTTCAGCTTGAAACACAGTAGCCAACTTACCCATACTAATCAAGATCTCAATTTTATTGCAATATATTCCCGCTCCTGTACCAGATTTCATTTTTGATCCATCCGTGTACCAAATCATGCTGTTTCCCGGCCAGTTCCTTATCCCATTCCTCCCTTGTTGGAATGTCTAGAAGAGTCCCTAGAAGAGTCTCCCTTGAAGAGTCGTCTAAATACGTACTTAGGTATCATTCTGCCGCTGGTCATATCAACAGATACTCTTCCTCGGCCTTAAATGCCGTGTGTCTTGAGAGAGGCCTGTTTACACTCCACAGGCCCAAAGTTCTGAGCGTGTAAAGTGTTCTCATAGCCTCTCTTCGTATAATGCTATACAATGGCTCAAGAGCTAAGAATCTCTCCAGAGCCGCCGAAGGAGTTGTTTTGAAGGTCCTTGTTATAGCCATACTGGCTAGTCTTCGGAGGCTATTTACGAGTAGTACTTCCCTGCATGTGAGCAGATTTGTTTTTGGCCACCTGACAATACTGCCATAAGTTATGACCAGCTGTATCATTATATTGTAAATCCAGTAGAGGATGTTGGGTTTGAGACCCCAGGTTTTACCGAAAGTAGATCGACACATGTTGAAAGTCCTTATGGATTTTTCAATGGTGAGGTCTACATGTTCCTTCCGCGTTAGTTCTGTATCTAGGGTGACTCTTAGATTTTTGACCCTTGTGGACCATAATATCTCATTGCCGTAGAGTTTTAAATGTCTCATGTTATTGAGTTTCCTCTTTCTTGTGAACGGTATGATCATTGTCTTTTTCGGATTGATGCTAAGGCTAGTCTTCTTGCACCAGTGTTCGACTACCACACTTGGCACCTTGCCTTTAACCACAATGAATGTGTCATCAGCATAATCCGCCGTGTTCAGTGGACCTTCGTTCAGTTTTTCGATCAATGGGTCAATCACTAAGCATTACTGTATCGGAGAGAGAACTCCTACCTGTGGCCAACCTTTGGTTGTCATGATGCTCATTGTATCGCCTAATATGCTTGCAGATATAACTCTGCTTTCTAGCATACAATTTATCCATCTTATTATGTCTATGTTTTTTAATGTTTCTTACATTAAAAGACATGGCGAATTTTTCAAGGGATTCGGCAACGTTAACATTCTCTGGTTGACAACACTGGCAGACGTGCTGTCGTCGAACGTAGTGAGTGGGTGTGTTGTTTTGTTGACGCCGATTTGATAAGTGAGTAACTTTAAATATTAATGCATATTGCTATTATTATTTTTATCAATCAATTGAGAATATTTATTGTCGTTGCAATCAGTTAAGTATTACACTTTCATTCTTGCGGGGCAAATATATTTGACGGAATAGAAGAAGAAGAAATTATAATTACACTAGACTTGGCTGGACACGCGCCCGCGTGTCTTGATAACGTTCGTTATACCTATTTATTTCTCTTTTCTCACATTACTTTGTTTTTTTAGCATTCAATATTATGATAATCGTGTGTGATTAGTGTGATTTAATTTGTATGCAACTACGAAAAGAATGTGATTTTAAAGAACAGATTTTTGCTAAATAATACTAAAAACAAAAATAATTAATAATGTGATTTCCAATAAAGTGTGTTTTATTAAGATCCATTCTCCTTTATTCGTTTTGATTGTAGAAAATCTATATAAACGATAGCATAGCTTATCAACAAAAATTTATAAAAAAAACCGAAAGAACCGAAAAAACCGGGTACCCGGTTCCGGCTTAAGTTTGGAACCGAAAGAACCGGTTCCTAAAATAGGGCCGGTTCTCGATGCCCTAATTGCAACCCCTCCTTTTTTCAACAAAATTGTTGATGATATTTTGATGTAAGTACATGCAAGTAAGTCTGGTTCATACATTGTTTTTAATGTTAATTAGTAGATAGCTATTATTGGCCTAGCTATAGCTGTCTATTGTTGTAAGGCTATTTGAATGTACAATTTGTCGGCTGTTGTTATTGTTATAATTTTCAATACAAATATGTCATTATATTTATTACGTATATAAAACGATAGGTACTAACTTGTTACTTACCTTTTTGATATATCGTAATAAAAACTGTTCATTAAATGGTGTTGTTTTAATTGACATAGTAACCTTTTCCATAGGATCATAAGATAACCGAATCTAGGACCAAACTGCTAATTTGCCTGTTACGATGACATGTTAGGTTCTGATCACAGACTGATCTGCCTGTCCATGAACATCAATTAAGTTTTTTTTACATATATAATAATATTAATATCTCTTAATTTTCTGAGTCACTTTCGTGGATTACTCCGTCACTTTCGTAGGGTCAACAATCTTAAAACACTTTATCTTCCAAACGAAACTCGTATTATATAATTCGATTGAATCACTCATTAATTTACTCGTCTTATCAAGCGCTATTTGTTTCATTCAAGTAGTTTCAATAATAACCCAAAATAAAAATTCTCCACGAAGGTGACGATGAGATTCGTGCAAAAGTGATTGTTACAATCCTATTTGAATAAAAGATATTGAATTTGCATCGCGTCGATGAGAATTAGCCATTAATTTCTTTCTTGATCGTTGTGATGCGACCACGCTTTATCAAAAATATACTGACATTCCCTGTATCAGTACCTAATACCTATTCATTATTATTTTATCTATTAAATTATCAATTGCTAACTTTGGACAATTCACATAACTTTTTGTCCAATGTCATTAAATCTAATAGGGAAGATTCAAATGAAATATTTATGAATGATTTGCGATTAAAATGTTATAAAAACGTAAAACAGGAATGATGGCAACGTTTTTATTTTAGTTAATATTATTTTTCATTAATAATTGCGGAATCAAAATACGGGAAACGGAACGCATCTTGATCTACCAATCAACGCCTAGTGACGTCACTCGTGTTTTATGTCCGGTCAGATGTAAGAGGTGGTAAACATTATTTTTACGAAAATTATTTAAATTTTTCTGTAAAAAAATGGTAGTTGGTTTTATAAAAATAGACCCCAGAAACCTACCAAGTGTTAGTTTCGACAATCGACATGATAGTAACTTTTTGTTGAAAGTGCCGAGTTTTCGAGTGTAGAAATGAAAGGAACTAAACTACTACGGTAGGTAGGGTATTAAATCAGTTAAACTTTTGTGTTTCATTAAAAGCATAAAGTACGAAAAGAAGGCTATCGTGTTACAGTCATTTTTTCAACTTTGGATCAGAAGGTTCAGATAAAAATAATTTATTTGGGGAGTTTATTATAATTTAAATTACCTTTATGTCTGTAGTTACGGTCGGGGTCACAGATGCTTGATGATCACTTCAAAAACATTTTGCTATGAGCACTATTCACGCTGCTGCGGCGGCTCATTACTTATTGGCTATTTTACTGCGTTTACTATAGCCAATACGAATAAAAGTGTAATAAAATACGCATATGTGAATTTTTGAATGATTTTTAAATTAAAAAAGATTTTAAAAAAAATCCTGTTTGTGAAAATTTGTGCAAGCGATTTTGGCCTTAATCGTCCGTGTCCGCGATAGTACAAATATACCTTAGTCTCGGTTGCGGCTGAAAATCATGTTTCGGTCGGATACAAATTTTTATCGTAAAAAGTCAGAGTGAACATGAAATAGCTGATGTATTTTTCTTAGAGCGTTACCTATATCAAAATACCTTCAACAATTTCTTTACTTTTCAGGCAGGTATTTTTTATAAGTTACTATTTAGATGAGTTCAGTATTACGTACTCAAAAACTTCATACTTTATCTGTGTTTTATAGAAAGGTACTACTCTACAAAGTAAATACTAATACACATCAATACAAACTCTTATTTTGTGACAACTTTATATACATTTATTATGACAAAACAACTCTATGAATTTATTCTAAGATAACTTAAGTATTAATCGAAAACATTAATCTTGGTGTGGTTTTATTACAGTTTTTTTATTCCTGAATTCATTCAGTGATTCATCTACAAATCTTGGTGGCCCGCCCAACTGTGTCGTCTCTGGAACACTCAGCTCTTCATTAAGTTTCTTAGCGAGGAAATATATTTCAGCCAAGGCGATGATTAGGGCACACATTACTCCTAGCAGTAATCTAAATCCGAAATCCAAACTACCAATCGTCCATTCAACTCCTTTAAATCCAAATAAGAAACCAGCAAATATAGATATTATAAACTGGCCGATCGCTATCAATTGGCGATTAAGTTGTTTCACTGAAACAAATTAAAATAAATTTTAATGTATGCTATTCAAATAAACTGATACACCTAGTCTTAGCCAGCTAGAACTCCTAACCTAACGTATTATTGTCAAATTGTCGTAAAACTTTGACAGGGTCTTCTGGGGACGCCCGAGAGGTTTTCTGGCCCCAAAAATATTGCTTAGGTTAGGTGCCAATGTTATCTCCTCTTGGCGTTAGCCCGACCAACTTGGTCGGGTTTGCCCGGGCGCGCTGGTAGTGGTAGTCGCAGTGTGGACCTTACCATGCGCGCCCACAAGGGCAGGGAGAACACCGGGGGGTTTTAGTGGGTCGGCCTGGCACTCTGCCGGACCAACCCCACACACGCCCGCCGTCTAGCCAACGGCGGGTACGGTACGATTGCGCATTTCCCCCCGACAAAAAAAAGGTACCAATGTTATAATATTTTTGTGTTATATAAACATCTCGATCGTCCCCAGAAGACCCGATCAAAGTTTTACCACAATACATAATATAATCAAAAGTATCGACTTTCAGGATAAGTGGATCTTATGCATTTGGTGCAATAAATGTTGATTTTCATGTCGTTTTTCGGATTTTTTAGTGGTTAACTTATTAGTTTATATTTAGACACACTGGTTTATATCCTATATAATTTGCGAGATAAATTAAACAGTAGGCCACGTTTCATATGTGGTTCAGCCATCTGCGGCGCCTATTTTTTCAGGAAACTACTTCTGTTATTGGCTGGGGTGTTTGGTTGCTTAACCTCTAGGTACAGTATCATTGCAATGATACCGGCTTGGTCGAGCATTCTAAAGTAGAACCTGCAGGCCGGCCTAGCACGGCACGTGGACTTAAGAAGTAAAAGTAACCGGCCCTCGTCTCGTCTCGCTTCATTGTTATATGAAATAGAGAGAAGAAACATGTTATTTGTCTCTTGACCCGTTTTGTCCACGGCCGTTTATCGCGTGTCCCTTTGGAAATAACCATATCACTCTCATTATCTTGAGCTATTTCGTGCAAAGAACGCAATATAAACTAGAAAAGCAATATAAATTGTTCAACGTAAGCAATAAAAAATCGTAACAAGGGTGAGGCATCACCCCACACATAATAGTTGCGGAAAAACTCTTTCGCAGCAACTGCGCAATGGCAACTAATTTCCCGCAAAAAGACAAGAGAATACAGATAATCAGTGTGACAAAAAACTAACTTTCGCAATAGCGGCGCATGATTGTTTGTCTGGGGTGATGCATGCATCACTCCTGTTATCATCCAAAGGTAAGTAAGGCGGAGGTAGCTGGCGAGCTCAGAAGCCCTATTACCCAAATTAAGCAAAAAATTTTTTTGTATATTCCTTAAACCATTTCTCCGTCAATGTACATACATCGATTTTCGAAATTCTTTTCTCTATTTGAAAGATATTTTACACTTCTTACGTGGTCCCATTGTCACCCTCAAATTTTATAGGGACATACATTTTTCATATATTCTTCTAAAGCTATTCAGGTATTTGCGTATATAGGGCGGGTATTGCGGGTATCATCATCTCATTTTGCTGAGCTGATGATGAAAAGGTCCTTGAGGATAAAGAGTTGGAGGAAAGTTCTTTTATATAGTTTACCATGACACTTTTATTATACCGTTTATTTAGAGTGTATGTAGTTTTATTTTAAATTCAGGTGTTTACATTGGGTTACTTAAACAAAGATATTCGCAGCAAAACATCGAAAGAAATAAAACAACAAAACATTAAATTCCTATAAACATGCAATAAAATCAATAAATAGTTTGAAATTTGAAAAAGTTTTGTATGTTTGTAATTCTGTTTGTAATGAATAATCTACTGGAGGGAGACTCTGCACCAGGGTCGTCCGCATGGGTACCTCCGTCTTACCTATTTCTGCCGCAAAGCAGCGATGCTTGCATTGCTGTGTTCCGGTTTGAAGGGTAAGATATGTCAGTGAATTACTGGGTACCGTGACTTTACATCTGATGTCACAAGTTGGCAACGTACACTGTGGTTCTTGTGGGGGTTGCAGTTTTGCTGCGAATCTCACAGGAGCCACATGCATTATAGGTGACTGTTACTACTTACCATCAGGTGTGCTTGTTTGCTAACTTACTTAGAATAAAAAAAAATTAAAAACCACTGGACCGATTATAAAAACTCTCACTAATAGAATGCCACATAATTATCTGTTGTGTGTAAAAAATGCGGGAACAGTTTATTGCATTTTCAAATTTAATGATGATGACGCAATCGCGAAATGCCTGCCAAACGTTAGGGAAATATCAATATAAAGTATTATTCTATTTGACTGATAATAATTTCTAGCTTTGTGGGAAATAGGCTAGACAAGTGAGTAGCCACTAGCTCTTCTACTAATAATGTCTGGATACCTAAGAATACTCTGCCATGCCATATAAAAAGAAATTATCTGGCAAGTGTCATACCGTTTGCGAATCCCTACTTTTGAATGCGCCAACTTTTGAAGTTACTTGCCAAACTCGCATAGTACTTTTTTTCAGTACAGTATGTTTAAACTGGCCGAAATATAAATGTTGAATATTTGATTGGGTAAAAAATGTAATTTTCTTCCAAGCTGGAGCAGCTGGCTTTAAATTTTAGGCCAGAGTATACAGAAGCATAGTATACACAATCGAAAATATTTAGAAAAGTAAAGATTTATAGCAACAGGAACAAAAATTACTGTCAGTGTGAATGTTTTTTATATTTTTTTTAAAGACTACCTATAATTTTAAAAATACTAAATTTTTCTGACAACTATTATGACTTGGCCTATCACCCGATTTCGGTTTGACGTTAACATCTGGGACATTCTGTATTTGTTAATTTGATTGGTCTGAATGCGCAGACGCGGTATGGGTCTTTTTACACAGTGTATTGTATATTAGGCTTTTTTATAAACAATAAAACAGCTTAGTATTTAATATTTAATTATTTACTTTGGTGCATTATTAGATTAGGTATTTACTTTGGTGCAATATCACAAAATCAAAAAAATTACACAGTAATTTTAAATCAGTGGAAACTTTACTGGTGTATGATATTATCTAAATGTGATTATAATAAGCAAAATGTTAACTGTTTGTTTCCCAAATATAAATAAATATATAAATTGCGTTACCGACCGTACTAAAAAAAATAGATTTCGTATGAATAAAGAAATGGGACGAATCCCTGAATGAAAAAAATAAAATAACACTAATTCTGTGATTCGTCCCATGGGACGAAAGGATCGTAGGACGAAACAGTGAATGAGTCTGTACCACGCTCAGAGCGCATGAAATCTTTCTACTTTTTTACATAATATCAATAATATTGTTATCGTGAATAAATCTCGTAAACTAAGAAATAATAAGACTAAACTTATCAAATTTACTTACATTGATATGATATACTATCCTCCGGAAATTTCATTCTAACATTGTCAACACTCTTTGTCATTTTTCTATATTCCCTTGCTTCTTGTTGGGCTCTCAATTTCACACACCTGGCTTCCAATATTGGATTTCGTTTAATGATCTCGTTATCAGGCAAATCAATTTTGCATCCTTCCAATATATCATGTAAATATGGTATTTCTTTATTACATCTCCTTTGTTCTGTAATATACAAATATAGCCAATCTATGTCAGATATAGTTAAATAAAGACCCTCAGATTCTTCAGACAAATTTTTATCATCAATTATATCTGAGTAAATATTTTCTTTGACATTAGGCAATAAAACTGCTTCTTCATTCGCTTTTTTGATGTTGTTTTCTGTTTCATTTTCAATTTTTTCAGTTTCCTTATTTATGTCGCCTTCTGATAATTTATCTAGTTTATTTTTCTTTAACTTATCACTAATTTTATTCAAGAATTCTACATCGGATTTATGTAAATGAATATCTATTTCATTAGTTTTGCAATCTTTTTCATCTGAGAGCCTGTAAGATTTGTCTTTTAATAATATTTTAATATTACTGGGTACATAGCCTTTGAAATTTTCTTGTTTTAAAAAAGTCAAAAATTTTTCAGATGGATAGATTCTGACACTAGTATCAATTAGAGATCCCCTTTGATCCATTATCAATTGTTAGCAATATTCAATTTATGATTTAAATCTGCATACAAGTCTCGCAGTTCCTCTTCCTTTTCTTCAAACGCGTTGTCAATTCTTTTACATTTAAAATTCATGTCATCAATAAACTGATCCCATTCTTTTTGTCTCCTCTCTTGATTTTCAGCTCGCTGTTTTTGTGCTCTCTGTAATTGAGTAAAATTTTGCCAAATTATTCAAGGAATAGTATTACAGTATGATCTTTTTTTGATGTAAAATAATATTAAATCCTTTTTTTATTAGTCTAATTTTTATCAATTAATAGATTTTTCAACAAAGTGGATTTAATTTGACCGATTTTAGATACATAAAGCAGCTCATAAAACACGCGTGTGTTATAGCTGAGACAGAGTCCGGCAATGCTGCACTTGCCGGCTGCGGCAGTAATGTACCTACTATATTTTTCATCAACGAACTCTCATTATTTTCAAACGATTATTTTCATACCATTATTTAGTTTTGTGTACAAATTAACAATGATTTGAGTTATTTAATAAAAAAAAACAGTTTATTACGTATTTTTTCCTCACTGTGTTGAAAATCGTCGTGTACTATTATGAACAAATTGTCTTTATGAAAAGGCCATTTGTGACTATAAAAGTAACGTTAGTTTTTAACCATTCGATGCTTTTTTTTTTGTGTACGTTACGCGATTACGCCGCCAATTGTGGACCGATTTTTAAAATTCTTTTTGTATTCGATCATGAAGCAAAAACAAAGAGGAGATGTTATAAGCAAAATAGTCCAGCTTCTATCAATGCAGTCCTGACGTCATGCATTTTTAGTTTTAAATACATAACACCAGAGGCGGTGACATCAGTCGATTATTTTATCTGTCGGATTAGTACGTCGTATGCTCTTACTTTAATTTAGTTTTAGACTACATAAATACAAAATCAAATGTTGTATTAAATCGTGCAAAATTTACAAAGACAATAGAAATAAAGTGAACGAAAAAAACATATCTTTCCAGTCGTAAACACATTAAACAAGCATGATTAATTTATTACTTGACGTATTGCTTCTAGAATGTTCGAAGCTACATGGACGCTACTGTCAAAGTGCCGATTTAGCAGAAACAGCCCTCTAGTGGCGAGGAAAATACTATTACGAAAACGTAGGATGTATTAAGGTTCAGTCAGACAGCGGGCGGGGCGGGACGGCGACGGGGCGTCGGCGCGATATAAGCAGTTGTAATGTATTAGTTATTATGAAAGACGTCACACAGCGCCGTCCCGCCCGGCGTGTCACGTCCCGCCGACGCCCCGCCCAGCGTGCATACAACAGGCGGGCGTAAGCGCGGCGTCGGCGTGGCGGCGGCGGCGCATTACGCGTTGTGTTCTATGAGGCCTCGTTTACGGAGACGCGGAGCGTTGCGCGGCGCGGGCCGCACAGAATTCAAACATATGGCGTTGTATGAGTGCGTTTACGGAGAAGCGATTTTACACGCCTTTGCTTGAAATGGCGCGCTTTTTACGGCCGAGCCCGCGGATGGCACCGCCGCGTCTCACGCGGCGTTTATCGCGGCGGCGCACGCAGCGACAAAATTCTCGATGAAGCGATGCCCGCCGCGTGCTTCGCTACACGCTACCGAGGATGCGCCGCGGGTGCCGCGGCGGGCATCGCGGCGGGCACCGCGGCGGTCGCCGCCACGCTTCCCGTCTCGCATCTCTATGAACAGTATATTGCCATATGTTTGTGTTTACGCGTGCGATTATGAGTGCCGCTTCACGCACCGCCCCACCGTAAACACGAAAAACGTCGGACGCGCCGCGAGACGCCACGCCACACGCGACGCGCGGCGCCCTGCGTCTCCGTAAACGTGGCCTGAGTTTTCGCTTTCGTGTTCACACTGACGGCGGGGCGTCGGCGTCGACGTCCCGCCGGCTATGTGACGTCCAGGCCACGTCGCCGCTCCGTCGCCATCCCGCCCCGCCCACTGTCTGACTGAAGCTGGGCGATAATAAAACACGTGAAATAAGCAGTTTTTAACGATTTTCAAGGTTCAGTCAGACAGCGGGCGGGGCGGGACGGCGACGGGGCGTCGGCGGCGCATTATGCGTTGTTCTATACGCCCCGCCGGTTA
This sequence comes from Schoenobius gigantellus, assembly GCA_963935595.1. Classification (NCBI taxonomy): domain Eukaryota; kingdom Metazoa; phylum Arthropoda; class Insecta; order Lepidoptera; family Crambidae; genus Schoenobius; species Schoenobius gigantellus. Next base: position 33,747,939 of record OZ012542.1, read on the forward strand.
TGTGACGTCCACGCCGCTCCGCCGACGCCCCGTCGCCGTCCCGCCCCGCCCGCTGTCTGACTGAAGCTTCAGACAGCAGGCGGGGCGGGACGGCGACGGGGCGTCGGCGCGATTTAAGGCGCATAGTAGGGTCAATCATAAAAAAATCACTGCAGAAAAAACTGGTTCTCTTCATAAATATTGAATAAAAAATCTTTAAAAAAGATGTTATTACTCAACGCATTCTTTAGAGGATGATCTTTTTAATTTTTTGATAAATTTATTAAAAGTTAGCTAAAATGTGACCCAAACATGCCTCGATTTTAAAACTTTAAACCTAATCGCGTTGTAAATATTAGGTTAAATCATATACTTTCGATTTCAATGAATAAAGTTAACAATATTCTAGCGGGTGGTCTTTTTAGATTTTTCTTATTCGCCTTTATAAATTTTTAATTAAAATAATTCATCTTACGCGTAAAGATTTGCTTAAATATTCCCCTCACTCTCTCACTCCTATGTAATCAGTGCGAGACGATCGACGCAAGGTCATTGGGACCACTATGCGCCATAAGCAGTTGTAATGTATTGTTATTATGAAAGACGTCACACAGCGCCGCGCCGTCCCGCCTGGGCCGCCTGGCGTGTGACGTCCCAACTAGTATGTGCTTATGACAGATATAAAGTAAATAATATATAGTTTAACAATCTAAATATACCACAATATGTCACCAATAATGTTTTGTTTACTGAAACAAAATTTCGCCCACTTTTCTTTTAAACATCGGAAGGGAATTTAAAAAGATATCTATTTCATTAAATGACTTATTATATAAATAAAATGTACGCCTGAAAAAGGTGTTCTTGGCATAGTTTGTGTGAAAACTCGGGATGAAAAAGGTATCCTTAGAACAAGAAGAGAATCTGGGAACTTTCAGTGTTATTTTCTGCAGTAAATTAGCCGAGTCGACATGGTATTTAATAACAACTGGCGTCTACATACCAATGATTCAACGTTATGTCTTTTTGCACTTTCATTGTAGTTATTGTAATAAAAACCTGTGCGGTAGTCTAGAGACCTCAAGAATTTGTGTTGCACTCGTTCTATCATATCCTTATGAACAATATATTGAGGGTTCCAGACCACGCTAGCAAACTCCAAAATACTACGTATAGTTTCTTAAGTGTACCACCCTTGGTGAAAGGCCTTCCCAAATGAAGGATTAAACCCAACTGCTTATATGCTTTTAAGTTTTATTTTTAGATTATATTGACACAAGCACACAGCACCTTCGAATAAAATTTTATTTTTACTACGAATTTATATTTTAACATAGTTTTATTATTTATATGAAGACTTCACAAAAACCTTTGGTGTTTTATATATTTCCTTTGAAAATAATTGGATTAAAAAACATTAATAGCTACGGTTGGACACCAACAAAATATACTAAATTATTCTCAGTTCAATTTGATAAGCAGGATATTGTTTAAACTAAAAACCGGCCATACGCGAGTCGGACTCGCCCATGAAGAGTTCCGTATGATTTATGACGTAATATTAAAAAAAAACTACTTACTAAATCTCGTTCAAACCAATTTCCGGTGGAAGTTTGCATGGTAATGTACATCATATATTTTTTTTAGTTTTATCATTCTCTTATTTTAGAAGTTACAGGGGGGGACACACATTTTACCACTTTGGACGTCTCTCGCGCAAACTATTCAGTTTCGAAAAAAAATGATATTAGAAACCTCAATATGATTTTTGAAGACATATCCATAGATACCCCACACGTATGGGTTTGATTAAAAAAAAGTTGAGTTTCAATTCTATGTATGGGGAACCCCCAAAATTTAATGCTTTTTTTTTGTGTAAAAATCTTAATGCGGTTCACAGTATACATCTACTTACCAAGTTTCAATAGTGTACTTCTTATAGTTTCGGAGAAAAGTGGCTGTGACATACGGACGGACAGACAGACAGACACAGACATGACGAATCTATAAGGGTTCCGTTTTTTGCCATTTGGCTACGGAACCCTAAAAAGGCTATAAAAACTACGAGAAGGTGCTTCTCCAAATATTTCGGATCACGAACATGTATACTTTTATAATAATAAGATTTTCACTTTAATTTAGCTTGTATTATTAGTTATAGGATCGAAATAAAACCCCTGAACCATCAGATTTAAGAGAATTTTTGATAGTTAACGACACACCCAAGAAAATTTAATTAAAAGGAGAAATCGCAATGGAATTATGGAAAATGCATAATAAATAAAAAATAAAATTTTATATCTAGCTTATCTCATTTTCGAATTATTTATTTTATTAAATCCCTTAGTGAGGCCCCGTCCGTACTAGCACTGCTGCCACCTAGTAAAGTACAGCGGAACTTTTTTTAACGTCAATAATGCTCGCATTTTAGTTATTCCACTCGCTACAACGTGACAGTGGCGTCGCATGAAGCTCCCCCCGCATCCCGATTTCTAGCTTCACTTGATTTCATACGGAAAACGCGATAAGGCACCTCCTCTTTGTTTTTGCTTCGTGTATTCGATAGAGTATACTTCTGCGGTGGTCCCATTATCACCAAAGTCAGGATCTGATGATGGGATCCCCGAAAAATCGAGGGAAACCCTTAAATTTTATAGGTCCAACGTCCAACGTGTTTCATGTTTCTTCCGAAGCTATTCAGGTATTCACGTCTGATAGTGATAAACCGAGCGGATGATGGAAGGATCCTTAACTTTTAGGTGTTAGAGGTTTTTTAAATACAGGGTATCCGAAAAAGTAGTGTAAAGTTGAAGCCCAGAGATAGAACACCCCTATACAGACCCGAATGACCCCTATGTATGTTCTACGATTTTTTGTAGTTTTCGAGTTATGATTTTTAGGGTTTTTTTAATAGTTTCTGACTTTCACGACATTTTTATGTATGAATGATGTCAGACTAGCCAAACGAAACTGCAACCCGTTACCCGCACCGAGCAGGCCAGAGGAAGACAATCACAATAAATTGTCTTGTGACGGACGGAGGAGCTACTGGGGGGAGGCATTTTCTCCCCTCCAAAAAGAAGGGATGCTCTATCTCAGGGTTTCAGCTTTACACTACTTTTTGGGACACCTGTATATATGTACCGTATTGATATTTTGTCGTATACTTCAATTATCTTTTTGTATTTAATACAAGATAATAAATCAGTAAAAAGATAAAAAAAACCGAAAAGTTAAAAATAACATAAGAATAAGTACAAACAACATCACATTTCTATTTCAAATTCAAAAATCTTTATTCAACTTAGGCCTTTACAGTCAAAACAATGCAAAATATTCTAATTTAAAGGAAACATAAATTTAACCTTGTATGTGCATACATCCTGAATAAACCTACTCAAGATGTCTGCAAATACAAGTAGTAATGAAAAAAAAAAGTTGAATCTACACCTGTTCGGAAATTGGGAGAGCCTTCTCGAGAAGAACAGGCAAGAAACTCGAAAGGTCAAAATTTTTTTATCTCCTCTTTTAAATCGCCATTTACAATTTTGGTTTTGTTACATAGTCATTGAAAGTTAAAAAAAAATACAATCGGTATGCTTAAAATGTCAAAATAAGTTATAGACTTATACATTAATCATAATACAATAAATTATGTTGTTACCAAACATTTGATAACTTAGTCTAATTCAAAATCAGTGTCAGTTCTTTTCTGCCAACAACATTTGTTAACATCAATAGCTATACACAACAACCCGATTATTGACATTATAACGAATAATAACTTCATATTAACACCAGGCATTGGCATCATTTAAATAATCGTTGACTTTATAATATCCTTTACTCATTAGAGTCTTTTTTACATGCGCTTTAAACTTATGAAAAGGCAAGTCAGTTACACTATGTGGAACTTTGTTATAAAAAGTTATACATTTCCCCATAAATGAGCCTCTAGTTTTTTGGAGTCTGTACGTTGGAACGGCAAGTTTATTTTTATTTCTTGTGTTTAACTGGTGAACGTGGAAATTGGTTTCAAATGTATTATAACTCTTATAGACATAAATCAAATTTTCATAAATGTATTGTCCTGCTAAGGTCAATATATTAATTTCTCTAAATAAATCTCTTAGAATCCCTTGTTCGTAAATTATAAATAGCGCGAACTGCTCTTTTTTGAAGTACGAAAATACTCTCTATACTAGCAGCCGATCCCCACAGTAGTAGTCCATACGACATAACACTGTGAAAATAACTAAAGTAAATCAATCTTGCCGTTTCAACATTAGTAAGTTGTCTTATTTTTTTAACTGCATATGCCGCAGAACTAAGTCTGTTTGCCAAGGACTCAATATGTGGGTCCCACTGTAAACGTGAATCTAATGTAATGCCCAAAAATTTGGTACAATCAATGAATTCAATAATTTGATTATTCATTTCCACAATAGTATCCACTTTCCATACATTTGGCAATGAAAATTTTATACATTTAGTTTTTTTTTTTTAATTTAATGATAAGTTATTAATTGTGAACCAATGCAATACTTTAGAAAGAGTACTATTTACAACGTCAGTATTTTCATTTCCTCTGTCAACCTTAAATATTAAAGAAGTATCATCTGCAAATAGCACTGTATCGCACAGATTGTTCGTGAAGTGTGGGAGATCATTAATGTAAATTAAAAAAGCAAAGGTCCCAATATCGATCCCTGAGGCACACCCATAGTTATAGATGCACCAACAGACTCAGTATTGCTAATAACAACTTTCTGGACCCTATTGGACAAATAAGACTCCATAAGGCTAATTGCTTTTTCGGTGACACCATAATGTTTGAGTTTATTTAAAAGAGTCTGGTGACTAACGCAGTCGAAAGCCTTTGACAGGTCACAAAATATACCAATCACATCTTGTTTACACTCCCAAGCGGCAAAAATGTGTTTGAGAAGTGCAACTCCAGCATTTGTCGTGGAACGACCTTTGGTAATCTGTCGTGGAATGACCTTTGGCTATATTGAAAACAGTGCCAAACAATGATCTAGAAAGTCTTAAAAGTTGGCACCGACTTCAATATAGAAATGTGACGTTGTCTGTTGTTTTTCACAGCTCATATACGTCCCCACCGAGGGGCTCCAGCCTATCCTATGTTAGGGTAATTAGGCCTTAGTCAACCACGCTGGCCGAGTGCGGATTGGTCGACTTCACATGTTGTCTGTACCTATTCTTATATTATTATTAACTTTTCAGTGTTTTTGAAATCAGTTTTTATTTTTTGTAAAATTTTTTTCAGTACAGTTCAAACGTTTACTTAAAATTGAAGGTCTGGAGCGCGTTCAGTACCTTGGAGTGTAGTTGTTCGGTTGTTATTTAAGTCCCTCTGAGGTATTTAACGCATTGCAGCAAAAGTATCTTTAATTTTTCTAGCAGATAACGTTTTACTAGATTATGGCCCCAAAATCATGACCTTTTTAGTAATAAACGGGTTTTCATCAAATTCGATGGTTGTTCGGTTGTAACTTCCTATGACTAAGCGCGTCTTGAACAAGCCGGTTGTTTCATCCAAACGTCACGCACCAATCTTAGCCATGGTATTGAACGGAGTAAGAGAAAAAAAATGTATTAAGCGCGAAGGTTTTAAACGTCAGATTATGACAAAAATTAATAACCATTCTCATTTGAAATGCATGGAATATTTCTATAATTGTGCAAATATAACCGAAGGAAAGGAAATGGTCTAAAAACAGAATATTGTATTTACCTCATGTATATCCAAATATTCTTTCTCAATATTATCACACAACACCAGAGCCTGGTCTAATTTTTCATTAAGAACTGGCAATGTTTCAGCACCTTTCTTTATTTTTAATAATTGACTGTCTTTTATTTCAGTTACTTTTTCAAGAACTGCAAACAAATTTTCTACCTCTCGATCACCTCGTTTTTCCTGAAATTTTTCCAATAGTTAGATTTTTTTACATTAGAGAAACCCATTTTCTAATTGGACTAGATATTAATTTATCACAATTATTTCAATTGCACAGTCATTGCAGCATCAACTTCTCTTCTAGTCACAACAGTATGGTTATTTTGTTCGAGATGGCCTACTGAGACTAATTTTGTAAATTCCCATAGCCAGTTTTAAGTGTATATTTTAAACATATCTAAAAATATATTTTAATTTTATTTCATCACCATTTTATGGATATTTTGTTACTAATAGCAATGAACATGGTATACAAATGAATGAGGATCAACGCGGTTTTTATTTTACAAGCTTTTATTTAACTTGCAATGTAAGTAAGTATGTAAGTATGTATGTTCGGGTGGAATCTTGCAACTCAATTTTGAAGCAGATATCTTTAACCGATTGAGCTGAAATTTTGTATACACGTTTAGTTTAGATGACAATGCATGGTTAACTGTGTGACGTCATTCTAAATCCAAGATGGCGGCATACCCAAGATGGCGGACCAATTATTTATGCACCCCTACAATATGGGTATCAAATAAAAGGCCTTGCTAAGAATAACTTGAAAAATAAAATGGTGTCACTATTAATCCAATATGGCGTACTTCTAAAGCTTGAAAATCAATTTTGAAGTAGATATCTTTAACTGATTGAGCTGAAATTTTGTATACACACACAGTTTGGATGAAAATGCATAAATAACTGTGTGACGTCATTCTAAATCCAAGATGGCGGCATACCCAAGATGGCGGACCAATTATTTTAAATGCACTCCTACAATATGGGTATCAAATAAAAGGCCTTGCTAAGAATAACTTGAAAAATAAAATGGTGTCACTATTAATCCAATATGGCGTACTTCTAAAGCCAAAAAATCAAATTTTAAGTAGATATCTTTAACCGATTGAGATGAAATTCTGTAAGTATAGACGTTCCAGACGTTTAATTTACTTGTTTATCTACTTTTGTAGATAAACAAGTAAATTAAATAATTTACACAAGTAAATCTCGCGACAATTTTTTATGTCATATAAATTGTGTAAAATGTGAAATAACGTTATAAGTAAAAGTTTTAGTGTAAAAGTTTATTTTTTCTTTTTAGCTAATAAATAAAAGCTTGTTTTTAAAAAGGTTTCTTTACATTTAATTTATTAGTTTTGAATGTAGAATTATAGTGCGTCAAAAATCCTGAACGTTTGTGTAATTAGTTTTCTATACGACCAAAAATGAGTGAATAGCGTAAATATTGCCAAGACAAAACCATATATTATGGCTCGTACTGTCAAAAAGTTATCATATATCATGTAGAGTCAAGCTTCTAACTCTACATCCCCTGACTTCACAAACTATAAATTGTAACGTAGCCATCTGCCTAGTCGTGCTGAACTTTTCTACACTGCCACCTTGACTATCTTTTCCCCTTGTGCTAGATAAATTATTGTAGAACTGGAGCGCCTCAAAATCCTTAGGTCTCAATTAGATTTTTCAATAGAAAAGGATGATGACGAATTTGATCGGTGCGTTTCAGGAACAACCTTGTGGGTAAAAGAATCTGACTACCGGATTCTTATGGCTGGTGGGACAGAACTTTGGACCTGATTTGATCGTTGCTGACGGTTGACTTCTTCGCTGCATCGCTTGGACCCTGGGAGACTGAGAAGAGTGCGGTATTTCTAGACCCTGAATAGTGGGCCTTTTATGACCAAGACAACCTTAAACTATTTTTTTTCCTAGATAGATTGATTGATAGATCGTTTTTTAGACACAAAAACCACATAGCACATAATATAAAAATCAACAATCGTAGAGAGACCAAACCAATAACAAAATTGAGTAGAATGTACATGTGTGCTGCAGTGCCTAAAAGGGTCAAGGCTCAGTGGGTATTTTTGCCCTAAAAGGACAAAAAACTGATTTTCAGCCATCATTATAAGGAGAGAGACGAGGGCTAGGCCATGAAAATTAGGGTATAGAACCAGGAAATCCCGGTACCGAAAATCCCGGGAATTCCCGGTTCTTTACACTGGTAAAAGAACCGGGAAATGATAATACAAGAACCGGGATTTTCGGTACTATCGGGAATTATACAAATCGTCAATTGTCATCATTAAAAACAGTATAAAACTCAGTTTTTTATTGTAATCAGCTGAAATTTATAGGTACAGTAAGCTCTTTGTCAAGCTATACTGATTGGACTTTGGACCGTTCTTACGACGCTCGTAATAGCGGCGGTTTTCATAGTGCAAATGTAAAGCTTGAATGGGAGCTTACTGTACCTCTATAGTTATACGGACAAAGCCTACTCAGATCAGATTCCTATTAATCTCATAAGAGTACTTTCATTGTCATCAAGTCTGATTTTAACTAGATTTTATTTAATATTAAATTTAACTGTTACTAAGGGCTGATTGTTGTCATTAATCTCATTTATTTCACTTGGGATGTAATTCAAGTTCAGGATTTGAATTGGTTAGTTATTTTATCAATAAACCAAATATCAGAAATTGTAGTAAGCTAGCCAATTCAAATTCTGAACTTGAATTACATATCCCAAGTGAAATAAATGCATTGCATAAATAATTGTCTCTAAATTATTAGTCTGAACTTGGCATCAAATATCAATTCTTTTGTCCGCGAAGACAACAACAATGCATATCCTATACCGGGTATAAGTAACGGTATCCCTTTTTCTTTTAACAGTGAGTTCAGACCAATGTTAATATTTGTTTACCGATGTTTTTTCCCGGAAAAGCTTTGAAAGCGAAAAAAGGAGTTTTCATTTTTAATTTTTATTAATGTTTCGTAATGAATGGCGCGCCGGCATCATTTTTGTTCCCGGCATAATTTTGTGGTGTAATATAACTAAGTTAACGTTTACAAATCATATTCTGTCAAAAAAACATAATAAATACACAAAAAATTAACTTCGCAATGTAAATCGTATAAAATTTCCATTATACCGCGCGGAATCAGCTGTTTGGGTCATCGAACGTCAACGCACCGGTCTCACACCGATTTACATTGCGAAGTTAATTTTTTGTGTATTTATTATGTTTTTTTGACAGAATATGATTTGTAAACGTTAACTTAGTTATATTACACCACAAAATTATGGAGAAAACAAAGAGAAAAAAATCGGAAAATTTATGAATTTTCCGGGAGAATATTTCTGTGATGATTATCAAATTAGGATCATGGTCTGAGCTCACTGTTAAAAGAAAAGGGACACCGTCACTTATACCCTGTATATTGAACTTGGCTTTACTGTCACATTAATGTTTTTGATGGAATATCATTACTTTTTGTGCTTGATTAGTAATGATTAGTATTCATCAGATTATTGCACAGCATAAGGGCACTCGCGCTTAATAAGCGCGACTGTCCTTTTTATTACTTTGTTTATAAAAAGTAATTATTTTCAGTTTTCAGGTTATTTCATTTATATATGCCTTAAAAAATGCTGTTTTAATGTAATATATAAATAATTGATTGAGCTACATTTATGAAATTTTAGATTCTAGACAAGGTAAATGACTTTAATAAATGTGCCAAAATTATGTATGTAGATTAAATAGGTTTCGAGTTGTGAAGGGGTCAAAAGTAGCTCGAAATGATTGTATATGTAATATTATTAGTTATTGATATTAATTATCAATAATTTTCAGTGTCCAGATTTTTTCCTTTATACATATACGCGTATTAGTCTACCTTTATGCCAAATATCAAGTTTCTAGGTCATTTGAAAGTGGGTTACGTTTTTGATCTGTAAGTCAGTGAGTTAGTCATATAAATGCTGGTTTTTAAACGTTACTATATCAGTTACTATTTGAGCTATATTTACGAAATTTTGGATTCTAGATAAGCTAAGAGACTTTAACAAAGATAAGAAATTTCATGTTTGTGGGTTAAATAGGTTTCGAGTTGTCAAAGGGTCAAAAGTAGCGCGAATTTGGTTCGTGTAACCGTGCCTCTGCACTGAGAAACATAAAACATGCAATATTTTACAACTTGTTGTATGATACAAATCTCAAAATTTGTTGTGTATTCTTTTGCATTCGCACTGCCGAAAATCGTGTTGGATTCGGAACAAATAATAAGATTTGTTGCAGATTGCGTTAGGATCACCTCAAAACTTGTTGTCTGTCAACGTTTTTTATGAATTTGTCAACGATTGCGTTCGCACTTTCGGCTGTTAAAGACTTCATACATGTTTTGCAACATGTTGGGGTGTTGACAATGGAAACGCATTTCTAAACATTGACAGAAACATGTTACATCAAAATTTAGGTATGGTTGAAAAAATCCCGAAAGTACCGAAAATCCCGGGAAATCCCGGTTCTAGCATAGTCAGGTACCGGAAATCCCGGTTCCTTGAAACATACCCGGTTCTCTATACACTAATGAAAATGTAATACATTAGAATTACAAGAAAGAGAGAGTATAGGTATACTACAGGTTGGAGACGACTAAGAAAATTGATTTTAAAATTTAGAAGTGTGGTAAATACAGCTCAAAATAAACCTAAATAAGTGTAAAACAATCATAAAATAAATAATAGTAATCGGTACTAATAATAAGAGTACAATAATAATATATAACCAATAATAATAAAATAATACTATACCCAGGTCCTATTATAAGCAGTAATTCCGTTCTTATAATATTAAATTCAAGTTTTGACGCCCGAATAGATAAATTTTTAACTTATTTTTACACAATATTATGATTCCTTATGGGCGACGGTAGGTCATTCCAACATTTAGTTGCCTGGAATCGAAAACTGCCTCTTAAAGCTGCGATTCGGTGGGTATGCCCCGCAAGGTGATTCCGCGCAAGTCTAGGGCCATATCTGATAGATGAGGATGTGTAAACACGAGTTTTTTTAAGATTAACATACAGGCAGAATCCAAAAACGGCGAAATATGACTCTTTGGCGGCACATCGAAACAAAACCTACAACAAGCGTCCTGGACCCGCTGAATTAGCCTCTACGAACGCGACAATAGGCCATACACCACGTCACCATAATTAAGCATTGACAGAACCAGGGCCTCGCAAAGAGTAATACGAGCCTTTTCACATAAATACACATTGTAAAAAATTAATAATATGTGAAATTAATTAAGATAAATACAGTGATTGCAGTAAGTATACTACTAGTGTAATCATTAGGCACAAATGTTTGCAAGTCCGTACGAAGAAAAGTTTTCAAGATTTGCCTAAATGAAAATCTAGGTCATCGACGACTATCAAATTTTAAATTGGAAATCTTCATTGTGTTATATTAACGCATAAAATTGGGCAAATTATGTGTTATTTTTACAAATAAAGCACGCAATTTAAATATAAATTCATTTCATTCATATAAATTCCATCATTGGAAGTTGCGGTCACTGACTGAGTTTCTTCACTAAAACCGGGGAAGTATTGTATTTAGTACTAACTACTTTATAACCGTAATATAATTAGGTACTCAACACAAACCTCACATTAAGTGAGACACGTCCAATAACACACCTTGGCTAAGTTGTGTTTCTCTTTTTCTTAACTTGACATAAAGTGGAAGTTAATGTTGAGACTTGTCAACGCCTATAGCCTCAGACACAGTACCTACTACGCTACACTACACAAAAGTTTGCTTTGCTAAGTATGTGTACCATTAACCTCTTATTTAAAATACATGTTAATTCCATCATAATCTAAAATATTAGAGATTTTGTTGTAAGGTTAAATTTGTGTCCCAATCCTCTTGAGCATTGTGAAACCAGTTATAAAATTAATTTGTGTTTAATTAGTGCCTGTAATCACCGTTTTCAAAAAAAATATTAAAAAAAAATGATTAATGTTAACTTAAAATTATTCATCTTACTCTAAAGTTTTAGTAAGTTGCCAAACAGAGCTCATTATTCAATCGTGACGTGTTTACAATGTAATGCAACACGCTTGTTATTGTTACAGATTTCGCAACGTGATGATGATCTCAGTTGGCCACCTGGGCTGGCTTCTGCGAATTATGTATACAAAACAATTTCATAATATTATGATTGTGTTCGTAAAGTACAATGAAATATTAAATGTTGTTAATACTTTGAATACATCTCGTTTCATTTTAATTTTCTTACAGTAAGACTTAGGTACATATAAAATCATCAAGTAATGAAAGTAAATACATAATTGACTTCAATAGTAAATATATATATATATTAATGCGCATTAATTATGAAGTCGAATACAATTTTATAAGAACATAATTAACCTTTTTCTTCATATCTTGATAGACATTATCTTAATCACTTATTCTTAATTTATCAATATACCTAGCATAAAACTTATATAATATTCATCTAGAACGTACTTAATAACTAGGTAATAAAGACATAATATATTACCTACTAGAGAGATATAATAGACGGGAGAGCCATAATATATTACTAGAGAGGAGAGCTCTCCTTAATAAAAAAAATGTATTATCGTGATTAACACATAATAAGTTTAGTCATTTCTTGTATATAATTTAGTACGATTTTTGTGTACTACATCTATCTTATTTCCCTTCGAAATTTTTACATTTGTTCCTAAATCCTCTAATACGATATACGGCCCTAAGTATATAGGTTTTGTCTTGTCATTCGTTTCGTTTTTAATTAATATCAATTCGCCTTGTTGATAAAATTGCGGTCTAATGAACTCATCGTATTTTTCTTTTCGTAATCGTTTCTGTGATATTAAATTTTCTCTGGCGTGATTGTGTGCTATTTTTAATTTATATTTTAATTCTTGCGCGTAATCATCTATGTTATATAATGGTTCTAAAGTGCTGTCTGTAATCGAAGATGGAAGATTACATTGTTTCCCGAAAATTAGTTCGAATGGTGTGTAGTTTGTTTGTGTGTGTACTGTTGTGTTGAATGCAAAAGACCAATAGGGTAACCATCTCGCCCAATCGGACGGAGAATTTTCTGTTTGGATTCTCAAAAATGCTCTTAAGTTTTTGTGTGTATTTTCTAATGCGCCGATTGTTTCGTGTCTATACGCTGTGGAGTGAAGTTTTTCTATACCTAATAATTTGCAGATTTCTGTCATTGTTGAGCTTAGAAATTCTGTTCCGCGGTCTGAAACGATACATTTTGGGATTCCGTATATTAATATAAAATTATTTACCAATGAGCGTGCTACTGTGATCGTATCTTTAGATTGAATTGGGAACGCATTTACGTATTTTGACATTTCGCATTGGATTGTTAAAATATAATTGTATTCATTTTCATCTTTTGTCATTGGCCCAACTAAATCGAGATAAATTTTTTCCATCGGCTTGTATGCCGTTGTTGTGATCTCTAAGGGCTGTTTCACACTTTTGGAGTGTTTCATAAATTGACATTTTTTACATTTTGATACAAATTCATATACATCTTTATCTAATTTACTCCATGTATATTTACGTTTTATACTATTCGTCATGCGTCTCACACCTGCGTGTGCGCTTGTAGGTAATAAATGATAATCATTTAATATTTTTGACTTTTCTTTTTCGTCTATTATTCTTTTTACCTTTGACAAAATATTTATTCGTGGTCCTTCCCACTTTTTCCTTTTACTTATTTCCTCTTTTATATCTTTGATAAATTCTATTTTATCTTCCTCTTTTATAACATTTATATGTTTAATATTTAATTTTTTACAAAATTCTTGTAACATATCAGCAAATTCTGCTCGAGTAAAGTGCTGATTGTAACTTAAGTCTAATAATATAGTATTTTTACTAGGCATGAATAATAAAGATTTGTTTTCATGACTTATTTTATTTTCTTTTTTATATTTATTTATATTCTTTTTTGTTTCAAAAATAAAGTCTACACTATCGATAGGTTTTCGTAATAATTCTGATATTATCGGTATACCGTTATTTATACTGTCATTTCTTTGTTTTTCGTCACATCGTTTTCGCAGTATTTCAGATTTGTCAGAGCTCATCGAATCTGAACTACTTTGAGAACTATGTCCGTCATCTAATAGTCTTTTTTGTCTCCTTGTCATTACATTGCAAGTGTCATTTTCTGACATATTTTTTAAGTCGTCTGATGTTATCACTATCCTACTTAAACTGTCTGCTACGACATTAGTAGATCCTTTTATATATATTATATCGAAATCAAATTCCTCTAACTCTAGTCTATATTTTAGCAATCTACTTTCTGGATTTTTCATTTTAAATAAACTTACTAATGGACGATGATCTGTTTGTATTTGGAACTTTTTACCTATCAAATAAACTCTAAAATATTTTACGTTCCACACTATGCTTAATAATTCTTTATGTATTGTCGGATAGTTTTTTTCTGCTTTATTTAATGGTCTGCTAGTGTAAGCTATAGGTTTCATATTTTTATTCATTAATACGCTAGCTATAGACAATTGACTCGCGTCAGTCTGAAGTATAAAATAGTTGTCTTCACTAAAATTAGGATATTCTAGTAATGGTGGTTGTGTTAACTTTTCTTTTAATAATTCGAATGATTTTTGACATTCTTTTGACCAGTTAAATTTAACGTGTTTTCTGCATAAATTATTTAATGGTATTGTTATTGTAGCAAAATTTTCAATAAATTTTCTATAATAATTACAAAATGCTACGAATCTCCTAACTTCGTCAGAATTCTTCGGAACTGGGAAGTTTTCTACCACAGTAGTTTTACTAGGGTCCGGTAATACTCCTTTATCTGTGATTAAGTGACCTAAATATACTACCTCTCTTTTTAAAAAATCGCATTTTTGCGGATTGAGTTTTAAGTTTGTCTTTCTAAATCTTTCAAAAATTTCTATTAAGTTTTTATTGTGTTTTTCTAAACTGCTGCCCATGCAAATTATATCGTCGCAGTAAATTAAACATTTATCTTGAGATATCCCAGATAGGGCTATCGACATAAGTCTGCTGAAGGCAGAAGGACTTATCTTTAAACCTTGAGGTAGCCTGACCATTCTATACTGTTTTGAGTTTGCTGAAAATGATGTTATGTCTCTACTATTCTCATCTAATAGACATTGGTAGAAGCCATTTGATAGGTCCATTTTTGTGAAATATATTGCTCCTGACAAAGAGTCTATTATATCGCTTATGTTCGGTATTGGAAATGATAAATTTTCGATTGATTCATTTACTTTCTTAAGGTCTATTACAAGTCTATATGATTTTGTTCCGTCATCATTAGGTTTTTTCTTTACTAATAAAATTGGTGAGTTCCACGCACTTGAAGTTTCTTCTATTATATTTTGTTCTAACATTTTATTTATTTGGTTGTCTACTTCTTTTCTTAATGATATAGGTATTCTGTATGGTTTCGAATGTACTGGTTGAATATTAGGTTTTAATTGTATTGATTGAGTTCCTATATTTGTGTACGATAACTTATCTCCCTCTAAATAAAAAATATCCGCGTATTTACTACAAATTTTTTCTATTGTTTCTTTATCATTTCCTTTTAAATGTTTTAATTTAATTTTATTCAAAACTTGTTGGGCTCTCGTACTGTTATTATTTACTTCTCCAAAATTACAATATGTGTAATTACTTAATGGCTCTAATGTTGTGTTAAAGTTTTCCAAAATTACTTCCGTTTCATTTGTATTCAGAAATGTTATTAATAATTTTCCGTTCCTTATTTTCACTATTTGACTCGCTACATGTAAACCCGGCTTTATTTCATTAGTGCCTAACAAGTAATCATAATGCTCATTGTGTTCGTTACTTGGAATTGAGCATGCGATAACCGTTTCGCAACGCGGTGGTATACACTGACGATTTAAAGTTATCAAAGGTGTTTCATTGTTACATTGTAATGTCTTTGTTCTTGGTATAACTTTGTTATGACTCACTGTTTTCGACGAATTGCAATAAGCGTTCGTGTGGACTTTAAGATTATACTGACCCTTTATTGTTCGTAATGTAATTGTATTTGATGAAAAGTTTATTATTGAAATATATTTATTTATGAAATCTAACCCTAAAATTCCGTCATAACCGTTCGGTAATGTTGTAACTATGTGAAAATTCTGTATCATATAAATCTTAGTATTTGGAATATATAGGTTTATATATTGACTTCCTAATGTTTTTATTATTCCGCCTATTCCGTGTACGTCCGTTGAATTATTATTATTAATATTTTGAATTCTTATTACACTTTGTTTTAATAATGAGATATTTGCACCGGTATCGACTAAAAATGTTTTTATTTTATTATGTAAATATAATTTTATCGTAAATTTTGAGTTCGTATTGCAGATAAAATAACTTTTTTTTGGTTTAGGGACGAAAACATTTTGATGTTGATGGTATTGGTTCCGCAGCTTCTATCGCGTTCGTGTGGTTATAACCGCGTCCTCTATATATATGTCCTCTATAATTATATCTGCCTCTGGAATTACGAAATTGGTTTTGTACGTTATTGTATCTTAAATTCCGCGCATTATAATTTCCTCTATGCTGATATCGCGCGTCCCTATTATATTAGTTAGTCACGGTCGGATTGTTTGTCTGTCCGTATTGTCCGTGACCTCTCTGGTAATAATATCCTCTATGACCTCGTGACCTATTACCCATACTAAAACCTCTGTTATTACCCCTAAAATTCATAGCCGACCTGTCCGCGTTTTCTGTTCTTCTTGCATTTATTTCTACATCTTCTTCGATCGCGGCTCGAACTGCATCTTTCAAGCTATCATAGTTCCGTGCTGAAATTATTGTGGCTATCTGTCTGTTCCGTAATCCGTTGATGAATTGTCGGATTGCGTATTTTTCATTAACCGGCCTTAGTACCTTTTCCATAGACTCGTCCGAGTTCGTTTGTGAGATTGTCAATTCCGAGAATAACGTTTCCAAACGGTTACCTAATTGTGCTATTGTACCATCACGTTGATTCGTATTTTGCATTTGTGTCATAATGGATGTTGGGTTTTTCCTAATTAATAAATATTTTTTTATATCAGAAATAAGTGTATTTAATGAGTCATATTTTTGATTTAGTTTTAATTGAGCACATTTATCTAATCGAGTTTTTAATATGAAATTAATTAAATATTTTTCATGTGTTGGTTCTATGCAACTTAACAATAATTCTGATGTATTTATTAATTTTTGTATTGTTTCCTGTTTTCCATCTAAAATAGGTAATAATGAATTGGCCGTTTTTAAGTCGAAATTTTCCATTCTTATATCTTTGCTTGTATTTGCGGTTTGGTCAAAATTAGGTTCTTCAGTTTCTATTAAACAATATTTTTGAATCTTTTCGTAGTGTTCTCTTATTAATTTGGCAAGTGTTATTGATTTTAAACTAAGTAGTTTGTCACCTACGGTCTGTACTATATCGTCAAATTGTTTTACTAATGATTTTGCTTCTTCTAATTTTCTTAAAACGTATTCTTGTCTTTCAAATCTTTTACTACCCAATTTTCGTAAATCAACTCTAATTCCCGAAATTTGTGATTCTATACTTTCTATACCTAATTCTAAATCTTCCATAGCCTGAAATGAACATTACAAGGTTATAATTATTCACAATTTTTCCATTATATAATAATATAACGTGTTGCACAATTATATCGTTATACAATAAAAATGCGACACAAGCTCTTTGGCTTGGCCGTCTTTATTTAAATAGATACTTTTATATATATATATGGGGCACGTACCTGTCCCTTGAAGAGGTAAGGTAGTTAAAGCAATGTGTCCCGGTTCGCTAGTAATCTTCAATTACAAAGTCAATTCATCAATTAATAATAAAATATTGGTTAAATAATTAACCATAATTCATTTAAGTATGTAAAGAGTTTTAATACATACTTCAAATACTCGTAACTTTCACTTTCACTTTTTATTCTTCTAATAAAGCTCCTTCATTTATCGTCCTGCTTCGGGACTCGAACTTCTCCCGGCTGCGACTTTCCTTTGTCACCAACAACCTCCCGGCAGCCTGCGACTCAGCAAAAAAAATTCTTCTTAATCTTGATATTTATTTTTCTGTATACTTCATATTTTATTAATCTTGCTATTTATTCTTCTTTCTTATATTTCCATTTTCTTCAGAGTTCGTCGTTATTCGTTCTCAATTGTCTTCGCAATGTATGAATTTCCACTTGTCTGTTTATATGCCGCTGGTATATTTTTCTACACACATGTATGAGAATAATTGTCAAGGCGATGCAGATTACTAATAGAATTGTAATTAGCAAGTATTCGTTAGTCGTCGTGATCTTTATTTCGTTTATAAGTTCATTTTTGAGTTCTGTTTCAAAATTATTTTCGACTGGATTTACTGCCACTGTTATTGGCATTTTCACTGATCACTATTAATTTAAAAATTTTCACTTCATGAAGAATAAATTTTAGTCCGTAATTATGTTCATTTTGGTTTGATGTTGTTTTCTAGTGATTTTAGTCTGAGTGGCGCGGGCGCGCGCGTGCGCGCTACGGCGACGACGCTCCGCAGCCCACTCCCGCGCACACTGTCACGTTTGGCAGGGTCGCCATCTGATGTTGGGCTTAGGGGAGATCAATGAAACCCGTGTGTTTGCGTTGAGAGTAACTTTACTACTACCGCCCCAGCTACATGGATTGCTTATATACTACACACTTATTATTATTATTTTTTTTGATCTTGGAATATAGTGTCCACTTTTCTATAATATTATCTTTGTCTGATCTTTTTTTTCTAACCTTTTCTACTACTGCCCCTTGATATTCTTCATCAATTTCATACTAAAGAGTTTTTGTGTTTTTTTAGGTTTTGTACATACTTCTTCTTGGGCTTAAAAATGTTGAGCCGGAAAGCCGCTGCCCTTAGTACTGAGGCCATACTCAAGCAAGTCTTGCACGAGCTCAAAGTAACCAAAGACTCCTATGATCAATTGTTGAGAGAAAGGGATGAAAGTTAAGTGTTAAGTTTGTGTTTACAACAAAGAGGTGGACACTTTGAACATCTTATGCATTAGCAGACATTTTGTAACTGAATGTTAGTATTTTGAAGAAATAATTTTGATGTAAAATAATATAATTAAAGGCGTCAGGCGTCATTTTTCGGAAGTCCATTACTAATTGTTGCTCGATCGAAATGAACTAGCTCGATTTTAGGTAAACGAGGCGGGGCGCCGCGTTCCGAACCGTTTTTTATTTCGCTATGTTTTGACGGTTTCGAACACGAATTATCACACTTTTGAAAGATGCCTTTTATCTCGAAATAAAGATCATCGAACGCATGTACTTCTTGATTACTAATCGTATAACTCGGGTCAAGTTTTAATTCTAACGCGGAAATCTCATCGACTGTTTTTTCAAATAAATCCCGAG
This sequence comes from Schoenobius gigantellus, assembly GCA_963935595.1. Lineage (NCBI taxonomy): Eukaryota > Metazoa > Arthropoda > Insecta > Lepidoptera > Crambidae > Schoenobius > Schoenobius gigantellus. Next base: position 33,767,228 of record OZ012542.1, read on the forward strand.
TGGACTCGAGGTCATTGACCCGCACGGACAATTTGTTAAATTCTAAAGTATTCTCCTCCACAGCCTTAGCTAAATCGTAAAATTGTTGAACACGCCTAAAATATCGCTCCTTTCGACTAATTAGTGTATTTAGTTTTATTTGAAGGTCAGACAAGGGAGCCATTTTAAATTTTGTGAAAATAAAAACTCCTGTTTACCGCGACCAAAAAATACACTAAACTGAGTCGTAAAAATATATAATACGTTAGAAATAGATAAATATATATAGGTATTTGACTACGTACTTAACTAATATTGCAACAAATAGAACTATTGAATGAATATTTGTGCAATAATGTTTTGACCGCAAATGGCGGTAGAATGCTTACGACGCGTAGGTCAAGTAATGAATTAATGTGAAATAATATGTATTATCTATTCTGATAACCAATATCCGGCTCGAAGGACCAAAATATGTTGCGTAAACAAAACTGTTGATATTTTAAATTAGATTTACACCCAAAACAAAATCAAAGCCGACTAGAAGGGGTAGGTACTTACAGGAGATTTCTGTTGACATCGATTTGAACTTGTAAATCTTCTGTCCCGGGGCACTGATCTGATGATTTGAAGGTGTAATTGGAAGCACAGACACACAGCACTAGGTTTTATCGAATGTTCAGGGTTATTGATTAGTTATTAATTTTCGTGATGTTGCGCGCCCGTCCGCGATACATCGACTTTTTATTTATTGTTGCGGAGAAAGGGGGGAGGAGGGAGAGGATGAGTTTCACAGCAGGATAACAGATGGCGTTGTAGAAAGGAATTCTAGTCGGTTCCCTAACAAGGAGTAGGTATATAACAACCAACTACCGACCCAGTTAGTTATAAAGAAGCATCAGAAGGAATGGAGGGGAGGTGAGACTGTTCTGGCTGAGGGCACACGTGGGCACAGCGGGAAATGAAAGGGCGGATGAACTGTCCAAAACAGCGGCTCGGGCAGTAAACGGGACACCAGACTACGGCGAGGTTCCCGTGTCATACGTGAAGAGGAAAATAAGAGGAGTCGGACCGAATATGGCAAGACCGTTACTCAACCTCGACCACAGGAGAGGTAACCAGGTGTTTCTTTCCGGATCAGGTCAAGGCATACGCCTGGGTCCGGAAGGAGAGACCTTCGCCCTAGTACAAGTCTTCACGGGGCACGGGGGCTTCGGAGAATATCTGCACCGATTCAGACTCAAGGATCACCCGCATTGTGAATGCGATCCTGCGGAGATTGAATCGGTGTGGCATCTGATCCTGGACTGTCCCAGGTTTGCCAGAGCTCGCTTTGAAATAGAAAATAAACTGGATGGGTTAGTGTTAAAAAAGGACACCATCCATGCTCTGCTGCTGAACAATAAAACCAAAGACATCACCCTAAAGTTCCTGGAAGCAGTGGCAGAAGTGGCCATAAGAAGGAACAAGAATTGTACACCACCAGCGCATGGAACTGAGGAAACTAGAGTAAACGCAGAGCCAAACAGAGTTCCCCGTGTGGCGCCAACAATAACGCGGGATCGCTGGTTGAGTGGCGGAGAAAGGGGGAAAATAGGCCTTATCAAAAGGTGTGTGGCGGTCTTCATGGATAGCCCAAGAGAGAGGATTGGCATCAGTTTTTGCATGTCAGGAACGAGGAAGCACGTAGCCATATCACCAGGCTTAGCAGTACTGCTCAAAGGCAGCACCACCAGGGCGACCATCAAGAAAAAAGTTTTCGATGCAATGCCGGAGATAATGCTTGCCGGACAAAAATGCAGGATCGTGCATGCCAGAAATAAGTCCATCCTACTCTTAAACTGGGACATGGACGATAAGTCGCCCTTCATAAAAGCTGGGGAATTGCTGTCATGCTTTGAAGGAGACCCGAGAGTCATCAGCGTGGACGTCATGAAGGTGGGCTTCGAGAAAGGGAACGTGTCGGATTACACTCCTTTGCTGGAGTCCGCCCGAAAACACGAAATAATAGTGTACGAAGGAAGAGGCGAAAACCTCGATTTTTTACTCAAACATCGAGAGCAGACTCCACGCGACGACCAGATGGAATGCGGCTCAGCAAGGGCTCAAAGGCGGCATGAGGAGGCGGTGCAGGAGGAACATGAAAGGGGACACCTCCAATCTCAAAGGCCATCCCCGACAGACGACCTCGTCAGGGGAATATGTGCCGCCCTGGGCCACGTCCATCCTCGGAAGCTAGGGTGCGTGACAGCAAAGAACACGGACCCCAAAAATAAGGCACCCTCCCTACATAAAACCACAAAGTCCACACTAGCTGACATGGGTAGGGTGAGACCGCCGCCAAGACTAACATCAGACCGAGACGGAGACGACCTAGTCAACGCCTACCTGGAGTATGTGGAGACACTACGGGCGACATTACAGGTAAAACACACCACCTGCAGCAGGATAATTGAAACATTTCAAGCAAACGCCCGAGTGTTGCTGCGAGAGCTTCTAGACGGGGCGAGGGCTGTGGTCTACGACAACAACTCCGGGACGGTGCTGGCGGGGAATCACCCCATAACTGAGGGACAGATGGCGGCGTACAGTGGCACGTCGGGAATGGTGCTGGTGGATCAAGAAGCGACAGAACAAAGAGGAGCCTTCACATTCTATGCACCAGTCGATGACCCAATAGTGGTGATTGCTAAGTGCACTCGCTTCATGCTGGAGAACCGGATTCTGGAAACGGCGAAAAACGTAACTGGAACCTGGATCTCAGAGCCATGGGGTAAGTTGGCAATCAGGTGGGTGGACGGGGTGCCGGGGTGTGGGAAGACCACATGGCTCCTTAAGAACTTCCAAATTAAGGAAGACTTGATCATCACCAGCACGGGGATGGATTTGGCACTGGAGTTAAACTTAACTCCAGTGCCAAATCCATCCCTCTTGTGCACTCTTTCTCATCTTGAGTGAAGGTCAGGAAGAGAGTATTGGGGTCGCACTTTCTTCTGTGGCTGCTCACGATCCATGAAGCTCAGGGGCTAACGTACGACCACGTGGTTGTGCTCAGAGGAGCGGAACCAAAGAATCCAGTTCACGACAGCGTTCCTCATGCGGTGGTCGCCATAACAAGGCACACGGTGACCTGCACCTATTACTACCGGGAGCTGAAGGAGGATGACGCCATTAGACGCCTCGTTGCCTTTTCTAGCACGGCAACGGATCATGAGGTCGTCAATTACAATGAAAAAATGGCTGTCAGAGCTCAGATATGCGCAGCGACTTAGATGCGGAAACGAACCACCTCACCCCGAATCCCTCTTTGGTAGTCCCTCTAGCATTAACCTGGGCTAAGCCATAAGTTAAAAAAAAAAAAAAAATGCTACAAACATATGGACATAGTTAAGTTAATAGTTAAGAACACATATAAAAATATTGAATATGTACAGCCGGCTCCGAGAGTGGATAGCAATCTTTTAGCAAATTTGGTGCCATGTCACACCAACTATTCATTTTATTTAGTATGGTTACATTACACCTATATTTCATTGTTAATGGTTGGTGTGACATGGAACTAAAATGTTTGTCTACTTTTTGAGTCGGCTGTACAAACAAATTAATAATAATAAAAATACAACATATATAATATATTTTAATGTTAAAATATAATGTAATATATAATTAGTATATTAAAACATAATAGTATGTTAAAACATAATATAAATAATAACAAAAATCTGTAATATGTAAGTATACAATGTAATAGGAATATAATAGGTATGTATGAGTATAAATATATATATATGATGTATAAGCGTGTGTGTATTATATATAAACATGTAGGATAGTTACACTTTAGGTGATGCGCAACTCACCCTAGATATAGAGTAGAGTAGTCGGACTTATTAAGTTTAAAAAAAAAAAAGATCAAAACGAAAATACAGCCTTAAAAGGGCACGGACCACGAGTCTGTGGTGATATAATTATATAAAAAAAAAAAAAAACCAACTACCGACATTTTTTGTCGGAAATTTTGCTATATACCTACTCCTTAACAATTAGTAGAATAATAAATAATTTTAATAAACTGGTGTATTATTTATAAACACAAATAAACGCCTACTTAGAAGAGTAATTTTGGCGAGTCCGGATGGCCTTAGTGTCATAGTTAATAGGAAATGTTGTGATTGAGTAATAAATGTGCTGTTTTCACCATTAAATAGCTGATACGATGTAGATTATCTTGAAAGAAATAAATAAAAAGAATTACATAAAGGGGGTGTTTTATTGAGAAATTTTACAATTACTGTAAAAATAAGAAAAAAACAGTTTTTCGATCAAAACATACCTTAATTATTAATCAAGATAATCTTTTTTCTCCTAAAATGTTATAATTTCTTATGAAATTTTGCCCTGCTATTTCCAATCAGTAATAAGTCACTTTCATTGTGATTGATCGTTTAGTTTTAAAGTTATAACGGCTTGTTTACAAGGAGGTTATCGTAGCAAAGAAAGATTTTATAAAAAAAAATAACATTTATTTTTTATTTTTTTTGTTATTTTTTCCATCTATAAAATTAAGCATAGTATACCCAATTTCAATATGTAAACTTTATGAAAAGAAGAAACAGTCGATATTTCTCATACAAAATTACAAACTTTAATTAATTTTTACAAATAAACTATAAATTTCCAAAACGTAAAACTTCACAAATGTACATAAAAAAATATAGTCTTTCCGATGATAAGCATCTGAATCACCAAATCGTGGGTTGTTAATCTAAAGGTGAGCCGAAGGTGTTCAATTGTAAATCAATTCAATTGCTATCAGTAATGAACGAGTAACAAATATGATTAGTAGAAATAGAAAATGCAGTCAAAAATATAAAAAAAATTTGCATTTATTAAATTACTTATCAATGAAAAATAAAAATAATATTAAAGCAATGTAAAAAACATACATACCTCAAACTCTTTGACCATAAACTTTATTTCTCCATTAAGAAAGGGGCGATGATCGAATAATCTAGCCCACGCTTCTCCAATTTCTGAAAAAAAAAATGCCATGTATATGATAGTACCTACCTACTACACACCAACTCATGAACCATTTTTAAAATCGACCCAAGTTGCGATTAAGTTCAAGTTTTGGGTCTCTGCAGGGCAGAAACTTTATGATAAAAGTCCTTCAACTTTGGGACTTCATCACGCTATGGTAGTTTTATGCTGGCTCCAAACTATCGTCCAACACTCCAACATTGACACCAACATCGTCCAACTCACGATCGATCAAACAGACTCTCCACACATCAATAGGCCACTAGCCAACCTTATTCACTATGGAGGACGTCGAACTGATAGGTGCTTCTGCGCTATACCTAATGAGTGCATGTAATTATTTTTTACAAGTGTATAGCCGACGTAAAACAAAAAAACCTTCCATAAACAAATATGCAAACCACGAAGGTTCATATGTCATTTATTCCAGCACCTGACACTATAGATGGCTACTTCTTCCTAGCATGCCTGCAATATGCCGTCAATAAGGACTCCTTCTTTTTCCTTAATTCGTCCACTGGTTTATTAAGACTCCGAAATCCTCAACCAAGCATCCTGTAGGGCTATTTTATCTTTGTGACGACGATGCTTCGGATTCCATAGCACAGGTTTGCCTTCATATAACTCCAAAAACAAGAGTACGGTGTCATTACTCCACTCAGCCATGCTAAAGTTTAATCGCAAATTAATTTATAACGGGAGCGCTGCGTGTCAGATATGTCTGCTTCGCCCGAGTAAACAGACAACATTGATGTGTGATGTGTGGAGGGTATGTTCGAGCGAGTTGGCAAACTCCTTTGATCTGGGGACCATTTACCGCCATCGGACCGATCGCGAGCCAACACGAACCAACACCATCCAACATACAGGAACTATCTCTCTACACGTGGAAGGTTGGACGAACAGTTGGTGTTGGACGAATGTTTGGAGCCGGCATTATAAGTACGTATATGACATGAGATGAGTCAAAAATACACAAAATCACACGGAAAATAACTTTCAGGTCCGTGGTCGGCGAAGAACTGAACGAAACGAACACATTCAGTTCTCTCATAAAGTGCATAGGTACATAATTATGGTCACACATTATGTAAATAATATGTCAACAAAATATATTCAATTTACCTTTAATAAACAGATTGTTTATGTATATAAAATATTGACACTTTATATTATTATATTAAAATTTGTGGTATTCAGGGGGGTTATTGTCTAAGAAAAAATCTATCGCGATCGCTTACAATTTGACAGTCGCATCCCATCCATTACTCCTTTATAAAAGGAAGTCGGTACAGAGTCTTATGTTCACGGCGCAATCTCTGTCAAATTAAAAGCGATCGTGATAGATTTTTTTCTTAGACAATAACCCACCAGTTTCTACAAACCTCGTGACAGTTCCGTCATCATTCACAATCACAGACTAACGAGAGATACTACGTATCACCACAGATTAGATAATAGTTACTACGTAACAGATACATCACTCCCATACTTACTTAGATCATTTAACCTAGGGATGCGGTACGCAACAAATCGCAGTGTAAATTTTTCTGCCACTTTTCGCGGGAGGCGAGGTAAACACGCACGCACACTACGAAAATCTAGAATACACTTACAGAGACGTTGTGCCTTATGTTTACGAACGCACACTATGAAAATATTACCCTACAATGAAGAAACACACACACATCGACAATAAAACGTGTATCTGCGCAATCGCCCCACCACAAAGAATTAATGTCCCTAGTGATGTGACACAAAGAATGAGTAACTATTTAGGTCGTCGTGAGTGAATGATTGAAATGTTACAATAAATTGTATTTATATTACTATAGCCTGTTCGGCTAGAGTTGATAAAAATACAATGAAGACAGGATTTCTTACATTAGTACAAAGCGAGGCCCGCTAATTATTATTAAAATGCTTAATCAGTTTTTTGTGTCAAATACAGCAATTTCACTTGCTATTAGCTGATCGACTGAAATAAATATATATTTTCAGTCATAGGCGTAGGTATAATTTATATTTTCAGTTAAAGAAACACAGTAAGCGCTCCGATGCGTAATCATAATTGGTATTTATTTTTCTGTAAAATGAATATAGTTGGTCAGGGAATTTTGAAAAATGGTCAGGGAAGTCAGGAAAAAGTCAGGGAATTTTTTTGAACATTAGCAGTGGACACCATGATAGACTACCTTTTATCCCGATTCCTTAAGTAGTTCCCGAGGGAAAATCCTACTAATATTATAAATGTGAAAATGTGGATGTTTGGATGTTTGTTACTCAATCACGCAAAAACGGCTGAACGAATTCGGATAAAATTTGGATTGCATGTAGCCTTTGATATGGAAAAGAACATAGGCCACCTTTTATCCCGCTTCCTTAAGTAGTTCCCGAGGGAAAATCCTACTAATATTATAAATGTGAAAGTATGGATGTTTGTTACTCAATCACGCAAAAACGGCTAAACGGATTTGGTTGAAATTTGGCATGCATGTAGCCTTTGACATGGAAAAGAACATAGGCTACCTTTTATCTCGATTTCTTAAGTAGTTCCCGAGGGAAAATTGAAAATTGTTTACGAGCTAAGCCGCGAGCAGATATCTTTTTTTTTGGTATGCATGTCACCTATGCTATGGAAAAGGACGTGTAATTTATATTCCTTAATGATCTCTCAAATAGTTCCCGTGGGAAGATTAAAAATTGTTAACGAGCGAAGCTTTAGACCCAATTCTGAAGTCCACGCAGACGAAGTCGCGGGCAGAAGCTAGTAAGTGATATTTTCTTGATATTTTTTTGTTCAATTAAACTCCACTTGAATTTCTATTTTAATATTATATCTGGTTAAACAATGAACAAACTCCGGAGGGAATGAATGATAAATAAAAATATGAATCGGCATCATTCACTCACGTTGTCCCAGCACTACGCAAATGCCCGTGTATTGTGTTGAGCTACCATCGTACCATTGTATTTTTTTATCGTAACGGCATAAAAAATACTTCAAAATTGTAAACAAATGAAACACGGTAATGTATATTTTATACTTGCATGTGATAGGAAACGCCATAATCTCGAAGATTTGATTAGCTGGATCGCCTTTTGCAAGAAGAAACTAGCACAATTAACCATTTTTTGGAGCTGTTAGTGCGACACGAAAACGACACCAAATGGCAGCGGCCGCGCGTCAACTAGTTTTATATAACGTGTATGGTCATATGGTCAGCGTAAATTGGCAGAGGGGTTCGTCCAGCCTTGCCGTCTCCCGTATGAATGCTCTAAGCTCCCATAGAAACGCTCGAATCGCTGTAATAATAATAGCCAAAACCGACAGACAAAAGTCGCTGCAAGAAGAAAAGGTCTCTATGAACGCGCGCCGAGAATCGAGATTCCCGCGTACACCGCGTGATTGCGTCATCGAGCGAAAACTTAAGGGTTGTACAAAGAACATAAACAAAATGGTATACGTAGGATTAATGAAATAAAGGGATTGCAAGGAAAGCCCCTGACTCAAATGTGCTCTAATTTTATAAAATGATAATAATAATAGTTCTTTATTTGCAAAAATATGGTAAAATACATGATTGGTGTTAAATTATACACATTATTTCCCATAATCTACTTCTAAATTGGCAGTGCGCAAATATTTAAAAAAAATTAAATATTACATGTCAAAAAATAAGAGAATAGAATATTATTTTATCGTCATTAATACATTTAAAAAATATAAAAAAAATACAAATTATTAAAAAATTACCAATCCCGCCCGAGGCGAAATTTTTTTTTCATTGATTATATTCATTTGTCAAATTACAAATGATTAAAAAAATTACGAATTATTATGAAAAATACATGACCGATGTTTTTTTCATGTCTGAACTCACGGTTATTCAGTTTTACTAAAATAGAATTAAAATTTTTGAAAAAAAAAATTTTTGGAATAAAAATCGTTTTAGGTGTAAAAATCCCGTTCGTGGTTTTGAAAAGAAAATTATAAATAAAAAAAATAATAAATAAAAAACAAAACGAAATTAAAACCAAATTAATATAATAAACAATAAAACAATAAAATTAAAAAAAAAAACAAAATAATAAAAAACAAATTTATGAAAAAAAAACAAGTTACAAGATTTGATAATAATAGTAAGTCTCGCGTGCGGCGCGGCGGGTGGCGGCGGCCCTCTGCCGGTCGGCGCGCCAGCGCGCTACTTAGCGGTAGGTATTTATAACGCTGCATTGCGCGAGTGACGGGGGCCTGGTATCACAATCACAGCCACAGAACCATGGAACTATTACTCAAACACGAATGAGCTCTTCAAAATAATGTTGTTCAAATTTGGACTTTATTTCTATGTAAATAAAGACTAAAAACTTGAAAGTGCAAAAGTGTGCCGAGAGAGATAGCACTAACTGTACCTTTTATCCCTTTCCCACAGTGTTAGCAACACTGTTGTATATTTTATAATTTAGTAGTTATGAAACAACTATTGGTAGATGAAGATTTTTTATTATTGTTTATTTTAATTACTTTTAACGCCCATAATACCTAAATTGTTTTCTTTTTGTAATAATTATAACATGAAATAAATTAAATTATCGTGTTAGCCTACTATTAACAATTATAACACTATGATTTTACGTCCAGGAAATATTCTAGTGGTAGTATTCAAAAATTTTATATTGCAACAACGATTCTATGTCAATGTCAGTAATTTTCGTTGTCATTGTAGTAGGGTGACCACACGGTATGTACCTAACATAAATATTTTTTTAATAAAAGTAATTTACATTAGTTATTTATTGCTTAGCTTACACGATGCGATGTTAAGTTATTAGAAAAAAGAATTGGCATTAACATTCTGTTCAAGATATTGGCGAAACCACAAAAGTTTTCAATATTGTTAAAACAATTCGACTCACACTGATGTGTTTTTAATTCTTTTCTTCTTAAAATATTACTCATTCTTTTACTAGCATTGATTTACTACCAAACGTAGATAACGCATGAACGATCGAAAAGTAGGCTGGTAAAGAACTGCTCAATCGCGACTCGTGCAGTTCCTTTCCATAGTGAGTGATTAGCTGTCGGCACGTAAACATGCCGAAGTGCGCATTCAAAAGTTGTGGTAACAATAGCCAGAAACGGCAGAAAAAAGACGGGATTTCATATTTTGCGTGAGTAAACTCATGACACATCTTATCATGTATTCAAATATTCGATTTATACGTAAAAACCAATCAAAAACAATTATTTTAATCATAAACATGTCGCTTCGCGTCAATGTCAGTACATCAAAGCGTCTCGCTCGCACGAGCTTCGTATCACGATGTGTTATCTCATTCATGCGTTGGAGCGACAACGCGATAAGCAATTTCATGCATTATGTTTGAGAGTATAAAGTTGATATTTTCTTGTAGCAATTACTAAAACGTCGCTTGATCTGTGGCTAGGTATGAAATGATGTAACTTCCCACGGTTGTACTTAAAATAGTTGCCGTAATAATGCAGAATAAGGTTGAATTCGATTCGTAATTTTCATTCGGGCGTGCATATTCAAGTATATATCAGCGAGTACAAATGTATAGTCGATTAGGTGACAGATTTCAAGCGCGTTTTTGTATGAAGCGCTCTATCTACGTTTGGTAGTAAATCAATGTTTACTAGGTATGTATTTAAATATCACAGAAAGATTTTAGTGTTGACTCATTTTTGACAAGTTGACATATTTGATTATCTGTTATGTGGCGGTGGGTTCAACATAATATACCGATTGGAAAGACCCATCTATTGAAAGACAATCATTGACATTCATTATTATTTAAATAATTATAATATTAATAAAACCTATCTTGTATTGAAAAGCAGATATAAAATTCTTTTGTGCAACCCATTTTGAAATAATAGAATAGAATATAATATTTCTTTGTTGTACAACACCAACCAGCTTAAAGTCAACGTATAAATAATACACTTAACACTAATTGTACAAAAGGCGACCTTGTCGCTAAAAGCGATCTCTTCCTTAACAGTCGTGATTATTAAGCATATTATGATTTTCAAAAGCATCTTTTAGCAGGTTGAATGTTATTGTTTTTAAGAAAAAATCCCTATTTTGTAGAATTTGTGGTCACAAATTTACGAAAGAGACAAACGGTACAGTTATTTATCTCTCGCTCGGCACACTTTTTTAAGCAAGAGCTCATTCCTGTTTGAGTAATAATTCCATGCACAGAACACATATACCCACAGAACAGACCAATAGTCCAATAGAGATTTGAACATGGACTTAGTGGGTGCGCGCACGGGTGACTTTTGTCACCGTGACTGTTTTGTGGCCGTCATCAAGTCCATGGAAATGTATGGAGGTGCGCGCACGTTACGACGTGACAGCTGGGTGACTTTTTTGGCCAGCGACAAGCCGGTGACGCCCGGGTGACAAAGTGTTGCCAGCTCTATTTCCGTTTACCTAAATAGAACCACGTATTTTTAGGTCTTACCTGAAACCTTTTACGTAGATTAACGTATTTTAAGAATTTATTGCTTACATTTTTAAGAAAATGGATTCTTTACTTATTGATAATTTTAAGTAACATTGTGCTGTACACATACTTTTTGAAAAGAATAAGAATAATTTATTTTTCCAAGAAATATAGTACATAGTAAATTTACTATGATCATCACACTAGGTTAGACCTGTTACGCGAAGATCATACTTATTAACGAAAAATCAAGGGTTTTCTGTACCAGCTGATTTAAAAGATATTAATTTATACACGGTTATTTTTTTATCACCCTGGAAAATTTAAGGGACGATTCACGACATGGTATTAGAATGATTTAAATATAATTAAAAAAAATAACTCTTACTTAATTTTATACAATTTTTTTTTTATTAAAAAAAATGCTGCACTAGTTGAGAGCAGCATTTTCAGATATTTTTTCATTTTTTTTAATATTTTTTTTTTCCTTTTTTTTCATTTTTTATATAATATTGGAGGTGTCCTGAAGCGTCCCTAAAATTTTCCAGGGTGATAAAAAAATAACCGTGTATATGTATATTAAAAATGAAGAAATTAAATAAAAAATACAAATTATTAATAAGAAGCCTAAGTGTGTCTGTGTGAGTAAGTATGTGTTGTTTGTGAGTGTGTATGTGTGTGTACTAG